>CM020220.1:28848399-30098399 GCA_009819775.1 Phoenicopterus ruber ruber | reverse complement strand
CCGGCAGCAGTCAAAAAAAAAAAAAAAGAAACCAAGAAAAAAATCCCACCCTCATGATTAACATTCATCTGCTTTGAAAGAAACTTTTTTAAATATGCTTTTGTTCTCTGTGGCTTGTCGATCCCAGGCAAAAAGTCAAAACTGGGATTAAAACCGAAGGGCTGTAGCCAGGAGACTGTCACTTCTGATTTCTCTTCCCTCAAGGATTAAAAAGTTACTTTTAATTAATGTTGTTTCAAGATGTCAAGCCCGGCGCGGCTGCCCCCAGCACCGTCTCCAAAGGCTGGTAAGGCGAGCACGCTCGGGCTCTTCCCACACCTCTCACAATCTGCCTTTTGTGGCACACGCTCCCCTCCAAACCAGCGCACGGCAGCCGTCCCCGGGGCGCGGAGCTGCCCGTCAAGCCGGGGCAGCGATGCCCACGATGGCGGGGCAGCGATGCCCGCGTGCGCCCGTGGTGGGTCTGGCTTGGGTGGGTAAACGCAGGTGAACTCCAGCTTCGAAATGCACTCACTCACCCGAGACACTCGTGCACAGGTTGAGCTCCGGCATCTATTGCAAAAATATTTTCATTGCCTGAGCTCCCCGGGGGGAAGGTATTGATCCTTCCCCAGCGCTGAAAGCCTGTTTCATGTATGAAGAAATCCCCTCCTAGCCCAAACATCAAAACATCTAAGCGTGAGTCCAGCTTTGCAGAATTATGCTGGGTTATTCCTGGACTGTACACAAATTGGATGCTAAACACACACCGGGGTGTATGACTAACACATGTCGCTTCCTTCCTGCATGCTCTGGCAGCGAGTTCAATTGAAACAGGACTGTCTGAAAAATCCTGCCCCGAAAGGTCAGACACAGAGAGTGTCTCGGTCCTTCTGGAGTTTCACAGAGAATCTGGTATGAGGGAAAATTACGGCAAGCAAAAACTGAAGCAGAAATTTGACCACAGCCCTGACCTCTGATTGAAAATGCCTCATTGCTAGTTCAACCACAGGCAGACAGACATGATTTAATCCAACTTTTTCACTCCTTTTGCTGCATGGAGCAAGCTCACTCTTTTGCTGCTCCTCGCGGGTATAAAACATTTTTTATCCACCCACGATAGCCAAGGTACATACGCCACAACCACCAACTATGAATTTATTCAAGGTGTGCTTAGAACGTGGCAGGGCTAATAAAATGCGAAACAGTTTAAGATACCCTGGAACATTTTTAAATCACATGTCCAAGGAATCATATATCTGTTCAGGCATTTGGGGAAGGGGATGACGCCAAATGTGCCAGGGAGCTCCCTAAACAAAGACTCGGGTGAAGTGGGAAGACCAAGATGGGGCTCCCCACTCCTCAAAAGGACGGCGAGACCCAAATCTTGAATTGCACTTTCCACCGCTAAGTGAAAACTCGATGCATCGCAGATGGAGAGGTCCCACTGCCCGCTCTGCAGGCAGCCAGCCCGCAGCCACGGAGGGAGCCGGGAGCTCTGCCCTGCCGCGCCGGGCCAGCGCCTCCCCGACACGCGGGGCCACGGGGCTTTAAGGGGAGCACAAGAACCCGGGCGCATCTGAGCCCAGACTGCCTCCATCCCTCCCGTGCGTGACACGAAGAGCACCGCTAGTGCTTCACAGATAAAAACGTGAATAATCTGGTCACCTTTCACCTTTGCATAACCTCCCCGGCTGAGGGATTGACAGCGAGGGCTGTCGGAGCAGCCAATTTCCCATCTTCTGCCAGCGGGAAGCGAAAGGGCTGAATCTCACCAAGTGCTCAGGAGAGGCGGGAATTAAAGCCAGCCAGCGAGCGGGAAGGCTGAGAGGCACCAGCGTGAGACTCTGGCGGCCCGAGAACAGAAGAGATTTGAGTGCTCTGTGAGTAAAGGCCAGTGCAAAGTTTTTGCCATGAAAAACTTTCGCAATATTACATTTTTGCTCTATTTTGCAGGGCTTGTAGAGCACGGGGAATAAGCTGTATAAATTGTCTCCCATATAAGCCCGTCCATTTGCAAGCAACTGACAGTAAGCAGTCAGAAAGCAAATGATCACAATTAAAGCAAGCAAGCAGACCCCTTCGTTGCTCTGAGACAGGTGGCACAAGAGAACTTACCTCTGTGCATAGTATGGAAAGAAATGTTCACCAGCTTGGGATCATCTCACTCCACTGAACAGGAGGATTGGAGCCATGTGACCACAGTTAAAAAAATGGGATGGGGGGGGGAAGGGGGGGAGAGAGGGAGAGAGAGAGAGATCCCATTCATCTATAGATTGTTGAGGGTCGACATAATGAGTTCTGCAAACTGGACCAAGCAGCTCTGCAAGGCATTATTGCTAGTAAATAAATCACTTAGCAGGAGAAGAAAATGCATGTATAAATCTTCTGTGCTGGTAGCAGACATGTTTCACTAGCAGCTACCTCCTGAATAACATGCCAAGAAAGCCAATAGCGAGAGTTTGTGAATGCATGTCCAAAGCTTCTTAGCAAACTGTCATATTGATCTAGCACAGCCTAAGGAAGCCTAAGAAGACTCAAGGAGTTTGGGCAAATGCTTGTATTAGTGTTCCCTTCCTCTTAAGAGTTTGCTGAGACGGCACTTCAGTGTTTCCCAAGTAGTGCACCTCCGACCCTGGCAATCCATCAAGTGAATGCAAATTGCGGACCAGACAAAACCAGGCAAACAGCAATGCTGCTTAATAATAATGTACTCCCAAAGAGAAGGACTTCCTCTACAATGATTGCTGTGTACACATTTAAACTAAACACCCAAACTTCTTATTAGCCTCATCATGATTTGTGTTTTTGTTCCCTTTGAAATGCTCCAAAGTAAATGGTACAAGTTTACTCAAGGCTAACCTCAAACAGTAGGCTTTCTGAACTGTGCAAACGAACAAAAGTTGGGCTATATATAGATGGCCCACGTTTATTATAAGTCCCTTTTGAAAACCAACACCCAGCAAAGTAGAGCTAAGGAGCATGTTTAAAAAGAAAATAATCTCAGTAATCACCACACTCTCCGCATTTGACCTGACCGGCCCTAATTTGGTGGAGATTGTCCAGGACAATGCTGTGGGGCACCTTCCCTAAAGGTCCATCTCCAGCCATGTAATTAGTGGGAGTCAGCTCAAGTCAGAGCAGAGGTTTTTCTTCTGATCTGCACAAGGTGTTCCTGCTGCCAATATTGTTTCTCAGAGCCTTTCAAACTCGGGGCAAGAAAAAAAAAGAAGGAGAAAAAGAAAAAGGGCTCCGGAGTGCTTATTTATTCGTTGCATGTTAAACACTGAAAGTGGTCCCAAGAGCATGGGATAGCCCAAAATATCACAGATCCAGGGCTGACCTTCTGCGAAAGCACTTTCGATGCAGCTCTTAAGAAATGTGGTTATCACGGAGTGTTTGTTTTAAACTCCTGTTAATGGATCGGGCAGACCTACATTGAGAAACTCACTAAATTATATTTAACCTTGTTAATTTAGCTCAAGAATTAATGACTAGATTCTAATGAGCTTTCCATTCGTTGCTTTTTGCTTGGATTTGCAAAATCCCTTCTGTGCAATGGAAGTTTTCCTATCTGTTGTAACAGGAACATTCCCAAAGTACCTAAGTGCTTAGCTTTGGCTTGACTTGGACCCTCGCTACTGCATTTTTTAGCTTAGAAAAGAAAAACACCGCCACACACATGCTCAGATTTGCCGTGGGTTCACGGGAAATGTGAATACACAGAAAGGGAACAGAGCGTGCGCTGGCTGACACAGACTGGCAGTAGTGCCCCTTGTTGGAGGGGATCAAAATCACTTTTCCATAGAGTCAGGCCAAACCCACCTGTGAGTCATTGCCTTCAAAGACCCATTGCAAAATGTGCGCAGAAGTCCTCTAAGGCTACTGAGACTGGAGCTGCAATAGCAAGTTGCCTCTTGTAAAAAACCCACACATATCCCTAAAATGCATTAAAAATCAATCAGTAGATCAATTAATAAGCAAACAAACAGAGTCTGGTTTCACTCTCCATATTCTCAGCTGTTTGGAGCTTATTCTGGAGCACGTTGGAAATCTTCAGTGGTGAGCACTGATACTACAGTACCTTCAGCTGCCTGTAAAGTGGTGCCTGCTGGCACCTGCACACATGAAGGTACAAAAATACCAACTGCGATACAGAGCAAGACTGGTACACTGCAGCCACAGAAATGTCACCCTGTGGTGTCAGACAAAAGCATGGCGAGGTACTCCACTGAAGCCTGTTTTTAGGGACAGTCTAGGTATGATTGCTCCATCCTGATCACTCGGTCATACAAACTCCCTGTAAGCATCACTGGAGCCAAACATCATAACATCACTGCAGGAGCACTGCCAGAGCCAAGAAAAAAACCAGAAATTTGGCTTCATAAGACGATTAGAGCTGATTCCTAAGCAGCTGGGCCAAAAGCATCAGAGGTAATTATGAAATAACAGGGCTTTGCCCAAGCAGATCCTGACGGTGGGTTTCAACATAATTTCTGCTCATCTTTCCATTATGAATAGTGAAACTGGCAACCCGTTGGTGACTTTGAGAAACAAACATTACACCAGGAATAAACTACGACCAAAATGGCCATCGTACCTCAAGCACACAGCAGAGCAGACGAAAGAAGAGAACAGCAGGGGCCTTGCATTTGGCCCATACTTCAGTCAGCCCCAACGTCACGGAGCTTCCTTGGGATACGGCCACCAGTCTGGCCTGCTCTGGAAACCACCCCAGCACATGAGCTAGACCTGCACTAGTGAGCAAGTTATTATATTCTTACTGGGAACGGGCCAACATTTTTCTGGCCTTGACTTAATGGGTGTAAATGTGTTTACATGTCTTTGCTGCTGCTGCTGCTAATGTGTCTGAATACCACAGCTCCCAAGCAGGAAGCCATTGATGACTGGGTGTGTGCAAAATACAAAATAGCCTGTTTATGGCACACCATTGAGTATTACACGGAGCATAGCATCCCAATTGTCTGGGAGAGTGCCTCGGAGGCAAGCCACACTCCAAATCTGTACCTTCTTCAGAGCAGGTTGAAGAGGGTGTAACAGAGCTTCACCACACTAACGGAAATATTTCAAGAGCACTTTGAAAGTCCAATTTGAGACTCTGTGCTGTTTTCAGACAGCTTGTGTCTCATGCTGTTGAAACATTCAGCATACCTGCTTCAAGCCAGACAATCGATAATCACAGAATCATGGAATGGTTTGTGTTCAAAGGGTCCTTCAAAGATCATCTAATCCAACACCGCTGCCATAGGCAGGGACATCTTTCACTAGATCAGGTTGCTCAAAGCCCTGTCCAACCTGACTTTGAACACTTCCGATGATGGGGCATCCACAAGTTCTCTGGGCAACCTGTTCCAGTGTCTCACCACCCACATCGTAAAAAATTTCTTCCTAATATCCAATCTAAACCTACCCTCTTCCAGTTTAAAACCACTGCACCTTGTCCTTGGTAAAAAGTCTTTCTCCATCCTTCTTATAAGCCCCCTTTAAGTATTGAACAGCCTCAATAAGGTCTCCCTGGAGCCGTCTCTTCTCCAGGCTGAACAAGCCCAACTCTCTCAGGCTTTTTTCATAAGAGAGGTGTTCCACCCTCTGGTCACTTTCATGGCCCTCGTCTGTGCTCTCTTGTGCTGGGGACCCCAGAGGTGGATGCAGTACTCCAGGTGGGGTCTCATGAGAGTGGAGTGGAGGGGGAGAATCATCTCCCTCAACCTGAGGTGATGCTTCTTGTTTTGCAGCCCAGGATACAGTTGGCCTTCTGGGCTGCGAGTGCACATTGCTGGCTCATGTCCAGCTTTTCATCCATCAGTACCCCCAAGTTCTTCTCGTCAGGGTTGCTCTCAATCCCTTCATCCCTCAGCCTGTATTGATACTGGGGGTTGCAGGAACTTGCACTTGGCCTTGTTGAACTTCATGAGGTTCATGCGGGCCCACTTCTCAAGCCTGTCAAGGTCCCTCTGGATGGCGTCCAGATGTCCCGTCCCTCAGGCATGTCAGCTGCACCACTCAGCTTGGTGTCATCCGCAAACTTGCTGAGGGTGCACTCGCTCCCACTGTGTATGTCATTGATGAAGATATTAAATAACATTGGTCCCAGTACAGACCCTTGAGGTACACCACTCAAGGGTAATAATAATGTATTAAAATGAACAGTTCTGCTCATTTTGTCGACGTTCCTCACTGAAAAGCCCCTATTGCAGAACTGCCGCGGGCATCCATCAATGCCCCATCCTGGCACAGCCATTTTGGGCTGGCGGGTATCCAATAAACTGGTATTTCATTTTCATTTCTCGTTTTGACTGAAGTAGTCACAGAACCATCAAAGCAACTCAAAACTGAGTCTCTAACATGGCTGCTGAACAAATTCACTTCTTCCTTCTCATTCTAGGATCCAATGGTAATGCTGGCTTACTGACTGTACTTACGATTTCTTCACTTTATTAAAAGCCATTTAGAGCTGAGATAGTTGGGGATACGTGTATCTGATGCATGCTAATGCCTCCTTCAGAAGCCACAGCTGACATTGCCCACGGACCATGCAGGACCCACCACAGTACTTTTCTTTGGTAGCCCATGTGGCAGAGGTGGGAAGTGCAGGTTTGATCAAAACAGGGACAGAGGCCAAGGATGTGATTTGCATTTGAGAGTTTGTCCCTGCTTACCTTGGGCCCCTTGGAAAAGCTCTGTTGGAACAATTAAACATTCTGGGCTTGAAGAGACTTCACAAGTCTTCTGTGAGGGAGATTAAAATGTTTGCACAAATTTCAAATTATATTCTATCTCTTCCCACATCTCAAAGTTTTAATTTTTGCAAACACTCTAATGCATGGCTGCACTTAAGACTCACACAAATTAGATCTACAATACAAATTACAGTGCATTCTTTAAGAGTTAGTGTCTTTTTCAATACAAACAAACCAGCTGTTCTGTAACTAAGAGACAATCTCCTCCTTTTTCTCCCTCCCTCTTGTTTTGTTTTAGGTCACTGCCTAGAAGTAATGCTTGTGCTGAACTGCCACAAAATTTTCCTATACATCAGAGAAACCAAAGTCATAAACTGAGTTCAAAACAAGGAAACAAACAAACAAACAAGAACCATCGAAAGGAAATGAAACAACACTAATGTTGCTATTTTTAATTTGGGTTTCAGAAGAGGCACCAAGTTTGGGAAGGACAGGACCTTAGTGTGGCATATTGAGCTTAGTAAAAGAAGCTGGGGCATGAGAGCTGAGACAGTGCAACAAGGCCATAACAACCCAAGGAAGAGTAAAAAGTCCTTCTGCTGAATGATTCACCTCTCTGTGTGGGCACTTCCACACCAGCACCAACCTGCAGCACCTTCCAGACCTGAGCCACCGACTGACCCCACTTGGGTGCACACAGACATAAGCAAAACCAGAGCCAAATTAATGTCCCCACTGCTACCAGTTATGATCATATTTACCAAGACATTCCTTCAGTTGACCCCGAGAGAACCACCATTGCACTCAATGCTTTGCCATTTCTGCAGCGGGTCCCACTGAGCAGAGCCTGGACTGGACAGACCCCTTTCCGGGCACTTTGCTGGAGCTTTGGGGACTGAAGGTACCCAGCCACCGACAGAGGCTTTGCTATGAGCGGCAGAAGCCATCTGGCTTCCCAGGCTCCCCAGAGAAATGCCCAGGAGTGCGAGCAATGGCATAGAGACTTAACAAGCAAAGAGAGCTGGGCACCTGCTCCAAGGAACACCTTCCCCCCAAAACTCTGCATCCCGATTCTGGAGCAAGAGGTGACGAGTAAAACTGCGGTGTTGAGCACTAGAGATTTGCCCCAGAGACTACTGAAACCCATAGTGGTGCAAGAAATGGGACGGTCTTTGGAAACTCAACTAATGCAAAAGTCCCATTTATATTATGAATATATGAACAACGACCGAGCATCACGAGTTACAGCTGAGTAAGGATTTCTGCGCTTGTCCCAGAACCGCTAATCACTGTAGAAAAAAATCCCACCTCACTTCATGTATGCAAATTGCAGCTTACAAGAACACATAACTCTCATTATACCTTTCAACACACACACTCTGTATTTCTGCCAGCACCTGATGCTATGTTAAAGTGCATTCAGTTTCAAACTATCACTCTCTGGACCCCTACTACATGGCATGAATAGACAAAGCATGTAATTAGGGTCAAATTTCTATCTGATGGCCACAGAAAATATTTTGTTTGTTTGGGGGGGGAGGGAGGTAGGGGGGAAGAGTTTGGTTCAAAAACAATGTTTATTTTGAGCAGCCTGGGTGGAACTGCAAAGAATTTCAAGAGTAAAGAATATTTTCTTTGTTAAAATCTTTAAGCAAGCCTCGTAGCAGTGAACTGATGATAGGGTAACATTCCTCACTGCTAATTATAAGCAATGTATTAAATTTCATTCAATAGTAAAGTAGCATAGAAACACAATGAAAAAGCTACTGCGCAGCTAAAATACCCCAAGTTGTTAATGAAAAGTAGCTGAAATAACATACTGGTTTGGCCAAATCTGCGAACATAAAAGATGCATTTATATCAGAGTGGCGCATGGAAAAAAAAGGATGACGACAATACTATTTCTGTGGAATACTAAATGATTAAAGGCAATAAAGATTTCTGTACAGCTGGGAGAAACTTCTTATGGTCTCAGCTCCTACAAAGCGTACCACATGAGCTCTGATGAAGAGTCTCTATACAAGGAAAAAAAAAATCCCTGACAGCAAAGATTCTCCTAAGAACATATACACACAAACTCTTGTGAATCAGAAAGCCCCTAAATATACACCACTAGTTCAGTTAAATCAAACAACTGGCTCAATCTCTGGGCTAAAAGTTACCTTTATTGTCATTTAAAAAGCACCGCAATTTGTAATGAGAAAATACTGATCTCTGAGAGGTGAATGCAAACAAAGGCTAAGAGGCAGCCCTGGCCTCTGGAAACCCGGGAGCTCAGAGGGATGTTCGGGGCATAAGTATTTCAGAGCAAAGTACAAAGACACCGCCGCTCATCTCACCCACAAATCGGTCCCTGAATAAATGTTGCTGGGCTGTCTCGGAGGCATGCTGATTTCTAGCCACTGCTTAATGGGGCTACTTGTTACTACTCAACAGGCGTACCTATAACACAGGCTTGCCCCTTGAGACTGGAACTATTCAAGTCTAGATGGATTTCAAGATGTAGTTTTCCATGTTCTTTGTCCTTAGTATGCCACTCCAGATTGGTACCTGTAATCCATTGATACAGGAGGCACTAACATGCGAACAAAATTATTTCTGCCAAACTGAGACAGCTTTCTGGATGATTGTATGTCAATAATAAAAAGTTGCATTCATGTGCAGCGATAGGACTGTACTCCACAATTGCTTAAATCTCACAAATTCTCAGTAAGAAAATTCTTTTTCTTCTCTTTGTCTGATGAAGAAATAGCAGTAATGTTTTTTCTCCCCAAATTTGTCTGAAAGGTCTTTCCAGCTTGCCTTGGCAACTGGGAACACAATCCGGATTGTTCCCAATGCTCCTGTAGGTCTAATATCCTGTTGCAAATAGGTCCTAGTCCAGCGCTCACTGAAGGCAGCAGCTATAAACCGATACACCAAGAGCTTACCCAGGCACTGCTGAAGCCTGTAAGCACAAAGCTGCAACCCGTGGCCAAATGAGGAGCTGAATCTAGGGCTCCCAGCACTTCCCAGCAATTCTGTTCTCACCACCCGAGCAACTCCAGATCTTATATAGGAAAACAGTAAAAAGTGACTCCTTTTGGTAATAAGGAAGGGCAAAGACGCCACGGCAGCAGATCAGGAGTAGCAGGAACAGTGAGGGACCGGCGTGCAGGGAGCCGCTGCAGCAAAGCGCCCGGGTGGGCACTGCCGAGCACCGGCTACTCAGGCTCAACAGGAAAGCACAGGTGAAATGGGGGGTTTCCACAGAGCAAGAGGAGCAGACTGCTTGCATGGGCCGTCCCGCGCAGGCCGAAGGCTAGGGTGAGTCTCCCGTGCTGGAGGTCACAACCTGGTCCAGCTGCAGCAGCAGCCCAGGCACCAGCTCCCCAGGCTGTCCCACCATGCCTTCCGCATCCCTGGTTCCTCTCGCCAAACGTACCCGTCCTGACTCTTCAACGTGAACCGCTGTGAGCATGCAACCCTGGTGTTATTTTCCAGCGCTGCCATACCTTCTCAGGCTGTCAGCGACACCAGCTGCAGTCCACTCCCAGCAAAGAGGGAACAGAAGTATCAATATAGCCCCATCAGAAGCAGATGTGCATTAATTGTACAGTGATAGCTACTGCGCTGGAGCTTGGATTAGGGAGGTTACAACGTGCCCAGTTACACAGTGAGCTCCAGCATGCGTAAACATGGCTCCCAAAAGTTTAATGTCAGATTTTCTTAGCCCCTTGTATGAATTTAGGATGTTTTTTTCTCTGCAGCTGCCAAAATGCTAGCTGTTGACAAACTAGTCGAAGTGCTACCAAAGCATCTTTCATGAGCTGACTGCGTACATCTGAACAGATACATACCTCATTAATGTGCTATATTTCAAGCCAGAGAAAACAATGCATGTCGAGAGACTATAAACCACAAGTACAAATGATCCAGGTCACCTATGATGAATATAACCAGTGTTACATGAAACATGACACATGGGCTCTCTCTTCTTGGGAAGAAAAAAAGGAAAAGTAGAAAAGAAGAGATGCAGGAGGGCTCCACCTTCTTATCTATTTCTCTTTTCTGAAAGCTGATGGAGCCAAGGAGACTTTTCAGAATTTTTTTCCTTACTGTTTTGTACACAGGATGCTTTCCCCTCCCACCAGGCACCACCTGTCCTGCGGGAACGTCAAAAGAAACGGAGTTTGAATCCAGATTAGTCTCTAAATCCAGGATTAGGCTGATGGCTAAGATAGAGAAAAGGGCTCGATTTGGGAAGCAGAGGAACTGAACAAGGGTCTCTTGCCTAGTTGTCCGTTTCTGCATCCTTGTGAGATGAAATTATGTGAAAAGATGTTTTTCTGGCGAGAGTCTGGTTCCCCCAAACCAGAAACTCAGAAGGCTGACACGGGGCAGACCTCCCTCCTCTCCCTCCCCAACGCAGAGACCCCAGCTTTGGCGAGCTGCTGAAACCAAAACATTTGACTAATTCTGCTGACTTAAAGTTGAGCAGTTAATTTAAGCCCCTTGTTGAACCAGGGGTAGGGTAGGATTTGGTTCTGTGTGCTTTGCTTGATTCTGTACACTTTTCTGAATAAAGGAGCGATTTATAATTTCGATAAGTTTCCAGCCTGCAAGTACATCCAGAAAGGTGCAAGTGAAAAAAAAACCCAGTTCATAAATTACTATTATAGAAGGAATATACGACAAGCAATGCTCTCTGTATATTCATTAGCCCATGCCTACTTTGGAAACTAAATCTTGAGAGATTTTATAATTCATGCCTTCATGCTCATCAAAACCTTTTTTATAGCAATCACTTTTGTGACAGATTCCCCCCTCCCTTCATTTGAAGTAAGCAGAGTTATGGAACAGTCACACTACAAAAATACCTGCAAAGTAGCAGCTGCCCAGGAAAAGGCCTAGATACAATATGACTGCTGATTTCTGAACTGCTATGCATGCTGTGTATGCCTGGAAACATAACAAATGTGCACGGCTTGGCTTGTAGCACCTAATTTGCAATAATATTGAAGTCCCCCACAATAACTCATTTACTCTTATAATAAATATATAAAAAAAGACAAATTGCTACATTGAACATGCATTTTCTTCACTGCAAGTAGCTGCTACCCCAGGGAGAAAGCCCTGTGCTGCTAACTAATAGTAAATCCTTTGGAAAATCATGTGTCATAATGATGGACAACCAGGGAAAGGGTATTAAATAGATTTAGAGGTTAGATACTCTAACAAGAACAAAAGAGGCCTTTTGCAAGCTAGTACCAATCAGAGCCGGCTCATTGGTATGATTAGCACCAAGTCCAAAGAAAGTTTCCATTACGAGACAAGACAAGAGGCAGAATTTAACCCAAAAGCTTTCTAGGAAGATCAGTTTGGGATAGGTCAGTTCTCCAAAAGATCAGGTAACTTTTTGGTTCTCAGGAGACATCATGGTCTCTTCAAACTACATTTAGGCAGGGGTGATTTTGCTCTAGCTTTTCTTTTATCTATTGGCATATCATTACCCAAAGCACATCTGAGCCAGAATGTATTACGATTATATGATCCCAACAAAAGAATACGGACGGTCTGAAAACACATCTGACGGACAGAAAAGAGAAGAGAAAAGGTGCATTATCTAGCAGCTGAGGCAATACAAGATAACAACATTACTTTGCTTCACCTTTAGAAAACTACTCATATGCATAAACTTATCCACAAGGGTAGTTTTTTGGCAGGAGTGAGATGTAAATATCAGCCTTCTGCAGAACTGTACAAAACGGAATGATCACGTCCAGATCTAAACTTCAGATCCAGCCAGGATTTTGGCCTGAACGGATTTCCACCAGCACTTTCTAATTAGATTTGATACACTGGGGGGTGTGGGAACCTTAATTCATCATAAATGTCTCCAGTTTATTTCATACAGAAGCAAGGAACAGCCCAATCTTGACAGAAACAAAGGGTAAGAGTCTTTTAATTTGTAATTTTGTGGACTCCCTGGTATATTTCATACCTGCAGAACACCCAGCTGTTCCCCAACTAGCTCCAAGTTTCTTCCTCCAGAAGATTTTCTATTGTTTCTGATACATCAGCCCATAGTGATTTATCACTATTTTGCGATCATTATCAGTTTACTATTTTAACCAATACACCATAAATCAAGAAAAAGAATGTCAGGTGAGACTTCATAGTGTAGCTTTCATTCATTACCCGCAAAGATTATAGCCATTTCATAAAAACCAATATCAGAGAAAGAAGCTTATTGGCAAGGACCAGTGAAATTCATTTCATGCTTCAAAAGTTTGTGATTGGTCTGGTAAGAAAAAAACCTCAATTGTTGGAAATTGTTTTTTCTTTTAAACCAGCAAACGCCCAAGACTGAGCTATGTCAATTGTATGCTGCACTTTCTACTCAAATGCAATGGAGACTATTCCATACCTGTCCTTGTAAAACCCACTGTGCTTATATTCATGAACTGCTGGAGACAGAGATACATAAAATGCGGGTCTCCAATACATTACGCTTGCTGCTCCAGAGAGCTGTGGCACTCTGAAATCAGACTCTGGGAAAGTCAGCTGAACGCTTGGCGCAATGTTTCACGCTCACACGGGGCAGAGTCATAAGGGGAATGACATAAGGACTATCTGTTTGGAAGTCAGCTCAAGATCAAAACCAAAAACCTCCCCCACATGATTTTATGGAGAAAACTGGGGGAACTGGGCCAAATTCCCTTCATCAGTATTTGTCATTCCTGGATGTCTGCTGTCCTGCTTAGCTCTGGGCTCCTCTCTAAACCGCTGAGAAACTTCTCAGGCTAGTCCAAGCCTACTTTTAGATACCTCCTCTCTCCATTCGCTTCTCACTGGATCTCAGAACACCGTGAGTGTTATAAATCACCACCCAGTGTCCTGACATAACGGCCTGTTAGCAATGTCCACTCTGTAATTGGCTCAAACCTTGTGCCTACCTTGTTCGTCCCAACCAGGTGACTCTCTTCTAAATTTTTTTAATCTTGCATGCGTCCTAATGCTTGGACAAATCTATCTTTAGTCACAGGGGCTCAAAATCTAGCAGTTATCCTCTCAGTCCTCTCAGTTGGAGAAGCATCAGTGGGGCTGTGAGTCCCACCAGGGACCTGTCGGCTTGCTGTGTTTGACTGACAGCCACCTCCCTCCCGCGCTGTGCCCCGGAGGCAGTGGGCACAGCTTGGAGGAGAGCACTGGCCCGGGGCTGCTCCCTGTGCGTGGTGGGGACAAGACCGCTCTGCTTTGGGAAGCAAGGCAGTGTAGCTCTGCGGACACGAGCGGTGCTGTTCCACTGGCCCACCGGGCCAGAGAATATGTCCTGTCCTGATTTCTTCACCTGTATAAATGCAACCATAGAGAGTAAAGGTAGGGTTCATCTCTCATATGTGTAACTTTTTGTTAGTTCCCCTCCATCTGTGGAAAGAGGCTTCCAAAAGCAATTTTCCCAGCCATTTTACAATCCATCCTCCAGATCAGGTGAAGAACCCGCTGGATGTGCATCCCTAATTATACCAGTGGCTTAGCCGGTTTGGCATAGACTGCATATCGTGCTTCAGGTCAGGTCAAGTTAACATATCTAACATGTCACATCAAGTGACATAACTATCAGATGACTAATCCAGCAGGACAGACTGCGGAGGCAGCAGAGACTGAGCCTTGGCCTTCCAAAATCCAGAGCTGAGCTCCTGCCTGGGACAGCCGCCTTCTCCCACAAGAAGGAGCCTGGCTCCACAGTCACATTTGGGTGTGGAAGGGTCTGGGAGGAGCTTGGTCTCTTGGTGGACATTTAACAGCATGGGCAGAAGGTCAGGGAGCAGGAGACCCGCTCTCCAGCCCAACCTCGAATGCCATCTGACTCGGAGCCCCTCTGCATGGGGATCTCCCTCGCTCCCTCGCAGTACAGATGTACTGGGAGGTCTCATTAGTTGCATGTTGGGGAAGTGCTTGGAGAACTGACGTGCACAACTTTTAAAGTTCCCTTCCTATTTTCTTCTTTTCCGAAGAGAATAGACTCAGCCGCCTCGTCCTTAGCCTCCTCTCCACATACAGACTCTCAGGAGTGTGCATCAAATTTGGGTTGCACAGAAAGCACAAACAAACACTGCTAATTTACACTTTAAGAGGCAGAAGAGAAACCTTTCCCTTCGACTTACCATTTGTTACTCAAACGCCTTTCACCCTGTCACACTTACTAGGAGAAAGCTGCTGAACTGGAGCCGTAGAGCTCCGGCACAAGGCTTCTTGAAGTCGTGTATGGACTGAACATCAAGTGGACGGCTGTGCACAAAGGTGTGGTTACCATGAATCATTTATTACCCCAGCTAAAGCTTTAGGAACAACATTCACTAATGTAAAAGATAACTTGACTCTGGGAATACTGCTGTCATGCCGGCTGCATATTTTACAAGGGGAAAAGATTCCTTTACGTCTGTTTGTTGCATTAACCCTTTCAAGCCTGCACTTTCACTGCAAGGACAGTTTGATCTTTTATTTTCCTTGCAAGCAGAGAATAACAAACAGCACCCTGAGTTTTTATTTAAGTTTCTACATAGTACACCCAACCATTTGAAAAGACCTGGGGGCTTGAAAAAATACTGGAAAAGAAAGCTCTCAGCGGAGGCAGGAGCAGCATATCTTTATTTCTGCGTGTACCCAGTTGTGCAGCTACCTTTAAAACATTTGAACCGCACTGCATTATTATAAATAACAGTACTGGAAAACAGCATGTTCTGTCCTCTGCAGATCACCAGAACATAACCTCAGCCAGAATTTATCTAAGGGCAAGTGTAAATGCAAAGCAGGAAAAATTTCCCTTATTCAACAAGAGCTATTAAATTAACGCTTCTCTAAGATGCTCAACAATATTTCCTTAATCACTCCCAGTTGATGGTTTGATGTCGAGAAGAAACCTGTGCGCCAGTCAGCGGGCCAGCACGGCACAGGGGTACATACCACACCTTCCCAGTGGGAGACCACTGCCAAACACAGAGAATTTACGCTTTTCTGGACACAAAGAGCAGCCAGATAACTTCAATCTGAATGACCTTCACTTTAGATTAAGAAGAACACGAGAGACAACTCCAACTACATGTCTCTTTCTGACAGTCTGCACTGAGATTAATGCTAAATGGTTACCTATCTCTGTAAAGAGCACAGAGCTTACAAATTTAAACATATAATACACACAATACAACAGACGAGCTAAATGACGCCCATTCTGCCTCTAACTGCAACTTGGAGACTCTCCAAAAGGCCAGATTATTGTCACAGACACTTCCAAAAGCTGGGACATTTACTTGCACTTCTTTGGCCCGTGGAAATAGCACAAAAAGTGTGAGAGAGGAGCCCCTCTCGCAGCTTTTCAGAGCTTTTTCTAGAGATAGGCAGAAACACAGCAGCGCCAAAAATAGAATTCATTATGTTTGCGCAAGGAGAAGCGCGTAGGCTGGGCTTTTAAAGCTGGCTTAAATAGCCTTTTAAACTGGGCTTAAATACTCTTTAAGTATTTAATCCTGTTTTCTAACATTCAGTAGCTCCTACTAGCCAAATTCCTTCTTCCCCGGGGAAGCGTCTCGCGGGAGGCACGCGTGGTCAGCCAGGGAGAGGGATGCCGTGGGCACAGCCTGCCGGGGGCCGCCGGAGCCGGGGGCTGCTGGCCAGGGGCAGCGGCCACGGGTGATAACGCTGCCCCTGCCTGCACCCGCCAAGAGGGGGGTCCTGCGGTGGCACGGCTGGGGAGTCCTCGAGGGTCCGTGCCCACTCCTGCTTGAGGGCGTTTGGATTTGCCAAGGGCAAGAGGGTCACCTGCCCTCAGCCTCCCCAGTACTTGACAAACCTCCTTCTGACCATATGGCTTTTTATAAATACATATATAACTTACTTTTCTTTTACATATATATGTGTGTCTGTATCTATATATACACATATCACACACATGTATGATTCATGCCACCAGCATGTAAGGAAGGACTGAAAGACACACAGCTGTTTGCTGCTGTTGGCGGGAACATGGTTTTCTCCACCACGCCAATCTACCCCCTCAAACAGAAACTTTGGAAATCTTTTTCCCAGCCACCAACCTGCCAGCCAGCCAGCCCCTACGGGATGCCCCCTTAGGAACCTCTTTGTAATGTCTAATTGTTGAGCGTCACTAAATACTCGTTTCTCCTCTGGGGCTACTTGTCACGTGCTGAAACACACGGGCTCGGGCGGTGGGAAACTGGAGCCACACGCGAACTCGACTGCCCCGTAGCACACTGGCAAGCAACACTGGTAAGCCAATTTGCTTAAGACTAAGCAGGACAAGACCCACAGTGGAGGTACCTCTTCATTGGCAGAGTCCCTCCCCTCCCCCTGCAGCCACACCGAGCTCATTCCACACATCTATAATGAATCAGGCTCCAACTCATTAATAAAAAATGACAAGCCATCGTCTCATTGAATCTTCCACGCTGGAACGGCATGCAGATAAAACCCCCAACTCTCTCTCCTCAATTCCTCTGTGGCCCAGCAGCTAATGAGACTATGAGATGGACAGGACAAAGTGAGCTGCGATTGCACAGAACTTAACTTGCGAGAGAAGGGGAAATAACCTTTTCATTACAGTCATGAGACTTTAATTTTAATGCCTTTTCTTTTTTTTTTTCTTTTTTTATTCTCTCTACGCTAACAAAAAGGTAGGATCAGAGGCCTTGGTAGGGCCACCACCCAGGTCACCGAGTTGCAGGAGTGTCACGAGACACAAAGGAGTTGAGCTTTGCCATAGTAATGAGCTGTACGGTGCCTCAGATCCCAAACCAACGCGATTCAGAAGCACAAGATTTCTAAGTGTTAGCAAAAATCAAGTACTAGGAAGGTAAGATAAAATAAACAACCTAATGAAATTTACAGACACCGAACCCTCCCCGGGGAGTTTGCTGGTCACTTTGAGTTGCAGACACTCCTAACCTCCTCTCCATCTCCTGCATCTCTGACCCACTGCTACAATGCTCACAAAGCCATGAATCAAACGTTCTGTATTTCCAAGCGAGTTGAGAAGTAATAAAGAGGGATCAAAAAAAGGAAACGGTAAAAACAAATTACATTGTCTACTCAATATTAATAACTGCATCCATCCACATCCTTATTTAATAATCTTGAGTTATACAGCGGAGGAAATACAAATTACAGATCACAATTTCATATATACAGCACCAACTTTATTCTGCATAGCATCCTTCATGGAAACTACGGCCCAAAACGTTTTACACAATTAGAGGGATAAATAACAGCAGAGAAGGAGAGAGGAGGAGAAAGCCAGTCCCGCAGCATCGGGAAGGGAAAGTTTCCAGCTGAGACATGGAAGGGGACAGGCAACAAACGGGGAAGGTCAGTGATCCGATCAGCAACGGCAGGACACAAGAGGTGATCCCCCCACGCAGACAGCACGATCAGCTGGGACTGCCGTGGAGGGGATGCCATCCGTCCCTGCATCCACCCCCGCTTCTAACGCCCGGCCCCGAGCTGCTGCTTTCCCCTTCTGTCTGACTTTGGTTTTAATCCCTTTAACTCGCACATGATGGAGATGTCTGTGACAGTGCTGTAGGTCTGTGGTTCAAACCCCACGGGTGGTTGCAAAGGAAACAGAAATATATTTGGGCGCAGTGGAACTGGGGTTCTCTATTAAGCAAACAAAGAAATTTCACTTTGAAAAAGGAGGAAAAAGAATGTTTTGCTGTACTAGACAAATGAGAAGATCGATTCAAGAGCTCCAAAAGAAATGCAAAAGTTTGGGCTGCTCAGACTCTCTTGCATATATTAATACAGGCTTTAATTACAAAATCACACATCATTTTTGTCCCCAGAGCCTTTGTCTTAACCTTAAGGGAATCACTTCAGACTAGGGCAGACATGTGAGAAGGTAAATAAGGGAAGACAGTCATTAGAGTGATACAAGCAGGAGGTGCAGCGCCGCACAAGCCATCAGAAGTAAAATATAGCTAAGTACTGGTGGGCGGCTGGGATTTTTAGCTCTAGGGTGATATATAACATTAGATCATAGTTATTTGTAATGTGATAGTGCTATCTAGAGCTCCAGTAAAAACCATCTCTGCCCCACTCTTTGCATGCGATGTGAGGAGACGACCCGGGTCCAAAGAGTCTGTAATCTCAGCAGATGACAAAATAAAACCGGGGGATGGGGTGGAGTAAAATCATGATAACGCTGAGATAATGAGAACTGGTGTTAAAAAGCTACGGTTAAAACATGCCTCATTCCCAAGACCCTGGATCTGAGCTTAGCGACGCTACTGCTTGTTCGGTCCAGGCCAAATATACGGATGATTCAACAGGAAGGCCAGAAACTGTCAGCATCCCAGACATCTTCAGCCAGCCCACCCCTACAGCGGGAATAATGAAGTCAGTTTTACAAACAAAAGTTGTGCGTCTGCCAGTTCCGATTGCAGATTGCACATTCCTGCACCACAACAGACAACGGAAAAAAAGAGCATCATGTTGTCCTGGGGTCAAGTAGTCTTTTCTCTCTTTCCCTTGTGTGCTGTACACAGAGTGGAATTATGTTTGCTTTCTGGAAAATATTTATTTGTTTGAATAAAAAAAAAAAGCCCAGACCCTTCACATTTAAATAAAAAAAAAATTACTAAGAATTAAGATCATGTCTTCAGGGGCTTTTTTTTTTTTTTTTTAAACTGTGAAGACTTACGTTTTTTGAGTGTCCAAAAATGCTGAGTTGACAGTGTGAACTGCCCACAAAACTCCCTGCGGACTTTCCCCCTCAAATAAAAAAAAACAGTTTGAGGAGTATGAGCTTTCCCGCAAAGCAGAAGGATGTCTTCAAAATGGAGAGGTTAGGCACTTAAAATGCAGGCCGAATAACAACCCCATTTTAATTTCACACACACACACACACACACACCAGGGTGTCCTTGCACAGACATTTAAAAACCAGGGGCTACACACCAGTATCGCACACCATACAAGGGCTGGCCTGGTTTCTACCTAGCTTTACTAGGGTTTTTTTCATCTGCAATTACTATTTGCAGCCAAAAGTGATATCAGTAAATTACGCCTTAATGAACAGCTACCCGTGGGCCAGCGGCTGCGGATGAGTTCCTCACCTCAGAGCCCAGGACCAGCACCTGCCTCCCCAAACCCAGGGGACAAACCGAGGTTTAACGTCAAAGAGATGGGGCACAGGGATGTTGGTGTCCAGGACCCAAAACACATGGGCTGTCTAGGCTACAAGTAACTCACATTAAAATGAGATCACACACACTCTTTTGTATATAAAAATATACTGATTTTTTGCTGAACTAAGTTATTCATGTCCACAGCATTGCAGAGCCACTGCAGCTATAGGTGGTCTAAGTTTCGGGGCTCTCTGCACTGTAAGGAAACGTCACTCCCACTGCACAGAGACGAAAATAGGAACACAAAGGGTGGGGGCTTCTGGAGCACTCAGTGCTAATTTAACTTGCACTTCGCTTCTTTCCTCCCCTCCCTTGATGTTATTCGGGACTTTTACCATCATTTCTCTCAAACAGCCGCTTGCTTTAAGAAAATCCCAACCATAATGACTTGTTCAAACCAACTGGATTAGTTTGTGACAGACCATATTCTCTTGAGTCCTAGTCCAGTGCTCTAACAAACAAATAAATAATTAAATATTTTTGCTCCGAGCCTGAGCAGTTTGTGCTGTTCCTGCGGCTGACCGGGGCAGTGTGGGAAGCCCACGCTGCTGCGAGCAGGGGGATGCAGGCAGGGCTGCTCCACCACCGCTGGCCCGACAGCCATCCCCAGGAGCTGGGCCATACCCGGCACGTACCTATGATGAAGTTGGAGAGCCACTGACACACAGATGACACCAGGAGTGATGGCTGCACCACAGCCTGTGATGGGGACAGGACCTCACAAAGCCAGGGGAGAAAGGGGAAACCGCGGACCAGCTGGGGGGAACTTACTCCGAGATTGCTCATCTCCACTAAGCTGTGCTCCCCGGTGCTGGCAGGGGTGGGAGCGACGTCCGAGGGATGCCGCAGAGCTCGGCAGTGTCCAATGCTACCATCAAATGCAGCTTTGAGGTTTCTGGGGAGCGCTGAAACGGCACGCAGCTCGCTGCCCGGGCCCATCGGGGCTGGTGCTCACGAAAGCCGGCAGAGGCTTTAAGTAGTTGAAATACTGTCCATTCCGGCTGCCTGGGCTTACTGACTTGGAATTGTTTATTACTTTTGCCTTGACAATTACAAATGACGGCGCACATCAAAGAAGTGCCAAAAGTTGCATGAGGATTGGGGAGGCGCAGAAAAAACCCTTCCGCGCACGGGGCGGCAGTCCTGCGGTGTGGGAGAGATGCGCACCAGAGGAAGGAGAGAAATGTGTTCGTGGCCAGCTAATCTTTTTCAGGCAATTCCCCCCCCCAACTCTCAAATCGCACACTAGTGACAAAAGGAGGGGAAAAAACCCCCAACCAACAGAGCTGCATTTTGTGCACAAACTTCCCAGGTTTCAGCCTCTCGGACTTGCTTATTTTACAAAACCAAGCTATCTGAATCTTAATGTGTTGTACGGCGGGAATTCAAAGCCCTTTCTTTACCCACTAAACTTGATCTGAGGCTCAACTTGACAATGTTGATAAATACGTTGCGCTGCATTATTCATGCCCCTTCCTTTGCCTTCCTCCTGCCTCTGCCTGGCAAGCGGCAGCCGCCGCTTGTGCAAAGTTGTGAGCAGGGAGCAGAGACCTGCGCTGTATAAATACCTGCAATAAATAAAAGATAAACAAGATATGTCGCATGGTGACATCTGCCGCTTCTCCTCCTCCCCGTGCTGGGCTCTCAGCATGGCAGAAGCTCGAGGGAGGGTCTGGGGAGGGGGCTCGCAGGCTCTGCAGCTGGAAGCCACCATGCTGGGGTTTTGGCTGCAGCTGCATTAAATAAACCACTTGGATAAGGATAGAAAACACCCCAGCGCTAAAAACATCTGAGAGCTGAAATTGTGCTGATGAGCGTCAGGAGATCAGTGGTTTACAATGCGAGCAACATTCCTTCAGCTACTCATCATCATCGTAATCATCATTATAAATCTTGGCAACCAGCAAAAACATCCATTGTTTCTATCCCTCATTTCTTTCCCCTCCAGATCTGCAGACTTAGTGACGAGGATATTTTGTTGTGGTTTAATCCTCAGCGGTTTATCCAGGCTACCTAGGGGACCACCTCAGATGAAGACACTTTGCTGCAGCAGTACAATATGAGCAGTCGTGCTTAGTGGCCAAATAGGGAGAACCAGCAACTTCGGTTTCTTCTCTTCCATGCTGTCAAAGGGGCTGAAACTCACAGTTTCCGGGTTCTTCCTCTGATGCCGTGACCTTAACCTCTCCAGCCTTCAGTTTGCTCATTTGTACACCACAACCAGCATACCCCCACACAGGGTTGATGTGGTTTCAGTAAAGCTTCTGTGCTCAGCTGCACAGAAATACTGTCTCACCTAAGGCCTTTCCGCTACAACATACATCTTACCCCAACAGGCAAAGCCATTAAGTCCCGAGGAAAATTAGAATCAAGTCACATCTACACTTTCCCTGCATCTAGTCAGGGACCCACAGAGATTTCAGGCTACTTAAAGAAGAATAAACCATGAAAATGTATGTATGCACACACACACGCGGAGTTTCTGCAGGGAGAAACTTTCATAACGGCGAGCAGCACTGTCCTGCCACAACTGAGTCATCACAGCGTCTGACCCTTGCGTCTGCGAAGCTGAGATGATGCCACATTACTGTTAAATGAGGCAACTTCGCAAGAGTCACACAGAAACTACGTGCTATGCTGTCGGGTCGCAACACTCAGGATACATTCGGACTTGCGGAGCAGTTACGGGAAAGGCCTATGAAAGGAAAGTTATCGCTGAAAGCTGCAGCAAGGCACAACCCTTAGTGCAAGCTAGGAAGAGGTGAAAGCCTCAAGAGCAGCGCTGTCCCGCCGAAAGGACATTCACCTCCTCCGGATGATACATTTCTGCTGCACAACTGTTTGGAAGAAGCCAAAGGAAAAGGACTCCAGGAGTGACAGGACATCCCTGTAGTCACTTTTAACAGCTTAAAGATTCCCTCTACCATGTCTATTATATTCTTGTAACTAATACTCCATGCAGCTGCCAATTTGATCCTTATTAAAACGAACTGTGTGTGTTCATTTCTCGTAGGAACACTGGTGTCTGAATTCTGGGAACCAACTGAGATTTGGGAGGCTCTGTGGCTTGGGGCAAAGAGCTCTCTTTTTTTTTTTTTTATAAGAGCTTTGCCAAGTCGGGATTGTGAATGGTTTTCCCCACTTATAGCCTCCAGATCTTTATTATGCTTGGGCTGCAACATATACCCAGCTCCACCTTTGCCAGACCAAAGCTGCTACTTTGCTTCTGAGTCACAGCAGGCAGAAATGCATATCCTCCGCTCCGTACCTGGCCTGGGATAAACCTTCCTTCAGTTCAGAGGCTCGTGACAGGCAAAGGATGAGATACGAGACTTCTGAAGCAGGGTAGAGAGCTGGTCTGCTTGCTCCGTATGCTCTCCGGTCTGCACTGTGGTCCCGGAGCACTGCAAGCTGTGAAACTGGGGATGTCCGGGCTAACAGTCCACTCTTTACACCGCTGACTGCTGTTTGCTCTCCAGCCCTGTGGTGCAAACGTAACACTTTTCATCCTTTGCTCCGGGGGAGCTGCTCATCTGTACCGATGGCCGCGAGGCAGCTGGGACAAGCTGCCTTTGGTTTGGGCAGCAAGCTAAAGCGTGTCAGTTTGGCCTCGGGACAGGCTAATTCTGCACAGGTCTGAAGAGGGTTTTGCAATCTGGGCTGCCGAGGTTCAGCTGCTGCTGCTATCTGAACAACGGGTTCTAAAGCTAAACTCAGGAAACTCTGATTACCTGGTGTTTGCTTAGTCATTGGATTTTTCCTTTCAGCTCATGTTCTTCTAGCCCAGTTTTTGCCTGAAGCCCCAGTTTCTCTGGTTGGAAAATCTAGTTGGAGCTGCCGCATCTGCCACCCCAGAGTGGGTGCCAGAGCCCTCGCCGGGACAGAGCAGGAGGAAGGGATGTGTCTGCGCCGCAGAGCCCTGACCGAGATCTGCTTCATTCCCAAACCCAGTGGTGCTGGGATCTCTGGGTGCTTGGCTCCAGGCCATCCCCTTATTAAATACAATTACAAACTGGTGCTTTTACCACCAGATGAAGTTTGTACTTGTTAGATCAGGAAAAAAATATACATATTGGAATACATTTTTCCTGATCTGACATGTACGAACATTATCCGTGCACCCAAACACAGGCACTCATACATATATTAGCCTACAATAGATACTGCCTTCCCCAACGCTCAGACCCTGAAACCTGAGGATTTCCTCCTGAAGTCATGTTTTATTTGGTCTAACAAACATTGGCGATCATCAGTTGCAATAAATGCATCCTGCGGAGCCTGGAGATGGGAAGATGACACATTCAAATATCAGGTATTTGTCAATATACTCCCCAGAGCTGGCTGGGAAAACAGCAGCACGTGTCATCCCCAAGGCACTTCTGGCCAGACTTGGATGCTCCTCTCCCTGCAAAGCATCATCCCATACTGGGAACACTCCTGCTAAATCAATACAGGTATTCAGAGAGTAATTAGTCAGAGTAAGGGGATCTGAGCGTCCTCCTTTATACACACTAGCTAATTAATTTTCACAGTGTCCCTGCGGAGACAGGCAAATATTATGACCATTATCTAAAATATATGACAAGAACATTACTATTATTAAATCCAGAGCCTGAAAAAGAATGGGAAATGCCCCACCAAGGAGATATACATCAACATTAGACTACCCCTACAGTTTAAATATTCGGTTAAACAAAACTCACAGATGAACATTTACTTTATCAGTGCCAAAAATAACCTTAAACTCCATACCAAAAATTCTCACACTCTGTTAATGTACATGAATTTTCTTTGCAGTCCTTGGCATCCTCCTGTCCTCCCCCCTTCCCCTTGAGCACTTCTTGTGGAAAAGGACTGGTAGTATACTGAAACAGCCCTTGAAATACTTTGAAAGCCTGTTGTGGTGCTCACTGGGCTCCCTCTATGCTACGTAAAAGCCACATAAAACAGAGCAGCAGTACCTCTGTGGCAAGGCTTGGCATCTCTCTGTGTACTGAATCAACATAATTATTTAGAATCCCTCTCTCCCCGTGTAATTTCTTTATCCTGCTATTGTGTTGCAAAGAATGAAACCCGTGAAGAGCTGATCATCCATACACTCTCCCTCCTGAGCTGTTTTTTTGAAGTTAAAAAAATTCCTGGTTGCGACAGAGGCAATTTGAAAATCGGAAACTGTGAGCCTCGCAAAAAGCACAGTCAGAAGCAAAAGCGGCTATTCAAATGCGACACTGTCTGAAGTCTCCACTGAAAATTGAGATGGTCAGCTGTAATGCACTGCTCACTACCTCTTGCAAACGTAAGAGATTTTGACACACGGCTCCTCAGGGGAACCCTTTGCCATGAGAAATCAGTGCGGACAAGGATTCAGCAAAAGTCATAAAAGACTTGAGCATCTGTACAGATAACATTGACAAACCATAAATAACCAAGTTAAAGGATGAGTTTGGGAAACAGAGAGGTTTAAATACTCCACTGCCTCTGAGGCAAGGACTTGTGCATTTCTTAAGGAGGTAGCTCAACACAGCAGGCTGAACTGCTGAACCGTACTTTCCTAGGCCTTAGAAGAACAAGGAAAATAAGGAAATTACATTCTGTGAAAAGTGACGAGTTTCATCATGGGGAGAAGCCTAAGAGGAAATCACTGTTCAAAATAGATAAATAAATAAATAAAAGCGGAGATCTCACACTGGCAACTGCAAAAGCACCTTCACAGCCATCCGCCTCCAATCATTCTCTCATAATCAGCGAACAGAGGAGTAACTCTTATCGAAACAAATCTGTTGTTCGTTAAGAAACGTACCTGAATAGAATAATTGACAAGTTGCATGTTTGTAATTACAGCGAAAATCTCACGAGGCAACTGCTGTGGGCAAACCAACTGGATTTTTCATTGTAAAAGTACTAACTGTACGTGTGTAAACGTCAACCATCTAGGTACGTTCTGCGTATCAAGAGCCAGGTACATAAACGGTGAACTCTTTGCAAGATGAGTTTCTATGCAGCCATTAAATGCAAATGGTTACTATGTGATCTCCCATGGAAATCAAATGAATATAATAAAAATAGTTTCACATGTGCATAATATGGCATACAGATGCTCCTTATACAACATGAAGAGCCGTTACAGTATAACTCATCTACGATGATAATCGCTTCTTTCTTAAGGCCTGGAATCCCGAGCAGAAGTGCACATGTAATTGCACGCCTGCTTTTGCATATGCAACTGCTGTCGCTGCAAGCATAAATTAAATATGTATATTGCTACATAAAAACCTAGTCATTTACAGATGTGAATTTCTCTCAAACTCTTTCCGACTTCTCCTCAACGATCTGACTGGACTTCTGGCTTGGTGCTAACAGAGCCCCCTTTTACACTCTCCATTTATTTACTGCATTCCCAATATGTTAGAAGAAGGAAACACTGATACTTAAGTGCAAGCAAAATCAGCCAGAACCTTATAGCAATTATTTTTTTGCATCGACATCCCCATTCAGCCCAACTCTTGTGCTCAAATTCAACTTTAAGGACACGCTTAAATATCACTGAACTCAGCAGGGACAGCGGTAAAGCACATGTGGAAGCAGAGCACTGATGCTTATGGGGTAGGGATGCAATTCGGTGGAGAAGGTGCTGGGAGCCCCGCAGACGGGGAGCGAGGGGAAGCAGAACCACCTGCAGGCAGCAAAGCACAGCTCTGCCTCCACCCTGGAGCAGATCAGCAGGAGGCTTTGCCCCCACCTCCGCCCTGCCCGGGCTGCGCCGGCATTGCGCCCGCGGGAGGTGCCAGCTCTGCCGCGCAGCCCCTCACCCCTGCTGGGCGCCAGGAACGGGGCTGCGATCACCTCTCCGAGCCAGCCCGCGCACCAGAAAGCTCCCGTTTCAACTCAAATGTGTGGCGTCTGGGCAGCCTCCGAGGGGTGAAATGGGGCAATCTGCAGAGAAAATGGGGCTGGTAAAGAGGAAAACAAACCCGACCTCGAGGAACCCTGCTAACGGCGGAAACGTTCCCCCATGACAAACTGAGGAAACTTCCTGCCCCCATTTTAAGGCTGAAACAGACTTTCGGACTGGTTTGTCTTCTGGCTTCTTAGTTCGTCTCGGTCCTAGCAGGAGACATCAACTCTGCCTACAGCATGGAGCGGGACTGGTGGCCAGCGCACCCGTGTACATACACACAGACAGCTTCAGCAAAATATTTCTGGTCCAAAAAAAAAAAAAGCGGAATCCATTCCTCTATCCTTGACATGGTGGAAATGACATGCACAATACTGCAGATTTGACTTCACTTTTAAAAAATCACCTATTGGACGTGCTGTCTAAAAAGGATGGGAGAAGAACAAAGCTGCCTATGCCTTTTAAGTAATGGAATGCCAAGGAATGGTGTTAAACAAAATTTGCTGATACATCCTTGCCAAAACTGCAATAATGATAAATCCACTGTAAAGAATAAAAGGTTTATTTGCAGGGGAGAAAAGGAGGGATCTGCGCTCCGAATTCCACTGGAAGCTTTTGAAACCCCACCCTTATATAGCACAGTCAGGTGCCAAACTTCATAAATCTGCTAGTAACCACTTGCAAAATTACCCGAGAATCAAACCAGCAACAAGTTTTGCTACCTATGGGTGTTGATTGTAACCACGTGCAATTAACATAAGTAAGAAAAATAAGAATAACAACAGTTGCATAAATGTTTAGTTATTCTTTTCTTACCCCCTCCCTTAACCAGTGTTGTAGGAGCATAAAGACCTCAAAACTTCCTAATGTTCGTTTTCAGGAAGCTTCTGCAAGGTAAGGATGTCCTTCCAGCATTCACCAGGTCTGAAAGCTCATGGAAGCAGGTTCCCTTGAGGAAATTTTTCTAACAACTATGTTGGTAGATGGACTTGCAAGTCCTTGGTTTTCTTCACGGATTTGCCAAAATAAGCTTCAACAAAGAGCAGCTTTTCTGCTTCCTCCTTTTATTTATGTGCAGAACATGAATACTTCTCTACCTCAAAGGACTTGATTTTCTAAATCACTTTGAAATCCTCAAAAGCTACTATAAAACCAGTTATCTTGACTGAGATCGGGACAGGAAAAGGGCATAGAAGGAACCCTACCGCGTGAGTTTGATAGGACCACGTGTGTGACCTCCACAGTACTGCATGGGATTTAGTGTCTCAGGGCATCAGTCTCAAAGAAGTCAGTGTGGCTGCCCCTGAGCAGCATTAAATTGTTTTGTTTTCATTTTTTAAAGTAACAATAGAAAGGGAAAAAAATTAATCGCAGCAAAGCAATCAGATTAAAAATCATTCGCAACTACAGAAATAATATTTTAACAACTGGGGAATAAGGGAAACCCACTTTGTAGCTTAACCGGATCAGTTCCATGTGTTATTTTAAGGGGTGAAGCCTGAACTGAGAAATCTGTGTCACACAGAGGCCGGCAGGTTTGTGAACCCTATCGGGAGCTGCTTAACAGTTGGTCTTAATCGTTTTCCAAGGCACAAAGCCGAGATCAAGATGAATCTGTTTCCCACATTGTTTCCTCCCAACAGGGTTGGATTTCAGATTTGCCTGGATTAGAGTAAAGCCACCGGAATTCCCCACCTGGACATTAAGAAGGTTGGAGGCCTTGATTTCAAAGGCAAGTGGTATGCAGTAATTCCAGCCTGGCCCCACGGGACTACAACTTTCATTTCTAATCAGTGAATTGTCTTTGCTTTGTGCAAAACATTTTTTTTTTTCTAAGGGGAGGAGGGAGATTTGATTACATCTTCCCCTGTACTCTATCATTTTCTTTTTGAGACAACGTATTTTTAGCCTAAATACTAATGAATTAAAAGCAGAATCATTAGTTCACCTTTTCCAAAGAAATTAATAACAGGACTGAGATTTTTGAATCCCATACTGTTCTTCTGCTTCACCCTGAATTTGCTTATGTGTTACTTTTTCACTCTGTGTCTGTGCTGAGCTGTGCTTTAGTCTCACTGCATGTTACAAAGGCAGTGACCAGGACCTGAACCATCTGCACCTTTATCCTACAAGTGCATTTACCCAAAGGTACGCACCCGTTTCAGCTCAAGAGTTGGAGAGGAAGGTCCGGGCTTCTCAAAAGCCTCCTTGGCTAAAGGGAAGAATGGGCTCCCTTCTCTTGCAAAGTAAAAAATGTCATGGCACACATAAATCTCCGTGCAGAAGCCTCTGCATGTTTTTCTCCTCTGGATGATGGGCTCAGACTGAACAGGCCACTCAACATCCAATTTGCAAAGCACTGCGGGTTTCCTCAGCTCCCTCGCAGGGGGATGGGTCCTGGTACCACTCCCCTCACACCTTGCTCTACTCTCCTGAAGTCCTGAGCACGGACAGATGCACTAGTCGTTGTCATTCCTCCCCCACCCCCCAAAAAAAAAAAAGCTAAAAAAAGCTAAAAAAAGCAAAGAGCAAGTGGGAAAACATCATTTGCCTGTGTAGTCTGTGCTGGGTTGGGGAATGGGTTTTAGCTGCAGGAGGAGCCCTTCTGCTGATGTAAACTGTACTCTCCACTGAAGTAGTTTGTTGATGCAGATGAGGCTGGAGAGGCCTCTCTGAGATAACATAAATGCCAAGCTCCAACTAACAGGAGATTTTCTTTCAGCACTCCTTCTGCGAGAGGAAAGGGGGTCGCACCAAACCGACAGCACCAAAACCGTGCTTCTGCCACCACCCACAGGGACTGGCAGGACCCCCTGATGTGAGTGTGTCCCATGGGAGGCGAAGACATGGTCTGGAAAAGTCCAAATGTTTGTCTTGGCAAACTCCAGCTCGTCTCAATGTTTTATCCGTTGAGCTCCAGCTTCCATTAGCTCCTCAAGAGGGTTTACCCTGCCAAAGATTTTCCTGTTCCCTGTTCCAGGCAGTCAGGTTCAACTCATTTTAATAGACTTCGTAGGAAGAGCTTCGATTTTGACCCCTGTGAAGAAGTACTTCTGATGAGAGAAACAGAAACAGAGGCAACAACAGCGTTTGCATCACCCGCGTGGCTGGGAGGAGTAGTCAAATACTATTGACTCGAATCTGGAGGACTGAGATGGTTACACAAGTCATCTCAGATGAGCCTGGATAGCCCAGATAAAAGCTTCCATTTCCCTCTGCCGAAGGCCAGGTGCCGCTGGCTCACTGACAGGCAGAGGCAGCGTGGCTTGGGATGGCTGATGGAGTTACCACTTCCACAGCTGCCCCTGCTTTGCCTTGAATCAAGTTATCCATTATCAATCCACTCCTGGGGCTCAACAATTTACAACAGGCATTTAAGCCATCACCCAGCTCCGTTTGCCTTAACCATCACTCTCAAGTGCAGCACTTGAGGACGTCAATGACAGACAAACTGCTCCGGCCGTTGCACAGTGCTGCAAAGCGAGCGACCAGCCACGGTCCGCTCATCGGCTGCCCCACGCCACTCCACCAGAGCTTTCATTTACCTTGACCATTGGGAAGGGCAGAGGGAGAAAAAGCTTAAAAATGCGTGCAATTCCTTCACATCTTCTCTCCATTTGCAATGTTGCAATGTAAGGTTGGCCACTTGCAGGGCAAGAAGCAATTCCTGAAGTTATCATGAGAAAGCGGCCGTTTCCCTCGCTTGGCTGCGATATAGCAGTCCTGTTTCCTATCAGTGGGGGCAATGAGACCTTAAACAAAATGCAGGACTGGGTATTGTCACATACCAGTGGAATATGGCAACTTGGAGAAAATCTCACATTCACAGAAAAAAGAACCGCCACGTCCCTGGCTTTAGAACAATAACTGAGAACAAAGCCACCGACTGCTCTTCCAGACAAGTTGGGGGTTCGCCTCGTTACGCTCAACTCTATGTGAAGTGCCACACAACAGGGTAGTGAACCAAAGTGCTAAATACACCATCAAAATCATTTCACAATCAATTAAAAAAAAAAAACAAAAAAACTTTACAACCTCCACATGGTGATGTTTGAAGGTTTTGTAAGAACATTTTTATCTATCTGACAGCATGTGTTTTCAATACAGACATATTTGGGCCTGCACGTTGCTATTTTAGTGCTAACATTTACAAGCTTATTTGCTGAAGGCAATTTTTAAACACATTTTGTCAGCGGCCAAGTCCAGCTCCCATTGAAGTTAACTGGAAGACTCCCACTGACCTCAATAGGAAACGGCTCAGACGGTCAGGGACGGATTCAGAGCTGCTAAAACTCACTGAAATGCCACACGTTGAGGACACGGCTCTTGGAGCAAAATGGGTAAGCCCAGGAGCGGAACACCACCATAAGAAAGGATACCAGGACGATATCCGTTAGTAAATATATTAGGACGTGATGCCATGTAATTTGTTCCCTGGCCGTGCCAGCGTAACAGATTTCCACCCCGTGCCACAGCTCACCACCAGCGTTTGCCCACGGGACAGTTTGTGGGGCCGTGCACTACTGCTTGTGCTCGCTGAACCTGAATGTGAAAAAAAATTACGAGCAAAAAAAAAAATGCAGAGAAGGACGGATGTTTTCAGCAATCCAGAGTGGTCTTGCTGAAATTACAAGAATTATTCAGACTCAAAGTCAAGCGTAGACAAAAGCACCTGGAGAGTCGCAGCTTTACTCTCTTCTTTCAGATAATTATTTTCCTTTCGTTCATCACAACTAAGAAAACTTTGTTTAATAGCTTCTAATATTCCTGACATGACTGTAACTGTACTTCCTTCATTTGACTGGAGGAAGAGCTTAAAAAAATTCCTTGCAGACAGCTTTTTTTCTCTTTTTCTTGTTATAAAGTCTACACATGCTACGAGGGCACAAGGGATGGAAAAAGTATTTAATTAGTATTTCCAGAAATATCCTCGCCTAACCCATAATGAGGTCACGCCAGATCATAATCCTCCTCAAATACAGGAGACAAAGTGATTTCCTTTCATACAACATCCTTTTTTGGGTGCAGCATCGACAGCTTTTCTGTGGTTTCAAAGGAAAAATAAAATCGAGTCAGTCTGAGTGGGGGAAGTCCAGAAACGCCTAATACATCTCCCTATGAGATGAATCCAGCAGGCCATACCTCAGCGAAGACATGGGTGAGATTTAATACAACCAGGAAGCTTTCTTTTAAAGAAAATAGAAGGAAAAAAAAAAAAAAACCCAAACCAAAACCACAGCTCTAATCTCCATGTGCCCAACTGAACCCCTTTGAACTGTCTGCTCAAATAACATTTCTCTTAAATCATGCAGGGTGTGTTTGGGCTACCTGTGTCTATTTGCCGTTCCTCCCGCCTGCAGGAACCGAACCTGACTCCTGGGTGGACCCTGGAAAACACGGAGCACTGCGGACACCGCCGGCCCGGCGGCCCAGGGGTCGGCCAGATCAGCGCTGGTGTTGCCAGGGCTTGGCTTGCACCAAAGAGGTGCTGGCAGCAGATACAAAGGTCCTGAGACCAACCCTCTCATTGCAAGGTCGTCCCTCCTCCCTTAGTGCTTCCAGCAGCCAGAGCACTGCTGGGTTTTGAAGACTCTCCACAAAAAAGACCATCCCTCGTATGATCCCTCCTGGGTACAGGGTAGGGAGGAGCAGAGGCCCTGAAGCTCAGGAAACGCTGAGGCCACGTAGCCTGTTCCCTTACAACGCACTCCATGGGCTTTCATTAATTCCTCCCTGCAATTAGCCCAATAGCTTGTACACAGCAAAAATACTAACTTGGAGAAAAGCTTCCAATCTCATCTTGATGAAGACATCAAGAGCTTAAAACCCACCAGTTCCCATCGTGGCTCACCCCAATAATTATTCAACTTTACTGTTACATTCAGGCAGGGAGTAAAGCCTGGACGGACGCTCAGGTTTAGCTTGCAGCCAGTGATCGTTTGTCAGCTTTTCCCCGCTGGAATAAGGGGCCAGAGAGTACGAAGCATTTTCTCTCTTTTATTACTCAAAAATTAAAATAAATCAGAAAGAGGATGTTGTCCCCTGTATTTGCCCTCTTCTGCAAACACATCCATGTGTTATTTCACGATAGAAATCACTAGGCAAAGCTGATTTACTGACTGGTCTGAGGAACCCAGTGGTTCTCCACTGCTCTCTCCCATCCCCCAAAGTTTATTGTTGAGTTCTTGGAACATCAAGCACTGAGTGTGAAATAATTTAATGGCGGGGGATTTTTCACCCTCCTTCTCTATCCCAATATGACTAAATTTATTGATTTTGGATTGCTGTAAATTATAATGTAATTATCCTGCTGCACAAGCAGCTTCCCATTCCAGAAATTAAAAAGCAATTCAGGTAAATGATCTTTAGCTATCATGGTGCATCCCTGCAGAACTCATTAAGTTGGGGGATTAGACGGCACACCAAAACTCTTACAGGGCGGGTGACATTGAAAGCTATCATGCCTGAAAATACAGAACTTCCTCGGGAAGGTAACGAGCAAAGTTGCTGGTGTGGCATGTTTTTTTCTTTTCCAACAACTTGGAAACGCTATCAACTTGTACATCTCCTAGGATTTCTAATGCTCGCTTACTGACGCTTTTTAAAAATAAACACCCTTCCTTTGAGACAAGAATGCCATTAAGTGGGAAAATTTAAGAAATGGACAACATCACACCACCATCCGCAGAACCTCGTTATTTCTTCCCATTGGATCTCAGGTGGAAAAGCTGCTCGTGCGAGTCGGAGTCAGCAAGTACTTTCTGAGGTGGGAGACTGACAAGTGGCACCGAAGAAAGCTCATACCAGATTTCTAGCCAGCTAAGGTTAAATATTCCAGCCTTCCCTAAAGAAGGCTCTATCTGGTGGGATCTCTAAAAGATTAATCATTGATTGACTGGAGTCACAGAAGATATTGCCATATGCACCCTTTGCCAGCACAACTGTTCTCAATCCCTCTGTCTTGCCCAAAGGCTAAGTTTTGCCTCCCTGAAGTTTCCTGCTCCCAATTCAGTCAGTTAAGGCATTCCCCGCTTGCTGTCTATACTGTTGTGATGCTGCAAAGCAGCCATCATCAGGCTTCACACTGAAGGCGGCTACAGTCCATGGCAGATGAAAGGATACGTGCGCGCGTAGTTTGCACATCATTAAGTTCGTAAAATGCTTTGAGGATGAAATGTGCTACATAAATATAACAGGTTATTAAATTTCTTGGTGCCATTTCCTTCATCTAAGTCTGCAGTGGTCTTCAGTGGATTGTGCCTAAACCTGCTACTGCTTCTAGCTTCCTGGCTTTTTCTTTTTTTTTCCCCCTTGCCCCAGGAGATTTGATGTTTCCCCCCCGGCCGATGAGCCTTTCACACCTTCTGGCTGGCCCCGCACAGCTGCTGCGCAGACCGGGCGTCCCTCCGGCTCTCGGGCTGCACGCGTACAGCCTCTCTGCTCGCTTCCTGCGAGAGCGGCGGCTGCCGGACTCGAGAGACCCCTCTTGCTCCCACCGCTCTTCCCTAATACAGCCCTTAATTAATACTGAAGGCAGCTACCACTTTTGAGTAGGACAGTGCAGATCCTCAGGATATTAGCCAAACGCTGCAGAGATTTATAAACTTGTCAGCGTGGCCAGGGCACTCAGAAAAGAAGCCAAAACCTTCAGTTTAAAAATCTCCTACACCATCATAAATTTCAACTTTATCTGCAAGTTCCTCTCACTGTGAAAGTTCACTAGTTCTGTTATTTCACTTCTAGTAAGTACCATGTCCTAATTTGGACATTTTTGCAGCATTCAGCTGAATTCTGAAGATATACGACATACTCTGGTAGTCTTTTCTCCCGTTAAAAACAGTCTATTAACTCAGAGTCTCGTGAAAGCTCAAATCATACTATCTGGTCCCTGTTCCTAGCAGAGAGGGCTCAGCAATCCCTCTCCCCCCACCTCACCAGCACACGGTGCCACGATTACACAACGCGCCGCGGCAGGAGCACGGGACGTCACTGCAAGTCTCCGTTCTTTTTTGGGATGCACGCATACTTTTCAAATTTCCTAAAAGGAGAGATTATTTGGTTTTGGCCAAGCATCTGAAACCACTCGTAGGCCACACACAAGTTACCGAGTAAGCAGACGACATCCTCTTCTCAAACCCTTATGGACACAGACAGATTTTGAAAACATGTACTTTAACCACCTCAGCAAATTGTTTCCCCGGTGAGCTGGTGCTGGGAGCCCAGCGCCTGCCCGCCCTCCCTCCTCCTCACCCCCGTTCGCTGCTTCCAGCAACGAGGACATTAGTGCTGGACTGAACCTGCTCCAGTTCTTTTATATAGATTTAGACCGTATAATTTGATCGCGACCACAGGCAGTTTTATTGCCCTGATTTATATGGAGCCTTGCAGGGTTTTGTTTGTGTTCCCCCCCCCCCCCCCCCCCCGCTACCTTTTTTGGTAAGAAAGCGAGATTCATAGAAGTCCTTTCCCCACTCCAGCCTGAGGACAAGCTGTGGGATCTCCAGGGCTTCCCACAAGGGCTGTGGCAGGCTTGGATGCCACCTCCCTCTCCCCTCGCCATGGCCTCGGAGGGGGATGCACGTACCGCAGGAGCTGGCTGAAGTGCTCCTTGAGCACAAACCCTCCCCGTGGCCCTCACTGCGTCACAGCACTTGGCTTGTCCTGCCTGAGAGGACGGTCCAAGTGACGTCTGGGGCAATCGATGCTGCCTCTCCCCTTACCTACTGGTGTAATACCCCGATGGCAACCTCAGCGTCCCTCCTTCTCTTGTGCCCTAACCCTCCAGAAAATCTCCCAGGAAAGTTGGCAAAAGGCTTCTTTGACCAAGCCATCGCTTTTACAATCCAAATAATAGGGGATGAAAATCCAGGCAGCTCTGCCATGGAGCTAAGGGAGATGTGGCTGTCAGGCCAGGCGTGGTGCTACCAACCATCTGCATTCCCAGGGCACACTAAACCTGGGATCTGTATTAGTATTCTCCAGCAGGCATTTGGCAGATATTAAATAGCAGCCTCCTCAGAGAACTTGTTACCTCCTCATGCTTGACTGGGTGAATATAAGAGAGAGCTGTGCTTGTATCTGCTACCTGAAGAGGCTAGATGAAGCCCATCTGAAACATGCCAAGACTCCACATCTGCCATTACCATACCAATTTCCTGAATGAAAATCCTGCCTGTCTTTCCTTTAATCTGTCCTGTGTCTCATTACGTGAGCAGAACATGCTGTACTAACTACAAAGACAGGTCAGTATGTGACTCAAAACCTAATTTCTGCTACTTACCTAAAGGATTACTGCCTGGATGAGCATCATGGTTTGGAATAACAATAGCAAAGTCCACCAGAAGTCCTGCCCTGTCACTGGCATGTGGAGAGCTAATTTTGCACTGGGCCATGGGCTTAGAGAAAAGGTTCATCAGAAATCCAGTTGTCTCAGCTTGGTAATCTCACCTTCACAACAAACACAGACTTTTTTCTAGCTTCTCTACCTTTTGTCTTTTTCTGCATCCAGCCAGTTCCTTCTTATGCTTCTACGAGCGTGTAACTCTTCTGCTCAAAGACTTCACAACTTTTCCCTTTGCTACCAAGTTCTCCTCTTGAAGACCCCACAAAATAGCATCTTTTGGCTCAAACCCTGCTGTTAGTCTTGCTCCTCATAACTCTGGACAACAGCTGGTCAAAGGCCTTCCCATCTCTCTGCACAAATCAGTCTTCCTCCTGCACCTCTGGTCCAGGCTACATCTGCTGCTTTGTAAATCATCTTATCCGAGTAAAGACTTTTGACTATAATCCACCATGGTTTCCATAAAGGACTCTAAACTTCTCTACCACTCTGAGACTGCTGGCACCTTATGTCTTACCCCATCTAGTAATAATTTTGGAAAACTTCAAAGCAGAAATCATGTACTCCCTAGTTATACATTCGCACAGCACTGATGAAATGCTGCTGGCACCACCTTTTGCCTCACACAGGAGCATAACAAATGTCTAGAAGAAGTATTTCAAAATTACCCGCAGAACTGTTACCAGAAAATTCACAAGCAACATGAGCCACCACCTACTTCATGTACACCCGGAGGCAGATCGGGAATGCTGGGCTTTGCACATCTGCGCCCTTTGTGGGCATCTGGAGAAACATCATCCCTCCTTTGTGGTATCTACAACCATGGTATTCAAGGGCCAATTCCCTCTTCTGTTCTCGTGCCTTAGTCAGCTGACATAGCCTTCAAATTCCCACTATGTCTAAGCATGGTTTGGGCCACCAGACCCATACCTCACAAAACACAAGGTTAAGTGAACCAAATTCAGGAGAACATTTGTATTCTGCCCTCAGGACTTAACTGCTGGAAGGTTTTGAAGTTGGAAAAGAATAGTTTTTCATTTGGGTCACAGAACAGAAGAATAAACTAAAACCATCTTTACAAGAGACATTGCAGATACGGGCAGTGAGGAAAGGCCCTTTGGGCTGATACTTAGAGAAGCTCATTTCTATCCTCACTCAAGTGCTACAGAGGTTAAAGACCTGCTACAACCTGCCATAAAAGGCAAAACCCACATTAATAGGAAATGTGTTCCCCTCCCCCATTCCAAATGTATTTTTTATGAGTAAACATTTCTGTATTAAGACTTACTGTCTTCAAAGATCCCTTTTATGTCCCAAAGGTAACCATTTAAGTGATCTTATAACAGCCGTTACTTATCTTTACAATGGGCAATGCACATGAACTCAGTGTCTGAGACTTTCATTTTGCTATATATTTTTTAGTAACTACATATAAATCCAGCCTGTTTCAAGTGTCGGTGACTATGTGGCCAAAAGATAGCCTTGGATCTTATTTCAGCTGCTAAGACATTGTTTTGAGTGGAATCAAAAGAAGCACAGAAATTTGCAAAACTCTTTTCCCTCCCAACCCTTTTAGCTTGCTTACAGAAGTGATGCAGCATGCACGGAGCTCAGAAAGAGAGATGCAAATGTTTTTCACACATTCAGCCATCTCATATCTATTTTAAGAGTCACTGCTCCAGCATTTGAAATACAAGACCCTGCAGTAAAGATGTTTTAAGGATGTCATTGTAACAGCGCACGAAGGTTCCTCTGGAGTTTTCCAAAGGGAAAAAATTGCACCAAACAATAGTATTGCCAGCTCCTCTACAGCTTATTACAGTATTACAGTGTGCACGTGCACAGAAGGCTAATGGGAAGGAAAGCTGAAACTAAGGTTTTCTCTGAAGCTGTCATCCCACATCAGTGATTTTCTTCTCCTTCCATCATCTGGTCCCCAGAACAACACCTTTCCTAAGAGTCTAATTACAAAAGATTTTGCTAAAACCACTGTCTATTGCTTGGATCAGAGAGAAACCCCGAAGTTCTGCATGGTTTCTGTAAATTCATCCAGGTCTGTCCAACACTCTGTCCAGGCACTTGGACCTTAGCAAACTGTTTGATGAACCTCACCCATAGATTACATACGTAGGAAACCCTTTTAAACTTGGAAAATTCATTTTCTCTTGTTTCAATACAAAAGATTTACACACCTATTAACAACACGATATTCTCCAACTGAGTTTGCCAAGTAAGATTGCCTAAAAACTTTCTTACTCCAGAGCACAGAGTGACCCCTTGGAATACAGTCAATCTCTACGCATCCCCAAGCGGTCTCTCCACTATAGATATTGAAAATGCTTTTGCTATAAGAACTTAACCTTATCTTCCCTAACCCTGCAAATCTGTTTTATTGGACCCCTTTGACAGCAGCAGGTTGACACCTCAGATGTATGAGCAAGGTCACCCTTGTAACACGGCGCCCAGGGGCAGCAGCACCCTCTTGCAGGCGGTGGGGAGGGGGGAAATGGCAACCTCTATGTGGTCTGACCCGTTAAGTGCTTCAGTATGACCAGTGCCATAAACATGCTAACCAGATGCTGATAGATGGGCCTGGAGGCCCAAAGAACAACGCAAGTTCATTATATAAACGGGGGAGCGAAGGGAAGTCAAGCAGCTTTCCCAAAATCATGAAGGAAGTTTGGGGCTGGATCAGGAACTGAAACTAATTTTCTCCAGGCTCAGTTCTGTGCCCTCACCATAGGGAGCCACCAAAAAATTGGGTATCTTCACACAAGCAGCCTCTGGGAGTCGGGTCAGCTTCCCACAACACATAATAATTCCTCTCATTAAAATGGGATGTGCAAACCAATGCCTGAAGTCCTCACCTTTGTGTTCCTCTGTTTTTACTTTAAAGCGTGTGGCTGTAAATGCCTCAGAAAGAACATCACCAGCAATACCTGAGAACTGATATGAACAAGATTTAGCTTAACCTCGAGCCTTACGAAGAAGGCTCTTCCACGCATTCACGCAGGACACGGGTATTCACAACAGCCAGCATGCAGAAGTGGCGGCTGCTTGGTTCCCCCGTCGCTGCTGTCCCCATCCCACAAAGAGCAGCCGTAAAAAGGGTGAGCCCCAAATAGAAAAACAGAGCAGAGAAAGACATTTTTTTCCCTTCACAAACAGAGCAAAAATTTCACTTGGGGAAAATCTAAACATTTCCCAACACTTTGGACCCAGGGTCAGGAGTGCTGAGCCGTTACTACTCTCTCTGGGCTCAAAGCAGCTCGTTAGGTGCAGGAGTATCTCTGTTTTGTTTAAACGATTAAACTATTGTTGAAGCAGCGCACACGGGGCCAGGGGCTTACAGGAAGATACCTCCTCTATTGGATGGTTTTCAGGAATGCTCAGACACTGATCTTTTATATCAATACAACTGAAGTCATCAAAACATCTACTTTAACTGTTTACTTAAGGATGCATGTGTTGCAAGCTGTGATTTTTTTGAAAATCTGTCAAAGTCAGGAGCTGATCCATGTAAGAGAAGAAAACAGCTTTCTGGCCAAAACAGCACCATTCAATCCCTGCAAATGTTGCTGTATTTTAAAAATCAGATATTAGTGGCAGTAAATATAAATATTTTGCTTGCAATACTCCTGTTCTTATCTACAATTTACTTACAATTGGAAACATTTTCAACGGAACAGAGTCTTAAAAATATTTGGGATTCCAGGAGAAGGAAAGAGGTATAAAAAAGAAAAGGAAAAAAACCCCATGGAGCTTTCTGACAGACTGTAGAAAGGGCAGAATTGATTTCAGACAAGTTTGTGTGAAATCTTTTGCATTTGTGTTCATGTGGGATCACACTCAGTGATTTTTCTTATTTATTTTCATCTGGGACTCAGTCAGCCTATGTGCCCAAACTTTTGTTCAGTTCTTTCCACCAAGGTTTACCTGATTTCAAGCCAGCACCACTATGGGAGTCGCAGAACACCCAGCACAGGTCACTTCCAAACACAAATAAGCTCACAAGTTTAACATAATCCTAAACCAGTTAGCATGAAGAGACTATATCCAGGTCATCCCTCCACAGTAAGAGCTAAACTTACAATCTTGGCTGAAGTTTATTCTCCGTCGTTACCATTAAGGTCAGACAACTCATCCTGCCAAACCTAGAACCCACACAGAATTCATGGGATATTGATTTATTTGAGAATTTAAGGTTTCTGCAAGTTATGTCCCACTTGGGACATACAAAAAATTGTCACTCCCTTATTATGAGCCCACTGTGCTGGGTACTGGACAGAGGCACTACCAAAAATGAGTTTAAACTCAGTAAAATCCTATTAGCGCTACTGAACGTTTTCATATTCTTATGCACCCACAAGGAATGATACTGACTGCTGCAGCACGGTGTTCTCAAAGGCACTATCTGATGCATAGAAACTTGTGCTCAACTCTCCTGAAGGGAAAGAAACAACAACTCTACCACGTCACTCAACCATGATTACGTGGCATATCAGTGAGAGAGGAAGGACTTGCTAGTGGATATGGTCACCCAGGGGACCTGGGCTAAGTCCTCTGTACCACCATGTACACCACCTACGAACTTCCGAAGTCGCAGAGATAACCAGTTCTTGACATCTCTCTGAAACAGCTAAACCCATTACAGCCACTTTGGCCTTGGAAAATCCTCTCTGCTCCCTGTCTGCAGAATGGGAGCAATGATATCTCCCTGTTTTACCAGGATGCTCAAGTGTAGAGAGAAGTGCAAGAGGCTGAAGTATTCAGGCACTACTGGGGCTGACCAAGGCAAGAGAACCCCCCACAGGACCTGGGCACCCAGAAGCCACCAGACAGCACAGTTCATGTTCTCTTATTTTAAAAAAAAAAAAAAAAAAGTTGCAGAGAAATGGGCTGTGTCTTCCCAGGCCTCTGCACCTCACCCATCACCACATGAAAACAGACCATCTGGTTTCATGGGGGGCAGTTTAAAGAGAAGACAAGGAATGCCAAGTCCTCCTTTTGCTCCAAGGTGCATGGATGTCTTCTCAAGGCCACGCAGAAATTCTTTAGGAAATGCCCGGAATACAAGTCCCATTTCTTGGTGCTGGTATTGGATGCACAGCATTTCTAAGAACATTTTTCTCTGCCACTCGTCTGACCCCGGGAGCAGTCCCACTGCTCCTCACAGGCAGCTATGGAACGCTCTGCCAAACCCTATCAATTATTTAGCGTCAAAAGGAAGACTTAATCTATGTGATAAAAGAATGGATTTTATCTAAGGCTTGTTCCCCTTAAAGTGATTTACACAACTGGCCTCGCTAGTTGCTTCCCTTAACGTAATTATTTACTTTTGCATTAATAGCCTTCCTCCACTTGGGTTATTTTTAGGAGTCTTTTGTAGCCTTTAGAATTTACTAAGTTCCTTCCTTGTCTTTTTAGTGGGGATTTTAAATTGCCCATCTCTCTGAACGGGCTGTTAAAACACTAGTTTTGTCAATGCTGGTGTAAACCTGGAGCAGCTCTGGGAAGCAGCTCCCCCGGCTGTGTTGACACTTGGGTGTCGAGTTTGCCTCCGACTTGAGAAGCTGCGGGGCGAGATTTCAGCTCAGAGCTGGCAGTCAGGGCTCTCAGACTGCTCATCAGGCTATGGACTGATGAACGTGAATGAAGGGCTTCAAAGTACTAATCTCGTCCCACCTTGGTTCCTTGCTTTAACTCCACTCTGCAATTTTGGCCAAGTCAGGAAGACGGATTTGTCCACCTAACATTAGCCACCTCAAATCAGGCACGAAGCCCTCAAGGGAACCAAGCAGGCATCTCCACAACACAATTTACTCCACCCTAATGCAAAGGGATCCCAAAGTAGACATCTAAGATCTAGGCAGCCAACCTCAGACAAAACAAGGCCCATTCCTGGTCCCCCATGATTATGGCAGGCTCAAATGCCACGGTTAATGGGTGGTGTGGGGAGAATTAAACCTGTGCAAATTCTCAGATGCTCAGGCAAAAAGCTGCCAAAGAGACTAAAAATTCAAACTATGGGGACATGCTGGCAGCACAGAGGAGACAGTCCAGGAAAGCATCATGATAAATATAATCCATTATCACCACTGGAATTTCTTACTTGTCTATAAATGATCAACCCACAAATAGGTAAGTTTAGCATTGGTTAAAAAGGTTATATTTAGGTACCCTCTGAGAGGCACTTTACTGAAGTCTAAACTGGATCCATGGGAAAGAAGATATATCAGCACTTGCCAGAATAAGCTTTTGGAGCTTACAAAATAATAGAAAAGTGGAAGCTATTATTATTATTATGACTATTATTAATGATAATAATAATACACTCACAAAATACAAAGGTCTTTCAGGTGGTACTTAGTGGTTGGGATCACCAGTGCCAGAACCAGCCTGTGAAGAATACTTTTTTTCATTTTAAACTCATAAAAGCTTTTCAAGTTGGCGTGCGATCCTGCAGTGTGGTTAGGGATAAGATTAAACTGCTCTGTCTTCAAAGTACCTCGGCATCTGTAATGGGCTGAAGTTGGAGGAACTTTTGGTATGACAATTTGGGGGAGCTGTATACCATCAGTGAATGCTGGCTGATGTTATGACGTTGCTGCATTGTCAAATGCTTTGGTGATATGGACTCTAGCATCATCTGTAAGGGCTGTGCAATATGAACCAACAAGTCTGTAAACGTTAATGGTTATCCACTCTGAGGTTGCACCTTTGCCCACAGGGCCGGCTGCCACGCGAGAAACCCACTACAGGGGCTGGGGAAGGAGGCTTCCCCCATGAGGGGCAAAAAAACAAGTGGCTGAGAAGCAGGACTCTGATCACTTGATTAAGCAAAGGGTTACCCGATGAAGATGCATTGCCGACTATTTTAGAGAAGATACTAGAAAGACTCAGTCTTGCAAGCCAGGGATAGAGGAAAGAGGGCAGGTAGAAGACAAGACATACTTTTTGTGGCACAGTTTGTAGCAATTTTAACTACTGAAATTCTGTCATATGTAGCTGAAGAAATAAACCTGCTGCTCCCAAAGTGCTCTCCACCATGCCCACACACCAGATACTGCTCATTGAACATAGAAATGATGCAGCGTGGCTTTAACTTCATCCGTCTCTACATGGATCCCTCTAAACTATCCCAAAGAGCAGGTGTCAGGTGACCAGCGTGATTCAAAGCTGGCAGCTAGTCACAGGCCTTGGTATCCCGTGACTGAGCAACAGCCTCAGCCTTGCACCAGTCTGAGCATCCGAGACCTCCGGCTGCCCAAAGGGACGCGAGTGGGTACACAGGAGAGACCTGTAGGCAATCAGACCAGCCAGAGGGGCTATGGTAGCAAAGAAACCCACTTTAAGACCCAACAGAATTACTGTTATTTAAGACTGACAGAAATGTTCAGGGAAGAAATAAAATTCTTGATTCTTGATTGCTCCTATGGCAGCATTGCACTGAAGCTCTACCCGAGGTGGAGGCCACCAAGCTATACGCAGTAGACACATGATAGAGACAGTGGCTGTCAGGAGGATTTTGCAGTCTGAATTACAGGATTTTCCCATCATTCAGTTTTAACCACTTGCCCCCTTCCCTCCTGGAGCCAACCCAGGCTTTCCTGTTAACCACGTATCTCAACATTTTTAAGTTGTATACAGCAAAGCAGAGCAGGGCAGGGAAGCTAAGAATGTGCTTGTACTGGTTATATTCCTTTTCCTGGAAAATGTGAACAACTGAATGAAAAACATTCTTTGGAGAAGAACCCTGCCCCTCCGGGGTGGACAGAGGAGATGACTTCATAGGGGCTGTTCTCCTCCTAATTTGTCTGAGTCTCAGGCCACACAAACTATATATTTTTTCAGTGCGCTGAGGTCTGCTGGGATGCTGGCATTTCCTCCTCCTCATTTACATGGCCTTCCCATAATCCAGCACTGAGACACGCTGAACTGCACAAGGACTCCCTGCCAACGCCACTCGGGGCTTGCTTACAGAAGACCTCTGGAGAGCGATGGGAGGTGCTCCCTGCCCTTCTCCTCTGCCTATGAAAGGGCTGAGTGTGCTACTTCTGCAGCACTCAGCATTCCCGCCAGCCCATAAATCAAGTGACCAAACTCCATCCCAATCTCCGATCCACTGCAGAAAAGCCCCACGCTCTGCCCTTACAGCGCACGCGGGGCGAAGAGCTGTATTTCATCAACCGAAACCTTAATATCAGCGGAGAGTCGTTACCTCCTGGAAAAAAAGTGTAGCCAGAGTCTTACTGGTTCTGCAGCTTGGTTTCCCCATGTTTACATCAAATGACTTGTTGAACTTCATTATATACAAAGTATTTCCATAGATCAGAGGCAGGGAGACCTGTGCAGCTAACATAAAATAAATTACCACCCCGTGATAAATGGTTCTATTAGCAATCCAGATTGTTAAACTCAGATACAACAGGATGAAGGGAGCACTGCCCCATTCATTCTCCCTGCGGCAGATACTGAGTTGTAAATAGGTTATTTTGTGTGTAAATAACACATTAAAACTCAGCATTAGCCGTGTCTTTTGATAGAGAGGAAATTGTTCCAAATAAATAATCTCGGACAGGAATGTAAAATAAGCCAGATTTAATAGTGCATGCCTGCTGCAGCCGTGTTAAACATGACTAAAATGATAAACCCCAGAATATACTAATAGTAAACTATGCTCTGACATCAAAGTAATGAGGCTGTATTTTTACCCAGCTTTAGAAATGCTAAAATTAGTCTTGACAGAGCCAGACATCAGAAAAATGTTTCAAACATAAACACCATCAATTTGGGAACTTGGTGTTTGTGTCGTGCTGAGGGTGGGGTAGAGAGGGAAAGGTGCATTCTGGGCCTTGTTAAAGACAGGCAGTTAGCATTTAGGAGAATTTGTATTTAATTTTTATTACAAGATGAGAAACCCATCTTCCTAAATATCTCTGCCTTTGAAAGAGTGGCTCATTTAAATTTCTCCTCCAGCCACCCGCCTGGGCTTCCTCGTGCGTGCTGGTACGGAGGATGTCGCAGTGCTGGCCTGGAGGACGCAACGCGGTCTCGCTCACGTGGTGCTCTGCTCCGAAGTCTCCTACCCTACGCAGCAATATGCAATTTTGCACTCAGCAAAAGGGTTTTCTAAACATCGAGTGTTATGAGTTGCCCTTCCAGAAGTGGAGGCACCGAAAGCGAGAGGCTCTTCTGCAGATCTGACTGGCTCTAGCTCTTACATACTGTCACTAAAACCAGGTTCCATCTCTGTCACACATACACATATGCACCTATTGAAACAGAAGACAGGAGCTTCGACTCCTTGGCCAGCATGATGTATGGAAAAATAGAAAATTAGGAGAGGCTTCCCTGGTGTCATTTCTGTGAGGCCAATTTCTGAACATCTGATCAATGAGTTACTATAAAAAAAAAGTCACAGAAGATCTCTAAAATGGCAGCTTCAGTAGACTAAAAGTACGAGATGCAGATTGTTAGTAAGAAAGGACTCATCTCCACTTACAGCATCAACAATACCGACCTCTCTTCCTACAGCCATAACTTAATTTGTTCAAGGCTGCAAACATTTGGGACAAATACCCAAAGCAAGGGAACTAGAAATGGTGACTGGACACGTTATTACCTTATAAGAATATAGTCTAAATAATAATATAATAAAATAGCTATTTTTCAATTATTTAACTAATATTCAGTTTATTGCTTCAATTACCTTAATTATAAATCAAACCTTATGAATCTATTCATTTCTACAAGGGAAAAAGAGAACCTTATGATCTGAGAAACACGCTATGTTGGCACTCCATCTGTGTGACTCAGTAGAATAAAGGCGAAGAAATGTGTTCCAAATTACGTTTGTTTGGCTCTGGAGAGCAGCTTGGTGATCTGCAGCACTAGCTGAGCCTTGCTGCCACTTTCTCACATGCGAGTACAAAGAGTAAAACCTCTACAATAAATAAAATCAAGAGTTTGTCTTGGATGAGAATAAAGACTTGTTCGTATGGCCCCAAAGCAGGGTGGGGAGCTTGGGGGCCCTCCCTTTAAAGCTGTTCCCCTCCTCAAGCTGAATAATGTAATTCATCTCCATGCCTTGTTTGCTTTCTTCTGTAAGAATATGAGCATAAATATGTATATTCCTGGCCTGTTATGAGTAATTACACTAGTTTAGTGAAGCAGATACGTTATATTAGCATGAATACCATGTAAGTACAGTCTCATCACGACCCAGCCTTTTTGTTATTATCTGCTAAATCACACCTTGCAATTAACTGATGTTATAAGACGACTTTGTATTCATTTTTCTACTTATAAGCACATGCACCGCACTGCTCCCTTTCAGGAGCATGTGTTATGTCTAGCCAGAATTCAAAGGAAAGCCCTCCGAACCACAAGAGCACGTGCATCACCTGCAGAGCGCCGGGGCCGGCGCCCGATCGCACGCTGCTTTGCTGCTAGCCATTGCAGGTCATTTAGGAGCACCGCTTTTCACAGCATGACATAGATTTCGCTCTTTACATCTCATTACGCAATGCTTTCATCACGATCCTCCTGACATCTTCAAACAATCCTCCACTTACTTCTCCACTTCCTCTTAATAAAAGGAGAAGTATTGAGCCTGTAAATCATTCTTTCCAAAGGCGAGAGCATGCTGCTAACAGGACATATAATACTGGATGCTTAAAAACCAATCAAGTCTCCGGGGGTGCCAAACGGGCCGAGGGACACCCCACCTCGGGGGCAGCCTCATTTCCATCGCACCTCTGGAAATGCGACGGCTGCTTCCTCGTCGGAGGCACTCCCAAGGCAAGCGCCAAGTGGGGAGAAGGTGTTTGTTCACAACAGCACGTCTGTGGGTTTTGAATTTTAGCACATGCTTGGACTTTGTTGGCGCCAATCAGCCCTTTGGATCTGCCAGTCACTGAGACGATACCTCGAGTGGGCTGCCTCATGGTTCCTACAGCCCATGCTTCTTCGACAGGGATCAAAATCTGCTGGGGGATGGCAGAATTCCGCACGTTGCTGTCTCTGCCCTTCCCCTATTTCTGCTGCTCGGTGAGCTTTCCTTTCTGCCACTTTGCATAGTGCTCGCAAGGAAGGTGGCTCAGACCCATTCAGCGGCATGAAATTGCGTTTCTCTCCCAACAACTCTGCGTAAAAGATTTTCTAGTTCTTTTTAAGAAAAACATTCCTTTGGCTAACAAAGACTAACAAAATTTATCAAACACATGAACTAATATGGTAGATTACAATCTGATAGATTATAATCTCCTGCTTTATTCTGTACATCTGAATCTTCCCGGGTTAATGTGGAAATGAAAATAGAGTAACAAATGTGTTGAAAAGGAAGGACAGATGAAGCAGATTTAAGCAATTCGGGCTGGGAAATATCTTCAAAACTCAGCCAACAAAAAACACAAACTCTCCAGCCGAGCTGCGTAAGAAGCAGAGGAGCCTGCAGAGGAGTCACGCTGCTCTCCCGGGGTGATGAGAAACCACCCTGCAGTGAAGGAAGGGGAGGGGAAGGGTTCATTTTGAGGTAGACTCTGGCTAGCAATAAGGTATATTTTAAAGAGGAAAAAAAAGCTGCCTGCAAAGTTTACACAGCTGGGATGTCTCTTGTCACATCCAAGCCGGTGCAGCCCCTTCTAAGTTTGTCTCCTTACACCCTGTCCAGAAAGGACGCCCAGTCCCAGTCCCCAACAAGGGCAGCGTGGTGCCTCCCTGGCGGGAACAGCCTTACCCACAGCCGGAGCCACCACGAAGGGCCCTGGCACCAATCTGGAGATCCACCAGCACGTGTGCCAGCGAGGGATGTGTTTTCTGGGGCTGTGTTTTGCCTGCCATAGCGGGCGAGAGGAGGCAGGAGCAATGCACCTGCAAGTCCCCCCGCACACCGGTCTTACACCCGCCAAAACCAACCCCATGCGCGTGGGTGTCCACGAGAGCTTCCCAATTGACTTCAACATCAGCAGGACCAAAATCTTGCCAAAAACACTGACAGAAAAAGAAATCGGGACCTGAGCTATTTCTGACATTAACAGGAACGGCGCAAATGGGGGAGTTTCTTTGTGAACCTTTTTGCATTGGGGTTGGGCAATCCCAAATTCCTCCCTAACCGTGAAATCCCAGCAGCAACGGCTGAAGGCGATGCAGTCTGCTTAGCTCGTTAGCAGCATCGCAGCCGGCACACAACACCCCTCCCCGACCATGGTAACAGGGCGCTCCCCCAGCTCCAGCCAGGCTCCTCCACGGAGGAGCAGCAGGCACCACGCTGCCTACACCACACAGCACCGGCCGGCCGGTGGCAAGCAGCGACGGATGCCTCAACGCTCCGATGGCCGCCTCTCGCCACCCGCCCTCTCCCTCACCCCAGTCCAGTTCTCTAGGAGCGGCAGCGACTTGTCACGGGGCAGTGACATTTGGATGCCACGCGGTGACACAGCTTCCCGCTCCTGTGACCTCCGACGGCCGAGAACCCCAATAAACTCAGCGTGTTCACAGGAGGACAGATGCCACCGTACTTATTAAATTCTTACAGTCCAATGAAAAACACCCCTGCTGCTTTCAAAGTGTGGAAAACATAAAGTACCTCCTTGTGCCACTGCTGCTCCTGCAGCTGCTAAAGGAGTGGGTTTCTTCCCCGTCTCCGTAAAGCCATTCCCCTCCAGAACTGCACCTTTCCCTTCTTTTTTCCCAGCAGCAGTTGAAGCAGAAGTTTCCATCTTAGATGCGCATCTTCCAGCTCAGCAACCCTACAGGACATAAAACAAAACCAGATTCTGGTCACCACTCACAAAACAGGCAAAATCAGCTCCACGAGGAGGCAGCCGATGGTTCGGCAGAGCTCAAAGGTAAACGGCGAGCAGCAAAGATTTCCTGGGTTTCTAAATCTGGTAGCGCAGCCAGTACAGGCAGAAAGGGCACAACCCTGCAAAGGGATGGGTATTCTCCCATCCCACTGGCTTCAGGCAGTTGAAGACCTAAAAGGACAGGATCAAAATACATTTTTCCCCGCTTAAACTTGGGCTGTATAATAAAGCTGATGATTCCAAAGGGCTTTCCAGGATTAAAGGACAGGTGAGACGCAAAAATTCAGCATGTATAAAACCAGTTTGTCCATTTGATTGCATTGAAAATCAGCTACAGCTTTACCCCCATTACAAGCGGTGAATTAAGTGCCAGTGAAAGCTGCACAAAACAAGAAGATATCAAAGCACGAATAATGCGGGGTTTTTGAAACTTAGGTCCATGAAAATTAACAGCTCCTGAACCTTTTATTAGCTTGATCGTTTGTTCTGCATGACTCAAACTTATCTCTCCTCCCAAAAGCAAACATACGTGTATCCCAAATTTAATGCAAACATGGGGCTTCTCTTAAATGAGGAGGCATGCTTCATTTCTGACTGCAAATACTTTTGTTCACCCCATTTTAACTTGTTTTATGTCAAACGTCTCCACCTGACTCCTGTTTTCACAGAACCCACACAGTTACCTGGCACCACCGGCCTCAGGCTGGTCTTGGGAAAACCCACTGCTAATTCCTCCTTTCCTTTCTAATTTTAATGCAGATCTGCAATTTTTCACATGCAAATTTTCAGATGCAAATTTTTTCAGCTCCTGAGATACTCTGGAGCACACTGGTTGTTTACCTTACTGGAATTAATGGGATCAGCCAAAAAATGTCTGGGAAACCAGCAAACTGGTTTTTGTATGCAGGTAGTTTTACTGCCATTGTGCCAGCTCAAACTTCCCTCCCTTCACTCTGGAGGATTAACTGACTCCCAAACATCTTAGATTAAAAAGTTAACGCTCCTAAAAACTTCAAAGAACGTGAAGACTTCAGGAACTCCCATGTGTGATCTGCAACTTTTACCCTTTAGTTGTCCATGACCCTGGCATTTTTTAAGCAGTTTTTGTGCTGTAACTTCGGGACAGACAAGCAGCAAAGCGAAGCCCCTCTTTCCCCACTACGTGATGAGCTCCACGGCTTAGCACACAGCCCCACGCTCCCAGACTCCCTCGCACCCACCGTTGGAGACCCTCCTGCACCGCTGCTCAAGACAGGCTGTCCTAAACCCCTTCCTCCTCTGCTCAATGGCTACTTTAAAACTTTCCTCTAAATCCTAAGCCACGCTTGCTGGCACCCCTGAGGGACCTGGCGTGTGGTGGATGTGGTCCCTCAGCATCACCACCGCTGCCTGGGCTCCAGCAGGATGGTGGCCCACCAAGTGGCTGTGTGCTGCAGCCCGAGTAGCTTATCCCAGAAGCCTTGAGGCACGGCTCGCATTAATGGGACCACTAAGTGATGGATCTGCGGTCACGATTTGCAGCTGTAAACGGCGAAGCTTGCATTGGAAATGACAGGACCCACAATTACAGGCTTTACTGATGACACAAGGCTCCAGTGAATACCGAGGTGGCCCCCGAGGTCCTGCCCCGGCATGTGCTGGGCTTGATGGCAAACATGGGATGGGTTCCTGGGGGCCAGGACTTTACAGCGGTTTAATCCAGAAATCAGGTTGGGTTACAGACCACGTATGAAATAAATACACTCAAACTGGAGGAGTATTTGACCTAGGTCTGACAGCCCGGGCTTCTGTTCGTTAAGCAAATAAACTTCAGAGGCTATATTACTAGCCCCCACCTGTTTCTTTTTAGTCCCTCCTTTCAAGGCTTTGCACTTTTGTTTGAAACCAGACGCTCACCCTCGCACCCCCCCCCGCCTCCCCTCTCCCCGGGTTACCCTGACCCTCGGGGCAGCCTCATGCCTGCGGGGAGCATCCTCCCGGGGCTGCAGAGCACAGCAGCCATGCAGGGGAAGGGAGAAACTAGTAATGGAAATCATTTTCCTGCGAAACACGCAGGTTAGAGTCATGCTTTTTTCCAGAGAGGTGCCTGAAGCGAGATCTCTAAATCCCTACCACAGACACCTCAGTAGGGACCTGGTTTTTCAGATGTGTCATTTATCCAACAGGAATTTGACAAGAGATCAGGCCCATATTTGAAAATCTGGCCTTTGTAGCTATATGCTTTCTTCTCAAATGAATTATGTATTTAAAAAAAAAAATCAAATGTTTCTAATAAATGGTTGTATTAAACAGATAAATCCTTCTCAAATACTGGATTAGAAAAAAAACACAAATGCAACTACTCTAATCTTACAGGATTTAGGATAATAACTCTGTAGTTGTTTTTGCTTCGTAAAGGTGCTTGGGGCAGAGCAGGCTGGATACGAGGCTCTGAGCTTTTCCCCAAGTCAGCAGTGACCAAAAGTCATTCTCCTTGCACAGCCACCCCCAACCAGAGCTGCCCTTCCCAGCCCAGGAGGACACAAACATCCTCCCTGGCTGGATCCTGCCCTGCTCAGCGCCTCCGCCCGCAGACCGGGCAGAGACCAGGGAGCGAAGGGGCACCAACATTGACTTCGCATCCCGCCTCCTGAGGTTTCATGGACGATGGCTGGGAGTCGGTGACCAGCAGACTCCCCTGCTGTGCTTTGGTGCAACGTGTGAGCGGGACACAGCAGTGGAGCTCTGGAGATTTAGGTTCCCATCTTGGCTCTGCTACAGTCTCCTCTGTGTCCCTGGGCAAAAAGCTTAACCTCTCTCGCAGCCGTTTTCCGCAGCCATAAAATAGGAAATAGTACTTTGTCCTATTTGCAAAGTGCTTTGAGATCCTCGGAGGCACAAGGCTATGGAAGTACTTTTATTACCAGTATAAGAAGATATATTGATGGAGGCAGTCAATCCACACCATCCAGGAGCACAACATTCATTTTTTAAGCAATACATAGTTTGCTTTCTGTTCAATGCTAAACTTTTTCCGCTGCTCTGTGCCACACAGAATTTATAAATTCAATGACAGATTAATCTTAGCAGCGAGCCATTTGGCATGAAAAAGGGTTTCACAGGGAGCCTGCTTTTTCCTGTAAAGAGCATGCATTTAGGAGTGACTATACGGAGAAAGACCCTGTGCACTTATTCAAGCACAAGTCTCTGCCCTCCGTCATTACTCAGAATTAGAAACCCAGAATGGATTACTCAGATTGTTCCTAAGGTTTGTAGCTTTCTCTGCAGGAGGAGGGTTGGGTAATTGATTTTGACACTAATACCAGCACTATTCATGCGCCCTGTAATATAATTCTGCAGCGACACTAAAAAGGCAGCCATCTGAGATCTGAACAAGGAAAGTGCTATATGATTTGCCCTAGACAACCCCAGCTATTTTAACAGCTGCGTTGTATATTAAAAGGAGAAATCCCAACAGAATTAAAAACAACAAAGTCACATTTGCCTTTGAGGAAAAACAAGAAGCCGTAAACTTTCCTAATAAAACAATCCCTCCCGCTAAGTGCTCAAGGAATGGTTGAAAGTGCTGTCCCAAAATGCCTGTCTCTTTTGGAGGGCATCAGCCTGAGAGGGACTGCCAGCAAACCTGGGAATAAACAGATACTCATCAGCCATACCCCCTGCACGCCCTTTTCTTGAAAAGGCGTTATTTCCTTCTTTGGGATTTTTCTTTTGTCAGGAAACCCCCTTCTCCTACCCTAGACAGAGCAGAAAACGCAGGTTTCTGCCCCCCAAGCTTTTCTGTGAAGCATGAATCACCAATTTTGGTCACCTCTCCTCAAAGACTAAGTACCAGCGTGGGAGCGAGCCTCTCTGCAGAGGGCAGGCGCCACGGGTGACGTTGTGACACAGGTCTAAGCCTCCAGAAGCCACCGCAGCCGCCGAATGCCACCTGCATGTCCAGCAGCCCCGCGGGGCAGCAGGAGGGGAATTGCAAAGGAGGTTTCCAGCAACCATTCTGCTTTTGTGAGTATTTTCGGCTTTCTTGGACCGATGTCTATCCTCTCCTTCATTTGAAGTCCATCTCTACGTGGCCTCCTCACACACGGCCCCAGCGGCGCCAGCGAGGATGAAGCCCCACTGGTGTCGGCTCCTGGCATGACCGATGGGAGCCGGGATAACCGAAGGCAGCCTTCGCACAGCTCTCGCCAGGTTTGTCCTCACGCACCCGCAGGGAGATACTTTATCTGTTCTGCCACGTCGCCCCCCACGTAGGGGCAGTACCACATTTGATAACTGAAACAGCATGCCAGGAAAAGCTAAGATGAACAGAGATACTCCCATCATCTCTTCTTTTGCAGTGGACTATGTCATACAGCTAAAGCCTTCTGAATACATGATCTGCTTATGAAATTCGGTGTGAGCCAACTGTTTTGAACATTGGTTTAATACAGTGGCTGCTGTGATCCTTCTCAGTCTCCCAGGGTTTGAGCCAAATTATGTTCTCAATTACACGGAAGTAGCAGCAGTTAACCCGGTGAAGTCATAGGCTCTATACCACAGCAAAACTTGACCCCTCTATTTTCTTTTATATCAGCAACAGCTTCAAATTACTAAAGAAAGTTTTTTCTGTACACATGCCGCTACTAAACGTTGGGACTATCCAAACACGCTGTCTGTTGCTGCAGGATCTACAAGTGTTCACAGAATATCAATCTCAGGTAAAAGCAGCATAACTATTAATTCAGAACTAATCACTTTTGGGGTCCTCCTGACACAAGGTTTCCCATCGCGACATTTCTTAGGAACGGTCTGCTTGGGGCAATCCTACAGGGTTGATAACACATGGAAATTAGTGCTGTACGCTGGGGTGTGTGCGCATAGAGCAGTAGCTGTCTGTCTGGAGACCGTTGCTGCCCCTTCCAAGCTTGAGAAAGCTTCTGTGGTGGGTCCCTACCAGCTTCTGGGAGATGTTGTGGGGAGGGAGGACAGGAAGCAGAGATGACCCCATGCTGACAGAAGTGGTGTTAGGAGGGCACAGAGCTGCTCAGGTCTTCTTCCATTTTTTTACCTCCTTCCCCAGCTCCTGCTTAGAGAAGAGCAATACTGGGCTGCTGAAGGAAGGGAGGAGGGAGCTGTGCTAGCTTTCAGCAAAGAGGATAGGAAGACACACAAGTTCTACCCACCCACCCCCAAATGTAGGGCTAAAATTGCTAAGAAAGCTGGGCGTTCATAAGGCTTCACCAAACAGTTCCAGCCTGTGGCAAAAGTTGCATCACTCAAAAAAATGAAGAGCTAAAAAAAAGGAAAAAAAAAAAAAAGAGACAAAAAACCCAGGAGAGTTGGCAACACTGCAATAGTTATACAGGTTCTGGAATGTACAAAGGCTGAAATCAGAGACTTAGCATCTCTTTTGAACTTCAAAAACAACAAGTCTCTTCAAATCACTCTGTTAATTGGCTTTAAATTAGAGTTCTAAGTTTAATGAACAAATCTTTCGTGTATGGCATGAAACGGATACGCTTCTAGATTAACTTCCTGATCAACACCATCTGCCATTTCCATATGGCAACGGCAAACCAAAAGCACGAGGAAGAAGCCACTCTTGCCTCACTGTGAGGGGTCAAAGTGCATCCAGGACTGCCTGGTGCTTGGCAGTTCTTCTGTGTTATGTGATAACCTCAGAACATCACCTCCAACCAGTTCCAGAAGATCAGGGGATATTCCAGGCACCAATAGGCACAACTCTGCCCAGGGAGGTAAAGAAAGGAGCAAAAGTATGGGGAGAATGCGTGATGGGAAGGAGGTGTGAGGGAAGGAGGGACGTTTGCAAGGTTGGTTGGATGCAGAAAGAGCAGGGAGCTCCTGAAGACGGAGAAGAGCTTGGAAGACAGAGAAGCGGCTGAAATAAGGGGAAAGAGGAATGACCTTACAGACTAGGGCAGGCGAGACCTTACTGAAGAATATGAGTGACTGGAGGTACAGGCACAAGGCAGGCAATGGCCAATCCTGTGGGGAGAGAAGAGTGGCATGGGAAAGAGGAAGAAAGAGACTGCAGACAGACCTGGCACCGTGGGAGATGGAGATACACAGCCCTGCTGGGGGAGGGGAGGGCATGGCATGACGTATAGCACGGCAGGGACAAGGCAGGGAGGCATGGCACAGAAGGAAGAGAGGCAGAAAGCATTCAGGAAACTTGTAGAGAAGCAAAATGGAGAAATGCAAGGGTCTCCGATGGAAGAAATATGCCTTGCCAACAGCTCTGAGAAATGCAGCCCTCCAGTGTACTCTATCACCCTTTGTAGCTGGAGTACCTAGCCACAAGGACGCTATCCACTGCTTCGTGTGGTGCCAGGCACACGAAGGGAAACAATGTCAGACACACCTCAGAGTCACAAGCACTGTCTCTCCTTACGCTGACCACAGTGGCCTTCCACTTGTAACAAACAAGGCCAATGGAGTTAGTGGTGGTGATCAGAAATCATCACCAACTTGAAGGCCTTTAGGTATTGAGCTACCTGCTCCAGAACTAGCATTCACCAGCTGGATGTTCCTTGGAGACCTTCCAGCAGGGACCAGACACTAATGGGCCCTGGGTAGCAAGGGTGCAATACTGGTGTCCGCACACGGGCACCCAGCACCCTCAGACCCCCGGTCCTAGGCAGGGCTGACAGATGGGACACAGGACCTACAGGAGACATACGTCCTTCAGGAATGTCAACGAGAGGCCAGGCTATCCTAGGACACCCCATGGCACCGGATGACAACACTGAGGCCACCGAATTGAAATATAAATGGTTTTTCCCTTTCTACAGCTACTTACTTTCTGGGCTGTGGTTATTAGAAAGGAGATGATATTGAATAAAGGAGCTCACATTTCATCTGTTCTTTGGGTTTAGCCTCCTGTTCGTATTTTTCATGAACACTAATGTCACTTTAATGTTGCAGCTTCCTTACAAATAAGACCAATTTATAAAATATCAGATAAATTTGAATCGTTTCCCCCCTTCAAGTATATTTTCAGGCTGCCAACCTTAGAGCCTTGAACAGAAATTATCTTTCAGATGCTGGGTTATAAACAATTACAATACATCATCAAAACATACAAGCAGACATAAAAGCTCAAAGCCAGACACAGATTCGGCACTGGTCCATGCTGAGACATGCAGGCTGGGGTACATGACTTTCCCTCCTCTTTCTCAGAAGTTATCTTTGTTTCTTACTTTGGTAGAACTGAGAAGATGGAGGAGTGGGGGCTGGAGGGAAGAGCCTTTTGTAGTGGAACAGGAAAACAAAGTCATGCTTGTACTTTTACAAAGCCAATCCTACGTGTCTTATCATGAGAAAATTTTTACTATGCGAATTCCAACACGCGAAAAACCGTCAAAGAAGATAATCAAGACACTCCTGCACTCAGACTCTGTGTTAACATGCTGCAAAAATATGGGAGGATGCCACCAGGTAAACAAAAATTGCTCAAAAGTGATGCGTCACCATTATAACTGGTCCATGAATCTTCACTTGGTTTATGTTTGTTTGTTTGTTTTTGTTGTAAGGGAGAGAGAACTTTGGCAAAAGAGTTGTCTAAGTTTGTTTTTTTGATGTAAATCCAAAGAAGTTTTCAATTTCCTGTTACAGAATTTTCTGGGTTTTTTCCAAAAAGGGGAAAAAAAAGTATTACCTATAAGTGTGCACATGTATCTAATGAAAAAGTATTGTTTTCATTTTAGGAAACCTTTGCACACCAGAACAGAAAAAGAAAAAAAAAACCCACAAGATTAAAAAAACCCCTTCATCAAGTCTTCGTGCTCCAACAAGAGCAGAAACTGTTAATAACTAACATGTCAGATAAAACATCTGTGGTGCTTGGCAGATATACCAGGGTGGGTAACAGCTAAACACAGGCTGTACTAAGACCAGGGTGGAGGACCAGCAGTTAAACTGTTTACAACAAAATTAGACTCTAATTCCAAATAAGTAATAATTAACCTATTGACTTTTCAGCAGGTTTACGAATAAAAGTTATTAAGAAAGTAAATTATGCATACTACAAGTGGAGCAGAAACTCTAACAGGGATGTTCGTGTAGGTTCCATGGAGCAGGTGAGGGTCAGAGAGACTTGGCTAGGAGGAAAAGAGCTGCCTTGGAATCAGATTTGAGAGCGCTTTTGAGAAGGTGGAAGTGAACGTTTTGTTGGCTGGTCGTGACTGAAGGAGAATCTTCTCAGGGATTCACTTCCGTTCTGCAGTAGTTTGGACACTTTTAACTCTCATGAATGAAACCCCAAATACAAACCACATGCAGTGAAGTTTAATAGGTTTGCTTTATGTAGGGGTAGGATGAGTAATATTGTCTTGTAGTGACTAGTCCATCCAGATGACATTGAACAGGCTCCAAAGCTTGGATAAGAAAATCCTCATTTGGCTCAAGGAAGGAAAACCTTTATTTTGAGCAATGAAAGATGAAGGACTGCATCCTTGCAAAAATCCCTATAGCAACTGGGTTCTTTCAGAACACGTTTCATTACAAAATTTTGGTTTATTTTTAAACATTCCAGTTCACTTCATCAGCCTATTGAATCCTCCCTCTGGAGGCACACATGTAAGTATGTAGAAGAGAAGCCTGGGAAGGAAACAAGAATGTAATTAAAAACAAAAAAGCAACACTTCAATTGCTCGTTTTCCTCTGCTGAACACTTACACCACACAAGCTGCTATTCCACGCTGGGTAGAAACACATATTGTCTTTATAAGACTACAGTTGCCAGCTGAAGGCAGGATGCAGACCACATAAAATGGTTGGCAGTTCATAAACTGGAGAATGGAGAAAAATTCCTCCAGATGGGAACGGAAGAAGAGTTTCTGACAGGATCAGAGAGTAATTGTGGTTGGAAGGAGCCTGTGGAGGTCACTGAGTCCAGCCTCATGCTCACAAGTAACAGAGGGTCAATCACTGGTATTTGCAAGTCCCAAAACTGTTGAAATGTCTGTCAGTCAATGCAGTAGGAGAGGACAGAGCTATATGGGACATACCCATGAACCAAAAGGCAGCCTAGTCTGCAAGGACATCAAGCATACCAGTGAAGAAAGATTCAAAACCCACCAAGAGTCCTTGCAAGGAACTTTATACAAGGGAGAATGCAATTAATACTCTGAACAGTGCTCATTTCCACAAGCTGCAGCTCAAGTTACAGGGCTAGATATGATTCCAAAAATTAACAGATAAGTAAGCAGTGAAAGGCAGAGCCCCTCAGTTTTCAGCAGTGCAGGTCCATCTTCTACAGAGAGAAGAGGCTGTACAACGTGGCTGGCTGTCATTTCAGTGGAAGGGAATAAGTCTTTCAGGAGACAGGCTAAAGTATTCAGGAGGGTATTAAGCTAATGACAAAAGACAAGGGTGAAAATGAGCACTCATTTAGCCAGAAATCAAGATGTCAAGATTAAAATTAATCAAGGTACCAAGGGACTCAAAGAGAAGAGATTCCTTAATTGTGTAGACTCTAACGCTGCGAACCCGAGTAATAAACAAGAAATGGAATAGCTCATTTAATACACAAATTAGTCCTGACCAGTGTTACTGAATCTGGTGGAAACATTCATACGATCGGAGAGCTACAATCAGTTTGCATATCAGTGACTGGAAACAGAGTGGTGAAGTTCGTCAGTGACAAATGACTGCAGACACAGTAAATAAAGATGATTGCTTTGTACCAGTGACCTGCTCTCTATACCTAGATGGGCTAGATACAAAGATTATGTATTTTAAAGCAACCACATATGAGGCCACACATCTGGAAAACCATTGATTAAAACGAAGACTGTGTTTTGAGAAACATTGAGTGGAGACAACTTGAAGTTTATGGTAGGCAAACAGTGGCTGACAAGCTCTATGGAGGTTGCTGGTATCCAAACGACTAAAGCAAAATATGCTTGTCTACACAGAATTTCGGAGGTTTTAATGCCTCTCTGTCTCACCCTGAATTGACTGTTAATAGAACACTACGCCCAGCGCTGGTGTCCACAATTCAAGCAGAAAGATGAAAATTGCAAAGGCTCCAGTGCTATCCATGAGAAAAATGAAAGAGAGCTCAAAAGAGAGGTGCTTGCAGAATGACTTGATCAGTAATATTAGTACATATATAAACAACAAAAATTTGATAATAAAAGCTTTTTGACCCAGAGGTAAGGGACATTACAAGAATCTATGGCTAAACCAATTACAGTAACTTAATATCAATTACAAAGACTAAGAGCTAGAAGTTGAAGTAGAGAAATTCAGATTATAAACAAGGTTCTCCGTTTCAGAGAAGATCACTGGATTCAGGCTGGTGACAGACTCTCTAGCACTGCAGAGTTGACATTTTGTTCAGATATTTTTCCAGAAGATCTGCTGTAGTCCAAGACTCGTCACCGGACGTGGATGGGTTTAAGTGCAGGAAAGTCCTCCAATGGTGTTATAAAGAAAGTCAGACTAGATCAGCACCTTGATCCTCTATGGTCTTATGCACCTATATATGAGTGCATTATAAGCGGTTGATTTGCCGTACCTTCACAGATCAAAACATCTGCATTTATAATGATTGAATCTTACCATGCTTGTCTCTGCTGATAAGTTGGAAGGCAGAAGTTAGTTTCACTTATCTATTTTTTTCCTTTTGTGATGAGGACTTAAGTAAGACTCAAGTAATAAACATATCCTAGAACACTGATAAACTCTAAGGTGTTTATGTCCTGCCAATGGCAATGTTGCCGAGTATACATTCCTTTACTATGCAGTTATGTCTACCGTACTACAAGTATTTTGATGACTGAGACAGATATAAAACCGTTCACCAACAGAATATCATGTAATTTTTACTTGGTAGCCTACAAGAACTGACTTGGTTTCTTGGTTTGGCAAGTAGCTGCCAGCACCAAAAAGGAAAGAAATAACACTGTCATTTATTTCATTCTCTTGTTGCAAAAGCTAAGGGAAAAGCCTCCCTTCTCAGCCCCGGCAGTGGTGTCTCCACAGCCTACAGAAGACTGGGGATATGAGGAGGTCTGATCCTCCGCTGCCCTGCAGTATCTGTTTCACGTACAAAACAAGCTGGGCTGACATGCCAGCGCATCTCATGTCCACAAAACCTCGTGGAACAAAACCCAGGCTAGCAGTAAACTTTTAGCAAACGTCGGCAGGTTGCTATGGCTCAGAGGAAAGGTTTAGGAACCACGTTGTGTGCGTGCAGCTGGGCAGTTGAAGCAAGTGAAGCAAAAGAACTGTGTATGGTGGTAACCAGGCCAGGGGCTGAGCACTGGAAACTGCATTCACTCTTGTTGGGTCCCCACAGCTATTCAGAGGCTGTATCAGACTTCGGGGCACAGCGACTGCTGTGGCCACTAGAAAACACACAAAAGAAAGATGGTTTTTGCTATTTCATTACATAAGACTCAAATCGTTAGGGCTAGCCTGAGAAGACCCTGTAAATACTTCCTCCTTGTTTGCTTTTTTCCTTGATGCTATCTAATTTAAGACAAAATGCAAAGGATTAATATAAATTCTTCAAGACAGAACTCTTTTATAGGAGCAATGTGTATACACACACACACATATATAGTTTTTTAGTACTGCTAGTAATAGTTACTACTTATTTACATTGCAGTTATTGTACATTATTTCTGTTGTATATTACAGAACATTATTATCTGTTGCATATGTTAATTATATCCTATCTCTGTATCTTTTTTTTTCTGCACGCAAGCTTGTTGAGTTCTTCCCAGAGAAAACAGTCAAAACAAGATAAGTCTTTTACCTCCCATCTACAACTCCCTCTCTGCTCCTAAAGTTTCATCTGCTCTTCTCTAATCACCTCACTCCTCCAGTACCGTCTTCTAAATCATGTCACAGCCACTTTTCTTGCTCTCCTTGCCCTTTCTCTCTTTCTTCTGCTCTTTTTCCTCACAAACACGGTCTGCTTTGGTCTGTCTCTGTCTAAAAACAAAATCCCACTTGTGCCCGTGACTCTCATTCCATCTTCCTCCTCGTTCACAGCTAAGCTGTATCCAATCTTCTGTACCCAGTTGCCTCTGGGATTTCTCTCCAGTAAGTCTTTCCTACATTTTACTCACAGATCGACCTAGTTCAGACCTGATACCCTCCAACCACATGGAAACCTCAGTCTGCCTCTCAGATATCTTCTCACGGCAGTCTGGCTGAGGTTAGAAGGTGGCAAAGGATGCCAAATGCTGTAGAGGTGGAGAGTATCTTGTTTGTTACTGAAGTCTGAAACCTGGGGTGGTCCTCAGGTTCCTCCAGCCTCACTGTAAGATTTTGCCTCTAGGCCACCTCTGACTCCTGCTTCTTCCTTCTGCACAACGTCTCGGAGTTTGGCACTTCCTTGAGCTTCCTGCCACTCACCTACACATCTGAACTCAAAACACCAGCCTCTAAGCCATTCATTTTCATTTACAGCAAGTTTCTTTACATTGGCTCTAATGAGTACAAAGCTGATTTCACAGCCATTCAAAATGTGGGAGCAAAGAGCATTTTCCTAGCTTGTCACTTTGTTCCTGTCACTTTGCTTTACATCCTTTGATGGCATGCTCTTTTGTTTTGCCTCAACCATTGTCTGCTCTTTCAAAGCCCTTCAAAGCCTACCACACTACGCTTTCAGTCTCACTGGCTTCAGGGAGACTTCAGTAAATGCACATGCACTTTCTTCAATCGGGGCCTAAATTTGTGTTCTTTGAGTTGGTTCAGTTACACAGACCAGAGATACCCATCCACTCCCGGTCTCATTCATGACTAGTTTTCACCAATACAACTATCGACTTCGAGTGCCTTCATTCTATTACAGGTCTCCAAGATGAGAATCAGATCCCTTCGGAAAAATCAGGAACCAGTGAGCATATCTGTTAGGATCCACTGTTCTGGTTTTAGGAGGAATACTAGGGCTCTTCAGTTAACTGTCTTTGCACTGTATTTTTCCTCAAGTAAGGGAATAATCATTTGCATAACTCATCATAACTCACTTGTCCCTCACTAAAAGAAAGAGCATATTTCTTATATTGCCTTGCTCTCTGCATAACACGGCGTCAGGGCACTTCGACATTCAAAATTATACACTAGAAATACTGAAACACCTCTTCAAGTATTCATCCTAACAGCTGTCATAACCTAGCACTTGACTGAAAAGCAAGTTAGGTCTTTCCCTACTGAAGGAATTAAACATATGTTATCTCCCATCTCTACAGTCATCCATTTGAGCCCAAATTTCCATAGAACTGAAGGCACAGGGGTGGGGGACATGTCACCAGCTATAGATGCTCACACAATTTCTTGTCTTTAAACCATGTCCACAGCTACCCAACATTTGGTACCACTTTGTCCCCTTGGGCTTTTCCCAGCCTTTCATGCATTACAAGTGAGACAGCTCAACACACTTCCTATTTTGGAGCCAGGATCTCCACTGCAAACTCAGATTTTCACAGATTTATGGCTAACTTATAAAATGTTTATTAGAAAAACAGTTAGAGAAAATGTATCTTTTGAAAACAAAAATTGTTGGCCATCCCCAAATCATTAGTGGCACACTGAGAAAACATTAGGTGTCTTCCCTTAGCACTCTTGTAACTGAAGATCAGTTGTTGTTTATGTGAATATATCCAGGCAAATGCCTTCAGAGAAATGAACCTGAAGCATGCACAGGGTTGGCTTTCCATCACTGCACCCCGCTGAGATTTTTAGAGCAGAGGACTGGTAGCTGTGAACATTCATTAATGTTTAACCCTTCCCTTTTGCAGGCCAGCGCAATGATACAAAACAGACCCAAAGCCACGTGGCTCCTGCCCTGTCTTCTGGTTGGGACCTGGACACGACCACGCGTCTTGGAGAAAACACTTCCAGCTTTTACCAGACCTGTGGCCTTTCTGGTTACAGCCCCTACAGCTGCACAACTGCACCAGTAGCTAAAACCATATTTCAGGACCGTGAGAATCGGCAATCAAAGGAACAAACCGTCAGTAACTCCAGCACCATATGCAAATTACAGTGCGTGCAAGACCTCAAAGCAAACAACATCATGTGTAAATAACTTCAAGGAAAACGCACAGAGGAAGAGGTCTATTTGTTACAGGAATAAATGATTCCTCTCTCCTCAGGTGCAATGGAGGAACCCTTGGCTCCCAGGACAGGCCCGCCGGGGAGAAAAGGGGCTGCATGCACCCTTGTCCCACCCCGCTGTGTCTTTGCCAAGAATCGTGACTCTATTACCAATAAGCACAAAAATCTGTATATAATTAACTGCAGCACCTGCTTAGGAGGAGAGTAGAATAAGCCACAACCTACTGAGAAAAAGCAATAAAATAAAGTGCAAAAAATTTCCATTACTTCTAAAAAACAGAAGTTGCAGTTTCCTGAAGTACCTAACCCTGCCACTGCACAACAGAGCACGAGAAACTAAATAAACGCCAAAATAGAACTAATTATTGCCCAGTCCATTTTGCTATTGTGAAAGTTGAGGGGAAAATAAAGTAACAATGAAAAGGGTTTTTTTTATTTTAATGCAATTTTGCTTCCATGACAGTACATGAGGATAGACAGATGACCAGTCAGACAGCCTTTCATTCAAATCCATCTTAACACAGAGCGAAATGGTTCTGGATGTACTTTTTTGCTATATATTCACTATAAAAGGAACCAAAATCACTAGCTTCAAGAAGACACTGAAATTTATGTGAGGTGAATAGTATATGATAGTCCCATATATCCAACAAGAGAGTTCACTATACACCCATTTAACACATTTAATCAAATTTCCTTCGGCTGAGACACTCCGATTGCCCTGTTGATCAGCCCTCTAGATCCACATCATCTTAACCTCTCTGATCACAGCAGCACACAGCACAATTGCTTTCCGTGCCATCCTTGGAAAATTTCTCTTGTGCCGTCTTGGAAGGGGGTTGCACCATCCAACTAATTCTGTTCTGCAATATCAGTACTAATCCCCAACGATCTTAATAAATGCAAACGCATACTTTTCCAGAGCTCCGTTCCCAAAGCAGCTTTGCACCGATACGTGATAGTGACAACCAGAAAGGTGCGGAGGTTTCTAAAGCAATACCCTATGCTAGCAGAGGAAATACACACAACCAGGTACTTGCAGTCACTTTTCTCATCTAGTTTTGACTTTTATTGGTCTTGGGTCCTCAGAGGGATCAGAAAGCCTTACCTGTCCCTCCCTCCCATGTTTATTTCTCTGACCCACAAAATCCCTCCACTGTAGCTTCCAGCTCTAACTTTCACCTTAGACAGGATTCTCACTGAGAAAAAAAAAAAAATGCTTTCTGATCCTCCAGTCCTTCCCAAATCTTCCTGATCTGTCAGTAAATCCCCAAGGCTGATGCATCTCACCTTCGACAGCCGGCTCCTTTGTTCTGCAGAGGGAGCATCACCGGTGTGCACCCCCACAGCAGAAGCTGGAAAAATTCCCCTCACAGCTGTCCCAAGAAGTTTCAACCCGTTTGGTGAACATTTGAAGTTCGGAGGTCGATGATGCGCCTCTCTGCAAACACCAAGTCATGCCATGATGCAGCAATTACGTATTCTCATACAGACAGACTCCCCAAATTGTCACAGCGCTGCCTAAGGACTGTCACGCTGCAACAGACAAATGGTCCCTCTCATCCAACACCCTGTCTGACAGCAACCAGTGATGGATTCTTCAGACTAAAATACGAAAGGGTCATTTTCATTGTCTGGTATTAGAGCAAGGTAGCAGAGGGCAAGGAATTTGGCAAGCTGGGGCAGCAAATGATCTCTTTGTGCTATGCAAGGTGAAGTGAGAAAGTGGGGAGGAATCTCTGTCGTAAGGCGTGAGCTTGTTCTTTCGTAGGCAGAAAGTACTTAAGAGATGCTCAGATCAAAGATGACACAGAAGCACAAATCATTACCATTAGGGCTTCTCTGGATTTGAGTGCTGTGACCAGAAACACTATTACCTTTTCACAGAAATGTTTCAGTCTTTCTTGCAACTTGCAGAGCTACATGCTATTTTACTAAATGCACCATAAACATACTTTCACTTCTCAAGTTAATCACAATTGCCTTGCAGGAGATTAACACCATAAAGCACTTTCACAGCTGATGTGTCTTTAAAAAAATTCCCAGAGTTAAACTTGTATAAATAATGTAAGTGACATGGAATATAATTATTAAATGTTGTCATTTTGGAAGAAAATTAATTAGCAATAGCTGTAGCTGTCTTGTGTCTATTTAAGCAGTGTGCATCTCAATTAAAATTTAATTGCAACAGATTCAGTCACAGCAGGGAAAAGTGATGGAAATGAAAAGCAGCCTGATCCTATATTGCCGGCTACAAGAGAAAGCGCAGTAGAAGCTGGGGGGGAAGGGGAGGAGAGAGGCAGGAAGGTAAGAAAGCAAATTCACAGCCCCATGCTGCTGCGCGGTCAGGGTGCTCAGCCCCAGCGGGGGCTGTTTGCTCACAAAGCAGCTGACTGGTATCGGCGCAAATAGAGGTAAAACCAGCTGCTGTTGGAAGAGGTATTGCGTCATATCACGGTAGATGTGCTCACATACCCACCGCGGTATGAGAGGCGGCATCGTTCTCCATGTTACTGTGCCCTTTGCTTTCACGCCTCCTTGAAGTCGTCCTGGAGAACGCCTAAAACCCTCAGCAGGACCGAGGGGCCTTCCTCAAGGAAGAACCAGAAAGATCTTGAAGGCAAAGTCTGAAGCTCTGAAGCTCTAAGTCACTAGAGGTGCAAAGATTTGTTTTGAAGAGGAATAACCCCTTCCAGGTGACTTTGAGAAGCAGCTGGGGTCCTATATGACTTTGGAGATCTTCTCCAACAGAGGCCAAGTGTGACTTAGGTATCACCGTCATTCACATGTGGAGGACTTTGGATGTGCATCACAAGATGTTTTAAAGAATGTATATAGCCAGAAGAAGTTAGGTACCCAATCCATCTCTGCACATACAAGGTGTTCCAGAGTGTCCCTAAGAAGTCTAGCAGCTAATTCACTACACTATTTTGAAAGTACTGGCCTATGTCTTCACCAAAGTATTGAGAACAAAGCTTTTCCTCCATCATTTGTTTCTCAGGATTCAAGTTATCTACAAGCTGCTTAATTGAATGAATAATTCACATCTCAGACAAAAAAAAGGGGGGGGGCAGGAATTGAGTATTGCTGTAGGTGTGTAGGGTGCAAATTATACTGGAAAAAAAAGGTGCAGAATCCTGTGTTCATTTATGATAAGTAAATAAAACAAGAACCAAAAATGAAATGTTCTGGCCTTAAAACTTGAGCTTATTAGGAAATACTCGCTGAATATAACATCATTGGACTACATATATATTCTTGAAATACTTCTGTTAGTGCTTATCCAGCTTCCAAATGAGATTAATATATTCTCTCCAAATTCCCAGGGCACATTCTCTGTCAACCTGAAAATCAAGCTATATTGTTTCTGACTGACATCATAATTATAATGTAAATTTACAGTACTTGATCATTTTGTTGATGATGCTAAAGTCATAACAGAATCCAATTCATTCTCCTACCAGTATGTGACTCTGCCCAGTCATAAAAATGTTGCTTTCTGCTGACAAAAATAGGAATAGCAACCTGAAATGGTATGTTCATTTTAAGTACAGAGATAGTGATGATGATAACAATAGGAGTAATAATAATAGTACTGTCACAGTCTTATAATGCTACTAAGGTATAGGTATGATATAACCACAATGAAATTAAGAGATATCATTAAAAAAATGTATAAACCTGATCTGCTTTTAGCTTAAACACAGACAATCTAGCTGCTGTTTGGTTGTCAAAAGGTGTAGATTAAAAGTGAAAATAGGCATGCATGCATGATTTAGTATGAGAGTCTGCAGTTACAACTCGGACGGAGCCAAACCCTGCCTGGTTTGGGTATACACAGGGCATGGGCCTCAGATTACAGCCTGGGAAGTTCAGGCTGGACATTTGGAAGAGCTCGTTCTCTAGGAGGGCCACGTAGCGCTGGAACAGGCCACCCCATGAGGCTCTGGCACCTCTCTCCTTGGAGGTTTCCAAGGCTGTTAGACAAGCCATGGCCAGCTTGATCTGGTGTCGACGACAGTCCCCACTGGGGCTGGAGGCTGGACTAGAGCCCCTCGCAGGTCTCCGCCCCCTGAAATTTCTCGGATCCTGTGATTCTACACAAGTGGAGTTGAGAAATCTCAACACTCTGGAAGATTACCCAGTTAGCTAAGGACCCACTGCTGCTTGAAATGTTCAGCATCAACCAATTTCAGAGTGCCTATTCCAAAGGCCACTGCCACCAAACTACAGGGAAGCTGCCAGGCTTACCCCTGCGTCTTTTTGCTAAAAACAATCTCGACTACACATGAAGTAATTTGAGAGAACCTGCATCATAGGTGCAACGGATGATGAACAAGCTGAAACATGAATTCAAAATATTACTTCCTTTTTTAAAAACAAAACAAAAGAAACCCCAAACATTTAACTGGAGAAATGTTTAACTTTCAAACAAAGTGATCAGCAACTTCTTTCCTTCTGCAAAACAATCCAAATCTGGAAAAAAACCCAGCCTAATTTAGAAAAGTCAGCAATATATTTTTTTAAAGGTTATCAGATGTTTTCTATCTCAGCATAACTAAAGCCTGAAGAAGAGACAGCCTGTTCACTGGAATGTACCCTGATCTCATAGATCTAATGCATAAAGCACGTGCCTCTCTGCGTACGGCACTCGTATACAATTTATATGTGAGCTTCCTGAATGTTTTCAAATACACTGAATAGTAGGGTGTAATTTTTTAAATCTCTGTCCAGTTTTCTGCATATAAATATAATTACGTGCAGGTTTTCTTCTGTCTACCTTTGTCTGTTACTAACTGGGACTTGAGGCAATTCTTGTTTCAAACATATTTCAGCTCACCGTAAAGCTAAACACATATAAACTTCGGATCCTGAATCAGACTGCTGAGCATACCTTTCATCACACTGCATTATTTGGTCTTCATTTAGCTGTCACAAAACCATTTCCTTTCGTCTCCAGATTAATTACAGCCTGATGAGGTTTCAGCACAAATACCTTCGCCCATTGGAGCCTCTGCAAAGACACAGTGATTCATGCGGTATCTATGCCTCTGGAAGGGAAAATAAAGCTGAGGCAGGACATGCAAGCTGTGAGTGGATCCGATATCAAAAGAGCTGGAGCCTCCAGCGAACACCCAGCCATACAACACAAATAAGTTTCTGCACGGCTTGTGCAAGAGCCACAGCTAAACATGAGCCACCGCTTTAGTTCGGCGCTAAGCTGATTTAGCTGCACCATTCATTCATCTAGGACTAAAGATGACAAGGCAGGAAGCGTCACTCAGTAATGAATTATATGTGACACAAAAAAGCCACAGGTGTGGTTGGAGAGACTATGCGTGCAGCCGCCGCAGCCCTGGATTCCAGTTAATTGCTGTAAGTAACTATGGAAAATGGACAGTGGGAAACTCCGTAGAAATGTGGAGAGCAAAGCAGTCCAAGAACACACTCCCACTTGTTCAAAGCAGCGAGATACACCATTTAAACATGTGTCAACTGTATCTGATGACGACCGTGTCAGTATGTTAGGTCTGGATGGCTAAATACAAAGGGCTCGATTCTTCGCCGTGCCAGAGCCGTGCTGTCAGCGAGCTGGCCGCCGCTGCCTGCCTCGCAGCTGCCTGCCCGCCGCAGGCAGGGCTTTCTCTCCTGCCGCTCGCGGCTCACACGCTGACGCGGTCTGGCAGCACGGCACGGCGCGGCCCCTGCCTTCCCCCCACTCCCACGGGCACCCACGGCTGCAGAGACTCCTCTGCCGGCTTGGGACGGAGGGGGTTGCCCTGAAGCATGGTCAGCCCTCTGCTTTCTGCCACTTTCTTATTTGGGGCAAGCTGGAAAGTTCCTCTCCTCTTAAAGCAATGGGGATTGAACAAAGGGAAACAAATACAAGGATTTTTACATATTAAAACCCCAGGTACATATGCTACATAAGCCAGAGCTCCCAATACCTAAAATGCAACAGAACAGATCCTGATTTCTGATCGGGTCTGGACACCAAGTCTTCTGTGGCCTTGACAAAGTCACGTCTCTCTGCCATGAACTCCCGGCAAAACCATCATGACAGTCCTCTCCTGCCAACTTCTTCCCATTGCGCAAGCGGAGCTGTTTTACCAGCTGCTATGGGTGTGCATAAGGCCACTTGTGTGGCCCGTTTGGGAAATAAGGGCTAAGCGAGAGATCGCAGATCCAGTTGAACTCATCCTTACAATCACCGAGAGCTAAATATATCAGTGAGGTTGATGTTCACTCACTTTTTCTCTTTAGAGCAAAATATCCCTACCCTGGTGGCAAGTCAGCTCAGCCTCCGTTCCTACCACATGGGAAATCTCTCAAAGTGGTAACTTCAGGACAAAAATTTCTCTGAAGAGCCCTCGGAATGAATGCATCCTTACCCCGCACTCTGACATGTCTAGCTGTTCTCTGAAAGACAGTATATTAGGTCCCCTGAGAAACCTCGTATGCATCTGATCAGATATGCAGAGCACAGAGAGCTCAAGACCAATGTTTGCTGCTTCCTCAGTGATATTCAGCATATTTTTTTTTTCACCCTTTGGTGGAGAGGAGCTTTGTTCTTCGGTGTCAACCTATGTTCCCCACCCACAAGAGGTCCATCTGCTGCGTGGGGACCCCGTGGCTCCCGGGCAGGTACCCAGCGAGCCCCACCCTGTCACCAGGGACAATCCCAACAGTATTCTGGCCTCAAATCCATGCAGAACAGCTAGTCCTTTCCAGTGTGATGTCCCTGCCAACAATAATCAACTGGTGTTTTGGAGAAATCACCAAAAGAGAGGGTTTTTTTCTCTGGCTTTAAATGGTATTAAATATTTGCAGCCCTCTTCGGTAACAAAAGACACAAAGAAAAAGGAAAAAAAAAATAAGTCACGCTTCTTTAGTTGGTTTTGCTGAATTTGGAAAGCTTCCTGGATCAAAGCTTAATAAGCTGCAAGTTTATGGAAGGCACATTAGCAATGCTTAGTAAGAAAAAATTAGCGAACCATCTAAGAAAGACAACTGACCCAATCCAGAGGGTGTAATCAATGGACAAACTTCAGGAAAAACAATTCACCAGGAGGAAGCGTTCCGAGATCCTCCACACAATTCAGTGGGAGCCACCCTGAACTCAAACCCAGGGCAGGTCACAGCGCGCAAAAGCACCAACAAGAGGAGACATATTTTAATTCATTAGATCGTATTTTACAAGAAATGGAGCCTCTGGGGAAGCCATTATTCTCGTATAGATGTACTCCTGTGAAACAGAAGAAAAAATACCTAGACTCCCTGATGCGAGAGGTCAAACAATTACAATTTCCTTAATTTCATATCCAGTTGGGAAATTAAACAACAGAACTATGAAAGCTTTACACTTCATTTTGAGGAAAGTGGCAATTTAAATTAATTTTTTTAATGTTATAAGAATTGATGAGCAAGTAGAGGAGGGGGCTTTTCCCCAGTGACCTTCCCCACCACCCCTTTTAAACAGTCTTGCTCATTCAATGGAAAAATAAATAAATAAATCAGGGGAACATGAAGTCTTTCATGAAAGACCGATTCCTTCGCAGACAAAGCACTGAGTGTTGCTTTGCACGAAGCTGTTTTATTTCATTAATAGTCTTCTCTGCACAACTCAGCGAGCTTTGTTCACAAAATGCTTCTCAGAGTTGGGGGTTTTAGTCTTTAGAAAGAAGCAGCATCCTTTCCTAGTTCTGCAACATATAGGAACAACTTCTAGGAATGACATAGGAAACAGGAGACCTGTGGTCCATCTAGCCTTGGGCTACGTCTCTTCCAGGGCAGCTCCCGTGAATCTCAGTGGAAAGACTTTGCCTCCTCCACAACCCCATGAGCTCAATCACGGTCATGCTTTTCTGGTTCCTACGACGTTGGAAAAACGTTCAGGGGTTTTATTTGTAAAGAACTTGCTCAAGGTACTGCCCTTAGACATTGCTCCTAGGTCTGGAGCAAGGCAGGTTCCCGTAACAAAGGATGGGCATGGAAGAGAGAGGTTTGGAGGGTACACCAAGAAGCCTGCATGGTTTCTGCACTGGCTGCAGTCACAGCATTCCCGCAGAGCACTCGCGTCGGAAAGGGCTTGCAGTTTGGAGTCGCATGCTCCTCTCAGTGTTACCCAACACACAACATATACGAAACTTGGTGGCAGCAGCCAGACAGCAAAAGCTACAGACCGGAAGAACATGTCATTAGTAGAAAAACAAGCTAACACTTGACACAGAGCAAACGGGCTCAGGATACTGGACTGCAGGACAAAACAAAACCAGAAAAAAAACCCATTAGCACTTGCATAGAGACAGTGAAAACAAAAATAGAGTCTGCACATACAGCTGGCCATAGGGGATAAAGATGAGAAAATGAATTGAAAATCTTTTTTAGTGTTTCACTAGGGAAAAATAAGAATAAGAGGGAGGTTTTGGCCAGAATTAACCTGTGGAACATCTGCTAGCAGGGTTCAATGGGTACTGTTATCCTGAGGCTTGAGAGATTATTTTTTAAAACTTTACGCCTAAAACCAGCAAGGCAACAGAACTTACATTACAGAGCTGCAAACTTTGGCACCCACATGTGACTTCACAGACATTAAAGATTTTCTAATTAAAGACGAGACCATTTGCAAGACAGATGATTCCAGTTTGCTGGCAAGCCCGTCGGGAGCCACGGCTAAAGCACAGCGAAAAGCGCGCAGGGAGCAGCTCGCAAGCCGGCCAGACCAGGACGGTCAGTCTGAGGACCTGGACGCTAATACAAATGGCAGGGAGAAAATCACCCAGCTGTAAGCACCGATGACCAAAGTAATTTGTGTCCCGATACTGTAGGCAGTTCAAGAAAAGGCAGCTGTACCTACAGTTACAGGGACATAGAAATGTCCAGTCAGAAGAACAAAAAACATCAGCCTGACATTTGCGGGCTGCAAAACTCTTGGTGTACATCTGCTCGGACCAGCCCCTGGGGAGCAGCTCTCCTCCTGGAGCTGCTCGATGAGAGATTCAGCTCCAGCTGCAGCGTAATCTCAGTCACTGATAAGCAGCAGTATCACACTGCAGAAGTAAGACTAAGTGCAGATGACGTAGAGTGAAATCACTGCAAGGCCAACTGATTAAAAAAAATAAAATAAAAAGCCTAAGAGACAGTATTATTTAGGCTGTGTAGTACCTGACATACAGGATTACCTCCAGTGGCCTGGGAGGTCAATCAATGGATTTCTTTTTTTGCTATACTATCCTGCACACATTATCTTCAAATTTATGCCCCACTGGCCATCTCAAATGCAGCCTGTCCCAGCAATCAAGGAGGCAGCTTACACGAAACTGAGCCTGAGATGCTGTGATCCCATCGGCCCTCCTGTTCCCATCTTCCCTCCCTTTCTCTTGCACTTGCATTAATGTAATTACAGTGTCAATCAGTTCAGAGAACCAATCCAGCCAAAAACCTGATTCTGAGAAGAAAGAAAGAAAGAAAAGAAAAGAAAAAAAGATCAGTTTTCACCATCTCAATGTGCATATTGTGTGACTACATGAGTGCCAGAGGGGTAAAGATGGAAACAGGACTACAACAGCTGGATCAGTTTAAATTGCCTTTGACCAACACCTTGCAGAGGAAAAATCCTAAATACATCCTCTCACAGAAGCAGAAGAGACTGGGGAATCCTGGTGCAAGCAGACAGGCCAGAAGAGCCCATGAATGTGCCTCCACAAGGCACCTGGGACAACCTTTCAGCCTCTCAAAGGTTGGCATTTGCACTGAGGGACTTGTGATGGTTTCCAGACAGAGCACGTGGGCTCCGAGTCCCCACCTGACAGCGTCCGTGAGAAACTGCCGTTGACCAAGAGCATCCCCAAGCGCAGCGAGTCTGAAAGTCCTCTGCCTCCCAGGAGAGGCCATCAGGCAGCAGCTCGAGGACAGCACGGTCGGCAGGAGACGGGCAAAGCTCTAACTACTCTGCATTCACATCTCCTCATGAGCTTTATTATAACTATTTTTAAATCACTCACCATTGGTTTTAACAAAAACTGCAAACTGGGGGTAGTGGGTCTCTCCCACAGAGCTGCGCTCGGGGAGTTCATGGGACCAGCGTGGCACTCCTCCTCGATAGCTGCTCCTTCAGGGACCTTCTCCCCCTTGGCCCAACAGCCCATCTGCTTCATCTCAGGCTGCAGTGCTGGAAGCTCCCAAGGAAACTTCTGGTCTTCGAGCATCACAAAATGCAAATTTTTGTTTAAAATGTAAAATTCCCTAATCCAAAAGATTATAGCTTCTGGCAGGGACAGTTGAGGTTCTGGGTTGTTTTTAATCCCCAACGATAGAAGTCCGTGTCACCTAAACGCATCTCCTAAACATGTCATGTCACACAAGCAGCAAAGTCTAATGACTAAACTGCTAAATATCCACCTCTTTCCTTAGTCACTTTAACCTGCCATCTCCCGCCAACTACCGTGATACATGGACGTGATGGCCCTGCAAATTGAGCCTCATCGTTTTTACACCTGACCAGACTCTGTACCAACAAATGAGTTTTACAGAGCTTTGCTTCTTCGCTTATGAAATGAGGAAATCTGTGCTTACTCATCTTTGTCAATATTCTTTTGTTTGTGTTTCGTAAAGGCTCTTACAGAACATTTATCCACTAAGGAGCACTGTGCAAAGTATTTTAAAAGTTCCTGCAAAGTACACTGCGTAGGATCCATAAAACACCACTGCTTTTATCTCTCTCTCTGCGTGCCGCTCCATCTCCCGCGTTAGCATAACAAAGATAATGATGTTTAGGGCATCAAAACAGATTTTTGGAGGGTAAAAGAACAACAGCCGGTGGCTAAATGTATATGGAAGCGGAGTAATCAAAGCAGAGGAAATAGATCGGTGGTGTCTCAAGTAAATCTCAAAGTTTTCCAAATGAAACATTCTTGAAAACTGATATTCTCACCCTCCTAAATCATTGCTCATGGCTGGAAATCCTGCTTCCAGAGAAACATTTGGCGCCCCTTTTTGTGCAGTGAGGTATGCAAAGAATAAAAATCCTGCAGCCCAGAGTTTTTATTGTGGTTTCTAAAAAGCTGCACTGCTGGAAAAACTCAGTGGAAAGTGCAGTTTTCTGTGGACGGTAAAGAATTATTTTTTCCATGCACACATGCAGAGGGTTTCGCTTGCAGGCTCCCAGCGCCGCGGCCGGGGAGGGGCGGCCGTCCCCCCGGACAGCAGGCAGGGTGTGAATGCGGAGTCAGTCCCTCACCCACGCGCCGCTCGATTTCCTGGATTTAGTGAGTGGTCTTTGTTGGAGCTGAAAGGCTGCAGCTGGGGTGGAGGATACAAGTTCACCAGGGGTTATTCAGCTCCAGACAGTCTTCATAAAAGCACAAGTAAGTCAGAGCAAACTTTCTTAATTTTTTTTTTTTTTTTGCCTCCCTCAAGCAATGAACTTCTGAACTCTGTTATTGTGAATCAAGATATGACAGGACAGTAGAGGACTGCTAATTTGCACTTCGCTGATCTGCACAGCCCATAATTCACACAAACACACACAGAGCAAACCAGTTTCTCCGTACTTCTCAGCAAAGATTTAATAGTGGAGCGTACGGCCGAGGTCTCCTATTACTTAGACGGTTACATTTTCCAAAACACACAACAGTACGTCTACTATATCTGGAAACAACTAATACTTTAAAGTGCCCTGTATGCATCAAGCCCAGGAACAAAATACATTAGGTGATGTGTTATCCTTTCTTTTTTATGTACCTTTGCTTCATCACTAATGAGTGGAACTAAATCGTTCTTACAGCTGTGAGAAAATTCACACAGGGGTGAGTTTCATGAAGAGGAAAGCTCTAAAATACCGAGATTGCAAAGCAGAAAGGGAATAACTCAGGCATTTCTGGTTTATTGACTACCTGCCGACAACTTGGGCACCTCTGTTTAGCTCCCGTCCAAGCAGTGGCCTTCAGAGCAGCTTCCCCAACTGAGCTCTGCTCCAGCAAGACTCCAAATCTTAATGGCTTTACACACCCTTATTAGCAATATGCTACACATTGCATATGCACCAACACACGCATAACGGAGGTCAGGAGCCTCCTGTCACAAGAGGCTTCCAATGGAAACCATCAGGTTGTCTACACTGGAAACGTCTGCGGCTGTGCATCAGTTTGAGCTAACCGCTGGTGGGGTGGGACACAAAACTGCCTAATTTCTTGCCAGCTGTCTGGGCAGACAGTCGAGGCCTCCCGCTTCTGCCATTCCCAGGCAGCCCCACCTCGTGGGCTGCCTTCTGCAGCTGGGAGCCGGACACCCATCCCAGGATGCTGGCAGGAGCAGAAAGCTTGTGAGCTCCATGAGTCCAAGCTCTACATGAAGCTTAGGGGGGCTTTAAGCCCCCTGCTCTGGGAGTCAGGGCAGACAGCTGCTCTCTTTCATTTTGGAATAATCAGCTAAAACCAGTTCTTTTCTTTGCTTCCAGAGCAAAAAAAAACGTATGGAATTTCCTTTCCGTGAGACACTTTTAAGAGCTTTGTTGGGAAACAGAGTGATTTTTCCCAAAATATTTCCCCCCAAAGCAGAAATATCAGTTAGCACCAGCTCCAATTATATGACAATTCCTTTCTTGTCAGACAAACAAATTTGAGATCCATCTTATCCTTGGGCAAGTCCCTTTACAACCTTTTTTGCTCCCCTTAGCCAAACACATGAGCTTCCAACGACTGAAGAATCCTGCATGTGAACTACCTGGAGAGAAGGTGGTGATTCATAACACAAGGGAAATATGTGATAAAGCAAAGTAGCTTATCCCAGCTGTTGAAAGGGATGTGTAGAAATCCATACAGCACTAAGATGCCAGGTTTCCATTTTCTTCGGATATTCAAAGAGAGAGATGAAATCTTTGCATCCTGCCAAATTGTAGCCCAACTGGAATGTGCACTGTTGTTTTGACAAACTGCAGCTTACTAGAGAAAACTTAATTTTCACATCATAAAGTTTCCTTAAGCTGGCTTCAGGCTTCATACTTGCAAAACCTCAGCCAGAAAAACGTTATTCAAAACCAGGAAAGTTTAGGGACACCAGCACAATTCTGGGTCTGAACTACATCTCCAAAACCTAAAGCCTGGTTCGACATCTCTCGGTCATCCCAGGCAGCACTTAGACGCGTGGTCTACCCAAGTCCCGTGTTGCTTTTCAGTGCACTTTAAATATATATGATTAAGTCATTCTGGCTCAACATAAACCAGAGTTTAAGATCCAGTTTGATCAATACTGGCAGTTCTCTCTTCCTCTCCCTGCTCACATACACGCACACCCCTTCAACAGCTATCAGGATTTATGGGTGTAAACCGCCACAAAGGAAGACCAGTTCAGGGGACCAGCACTGAGTGGTTGCTCATTATTTCACCTTCATTTCTACATTTCCAAGGGAGTTTTACCCTGGTGAATGTCCCCAGCCCAGCAGCTCTGGAAGTCATTTGCAGACACGTCTGTGCTGTGAACGGAGCTTGTTGGACACCTCCAGGCCAGGGCTGTCCAGTCCAGCGCAGCCCAGTACTAGGCTGCACGACCTCATCAGCGAGCTGCCAGGGCGTTGCTAAACCTGCCTTTGCACTCACTTATCTGATGCTAACTTAGAGGTGCTGGAGCTGCGCTGCACCACGCGGCACAGACCGACGGAGCCCAGCTCCAGCGCTGCCCTTTCCTCCTGGCCCTCACAAGACGCTGAGGACACAGCTCAGAGTCACGGCCGTTCAGTTTCCTCTCTTGTCACTGAAAAGTGACAAGAAATCATTCATCCAGGGTGGACGTACTGCAAAGACAGCTGATTTCTCTGGACATCCCAATAAATCCTGGGAAATTTGTTCTGCATTAGAATACAGTATCCTGCAACGCTGGCAGGTGGCCGAGACCTTAAGAGACGTGTGCCTCCGAGTTCTGCAGGACGTGGTGGGACGCAGGTGGGGACCATCACTCACCAAGAATCTGACCTCAAAGGAAACTCAATGCACACAGCGCTGTGCAGCAGCAGTCCAGTTCCCAGGACAGTGAGCCGCAGGTCCCCGTTCCCAGACACTGTTATAAGGTGTTCTGATACCCCTGACTGTCCATCTGTGATTCAGCTCCTTAACACGTGCATCTGGCATAATAATGCTCAGGATTTTTTTTTTTTTTTTAAAGCATTTTGAGAGGTGTGGGTGGAAAGTACTTGCGTGAGTATTGATGGGCAGAGCAAACAGCCCTTAGTTGTCACAACCTTCGGTCACTACTGATCTGGATTTGCTGGGAAATGAGAATGTAACAAGGGAAAAACTTCCATCACCTGTGGCTGGTGCTACCTCCTCAATTTTTCTAATAAATGTGCAATGTAAATAAGTGAATTATGTACCTCCAATGATCAACTAGTTCATCTATAGCCTATGGCAGCTAACAATAAATAAAATATTAACTTTTGCCAAGGAAAATAACTGTAAAAAGAAGCTGATATCATTTTTTTCCTGGGCAAACAGAACACAGAAGTGACTGAGAGCCATGTTAGCACCCAACAAAACAGAAAGTAATAACAAACTGTAACAAGTCAGAGCACTTCCTACTCTAACATGTAAATAAAATAAACTGTTGACACAATGCACCTTATGACAGAATAACTCTTTCATTGCTTATTTATTCCCTTTTAAACCCCAAGCTTGGCTGCCGAGGATCTTGCGGAGAGACATCTTATTTATATATAAACAAAAATAGGTACTGTTAGTATGTGCTGCGAGTATAGAAGGCCTAAATCCACTCTTGTGGAGTGCTTAAACTCAACATCAGAGGTAGAACACAGTTTTTAACACGGAGTTACAAGGACACTGCACTACAGCATGTCAGCAGCACTTGGACTCCTGAAGCCATTAGTTGAATCCAGGGAATTTCTCCTATTGAAAGTTTACATCTGTGCAGACCAAACTAAAGATCTTTCTTTGAAAGCTGGAAGAAATTTCACCAAAAGCTAAATGAATACTATAAACATTTACTCTCAGAGGCCCTCAGTGCTGGGCCGAGGAGTAGGAGTTGCGGGAGATAAAGACAGGGCATTAGTATGGGAGAAATGGGTAAAAGTGCAGGGAAAGACACAAGGCAGCAGAGAAACTGTGCAACCCTCCATACAATTAGCTAAAACCTCTCCAGCCTTTAAGTGCTGCTAGAGAAAACAAATAGTGTATTTCAAGCCAAAATGATCTGATTCCATAGAGTGGCTTTCACGCACACGCATTTATGTGTTTTCCCATATGGTAGAAGAAAAAGAAAGGTGTGTTCCTTGCACTCGGGCTGACTCCCTCCATTTGGGCTTCTCTTCACGTCCTGCCAGAAGGCGGGTTTGGGTGCTGGCCCATCCTTTTGAGGGGCAGTCAGCAAAACATCTGTTTCATGGTAGAAGGAGATCGGGAAAGGCTGTGCGTGTCTGAAACCCTTTTGCAGTTGCTATGGGGAAATGTAAGAAGATAAACTACTGCTTTATTAATCAAACATCCACACGGGTCCAACACTGTTAGCAAATTAATCCTTTCACCGCACGAGCTAGCTCAAGATTTTTCATTGCCCTCAGCAGATAAGAAGGGAGGGCAACTTTTTTTCTTTCTTATACTGATAAAAGTATACTCACTGCACCTTATAGTCTGCCACGCTGCATGGGTTGGCTCTTGCAAGCTGGGCCTCTGGGAGCTGAATTTCTGCAGCTCCCGCTAGGACTTTATGGCTCCCACCCATCTCCCTGGCCCTTCAGCTGCAGGTTATCAACCCGGGCCAACAAGGCGGAAGCACTCCAAATGCTCCAGGTCATAATCCAGCCCTGCTGCGAAGGATTAGCTCTAAAATACCAGCCTGGGAATTGGGTGGTACAGACGCACCTGCAAGGGGGCAGAGGAGGGACAGGAAGCTGCAGGCGCACATGGACATTTTGCAAGGATTGTCCGAGACCTCCATCACCAAAGAGAGTGGCCTGGAGTGCTATGGTGACCTCAAAACTTGCTGCAGTTTAGTTTGAGGTGCCCTTTCCCACAGGCCCCCCTATTCATGACCCCCAAACACTTCCCTCAGTGTGCTCCAGGCCATGGCTTTGCAAAGACGTACTTCACTAGCGGGGTTCAGAGGAGTTCGCGACAGCAGTTGAAAGAAACCTGACCATGTTTGCCCATCCTCTTTGTGAGGAGTGCGTGGCTGGAAAGTCTGCCTTGTAAATGGGTAGGGCCCAAGTCTACTAACAGAGTGCAAAATCATGAATCAAACTCCAGAAAAAAACCACAATGATGTCTCCTGCAAATGCTATTAGTGACCCCCAGCTGCATAACTAAAATTCCTTTTTAAAGTGGCCTCAGAAGTAAGGTAGGGAGAATAATTGATACTCCCACACAGCAGCGAAACCAAACAATTTTTTAAAAATAATTCTGGAGTCATACTGACATAAATGATTTATTTCTGCTGAATGGAAACCACTTAGATTAAGGTGGCAAACTTGAGGTAGCTTAGTGGTTATGCTGCTCTCCTGAGATGAGGGGCCTGAGCACACATCCACCCTTGATGCAGACATGAAAAGTGGTTCAAAGCAAAGCTCTCCTATCCAGGAGTGTGCTCTCACCACAGCCCTCAGTACCGGGAAGGGCTGCAATGAAGACACAATTGTTTTGACATTTCCCCACGTACAAAATTCCCTATGAAAAGCATTCACCAAATTAATCCAGTTCTGCGGAGACCAAAACTGCATTTTTCAGCAAAGAAAATATTCATCCCCATCCAGAGGAGAATGAAACCCTTCAGCGGTTCTTTCTTCCCACAGACTGAGAGAGGATATAATTCAGAAATTTCCCTGAAGCATACAGACACAGACCTCTTCAGGGACAGCACGAGCAATACAAAACACATTTAAGAACAATTATAAAAGACACTTTCAGCTCTCGTCTCATTTATGCTCTGAGCATGCCAATGCTTTCAAGTTTTCTGTCCTCCTTCTCTTCAACGGAATAGCTGGGTTGCCAGCGTATGCTAAGCGCTACAGCTGCATTTGTTTCTCTAATTACATGAATCTGCCATCTTCCCCGTGCCGAAGACAAACTACCATTTTACTTGAGATGCTCTAACTTGATTTACACAGCTAGTTTACCTAATTTTCTAATTTAGCCCTTCAAGATAAGGAAAAGCAAAATGCATTCAAGAGAGTCACTCTTAGGCATGAAGAGTAGAGAAATGAACCTTTCCTCAGCTACTGTGGAGGACATTTTAAAATGACAGACAATGCAGTGTGTTCTGCCAGTAGGAAAGTGATCCTTTGACCTTAGTTTGCATTTCAAGTGAAGTAAAAAGCAGGAGAAGAAATGGGAGTTTCTAAAGAAAAAGTTAAGGTACAGTATTGTAGATTTATAAAAGACCATAGCCCACGTGCATCAATGGGATCTTGTTTGTCCTGATTTCTTTGACGCAAAGTGGGAGATTTCTTGGTTTTTACACAGAGCTGCAGTATAACTTTGATGTCTATTCCAGAGACCGTAACTGAACTAACCCCCGAATGGGAATAGTGCAACGCCCGAATGGGGATAAGTGCGGGAGGTAAAAGGAGGTCCCGATCAAAGAGCGGACACTACCGACCCGGCCGAACTTGCCGTGCCAGCGGGGCCGTCTGGGCTGGGCTGCGGCTCGAGGGGCTGCTCGGACCCGTGCCCTCCCCTCCACTGCCGCAACGCCAAGAGCCGCTACTTCACACTCAGACGCCGTCCACGTGTTGAGGGGCACGGCAGTTATGGTGTATGGCTTGCGTGCATCCGCAACAAATACATAAAAATCAAAAGGCATGATTTGAAACTGTCCTTAATAAAGACTCTGGAAAACTCTGGCTTCTTAATAAACAGGATTGTGCCCTAAGTAGTGAGCAATAGGACTACTGCTGGAAGAGCATCCCATGGCCTAATACATCACACTGTCAAAAAGCTTCTCCCATTATTCAACTGAAATTTGCCTTCTCTTAAATTTCATCCCATTACTTCTAGTTACACCCCATTGTACCACTCTAAATAATTCTTCATAGCCTTGGTGTTTACACCCTTCAGATATTTGTAGATTTATATCTCAACCACCCCATTTGTCATCCTTTAGCCAAGTTATCCATATTCAGCTCTTTCGGTCTTCTCTCATAAGTCAATCCCTCAAGCTCTCTTGTTACTTTTTTTTTTTTCTCCTGAACTCTCTCCAATTTGTCAATCTCCGTTGTAATGGAGTGAAGCAGACCTGAATGCATTATGCTTCCTGTGGTTACCAGTGCTACGTCCTCACTCCCAGCTGCCTCCTCCCTGCGGGACGAGCACCAAACCCTCTTTAGGTCTATTTAGGTTACCAAAAGCAGCAAATTTGCAGCCTCCTCATACTCAGCCATTGAGTCCCGAGGACCCTGGTATCCCAATAGATTCTTCTTCCTAGATGTCTACTCCTCTGTTTTTTCCCCCAGACAGTCTAGGCGGTTTTCTTACTTGAATCCCGCATTGAAGTGCTGCGCTGCTGCTTGCATGCTCTCCACAAGCACCTGGTAACCTCACCAAACGCCGAGTCCACCTTCCACGCTGCTCCCAGCCTCGCACGAGGGTTTATCCCTCCATCCAGGAGGCCATGCTGGAGCACTCCCTCACATTGGTTTCCACTTGCCTACCGGGTGCCATCACAGAGCATTTCCATGCACCACCTCTTCCACCAGAGACTTTCAACCCACCAGGAAAGGGGAGGCCACGCCGGGGCCTTCCCACCTATGCACTGCCTGGGGTGACATACCTCTGTGCTAAGCCAAGTATTTTGCTTTTAAAAACAGCCTGGATGGTCACAGAAAACGCAGCACCCCGTGGAAGCCCAGTGCAAAATGAAGCATAAGCAGATGACATTTCTGAAACATCTGCATCTTCATAAAGCCAGCGCTGTTCTTCCCCATCCTGTGAACACGTCCTGCCACACAGTTCCTCCAACAAAATCATCTGGACAAATAAGAGGAGGACTGCTGAAAATAGCTGATGGGGGGTGTCAAACCACAACTGAACCAGCTCTCAGCTGTGCAAGCACAAGCCTCGCAGTAGGACAAAGGCCCTGGAGAATAACCCTGGGCAGCAGAGCTCGGCGCCGGGGCAGGCACCGAAGCCTCCCCGCGGGGACAAGAGCAGACCCCTCAGAGGGAGGTGAGCAAAATCACAGATGACTTCAAACAGAAGAACTGCCCTGCAGCTTTCCCAGCTAGCACACTCTCCTGGTGACTGCTGGTCTACCTAGAAGGAGACTGTGGCCACCGAGTGCTTTTCCAGACCATGGTCTGATCTATCTGCACATCCCCAGTTTGAGAAGATATCCTGTTAATCTTTGGTTGGGACTTACAGCAGATGGGCACTCGCTTATCTTCAACACATTCACTCTGTCTCGTATTAACATCATGTCTTTACCACAGGACTTTTGAAGAGAAAAGCTATTTTGCATACCTATTAAAAATAGTCTTTTTTCCCTAATTTTAATTTCCATTCAGCATCTAAAATCATCCAGTTACAGTGCTGCAGACAACCATCTAAGAGGAACTTCGACACACTCTATTATAGGCATGAATGATTCATTCTGCTATTAAGAAAAAGATTACATATACACTCATGTTGTTATGAGCCCAGCTTTGTACAGATAACAACAAAGCAAAAGTCTTCGAAAACTGTGACAGGCACTTAGGTACTGAAGCCACGTCAGGGACGCATTCAAAGCCAGGTGGGACCTATCAGCTCCAGCTCGAGGCTTCTCTCCCTACAGCAGAAAGTACGGTGGGGACGGACAAAAGCTGACCCCTCAGGGAACAGCTAAAAAAAGCATCCAAAAACACACAGCAAGCTCTGGCAAGAAGTTTGCATTTGCGATCACTTAAACTAACAGCAAAGGAATCCCCAGGAGGGAGGAAATTTGGACTCTGTCCAACGTGCAAGTGTGCTGCGTGAGGAGCTGTGGGGGGAAAAGAGCCACACACAAGCACTGTGGATTCAGAGGAAGCCAACACACACACCTCCAGCAACCCTGAACCCTATAAACGGCAGGAGCATGTCAGTTATTTACTGGACTTGACTATGTCGCTGGGTATCAGGAGAGAAGTTTATTGCAGGTGACCTCAAACAGAATTGCCCCTGCCATTGTCAGTCATCAGTTTGCCATGAGCTATCTTCAGAAAAGAAAGGGCTTTTACATGTTCAAAACCACCGAGTTACCTTAAAATGTCTCAAGAGTTTACAAAAACTGAAATAATCTAAAATATCGCAGTTGGCAATATAACTAACATAGCATTGGGAATAGTTCCCTTGCTATCTTACCTGCTGGAGTTGCTGTCGATCCATACACAATTTGTGGGTCACACTGACTTCCAGAAGAAGGCTCAAATGCCCCGTCAGCATCTGTTTAGCTTATGACAGAAAGGACAGGTGCTCTACTCTTCCGTAATGACCTAAAGAATTATGATGTATTCTGGATTAAGTCCTTCTAAAACACCTAAACAGATGTTTTTTTCCCCACAAAACTCATTACTAAGTTAAGAAGTAATTCAGCCAAGTAAATTTAACTTAAACTAGTAAATCTAATAACATCTTTCTAAAAGCCATAAAATGTTCAGACCTTAATCCTTTTAATTCACTGTTTATCCCCTTGGCACCTAGACTATTTTTATTCTAGTCACTTTTGCCATAATAAAAAGTTAATAAAAGAACGCAAGTTGTCCGACGGGTTGCAGAACTAATGAAGACTGGTTTCCTACAGGTTTGGTGTTTTGCATCCCTTCTTTCCCCAGCGGTACTTACCCCAGCTCCCACAGGTTATCTGAGAACCTCTCTTTTCAGGTCTCCTTCATGTCCCTTAACTACACGTGAGCCAAGAGGCAGTGCATGCCATGGCTGGCTGTGAGCTAAATGTGCTTTTGCACTAGCCTGCAGGTCTAGCAGAGCGGAGAGCTGCTAATTTCACATTCCAGCCTTCTCCTCTATAGGGCACTGGCTCTTCCACTGAAGATCAATGAATTGAAGGCAAAGATCGCCCTTAAAAAATAGACTGTAAAAGGTCTATGAACTTCCCACATAATAATGCAATAGTTCTTCTGCCTAAGATAATCCACACAGGCATCTCTACCAACCAGAGCATAATACATGTGTCCCACAAATGCCCTGAAAGATAAGGTGATCTTTGCAGACCACAGGAAAGGCTCTCTCAGATAAGGAAAGGGCAGGGAAAGCATTGCTTTCTGAGAAGCCCCATGGGAAATAACCAAACTTACAACCACCTCTTTCATAAATCAAGGCGATCAGGTTCAGGTAGCTTCTCATGTGCCACCATGACAACGTTACAAAGGAAAGGTCTGTCACTGCAATGCAAGTCCCAGACCTGGTGGAGACTTCTAATTTATAGCAGCTATCTGGAACGGCCCCTGCATACTTGTATGCAGCCAAGGCACGCTGCAGAACATGTGTATCTCTTGCTGTCTACGGAGGGCTGCAGGGTAAGCGGCCGTTCTGCTCTAGCACAAGCTCTGGGTGGTTTCAAGGCGTAGCTCCGTGTCTAGCACATTAGCACAAACAGGTCACAGGGGTCTGCATGAGAGGGAAACAATAACACACATGGGGCGGGAAGAAAGCCCTCTTGGTCACACTTGATCTCACAAAGCAGACATCACTCGTGAGCTTTTCCTTATGAACCTGTGTTAGAAAGAGCAGCCATGGCCCCTTGATGAGGGTGCCCAAGCTTTAACATTTCCCAGTATTTCCGAGGGACTACGTCAAGCTACCCTCTTGCGTATGCCTATCACGTGAAATCGGTCACCCATTCTTCTGCCTCTAGAAAGACACATTAGATACTGATATTCAGGGCTCCATGCCTTTGCTCTTGCAAACATGCTCCAAATGGCCCTACGCAACCCCCTTATCCACAGTGGCCCAGGGCAGCAGGGAGGAGAGGGCAACCTGCAGCATTGCAACTTAGGGTCTCTTCAGGTAGCAGGGACATTTGGGAAACTGCACCTCTGGGTGCAGCCAGCATTGTTAATGACGCCAGAGAGCTCAAAACCATCCCATGGGATGCTAAAGGTGGGTTAGTGTTAACAGCAGCTGCACTGACTCCTCATCCAACTCCACTGCCACATGTAGGCAACCAGGAGTTTCCCGCTCCAACACCTCATCTTAAAACCATACCTCTGAGGACTCCGGGTGCCTGGAAATTGTACCCTCCACCTTCCTCCGCAAGCTCTCCCAAGGAAGGAAGGCTGCATTTGGATAGCAGCAGAGAGGGATCTTTTCTTGGGATCCCTTCAAATTACTGAGAAAGGCAACCAGTGCCACCTGACTGCACATTTAGAATACTGTACCCCGACAAAGGCTAAAATGCTTCCTTAGATATATCTTTTATTGACTAGGACAAAAACTATCCTAGCTCCAAATATGGCCCAAATTCCCCCCTGCCTTATCTCGGTGAGCAGCACTAGCCTAAGACCAAGCAGTGTCAGAGCCTTGCTGCAATCAACACAACTCAGTCCTGAACAGAAAAAAAAAATCACCTGAAAATTAACAAGTTGTTTTGTGAGTAGAGGCATCATTACGTCTGCTTTCTCAGGGAGCACGTGGCCCTCCCACCCTGCTGTAGCCCCATCTGCCCCCTGTTCTCCAGCAGTCTCCCTTGTGATATCCCCGGTGGGAGATGAGGATCTTCCTCTTCCTCCCCATAGACACAGGCTAGCGTCGGGCCCAGTATGGGCACTTGCCATGTCCCAGCAGTATTTCTGCCACTACAACACAGCTGGTCACTGTGCCCACTTTGAGCACTGCAGGTCACCAGTAAACACGAGGAACTGGTAAGGAAGGAGGTCCCAGTCACAGCGGGACTTGTCAGACTGATCCGTCAGAGACACGGCCTGGTGGAAACTCTGCACTCACATGGGATAGTGCCAGCTTTTTTTCTGAACGCCGTACACCTCATCATTCAAGCATCGTATTCATAATTACACCTAAACGTGAAACACAAACTTTCTATTATTGTCTGGTTTTCATACAAAACTAATAAATCATTCATTTCTACTGGAGAGAGAACTCCAAGGCTGACATCCCAGACACAGGCTGGGATCCAGCCTTTCAACGGATTCAAATCTAAGCTTTTGAGTAGAATAAGCATGCAGACCCATCCAGTCCCCAGTACAGCCAGTATGGTTGCAAACTGGGACATCCGTTGGCACATGCTGCACCTAAGGTCCCAGGCTGGTGGAAGCAGCACCTACAATTACGAGGTACAGCTGGATGCAGGAGTTTGCATAAATCCCACTTATGGCAGTGTTTAAAAAAAAAAAAAAAGGGAAAAAAGGGAAAAGAGAAGCAACACAAATGAAATATGATGAATTTTCAGCAGAGGTCGAGAACGTACCTGCAGCTAGCACACGTAGGTATGCATGTATGATCCCTAGTACCAGCTGCTCCGGTCTTCCCAGCCCTCACCATCTATCCTTTGTTTTAATATAACTCCCCAACTCTTTCTTGCTTATCAGAGGTGTGATCTGAAGTCCTACCTCTGGACCAACTCAAATGCTCTTTTCTGCAGAAACCCACGCAGCAGGCTTTCCCAAGCCGCATTTTTTTTGGTTCCGGCGAACTGAATAGAAACGTTGAGCGAAAGCGCTGGCTGCCCCCTGCCCCTGCAGAAATCAGGAGCAGGCCTCCTGCGGAAGGCAGCCCCGGGGAGCAGCTCTAATGCGAAGCGGCCTTTACCACCCATAGCAGCCGGGGCGCCGAGCTGCTGTTGCCACCTCTTCTTCTGCCACATTCATCCTGGCACCACAGCCCAGGAGGAGGAGGAGCGGCATCCCACGGCCGCGCACCGCGCTGCCGGAGTGACACCCGGGCTCCCGATGGGTGGCCGGGCTCTGACCTCCCGTCTGTACGCAATTTGGCCATCAGCGGGAAAGCTCTGCATCGCCGCGGGTTGGGGCGACCGGCAAGAAGGTGGTTCAAAGAACGTTTCAGAGGCAAATCCCCTGGGAGCCACTCTCACCATGGGAGCGACCCAAGAGATCTGGATTAATTTGCCTGTTTGCTTTCAGTTTACTTCTTGCGACCTCGCAGTAAACCGCTTAACCTTGTAGGCAATAAAGCGAGATGCCAGCGTTTTCAGCTCATACTATTCACACTACGCTCTAATCTAGTTTGCATGTCCGGTCCTGTCGTTAGCTGGAGGAAACATTAATCCAAGACAGTAGAAAAGAAGGAGTAAAAAATTGTTTCTGGAAACGCAATGATTCTAATGGCAAACGTTCATTATCTAGACCCACAGCTAAGTTAAACTGAAACATATTATATTCCATGCAAAAAAAAGTTTTAACCATATGTTTAGTCGTTCGTGAGCTCTTGATCCTAACACACAACATAAGCTGAAATATCAGTGTCAAAAGTGCCTGATTTAAAGCATGAGAGGCAGAGTTACGTGAAGTCAAGTTAAAATCACTTCTGCAAGTTCGCGGGCAGAGACCTTCGTGTGGAGTGACAGGTAAGGGGGAACGCATCCCCGGCTCTGCGCGGGAGGGCGGGAAGAGGAAAGTTTATTTCATTAAAAGTTTTTCTGTGAGATTGGCTAGGGAGAAGATGATATAGCTGGGGGGAGGACTGAGACAGCTAAAGAATAACACATGGTATGCTTTCAAAACATACAGCAACATGTGACATTCGTCTGCAAGTCTGGCGCTGAGGAGCCTGTGGTCTGGCAGCAGTGAGAATTTCTGCTTTTTATTTCTTAAATCATCGCAGGCATTTGATCTAAACCCCCCACCTAATAGTCTGAAGGGAAGAACATAAAATCAGATTTTACGTACCGTACTCTCAGTCAGCCATTGTTCTCAGCGGATTTTTATCCTCCAACTCAATTCCCACATCATTAAAGTGATGCTGTCTCTTTAAAACACAACGCGGTGCCGTGCCAAAGCCTGCAATAAGAATCACTGGCACCAAAACAGTCAAAGCACAGAGCTTAATTCTCTACTTAATAAGACAATTAAAGAAGAGTATTTGGATACAGCAGTCTGCAAGTACCAACACAGAGCACTGATGTCTCCAAAGGCATGTTGATCTGAAGGCTTTATCAGAAAGCATCTGTCGCAACCAGATGCCATCAACACCTGAGAAAAGTGGGAAATAAAGTGGGTTAATGTGGCTGTGATACACACAAAGGTTTGCACTGCCCGAGTCCCTTCTTATGAGCGTGTTAGAGGATGCATGAGAAAGTATCCTGATGCAAAAATGCACATACACTAAAATAAACTAAAATATATGTACACAGCTGCCTTTGTTAAAAAAAAAAAATATTATGGAAATAACCCAAACTACAATGGAATTAAAAGTGCTGTGTATTTGGTATCTTCACTGCCTTCATAGGAAGGCTTATAGGAAGGTTGTTTTTAAACACTGTGCTTTGACGGATGCCTTCATATACATGGATGAATTGAGATACACAGACGAACGCAGGCACAAGCAATTGCTCATATGGAGTCTGTTGACCGTATCTGCCCCTAAGTTTCCAATCAAATAATTCTCAGATGAAGTCTCTTAGCAGTCTTCATCCCGCAGATCTGAACCAAAGCTAGAGAAAAAGATAACGGCAGCGATATAAGAACTAATTAGTCATTTGATTAGCTGGCAAGAAGACAGGGGGCTGCAGTTCTGTGACCTAAAAATGCCACCGATGACCTTAAAACTCCATCTCAAGAGTGTCCAGAAATCTGTAACCTCCAGGGAGAGAGGGAGAAATGGGTGATGCCTGAACTCCATTAGCTCACATGAGATGTTGAAATAGCGTAGACGTTAAGCCGAGGAGAGGTGTGACATTCGAAGCAATCAGCCAGCAAAAGAGCACCTGCAGCGCTGCACTTTCTTTGAACCGCTGCACCAACGGCTCCCAGTCCAGCCTACACGGGAGGTGCGCAGGGATGCGTGATTTACTACACCCAAGGGCACGCCGTTTGGCACGCGAGAAGCGCAGACCTCATCCTAGCAACTAACAACATGTAGAAAGATGGGGAAAGAAAAACTCAAACAAAAAACCAACTGCCCCTTCTTCGTTACAGGAGGGCTGCTGACATCCAGCCAGCTCCAGGGTGGCAGCCCCTCGGCCACACCACGCCAGGAGAAGGGAGTGGCTGAGGAAAGGAGGGAAAAGCCACTTTGAAGAGGACATCCTGAGAGGTTGCCGCCTTCACCTGCACCAGAGGGTCCTATGCTGCATTGAGAAGATCTGCTCCTGGTAAACCTCATGAATGTGCTGTTTATTCCACACGCAGTGACAGGAGGGAGAACTGGGGTGAAGCCAGGAGGTCCCCTTGGACCGCGAAGTTGCATCTTCAACAGCAAAGGAGAAAGACACCAAAATAACCAGGGCAAGGGGCCCACGTTATTTTGTGGCCCCTTCCTTAAGCCTGACAGCTGGAGCACATCATCATCTGATTGCGCGCACACCCAACACACTAACATTTCCCGCCTAATCTGAGGCAATGCCTCCCCAGCAAACCATTAGGTGGTGTGGAGGTCCCCACGGTGACCTGACTTGAGCCGGCCCAGGACAGGCAGCAGAGAGCAACGCTAGCTCACTGTCACCGAGTTCCCCCACCAAGAAAGCCCTGCTCATCTCCCACTTTCAGCAGCTTGGATGGCGTCTGGCTTTTGGGTATCTCTACCCTGAGAAGAGATTAAAGGAAACTAATGTCTTGGCAAAGATCCTCCTGCCATCTGCACCACTGGAAATGCCCTCTGGAAAGCAAAGAAGGAGGATCCCTCACCTTGCACGCTCTTGGGAGAATGGTGCAACCTCCAGCGGCTGCCGGCGCTGCCCCGGTTCACCCCCGTCCCCTCCATGCAGATCCAGACCTGCCTTTCACCGCCCACCTCCCTGTGTGCTTTGTCCCAGAGGGATGAACTCACCTCCACCGCCAGTGAATATCTCAGAATAAGTCCAACGCATAGTTTAAATTTTAGCAAGCCCTGCCAGAGGCTTTGGAGCAAAACGCAGAAGTAAGAACAATTTCTTGAACAGAAAATAAAGATTAAGGGTCAGTTGTTAGACGCAGGCTTTGCTGAGACAACGCAACCCCAATACGCGCAATGGTTTCTTACCCTTTACTTTAAAAAAAATTAGGGAAAAGACCCCAACAACACACACAATAAATCGAAGGCAAAAAACCCTAGCCATGGACATGGTTCAGTACCACAGGTACTATGCTGAGCTCTGTATTCTCTTACAGTTTGGAGAAGATAAGAGCAAAGTTAGGAATAAGATTTCCACATTTGACTTATCATGAATTGGAACAAACCCCTGAAATGCTGAAATTCTCCGCAAAAGGAATTTTAAAACAATCACTTGGAGCCTACTGTACTTCCTACAATGGAATTATATTTTAAAATTCTAAATAGAAACTTATCTCAAAATAACACCTGCATTTAATTGTAAAAAAAATTGATTTTTGAACAGAAAAATCTCTCATCTCTTTTTTTTTTTTTGTCAACTTAGACAAAACTGACCTGATTTTGCAAGAGGTTTTAATGTTGATGACGCCAGATATTGGAATATGACTCCATCAAGGAGCCCTACTCAGGAAATACCAAAGCTGTGGTTGCCAAAGCAACATAATTAACTTGATCATGGTACATACACTGTGCACCACTTCCCAAATGGCCCTTTAACACCCAACTAAATCCTTGGCTTGAATGGCACATCAGGATGAATTTCTCCTCTGAGTTCTTCAAGAACACACACAGCAGAAGAAGAAGTTGCCAAAATTACTAAAAGACGAGTACGACTCTGCTCCCTGCCCAACGGTCCCCTGGGCTTGAAGAGGTCAAGGACTGATTCTTGAGCCTACTCCCATGACTAATGGCTGTAGCAATCACGGAAACACATGGTCCTGTTCTGTGGTTCAAAAGCATTTTGTGAAGCTTCACTTCTAATTCATCTACGTTACTAAATTTAAGACGTTCGGTTCTTTTGTGGCATAATCAGTAAAATTCTTACTACCTGGGCAGAGAGGCCCAGACGTTGATGCTAAACCTTGACCCTGGGGCCACAAACTTCAAAACCTGAATATGCTGTCACTAACTCAATGTGTACAATGTATCAAAAATAAGCCTCTGTCTGTTCATTTGGAAGGAAAAAAAAAAAAAAGAAAAAGTAAGAAAAAGAAAAAAATTGAGTGATGGGCTTTCAGCCTGTCATCAGACCACAGTGACCTCAATTTTTTGAGAAATAAAGTCAAAATCTATTCTTATCTTCAGAGATTCAAGATGTATTTATGTGTCAAACTTTCTCCCCCTTGTCCTTAGCCTTTGGGAAGCACACTAAAAATGATATCAAAGCCTGAAAACCCTGCGATCACATTCGCATTCACCTTTGACCCAGGGCGCCTATAGCTCTCACCAGCTCCTCGGCTCGTCCCCACCGTACGGCGACGACGGCAGGTCTGGGAGCGGCTCGCAGCGAGCTGTTCGGGATGAAATAAAGACCACTTTGCATAGCAAAACCGCGCCACTCTGCTCAATTTTTAAAGGCCAAAAAACTTTACTTTGGCAGTTTTCTGCTTCTTTATATCCTTGAAAGATGTTTTACCAGCATCTTCCTCTCCTTACACGTAAATATTTGATTATTCTCTTTGAAATGTCTCTATAACATCTACAGGAATAAGATGCCGAATGCAAACACTGATTGATTCTTTCTTAGCCATCAAATGTGCTTACACAGCAACTACACACAGCAAATGCACACAAATCTCACATTTCACGTTTAAAAATATGAACGTGCTGGGGTTTTTTTTACTCAAACATAATGAATGAGCTTAAATATTAGAACTTGAAATTATTAAGTAAATCACGGCACCTGTAAAGCTTCTATTTGCATAACATTAATTCATGATGGCATGTAAAACAAATTCATCACTCTCACTATATTGTAGTCTGATTTATGTTGGAATTGGAAAAAATAAAAATCATGAGCACCAAATTATGTTGACAAGATGTACTTGCTCTTCGAAGCCCAAGATTTTTTTTTCTGATGCATCAAAACAACTAAATTATGGGAAAGAGGGCTGGGAGAAAGCATTTTTAAAAATGAATAACACACTAGCGTCACACATACACACTCTCCAGTTATTAATGTCAAGCATGGTGAAGATACTCTAGAAAATCATTACCATTCATAGCAACTAACAGCCATTAAATTTCAATCAATTCAACTTAACACAAGTGTACTTCAGTAGCCCTTACAGTTCCTTACAGAGGTGGCTCAGAAAGTCCTGTCTGACTTATTGCATTGTCCACGGCACAAAGAGGCAGTGCTGAGGATTGCTCTGAAAAGGAGCGATCTTGGTGTTGCGAACTGATGCTCTTTTAACACCGTCGCAATCAACAGACCTTGCTTTTAAAGAAGGCATGATAAAAGGGGCTCTAACAGGACTCCACAGGTCAGTATAGATGGGAGCAATATACTGATTTTGGCTAGGGATGCCGCTTTCCAAGCTGAAAAAAAATTGGTGGGATGTTTTCGAGCATTTTTCAATGAATTTTAGTAACTGAATCAAACTGCTTAACACAGTGCCAGACAACTTCCAGGTGACCCACTTGCTCCAAGAGAATATAATCACCAAATATATAGGACATTTAAAGAAAAAAAAAAAAGGATTTAATTTCCAGAGACAGGATATTTAAATCTCCCAGTGATGAACATAAGCCACAGCACTGTGATGTTACAGCATCTACTCATCTGAATTCCATTTGTACCACTGGAAGTTTTTCCAGTGCTACTGCAGGAATTAAGCGGTGCAGCTGGCCATCCCTCGCAGGACCAGCCCTCGCAGATCCCGGGGAGGACCAGCCGGTGGCCCGCTGGGGCTACTTGGCACCTCATGGCAGGGGTGAGGGACGGTGACCGCAGGGTGCTTGTCACCGAGGGGCTGGACCCACACTGGCGTCCGCTGTGCAGCAGAGCGTCCCAGAGAAGGCATGTTCCTCTGGAGAGATTTCATCAGTTTCGTTTAAATGTATTATCTACGGTAAAATCCCACATTTCACAGGGGATAGAAGACTTTTTTTATTACTACTTTTTTTTTTTTTTTTTTTTTTTTTTAACAGGAGCCCAGATTTTCCCAGCGGGGTTCATTCTGCTGGACACAAAGTGCTTTCTCTAGATTTAGAGGCAGTTTTAGACCACAGGTGTGTATTCCTCCAGAACGGAGCTACTCAGCGCACAGAAGAACAGCTGCAGTCACAGACGTGCCATCGCTGTAGCTGAAACTACAAGCTGAAGTATGGATGCCCTTTTGTCGCTTTTAGCTCATCTCTTAAAAGTATCAGCATTGACGGTGCTACTCATTCCGGGAGTATTTGGGACTATTCTACAGAACTGCAGGTTTTCTTCCCCTGGGATTTACACCTTAGCATTTAAGACAGAGTAGTAGTGAAGTTCTTTGGAATCAAGAAACACCCAAGAAATCTCTCAGGCAGATATACGCTCCATTTTAACTCATTTCCCTACACTTACAAGCTGCACTAAATGAAATGAAATTAATGTTAAAAAGGGCCTTTATTGAAAAATCTTCCAGTGACAGGATCAGAAAGTGCCAGAGTTCAAGTAAATCGTTCCATGGAAAATGTTAGCAAAGCTTAATCATACTGGAAGCCACATTTAATTACAGCTTTTTAAGTCCATCTGGGAAAAAAGAAGAGACTTAAGTATGTCACCTGAGATGATCTAGATACTGAAACTATTTGTAAGTTAACAAAAGCATTTGCATCACAAAGCGCTCTGGGGCAGCACCATGGCAAAGCAGATGTGTAATGAACAGGGATCACAGCACCAAAACAATCAGGATTGTAAATAACTACTACTAATCTGCAATCATTTAAATTTGGGTTTAATTGCTAGGCAGCAATACATTTCATTCTTGAAGAGGTAAATGCTCTGTGGAATACACACTTTAAGGTATTTAGCGGCAGAAGCATCACCGTCAAGAATCTGACTGTCAGGAGGGCAGAGAGGAAGAGAGAAGCAGCGGGGCTGGATCTGCCATGAGATCACAACATTAAACAAACTTTTCCCTGGAAGAGAATTAATAATGCAGCCATCCCCACTGTAGGTACTGTAAGTGCTGCGGGAGTGACACAATGACGCACATGGGAGGCAAGAGGGTAGTGGCTATAGAACAAAATTCAATCTAGTGCTAATGAATAAAAAGTTCCTTTTATTTCTCTGTTGTTTTTGGTTCATTAAATTTTCCACAGATTTGCAGAGAAGAAAACGTGATCAATAAACCTTGACAAAAGTGAACATGTGAAAAAGGCGAGAGAAAGGCACAGGAAGATAAAAGTGATATCCCGATCACAGATTTCAGAGGCAGATGACCAGAGCTTTGGGCTGCTGAATAATCTGAATAGACCATCATTTCTTTACAGCCTTTTACTTTCTTTTTCCTGACTGCTGGAACTCTTCATTCAATACAATAGTAAATGCACTAAAACTTTTTTTCTTATGCTAATGGTCAAAATCGGGCGCTCACAGTTAAAACACACTTCCCACCAACTTGTTTTCTTTAAAAAAAAAAAAAATAACCTATTCAAGTTAAACTAAAATGTCAAAGACAGCTTAAGGCTTACTCTCACCATTCCTCAAAATTAATGGTTTTCTCCCCAGCAGATACAAAAAGAAAAGACTTGAATAAGGATAAAGCTGCTAAACTCTTTTCATATGAAAAAGAACACTTAGAAAGTAAAAAGAAATACATCCAGTACAAAGATCCTGGTACCTACAGTTCTAATTTGTATTGTTTCCTCTTGGAATATTTATAATTGCAGAAAGGTGACAGCTAATCGCAAATAATTGTGAAACGATGAGAAAAGATTCACCAGTGACTAATGTCTTTGGGCAGCCATGCCCATGACAGTACCAGAAACGCTTCCACTCGTTACAATAGGGGCCCAAAGGAGCCTGTTTTCAAATGTTTTCTAATTTGGGTGACCACTTCCAGGCACCACGGCCTCTTTTTCGGTGGTACTGCATATTCACAAATCCCAAATAACTTTTCCGGCTCTGAACTTTTGAATTGCAGGACAACAACTTTCCTGTTCCCTTCGTGCAGCGCATTTCAGCTTTTGTGTAGTTGGTTTTGTTTACGAGAAGGTAAAGGGTACGGGGTGCGGTTTTACAGCAGGCAAGTGTGAATGAAGAAAAGTTCCGTGGCCTCTCCTGGACTATACGCATCTAACACGTATTCACTTCCACCTGGAACTGGCCCGCAGAAGATTAGACCTGGTTACCCAGTATTCCCATCCCAGTCACTGGTCCACAAGGGAAACCTGCAATTTTGCCCCTTCAGCTATCAAGATTACCATGCAAGAGCCAGTTCTCATTACTTGTACACCAAACACCAGTTAATTTCTAGAAGATGCATATATATGGGATCTGCTGTATACATGGGGCAAGAATTGTACGTGCTACATGCATACACCCACGTGCGCGTGTACGTGTATGTAGGGATGTCCAGGCACACATGTATTATTTACCTCCTAACACGATGCCTTCTCGCCATCATTCTTACTGGGATCCTTTCTTTGCTATTATTTTATTTAGTGTTGTTCTAATTAACTCCCAAATACTCCCGTTGTTTTGGTTTTCTTTAAAAGGGCCCTGGGAACAGAGCTGAAGCAAACCCTAAATACCACTTAATGCTTTGTGGCAAGTTGTCCAAATGCGCAACTGTTTAAAATATTTACCCAGGTATATAAGAGGGTTGCGCAACGCTCGAACAATGCCCTGGATTCTTTCCCATCAGTAAAAAAGCAGACAAAAAGCAGAGACTGCTTAACCTCAATGCCTCAGCAGCAAGTGAGAAGTGCAAATATCGCATTTCTATAAAGCCCTGGAAGCTTCATAGAAATGGAGTGGCAACTAATTAGTTTGATGCTATAGTCCCATCTAATGTTCCTAAGTAGCTGCTTTGAAAAAACTAGCTGCCTTGAAATCCTTGGCCAGATTATTAAGTGGAGGCTTTGTGACGGAGCAATAGATAGGTGTTTGCTGCACAAATACATACAGATTTTGGTGACCGCTTGCTGAATCCACCGCCTTCGCTAATCTGCACTGGAAACTTCACTATGAACAGAGCACTTCTCAGAGTACAAAAGCATGAAGTATCTGTGTACCTTTCAGACTACAGGGCAAACAACTGGCTTACAGTAGGCCACCAAAACCAGGGGGAGGCGGTCAACCAAGCGTCCTCCGCACTTCCAAGCACAGACTGCGGATAATGCCATTGCTATTCGGTCAGATGTTCTACCATGTCCTTAAACCAAAAAAGATGGGGCCAGAGGACTGGAAAACTCATTAGAAAATGTAAAATTCTCCCAATGGAAGTAATGTATCAGGATCACAAAACCCGTATTTTCAAGTTACACAATGCTGTAGTGATCACACAACCCTTCTCCTGTGCAGCTGATCACATATTCCCAGAGCCAGCACAGCTTCTATACAAGTGTGTCACTGAAAGGGAAGTTGTGCTATAAACATTTAAGGTCGTTAGAATCACAGAAACCATAGTCAAAAATGGTTCTTTGCCACAAAAGTTTAAACCGGCTTTCGAAGCAATGCCAAAAATCCTGGTCATTATACACAGACCACAAAAAGGCTGTCTTTTCTAAATGTGACTTCAGCGTCCAGTGTGACATCAGGGAACGCAGGCTGCTGTGTATTGGATATCTGAGGTCAAGTTCTGTTTTCTTTTATACAAGTATAAACTGGAGTAGCTTCAATGAAATTACGCTAGATTTATACTGGCATAGGCATCTAGTTCAAATTCTTCTATGGGTCTAATTTTTCTCTAAATGAATGACCTAGCACAAACAGTATTTGTCCATCTGTGTACGTCCCCTCTGACACACTGAAAAAAAGGCACTGAAAGGAAGTTGGAAACAGTCCTCGAGATCTGTTTTTCTTTGAAGAACAGCAGTTGCATTTCTGGGCACTTCAAAGTCACATACTTTAAGCAATAACAACATTCAAGATCAAGTGAATCTTACCTCACCTTGCTTTAAAGATTAGCTCTTTCACAAACATGCACTGGCGGCTTGGATATACACATACCCGTAGATTAACAGTTCATCTTCAGTGGATCAGGCACTTTTCAGTGCTACAGACAGGTCATGTTTTGAATCAAATGACAAATTTCCAAGAGTTGTTTACAGTGGAAAAGCCATAATGAATTTCATTCACTTCTTAAAAGTTGTCAGTTTTGCAATAACGTTCAATATGACACTTTTATTGCAATTCAAAGTTTGACAGGTGGCAACATTTCCTGAAGTTCCAGCCAAAATACAAATTACCATATCCACCCATCAGAAAAGTTGAACCAAACCAATTCACCAACTGCAGTTGCTGTATGCAGCAATTACCACACATTTCAAACATCCCAGGAGCATAAACAATTATTTAGCAGGATCCTCTTTTCCAGGTGAATGTAGTTTCTTTTCTAGTGAGGTTAAGCGAATTAGGTTTAGAAGTAAAAAAAACACCCCCCCCCCCTTTTTTTTTTAAAGCAAGGTAGCTAGAACAAACAGATCAAATCAGCAAGTCTTATAACAAATCAGTCTATTCCACTTCTGTATATTTTGAATTTCATGGCTTATTTACTTTACTTTTTTGGCACCAACTCCACAGTGCATGCCAATACAATATTTGTTTAAATGCTGTTTCATACAGCATGCTAGTCAAACGTTTACTTTGAAATTCTTGTACATCCCAAGAGCCTCAGTTGCAAAAAAATAAAATTTAAAGAAAAAAAAAAACTGAAGGGGATTGGCAGGGGGTGGACAAAGTTTTACAAACAGTCCCTTTATCTGTGGCTGTAAAAATATAAACACGATACGCCAATAAAATGCTAATTTCTATAGGCACAAAGGTGGGCATACAGGTTTCCAGTGCCCGGAGCGCTATGAAATACGCGGGCATCTATAGGAAGGCGCAAGTTTCGCTGGCTCAGCCCGCGGTGACCCCCACGCCGGGACATTTGCTCACCCTCACGCGTGTACCGGGAGGCCGAGCCGGGCCCGACCCCGGCTCACCCGGGAGCGCTCGGCCCGGCCCCGCGGGGGCGCGGCTCTGCGCGCCCCGCGCCCCGCCACCGCGCCCGCGGCAGGGGCGCAGCCCCGTCCCGGGAAGTTTTGAAGCCCAGGCTGCAGGTTAGCAAAATAAAAACGAATAAATAAATATTAAAAAAAAAATCCCGTAACCGTCGGAAAAGCCGGCAGCAGGACCACTGATAAACCATCCCGAGCCCCTGCCCTGGAAAAGTCAGGTTTCCCAGGAAATGATGGCAATCACTTGAGGCAGAAAAGGCATCTAGATGAGCCCATCTCCCTCCCCGCCTCCCTGATTGTTTTAAAGCCACCGAGTCCGGGGGAAAAACTCTCAACTCTCTAAGTCCTTAATAGGATTGGAGTCCGGGTCTCTCCAAGCTGCTCCTCATCACACAGGGATCAAGTTGCAGCAGGGAATTTTTTAAATTCCTCAGCAAATATACTTGTCGAAAGATTGTCCCTCGCGGGGGGGGGGGGGGGGGGGGGGGGGGAGTTGACAAGGAGGAGGGGGGCAACTTCATCTTTTTTTTGAGAAAAGGCAAACTCGGTGCTGGCTCTGGGGAGCCCGACTGTCCTCCGGGACCCGGGGCAAGGCGGTCCCGGCAGCGGCCCGGGGCTGGGACTGTCACCGCGGCCCCCGGGAAAAACAATGGCCGTGGAGGCACGGCCCAAAGGCCGGTCCCGGCGGGGTCTGGCCCGGGGGGGCACACACCAGACCCCCACGCACAAGCGCGGCCGCATCCGCCCCGCTCACCTGCGGGGGGGGACAAGGCACGGGACACACACACACCCCCCCCCCGGGGACCCGCTGCGAGGGGAGCCCCTCGCAAAATTTCTAACCCCCCTCACCCCACTCCGGCGCAGGGCACCTCCGACAAAAGCGAGAGAAGAGGAAAACCGAATAAAAATAAAAAGCACAATAAAAAGACACAATAAGCATCAACTTTACCCAAAAAGCGGAGCAGCAAGTTTTCAGCAGGCGAGCGGTTGCTGCGGAGCAGAGCTGCTCCTCCGGACCCCCATCATAAACTTGGGGGAGGGGGGCGTGGGAGGGACTTTCCCTCCGTCCTTCCCTTTTGTGCCTCTCCCCCCCCGCTCCGCTCCTCGCCAAAAGCTGCCGCGAATCCCGGCGGCGGCGCCGCGCTCTCCCCGGCTGCTGCCGCGGAGCCGCTCCGCGGAGGCGGGCGGGCGGGGAGGGAGGGAAGGATGGATGGATGGATGGATGGATGGATGGAGAGAGGGAGGGAGGGAGGGAGGGCTGGGGAGGGCCGGGGGCAGTTTGGAGAGGTGCGGGGCGCGGCGGCTGCCGGCGGCTCCTGCTGCCCATCAGCCCGGGCCGGCGGCGGGACACGGCGCGCACACACAAATACATACTTTTATATATATACACACACACATACACACACACAGGCTGAAGTTGAGCAGCCTGCAGGGAAGAAGCTGGAGCGCTTTCAAGCCCCGACACGAGAGGAAAACTAGCTGTAGGGTCTGTTTTCTCTCCCCCTCCCCCCAAAAAAAAATTAAAAAGGGAAATCAAAACCTTCCCACCCTTTCGCGCGGGAGCAGCGGACCCCTCCGGATCCTCTCTCTCCTTCCTCCATCCCCTTTCATCCCGGACCACCCCCTCCCCTCGGCGAACCGCACCATTTTGGGTGCGGGGCTTTCTCGCAGCAGGGGTGGGATCCGCTCCCCGCCCCAGCCCCGCCGTGCCGCTCCGGGGCGGGCGGGGAGCGGGGCCGCCGGCAGCCCCCCCTCGCCCCGCTCAGCTGGAGGGCATCTACAACACAACCACAAACCCCCCTGCTTCGGGGAAAGTAGCCCCCTCCTCCCCCAAACAACAAAAGTTTGGCCTTGTGCAGATTCACTCGCGCAGAGGCGGGGATGGAGCTGGGGGGGTGGTTTTCCTCCAACTTTGGTGGGATTTTTTCCACGGGAGTTTGCGCCACTTTTCAAGCCCCCGCCCCGCCGGGGCTGGAGGCAGCGGAGCCCCGCGGAGCATCTCCGCAGCCGCGGCCAGCCCGGCCCGGGCTGCGGCCGTAACCCGGGGCCAGCGCCGGCCCCCGGGCGGCTTCAGCCTTCAGGAACATCTTCGGTGGGAGAAGCGTTCATTAAAGATCGTTCCCTAAGCGCGGTAACCAACCTAACCGGAGCACGATAATCTATTTTAATCCTCGTGTTTTGGGACCGACGCTGCGAGATGAGGAAAAAGAATCTCCAAAAAGTGCCCCGCTCCCACCCCAACTGTCCTTGCTTTTGCACTGATCTGGTGCATTAACAGTAATACCAATGAGGAATGCGGCAGATTTAACTTGGACTTTGGCCAGACTGGGCTTGTTACTTGATTTGTTTTGATTTCTTTGGCTATGGAATTTATCAAAAGTTTAAAACGCAACCAGATGCTGCTGGGGAGGGTCACCGCGCTGTACCCTAGAGCAAGCTGGAACTCGCCGTATCATCAGGGTATCTGACTCCGGCAGGATTTTGGCCAGTACCATGGCAACCGCATGCCACATCAGCCCCCAGCTTCACTTTCAGTCCCTTGGGCAGTGTTAACATTTGCCAGCGGATTTGCCCGACACGCAGCCCAGGTCCGGGCACGTGGAAATCGAGCTTTATGCCACTCAGAAACCTTCCTCTTCTAGCCTGTGCAAAGCAACCTGGCTGGACCCCAGGCTCAATACCACAATTTTAATCCTAAAAATTTGCTACTAATTTGGGTGCCTTCTGTCTGAAAGTTTGCACGGCTCTGGGTTTTTTTTTTTGGATGGCATTAGAAGGCTGATGTTTGAGGGTGACAACTGGCTCCCTGTGCACCCCCAAATCCCATTTATTCCATTCAGATCGCTTGGGGAGGACTGCGAGGCAACAGGTTATTTTGCCAGCCACCAACATTGCAACTTTTTTTTGGTCGAAGACTAGCACTAGCATGCACCCATTATCTCATCCAAAGAAATTCCCTCCTCTCCCCATGGTAGGCACATAGTCCGTGCTGGCACAGCCGCGCGGCCTTACCCCGTGCAGATGGAGAATTCTGTGCTGAGAGGAGTTTCATTGCACCCACTACTGAAGAGCACTCCACAACGGAGAGAGGGGCTTTGGTTACCAAAAGTAGGAACAAACCAAGTCTTTGATCTCCAGAAAACAAAGCCCACTTGTATTCCCAGGTTACTTTACTGGGGAAAGATGACCTGGCAGCTTGGGAGGTGGGTTAGAATAAGAGGTTTTTGGATAGACCAGAAAGAGAAGCTGGCGAAAATTTAACATTAGATATGTTCTAAATTCCTGCTGCATAGTTACAAACACATGTACATCCAGACTGTTGGCCAACAACATTTTTAAAATCAAAAGAAGAAGGAATTAAATGATTAATTCAGATCAGGTATGTGGTTAAGACGGACAGTTTTCCTTCTAGAGTTCATACATGTCAATCTTTTAGAAAATGGCAATTTTTAAGCCTGAACGGAAACTCCTCCTTTTTGTCAGAAGGATGATGGCTGGCGACGGCTGGAGTTTTTTGAGAACTTTGAGCTGGCTTTTACATTATCTGACTGCTGTAGCTCATCCATCCTTCCCTCTCCTGCTCTGCTCATTGAACTGTCCTCTCTTAATCTTCCATAGGTGTCCGAGATTAAATAGATGACAGAATGACTGACATTTGGTATACATAAAAGAACCAAAATATGAACAAGGGGTCAAAGTGCAGCTCTTCCCTCTGGTCTTCCCTCCTGCTCTTGTACAACTTGATGGGTATGAAACCAAGTAGGGATATAAAGGTATATGACAATGTACACTTATTATACCTTGCTGTAGCATGAGTGTGTGGATATAGAGGATACATTCAAAAATGTTCTGGACTAAGGGAAGAAGGTTTTTTAATCACAATTTTAAAAAAAGCTCTCACAATGATAAAAGATTGACATACCACCAGGTCCAGGATTGCTAATCTGGGATCTGTCCCACTTCCGTTAGGTCAATGGAACAAATCTGATTAACCACAGAGGAAGTTAGACTAGCCTCAAAAGGCACAAATGTGGCTTTTAGAAGGTTTGATATAGTTCTGAAAGAGGACTGTAATTTTTTATTAAAGAAGATATTTAAAGAAAATGGTTGAAAAACCAATGGGGATGCTCCATTCTGTTCTGTTCGTGTCTATAGGATTTATTTCTATAAATCTTCATAGATCCTCACGATAAATTAAAAGGCCCATTTGAGTATTCCAAAGGATACACACAGGTAGAAGCTACCAGAAAAAAATCACATTTAAATATGCTTCTCTTTTAGAATGAAGAAAATAGTCACATATGGGATGATCACTCGGAGACAGAGGCCTAAAATCATGTTTCATGCAACTCATATCTTTATGATGTCTGGTTTAAGTCCAAGTGGGAAGTAGTACGTGGTCAGTTCTGCCCTAATTTAAACAGCTGTACCAGCTCTGGGGTCAATGAAGTTGCACCAAGTCTGAATGCACCTCATATCTATGGGATATAATTAATCACAATGATACCTAATAAATTAACGATGTCATGTGCAATGCTGGCTCAGAATTTGCTAGGCGAATGGGGAAGATTTTTTGGCACAATACATTCCCTTCTTTTTTTATAGTAGCCCTGTTACGTGGGGGAAATCGTAACTGTGCGTAGACAACGAGACCATACTCATCGGGATGATACGCAGCTCTGATTCCTATCTGCCTCCATGTACGGGGTGTCTCTTCTTTAAAGCCTCAGTGGTAAGTTCCTTGAGGCAGCTGCCATCTTCCCGCATTCTATTTTTTGATTAAGCCTTATTTTATTTTTCCTCTCTCCAAAGTATATCCAAAGTGTAACTTCAATGCTAATTTCCTGATAGCTTCTTTTTTCTTTTCTTTCCTTTTTTTTTTTTTTTTTTTTTTGGAAGGTTTAGTCTATATTGGATCATGAATATTGGGCTAATGCCATAAACTTTTCTCAGGTTTTTCCCTGATTATGAAAGGATACTTGCATGCTACGTCAGCAAAGGAGGCGGTAATTTTATTTACTGCAAACTGGCCTGGAAGCCTGCCTTTCATTTCAGAGAGCCTGCAAGATCTTATTCAACCTGAAACACAAACTGAAATGTCCTGCTTAAACAGGACCTTATTCACAGGACTACATGCACTGAAATTAATACTTGTAGAAACCACTTGAGTGTGCATTCACCATGAACTGGGAACATACATGCCATCCCTTACCTGTCTTAGCTGAAGGACAGAAGCTTCTTCAAAATGCACAGAGCCCATCACGTCTCCACCGCTTTCGAGAAGTGTCACACTCGTGGCTGCTCTTGCCGGACCCGTCCCTTTCGCGAACAGTGAGGAGTCCCTTCTCCCATTCAGCTCTGAAACAGAAAGCACATTTCGCTCTAAGAGTAGGAACTCCAAGCTCCAGCACCCAAACTATAGAAAGTTTAACACGAAAAGCTCAGGTCTGTATCTATGCCTCTCACAGCATTTCCAGCTGCAGAAAAGCAGCAGCATGTTGTGCGTATGTGGGGAAAGGAAAATAAGCAGCACCACAGAAGCATTGCTCTTTGGCATGGATGTGACAATAAAATGCACAGCTTCTGAGGGATGGTCTTTGCTCATGGTCCCGTGCAGTTTCTCATTCTTTATTCCCCTTCTCCCCATCTCTCTAACCGCAGCCCCCGCTGCCAGCTAGGGGATGGGCTACTGGGCTCTGCCTGCCTGCGGGCTCGAGAAAGGGGAAGGGCAGCACACCAGCCTGGCCGCGCTCCTTCCAACTTCACCTGTCCCCAGCAAAGCGCTTGATTTGATGAGGAGCCAGGTAACAATTTTCTTGCCCAGGGTAGATCGGGTTCGTTGAAGTGTCTTGTCCCCTTAGAGGGAGGAGAGGAGAGCAGGGGGTGGGATGCACAAAATAGTAACTGGGGTACTTGTCCGTGGTATTGTGTGAAGAATTGCAAACAACTGGAGTCGGGCAAGGTACAGAAAGCAAAACTTGGCCATTGGTATGAAGTTAATGAGATTTGTTGGAAGCAATATTTATATTTCATCAGGGACTATTAAGGAGAAGACTTTTCAATTCGCTCCTGGAAGAGAAAATTTGTTGGGTTTTGCAGAAAACCCAAAATCCCCATCAGCATATCAGTACAAAATGTATAATCTGGTGCTTTACACATTATACTATATTGAATGTACACACTGTGTATCAGTGTATATATACTGATTAATAATTTGCACTAACTTGCCCTGATGTTAGACTACTAAAACATTATCTACAGTGGCCAGTGATTCTAATAAAAGTTTGTGCTTTCCCCCAACTGAAAAAACTTTATCCACTTAACTTTTACAGTTCCATAAGTATAAATATTAATTAAGATATCTAATGCTTATCTCATCCCAGGCCAGATAAAGAGTCCCTGATAAAGCTAGAAAGGAAATCCCAATTCCTAGACTCAAATTCAGGCTACTAGATAGTTCTAGCTCAAGAACTCCTTTGTCAGAGCTCAGTCTTCTTTCCTCTGCCCTGACTTTCAGTGTTTGAAAACATCTCACCTTATTTGCTTTTGCAAGTCACTTTTTCTAAGTCTTCTGGAGGAATTACGAGTCCTCAGGATGACATTCCAGCAAAAGCATGGACTAGTGCTCTAGTCCTAGTTTTAGGAGGCTGTAAAGGAATAAAAAGATCAGAAACAAGAATATGACCACATCACCCATGTCTTAGAGGTCTTGCGTACTGAGGCCCCCTTTCTCAAGATAACCTCTCCAAGGGTTGCAGAACAACAGTCAAAGTCATGTAAATGCTAAGGGTTTTGGAAAGGGCTCCTGATTTTCAGTAGTCAAATTTTCAGAGGTAGCCTGCCTTCTTTGAAAATCAGGTGTCTGTGAGTTATCTCAAGTCAGGCATCCAAAATACCCATCCTTTACGGTAAATCTTGACTCACATCTTATGATGATGAGCAAAAAATGTGGACACAGGTGTATGAAACTGCTGGCTGAAGAGCATGAGGTGTCTGAGAACTCTATTGAGCCAATGTAAATTTCCTTTACATTTGCTGAATAAATGAGTGACATCAACATCTGGAATCAGAAGGACCTCAAATCCCTAAATAATAGCCCTCCTATGTACTGCCCACAGAGGTCCAGCCTGGTTTTGCTGAAGAGACAAGTAATGCTGGCAATCATACCTAATATATTTCAAATCAGTTATATTGTTTATAGATTGCTTATGTCAAAACCAGTGAATTCTCTGCTGTGCTTTAGGATTTATGCATTCTAGTTCTTTGCAAGGTTTGTTCTTATTTGTTGCTACCTGCAAAAATATATCTCTTGGCCCCAATTCACAGTGGAACAATGTTAGGTCATTATTCCTTGAATTGTTAGGCTGTAAAGAAGCAATTTCTCACTAACCTGTGACACAGGAAATTGTGATTCTGATGTCAGGTCATTTCTGGAGTTCCTTTTACAACAATCTGTTTTTCTGTCAGCAAATGTCATTTATGTATTATTTCCAGAAAGTGTAGGCTTTAGTATTTTTGTATGTATACATTCAATATTTCTCTTCTGCCTCTTATTCTGCATAGCCTGGAGTTTTAATATATGATTCAACTGATAAATAAATATATTTTGATTGATAGTGCGAATACCTGGTAGCTGAAACTAGTGCTACTTTAAAGTGCTTCTCAGAATAGTTGAGTTTCTTGCTTTTGTTTTCACTGAGATTTCTTTTATGAAGCATTGCGATGAATGATTAATGCTCGGATACCCCTTTTCTCTAGATTCTCTGCTGAACTTAATGTGTTGCTCAGCGCTTCTCATGAAGGGAACACAGCCCAATCTGCCACTGCGATAAGATTTTATACCCTATTTAATAGGGTTTGGTGTTATGAACCACAGTCACTCGTGAGGTTCAAAACTTCCTCTTGCAGTAAGAAAAGAGATACGTTTTGTCAATATACTACAGCCTAATGCAGTTATTTTATTCTACCCATTTGAAATTGGGTAACGTGTAAAACATTTGACAGATGACAGTGTGCATATGTTTTACAAATAAATATGCATATTGACTACATAAGAAGCGGTTTACTGGCAGAATACGTTTTACATATACTTAGGGAACCGATGCTGTAACGTTACACCTCCACAGAGACAAAAGTTATTTCCGTTGAAATGCACAGCATCAAACCTTTCCACAGAACTAAACCACCTCTCTCTTTTCTTTGGTATTGCTTTTAGGGTAATATGTACAGATAGGTAGCCCTGTAACACTAATATGATTCCTTTCTTCCAGAAAGATCCCAAACATTTCCAAAACAGAGCCTAAATCCTGCTGGCTTTACACACAGGAGATGATCTGGGCATGTCTCGTGGGCTCTGCAGATGGGATATAGTCCTCAGCGGCAGAGAACATGCTAGGTTATGTAGCCATACACAAGATAAACGGGCAACTTCTATACATTAGAATCACATTGAGCACCACTGCAATGTAAGTGTCTCTGGCTTAAGTGCAGTAGCTGTTTAATAGTCCAAGACAATTTAGATCTGTTAATAAATTTATAGAACAACGGCATTGGGAGAAGGTGACTAGCAAGGACCATATACACTTTCATCAAAAGTCTGAAATGCATTTCACTCATTTCAATCCATTGTGTCTGATGCATGGACTCAAATCATGTTTCCCAAAACAGAATGAAAATTACGTTTCTACTAATAAACAAAGCAAGACCAAATAGATTCCATCCCTAAAGACTTTCAAAATTTGGAGTAGACAAACCCTAGAAAATATACTGTGGTAACAATCTTACATGCAAGGAGAAGTGAGATTATGTTACCAATCTGTAGTTTATTAATCCTCGATTTCCTCAGAACCAGCAATCCCCAAATTGTTTAGCATACACCATGAAAAAACTCCATGATATTATGTTGATATAAAAATGTTGGATACAGCTGGTTCTGTGGTAATATGGCCTATTAATAGGCCAATTAATCTTCTAGTATCACCGCAAAGTTCTCAGTTCCAGCTGGCATAACCTAAATACTAGCTGTAACATGGTGAGAACGACAGAAAATGCGGGCACCACGCTCAGCATCTTAGTCTCAGAGGGTATTGCTCTAGGTTTCCTACATATCAGTGCAGAGGGAGAGGCTTGTGCATGGGTTGTGTCAGAGCACATCAGTCAGGCTGCTGCTGTGGATCCCTCTTTGGAGAGACCGTGCTTTCCCCCAGCCGCCCAGGCAGCCCCAGGGGGAGCTGAGCTTCCCAAGCCAGGTGCTTACGATGTGAACACCTCCGTACTGACCATGCAGATTGTAATCAATGCAAAGAACAACATTCCTCTCTGCAAAGATCATCTCGAGATGCTGACAAACACCGAATACAGCCCAGTGGTCCTGACTTATTAACAAATTCCAAATATCAGACAGAATACTGTTTAGCGTCTGTCTATCATTCGGTCCCAGCACCCTGAAGCAGCAGTAGGGTCTCCCCAGAACAAGGCTGGTAACTCACAGGGTCCTGGTGCAGCCCAATGGTTGGTCCCATGCTGGGACTTCTCTCAACACACCTCTCACAACTTGTCTGAAAAACGTGCAATATTCTGATATGAACATATTTAACCCGGGAAACATTTTCTTACGCTGCTAAATTACTTTCCCCCCTTCTCACCACACAAGAATAAATTGTGGTAAAAGTAATCAGGTATACCCTGAAGGGTTGTGCTTGCCCAGCCTTTTCCTCAACTTTCAGAGAGCATCACAGCTCCCATCTGAAGCGTGAGCCACCTTTGAAGACTGTGGCAAGAAGAGAGTGAGTCTACAGAGTATCTCAGCGCTTTCCATCAGCCTGCGCTGGGCCCCTGGTGCTCCTGGGGGTGGTACGCCCAGCCCACCTCTGTGTGTCTTTCCAAATGCTCGCTGGCCAACGCCCATTTTCTCCAGTTTTTCTAAAGAGTTAACTGCCCAGGACAAAGTTATTTAATCAGGTTCTGGATGAGTCCAGAGAAAAATCCAAAGCAAACATGGAAAAAGAAAAAGGGTAGAGCTGACGTGACATGAGACAGCGTATACCCTGTAGTCAAAAGGTAGAAAGCACAAACTGTATTGTAGGAGAATAACTCAGTCAAGGAGTGACGCAGGCAGAACCACGAGAAAGCCCACAACAAACGAGACCTGCAGCTCAGAAGACCACAGCGAGCCCTGGGTCTTGCATGGGTACAGTCCCTGGGGAAATGGGCCATCCTAGCTACAACGCTCTCCTGGGAGCAAAGAGCTCCAGCCACAAGCGTGGTTCAGGGCATTGCACAATTTGCAACTGAGCTGCTGAGCTGCGGTCTCCTTCCCACCACCACCTTTGAAGAGAGTTGTTGTGCGCTGCAAAACACTCGGCTTCCATGAAGCGGCTTGAGATGGCTGAGCAGAAGGTACTGCAGAGGCTCAGAGCAGCGCTGTTTAATTTGCTCTGGTGATTGTCACTGGAATTCCTGAACAGTCGGAGAGGGGCTCACATGCCTGTAGTGCAGTGTCAATAACACAGTCACAGAAATTAAAGTCAAAGAGCAGCTTTGAACAACGCTAATTAACACTGGTAACAGTTCAGCAAGGGAACTCAGCCTCATCAAGTGCAGCCAGCAAAGTGGAACAGTTTAGTGACATGCAGGAGCTCTGCATGATGCTGTGGGGACTCTTACTGCAGAAAGTCTGGAGGAAGAGCTGGGAATGAATTACGTATTTTTTAAAAATACATTTCCCTAGAATTGAATTAGTAATCACATTTCTTTGACCACTTCAGTCTCCAGAAAAGATACTCCAGGTTTTTTTCGTACAAAAAAAGGCTCGTAAGATCTTTTGGAAACAAAGTGGTCAGAGTCCTCACCTTGCACTTCGTCTGAAGGATGTCCAAGCAAACATTGCCTTCTCACATCACGCTGGGGCATCGGCTCAATGCTGAACCAGCGGGAGGACTGCCACCAGCTGAGTCACCGAGACCGCTTCCTGCAGCTCCTCTGTGGTCCTTGAGGGATCCAACCCCAGCGCGGCACTGACCTTGTCTGACCTTGGAGGACTTTTGAGAGCGCAGTACAAAGAGATTTGAGTGTGGGCTATTATCTGAGGGGCTCCTTCATGCATGCTAAGCTGTATGGTTTCACTGCAATGGGTAAAATGTTGTGAAGAAAAGGAAGCACAGTAAGTAACTCCCTGGTATGGAAAATCCCACATGTGAAGATGATTTTATAGCACCCAGCACAGACACACTTAAGCAGCAGCTCAGTTGTGGTGCAGTGCATGGGAAGAGTACAAAACCCACAAGAGGCAGATCTGATGGAGTGAGCTATGGGGATGCTCTCAGACAAGCAGCAAGAAAATCCTCTGAAGCTCTCCATCCTGTGTTCTCTGTATATACCACATCTGCTCCAGAACGACAAAAGACTATTTTAGGCACATTTTATGGAGTTTTAAAAAATGTTATTGGGACTATATTTTGTATCCCTTTGCCAGTAAAGCCAGATGACTGCACCATAGGCTAGATCTCCAGATGGTTTAAATCATTGGTCTTGCTCTAATTTGCTCCAGCAAAGGATCTGGCCCCATGAGTCTAACTACACAAGGTAGATGGAGCTATAAAGAATGTGCCAAATGAGCTAAAATAGCTTTTCTAAAAATAAATGCCACAACAGGACTTCCAGTGCTACACATACGTATTAGGTCCGTCAAAATAGTGTTGCCAATCCCAAGCATTCAAAAATCATGAGTTGGGCATGAGATTGGCTTTAAAAAAAACCCACAAGATTAAAAAGAAACAAGCAAACAGTAATATCTATGTACCTCTTTTGGTTTGCATTCTTGGGTTTTTTGAGTCTTCAGGACAAACCTTGGTCATGTTTTAAAGCTCTTGCTATTTTTTTTTTTCCTTCTTTCCTTTTTTTTCCCCCTTGGAAGCAGCAGGGCTAGAAACTTGATGCTAAGAAAAGAATGTTAAAAAAAAAAAGAGAGAGAAAGATTCTCATGTAATTGCCTGACTCCAGAAACTAAGCTTTTAAGAAGAATATCATGAGACTCATGATAAAATCATGAGAGTTGGCAACACTATTAGTGAGCTGGAAATGATATAAAGCTTCCACTTCTGCAGTCTATGAAGTATTGGACTTTTAGTCACAAGCTTTTTATGCTCAGAAAACCTGTCACTGCCGTATGACTGGTCTTTTCATTGCCACAGGTCTTCAGATTTCCATTAGATCAATTCAGATAGTTTCTAGGGATCTTCTGTTTGTGTGTAGTCAAAACAATATTTGGCAACAAAAGACTCTTGCAGCAAATTACAGATGGACGCAAACGGGAATGGGCTTGAAGCAGGCTGGGAGCCTGAAGGAAGGGATATGTCTGGGGAAAACGGAATATTTCCACACGGCTGTATTTGCTGGACTTCTACAGCTCTCTGAAGAGCCAAACCCTCCCTGAGAGATGGATCTGCAAATCCATCTTTTACATTAACAAACTAGTAGGATCCTGGTGGGGGAAAGAACAAACAAACCAACCCAGAGAATTGCTTTGGCAGCTTGACATCTACAAAAGTGCACGGAAAAGATTACCGCGTAACAGGGGTAAGGAAGCTCCCAGCAGCACGGGGCAGCAGGATGGTCCTGATTGTTATGTCCAATCAGTGCTAATCCATCACGACAGGAGTCATTCAAATTAGATGTGTGAAGAAGCGAGATCCCAGGGCACGGCCAGCTCCAGGCATCATTCACAAAAAAGAAGAGGTTGGGTGACCTTTGTGTGCCTGACGCTGCCGCAGTCTGACGGGTCAGTCCAGCTGTAACAGGCTCCAATTAGCACTGCAAGACGCCAAGGTCCCTACCTAGGTCGCAGGAGAGTGGGAGATCGCTCCGTGCCTTTGAAAACCAATTAGGAAGCATTGATCCTCCCAAATGAAAGTTTGAAAGACTTGCACTAGACTTAGGAAAACAGACACAGATAGGTGTGAGTACATCACACCTCTGGGGCCGTCGAAAGGCCCCCATTGCTGAGGTAACAGCACATGACAAAGCTGACACTTCCAGAAGCATAATTCACTATTTGCCTTTGTATGCAAAGCTCACACATGTTCCTTCAGAAGTAAAATTTCAGGTGCCAGTGGCTGCTGCACGACTAATGGAGCTCGAATCCCCATCGCTGTTTGAGCTGGGCATGTGAAATCTTCTGTGCTGTGGTTTTAGATGGAGAGACCTTGGTGCTGAAACAGCTAATCTGCTTCCTTAGCATGGGCTGCGGAGTCAGGAGAGCACTACGGCACACTTAGTAATTGGTAGGGGAGAAATCCACGGGGCCGACTCTGATGTCCCTCATACCAAAGCAAAGCAGGAAAAATTCCATTAAACTCGGTGAATGACAATAGCACAAGCCCGTCCACAGAAGAATTTCTTAAGGTTATAAATAGCAAATTCCAGAGGAGAAAACCTGGACCCAGCTGAATGGTCCTGTGACTCAAGGCCGTCTTTCCAGGGGTCTGTAACAATTTACGGGTTGGAGTGGAAGAGGAAAAGTCTGGTAGCTATAGTGGAGTTTGCTTTGAATTTTGAAGCCAGAACTGGAACCTGGAGAACCTCACGCAAGCACAGGAGCATCAGGACTGCAGATTTTATTGTTGGGACCTTTTGAAGACCTGGATCTGCTCTAGGGAGCTCACCACTTGCGAGGGAAGCAGCACTGAAAAACTCTGCAATACACAACCAGGAGAGCTATCAGCTCTTAAAAAGTGGGTTCAATTCCTTTAGGGTTCAGAAAGGAAAAAAATTGTTTTGTGACATAATACTGGACTTTTTGAGATGCTCTGTGTCCAGAAATCCCAGAAAGACACAGCACACGTGTCCTAGATCTGTACAGGAGCGGTTTGGCCAGCACACTCCTTCCTGAAGAGCCCTGAAGTAGCTGTGCAGGTACTATGGAGCTGCAAAGCGCATACATCCGATGCTCTCAGGAACCACACGTCCTGCTGCATGTCCCAAAATGCCAGACTGATGTGTAGTAAGCTCTATAAATAAGCAAACGAACTTGTTGAATTTTAAACAACTTGGTGAAGAGTGCACCGCCATATCTATTCTGTTTTTAATGTTTTCTTTTGTACATGAAACTGTTCAACTACAAAGCTGGCAAGCGGCCGATGTTCATTAGTGGACCAGAGCGAGGATTTCGACTATGACAATCTGCCATCTAGTGGAAAAGTGAAAATTGCACCTCAACCAGGCACTGCAAGCGCTAAAAAACCCTGTCCCAAAACCTGAAAAGAGTGAAATGAGCTATTTTAGAAAGGTGAAAGGTGGGAGATGCACGGACAAGGCTCTCCATGGATAAATAACCCTAGGTTGGCATTTTAACCTCCGAAGGGCAGTACATGTGGCCAGAAATTTATAACAGGTATGTATATGTAATGCTTGTAACGCTACTTGTGTGTGTGTGCTTGTATGTTTAGAATATAAGTAGCCAGAAGTTTATTAAAAGTCATCAATATCCCATCCTGTCGATGTAACAACTGAGCAGAGCCTAAGTTATCTTCTAGCTACCCAACAAAAAAATTTCACACAGCTAAGAGAGACTGCGCATGGTTTCAAGAGCAGTCCTAAAGCGTACAGACAGGGCCAGATTTCTCCACAGGACTTTGTATCGTTCTGCTGTCAGGAGCCAAGCAATGCTGACCTGTGCTGCCAGAGACCTGGACACGTGTTGCCAGCTTCTTTCCTAATAGTGACGCATCTCCACCACTCCCCCACCCCCCTTATTTTGGCATGCAGAAATGGCAGGGACCTGGTGTACAACATGCTGGCGATCAGCATCCTGGGGATCAGATGACCATTTTGAAGCCCACGAAATCTGATTCTCGGGATACGTCTCAAGACAGCAACTTTACTGGGTGGGAGTAGCTTCCCACAGTAGCTGTGGGAAGATGTTATTGCTGGAGGGAGCTGCTTAGCAGGGACAATCTGCAAGGGTCAGCTCTTTCCAAGAAATGCGCAAATTTCTCTTTACAGTGAATGTATTCATGGAAGTTTAGTGGGAACACTGGCTGTTAGCAGTGGGCCATCATGTGCATTTCTAGTATCTTTGGAAATCAGCTCGCAGTTGCTGCTGGCTGGCTCTGCTTTGCCTGACCCTGGAAAAAACAGAGGTATCACCAAATCACTCCTCAAGTCTCTTACACATCACGATCCAGGTAATTCCCTCCACTGTGGCCAGGGGTATTCAGAAGGAAGCCCACATTTCAGTGTCTGGCTTTAGGTCTAGACAGAGCTGGTTAGTTTGTTTGCTACTATTGGTTTTATACAGATGGGCAATCCCATGCCATGGGAAGATGTTTCTTTAATGACTGGCTCTTGTTTGTTTGTTCTCTACAGGACACAAAGACATTTTTATAATATGAAGTTTCAGTCATTAGTTTACACAAAAATGTAATTGTACTAAGTCCAACTCTGCCATCTCGTGGTAGATTTTAAAAGGTACTGTTTAACCTTTAATAATTCCTGGCAATAACTGTATACTGGATATAAAAGATCTTTTGCTAAAGACCCATAAGATAAAATATTTATGGTGAAGACACTCTTCTGCATTGATAGGAATATCTCCATCCTTCAATGAGATAGGTTAAAAAGTGGATACCTCTGTAGCTGTTTGCTTTACATTTTGTCTCAGATAATGAAAGGTTGACATTTGTTTCACATTTGTGAGGATCTGGCTTGTAGTCAGGTTCACTTCCCAGTTCTCACGCAATAGCTCCATGCTGCCGTGTTTGGATTACAAACAGGGGAGCATTTAAACTCAGGCAATTTCTTTTCCTCCTCACTGAGGTCTAGGTAGGAGCCAAGTTTTGAACAAAGCAGTTCAGTCAATTATATGCAAAAATTATTATAAAGCAAAGAACCATTTAAACTTTTTGGAAAACAGATATTTGCACTGTGCCAAGAGGCAACACAAAGTGCTGTCCTCGCTGAAACCAGTGACCTAGCCTGTCTCCCACACCGGGACCAGATACTTCAGAGGAAGGAGTAAGAAACCAAAGAGTTTTCTTTCAAAGAGTGACTCATCTTGGTCTTTTCCTCCCCCCTCTACAGCCAGCAGCTGGCAAGCCATGGAACACAAACACCTTGTTTTCACTGTGACGATACAGTCGCACCGAGCGTAGCAACATGAACTTCCCTTCACCCTGTCTCACCATTCAGATCTCAAGTGACCACCTCTTGAAATGAAATCTTGGCTTACTCAGTATCTGAAAAAGCCTCAGCCTGGTCTCACCCGCACCTGAAAAAGGATTGAAGTGCTGGTGCTCTGTGCACCAAACAAAAACTCTGTACGCCAGCGGGAGCTGAGCTCCAGACACAGACCTGAACCTTGCCATGCCGTGTGGAGCTCCAGTGAGTCTCCTGTCACCAGGTCCCCAATATCCAGGGTGGTTCAAGAGATCACCACCTTGTCAACCTTCATTTTCATCCTCACTGTCTAACGCTCAGATATCACTAATGCACGACTACTTGCCCCGTCTCACTCCTTTCTGCTGACACCTTCAATATTGCGGTGCACATCCTTTTCAGATGTAGCAAGGCACTTGGATTTGGAGCTTTGGTTTGAAGCCATGTCAAATTATCACAACTTTTTGAATATGCAAACACAGATTAAAACCAAAAAGTTTTAGTGCAAACTTTCCCATTCCTTTCTTTCACCCTTCCCTTCTCCTACTACCATAATTTATGCATCTAGAACTGTGAAGTCATGAGCAAACCAGTAGAAAATAAAAGGAGTCACAAAGGGCTTGCAAATTAGTGCCTTACATCTAGCCAACCTCATCTCCTCCCTCCCAGTCACATCAAATTGTGATCTTTGTCCTGCCGGTTTCCTACCTGCTGCAGTGACTCGTCTCCTGTGGCACCTTGGAGGAGGCCAGGCTTGGCAGCTGAAGAAGCCAGATGTCAGGGTCTACAAAGAAAGTTTTCAGCAGTGGCAGCTGCTTGTTAGATCACGTTCCCCCGAAGGCTTACGTTTGGCTCTGATGATGTATCTGTTGGTGGCCGTGGCTGGTCTTCCTGAAAGTCATGTGTGGGATCAGGTCCCAGTGGGAAACTCAAGTTTCTTCTCCTGAAAGGCAGTCTCTGCTGATTTGCAGCTCTGGGAAAATGTTCTTTTTCTTTATTCGCATATTCTCAGAAAGAGTTGATGTTGAATTTGTATAAAAACAAATTATCAAGAAAGGCTATTTTCCATAATTTCTAAAGAATTGCCCTCTTAGAAGGAGAATGAAATCCCTTTTATTTGTGCTCTTTCTTAATGATAATTTCCGTAACAAAAATACACATTCTTATCTAGAAAAGTGTTTATCCGCAGGTAGGAATTGGCTATAAGATATTTATGATGAGTACTGATCTTCGTTTGAAGCAGAGGAAACTGAGCAGAGAAACTGAGACAGATCCTTTTGAACCCAGGCACTCAAGAAAGCACTTAAAAGAGTCGTAGTTATGAGATTACCTTGTAATCATAATGATCAAATGAGGCTTCAGAATAACAAGTTCGAGAAGTCAGCATTTACCCACAGATTGAAAAGATTTGAGGCAATCTCTGTCACAAAGTAAACGTGGAGACCTGTGTCATTAAACGAGACTTCACCTGGAACTGCGAGTCAGGCAAACAGCGTGTCTGACTTCAAGTACTCTTCTCCCTTTTCCTCCGGGCAGGTCTATGGGAAGGTGGCATTTGCTACTGCTGCTGGCACCCCTCTTGTCGCTTGGGTACTGGTTTGGCGGCTGGTCACCCACCTGGGATTCAGGATTTTGGCTGCTATCGCCTGTAAAAGGAGGACAGCACACTCACAAAGAGGGCACAATATATTGAATATTATGAAATCCTCGACCACAGCAGTGATAAGGATCTTGCAAATGCGGACTTTGGCAGCTCTCAAGAGCAACAAATGCCATGGATTGAAAAGAACGTTAACCCTATTCCTGTTCTCTGAGGGAAACTCATAGCACAGGGGACAGACGCCAGGTCCCTCTCCTGACCCCAGCAGCTGCCCCACCTGAGGGAGCCCATTACGAGCCCAAGCAACTCCTCAGGAGCTGGATGCTACAGTGCTCTCTCAAATGTCAATCATTTGGCCTTCAGTCATCCCCTCTCCCTCTCAGCCTCTTCTTTGGACAGTGAATTACACCAACAGTATGGGATGTAAAGACATTTCTTTTCAGATTTTAAATTTACTGTCCTTTAACTTTATGAAGTGTTCCTCCTTAGGATTTTCCGAGGGTACAAGACACAAAGCATACCCTGCTGAATTTCCATTTGCTTTGGTCAGACCTTTCTTCTCCCGAGAAGTTTTAACTTTTCTTTCTGCTTCTCTCTGTCCTTGTCATATTTTTTGGATTTTTTGTCAGACACCACTGCTCACTGAAAACACCATTGCTGCTGAATGTGAGGCAGTATACAGGCCCTTACTAAGGATCCTGTAAGTCAACTCAACATACATGCAGATATTACTAAAGTTTAATCTGAATAAATGTGCTAGATTAAAAGAGGCTTCACAACTTCTATGGCTACTTAAGGAGCCAACGTCTGACATATGGGAGGAGCTGCCTAGTCGTTATTCAGTCCCCTGACAGCATGGGGGGGGACAAACAGAATGTTTGTCACATTTCAACATCCTTCTGCCTTCCCTGCACACAAAGCTTTCTGGAGCAGCCTCAGTCGAGCTAACTGTGATGATGTGAGCTGTGCTGTACAGCCTCAGGATCAAGACCTCCCTTACATGTATTAATTTTACAGCAGCCGTGAACGGCAGCTTAAGGGATCACCACGAAAGCTTTACGACTGGGTTATTGCAACGACATTAAAAGAGAGACGTGAACTACAGAGAAGTCCTGGCATGCAAAGAGGGTTTTCCGAGGCGCACAGGTGCCTGCCCACAGCGGCTGCAGGGTGTGAGCTGGGGGCTAGCCTCTAGTGCCGGGCTCCTGGCACAGTCGCCACACGAACCTCTGTTTGACACCAGGGAAGCAGCCTTATACCATCAGCATCGCAAAAGCTGCAGCACCTCCTCCCCTGTCTCTCTGGGGTACCGTCTCACTGCTGTTGGTATTTGCCGTGGGATCAGATGAGACTTACCGCGCCACAGCATGTGGACAGAGTTAAGGAATCCAGTTAATTCCTTCTTGTTTCCTCCGGGCCAAAGAGATGCTCACCTACGGTTTCTGTCCTAGCTCCGAAGTCAATGAGCTGTATTGCTGGTTAACAGGTCTTTTCTCTTTAAATCGGTGCTGCTATCGTCGTGACAGATAATTATAATTTTTCTTCTACTGTCAGGACATCGACAGAGAATTGTAGTTGTTCCTGCCTGTGTTGCGCTTTTGCTACCCGTAGCTGTGGTGACGCCGGCGGAGGCCCGGGCAGGGACAGCCGCAGGGCAGGCAGTAGATGGCACCAATGTACAGCAGTTACAGTGTGCGCAGCAGCCACAAGGCAAAGCAACACACTTCACGCTGCTGTCGCTGCTTCCAGCCCTTCTCTTTGACCTTGTCTGAGCTCAAAAACGTCTTTGCTAATGGTCATTTCCCCATAGTAAACCCCAGATCCCTGCACCCTCGGGTGTAACCACAATCACAGCTCTCTCTGATCAAAGCTTTTCACTTTTCTTCTTGAATTTACCCTTGTAAAAAATCAGCACAAGAAATAGGAACTGGGATCTCCTCATCTCTTTGCTTCGTGCCTGGAGCAGATCACTAACATCCTGTACCTCTGTCTTCCCAGCTGCTGAATCTGGTGCATAGTCAGGGGATCCATGCACACCCCCAATTTCAAGCTGACAACCAGATTTGGATGTGGAGGGAACTTCCTTAGGAGGGGTGCTGTTGGGTTCCCGCTGCCTTCTCTGTACCCTGGACCATAATCTGCTTCCCAGGAGCCGTCGGTGAGTTTTCTCTAACAGAGATTTCTAGCTATCACAGGGACCTTGGATATCAGCAGAACTGTCTTTTTCTTGCTTTTAACCTGCAATATGTTATAGTTTCAGTTTCACAGCTTTTACTACTGCTCTTAAGTTTCTTACAGTATTTTAATGGCCGGTGATGTGAATTTCTATGCAGGGGAAGGAAGCACATATAGACCCTTAAAATCTTGATATATGTCACACAGTTCCCTACAATTGTTGAGGTCTGTCATGTTCTAATTGCTCGTTCAGTCCTAATTTCTTAGTGCAACAGATACTGCCTTGCACTTTGCTTACCTGTACTCATAAGTCAACTTTAGATCTCCAGGAGGATGAGGAACTCTTGTCTTCATGGCTTTGTTTACAAAGGGGAGCACAAGGCAATAGACTCACACTCCATGGCATTCTCTTAAATACCTTCTGAATGACTACGACAGTGCCATTCGCTGCCTTTACTTCCCCTTCTATCATCTCTCAAGGTTCAGATCCAGGCTGCCAAAACAGATAAGCATCTCCCAACTGTGTAATGCCCATGTTAATAGACTGTTTGTACTGTTTAACAAATAAATGTACAAGGAGGTTTCACCCGAGACCTGCAGATTCGCAGTTTCTCCAGAGGCAGAAAGAGCAACACCTCTAGAGTTGCAAGAGGCTTTTCTAGCTACCCTATATTTTAAAGCATCTCAAAGCATTATTTCTATAGAACAGATCACTTTTGTGAAACTTTAAAATAGTGATAAAAAACCCAAGAAAACCTGGCAAAGCTGTCACTGTCCTCCTACAGCTTTTAGCCAGCTCTTCTTTTTGATAAACTCATTATTGGCCCTACATAATTCTCATATTCCCAGCAATTTTTCAATTTGGTCTGCCCCCTTCTCTCCTATGCTCCTTCCACTCACAAAGGAGTTTGTTTCAATGAACTTTACATTTTAAAAGCAAGTTTTATTTAAGGTGTTGTGTCCACTTTAGTTTGTTGGAAGGTGAGGTCCCTTTACTTAGCTAAGTCAGAATAACCTTACGCTGAATAACATTAAGGTAATTCAGGGGAATCTCTTTGGCTCAGGAAGACAAATTATAAAAGACTTCAAGTCCCAGTGGCCTCTCCAATAGTTCTGAAAATCCCACTCCGTGGGGGTTATGGATGGTCCAGTAGGCACTACAGAGAAATTTAGGAGACAGAGACTCTCTAGAAGCACTGATTTCTTTTCTGTCCTTGTCAGAATTGCTTAAGTCTCTGCACTCTCTTTTCCTCTCCCCGTACTTTCCTCGCTAGGGTGCAGTTATGAGATCAGAAGTAAACAGTCATATATTGCTCTGTGTGAATAAAATCACATATAAGTTCCTTCCTCCCTAGTTCTAAGAACAATAAAGTAAAACATTTGTGGAGAATTAAAATCCACTTTGTTCTGAAACAACCTTGAAACCCGAAGAAGGATTTCACATCGGCATGTAGTTTTACACCGACAGGCACATTTAGAACATTATGACTCATATAAGTATTTCTGGGTCAGAGGAAACAGGGTTATTTACCTTTTGCTGAAGAACCACAGTCCTTCAAGAGAGAGGAAAAACAGAATTGGAACAGTCTAGCTGGGTCATCAGGACCAGGTCTCTACAGTCCCTACCACCGTATATGAATGGTTAGCAAGGAAAAAAATACATATTCTCCTCTTACCTTCCCCCAGCCCTAGACATCTCTAATCACAAAACAGCTCTCAACACCCATTTTAAACTTTCGGCATCAAAGATCAAAAGCTTCTGAAACTGGACCATGCAAGAGGACAAGAACAGGATAAATTAATGACACAGCCAGCGGGGGGGGCCACTGTGACTCACGGGCACTTGTGGGTGAAACTGTGTGGGTGACCTTAGATAAGCAATGCTGATAACTGTTATTTGGCCAGTTAATATAGGTGGATACAGTAGACAAGCTTTGGTACATACAGTCCTTGGGAAATGAACCGTGCACCACGCTGCAGAAGAGGGCAGAACTATAGGAAGCAGAGAGAGAGAGACCTTACCAGCTGTGGAAATACTCTTCCCTCAGCCCAAATCTGGTGACTGATTTGAACCTGGCTGCGTGAGGAAAACACACCAAATAGGTACGTTCTTCCGAGCACTACAGTACCTGCTGAACGTCCACTCACGTCCTTCGGCACTGTGTATCCCTGGGAAGTCTCCCCCTCTCCGAGTCATGCAGGTCCCGAAACAAAAACTTGCCTTCTTGCCATGCTGAGGAGGATCCGTCACTGCCAGGGTGTAAGAGTGAGGGCCATCGGGACTTTGTGTCGTTAGGACTTTCTGCACACCAGGGCGCTCTGCTGCAGATCCGTGGAGAGCCAGCAATGCTAGTGCATTTAAAAAGACAGCAGACTCTTCTTTAGTCGACACTGATGAAGTTACGCTTCTTTTTAGATGTACAGTCTAGAGTGTCAAGAGAATGCTAATCTATGGCTGTCTGATGTTAGAAAGGTACGTATTTGAAGATGTCTAGAGGATACATATCTTGGTAATACATGATATCCTTTGAGTCACATATGTGCAAGGGTCCACCCACCTGGGGTAATTCCTCTCCATCATCCCCACCTAGCAAGCTTGAAGGGGTTGCAATTTCTCTTTCAGAGAGTTAGAACTTGTTTGAATAGAGGATGCTAAAAGGCCTGAACGATCATGTTGGGCAGGGAACATCAGCTAGTTTAGCTTTGTCAGAGGAGGAGGATGAAATAAAGGCAGGCAACTGCTATTCTGGCTCCCACATATGCTCAGTAGCTAGACCTAGTTAGAAAAATCTACTCTGACGTTCAAGGCAATACAGCCTATTCGCCAGCTGATCGGTTGGATGAGGACAGTCATATCTGACAGCAATAGATGCAGCGGAGTAAGGAATATCCTTCATAGCCCAGGAGTGCCGTGGCAGTTCATAGGCAACATGGGACTTACGTGCTATACCAACGTGGAAAAAATACCTGAATTAGGATGTGTAATTGTGATGATTCTGTGTCACCAAGGTATCCTGGGGGATGATGAGAGATAGTTGAACTTCTAAAAAGATGCTTTCTGGAAGATTAAAAGAATAAAGCAGGGCACTACAGCTCTTCCTATGAGAAGACCAGCAGCACTTGGAAAACTAGCATGCTTGCTCTGTGCCACCACAGTAAGATCTCCTAAAGATGATATGACATCCATGTCCTAACGATGATACAACACCCACATTTGAAGGAAGGCAGCTAAGGAATACTGGATCAAATTTGCTTGTGTGCCCAGCACTAAAGTGTCTGCTGTAATTGATACTGAAGTTAGCAATTGAGCCCTCCTAACGGAGTGGTAGAGCACCTAGTCTCCACTACTTTTGGGTCCCTAACAAAAAAAGTCTAGGTGAAGTCCCTTTAAAGAAGGGGTTGGTGTGGAAGTGACATTTTTAGGAGACATGAAGTCAGACTTACCATCCACTCAGAGTCCTGGATCAAGAATTGACTAAATTAGAACATAAGAATGGTTAATAAGATTAGGGTTGGATCAGAGGTCCAAAACAGATCCCTGTAGTAGTCCACTGTGAGACTTGCATTTACGCTTCTATTTTACACATTTTAATCTATTTTAATTCATGCAATAGCCTTTCCTCTTATAGAACCATAGAATTGTTCTGGTTGGAAGAGACCTCCAAGATCATCGGGTCCAACCATTAACCTAGCATTACCAAGTCCCCCACTAAATCATATCCCTTACGGCCTCATCTAAATGTCTTTTGAATACCTCCAGGGATGGGGACTCCACCACCTCCCTGGGCAGCCTGTTCCAATGCCTGACAACCCTTTCAGTGAAGAAATTTTTACAAATGTCCAATCTAAACCTCCCCTGGCGCAACTTGAGGCCATTTCCTCTTGTTCTGTCATCTGTTACTAGGGAGAAGAGGCTGACCCCCATCTCTCTACAACCTCCTTTCAGGCAGTTGTAGAGAGCGATAAGGTCTCCCCTCAGCCTCCTTTTCTCCAGGCTAAACATCCCCAGTTCCCTCAGCCGCTCCTCGTAGGACTTGTGTTCCAGACCCTTCACCAGCCTCGTTGCCCTTCTTTGGACACGCTCCAGCACCTCAATGTCTTTCTTGCAGTGAGGGGCCCAAAACTGAACACAGTACTCAAGGTGCAGCCTCACCAGGGCCGAGTACAGGGGGACGATCACTTCCCTACTCCTGCTGGCCACACTATTTCTGATACAGTTCTCCAACCATTATTCAGTTCCCACAAAAGCATTATAAAAAGCTTTTAGACATCCAGGTAGTCTAAAATTGGCTTTCCCTTGTCCACATGCTTGTTGACCCCTTCAAAGAACCCCAGTAAATTGTGATGCATGAGCAAAAAAAGTTCATTTAGGTTCCCTGCCATACAGTCCTCTGCCCATCAGACACTGGCCAGTTGCCTTATCCTGATGCGTCTGCAGCAAGATCTGCTTTTATTCTTGATGCCTTTTGGTAATGGTTATTAGGATGTTGAATTGAAGTACTCTGTGGTCACTATTACAGAGCAACTCTATGACTACTCCCTGATCTATTCCTTCAGCCATACCTCCAAGATATTTAAATTCCCAATAAATTTGCAGATGGTACTTTTTTCACTTCCTTTTCTGAGGCAAATAAGATACTTATACTCATCAGCTGTGGGCAGACAACTTGACATAAAAGGCAGGGTTCAAAGCCTGAAATTTTCTGCATTCTAATTGCAAAATTGCAACAAAAATAAAGGATCTTATCTGAGATAAATTGCTGTTACATAATTAACACTACTTACATGAAAATATGTTATGTTCTAAAAATGCTAGAGGGTAAAAAAAATACAACAACAATGATGAGATGAAGGAAAAAAACAGTGTACTCCAATTTTCAGGCACGAGTGGGAAGGAACTGCAGAATGCTGGGACAAAGATGTGTAGGACAAATATATCGCCTGCATGTGTACTGTTACCAAAATACTCACTGAAACACATGGGGCATAAACAACCCTATTTAGAATACAAGATTGCACACATAGTTAAAAAGCTGGGAAAATAACTTGAAAACCTAATGAGCATCAAATGGATACTGTGGAGGAAAATGCCAGAGAAATGGCAGGTGTGAAGGCTACGTAAGATCATCTTCGATGAACAAGTCAAGAGGGTTATGAGTACTTAAGATTTGTATCACTTCTTCAGATTATAGATGATAGCTCCTAACAGGAGGACGCTACTGACGAATTACATTGTCAAAATATTGTTGTTATATAGGCATGAAGGGTAAAATATGTTTAAACACACAGTTTTGGATATAGTGAGATATCTGTTCAGCTCAAAGGAAAAGATGCAGATATTGCTTCAAAAGTAGGATCCTTTCTGCAATCACAAATGTGCATGCTGGGATAAAACCATTCATGTGAGCTCTGGGCATGACACTTCAAGAAAGACACAGAGTCTGAAGAGAATAAGCATGAAAGGTCATGGATTGCAGACCTCTGACCAAGCAAGTAATGTTGACCTTACTGTATTTGGAAGAGGCTGGGCGCACATAATGCTCTGCAAATATGTAAAAGGTTGCTTTACGGAGTAAAGTCAAAATTTGTATTTAACTGCTTTAAAATTGTGGCAAAGATTAGATTGATATCAGAGAAAACTTACTAACTGTAGGGGCAGGGAAACTGTGAGATCACCTAAGATGACTGGGAAATCCCCGCAACGGGAACTTCTCCACAAGCGTGTTAAACAAATAGCTGTTGGGGGAAATTCAGGTGGAGCAGGTCCTGTTCCGTAGCAGTGGAGCTCCCTAAGTCCCTCCAGCCCCATCCATGATGTCTGTATTTCTATGAAGTTATGTACAAGGTGAGGTGTTTATGAAAAGATGATGATGACTTAAGTCACCATATTGGGTCTTTTTAAATCAAATCTGTGTATTATAAAGACTGATTGAAAAAAATATTAAGACTTCAAAACCAAATTTTCCTCCAAATTTTTTTTCTCAAAAACCAACCCCCTTATCAAAATATTTCAAATGAAAACAAATATTCTGATTGAAATAAAAAATGCTCCCATTTCAGAGTGTTTCCCTGGTAACCAGGGACATTGTCAGTCTGTGGTCTTGTTCTTCCCGTTCTCCCCGGTGTGCCAGGCTTCCCGCTTGCCCACCACTCTTGCGGCTGGGACTCCTGGTAGGGGCTGCTTCCCCTTCTCCCAAAGGGTGGACCGTGAAACATCATGGCGTGTGCAGCCCAAAGTGGATGCACAGCTGGAAGAGAACAGGATCTAGAGGAACCCGCAACACAGTTTCAGTGAAGCCACGTGGCAAAATACATAAAGAGAAATAGGTTTAGTACAAGTTACATATTGGGGTTTTTTAAATGAACCAATTTGTGGTTTTTAGGAAACAAATAGCTGCCCTTTGTCCCTCATAGACAGCTTGAGGACCAGAAAGCAATTTCTGAGGAGCTCAAGACAGCAGCCCTCATATCCCTAATGCATCACAGGGAATTATCTGGTCCTGGTTTTTTTGACTACTTTGGTCTCCCTCAGACGAAGGGATTGCTTTTGCCAACGCTCACGGCAGCCATTGGAAGTGTCAATATTGTGAGTTTCCCCTGAAGCAAGATTCAGCCTCAGCCAGGCTGTGCTCAGGGGCTCAGTGCTGGGCTCAAAAAAAGAGAAAACAAAACACCGATAAAATAAACATACCTTCGTCCCAATTCAATGGGAAGTCTATCGCTCCTTATTAATAATGTCTCTTCCAGATGAATGATCCAGTGGGACAGCAATTTCACTGTCCTGCGCTCACATTTCAGAGGGGGGCTCTAAAAGGAGCAGCTGGTCGACTTCATGGAATAGGCCAGCAACTCCAGCAGAGCCCAGAGGGGTATTTTAGGCAATATACTTCAATAACAACTGCATGTAGTGCTCAGGTGAACGGCAGTGCCCCACCTAAATATTTGACCTGAAGTTGCCACTGAGCAGGCTCTCCGGGCTGACTTCTTTGATGGATCAATTTGGAACGTGTTAATGGCATTACTCAGCACAATAAATAAAATGCGACTCACCTTAACGTTTCTTGGAAGTAGTCATCGAGTTTATGACACCCGGTGGGAACAGCAAGAGAGGGTCATCTGGAAGGAACAGGGAAACATGCCGAGTGCTCGCAGGGGAAATTTCAAGAAACAGATGGAGAAAATATCTGAATTCTCAGTAGCCCCCAATGAACAGATGAAAAACTTTTGGGTCAATAAGCCAGAGAGTGAAAGGCTCAGAAACCAGGTTTGTGATCGGATTATCTAGTCCACGTACTGGGAAATGCTAACAATCCACTAGATCCTCCAGTCTTCATGGGTGCAAAACTTTGAAAACTTCTGAGGTGAAGCAGCAGGGAGGATCTCTCTCATGTTATTTATGGGAAATCAAAACTGATTTGCTAAGTGGAAAGGAAGACTTTCTATCCCCTGAAGAACCTCAGAAGAAATCTAAATTTTCCTTTTTTAGATGATAAAATCAGCAGGAGAGAGAGAATTTTCTAACCTGATCATCAGATCTATTACCGAAGACTCAATTGGTGCAGAAACACAACACAATAACAATTTTAGATGGACGTGCCATTTGTAGCTGTTAAATTACCCAAAGGATCTTTCACATGAATGCTCCAGACTGAATAGCATGTGTGTACGCATTCCAGTCATGGGTCCAAAACAAATTAGGAAGCTAATACGCGCCCTCCACTGGGATTTAATTGACCATTAGTTTCCTAGGTTCTGAAAAATCATGTCATTATATCTAACTTATTTCTACATTGCTTTTGACCCCCATAGGATCTTAGTACTATATACATTAAAAAAAAAATGCATCCTCCACCACAAAAATGCTATTGCCTTTTGAGGGTGAAAGCTTCTGCCCAGCAACACTCCACAACTGGTGTGGACATTTTTACTCAGGAATTGAAAAATACCATATCTCGCTACAATTGCACAGAAGAATGTAGGTCAGACAAACATAATTACCAATTATAGAGTTTAGGCGAAGATGTGGCAGTAACAAGCTCACTGCTGGGAAACAGTATAGCTAGTTCTTAATAATAAATTTCCTTTAGACATCAGCCTCTCCCCAAAGATTCACACCAATAAAATGTAGCAGAAATATAACAAAAACCCCTTCAAACGTCTAAAGGGAGTTTATCATTCAGGAAAAAGAAAAAAAAAGATAAAAAATAAAAGTAATTATAATTTCAGGGCTAACTAGCCATTCCAAAACAACACCTTTCATGAGCAAGTTCTTGGGATTTCAGCAGTGCAGCCAGTTCCACAGCAGGCAGCTCAGCTTCATCTCCGAGATGAACAACAATCCCTTAGGAGTACGAGACCTCTAAGAAAGCTGAACCGGCGGCTCGGTTCAGTATTGACTTGGAAAGTCCAGTACTGGACTCAAGTGTGCAACTTCTGCAAAAATAACCCAAAATGTTCTTGGCAGATCACCTCTACTTGTGTAGTCTTTGATCTCTGAAGCTGGTTAGCCGTGCTGTGGGGTAAGACCGAATTTGAAGACGATAAGTCTAAGGAAGAGCTGAGCTTTGTGGTTGGTTTGTGAGCTATTAACCTCCCTGTACGCGGGGCTCTGTTCAGAGCACGGGTCAGCAACACATTGCTTGGTTGCTTTCCTCTGACCATACGATTCACCGCCTTCCACATTCTCATCAGCGGTGAGCCAGCCCTCAATACCCGTTAGCGGCAAAGCATATCCTTTATGTGGCAAAACCCCTGATATTATTCTTTCTTGTATTCCTCATGAAACAGTTAACCATGTGACTCTCCGAGTCTGAAGATTTTGCAACTGTCACAAGGCTGCACCAGACAGGTACCTCGGTCAGGTATTTGGACTTTCTTTAAACTCCATAAAAATAACAAACAAAAGGGTTGACCTTGTACTGTACGTGCATGAACGCAGGATTTAAACAGATGCAGAAAAGATCAAGAATTTCAAATAGGCCCAGGAGAATGCCATTCTGTGGGAGTATATTAGGGTTCAGTGTAAAATCTCACCATAGAAAAAGAAATTAAATGAAATTAAAAAAAAAAAGAAGTGTAAAACCCAGGAGTACTAGTAAGAGGTCGAACACTCTACCCTAGTTCCTGCTTTCTGACACTAATCATAGATACAAAAAGAAGCATCCCTTTCACAGAGCAAATGACAATGCCCTCCTAATTCCAGCAGCTATAGCTTCGTCCTCATTTGAAAGACATTATAGAAAGGTAAAACACAGCAATCAAAGAGATGCAGACAGTCAACATACCCCTGCACGTGCGTCCGAGAAGGACGTCACCATAGGTAATTGGATTATTTTGGTTTTTATCATGCATCTTTCATTAACCATCTGTGCCTCTCAGTGGCTTTCAGATCCCACGTTCGTGTCTAGAACTATATCCACTTGAAAGAAACTCAGGGCAGTATTTTAGGTAGGGAGAAGGCAGGTACTGAAATATAGTTAGGAGTACGTCACTGTCGCACACTTATAAAAAACCATCGGTACTGTGATGTCTGTACATCACCAAGATACTAGATTTTATTCTAAATAAGGAAAAATGTCCAAGTGACAGAGGGTTTACATGTCCACGAGATGCATTTCTAAAAACGATATGCCGTGTTTCAAGTATGAGTTATGGGGCCAGATGCCGGAATCCAGGTGAAGAATTATAGGCTGCGTTTATAGGAGGTCAGGTCGGGTAACCACAACGGCCTGAAAAATTTATTAATCTCATTTGAAAGATGGAATGTAATCTTTAAGTTAATATAAATACACCATCTGCAGCAGTGATTCCTGAGGAAGGCATCAGAATATGGAGCAACTTAGGCAGAGAGGAATGCACCAAATGCGAAATAAAGCCAAAATGAGAAGCAAAGTCTGATGTCTGTTACCCCCTGGAGGCGCTGGGGTTCAGGCCCGAAGGCAGCGCAGAGATTCCCAGGTCTGCCCTGTGTTTCTGGAGAAATCTTAGTAATCTCATTAATCCAGGGTGCAATGCAGTTCATCCGAATGAGAGCGAGGAAGTGATCTGACGACAACATGCACTTATACATTTACATAAGGAAAAGATACCGCATGCAACATGAACTACTTATTTCACAACTCATTCTGATTAACAAAGAATATATCAGTCATACAGCTGGAAAGTGACATTATCCTAAGAGCTCGTAATTAAAAGTGGACAAAATGAAGACAATTGTAGCCGGTGCTTCCCAATGGCTAATATCCTCCAGCTGAGGAAAATTATGAGAAAACAGCGAGTGGGAGGAAGAAATCAGAGAGGAAAACATGAATGAAAATCAGAAGTTCTTTCAGAATAGAGTCAGTCCATCAGCATCATCAAGGACACACTGGCTAAGGCCCAGCTACTTCAGTGGTAAACCAAAAGTATTTTAAAGATCCAACAAATGGGAAAAATACAGCAATTGTCTGAAGTGCAGAGTTACGATCTAGAAGAAACTGATACAGAAAAATAAGGAGATTGTGAAAAATCGGTCACAATTGGTGACGCTAAGCAGGATTTTTTGGAGAGCGTTTGAATTGCATAGAGCAAAATTGTGAACCACAATACGAAAAGCCAGGCTTGCTCAATAAATGTTTCTGTTTCGTATTTTGGAAAGTAATACCGTGATGGTGTTTATACGAGACCAAGGTTGAATAAGTACTTTCCAGCCCATTAGGAAATAAGCAGGATGTTAAACATCATCTAGTAGAGATAAACATTTTTAAATCAGCAGGCCTGGATAAATCACACCCAGGGGTCCTCAAATATTTGACTGAGGAGAAGTCTGGCTTGCTTATGCTAATTTTTAATAAATTTTAATATCAGAGGGATTCCAGGTGACTGGAAGCAGGGTAGTAGCCTGGAAAAAAGGGGAAAGTGAGAGAGAGAGATAGAGAGGGAGGGAGAGAGGCAGAACAGGAAATCAAGTGCAATTACAGGGGAACTACTGAGCAGTTAACCTCACATCAATCCCAGGTAAAAGAGTGGAAAAACAGACAGGACTGAACTGCCGAAACATGAAAGAACAAGATTTTAATTACTGCCAGTCAACATGGGTTTATGGAAAATAGCTCCTTTCGACTAAAACTGGTTTCATGTTCTGCCTGCAAAAAAGCTAACCGTACAGATGTAGCAGGCTTTCTCAGGGCTTTAGACTTAGTGCATGACATACTTACTAGATAAACACTATATAACATCAAGGAAACTTATGTTAAATGGCTAAGCCATGGCTATTTAGCATAACTCAAAACCCAGCTGCGTCAATCAGGCCATCATCAAATGAGGATGCTGCACTGGCTTTCCGCAGGGCTTTGAAGTATACTTGGTGCTATTCAGCATTTTCTGATGCTCTGCAAGGGAATATAAAGTCAGCACTGACAGACAGATGGCTGACACAAATATTAGCAGCCTGGTAAATAACGATGGGGACAAAATACTCATGCAGGGAGTATTTTGGGTCACTTGTTAAAGGGAGCCCATTTGAACCAAATGCAGTCGGTGCAAAGGCGATCTATGAGGCGGAGAGCAAAATAAACCTGATGGGATCCTGGGAAGCTGTGATTCTGCACAACGGTTTGGGAGTCACGGTGGGCAAGTAAGCAGCATGAAATTAATAATTACTGAAAGACTAAAAAAAAAAGGCAAGTTGTTCCCATGATCCATACACCTACAAACAAGGGAGCGGTGAGCAGCAACGGGATTTTACCTCCTCACAGTCTAACATCTCACAGAAGCCTGGAGTCCCGTTTTTACCAGCCTCTATGAACAACTTAAATGGCAACAGAGAACAAGCAATAGATTGACCTGATGAATGAAGGAGACACCTGACCGTGAGAGATTTAGAGACCCATCTACTGAGTTTTTTGGGAAGAAAAAAAATGAGTGATGTCTTGATTACACTGCGTAGTTACTTCCAGACGAGAGTGTACTGGATACTAAAGGGTTCTTACATCTGGCAGAGAAAAGCATAATGAGAACCGGTGACTGGAAGTTGAAATCAGAAATTCAAAACGGTCACAATTTTTCAAACAGTGACGGCGATTAACCACTGTGACAAACTTCTAAAGGAAATGATTGATTATCCATTTCCTGATGCATTCATATCAAAATTAGATGCTTTTTCCAGAAAATATATTTTAGCCAAAATAAAAGCTACGCTGAATTCAAATGCAAAGTATTGGGTAACAGCATGAAATATAGAAGTCTATGGCATGCAGGAGAGAAAATGTGATGACTGCATGGTTCCCTCTGAGTGCAGAAGCTCTGGATGTCCGCAAGAAAGATACCTCTAATCTGATATAGCATGCAAGCCAGTAGGGAAAAAGAGTTTAAAACCAAACTTGAAAATGAGCTAAAAATATTAAAGTGACTCTAATTAACCACCGGACATGCTGATGGTGCTACAACTCCAACAACTGTACATCTAGGCTGGATGTCTTAAAAACAAAAACAGAAACCAGAAAAAAAAAGGAGAGACAGAAATAATCTTTTCTAGCTGTAAGCATCGCAGATTAATTATCTGGAGAAACTGTAGAGTCACCATCACTGGAGTTTTTAGGACTCGTTTACACAAATCTCTGTGAGGAACACTTTCAGTGTGACTGGTTCTGCTTAGGGCAGGCATAGGACTAGATACCTCCTAAGGTCCTATCTACTGCCATCATTTCTGTGCTAGGATTCAAGTAAAAGTCACAGGCATGAGGCTAAAACTAGCGGGCAGGAATAGGTCCTCTGTTATGCAGAAGGTCTAATTGAATGAAAATTTGAACATAACATTATACGACGTTACGAAACTTCCATACCTGAATTACTCTATTTAGAAGGTAAGCCTGCTTGCTTTTTTATTATTCTTCTTTGGATACGCTAGCGTCTGGGAAAGATCAGAAACGGAGGTTCTGGTTATCTAATACCTATCTCGGTACTTACCTGCCCTGAAGCCCTGTAGCAGTTCAAGTGCTTTTTGAGAAATGGTGTTTTTCAGGCCATCTGAGGCCAAACTGGATCATGATGAACTTGAAAAGCAGAAAATCGAAAGCACCACGCAAATGTGGCAGGGGCTAACGTGTCCTCCCCAGCAGGGACACATCTGAGTCAAGATGATTCACAACCAGGCCTGTACAAATAACTAATTTTTCAGTTTGCCAGGTGAACTTGAAGGGAGAAAAAACATTCGCACTGCCCTGAAGTGAAGTTCATGTTTGTTTCTTGATGGAAAGAACTATGAAAAAAAAATTATTTTCATCAGTCTGACTAAACTGTTTCATTTGATTTGAAATTGTTTTGTCTTTGTGGTCTGTCGCGTATAAACATAAATTTATGGAAAATTTTCTTGAAAAGACAACCCATAATGGAATTTTCTAGTGGTGAACAAATGATTCACCCCCCCAAAATTTTTGTGGCTTTGTTCAGACCTTTCTATGCGTTTCAGCTTCAACAGCTACACTGTTGGATGCAGATAGTATCAAAATGCATCAGCGAGTCACGACCCTTCAAAAACTGGCCAGATACACTCTGCAATGGAAAAGCCCAGAGTAACTCAATGAAAGGAATTAATCTCTGGAAATTTCCCTAAAAACCAGCACATAGGTGGAGAAAGCTTTGTGCAGTCAGACCTTCTCCTTAGAACTACTGGACATGAGTAAAAGAAAATGGAAAGTCCTGCCTTTTCCCCCCCTCTCTGATACTGTCCATTTAGCAGGAATTACGTTGTTTTCTGTCTCCCCTCCAATGCTGCAGCTACACAGCCACGAGGACCATGACGCCTGTCACCCACCTTTCTCCGGCTACTGGACAGAAAGTCTAGTACTCAGAGGGAGCTGAGTTGCAAGACCTCGTATGGAAATTTCTTCAGCCAAAACACGTAAAAGAAAGAGATCTTATTTTTCATAGAGAGGAACCTGTATCAATAGGCTTGTCCATATAGTGCTGCAAAACGTGTTTTTCAAACACGTATATTGAAGAAAGATAATGCCCTGGTGACCACCTACTACTTCAGTGCAGCTTGGGATATAGCTGTGCAGAAAGAGTGCTCCCACCAGTTTGGACAACCACATGGGACTTGATGGGAAGTTCAACACCTTCCCATGAAATACAAACAGCCTTTGAAAATGCAGCACAATCACAGCTGGCTGAAACTTACTTTAAAAAAAAAAATGTTACAAAATTGTCAGAAAATAGAGAAGACTCAACCTCGGCATAGGCATATGTTAGGCATGATAAGGGAACAGATATTTAACAGAATGGTCAGAAACTCTGCATCAGTTCTTTTTGCTGTGATTAGAAAACTCTAAGTTTGTGAAAATAAGGGTTTTTTCAGAAACATGTTGGTGTCAAGGGAACTTGCATCAAGAGCAGAATAGAGTTTTTAGTCCAGAGACAGGAAGATTTAGCCTTATTTCAAGCAAATACTGTAACCAAAAGATTTGAAAGTCCTTGTACTATCTTTTTCTGTTCTGGTGAATGATAATAATTTTAAAAAGTGGAATAACTTAATGCAGAGATGAAAAGAGACTGATAGCCCAGAGTTAGGATGCCCACCTTTAGGGAGCTCTGTTGCAGTTTGTGTTAAACTGCATCCAATCTGTGCTCAATCCGAAAGGCTAAAGGGTTTGAGGCTGGAACAACCCCATACAGTAGCTATTTTGACTTATGACACTTTGATTTACTGTTTCTGTGGGCAAACGTTGCAAAACTTAAGGCTGCGTCGGTCTGGGCACCCGACTGTGCTGAAGTACGCCCGGTGGTGCCGCAGACCCCAGCAGCCTGCGAGCAGCCCCGTCTCTCCGCGTAGCGCAGTGCCTGGGGGCTGTCTTCTGTTCGAGTGCACGATGGGAACGTTTAGCAAACTCTCAGGTTTTATTCTTGTGGCTAAATTTTGGTTTTCCAGCTACCCCGTAGAATGGAGTTGCTACATTTGATAGAGGACTACATATTCTTATCCACCTTCTTTAATTTATTTGCCTTACACTATTCTTCGGTTGGCTAAGTATCAGGCCAGCTTAGAAAGAAATAAAAAATATTTCCTAAGACAACGTATTCCCTTGATGAAGGACAGTAGATCATACACCTGAAAGACTCTCAATTTTGCTATCCATTCGACTGCAAGTGCATTAACAAGACTCAGCTTCGGTTTACTTTCACAGAGCTCAACTGGATTTACAATGCCAAGAAGCAAAAAAAAACCCCGGTAACACCTCCTCTTTGTGCCATGAAAACAGACCAACTTTGCCATGCACTCCAGGTGCAAATCCCCTGAAAAATGAAGGTGCCATTTTTTCAGCCTCTTCAATTGCCTGCCGTGCTTTCAGAGCCACATTTTGAGGGCTGCACCAGGAGGGGGCAGGAGAAAGCCGTCCCTGCCTTCCCACGGAGGGAAACCCTGGCAAAACCGATTGAAAACTTCCCCAAGCTCCAAGTTAGCTTCTGTGCTCCTGGCACGATCCCTTTTTTACACACATCAAATGATATGTGCAGAGCACTCCGAGTATGGATTATATGCAGGCAGAGATCCTGCAAATCCGGGTTTGTAATGCATCCCACGGGGCGAAGGCCAGGCTTTCTAAAAGCCTCCCGGGTTGGTCCAGCTTCGCTTCCTCCCCAGTTAGTAGGAATTTTGACATCGAGATAAATGAGTTTTGGCTAATTTTCTCTTACAGCCCTTTGATGTAAAGACCATCTCAGCCTCGGCATTTGTGCAGCACCTCAAAAGATCCTTGCCATGCCCTGTGCAATAATCAACAACAATAATTGTGCAGTGGATGAGATTGAATGTGGTCTTGTATAGCTCAAGGCAGGGTAGATAAATGCTGATAAAGCACCTAGTGGTTATCTGAACAGAGCAGCCCTGATACACCTAAGAGTCACTCGCACATCATGTTCAACATGGCTGGGCAGGTCTCAAAAGGTGCAGGGTACGGACTGCGTTTGGGTAAATCTCACTCTTCAGAGAAAACAACTTCAGACACCCATCCTTGCAGGGGGGAACTGAGAACTGGGGACGGTGGGGAAGACTCTTGTGCGTTTCAAAACTTCCAGCTTCTGGGAGGGTCAGGGAAAAAAAGTAAAAAACCCCAGTCTTCTCTTGTGGTATTTTGGCATTTCTGCTTTCAATCATAGCCAGAAACCAGAAATGTGAAGCCTTATGAGAATTAAATATGTAAGGAAAAAAATATCAACCAACCTTTGCTGAACAACAAAGACGACTTGGCTCATGTTGGTTTCCAACTATGGGTGAAGGTTCAAGTCACTTACTTCAAAAATACATTACTCATGAATGAGCTTTATTAAGAAACCTTGTGCTCCTATAACTCTTTCCATGTGAGGTTTTCAAGTACTTTATGGAATTAAGCAAAACAACCCTGGGAGGTAGATTAGTTCTAACATCCCCACATTACAGATGGGAAAACTGAACACTAAGCACATCTGTAGGAGAGCCAGAAATAATATTACCTAACTCACATGTACTGCTTTTCAGCAGTAGATCTCACATCTTTACAATGGAGGAACCATTATCCTTATTTTATAAAGAGGCAAAGCGACTTGCTTAGGCTGGCCAATAGCTGAGCCGAGCAGAGCAAGAGGAGCCAGTTCTTCCCAGGCCTGGTAGTCCCAAGGCCTGATTTTACTAACTAAATGACCAAACCACACTCTCTTTCTTTAATATTAAACAATTATGCAAACACAAAAAAAATAAACACAAAAAGAACACATCAGGGTTGGTTTTGGGAAGCTAAAAATCTGTTTTCTAATACTGAGGAATTTCTTGATTAGCTATATCTCATATCCCACTGATGCACTGCATCTTTGCCTTGCTAGTGAACATGGGAAAATAAGCAAAGGTCAAATCTTTTCACATTAATCATGTGGTATTACCTGACCACAGACGGCATCAGCAGAAAAATTTAACATCAAAGAAGTCTGTTCTATGGTCCTTTTGATGTTGCAAACCCGAACACAGAGGAGAGAGTTTGAATTTTCACAGAAGTAATGACACATGAACACAGAAGGGGTCATGATGTTACTGTTTTAAAAAATAATAATCCAGCAACCTTCTCCCCCCAAACAAAACTTCCATTTCCTTCTGATAACCTTTTCCCTTCTTACAGAAAAAACAAGCTCTGGAGCTCTTTTAATGCAAAGCGCTCTTGCATTGCACCCAATTGCCTTTTGGCAAGATCTCTTGTCCTAGAGCAGGTCCCTCAGCGAGCGGGGCACTCAACAGGCAAGTCAGGAAGATGATGTTGTCCCCAGAGAGCTCTCCAACTAGATAAGTCGAAGACACTGTTCCACCCCAAGAAATCCCCTTTGCTCCCTCTGTGCAATCTCATTATTTCAAGCCCACAACTAACAGCCTAAGAGCAGGCAGCGTAGAGGCTTTTGAACCAGCAGGTAAAACAAGGAGAGCTTATACAGAGTTCTGGGAGGAAAAATCATGACTGAGAAACTCAAAGGCAAGCTGAAGTTGCTGCTCTCAAGGCCGTTTCTGAGCTAGAAGAGTGACAGGTTAGAGGATGTTACCCTGGCCCAGCTGTAATTCTGTACATTGGGAAGCACAGTGGTGCTTGTCTGCAGAAAAATGAATCTAGAGCAACCACATCAATATATTGTAATTATATAATTTATAAAGATTAAGATCATTCCATCTAAATGATAAATATCACCATATAAAGAGACTTCATGAGTCCCCCAAATGGGCTGAACTTAAGCCAATCTTTAAAATGGTTTTGGTAGAGTTGCCTGCGGACAGAGCTTCCTTCCCTAATTCAGTCAATCAAACATCCTTCCCAAAGGCTAAGCCAAGTTAGAGCTGATATTACACTAGAGGGAAGGATACAGAGTCATTTGCACATGACTTAAAATGAAATCCAAAGGGCAAGAGAAACAAATCCCCACTTTTATTTTATGTATTTATCCATGTTGTAAGATTAGCTTTTAGCACAGGCGGGCAACAGGGTCAAGTTCTTTTGCTCTTTGCTGTGCCCCAGCTCTCCTGTGTATATCTGATGAGTCACTTCTTGCTTGTGACATGTCTTTGCCACCTGCAAAACAGTCATACTTCTCTGGGGCCCAATGACTGGGTGGGAGGTGGGTTTTTTGAGGGGTTTTTTTCCACTTGCAGAGTCCTTTGAGATCACGGAAGAAAATTCTGTAAACCTGTGTTCCTACTCCTCTGAATTTCAGATAAGAGATCCAATTTGAGTGATGTCGACATCATTACTGTTGCCATTTGTCTACAGAAACCGACCTTTTACTGTGCTGAAAAGAGCCAGACACTGCAGAAACCAATGAGGATGGCACAGTGGATCTCTCCTCCTCTCTCTTGTGAAGTCTGATAAACCCAGAGGACTTCATGTGTGCCTGGCTGCGTGAGCAGACAGAAAACAATTATTCCTTTTTCACTTGTGTTAATTTAAGAAAAAAGGTCATTTTGAACAGGTAAGTGAGCTGCTGTAATAACAATATTTTACTTATTTAACCAGTCCTGAGCTTTAACAGATTTATATCTTAATGTCAGCACCAACCATCCATTCAAGGACCAGAAAAATGCTTTTATGTCGAAGTGCTATTACATTCCCTTAAGTACAGATGTGGAAATGGAAAAACAACTGTATTTGAAGATTCTTCTCCGACCTGGGAACAGCACTGAGATCTCCAATTTTCATGTGCTCTTCCCTAGTCCCTGCGTTGTCTATATGCCCAGGTTTAAGCTCCGTAATCCAGTGCCAGCTGAGAAAGTCTTTTGGGCCTTGCCATGCTGTACCACAGGTCTTGATCATTCTTGCTTTTTTCCTTTGATTTTCCTTTCTTTTTAGTTGAGGTTTTTCAGTTTTGCTGTGAGGTTGTAATGATGCAATCGAGCCTGGGGAAGCATGGCCTGCAGCCCGTGGGCTGCTAGAGGCCAGATGACCCAGAAACTGGACACCATGACCCAGACGGTCCTTTCCAGCCCTACGTTCTTAGGCTTACACTCACCCATAGCTGCAGGACAGTCTCAAAACTAAAATATCGTCCCTTTTTATACTAACCAAAATGTAACCATAAAAGAAATCTCTCCTGTTTAGTCATCTGGACTGATGCCGGAGAAAAAAATGAACAAGAGGTTTCCTTTAAGTCCACTGAGCAGAATCCTGCACCGTTCACATCCCTGAAGGTGATATGCTCTCATCTAACTGAAGCATCTGCTCATTTATTGTCCCCAGGAGTCATCACCTGGAATTGGGAACATCAGGGTTTTACTTGAGCGTTCAGCATTAAGTTGTTGGCAAATCTTCACCGTAACATTTTTTCTTATCTAATGATAATTTGGTGTATGAGAAACCTGCCGAGTGAAAGCATGACTATTATGTGAGCAAACAATACAGCAGTATGTCCAGTATTATCTGTGAAATGTATTTCAATACCTGTGTGATTAATAATGGATTTGGAAGCACAGTGAAGTATAAATAATCCAAAGCAATATGCAAACTTCTGTGAAGGAAAGGGATTAATGCTAGAACCAAACGAGGCCCTGGAAAATGTAGCACTCAAAATAAATTGGCCAAAATGCAGGATCATCCCTCAATGTAATTAAATAATAACATAAAACTCACAGATCAACAAGCCAGTGGTTTTCTCCAGTAAATACAAACCAAAGAAAATCATCAGCAGCCGAGTTGCTTCTTAATTATACCAACCACTTCAATAGGAAAACCCTATAAAGGTTAGGAAAAAATTGCTGCTCAGGCTGGGCGGGCTTGCTCTGTTGCATAGCATTCCAGGAAGGGAGTTTGGAAGCACAGGGAGCAGTTCAGTTCTGCATATTTTGGTCCTTTTAGCATTCATATAGGAAAAGAACAGTCTTTGAAAGCGGGCATCATAGTTCTGCAGCCTTCCAAAGAGGACTCGAGAAGAAATTTGACCTAAGCACTTACTAGTGTAAGACATTTACATAAACTTTGCTCTGTTGCACACTTCAGCTCCTCAGAAACCCTGTGATCTTTCTAGTCCAAAAGTCAGTCCCGAACATCCGCGCTAAGCAAAGTCTTGCTTTGCTGATAGCTGTCGCCTGCCTCGCAGGGTGAGGAAGGCTGATCTGTTCCGCTTCCGTCTACAGGACGGCGCGGCACATTCGCTAAACAGTTTTCAAACACGTCATCTCTGAAGACATCTTAAATACCGTGAATTACCCCAGCGCACAGAACAGTGGGCTGTTTGGAAACACGACTGACACTGAGAAAATGGTGCCAGAGACCAGAGAGGATGCTGGTCCCTTCCTTGATCGGCAGCCAGTGAGATTATTATTAGCTATTGTTTTAATTGCCCTGGTGATGTGAATTTGCTGGCTTTGCATGCTTCTCTTTTCCTTGATTCGACTCTTTTAACACACACACTGAAATACGAGTATAAATTAAGGAGCTACAATTTAAAGTGTAAAAAACTGGTGCGACAAAACAGCATGCGCACACACTAAAATTTTTTTAAAATGACCCAAGAATTGCTTCAAGACAAATCTTCTTTCACTGAGTTAAATGTTATTCACTAAAGGAAAAAATACATAGTACAAGAGTAAGTCCTTGAAAGGAAAACAGCCTCCTAAACCCACAAACCCAAGCAAATCAAAAGACAACTTGTTCACAGAGATAAAGGGAAAAAACAGAGAGGAACGTTTTTAACAACGACTTTTTTCATTCTCTCTTTTTAATCTAGTATCAGTATCAAGAGCTGAATGGGGAGGGCCTTTGAACAGCACCTGCATGGGCCAGCAGTGAAGGTCACATACCAACCTACAAATCTCTCCCCCCTGGCACTGGAGAGACAGTGTTACATTCCCCCCTTTGTACTGACATGAAGTGGCTTCAAGTCCATGTCCAAGTCTAAATAGTCATGAGCTGTAACCCAATCATAACTGGTGACTTCTGTACGCCGGCCGGCAGTGGAAACCGGAGACTGCAGATCCCCAGCCTCCCACGCCGCCCCGAGCGTCCTCCTTCAGCTTGGCTTTCTCCCTTCCCCGCTAGCAACGTCAGCTCCGATTCTCTCGGGCTGGCACCGGTTTGTTGGGAGACCTGTGCAATTAAGTGTTCAGAAAAAAAACAACTTCCAGCAACTTTATTAAGGAGGGCTGTGGGCTGGAGTAGGGGAGTAGGATCCTTTCACCAGGTTCAATTGCATGAGAGCCTTGGAAAACTTTCTGGCAGTTTGCTGCAAGGTTATTGAAGCAATTGCTGCATGCTTCAGTCCCTTCTCTCTTCTTTTTTAAGCAAAAGCTTAATGAAGGCAAGCGGGAGAAAGAACTTTCTGTCACCCTCGCTGACCTGTTTTGTCTTTTAAAAAGGAAAGTGATAGTGTGGTTGAAGGGTATTTTAACCATTGCTGCTGAGCCACTCAGCAAAAAGCTGTATATTTCTTCTAAAGCTTTAAATCACAGGCAATGACATCCCCAGCAACATACAGGGGAGCTGCTCAGCACTTGTTCTACCACAACTGTTCTGCAGTGGTACACAAAATGTCTTTCTTTTTTCCTTTTTCACTATGCTGAGACTCACCACAGTAACTCCCTTTGTTAAGGGCTGTTGGAAATACCTCAGGTGAAAGACATATACTGTAGTACTCTAGCTAGTTTTCTTAATTAGCGAATGATGTAATCTGAGGTAACAGATTGTATTCAGTTTAAAAAGAAATGTCAAAGATGAAGATATTAGTTCATATTAATATTTTGGGGGACTTTCTAGCCAAACAGAAATACACACACAAAGGGAACAGAACGCTCACTGCCTCCAGCTCGCTCACAGTCCGAGCTGCCTTCCCCTGCTCAGGCTCTTTGCATAGGGGACCGCACGGAAGACGTGTGTCCTGGGAAAGGAAGGGGACCTGGAGCAAACCCTGGAGAAGCTGTGAAAGCCGTTGTGCAGGAGTGAGGGCATAGATTTATCCTACATATACGAAGAGCAATAAGCCATTTTCAGAGAGGGATAGCTGAAAGAGTTACACGTGCTACGGACAGTCCGTGCTTAGCAAGATACCATTGTGGACCTCAGAACCTAAAAACCGACCTTTAAGTGCTTGCCAGTATCTGGGAGATAACACTTATTCTTCTGACAGCCATTGCATTGAGAACTTTTTACCTCAAGCAGACATTGTGTTCACACAATGGATCTCCTCACCCAAAACACTGGTGCGATGATGCTTATTATGGGGTTGACAGTCCCATTATAGAAACACAGCCAGAGCTGCCAGTCTTTAAAGGAGAGATGTTCTGTGCACTGCACGCCTGTGACAGTCACTAATTCCAGCCCTCAGAGGACAACATGGTTAAACCTAGGTGCACCAGTGACTTCCATGGGTGCTTGTGGTTCTCCAGAGACAAGGCCATTCAGTTTGAGTAGGATCACTGGAGTTTCCCAAAACACCCACTCTTTCCAAGCAGCTGACTTGTGGTTGGAGCTGTACTGTGAAGTGGTGACTTACAGAAATCCTAGAACATGTCAGTTTAATCAGCAGTCCACAGCTAAAGCGCTCTTTAATCTCAGTTATATATTAAAACATGTATTGGGTATTAAAAAGATTGCAATCCAAATAGGAGAGCCTCCTTGCACCACAGAGGATGTTTAAGATCACTAAAGACCGCTTAGAGCTAACACAGTTTTTTGGAAGTGTTTAGATAGTCACAGCACAGGAAACCATGGAGAAACCAAAGATCAGCAGAAAAGTTTAAAGAAAGAATTGTACTTCCAGGCAAATCATCTACTTCCCAAACACCACGGAGGTACAAGGCATCTGCTGTGCAAAGTTTTCCATGCACCCCTGACAGAATGAAATACACGGCCACACATAACGGTGGAGCATCAAAAACCCAAGCACTTAGGATTCCTCGCTGCATAAACTCCCAGCCAGCTAATGAGGAGCTCGCAAAATAGGCCAGAGCTGCTATTTCCAGATCTAGACGTTGTGTTTTACTTGGAAGGGTTTAATATATCAATAGGAAATGACAGAATTTTTTCCTTGTGGTGTTCTTCATCCCAATAAACTACATACAAATATTCTGAGTGCCAAGACTTCTTCAGGCAAATTCTGGCTCATCAAAATCCCAAATCCTATCATTCAATTAATATTGCTCAAATTAGCCATTATGCAGTGGGTGAGGTGGCAAAGTACCTAACGTCATCATGACATAATATTGTCAAGCAGTGTTGTGACAACTTTTGCATTTTAGAAAAAAAGAGCTTAGCCAATCTTACACTGATTGGATTGACAGCAGCTAATTATTGGGTAGTCAGATAAAATTTGAGTGTATCCAGATGAAATTGAAGTAGGAACGGCAGCTATTAAAAATAGCTTTAAAGACAGCAGCAACTTCCCGAGTTGTTAAATAAGAAATAACAGTTATCTTCTGGATGTTATTGACAGTTCTCTTTATAATATCAACAACCGTATCACATCATTAGAGTGTAATGCTTTTCAATATTTCAGAAGATATAAATTAGCCTTTTCAGAATGGTTCATGACCGTAATTTCATTTTCTCCAAATAAATCCAATGCAATGTCCTCAGAGAAGATAATGAAGATCTACAGCTCACCTGAGGAATCATTTAAAAGCCCATTAATCATCTTTAAAATACATTGTGGTGACATGTATTACCAGATTGTCCTTCTAAAGAACTGTATGTAAGATATTCCTGGCATGCAGTAGATTACACAATACTGCCATCAAACTTGGTCTGTCTTTACTGGAAGATGTGGAAACTGGAATATCAGACTCAAGGGAACAAATCTTTGATTTGCAGTGTCCCAGGATAACAGTCAGGGGAAGCCAAACGTACACGGAGAACAGAATAGTTGAGATAAGGATGATTTAGGAAACAAGACATACTACATACGCATACAGTCCTGATGGGAGGAGAAATATTTGTTGTGAAATAACATGTACAAAGGCACATTTAAAAAATCATTACCTCGATCAATCTCTGCCTCTGCAAGGCAGCTCTCAGCTGCTTGAAAACTCCTGTCCATTGGGTCTAGAAAGGGGCCCCACTAAAAAATTTAGCAATTGCATAAGTAAAGGAAACATTAAGTGTGGAACAGAAGCTGACTTACTTCATTTCATCAAAACTGGACAAAATTAGTCATAGTACAAAGCACATTTTGAAAGAGTAAAAAATGACTTATATATTTGAAACAATTCCAGTGTTGTCAGTTAAAAATCTCTTGAAATTAATTCATTTGTAACATCAGTGAATGATCTGCTTCAACACTTTTCTTAAGTCTATAGTTATACACAAAATCAGTAGCGATAGTCTCGCTTTGAACTGAAGTTATGTTTCAGTACAAAAGAGAGCACTAAAATTATGCCCACATACAGCATCGTTTGTTGATAGTCCCTATGTTTAAAAAATATTAGTGGCTGTTACTAAATGCCAGATGCTGTCAGAAGTGAAGAAGATGTTAATTTTTAGTCTTCACCACTTCAGATATTATCTGATATTCAGTTTCTCTGACAAATGCAGATATTTATGAACTGACTACAGCGATCTTCCAGAACTGGAAATTGGTCTGCACTATATGATGATGACTAACAAGTTGATCATGATTAAAAGCAGAGTTCTGTAACTAAAGTTAGCCTTCAGCTTAACTGAGGGGCTGTGGCTGTTCTAACTTTCAGTAAGTCATTCTAACTACCAGTAAGATGAAAATTATAAAAGCAATTGCTTCCAAGCTGAGGTATTTATCAAATTTCTTTGCTGTATTTAGATGATCAGCTTTCTCTGTCCTTACCTGCCTTTTTGAAATGTCTTATCCCTCTGGAACTTCAGGTACCTTTTGTCCAACTTCAATATTTTCTGGTGAACACAATCCTAGGTAACTGTTCAGATCTGATAGACTGTGGTCAATTAAACATCATTTCCCTCTGGTCCTCACGCATTTGTTCTGCATGTGCAACTGATACTAGGTCTCTGGCAGAGATGCAAGTGTGACTAGTAAGATACTGAACAAAGGCTCATCAGGTGAACAGATTCGTAAGAGGAATGAACCTTAAAAGCAGAAAAAAAGGAAAGGAAGGAGTAACCTATTGATATCAAAATTGACGAAGCAGGATGAGAAAATAACCAGACCTTCAGTTTTGGCCCAGAAAAGATGATCAGAGACTACGAGAGGAAATGCCTGGTGGGGTTAGAGGCAAAACCTTGAAGACTGAAACAGTACGCTGCGTTTGCGCTTCATGGAATTATGGTTTGGTTTGGGTTTATAAAACTTAAATCTGGGGCTATGCACTCAGGCCATTTCTTTGTGTCTATAGAGACCACCTGAACATAAGTAAACTACAGAATTGTTTTCAGCAGACCTGAATTATGTCTCATTTTCACAGGTCCTACCAACAAACTACCTCCGGGCAGGAGTTATTCTTTCCTTCAGACAAAATATTATCAAACTATAGGAGCACAAGGCATAGATTTAAAGTGGAAAAAAAATTGAATACATATAGAAAGAAAAATCACATATGGAGATCAAGTAGGACTGCTATAGACTGGACTCTAGAAGCTTTAAGGACTGTTATTCAATCACATGTTTCTATCTCCACAGTGTCACTTGCTGCTGTATACAAAGCAAATTCTCTGTTTGGTGGAACGCGCTGGGGGTCCCACCTGGACTAGGGGTGCCAGAACACAGAACCTCAGTGGAGAAAGGAAACAGATCTCCACGAAGGTTACATTACTGTCTTATTTCAGTAGATGGCTTTGTGCTCCAAAAACACAATTTAAAAATTGCCTAATGAATGCTGAACGCTAACGGCTCATCACTGAGAAATGAAAAGGTAACATTTTGCACTAGTGATAACAGACTCCCATAAAGATTTTGTAGATTATCTAGGTATCAGCATGCTAGTATTACAGAGGTAGACAGAAGTAATGTCTCAAAAGCAGAGGCCATGTCCAAAAGCTGGATATGCAATGCCATAATTTTGGTTTCCTGCTGTAATGAGCACATACGACTCAAGCTGAGGCTGCTTGATTTTTTTTTTCAGAAGACTACAACCGACACTGAAGAAAAGCCAAATTTCAAAAGATGGAAGAAAATAATAATCAATTACTGTATGTCAATTTGACGATCCAGAGCTTGTACTGAGAATAAACGTTATTTAACAAGTGAAGCGTATGCTTTTGTATGAAGAAGATGACAAACTTTCTTTAGCTCCTTTGTTTGCAGAAGAAGGTTTGCTATAATTTTTCTAAGTAGCCAAAAGAGTAAAGACAAAATGACAAGTCCAGTTATTTGACATGATAATGGAAATCCTGGCTTTTTAAAGCAAAGAGAAAACTGAGTAAGAAATATATAATTTGGAGAGAGAAAGCCACAGACTTGCTGAGAGGTGAAACTAGCTAGAGCTGGTGAAAGAGCAGCTCAAAAACCCTAAACTTCTTCGTGCTCTGCACAGTCAGCTGCAGCAAGAACCAAACATCCTCCTATAATATCTATGTCAACTCTAAGAAGCTTAACTTACTTTATTCGGATACTCAGATGCAGGTCAGACATCAAGCAGCTCATTTCCCGGTTTCATTTTGATTATCAGTTAGTCAAAAATCAATATTACAGGCTTGCACTTGTACTGCCGGATAAGGCTCTGATGCACGCCTGTGGCAGGAGCGGCCTGGGCCGCAGGTCGGTGCCTTGCCATGGCTATCAGCCATACCATATAATCCATTTTAAAAACTGTGCATTTCCAGCTCAAAATTAGTCAGGCTTTAACAAAAACAGGCGGAGAGAAGCTATGAGACTGTCACTGCTGTAATGGACTCATCTTCTCATTTTCAACCTACATTTGTCTACGTCCACTTTTTTACTCATTCACTCTTAGCCAGTATCGTCCTTTAGCTTCAATTGTTTCTTCTGTCCCAGGTACGTACTCACGACACATTTATGGAGAGAAATTTAAAGCTCAGGGCGGGTGCTGAGAAAGCCCAGCTTGGTAACCTTCTCTCGTAATTCAGGCTCCTTTGCTCTCCCCGTTCTGCACTGAGGTATTTTGGTACCAGCAGCAGCAGCAGGACTGCGGTGCGGTGCGTGTGAGGGACAGGGGGACCGTGGCTGGCTGGGGGAAGGATATCCAGCCCCACGCACTTCTTCCCTAAGCCCCTCTGCTCTCCTTAGTCTTTTCGTTTCTATGGCTGAAAAGCTCTTCTTGCTCATGTAGTTTCGTTTGCATGTCAAACTCAGCTGATTTCTAGAAGCTCTCATTTTATTCCTACACCTTCTGAACTACAGGACATAGGTTTCTTTCAATAACATTACTCTCAGGCTTTCTGTTTATCAATTTCAGAAATTATTACATTTCTGGTTGGATCTGGAGCCCTTGTCTATATTTTTCTTTTTCCTCTGTGGAAACAGAAGTTCCAGATAGACTTTATATCACTGACAAATAGCTTTCGCATGTCTTCAGTATTCAAATTTCTGGTCTTTTTAGTTCGTTGGACTTTACTAATATCTCCCTAAATTTAACAAAGTTTGTTTTCAAATACAATGTTAGTGACAGAACTATTTGTGTTTACTCTTTTAGCTGATTTTAACTGGAGCAAGTCAGGATTTCCTAACCCAGTAATACTTTCTGATACTTTCTTTCAAAAGTAATACTTTTTTTGCTTACTGAAACCAAGTCTGTTACAGCATCGACTCTGGCTGGTTCATTTGCCTTTGTGGAAGAAGTGTGACTGCTCTCCCACGTGGGAATATCTGGGATCTACCACTATGAATATTTGCATTTCCACCCAATGCCAGGAAATGACATTTTTCTCTAATAACAAAATTCTTAGGAGATGGAGAGCTATTGCTAAGAACAGCAGAGCAGCCCAGAAGACAAGAACCAATTCCAAGAAGTTTCCAACTGGTTGGAGACTCCCAGCATCATCTTGCCACCATCCATCGCGTTCACAGCACTGTCCTTCTTCCCAAAACCACTCGGCATAACCTATTCCAGCACACGGTGTCTTCCAGCCCTTCTTGGCTGCCTCAATGGAGGTGGAGGGCCGGTGGAGGCCCTTGTCCCTCTTGATCTTACCCCATGCCATGGTGACCACCTGCAGCAGGTAACTCTCCTGAGGGTGTATTACCATGCATGGCCTTTGTGAGCCAGCTCATTCAGCCAGTAATATATGCTGGGTCATAACCTAACAATTTATAAACTGAAACCATCGTCCTCCTCCCATTACCGGGTATCTGTCAACTTGTACTAATTTGAGTCCTTATCTCTCGGAGGTTAATTGGAACTGGCAGCTGCCTCACGGTAATGGGGCCTGTAAGAGCAGTCATGTCACCTGTGCCGCAGCCGCACCGCAAGCGAGGTGCATCGTGGCCATATCTACAAGTAAGGCATTGAGGGGAAAGAACAGCAGAGGAAGCGGGCAGGCCCTGGGGGAAGAGCTATGAAAGAAATTAATTAAGTATTATTTCAGGGATGTTTTAATCAAGAGATTAGGTTTGCTTTGTTAAATAATAAAGCTAAAAGTTTTTCTTTGCTGCACTCTGCTCCAAGTGCATCTGTTCTGTTGAGGTAGGGAAATCATAGCGGATATCAGTTCAGCTCCTTGTAACACCAGTTTGAGAGTGAAAAGTAAACAAAAGAGGCTCTAGAGAAAAATATGACTATTTCATAAAATGTTCTCAGCTCAAAGCAAGAAGGATAAAGAAATAGCACATCTAACAGTCAGAACAGCAGAATAGTCTGTTCGCTGGCTAATGCTCAGCTTCACTTGGCTTCGGTTCCCCCCCTTGGAAAAGGAGGTGAAGGAAGGTGACCTACAGGCAGCCACGGCTTTCCCGGCGCGAGCCGGCGTGCGCGCAGGCCCACGAAGGCGGCGGCATCGCGGCGCGAGGGCTGTGGGAGCGCGGGGTGCGACGCGGGGAGCAGCCCCGCGCTCTGCCCTGGCGCAGGGGGCAGCGAGCGCCCGCGCCCGCAGCTGCCCCGAGGGCCCGCCGAGCGTAACCCACGCGCGTTTGTGAAACCCTTAGAAAGTCGTGCGTGGCAGAGAGCCTGGAAATTTAGTGTAGCAAAGATCTAAATGAAATCCTGAGTGAACACAAAAGTCAGCTGGTATGGTACAGATACATGTAGATATAAATACATTTACATCCATATAATACGTTCTTGTCCGGGCGTCTCTCTGAAAGCTGTAGCACATGTACTAGAAATTACGTGCAAGCCTAAGGATTTCAAATAATCCAAATACCTCTTCTTTTTATCCTCTTCCACAAAATTAGTACGGCCTCTAAACAAATCCACAAATCTAAACAGCAGAAAGCAGAATGTGTATTACTTAAAATTTATACATAACATCACCAAATAAGATATGAGAGAGGCATGTAGTAAACTATGTAACAAAATGAGAAGTAACATCAGAAATCACTCCTCCTTAAAAGTAGCCTTAGTGCCAACATCTTTCAAGATCATATTTAATCAGTGTATTAGTCTGACAACTCTTGGGGACAGGGACCATCTCTTTTTCAGTGTTTAAAGGAGCCTTAGTTCAGTGGCATCCCAATCTTGGACAGTTTTCATTTGTTACTATAATGCAATTGCATAATAGTAGTGGTTAAAAATAATACCTTTTAGCAATGGCTTCAAGTCGATAACTCAGCTGAGGATGAATCACTCTCTACTTTATTGGAATTTGTATTCTTACTTGCTATGAAGTTCACTGACTGGCTGAGATTACAAAGCAAATAAGAATTTTTATGGGGAAGTATAGAAGTAAAGGAGTTCAGCTTCTGAATGAATATCTCCAAAACTAGGAAATTAAACGATAACAACAAAAGCTGAGAGGAGCCCAAGGGAATTAGGTGTCCAGCTGTCATTCATTTTCTGAATTCCTTCTGCTCAGGCTAGACTTTCAGGGAGACATTTTTATCTTTGCACATTGGTGAGCAATAAACTTAGGGAACAGACTTCATGTTCTTACTCTTTGGGGACAAAATGTGTACATATATATTATTTTTTTTTCTTGACAGCGACAAAAACTGAAAGAACAGCATTGGTATAAAAATTCCCTTTGCATTAGAAGGATACTCCATGTTTGAAAGACAGGAAAAAAGACAGTCCTTGATCCTGGTAATTTTCATCATTTAGCCATCGGTAGGAAATATTTTTAAATCACACCTTTCAAGCATATGGATACGTGAGTATATTTTATGGAATTTTCTGTTTCTGATGGTTGAGCCAGCATTAACAGAGCCTCATATTTTATTGTTTCGCTATTTTTATTATATCAAATGTCTCTGTTTCTTTAGTTCTTGCGGCACACTGCATAACTATGGAAGCAAGTTCATCTCTGCTATGACAGAAACACTAAAATAGAGATCCCTTAGGACAATTTTTATTTCTGAGATGGAAAGATGATATTCAAAGACATGAGTGATAGACATCTACCTGCCACTGAGAACAGATGGACTCTGGGCACCTACTCCCTATTTGAGCTTTTGAATATCTCTTTCTTGTCAGGTTTATGACTTTGTAATTTCAAAACTATTGGATCTTTTTTCAGGGTAGTCCTATCATTTGTCCATGATTAAAGAGTCTGTATATCCCTACTGTATCATGTCCAAAAGCCATCAATTAAAGTTATGCTGCTGACCACTCAGTCAAGAGATAGGATCCAAGAGTTCAAGGTACCAGTTCCAGGGAAATACAGACATATAAAGGACGGTTTTTTAAACAAACTTGCATGGAGATATTAACCCTGTAATTCAGCGAGTGAACTAAAAATAACAGAGTACAAATCTTACACCAAAGAAGTACATGTGAAGTTTTTTGTTTTCTGGGTTTCTGAAAAAATCTCCCAACAAAATAACCGCAGTATCTTAGTACTGAAAATATATAGGTTAGTATTAAGAAACACTAACAGGTAGCTTTTATTTTAGGGGTGAATTTTAGCAAACCTTCAGATATTGTTAGGAAAAACAAAAGCCTCAATGTACCCACAGCTGAGAACCTCGGGATGAAATTAAGTTAAACGCTAGAGGAAAATTGCACGTAGGACACCCTCGTGTAGGAACGGTAGGCAGTTTTAACACACCTTTCTGTTTCTATGTGACTGTGCAAGGGCCTGCCAAAGTCTGGAGACAAGTAACATCGAGGTAGCTTACGTGCTTTGCCAGAAATCTGTGCTGAAATAAATGTAGCTAAAATTTAGGGGAATACTGTAGATCTCTTAGCAGACCAAGAAGCCCAAGAAAACAGACCAAGGATCCATCATGCCACTAAACAAAAAGATTGCTACTAATCTCAAAAGCTTTTTGTTTTTAAAGGGCTTCAACCTGGTGCAATTTTAAATAAAGTATATTTTTTAATAAAGTATATATCTTTGCAGAAGCACAAGAAATTGCACCTAAATGCAAGTCTTCTGGACTCCTCAGCCTACTGCTAACTAATCTTAAATTAATTAATCAGAATAGGCATCTCGAGCTCCATTCCCTCCAAAGGTCAGCAAATAGAAAAAATGCCAATGAAAAGATTTCGAGATTTCAGCTTCTCTATGAGATTACAGCAGACAGCAAAATCAGTGTCATCTGGGAAGCAATATTTTGGAGACAAAAAAAATAGACAAGTAGAAAATGTGATTGTTATATAATAATATCTACCGGACCAATAAAGCTACTTGCAGGTCAATATCTGTATTATCAGTCATAATTCAATGAAGGCAAGTGCAATTAATTATTCAATACCACTTAGCTTTTGTACAGTACTTTTCACCAGTGCTGTTCATCAGCACCTAGCAGTTTATAAAAAAGAGAGTGTTTCATTATCACATTTTAACAGGTAAAATGATAGCTGAGACAAAAGAGAGAAAGTGACTTGCTGAAGGTCATTCGACAGGCACAAGGCAGAGCTGGGAATAGACGACAAGTCTCATGAATCCCCATCCAACATTCTCGCCATCAGATAGCGCAGTCCTTCACAGTAACTCACTGTTCGTCTGCTCTTTCAGCAGCCTGCCACAAATTACATTCCTCGCTCTAGATAACTGTGTCCTTATATATTGGAGGAGATAAATACTGGTAGTGTGGAAAACCTAGAAGGTTTCATCTACAATGAAAGTGGCTAAGAAATAACAGTCAATCTTACTCTACCAGCAGGTAAAATAAATGTCCCTCCCTCCCTCATTTATTAGAGGCTGAGTAAGATCACAGAATAAGTTACCACAAATGACTTTGATCTCTGTCTTTTCATCTCAAGGCCTGAATTTAAAATCAGCACTACGGCAAAGCAAGCAATGAGGTGGACAAGAGATGCCTCGGAAAACCCTCATGTGGACTACTATACATTTCCAAGTATTCAAAAGCTACACGACATTAGGTGCCAATTGGATTTCTTTGCTTTTTCCAGCCAGACCCATGTGGAAGGCACGTGTGGAAGTTAATTTTTGGACACCTCCATGGGCATTCTTTAGCAGGTGTTGAAATAAAAGTTACCATTTCCTGCTCCTTAAGAGTTCTTAGAATTAGGCTTCCAGCCATAGGCTTATCTAAAATCCATGGAATCCAATTAAAACTGTACCGAAGTCTAGACTGAATTATCTTTTCGTGAACTATTGGTAGCACAAATTAGAAGTTTGCATTGAGCTTCTGTTGAATGCATCTATTGCTAGTGAAGTGGGTTAAATTCCACCTTCTTGAAGTAACATCTGATGGACATGCTCATAATACAACTGAAAGACAATTGCTGTGTTTTTCAGATTTTTCAGTTGTCAATTGGCAACTAGTCCTGCACTTGATTTCCTTTTCTTAGTGTTTGAATACCCACATTCATGATGGCTCTTCTAATATAGACACTCTGAGCATCTCAGTTTTGCTAGCCAACGCTGAGGTTATTTGCTGAAGAACTACAGTTCTTACAGAGGTAAGAATCATCCTCTCGCATTGTCACAGTCCATGTAGGTATCTAAACTACATAATTGGGACGACATCTCCAAAATTCAAGCATTTTCTTACATTCTGGCTACTCTGTCCTGGTCCTTCATCACTCTAGATGCAGCCTTGAAATAAAATGAGGTATGGTTCATTCTACTGTACTGTCTTCAAGAACTGGCAATTTGTCTTCTCCATCACGCGCTACCACGGTCAACTGTTTCTATCACTGTACGTGTTGCAGTATTCCCAAATGAAGGCACTAATACGACAGGTTGTTGACTGTCAGCAGCAGTTGAGGTGCTAGGGGAAGGTTTGCTTGCATGATTCAACAGCTGGCACCCTTTCTTCACTGAATGAGCCCTGAGAAGGGATAATGCACTGCCACATTTCAGTATACAATGGAAAAAATCATATCCTCGATCACTTAAATGCATTGAAGAGTCTACAGTTTTTATTGCAAAGGTCTAGCTACACCCCAGCAGAAAAGGTTCCTCACTTTAATTCCTCTGAATGCATTATAGAGCGATTATTTTTCATTTGCTAAAAAGCAGTCAGGGCTGTCCTATACAATCCTTGCACCCCTACATCTAAGATACAGCCACCAAAACAAAGTAGTAAACAAAGCAATTTCTTCATGAAGCAAAGATATTAGTTTGTAAGAGCTGTAGCCAGTAAAAAAGTGCTTTTTCATGAGCTTTTCATCCAGAAGTCCCAAGATAGTTCGATCTTATGAGATCCCCTGGAGACAGGAAACGTCATTATCATTTTACAGATTCTGGAAGCTGGTTGTGAAAAGTTCGTTTTTCTTGCACAACTTTTCACAAGCATTGTCAGTGTTGGAAATAGAGTACAAGAGAGCTGCCTCTTCTGTCCTCATTACAGAATTAGTCCCAACACAGCAGCATCTGTAGCAACATTTCCATGTTACTTTTATGTAAAATGGGATCGCTCTTATTTCCAGACTCCTGCTACTGTTTAATCTCTATAACATATTGCTATGTCCATTACTGCTGATTTAAAAGTAAAATATAATAAAAAAATAAGGCTGATAAATATATGTAGAGCTGAATGTCAAAGAGCAAAAGCAAATATGGTAATAATAAAATTATTATAATAAAATGCGGTAATAGGCAACATCCAGGACTTTTCAAAGGTACCTCGTATTCAGAATCAGTTTCTTCAACAGCCTTTCTCTTCAGCCATATCAAATCAATCTGATTACTTCCAACAAAGTTATATAAAACATCTTATAATATATTACAACATAAAACATCTCTCATCGGGCAGGGAGACACAGCAGGAATCACACAAAGACAAGCTATTTCTACTCCTGAAGCTTTCCGTGTATTAAACAACTGCCTGTGTCTAATCCTGTAGGGAGGAGGAATTGATTTTAATAATAATATTTTCCAAACTACTAGAATTACTGAAAAAGATGAAATCTGTCATTTCTGAATTATGAGCACTGGGATCTTTCTCAATGAAGTCCTAGAAATAGTCCAGCTTTGAAACTATAGAATTGAGACATTTAGAATTCCAGCCTTAAACATTAGAGGACATCAGCCGTAAGAACTGTCACTATCATTTTTCACAGGTGAATATTGTTTGCCTGTTTTCCAAGCCAACATGTTACGGGGAAGGAACAGTACATTCCTCACTGCTGCCTGAACCTACGTGGTATCTGCAGCAGTAGTTCTGGAAGCAGCGTTTCAGAACACAGAAATGAAGCTGATGATCGCAGGAGCATGAAAAATACACATATTCACTTGACTGAAATGTAAGAAACGCGTAGCACTGCTTAGCGTCCCAGCAGCATCCCAGATGTAGACATTTGCACATGGACACAGCAGAGAACAGCACATGCCCACCTGGTATGTTCTCTCTTAACCTCACTAAACAAACAATTCAAATGCAATACTATCAAAAAATAATAAATAGCATTGACATGAAAACCCCGAGATACTAATCAAATGGATTAAAATAGTATCTTTTTATTGCAATTAAAATATACACCTAGAACAGAAAATAAAGTCATTAGCTGAAAAAGGATGCATCAAGATATCTATTCTAAAGGTACTGAGCAATATCCGACTTCTTTTACACTTATACAATGTCATTCCTACAACGTGGCACTCGGCAAGGACAGCTTTTGGCTCTTGCACTTTGTGGGAGGCTTTGGATTAGTTTTCATCTGGGTTTGGAGGAGAGCAGGTAAGGGCCAGTGAAGATGAAGGAGTATGGTTTTTCTCCATTTGAATCATCTTAGTTTTGCCATTTGTGTTTTAAGGAGTATTTATCAGAGCGTAGTAGAATACACATCTTTTAGATAGGTAGCTGTAGTTAACAGGTCACCTACCTGCCTGTTGTTGGGGTTTTTTTTCATTTTATCACAGATGCCCCTGCTATTAGCAGATACACACAGTGTGTGTACATGCTTAATTCTGTACCCTGCTTGTGCTTATGAATCTAGTCTGGTTCAAAACCAAGGCAGATTCGTGTTGCATATAATGTCTCACAGGGAGAGGTACTGAAAACAAGCAGGTGAAAGATCAGCTATCAAAGGAAAAAGCAATAATCCACCCCTGTTAATTTTCTAATCTCTCATTAAAATCTTCTTTAGAAAGGGCTTCTTTAGACATATATCTGGCAACAATTTATTAATAATATTACATTAGTGTCATTTTCATCTTCCATTGGAAAATGCAACAAATCATTCCCATAAATAAAAGGGAAAGATGAATGACGGGATTTTACTACAGAAGGTGCCACTGACACTCTAATTAGGAACACAAGGATTATGCTTAGGGCGGATGAATCCCCTAAAGTGTCAGCAGTATTTCTACCTCCTTCTATCAGGAAAGGAAAAGTTGAGGCCAGCTGAGGAAAATCAAGGAAGCAGAGAAAAAGACAATTATACCTCCTTTTCTCCTCCAAAGACAATCTGGACATTCCCGAGCTGGGTGTTGGTCTCAGCGCACGCCAGGACGTGTGTGTGCCCATGTACCTCATGATGCCGCGAGGACGGCGAATGCCCCTCTTCCCCCCAAATTACCCTCTGCTAATATTTGATATACAGCCAAAGCTCTTCTGTGAAGAAGATGAGCGAACTACCTATGAAAAAATAAACTGCATTTCAAGAACATCCATTGCTGGAAGGGGCTGATTTTCTTGTCCTCAAACCACCCTGTTCCTAAGGCTCCTGGGCTGCCTCTGAATTGCCGACAAAACCATATTGGGGGTTCGCTATATGGTGCGATCGGTTTTGTCAGACTCACTCGCTCATTCGTTTCTCTCTCCTGCACCAGCCCAGGGTGCCTGACTGTGAAACCAAGGAACAGCTAAACTGACCCATATTGCTGTTGTGACACTAGTAAACTACACATATTAATACCACGGCATCTAGCATGGCACTAATAGTTGGATTATTAGTGGCTGAACAAGCAGGCTCAGGCAGCCTTTATTAGGCTAATGAACAGATTTTTCCAACCAATGTCCCTAATCACCGTGCCTGCCTGCAGTAAAACTGCATGAATAACTGTTAAACCAGATACAATTAAGGTCCTCACTGGGATTAGAGCTACGGAGCGGCTGTTCCCAGGCACCTAGATCCCTGTTTCCTAATTCTAGTTAATAGGAGACCTTCTGCCTGCTTTCTGCCTTAAGCCAGTAAAGGAGAAGGCAGGGGGAGGGAGGAGGGGAGAAAACCCTTTGCAGAATATCAGATCCTCTCTCCTAACCTTTCCTGGATGAATAGAGACGGATTGTGAATCGTGCAAACCTAACATCTTCTAGAACAATGAGGCCCTTCAGCGATAACAATAGTACTAATCATAATAGTAGGCAGCTCCAGCCCCTTTCTATCATGTGCAAACAGTTGGGGCAGAATATGAAATTGCTTTAGAAATAGATACTGACTTTTTCCCCCCCCTCTCCCTTTCACTTGCCTACTAAGAATAGCCTAATTTATTCATGCTTTTATTTGGCAACAGAAACTAGGCTGACCTGCCTCCCTTTTTATTCACACAGATAAAAGGGCTTTGGCAAAAAGGCAGAGGACACTCTCTGCATTTAAAGGTGTCTAGTGTTGCTCTCCAAAGGAATGACAGAATGGTTACTGCTTCTTTCATTGGTCCTCCTCTGCTCTCTGGCCTTCATCTCTTTTCTCTACGACTTTCTTTGGGGCTGTTCATGCCATAAAACTAGGTTAAATCTGGGGCGGAGGGGAGGGGAGAGAGTAAAAGAAACTCAAGTGCCTTCAGCATCTCGTTCAGAATAGTGTGGCACTGTGCGGCTACAGAGGTCCTATGTGTAACTCGCAGTCTTGGAGCTCAGGGAAGAGAGCATGATTTAGAGATTTTGTTGAGAGTGTGTGTGTTTGGGGGGGGGGCGGGCGGGGGGGCTGAAAAGGGGCTTGCATTAACCCTTCTTTTATCTCCGTATAACGAGAGCTGCTACTCAGAAAACGCGAGTCATTGAAGAAACACCTTGCATACCAAAACCAATCCATATGAGACAGCCCCGCTGTATACGTTCCGCTTACGTCCTCAGCTGCGTACTCACAGCAGAGCCCTCCTGAGGAGCACTCACAGCCGAGCTGTTACACTGAAGACAGATAACAGCAAAGTTAATTGCTAAGCACAAACACAGGGATCTTTCAAGCTGGACAAAACCCCTGTATATCCAAACACAGCTTCAGTGCCTGCCTGCGCATCCACTCGGGTGAGCAAAGAGCGGGGTTATCTGTCGTTGGATAGGGGTAAGAGGGCTTCTGTCTGGGTGAGCAAAGTTCAGCTGCTCCCTGCTTGATTAGTAAAACCTCAGTCTAAATAATCATTTTTAAAAACCTATCAGAGGTGGTCGGTCGTGTGTTTTGGCTGACGGTGCTGCAGAAAAGCAGTGGCACTGCCTGACTGTCGTGCCAGGGCGCGTCTGCACAAGATAGCCACAACCACGGTCACCCACAAAGTCAGGTCTTCTCCAGGCTACTAGAGTCTCACCTTCCCCACACATTTCTTCCCATGGTGATTTCAGAAGTGCTTCAGGTGGTTTTCTCCATGATTGCTGCTACATCCAAGGTTCCCTTTTCTCTTAAGTTTATCTCATTGCATGCAAGGTATTTCTATAAAAGATGGTGTAGAAAGTCACATAAAGAGGAGGCAAACTAATAGTCTATGTCTGAAAAAACAAACACTGAGGATGTTGATGTGCAAGACCATCTTAACAGTATCTCCTGCACTTTTAAAATCAACCACACCCACCATAGATTGATACTTGCCCTGCTCAACATCCGACTCCTGGTTTACAGTTCTAAATTATCACTTAAGTGACTGATTTTGTTCCTTCTGCACCTTTTGGACTACCTCGTTTTCTCAGCTATGCCAAAATAAATATGAATTCAGCAGATATATTATGGTTTACTCCGCTGTAACTGAGAGCAGAATGTGACTTGTCTTCTTCTCGGATACATTATTAAGGAACCTAGTGAGAGCACAGATTTTCCTGCTATGTTATCACATGATAAGGTCGAGTTGATCTGCAAAGTGAAACCTTTCAGAATTTTATTTGGCAGTTTGCTTTAAAACATCAAGTGGTAAATGGTTTCTGCTCTATTTCAGTTCTCATGAACACAGTTCTTTTACAACTGAACCCTTCAACAGGTTAGCAAACATTGTCTCTCTGCCAAGACATGCCATTTCTTTTTTTGTAGAATACTTCTTTTCTTCATTCCTCTGCCAACCCTTTTCTCTTCTCCACACACTGCTTTCAGATTGCCAAGACATGATCGTGTCCTTTAAAGTTGATTTCGGAATTAGTTGGCATATCTTCTTAGCTTTCATCTATTATTCTATCTGGAAACACAATAGAAAGCTTTGACTTTTGAGATTTTTTTTTTTTAAGCACCTCTCTTGAGAACCTATCAAAGTGCTAGCTACCACTGATTTTGTGTAAGAAACTAGACCATCAGGATTAATATTCTTTTCCATATACAGTTGAGAAAGGTTGAAACTTCAAAGCTAAAATCCAGATTTAACCTCCCTGCAAAGCTCACGTATTGGCATCTTCTTATCAAGCTGAAAAATGAGATGTAAGAGGGAAGCCTTGTGCAAGCATACTTGCCCTAATCCACTCCAGCACTGTCCAAGAAGGATTCCCTAGTGCATAGACACCATCTAACCATATAAAATGCACCAGATTGGGCATCCAGAGGGTTGTGTCCTTAAGAAGTCTATCAGGAGAGTTAAAGCCGCAAACAGTAGCTGTGGTCATCTCATCTGTCATTCTGTTGCACTGGTAACAAAAGATGTCTCACTTCTCTCACTGGTCAAAAGATCTTTCCGAGTCCTCAACTCATTCTGGTAGCTCTGTTGTAAATGTTGTCTGTATTTTTTCCACACACTCTGTGAAGATGAGCCTCAGTAACCCAGGAGTTGTCTCCCTACCTCCCTACTCCTTACACAGCCAATAATCATATTTGCCATTTGAAGAGTCAGCATCTATTTGGGAGCACAGAATTACCTGGGTTTCTGTCATTACCCCAATCCCCTTTTCATGCCATTGCATTCATGGAAATGGTCTCCACCTTTTAAGTGTGACCTACGTTCTTTGTTCGTAGACGCAGGATTTTGCATTTGGCTGCATTTTTTCAGAGTGCTTATTTCTGCTATTATTTTGTGTGTCCCTTAACTCTTCAGAATGAAAACTTTTTGGGCAGTCACTCTACCTGACTATGTGCTGGTGTGGTGCCTAACACAACAGACCTTTGACCCTGGTAGGAGCTCTTGAATGAACTTCACTAGCCTTCTCTTCTCCACATGCCATTCACAGAGCCATCTTTATGTTGGGCTGCTTCTTCTATGTCTTTTAGTATTCAGATGCCAAGTATCACATGAGCCACTACATGTCAGTTTACTGCCTCCCTTCCGTTGCCTTGAGTTCAACACAAAAGTATGCCCATTTACCTAACCTGTTGTCAGACATGCACGCTTAAAGGCTAACCTGGCCACACAACACAAAATCACGAGCTTGCTTGCCAAGACTTCCCACTCCTACTCTTCATAATAGGTTTCAGAAACATCTACAGAAGTCAAAAATACCTTTGCTGTCATTAGAGCTCAGGATGGCCAAACTCAGGACAGACTTAGGGCTGCATACATCCCATGTATTTATGGACCAAAGATCAACAAATGTTTCAGATGTACCTGTATTGATGTAGCTGGGAGTTATAGACACAACCCAGAACAGAGGTATTCTCTTCAACCAGTTCTTGCCATAAACACTGGCAACCAACCTATTCTATGGAGAAATGACCCTTAAACGAGGTTTTATTGGATGTCAGATGCAATCTATCAGCCAGAACAGTTTAGGCTTCCCTGTGCAGATGATGATCCCAGGATTTTAGAGTGAGGCTCTATTTTAATGCTCTTTTGACCCCCTTCGCATGGGCTGTTGTTACAAGTTTGGTGGGATCAGTGAAGGGCCCAATGCATGACAACAGAACAGTAACAGCGCTGCAGGTTCAGCACTATTCCTAGCAGTAGGGAGTCTATACTTTCTCAAAAATAGTCCAAAAAATCACCCCTAGAGTGCGATATGGAGAGAACTAACCTACTCAAAACATACAAACAATACCTAAGTAAAACGTGTCTCTGTTAATTTTTCCCAGAAGAAACATATAAATCACTTGCTACCACCTGTTGTCTTCTACCAGTTGAAGGACAGTGGATTTTAAATTCATCTCTGCAAGTTTTTCAAAATTCCTTAGTATTTCACCCCTCAAACATTTAATTGCTTCTGACTGCCTTCAGGAGTTGCACTGGAAGAAAAGCCGTTGTGCAAGGCAGCTGGGAGACCTCAAGCAGTTCCAACTTTTCCCAGTTAATTCTATAGCCTGAAAGCAAGCCAAGATCTTGGATTAACACTAGAAGGGCGAGGATTGTGGCTTCAGAGTTTGTTACAAACAAAAGCACATTGTCAGTGTATAGCATCAAATGGTACTTCAATGAACCAACCTTGATACCCTGAATACTTGAGTGAAAGCGTACCGTGATTGCCATTTATTTCAGGGCATCAGCAAACTCTGATGTTGTTGCAAGCCCATAGGGAAGCCAGGGCATTTGTAGTTTAGCAAAAACACAAACAAACGCACCCCTCCCCCCCCAAAAAAAACCCCAAACCCAAACAAATTCCCCACACTGCCAATAAAACCAAACAAAAAGTTTACCTTGCATGGGTTAGCTTTCAGGACCTTGCATGCAGGACCGTAATTAGACTTGGGGAGATTTTAGTCAAATTAAGGAATTGTGTTTTATAAGCTTGATGTATATCTCATTGTATATTATGCTTATCTCAGACTGCAATAATCATTCCCCCGGCTGCTTTTTGCTTAAGATGGCAAGTTAGCAGTCTACCTACTTTTTCCCTGACTCCCAGAAGTCTTAACAATGTGTAAATTCAATGCGGGCCATATGCAGTTTATTTAACCTCGCCAGGTGTTCTGGGAAAGGACTTTTACCCTGTTGCTGATCTAATTTCATCTTCTGTCTTCACCTTTTCCTTAAAACCACAGCAAAACTAATAACTTAGCCTCAAAGCAAGTCTTCAAAGCAGCTTGTCAATTTTCCTTAAAGAAAAACTGAAGAGATCAACTTCCTTTTTTTTTTTTTTTCCTTTTTGTATAAACAACCTGAAATGGGGATCTAAAATGAGCACGGTATTAGATTTCTGTTTTATTTCATGCTCAAAGTGCATGGAGTAAGTTTTATGGTAATGAATGCACAGTCAGAGATTAGAAGTACATCAGCTGAGGAGTTGAACACAGCTCCCATGAGGACAGGGGAAAAAAAAGAATAATCAACCTATGAATACAGCCTTTATTACGATACTACAGTTCTAGACCATCTAATTTATGGCTTGAGTGGAAAGATTTATGTTCTATTAGTTCCAGATTTCATTAGACTTATGCACAGTTATGATAAGGATGTGTGCATCTCTGGAAGTTTGTCAAAAAGTCTATGAAAATTCTGCATAGTGAATTCCCCTGGTCGCAGACCACATGTCTGACACGACGGCTTCTCAGGCAGACCATGTTCTTCTCCTAGTTTGTACTTAGAAAGCAAACTCAGCAGGTAAAGCTGGTTTTTTGCTCTGTCTGAATAAACCCCAGCACAGTGGGAGTCCTATAAATCGGGATTTTAGAGTGTTAGGATAATGCAGATAATAAAATCAAAACAATAACAGCATGAAACAATGCAGGAAACCAAATTCAGCACTGTACAACATATCCAGCTTGCGAGAAACCTGACCCAACTAAAATCTGCCCTTTGCTCTACAACTTCCCCTGTAAAGTCTTGAAAACGCATTATTTCGGAGATGGGACTGTGTCAAAAAAAACCCTCTTTTTTTAGTCTGCTTTGTATAGGATGGTTTCTTTACTCAAGAGTACAGAGAATTTGATTATCGACCTTCAGGGGTTGGCCTTGAGGCCAAGAACCCGTGGCCCTCAACATCCCGTGTGAGGTCCTCAGACAGATCAAATATTTCTGGGGTAAGTACCAGAAGATTTCCTTGTCACACGCTTTAGAGTTGCCCGCAATTCTGAGGCTGTTTCCATATGATGTGCTCTCTAGATCAGCCCATTTACATTTAATTTTACATTGCTGGGAGGTTTCCCAAATCTAAGCAGCCACGCCATGCGTTTAATCCCCTACTGAAGACGTGCAACCCAACTGCACCACAGGCATTGACAGAAGTATCAGGGAGGAGACGCAGCAGAGACTGTTGTACCTCCAGACATGAGTAGTTTTACCTGCAGATGTTTTTAGCTGAGAGGGAAGGAGCATAGCCTACAGGAGGAAGGAGTTTGGAGGAGTCAGCTTGCTCCTGGCTTGGCTGGTAGTTAGATAAATAACTGTATACACAGGATATAACTAGTAATCAGGTCATGAATCTCTGCATATAGTTATTTTTATAAGAAGCCAAACACATTTGGCAAGCCTGGCATCGTCTTAGGTTGTTAGCTGGCAAACAGTACACAAAGTCTTTCAATCCAGCGAGAGCAACAGCAAAGAGGAGATCACAGTTGACAGGAAGACAATAAAAACATCACTGAGCACAGAACAAAGAAGGGACTTGGGACAACAGGAGAGCTAAATTTCAAGCCCTGTATATGCATGAAAGGAAGAATTCGGTCCATGATCAAGTAGATTATGGGTATTAAAAATACAAAAATTAAGGAAATTATTTTAAAATGAATACTTTGATGTCCTATTAGCTTGAAACACAAAATAAACAAACAAAAAAAATAAGATCCAATTATCTAAAATAATCAGTCAATCGACAACAAATGCATTTGATAAATACTGATTGAGAATGGAGAATAACATTTCAGCTCCAGGAATCAGCAGAGGAAACCCATGCTTGTAACGCATTCCTCAGAGCCTTGGTATCCATGTCTACATTTAGAGACATGAAAGATTCACTAAACACAGATGAGATCATTCACAGGATGAATAATTCAGGTGATTCCAACATAAAGGACTGACCACTGAGAGGAACAGCTCAAACCCAACTATAAGTGCTTCTGAACAGAAAGCAATGAGTTGCCGAAAAATTACATCAAAACTAGAAGAACTAATAGTGAAGAACAAGTACAGCAGAGCAAAAAGAATCCAGGTGAGACAAATATAAACTTGTCAAAAACATAGGCACCATGCCACAGAAAGCAAGATGAAAGATAAGAGTGGAGCACACCTCCATGCACACCTCCATACCCCCCCCCCCCCAAAGAAGGACTCAAAAAAACTCCATGAGAAGAGTTTAGCCTGGCACAACAGAAAGAGCAGACAAGCCGTTGCAGGACGCCAGGGCAGGCAGGCAGTCCTCTGCAGCAGAGAAGGCAAGGACCCGAGGCTCCTCTAGGACAGTCCATCTCAGTCCAGCTCTCAAAATTACCCAGAGCGGCCCTAAACATGGGAGTCGCTGGCAGAGCAGGGGCAGAGGCGAGGACAGGGCTGGAGAAAAGTGGAAGAGAGGGATCACACAGCAGCGAGAGCAGGAGCAGGGACGTGGCTGCCGGGAGCCACCAGCCTCCCGAGGAGCCGTACCTTCCCACCGCCGAGCACGCTGCACAGGGACCCTCCAGCCACGTCCCAAACTTGGAGGTGGAAAGGCACAGGGCACGTCCCAGGAGGCACCGAGGAAAAGCCATGGATTTATACGCAGAGCACTGGCTATCATTTTGGATAGGTTTATTTACATTAGATCTATCACGGAAAAGGCAGCTGAGTTTTACAAGCACTCTTATCCAGCACAAAATGAAAGAGCGAGCAGGGATGTTGGCAATAGCCAGGCTTCGAGGAACCAGCACACCCCCATTACTTTCCCTTTCCCAAGGAGCGATTTTCCTTATCTATATCTGTGAGCTGGATCTCACCATTACACCGAGTCCCACCGAAGTTTGCTTTATTGTGATGGAAAAATCAGCAACAGACCCACGGCCCCCCAGGGGACACCCGGGTACCAGTCACTCAACCCACGGTGGTGTTATAAAACAGCAACCTTCTGCTTTGCTAACGCACAGACATCTGAGCCGTAAGCAATTTGTATAAAGCATTTTAAGATATCAAGAAAAGAGCAAAAAGCAAAGATGAGAAACAATAGCATACTGTTTAACACAACTCCCAGTAATTTTCTTGTCTCTATGCATCAAGTTTAAAACTGAAAAAAAAAAAAAATCATCATCTCTCCTTGTATACATCCCGGCAAACTGTACCAGGGTACTTCGAGTTTGTCTCTCTTGGCTTCTGTTATGTTGACTTCTGCTACAGGACGAGTGAACACACTGAGGAATAAAGCCATAATTCTGCTCCAAAATCTAATGCCAGCTGGAAACAGTGAAATTATGACATTGGACTTGTCAGTGCGGATGTCAACAGCAGTAGCACGTAAAGGTTTTATGAAATACTTTTTTTGCAGTCCACCAGATCCTGTAAAAGTGCTCAGAGGTTGCCTGTTAGGACCTGATCTAAACCTCTTTAAATTAGTAAAAGTCTAATAATGGGCTTTAATGGTCTCTGGATCAGAACCTTTAATGATAAACAGGTCTGGAATAGCAATTTTTACATCTCCCTTGAAAGTAAATGTTTTGGTTTAAGTCCCTCTTCTCCAGAAACAAGCCAAGAAAAAGGCTGCGACTAGCCTGCCTCTTGGACAGATTCCTTCTGATTTTCTTTGTGCATTACGAGCAAATAATATAACCAGTAATCTGTAACCACGGTCAAGCTAAAATCTAGGGTAAGCTGACACTATTCGTCTTGGCCATTATTTGAGGAAGAAACTGATTACAGGTTGGCATACCATTTGCACAAGAGTATTTCATGCTGTTGGTTTTGTAGTAACAGTATTTAAGAATCTGCCAGAGAATTAGTAAAAGTAACTATGTTTACTAAGAGTAATGCTAACTAAACAGCTCCAGACAAAGCCTCCTATGCTTTACAAACCTTTGCACCCTGCCAGAAGAATGTGGGAAAAGAGTTAATCAATAAAAGACAAAATAGAAGCATTACCTCATCGCGATGAAAACTCCCATAGCCTAAACACTGATCCAAAAAGAGAAAACTGAACTAGTGACTCCAGCGATAGGAGTAAAACTTTGGTAACATCAAGAGCTCCATTCTAGTTAGAGAAATACTTGGCTCCCAGTAAAGTAGTAATCGCTGGTTTTATCCCGCAAAATGGAGATAGAGATAAAAAGCAAACACAAAAATGAATTGTTTTTAAAACAGAGTGTGATAACTTTAGGCCAGACTATGCCTTACAAAATATTTGTAGGTAGCTGATTACAAAGAAGCATCTGTCATAATTCTGGCCTCTATACGTTACCATACCCTACGGCAGCAATAATATGTGCCCATTACTAAATAGCTAGCAAATCATCTAACGGTATGTCAACATATTAGCCACAAAGTATATATGTGGGTATGAAAGAAGAAATCATTTTAAGAAAGCAAGCAGAAATGACTTTAAAGCTATGTTCTCTTCCTGGAATGAGGTTCTTTGTCTGAATCACACCCTGGTCTAGAAAGCTCAGGGGGGACTTCTCAGAAGTTTCTCAGTTCCCTTTAACATAGCCCAGACGTTCGTGAGCTGTGCAGATAGCGAGGCGTAGACACCGTCATCTGAAGTTCAGTTTCCATGAAGATCACGCGCGGTGTGTTTTGTTCCCGACAGTCATGCCTGCTTTGACCAGCACTGTCGAGATTTCGTCCTTCCCACCCTCAAAAGTGTCAGGAGGAATAAAAACAGTCAACAAAAGCTTCAGGCAGGTAGAAACCGCTGCACAAAAGTCCTCACTTTTTAACTAAAACTGAACTTCTCAAACTTTCTATACACTCAGCGCAAATTAGGGTTCGATTCAGACTTTAGGCAAATGCAAACAACAGCCCCAGACCGGACAACGCTGTGCACAATGCTCATCCACTTACAGCAACTTGATCATTTGCGTGTGCTACAGCTCGCCTGTCGTTCGCTTCATGCTGCTTTTGGAGCTGTTTTTTCCATTTGTTTGTGTTGAAGGCTGCATTTGTTTTCTTTCCTTGTACTGAAAAAACTGGAGTACTGTTGACAGTAAAATTATTAGGCCCTTTACCCTAAAGTTGTCAACCAGTCTTGGCTGTTAACAGATCTAACAATTAGGTAATTAAAAGTATGATTGACAGGCAAACAGCGAAAGAAACCAAACCTGTTATTGCACCCCTTCAGAGCAACAAATAAACCCTCTGTACGTTTTCAGTATTCACTGGCTTCAACAGGCCTAATTATCCCTGGTTGATGAGTATGTGCATAGCATTCAGAAAGTGTAAGGTTTTCATGTCACTTTTTTTTTTTTTTTACTTTTTTTTGAGCTAGAAACCTTTTTCTGATACGTGTGCGCGTTTTGAATATAATGCTAAAATACTGGATGTCACCCTGACTGCTGGAAATAAGCCAACGTATAATAATATCCTATCAGGAATGCTTAGGAAAAATAAATCACTCCAGATCCTTGGAGTCAGCGATGCAACTGTTATTCCCCTGTCAGAAGCAGGCAAGCGCATATGTTTAGTGCTGCACTTTAAGGTATGCAGTCAGAGCTGGTCTCCCGTACGGGACCAGCCTACATGACTGACAGTAACAGAGCTGTCACCGTGCGTTTCCCATTTTCTGCAGTGTGCGATTCTGCACCCTGCTGTGTACCTCCTCGGTGGCCACTGATTTGATATGACATATTCTGAGAGGCAAAACACCTGGTGATATATTTAAAATAAAACCAAAAACTTGCTGCTCTTTTCCAATTTAGACATCTAGAGAGAAGTCTGCACTGTATGAGATCCTTTAATTTTTTATTCTCTCCTTTTCAGATCACATTCTCTGCCTTTCTCACACACAGACCAGGCAATAAATCTGTGTGCGCTTCGTTTTTGGTGGGCATCATTCAAAGGCTGGTTTGTTAGGTGTAATTACATTCACAGCAGTTTGAAAGAATTGAGCTAAGCCGCCTGCCCTTCAGCTGCGAGCCTTGGTTTACAGGGCACCCTATTAATATGCAACTGGGCAGACAGATGAAATGCCCTCAACAGGTCTTAGATGTCTTTAGCATCTTAGTCCACTAACTTTGTAAACATTGGTTAGCCCTGGGAGCAGGGACTGCTGTGCTGCACAAGAAATGCCGCTCTGGGGGAAGGGGAATTGAGGCTCAGGAGCCATCCGAGAGCCCAGAAGCCACCTGAACGGCTTCAGGGACTTGTCAGATATTTACCTTTTCAAGTAGCTAACGGTCTGAGCTTACAACCATCTCTTCTGGCCGAGGAGAATCCACCACACACAGCCAGGCTGAGAGAGGAGGGGAGGAAAAAAGCCTCTGAAAAACTACCCCAGCCACCTTGCTCAGCAGGGCTGGGACCTTTAGGTCTTCAGACTAAATGACATCAGAGCAGGTGACTACACATGGGGGGTTTTTTTGGAACAATAATCAAGACAGATGACAATACAGCTCCGCTGCTGTCTCTCTCCTCCCACTGTATTTCCTCCTCTTCCTACACACTATCGTATCTCTTTCATGTCCTATTCAAAGCAGCATTTCAAACCAAGAGACGGAGTTAGAAATGGCTCGTTGGAGGGAGGCTGTTCTCTCAAGTCGGAATCAAAAATGGAGATGGTGAGACCTGCTGTACAGGAGATTTTTTTTTTACACATGTATTTTATATGAACTCGGTCAACCCTATTGCTAGGGACAAGGTGCGGAACCACTGTTAATGCAATACGTGCAGTCTCTTAGCTTTGCTGCTTCCTAATTAATGAAAAAAACAACTTCACAAGCTTTCCAGAGCTGTGATAACCTCACTGCTGAGGCTGACATACAGACCAAGCAAATGAGGAGGTTGCTCCAGAGCAGCAGAACTGCCCACACCCTTTTTCTGATGGATTTGATCCATAGATACCAGAACCCATTCCCACACTCAACCCTTCCTCCCCTCTCGCACGCCCCAGTACCTCCACCTTGCTGCAAAACACCTCTGCGCCCCACCACCAACCTGAAATACCACATCACCTCCCGTGGGAGCTGGAGAAGGGGAAACACACCCCGCAGCAAACACAGAGCTATGAGCAGGTGGTCCGCCGGCAGACACCTCACGCCTTCGAGACTTGAGACATTCCTCTTGCTTCGTGTCAAACACAGCTGAAAATGGTTCATAAGCTACTAAGGATAAGGAAAGGCTGGGTGTGCAGTCCTATCCCTGCCCTTTCCTCATGCATTCAAGTTAAAAAAAAAAAAAAAAGTGTGTGTATATATATATACACACACCCCCCTTACTTGAAGTTTGAGGAGGAAAGTGTGTTTTTTAAGTGACAAAACTACAAATACACAGAAAATGTCAAAGGTTAATTACAGGGAATTAGTGGGCCAAAAGTTGTGTGGAAGCAGCTTTATATCTGTACAGCAGAGAGAATGGCTTAGTTATCAGGGCAGGGTTTGACCTAAGGGGACTTGAAACCAAAAAAACCCTAAAGATCAAGTCTCTGGCTCTCTGTAAGATTTAAGGATGAGAAGATTTCCTAAGTAACAAGCTATTTTTATACCATCTATTTTAAACCTCTCTATTCATGAGATGATTCTTCTTTTATTCATGCTCCTTCAATCTATTATACAGACCATACTTAGTGAGCTACTACATTTTAAGACCATGCAAACTGTAAATATTGGTTAGTGTTAAAGACAGGTCTGAGTCACAGGATTTAGCGTTTGCATCCAGACTCAAACTTTTTGAGCTTCATAGGTGTTTTGGTTCAGGCCCACTTAAAGGCCTTGATTCTGCAAGATGCAAAGCGCTTTCAGCTCCCACCGAAGTCCGAGGCAGTTGAAAGCCCTCTGTACTTTGAAGGGTTGGGCACATAATTTAAAAATCTCTGTTAAAAAAAAACCAACAACACTCTCTTCAATGATCCATTATTTAAGGGGCATGAATTTAATTACTTACTGTAACTAAGCTCAAGAAAGTTAGTCTTCTCACTTGGATGGATACCAAATTTCCACGTCTGCATATAGGCACAATCACATACAGTGTGACCTTAACAAGATTTATGGCGTGGTTTATTAATTCTCTAAATTGGTTCCATAAATCTACACTAGCCCTCGCTATTTAGCTGAGTAAATGGTCTTTGATCTCTGCAGAAAGAAGAAACATACAAATCAGATTTCTTTCATAAAGGTACCGGGCCAAACTCTGCCCTCGGAGGCATGGCCAGTGGCTCCTCGTCCCTCTCTCGGTAACAGGAATGCACAGCAGAATTTGGGCTGCCGCACGCAAATCGCATCCTCGGTTAAAACAGTTTGGATTTCTAGGCGACGGGCATTTTATCTGCACAGTGCTGCTCGTTGTGCAGTAATTAATAAGTCCTGGGGAATTTGGAAGATTTTTTTCACGTGGGGAAAAAGTTAACTTTGCCTCATTTTGTTTACAGAAAGCTGTTACAAGGTAACACTACCTACAAATATTTCACGTACATTAGAACAAGATCGTCGTTTTAACAAAGATAATTCTATTCAACACCTAGTCTGTAGGTTTAAGCAGTGGACTGGCTGCTCATGCTCCGCAGTAGACCAAGCTCAGCTTCTCTGGACTCGCACAGCTCTGCGCTGTGACACTCTACGTATCATCTCACAGGGAGTTTTCACACAGCAGTTTTTCTTCTTACCTATAGAAAGCCATACTGGGACTAGGAGCGGCTTCATTCTGACAAATTGCTAAGAGTTAACATTGCTGCTGCCGCCTTTTAAAGCAAGATAAATCACAAGCGGTTCCACTAGGCTTCTAGAAAATTTCAACAACAACAAAAGTCGATCATTCTTTTGGAGCATGTGAAACACAGTGAACTCAAGAAACATGTATCAGTCTAAGGTATCTCAAGTTTGTTTCATGTTGGTCAGAAAAAGGAAGGAAAATTAAGAGTATATGTTACTTTCATTTGCATTTTGAAATTTTACTTCAACAGTCAAATTAAGCCGTGATGTGTTATTAAATAACAATGTGCTTGCAAACTCATAAAAGCTGATTCCACTGAGTTAAAATCAGAATTGGACATGACACATCTTTTGCATTTACACCACACTGAGCTTAGAAAGCAGCATCATGTTTACTACCACGTCTGGGGAAAACGGAACAAATGCTACTGCTCTTCAGTTCAGGCTTGTCCTCCTTTACGTTTTTAACCTCCTCATAAAATTCAGATTTGAGGTTTGGTTAGTTTCATTTTTAGTCTCAGCCCAAGAGCATTTTCAAATAGAAACTGAATTACCCCATAGGCTTATGAGTGTATTAGCGTAATTCTTTCCTGTACTTTCTAGTTTAACTGAGATGTAACAGCTCAGCCTTTTGTGTGGAAAACACAAAGCACAAAGAAACCAACCCGGTCGGCCTCTTTTTTAGATATGAAGGGGGCAAATGGATTCTTATCAAACTGCAAGTGAACAATTAACTGCAGTAGCTGTCTTATTCTTTAATAATTTTTTTAAATAATACGCAAAAAATTTCCTTCTTTAACTGCTGTAGTCTAACTCGGTGCACAAGAGGCAGCGTTTGCCTCCCCGGGTGTGCACCTCGTGCAGGTGGAATTTTTTGCAGACACCATCTGGAGCCAGAAGACCGAGGACAAAGTATGGGGGACAGTTTTGCTCAAGTCTCTGTCAAGTATGCTGAAAACGGGGGAGATGAACATGCAAGGAAGAGACTTAGAAAATATCTAAAATAATCAGTTACACTAGAAGACGACTTATCTCTGGGAGGCTGATCACACATATACTGCTTCTGATGACTCCTGAGCAAGAATTCATAAACTCTAAATGGACTCTTAAAGTTTACTGAAAAAAATGAAGACTGCAATACATCTCTGTCGTGGTGGGAGTGGGATCTGAAGACTTTACTAGGCTATAAAAGGTAAAGCGAGGGCACAAAATATACTGCAGGTAATCCTTTACCTATCTTGGGCTGGGACACATTATGCTGAAGTTATAGAAGCTACTTGAGTGCTGGAGGAAAAAAGTTTTTTGATAGCTGGATCCACACAAGCTGGCGTCTAACAAACTGTACTGGAGCCAAAGGCCCAGATCTGTTGTTTAGGTGGACACCGATTCCTACTTTGTCCTGTTCATAAAAAACACACTCTAGAAGAATTCTTGATACCATGATAACACACCCTCTTCTTTGTTTGATCGGCATCTTATCTAGAGCTGAAGTCACCCTTGTTTTTCTCCCCTGGACTCACTCCAACGAAACCACTTCTTTCTTCAAAGACAGTGCCCCAACCTGAACACAGTGTGCAGCTGAGGCTGCATTAACACAAAATGCAGTAAAAAGTGTCCTTCATGTGTGTATGTTGTATGCTGCTTAAAGTCAATTTTGTTTGCTATTAAAACAACAAGAAGCAGCAAATATTTCTTTTGAGACTTCTCCATGTACCACGGTTCCTAAAGTCTCCAAATCAGAGGCAGTTCCTTTAACTAGAGGCACTCCAAATCTAAAACACAGCTTTACTGTCTATAAATGAAATTTGCCATATCTGTTAAAATTTTATTCCTGTGTGCATTATAGTTGTTTCCCCATCTACATTTTCCTTTTCATCTATTGACAGTAAATTTCATCTGCCACTCTAGCATGCTGTCACTCACTCCTGTGAGATTCTTCTGCAACTCTTTATGCCTGAGTTTTGATTTCATTACCCAGAATAATTTTATATCACCAAATGCTCTCGTTATTCAATCTAATATCTAAGTTAATTTATGAATATGTTGAACAGCATAGATACCAGCTGGATACTACCAAGTTCCCTTTATCATGCAAGCTGACCGTTTATTCCCACATATTTTTCCCCCATCTTTTAGCTAGTTATTAACCCCTAAAAGGATTCTCTCTCTTGCTTTATGATAGTTGTTTCTTTAAAAGCCGTCAAGCAGAAATTGTTTGGAAAACTTTCCCGAAATTCAAAATACCCCCTTATGAGCTCCATTGCAGAGGTTTTAATTTGTCTGAATTTAATTCCTTTAAAAAAACCTCCAACAAATCTGTGAGATAAAGTCCCTCTATAAATGCCACCCTGGCTTTTCACAATAAATTATATTTATCCATATTTCTACTTTATTCTTAACATGGATTCTGCCCAATACAGAGGTCAAACTTACTGCTGCCCAGGCATTCAACATTCAAGTATGACATTTGCCTTTCTTTTTCCTGGGATGGGGACAAGGGGTCCTTTAGTACCACATTATTGACTCACGTTCCATTTTTGATCCATAAGTACAACATTTTCCTGTGAAGCTGCTGTCTAGCTATATTCCCCACCCTGTATTTGGGTGGATGCTTGTTACACCTCTGAGACTGCTGGCTGGTTTCTCCCTGTTCAGGATCTGACAAGACAAGGAACGAATTGCACTGAAAAAAATTCTTCCAAAGGGGACCCCTTGACCCACCCAATCCCTTCCCAATCCCTCGCTAGGGACACCTGATAATGGAAGTAGGAACATGTCCTTATTTATCAGTCCCCTCTGGCAATTAGTTGGGTCTGCTCTCTTTCTGGTATGCTGTGTAGGAACAGGCTGTATGCTTGTGTTGCACAAAGACAGTTTAGGCATATCGATGTTTTTGCATTGATGGGACATGGGGAAGGCGATGAATGCCTGTTTGTGTATCTGAGCAGGGTGTGGGTTTTTGCTGGGTGATTAAAACCCAAAGTATGTTATGGTGAGATAGATTATTTGAAGAATGTACAGCAATGAAAACCACAAGAGGGAAGAAGGCGAAAAATGACTTGATTCTAATACTCAGCAGTATGTGAAAGGTTAGGGAAGAAGACAGTCAAAATGTAATTTCAGAGCCTGATTCAAATCCCACTGAAGTCAATGAAAAATTCCCTTTGGCTTCAGTGGGCTCTGAACTAGATCATTAATAACTGTCATTCTGAGATTGCAGTTAAACATCAATGTGTTTTAAATTTAACCAAAAAAATTGGACAAGTAAGGCGGTATGTGAATTGTAGAATTTGATTAATATATGGAAAAATCAATTTATTGGGTGCAATCCTGCTTCCTTTGGAGTCGGTGAGAGCTTTGCCATTGATTTCAGCTGTAGAAAAACCTCCCCACTTCCTAGAGGGAGATTTCCATGTGAATCTCCAACAAGGAAACGCTCATTCACAAGCCTCACGATCTAATCCATGGCAGCTTTAGCAGAACACAGGGGCATCCCCAGAGAGCAGGATGAAGTCAGATCAGAGCTGTAAGACGAACCAAGGACACATAAAGCCTTGCTTAAGTCAACATAAGGATATTAAAGTTGAGATTTCGCCACAGCCTTTCCTTGCAATGGGAACTTGATGCAAAGAGGGTTGAGAGAGAGTTGAAGCAGGGAGACCCGGTGATGCAGGGTTACATAATAATCCAGCCTGCTAATCACAAAAGCATGGATAAGCATTTCAGCCTACATTGTGCAGGCCAACATCTAATCTTGGGGATGCTTTCTGGTGGGGTGTTTTATTCCCCTTTCTCTCCCCGCCCCCCCCCCCCCCTTTTTTTTTAAAGCCTTTCACACAGCCTAAGGTGAGAGGAAATAAATTAGCCCCTGTGCAGACAAACCACAGCAGTCAGGATAATGATTGCAAAGGATCATCAGTCTTCAGGCCATGACCTGAGCATCACCGAGGGCGAGAAGGCATTTTTCATCTGCCCCTTCCTTCCCTCCCACCTTGGCTTATCACTGCAGAAATGCAGGGTGGCAGGTAAGCAGAGATGATGGTTTTGATTCTTAGACAAGACACAAGATAAAATGGACAGGTCAGTTCTGTTGGGTCAAAACCAAAGGAAAAGGAGAAAAGAATTCCTGAGAAAAGGATTAAGCAGGAATCCTCCAAATCCCTGCCTTGATTCACTTGTTCCTAGAAACAAAAAGAAGCCAATTGAGCTTGCAATTACCTTTCCCAGCCGGGAGATAGGGACTTTCCAAATTCTTCATCTGTCATCAGCCAGGGATGGAAAACCCTTGTCATCGTCCCAAGGAAAAGAGGGTAAACATTTGTCAGGGAGATGCTCTGTATCTCATTTGTTAAGCACTTGAAGTGCAAACAATTATAGGTCAGGCCCTGTTATATGTTATTTGTTGTCCCATTATAAAGTTACTATAAGGTAATATTTCAAAGGTTTTGTTTACAGGCAAACCGTAACCAGGCTACATCAACTCCCAAACCCAGGTCAGCATACTTATTTAATAAACTTTGGTGATACGTATCTTTTATTCCTAAAGGACAGCAGCGAGGAAAACTGGCAAGGGTTGAGAGAGTGCACTGAAAGCTATATGAAAATCTGCAAGGCAGTTTAAATAGATGATTACAGAAACATTTATCTGTTATTTTCACAAACTGCAGTAATCAAGCAAATCACATATATCTGTCCCACGAGGGCACTGAGAACAATTCTTCAAAGTTTTAGGATAGTTGGGGTCCTACAAAACCTTACCTGCACCGTGACATGGGTGCTGCTCAAAAGGGTTTTAATATGCTATGGGGGAAAGGAAATAAGTTTGTCTGTGGGAGATGAGGAGGTGACCAGCTCAGCAGGACAAAAGAAATTCGGCGTACAATTGGAGAAGCACAGATTTCAAACTGTCTCTGCCCCGACTGAGTAATTTAAAGTACATTTCAAGAAGCAAGATAAAGGGGAGAAGGGGCTCCCTCCCACATGTGAGCAGTGCCAGCTGCTTTGCAGCAGGGTTACAGGGAATACTCAGCACACGGGACACTAAGGGAGCACATCAGGCACCTGAACGTAACATTGAGCCCCTCCTAAGGGCTGAGGGATATTGGAGACCTCAGCAGACAGAAGGCTTCAGTGCCACGGGTCTCGCACAGATCCGCACCTCTCCAGAGCAGCAACGGGAGCCAGAAAGGACAGACTACGACTGGTGCTGGACACCAAGACCCAGGCACCTTCACCACTCCTGAATCCACATACAGGATGTATTCACAGAAAAGCAATTTACCTTGCTCATACATAACTGAAGATTATGGGAAAACAGAAACCTCACTAGACATCTCATCTGTAATGTTCTGTTGGCCTTGCAAGAGGGATTAAATAGCTGTGAAATAGGGCAGCAGATTAAATATACCTTTCCATTATCAAACAGCTTTGCATTGGGTATATTCTTCAGAACCACGGAGAAGAAAAGGAGGTTGTCTCATGTTTGAGGTTTTGCTTTTTCTCCAGAAAACTGAATGACAGAGGGGAAGTAATAAAAACAACAACAACAACAACAACAACAACAAAAACCCAAAACCAAAAAAACCAACCCAAAGTGAACATGCCCTTTTCACCACAATAAGATTCTCCCAGAGGTGAAAGGAAAACAAGGTCTTTGGCATTTTGGATGTATCGACAAGTTTTTGTCAGATTGCATATACATTTGTTAAACCACACTTGGATTCTTCAGTGCACAATTTACTTGGCAAGTAATGCTTTCAAAATACATGGACCACTGAAATTATTGTACAAGACTCTTTCAGAGAGGCTAAAACGCTTCACTGCATCTAAAAATACACAATGACGGCATAGCAATCCAAGGCACAGTTGCCACAGCTATCAGAAATACCTGCAAAGGGAAGATTTCAAGCATGAAATATGCTAAAACCCATTTCTCTACTTAAATGACTGCAAAAAGACTATGAAATATGGTAATTTATTGTAAGTTCTCCAGCACCATCACGTCTGAGCACCTCTCAATCTTTCATGTACTAACCTTAGAAATTTGCCTGAGGTGAGGTCGTATTCCTATTTCTGCTCTAGCAATGATCAGTGTTGAACAGATGAAAGCCCAGGAACAAGAAAAAGCCCTGGATTCAGAAAGGCAACTAATTTCCTGACTGCCACTGTGCCACCTCCTTTCCGGGTGAAGTCTTTTATACATCTTGACCCCCGCGTCTTGCTCAAGATCACCTTCAGATCAACTTTGCCTTTTGTGTAAAGTTGAATATGCCAGTATGAGAGAATAAAAGGATGTGGAGACAACTGAAAAGACTAAAGCACAGTACTCTTACAGAAACACTAAATATAGCCCATAATTAAGGAACAGTTGTTTTCAGAAAGTTGTAAATAAAATTAATATATTATTGAGGGGGGGGGGTTACTGTGCTTTTCAAACAATAACGTTGTTCATATAGTTTATGTAACCAAATAGATGGCTGAGAATTCTCATCTTATCACAGAACTAAGTCAAGTAGTGCAACAAAACTCATGAGGCCACTCACATATTCCCTGGGAAATGCAGCTAAATGTTAACGGCATCTCCACTAAAGTTGCTTACTCCCAGGGCAAAATCTGGCTTTGAAAAACTCACTATCTTGATGTGATCCCGAAGTCTCGTGTCACCAGTGAAGCAGTCTGTGTTTTGTGCCTTATTATTTGTTATATGAATACATCACTCTAACCCAAGTGAGAAAAAAATGAAAGCAAAGCTCCTACATACGCAATGGCAAGGAGCTTTCTGGTTCCCTCTGCCTAGAAACTGCACAGCAGCAGAGTGACGCAGGAGAAAGTGGCGTCTCCCACTAACACTGCTACGCCCCAGCATTAAATAATTTACACTCAGTGATCCATTGAAAGCAGATCTCAATTAAGTGCAATATAGTTGCACTTATTGATCTGTAGATGTATTTGATCTGTATAGACATTTATTTGATCTGCACAGATCAAATCCTTATTGATCTGTAGACACAACCTTTTTGCAAGGGGCAAATTAAATCAAATACCACATTAGATGCTTAGAACTTCTCTTTTAGATTGGTGTGTGCTCTCCTGGCTTCAGAAACCTGCTGCTAAAAATATTCAGCTACAGAGGTTGTCCAAATTTATAAATAATGTGGCTAGGGCAACCATTCTCCTAACGACTGTGTGCTAAGCAGACTTGCAAAGCCTGACACAGCGAGAACAGGGTCCTTCAGGCCACACAGGCCACAAGAGAACGACTTTGGAAAGTCTCGAGGTTTCACGACAACCTAAAATGTCTCATCCTACAGTCACACAGCTGGTGTCAGTCACACATCTCCAGTGCAGAAGCATCCATCAGCCCAGGGCTGCAATAGATACAATGACCGAGGCTGAACAAGTTCACAGACGTTGTCCACAGTTTCTTTCAAATAGCTCCTAAGTCAACACACTCAGCGAGCAGAGGACTAGTTGCTAGAGGCAGTTGCTCCGCCTTAACTTTCACAGAAATAAAAGGGGGAAAGATTACATTTGTTATGGGAATTTTAAAAAGCGTGAGATTTAATCCTATTAAGAAGAAGAACGTATCACATATATGAAGATTTACTCCTTCAAAAAGGCAAGTTCCAATTTTCTATTCTTGGAAATCTTTATTGTATAGCATTTTGTGTGCAAATGCATATCTAGGAAAAATAAGAATAGAATTAAAAATAGTTTGCTAGTAGTACAAGAACTACTAACAGTTTCTAGAAATTTCTTTTTTTTTTTTTATATTTAAGCTTAATTAAAATTTTTGTATGTCAGGAAACTTCATTTCAAATTGGTATGTTTCATTGTGTTCAAGGGATTTTGCAAACATGGACCAAATCCAAATGTATCAAAATTTGATTAAATCTTAGATTCAGTGAGGATATTCTACGATATAAAATATTTCTTACCCCGAAGTTCAGGACAAAATAGGAAATTTTTGTCCATTCCATTAAATTGTGAGGTTTATTTCCCTTAAAGGATTTAATTACTTCCTGTTCGCTGATCTGTTCCAGTGTATTTGCAGAAGCTGATGTCACCTGGACCTTTGTACAAATTTACTTTTCAGCTTAGTGAGGTTACTCATTATAAATAGTTTAAAGCAAATTCTAAATAAGCTATTCATTACTACTACTAACATCAAGAATGAAGAAAAGAAGAGAGCAAGAAGGATACCAAGCAAAAAACAACAGCAAAAAACCCCTTTACGCTTCTGGTTTTCTTGCCGAATACTGTCTGCAGCAACACAATTTCAATATTTAAATTATGTCAGCAATTAAACAGGCCTATTGTACTTAAGATATTTCAGACGGTCCCAAAAGTTTGAATAATTTCCAGTGGCCAACACTTATTTTGTTGAATTTGGTGCATTTTTTTTCTTAAGTAGGCAAGAGGGATGGTTTAAGAGATGCTTACTCCGCCTCAGTACTGGGGAACTAAAGAGCCCACATTTCTCTCTGATTTTTATGACCGCTGCAGTATCGCTCATTCACAATTTTTTTCCGAAAAACCTACTCGCAGAAGTTAAAACTGAAAATCCATTGTATATGCTGATAACTTTACCAGCACATTAAAGGCAGTAAAATCACTAAATCTGAAAAAGCTGAGTGTCCAACGATTTTCTTATTTGTGGCTCTGTACCTGCGTCACGGATGCGCGTGGTCCGCGCTCCTGGGGCCCCGAGGAGGCGAGCAGCTCCCCACCGGTCCTCACTGCGGAGCCCTCGGCGTGCCCGTCTGCGGCGCCTCCTCGGAGCGGCTTTCCGCAGTCCGTCCACGCTGATGAGCAGTTTTATTTCACTTGAATGCATGACGCCGGTGCTCGTTGTAGCACCACGCATTTCTCTTCGCTTACGTTAATGGCTGCTGAAGGTGTCAAGATAATAAAAAGCCACTATATATCTATTGTTAAACGCCTGCTTTAATTAACGTTACTCTTTCTAGTCCTCTGTCCCTTTGGGCAGAAATTCTGGGCTTGCATTTTCCACAAAAGACAGGTTCGTTTTAAAATACCTTAAAAGAGAAGACAATGCCAATAATCTGACCCAGAAACAATACTCAACATTTTTTTACTTACTGTATAATACACTTTGAAAGCGTTCTGCAAATGGTTGCCAAAATTTCATCGTGAAATTAGGATTCATTGCTTTATAAAGTGAAGTAATGGTAAATAAGGTACATTCATGACTTTTTATTTGGTCTCCCTGATGAATGCCATAGAAAAATCCTAAAGAAATATATATATATCTATTTTCCACAGTGAAGTACAGCCGAGGCTTGCCTGTATTATCCATACCAGTTGTGAAGAAATCCAACAAACTTGAGTGGCATAGGTCAAAAAATTCTCTTACATTTTGCAAAACTTAATGAAGTCACCAGAGCAGTGCCATTAAAAGCAACCAAGACATGGAGTCATTTAAACGGTTTCCCCTAGATGGCTAGGTTAAGCTCTGTTAAAACTAATCCTTTTTCATGCTGGCAGGTGTAACAAAGAAAACCTTTTTGTATGGAGTGCAAAGAGGGTATTTTACCCTCTCTCAAAGGAAAGCTGCTTGATATTTCCATGGAGAAAACAGCACAAGTGATTAACAATTTAGATTTCCCGTTCCTAAGCTTTGTTTATATAAATATATGGGGGATCATTTCTGAATCTGTAAGAGGATTTTCTACAGTCCAATGTAAAGAACTTAAAACTGCCATAAATGAGATGTTAAAAAAAATAAACAGATTACCTTGATAAATGCCAGTTATTGCAGACTGAGCTCCACTGTAGTACCACACTCAGCAGCTGACATTTGAAAGAAACCTGACCAGAGCACTAGCTCCCTAGGCAGTTTTTTCTTCTCTGAAATAATCTCAGGTCTGTGTACGGTACCCACAAGAGAGGATCTCTGTGGTGATGCTCAACCCTTCCCAACTCACAGTTATGACCTACTTCAGGGTGGCCTTTTACACACACACACAAGCAGCGAATGAGCATCTTCTTGAGCTAGGTCCAACGATGGGCATGTCATCGCTGGGACAGAAGGGACTCCAGAGATCAGGCCTTTGACATAAACATGGAGAGCAACATTAGCTTCACCCTCCTTCACTTCACTGCTGACTTGCATCCCTCTCCTGAGCAGGATTAATCCTTCCTCAGAAGATTTTCCCAATAAATTTCCTTTCCCCTACAGCGATTTCCATGAAGGGCTGAACCTACCTTCCTTAGAGAAATAGCGCTGGGTTTTTTTCCAAATACAGAAACAACTGAAAATAGCAAGCAAAAGTAGTTCCCATCCTTATGCTGCTTTCCTGCTCCTTGGGGCTTTCCCCTTAGCACAGAGAGAGGATCGATATGCTTCGTCCTCCAGCTCTCCCCTTGCCGGAGCTGCTGCATTGATCTGCTTCTTGCCTGCTCTTCACAGCTCTCAGTGGCGGCTCTCCAACCGGTTTCAAAGAGCAGGACCTCAGTCTCTGGCAGTCAAAAGGGCTGCCCCCGTTTACAGAGGAGGTAGCCTTGATGCTGCTTGCTTGGTTGACTGCGAGCTTTTTTTATGTTGGTTTTTTTTTAACCTTTTTTTTTGGCTTTGTCCGAATGAACAAATCCCTCCACTCCCACAACTCCCATTCCTCATTGTTTAGCAAACCTTGAACTGCTTCAACCACTCCTGTTAAGCACCGAATGTATAATGCATGTTAGTACATAATTTACATAACTGATCCCTCTCTCCGTTTCTAGCAGAGATGCGTAAAACATATTTCTTACTTGATGATAAGTGTGCTTGTTAATATAATTTCTGGCTGGCCCAAAGGAGGCAAGTCAAAGAAAGGGCAATAGGGCACTTAAAGAACAGAAGCGATAGTCAGGTTCAGGCCCCAGAAAGGACCAGCTCTTTGCTCACAAAAACCTCAACGCACAGTATGGGATAACTAGGCACTAACTCTCTACCCCCACTACACTTAAAGTCATGCATGGAAGCACAAGGCAAGACGTGCCTATAAAGCCAACTTTCACTCCCATGTTCTCACCATGACACGTCATCTGCAGCAGAGATGCAAGATGTGCAGGGTGAGCACTTCATGCTATGAACAGAAATAGATTAGCTTCTAACTTCTGCCTCTGCTGCTGACGGATGATTTTGCCCATATTGATCTGCCTGTCTGCAGAGAGATCCATGCTGGGCACGGTTATAACTTCTGCAAACTGCGATGAAAGAAAATGCAAACTCACGCCGCGCAGTCCCTGGGACTCCTCAGTGCGCCTAAGAGAGCCAGGACCATCATCCAATAAAACCAGCCAATTTAGATAATCAAAATCCCTCTGTTCTATTCACATCTATTCAATTCAGAACTAACAAGTATAAAACTTTGAACTAAATGCCCAGACCTTGGAAAGGTTACCCTTTACACAGAGATGAAGAACTAATAAAGCTGGAAGGAAACAATACATTTTTAAAGCTGACTGAGACTCAGAACATCGGGTTAGGACTGTTCAAAATGTGCTCACTGCCACATCATTTTGACAGTACAGCAGTGTCTCAGCAGGTTGTAATGCAACTCCTCGGTATTTCTAAGTGCACTGGGCCTCTAGGATCACTCTCTGGGAAGAGACGTCAGAGTTGTTATTACAAAGTTGTTTACATTTAATTAAAACGGTCAACTTATCTGAGTTTCCATAAGGGTAATAAACCCAGCAAATTTCTAGAGGAATTATAGTTAGAGCATATATGTTCTAGTAACTTTCCTCTGTTTCTGCAAGATTTCTATAAAATATTTAAGCCCATCAAATATTGAAGATGTGCACTTAATGATCTAAACATTTATTTTAGAATGAGTTTTTCTGAGTTTGAGAACTTTACCTGCAAATACTTAAATTCGAAAGAAGATTTGGCATAGGCACACTTTAGCTAGAGGAGCTTGTAAAGGTCTGATGACCTTTCATTCAGCCTGACTAGTTCATAGAGAGGTTCTGCAGTCTCTACAGGTCTAACCTCTTCAATAGTTTCAGGTTTTTGAATCCTGCACTTCTACTGCCTAGAGGCGTACTTGTTTGTGATCCTGCACAATTTCTAGGCAATTGATCAGCCACCATTCCGGTAACAACAGCAGTAATAGTTCTACACTCATGGGCCATCTCCTCCACTGTAGTCATTGTGGGATCCCACAGCTCTGTGCCCGCCTTGATCCGTAAGGATGCTCTTCTGATGTGCTGCCTAAACTGACAGAGCTAAGCACACCCTTCAGGTGCATCTCTCCTCCTTACTCAAGGTGAGACATGGAGATGTCCTGGTCCTCCAGCTAAGAGCTGCTGTGAGGAGGACACACAGGCAAACAAGCTGGAGCAGGGCTGGGACTAGCTCGACACCAAGTGGATCAGGTCCCCGGGGCACGGCAGTGAGTACACTGGCTTCTTGGCCCTGAGACAACCCGTGCTATTTCCCACTGAGCAGCACTTGCGGATGATATCAGCAAGGTAAGGCCCACAGCCAGCTCATGCATTATGTTGCTGATGTTACAGAATCAAATTTTATAGGAGAAGGCAGCTGGAAGAGGCCTCAAGAGAAATCTAGCTCACCTCTCTGTCCAAACAAAAGATCAGCAGTGCTTGCATCATTTTGACAGATGCTCACCCAACTTGTTTGTAAAGCCTTCCAATATTGAAGGGTCCTTAATCTCCCCAGCAAGTCTTGACTGTTCTTACCATTATAAAGTTTTGTTTTTCCTAATGACTAACTCTCTTTGAAATTTGTACCTATTACTTTTTGCCTTATGCAAAGTAAACTCTTTATTTTCTCCCTTTTATGTATTTAAAGACTACTTTGTCTTCCCTCAGTCTTTTCTTCCACAGACAAACCATTCATTCATTCTTCTCTTCCATATCATGGTTTCTGGATCTGTGACCATTCTGCCTGGTCTCCTCTGGTTCCTCCTTCTTATAATCTGCGATTACAGTTTTCCAGTCAAAGTGGCACCCAGTTCACAGTGGTTTCATCAGAAATACGCTTCTGTAATTTGCTTACGAGAAAGTACTGTGAAACAGTATCAAAAGACGAAGTCAACAGACACAATGAATATCATTTCCCTCCTGTTCAAAAGGTCTATTGTCCTGTTATAGAAGGAAGTTAGACATATTTGATATGATTTGCTGTTGATAAGTCTGTGGTCTTTGCTTCCACATGCAAATGCATCGTCTCCTTCATTTTTTGTTCCAGTATTTTCTGAAGAAATGAAGTTAAGCTGCACTGTCTCTATTATCCTTTTCCTTCTTTAAATATACGCACTAGGTTTCCTTTTTCCAGCAGTCTAGTATTTTTCCCACCATCTGTACATTCTCAGAAGTATCCACAAGCAGCCCTCATTTAAGTATTCTCCAGATATTTCAGTTATTGGAAAATGAGGTCTTGCCCTTGTGTCACGGGGATTACTTATGACGACACTGACCAAGTTGGCACTTGTAGTGAAGAAGTGGCTTGCTGCCAGAGAGCAGTAAGCACTGTAATCTTTGCAACTTCGTCTGCTAATAACTTGCCTCTGTTGTGTAACAGGACAGCCGTTCTTGGTCATCTTCTTACTGTCCCGGTCATCTGAGGCCCATCAGGTCACTGTTACTGTTCATCATGAGAAGTCTTTCATTTTTTTTAGTCTTCACATATTACGGTTTTATTCTTTTCTCATGTTTAGAAATTACTCCCTGTATTTGCATTACACTTGCTGCCTGGGCCTGCTACCTCAGATCTAGAAATTGCCCAAAATTCCAGTATGCCTCCTTACAAATCAAAAACACTAACTAAAAGAAGTCAACTGAATTTATCCTATTTTTCTCCTGAACCTCTTCATAATTGTGGCACTTGGGATGAAAAATATGGTATTAGATTTTGTCTGTTACTTTGGTTGTCAGGATTCATATGTTAAAACCAGAATCTTCCTAAACAGAAACTGTGTATTTCTGCTCCCGCCCAGCAAGGACAATATATCAGATAAGCTGAGTGTTCAATCAAATACACTTATCAGCTGCTTGTGAGTTCACGTGTGTTTCAGTGCTGGCTGTTTTGGGGAATATATAGAAGTCCAACAAAACAAGAAATAGCATGTCCCATCAGCTTTCCATGTGGGACACAGGACTCGCCCTACCACAGAGGACAGCCAGCAGCACAAAAGCCACTGCCCTGCAGAGCCTGCCCATTTCTGCAGCGATCCTGGTAGGGCCACGCTCCGGAGGCGTGGACCCTGCTACTGTGTGGTCAGCACAGCAGTTCCAGGAAAGAGACTGTGAGGCACAGCAACCCTCTCAGCTGGAATTCCCTTTTCCCTGCATTTTGTGTCATCAGAAAAGTTCTGCGACACTCCTCAAAGATATCTCCTGCATAAATCTCAAAAATTCACAAAATTTCATCTTTACATTCCGTTATTTCAACGCATTAAGTAGATGCTAAGGGCATTTTTTTCCCTCCTCAGTTTTATTTTCAGGCCACGCTGAAGGATAAACCTATCATGTTTCTGACCCACTAGAAAAGCTGCTTTAGTGTTGCAGGAAATGTAATCTGTATGGCCGGCACGAAAGTGTTATAAGGTGTGAGCTGCAGAGATTTTGGAAGGTTGTGTCTGAGCCACAACATCCATTCTTCATTGCTAGGCTTTGCAAGCTAATATCCTCTTAGCCTAATTTAAAATCATTAATTAAAACTGAGTTGAAACTGATGTGTAATGTAATAAGGACAAGAGGTCCCACACCAAAAAGAAGAGGAAGATTTAAGAGATGTCCATGTATTCAAATTTGCTCTGCTTTTCTTGCATCAGAAGCTACTGTACAACATGACCCTAATTTAGTAGAGTCCTCAGATTTGTGCAGTTTACACACACATTTTGATTGAAAATTAGTAATTACTATGAAGAAACTAGGAACCAGTCGGGCAGCTAGCAGGTTTTTTTTTTTGAGCAAATTATAAACACAATCTCTATTCCTTGGTCCTCCAATGCACTGGGTATATCACATCAACGCGGTAAGGAAAATCTGTTGAAATCAGTTGGAAATCCTGACTAGCACAATATGAGCTGTTGCTGCAGTGTAAGAAGTTCTTCATCTCAGCAAGTGATACGCTACAACAGGTTTTGTGAAGCGAATTCATTTTCTCTCCCGTGCATGCTGGGGTGGAGGCGGGGAGGAGGATGGGGAGCGGGGAGTAGAAAAGATGGTAGAACGGGGTGGGGGAGTAAAGAAGTTAACATTTTTTTTATTAAATCTTTGCTAGTTTTCAGCGGGTGTAAAAAATAGTTAAATTCCCTAATTAAATTATAATTCCAATCTTAAACAATAAAAAGAAATCCTGTAATAATCTATGTGCAGTGCCTGACAGCTGGGCCGTCTGATCCTTGCAGTCTGCTTACAAATTGGTATTAGTGGCACTAATAAAGCTGATTAATGTTGTGACTAGAGACCCACTAACCTGACACTGCCAGCTGGGCGCACAAAGGCTGTCAATCTACATGGCAGCTGTTAAACTACGAGCGCCGTAGCCTTTAATTTACATTTCAGCAACCTCCACACTGTAATGCATTTTAATGGGCACGAATAAAAACCGCTGGTGACGTGCAGGAATTTCACAGGATATTGGTGTGTACACATTATATTAGTAAAATACCGCTTATCAAAAGACCAGAGATAAAGCCAATTCTTTCCTCAGTTACTTTTCTTGAGACCTGTAGCAATTCTGTCATAACCGGTGTAATTATTGCAGATTGCCACCGGTATGGCTGAGGGCACGTTTTTAGCCAATCTACCCACCCTTAAGAATTATGATAGATAGCTCATTAATTTCCATTGATGCAAATAGCTATGAAGATACTATCTGCATCTTAATAGCATTTTCCCACGACTGCTTTGCTTACAAGTACTTTGGAGGGTCCCAGAACAGGTCCTGTCCATCATTCGGAGGCCTTTAGCAAGTCACCCTTCTGACACTTTTTGGAGAGCCCATGGCTGGTCCAGGAGCCCAAGCAACCCGTTCCCTTACCACAGTGTTTTCTGACGAGAGGATTGCTGCATTGCCTGTGCTCTAGCTGTACTATGTGTGAACTAGATGTAAACAGAAGTTTATAGGCTTTTAAGACTATCCATCCAGGACCTTCTATAAATATTCAGTCCAACTGATCCACTTGCTATTTAAATGCAAAGAATTTACACTAATGATAGATCAGAGGTGCTATATTCAAACAACAGAGTGAAGATGCACAAAACAAATGTTCCAAGGGTAGTCTATAGAAAATAGGGTCTACTTTCTTTGATCCTAAGTAAAAGTATAGTTTATTATGGTAAATACTTTGCTGTTTTGTAAACTATATTACATGTGCAGAAATTCTGGTCAGTATTTCCTTAGGACAGATTTCTTTGTAGATTTTTTTTATTATTATTATTATTATTATTATTATTATTATTATTATTATTATGTTAAATTATTTAATCATTGACTGTTTTGTCCCCAAAATGCCTGAGAACATTACTGGAAAGACCTTTCATTTTTCTATTGTGACATCCCAGAAACTTCCAAAATTAGGATTTTTTTTTGTTTTGGGTGGGGGGTTAGATAGGAAATAAGTGGTAGAGGAAAAGATGATGTGAAAAGGAAAAGAATACAGCCTCAGAGTTTTTATATTACCTATCCTAAAAACATATTCTAAATACACAGACATCACAAATACTCAAACAAATATTAAATTCTTAAGTAGGCTATTACTATAAACTAAATATGTCTATCTGAGGAAGCTGATCTCTCACTACTGAGTCTTTGCTATCAAGAATTGATTTCCTTCCCTCTCGGGTCCCAGAGAGCAGGTGAGCATGTACCTATTTCTGAAAAAATCAGAGTTAAGCAACTTGTAAAAAAGCCTTATGCTAGAATTCGGTGGGTGAGCTAAGATTTAAGCCCAGCTCTATTAACTTTTGTTCCTATTTCTTCATCACTTGACTAATCTTCCTTTCTCAAACAACAAAGCAAAGAACTTTTTTTTAGGTTTTTTTTGCACTGACTGTTGAGGAACAAAAGAGCAGAGAAGTAAGGACGCGGTGGGAGCTGGGTTAGCGTATGTCTGCATAGCCCGTACATCTTGGTTTGCTGCGCGCGGCTGTTACTTCCGACTCGCACAGTATCAAGTTTAAAGGTGAGTAAAGAGGCCATGAGAGGAACAGTGTCTGTACACCGCTTTGAATGCAAAAATGAAGGTACCCTCTTATCACATCACCAGTCAGCTCTTGTGTCTTCTGTCTTTGCTTTTGCCGTTTCACAGAAAACACTGTGGAGAGGGGATCTGATGCCTTCCTAACCCTGAAATCTTGCTATTCTTGCCAATTTCAATACCATTTCTTATCTAGTATAATAATAATAAAAATGAGGCAGGAAAAAGCTACCAGAAACTGTACTGTATAGTCAGCAGAATGAGCCAGATTGTACCCAACTGGCAGGCTGAGGTTCATTAATTCATAAGTAGCAAGGTCTTGTAACTTATTTGGGTTTCTGTCAGCTGGGGAATCTCCTGCACCTCACGCTCTCAGGCACATACAGTCATTTATACAATACTTACTCCTGACACAACTTTTCTCTCAGTGATTTCAGGCCAAAACGTTGCAATACTGAGCTGCCCTCAGCTACTTCCCAACAGGCCCGAGAGACCCCCCTTCCCCAGCGAGAGAGTCCTTTCCTCATGAGACTCTCGTTTAAACCACGGCAGAACTTTGTTTGTGCTCTGGACTGGTGTAACGTAGCAGGGTGACGCTTTTCACAATAGTGGCTCATTGTCGCTGCTCGCTGTCGTGACATCATTTCAACCCCTGGAACGATCAAACCTTTCCATCAGTCAAGCTCCGATTCCCAGGACGGTATCGTACGGAAAAGCAGAGCTAGTGTATAAATCCAAAACTCTCCTTTCCCAAAAACATTTGCAAACTAAAACAGGAGGAGTAAGATGACAAATAACATACGTTATAACTATTGCAGTGTCATTAAGTCCCGCAATTTTTTTACATCAGCTGGGGAGGGGGAAGGGAGGACACACACAATAAAATCTGTTAACACTGCTAAAATGCGAGGCCAAAAGAAGAAGAAAATCCAAGACTAACATCTCAAACGGGATCTATTAGAAGTGGAGAGAACCATGAAATCACCCGCTTATTTTTCTAACTTCCATCAGATAACAGGATTCAAAGGATTGTATAAATGCCAGGATAGATTAGATACAATAGATAGAATCAATTGTTTGTTCAGACCTTGCTACAAATATGCCAGCCAAATGCATGTGTAGTCCTATATGGACTACACGCAGAGAGATGTAAATGCTTAACGTGAATAGGTCTGGGCTGATGGCGTCCATAGCCTGCAATCTTTATGTGACATTTCCTTTCCCTTTTCCCTATTTTATAACACCGCATTAGTGAGGGTTAGTAAGAAACAACAACTCTCTGCATTTTTTTAGTACAGCAAGAAGCAAAGTAAACTTGTGCATTTTAGTACAACACTAAATTTAGTTACTTTAGATCATCTCTAACAATTAATAGAAGCGCTGACTACTAAAATGAATAACTTGCAATTTGGTCTAGAAAGCTCCTTTAACAAGCGTCTTCTGCAGGTGCAAAGAAACCTTTAACTGGGCACTGACTCCTGCATTAGAAGTTAAAGCAGTGAGCTTCACCTTAGCAAATCAAACTTCTGCCATTAATAGAAGCATCTTGTCTTCACATACCCACTCAAAGGTTTCACTGAGAGAAGAGCTTACATACAATATTTCTCCTTTCCCAGTTTAATTTTCATGAGTTCCTACTGATAGGGGTCAAGTGAAATAACATTTCATAAGCAGAAGTTTATGACTAGGTTTTCTTGCCAGAACAGAATGGCATCTGTTCCTATGCATGTTTAATTTAAATATTTTTCATGAATGTGGGATGATGGTATAAATATTTGAAATCATCAATATAGTAGACTGCACTATAGCATGGAAAGGCTGCTGCACAGCTGCTGTTAAATTATAGATTTCTTATGCAATGAATACATTTAACTTGTCTTTTGAAGAATTAAAAAATTATGTCTTCTGTCTAAAATATTTTTTCAGGCCCTTAAGAGATGTTCTTTGTATGACCTACAGCTTCCAGACAACAGAAAGAATAACTCTGTGACCCCATCATGAATGACGCTTACATAGGGTGAACTGATGGAGCCAGGGCAAGAGCAGACTGTACGTGGGGGACAGGTGAGTTTCTTCTCTTTGTCATCTTTAATCTCCCCTTCTTCCACTCATAAACCTGTTCGCAGTAAAAACGGCTCCCAGTTCCCGTACCTTGGTCTGCGATTCGATTCTCCAGTTTACATTCTGGAGAATGCTCGTCTCCCCAGTGTTGGCTCGGAAAAAAAATAAAACCAAATACCACAACAACAAAAACGATTTCTGCCTTCATCCCCATCCCAGGAACATGATGATGTGCCAGTTTACATCATCTGTAAAAATTTGACAACCAAGTCTCAGAGGCAGATGAGACTCTCCCATATGTACAAGTCATTTAAAACAGCCCGAAGAAGATTTTGATGAAAGTAACCAAATCCAGGATGTGGGGGAAAGGAGGCACTGGAGTGTTTCATGGCGTTGTTTATGCTGTTATCCAGAACCTAGGATGATTTATAGTAAATATGACATTGGCAAGATTCATGACTTAACAGAGAGAAAAGTAAATATTTTGCTATGGTCCAACTAATCAGACACCCCTTCTTAAAAGAAAAAAAGAAAAACACCAAACAAACAAAACACCAACATCACCTTATTCTTAAAACATTTCTTGTAGAACAACCCTTTTCATTTCAAGGTGTGTTTACATGTTATTACTGTGATCTGAAAATGAACTCCTTGACATAATGGTATCTTCGGAGTCTTGGCCTTACGAAGTCTGCTTTAGGCTTTTTAATTGTTAAAGATAATTACAGGCTATATCATTTTACTGTGCTATTCATTTGGGTGATTATTTGTTAACACAAACCACATAAATGCCATAGCAATGGGGAAGGCAATACATGTAGTGAAATATTATACGTGTGGTGGCATAAAGCTTTATTGGCATGAGCTAGGAGTGGATGCATTACTCATGAATGGTGAAGCCAGCAGTAAATTAAGAAGGTGGCCCCAAGTGAGTATTAGTCACCTAAATACAACCATATGCCACCAGATTTTGCGTTACGTTTTCACAGAAATGTTATTTCTAAAATTTGCAGAGAATTTCTAAATGGACTCCAACTTCAAAGCCTCACAAATGAAGACCTAAGAACCAACACGTGTGCAACCCACCTCACCCCTTCCAAACTCTAAATCATTAAGAGCTCACCTATAAATCAACATGTTCATCACGAGCGTGGCTATTTTACCAGCCATTTCTGGGGGGTAGGAACAGCCTGTATCAAATGCCATGAAGTCACCCTGCTTGTTTCTCTTTGCAAACCTTAGATCACAAACCACTTCCCACCTACTGAGGGGAGACTTGTGTGGCAGGAGCATCTGAAAAACAGAGTATGAAAGCTGCTGATCCTGATATAGTGCGTCATGCCTGCACACTGAATGCTATTTCTTTGACGAAGGTGAGGAATTCAGGGAATAATTATGAATATTATCCATCTTTCAAAAGATAAGCTTGTAAGAGGCTGGTATGGCCCTTATATAGCATAATATAGGAGCTGTCAGTTGCTACCATTTGCTCAGAGCAGCTTTTGAGCCGCAACAGCAATATAGAGCGAGCTCTATGTTGCCTTAGCTGTGTTATTTTAACAGTAATTGAATTTGCTGGGTACATCGGGTCACATTTTGGCTGCTTGCACGCCGTCTGCAGAGCACGTGAACACATAAGCAACATCACCGCGAGGCCTGTACGCCGCGGTCGCGGAGCTGATTGGCAGCAAGGCGGTCAGAGGCGTCGAGGGCCGCACGGGGCAGTTTGCCGTTGCTTTGGCTGCCTCCCGCTGTATCCTGTGCTGCCACAGCTTAATCCGTAGGTAGAGCTCTATGGGAATTTTTGTATCGGGTGACAGTTTCTCCAGTTCTTTATGTGAAGGTGGTATTCCCATACAGGCCCCGAGCATGCGGCCGCGTGCCTCTGAGCTGTCTCGTGCCCAGAGGGCAGGGAGCTTGGAGCAACTGGGGGAAGGAGGTGGTTAACGCACGAGCGCAGCCGAGGAGAGCCCGAGCAGCAGCGTGAGCCAGGACCTGAGCAAGGTTCGATTTATCTTACACTTCACACGTGCAGGTCTTGGAAATTGAAAAGCTATTAATTATGTCCATGTTTTGCTACTAAATGCATACAGAGCAAGAACTGTTTGCAGACCAGAAGAAAACAACAGATCACTTTCCAATAGGGTTATTTTTTCAAATAAAATAGAGGGGATCTGCAAGGCAGCTCTTCCTTTCCCTCTACTTCATGGCTATTTCTATACATACTTTAACAATCCCAAACTAAACCGTTCTCAAACAGGGGGAAAAAAAAAAGCGGAAAAAAAAGAAAGAAAGAAAGGATGGAGTCCTCAGAAAACTGGCAAAGAGCTATTTTGTAAGGAGGGAACCAACGAAAACATTGGCATAAGGCACAGTTGGAGGGTGTCAAATCCGATGTGGCAGCCCTTTCTTGTGCTGCTATGTGGAATTTGCTTCAAAAGATCAGCAAAATGAAACTCTTCATACCTGAACTAATACAGATCCATGTAAATTTGAGCTCTGATCTTATGGAGCCAGTCACATTGCCAGAGGCTCAAAAGGAGTTGTCTTTGTTTGTTTTAGAAGTCTATGTGAAACTGAATCTCACATACTAACATCTTGATCCAAACAATATAATTGAATGTTTTTCTGTTCTCCTCACCCTTTCAATAGAACTTTCCTCCAGTTAGATTTCATTTTTATCTCCCTCAAAAGAAAGGCTAAAGGGGTAAAAATAGCTTTCCTTTTGGTGAGATGTTTGCCTCTCTCCACAAAAGGTTCAGTAGTAAGACGGGGTGTGGGGATAGATAAATAAATATATATATAAATAAGGTTTGTATTAAAGCTTGCTTGCTGTATTGCAGAACTGCAAATGAAGGATTGTAAATAGCGGTAGGATCTGTAGCGCTGCTAACCAAAGCAGCAGAACTGTTTAAACATGCAAGACCACAGGTAACATGAACAGCAAGCTGAGGGCTCAGCTTCTTTCACTTTATTTGTTGGAAATGAACGTATTCGTCTTTTGGAGGACACAGAAATCTGTTCTATACTACTGACTTTTGATTTTTTTACCACATATAATCTAAAGCAGTAACCACTCTGAAAAGAGGACTCAAATTTGACTTGTTAACTCTTTCCTACTTGATTCTCCATTGAAATATACTTAGGGAAATGCTCCACTGTTCAAATTAGCCAAATGCATTGATTTTCCTTAGATTTAGTTAAGGTATTTAACTGATTTCGGAATTAGGGTGCTTCATATATTTCATGCAAGTTGTTCACATGAAAATACAACTGGAACAGATCTGAAGCTTCATCCTGGCACTGGAAGTCTCCAGTCAGACAACAGATTTTGGAAGTTTCACAAAATGAAGTCCAAATTCCAAAGTTTCGGACAGTCATTCACCAAGACTTAAAACCATCTGTATATTTCGTAATTTCATTTCTTTTTTTTTATGACTGAATAAACCAAAACCATTTTTTTTGGAAAGGATTTCCCATGAAGCTCTCTTCAATTTCAATAGAATTAATGAATCAGCTCCCATTCATAATAAAGCCACATAAACCTTTTCTTTCTATTGTTGTTCTAACAGGAACAAACACACAATAGGACAATCCAACAAGAAAAAAAAACTATTCTGTTCGATACAATAGTCAAGGTTGTCAGAGATCCTGGAATGATTTTTACCTCCCTTCAGTAAGGCACGTGTTTTTTACAAACCTGACCAGCAGCAAAATCCACCTATAACTGCCTTGTAAAATAAACAGCTATGACTACAACTGAACTTTTGTTATGTTTAAGCAAATAAAAGTTTAAAGGCACTAAAATCTTTGTAAGGATGGCTATAAAAACAATTATCCTTAGATCACTTCTACCGTGAAGTTTGACTTGAGCAGACTTTTACATGCACCGTACAGTTATCATCCTTATAAATCAGTGCTCGCCCCGTACACCAGGGCTCGGAAGGTGCTCAGCTCCATTCCTGGTAAAGTTTCCAGGGTGTTCAAGAATGCAGGATCCAAAGGTTTGTACGGCCCTAAAATGTCACATTCAGCAAACACAGTCCCTGCAAAGAGGAAAGAGGCTGAAAATCAACAAATGGTGCAGAACCCAGCCAAGGATATGACTTGTCCCCTTGGTAAATCGGCTTCCCATGCCGTGGCTGTGGATGGGGCGTTAGACACAGCACTGCTTGAGGTTCGGGCTGCCTCTTCTCGAGCACTGCTGAGCGGTGCTCAGGCAGGCGCTCCGTCCACTTTTCGGTATCAGGCCTAAAGCCAAAACCTGGTGAAGTCAGTTGGAGACTTTCCATATTCTGTGAGTGATACTGGAAAAGACCCAATTGAATATAACTAAAGATGGTTTAACTATACACTGCTACAGGAAAGGCAAAGATTAAGTATTTGTTCCAGGGTTTGGAGGGGGGAGGGAGGTGGTAGGGGGGTGGTTTTTTGGTGTGGGTTTTTTTTTTTTTCCTTCTTCTCGCAGTAAATCAATTTAAAACCAGCAAGAAAAATGATCTATCATCATGTCTTACGTGTTTGCCCTAAGATATGCCAGAATCATCACCTCAAACAGCTCAGGTAGCATACATGTGAATTACACTTTCCTTTACCTTTTCACAAATCAAGGCTTGGCACATTTATTTCAACTTCTTTTTTTTTTTCCAGCCACCAAACCTAAAATTTTTAAAAGCTACTTGTATAATGTTCAAAATTCCTAGGAGAAAGTTTGAGGTGCTCAGTAAATCTCCTTTAATAACTACTTTGTAACAAGTGAGAACATGGCAGTAATACACAAGAAATATTCTTTAAAAGGTAACAGAATTTGGGGTCTTTTCAGGAGCCGGGCATTTTCCATTACAAAGCGTCGTGTAACACTGAATCATAGAAAATTTGGTGAGAAGGTTGTTAAAGGATGACCTCACCCCTGTGCTCAAGCACAGAATAAACTCCAGTGGGGTTTTTTTGGGGGGGGTAATCTGTCTGATTTGCAGATCCCTATGTAGCAAACATAAGCCTATTGATTACAAACTTGCTTTTCTCCATGATTTTCAAGACCCTTATGAGCTAGTCCACACATTGCTGTGGATCACTGTGGTCTGCCACTGAATTTATGCTGTTCTCATTCTAATCTAGCAAATTTGCATTTTGGCAATTATTTCTACATGTGTCGAGACACTCAGAACTAAAAATTCTAGATTTAAAAACAACAACAACAAAGAATTAGATTGAACGGGAAACTAAAATATTGTTATATTTCTGTTTTCTTATTAAGTTATATTTTGGCAATCCTTGAGGAAATTAAAGCTTTGGAAATTTGCCATGTGGCAACACTTTTTCCAAGAGTGAAGAATTGCAGGGAATACACAGACATCATTTCATGATTAACAGGCAACGATCTTGTGGACAGGCATGAGAAACAGAAGGAAAATCCGTATATTAAGATCACGGAGGATAGAAATTGGAGTCACCAGACGACTTTCCCTGGAGTCATCATCCAGTCACTAGGACAAATATGGTTCTTAACAACCTAGCTAGTACCTTAACAAGGCTTCTTATTCCATGTCTTCTTGTCTCTGGTCATGAGATAGACTCAAGTTAACACGAAGGAACTATTTCCATCCCACATAAAGAGCTTGGGAAGTAGCCAACCTCTCCTAGATGCACAGGCTGTAATATTAAATTAATGCTCAGAAGACATGATACACCTCTCTCTCTCCCCTGTAATGCCATGGAGGAGAAGTAGAAGGTATGGTCACTGTAAGCTGTATATTTTAGAGTTGAGTCCACACCTGATGTGGTTTCAAAGGCAGGTCACGGTATACGATCTCGTAGGCTATTACAAGAACCATAAGCAGGTTCTTGCCATAAATTCTCCTTGTGTCACAAGTGCCCATTATGCTTACTCTACAAACGCTGGTCCCAGGGAGACCGACTTTGTTAAAACCAAGTAACCACAAGCATAAAGTTCACAAATCCCTCTGCAGCAAAGCGACCATTACAATGTACTGTTCCTAGAGAGCTGCCCATTTTTCATTCAGCGTCAAACCTTGAGAAAAGGCCAGGGAACAAAAATAGCTTTATTAAGTACATTTTAAAAATACTTGTATTTAGAAGAGAAAAGGCTTATAACTGATGATGAGGAGAAGAGATGGAAGTCATAACTGCTGTAAATTTATGGCCACATTAACTAAGCTTTTCGCTACCCTGAGATAGCTGCTAATGTGAGCTCTAGAAATCCACATCTAACATCTCTAAGAATACTTGCACAGAATCTAAGAGCATCCCATTGGTAGGAAACTTCATTTTTAGATATATATAAAAGAACAATTTGAGTCTAGCAACTTGAGAATGAGGGAGGTAGGAGAGAAAACCCAAACAGAAATATGTGCATCTCCTATTGAAATGTTTTGGCTTGGGATTTTTCCAATAAAACTTACAGGCTTTCCAGGAAAGTAGCAGCTCTCTGAATTTTCTTCTTTTGGTTAAAAAAAAAAAAAAAAAAAAAAACCTATCGAAGCTTTTGAAGAGACTTGCTTTTTTCCATCAGCTCTAGTCAGAACGATGTTTGCAATTTATTGGCCAATGCTGATCCATAAGAAGCTGGAGAAGATTAACGAACTCAAGTAGTTCGGTTACCCACATCAGTTTTCTTAAATGGACAGGGAAATAGATCTTGTGAAATACCGCAGTGGAGAAAAATGCTATAGTTACTCGAAAAGGAAAAAGAGGCTAGTCTATCACACCTTAGGCAATCTAACATTTCACACTTGACTCTTGAGTAAGAGCCAAGAATTTAGCTTCAGCATAAGAGCTTGCTCAAGACCCTTTACCCCGCCAGGCTGGTTTTGCTCCACCAGACTTTCCTCATAAATGGAACCAGGCCAGAGTAAAAGTCTCAGTAGTAACGATAATAAAAGTAGTCCACAAACAGAATCTGTTTATCTGTTTTACAGTAAAACAATGTCAGTGAACAACCAAGTTTACCCAGAGAAGTAGAAGGATAACTGTAAAGAAACAGCCAAGCCCTACTGCTCCATTGATGATTTTTGTGCTACTCTGGTTTAAGTGCAGATTAGACGGCAGCATCCTCCACTCCAGTGAAAACTTCTGATCTCCAAGTCCTTACCAGCATAAACCTTTCACCTTGGACAATAGTTTAAGAAATAATTTTATATGCACTACATCAGTGCCTTGATATTCCAGCAGTTACTCACGGCCTGGGCAACTGGGAATTGCACGGAGCAGCCCCGAGACCCCAGTCCTCTTCTGCTTCACAGCTGGAGATTAAGGGAGCAGGCGGCCCGAGAGCCAGCTAGGCTCAGAGCAGCGGTTTCAGCCAAATCCCCCATCACTCGAGGTATACCAGTGCCTCAGACCTTTAACCGTGTTGGCCCAAATCACAGTGTTGGGACACTGGCAGATCGCAGCCAGGAGCAGATCTGATGTGCAACATTGGAAGTAGCAGATATGGGTTCAGATTTTCAGCTCTATCCTAAAATTCCCAAGATTTGGGGAAATCACTTAATCTTTATACCTCAGAGATCTAGGTAAAGATAATACTTCCTTTCTCTCACTTCTGATTTATTTAGACAACGTAATCTTTGTGTGCTGACTGTCATGGAAATTAGCTGTGCAGCATCTTCTTTGGAGCTTCTGGGCTTGTGCGGCAGCACGCAACTAGGCCTAAGTCAAACATTTTTGCCTAAAGAAACTTTGTCAAAGTGGCAACATTTCCTGAGGATGGCTTTAACGGGACGACTTTGGGCAGAGAGAGGGGAGAGCTCAGCGCTCTCTGGTCACTGCATGACAAAGGTGACCCAAGTTCAAGTCCTTGCCTTGATCTGTCCAGGTGGGCACCTGAACCTCTGCACAATGCCTTGACACTTGTCCTGCAACTATGGGAAACAAACTGCTCTAATCTCTCTCACAGGTCATCAGTTTCTTAATGCAGTTGTCTTTTCCTATTTTGAAAGGCTGCAACCCTGGAGGTTCAAATTTTTGCCACGGGACTGTCTTCCAGGAGCTCTATGAATAAGTTAAGTAACTATTAGCCTTTCCCATGCAATCTAGTGGATAGATGTCCAAACACAACATCTCTGGGCATGAATTTTTAACATCACTTGCAAAATATGAAAACTAAATGGAAGCAATGCACATAGCAATATTTGTACAGCCAATGCATTGAACTTTTTACTAAAGGTGCTCTGTAAACAAAATATGACATACATTGCATATACACAGACAGGCACTGACCCTCGGGACCACCTCTAACAGGCAACACTTTGTCTCAAGCAATCACTTCATCCTTAACACATTCCCATCTGGTTTTCAATGTAATTTGGTTCAATCCTAAAGACCACCAGAAAGATTTTCACAGGCCTAATTGGCAGACACTTAATTCCCATTTATTTTTAATGGGAGTTAGGTGTTTGCCATTTTTGCCTTTGAAAACTTCCCATCATCTCACTTCTAATAAGGGAAAAATTTTTGCTAATCCTTTACAAAAATATTGAAGCAACACTGACTCTACTCATTTCTCACACAAGCATGCACGTACACGGGCTAAGGCCTCCAAGTGTAAAACACAGATTTATGCATGATAGTGCACAGGTAATAGCAGCAGGGATGGCATCGCATTGAACGATTGCAAAAGCAAATGCTCCTGAAAGGGTGGGAAGTGGGAGGTATCTGTTTCAGCAACCAGCTTCTGACACGAATGTTGGAAACGCAGACACGACAGACTTGTGGAGCAATTTGACTCTCATTTTTCCCATGTATCGTTTCCACTGAAACACTTACATTTCCCAAGTGCCTTGCTTATCTTAAGTAAATCACTCAATTGGATATTTCTTTTGGGTTGAGTTAATTACATGAAAGAGCAAAACAACTTTGATCCAGTTCCTACAGTAAACATGAGCCCGTATTTGAGACGCACCCGCCAACAAGCGTGGCTCCGTGCATGGGACACTGTGTTTGCAGAAAACTTTCCAAAAGAGCAAGACGTATCAGGGATTAGGGTCCATCCCCGCGCCAGCCCTCCCACCTACACTGCACGGGTTGCTCACTGCAAAGGCATCCCACAGGTGGGCTGGCTCACAGGGCAACATACTTACGGCCATTATGCAAATGGTGTGTGAAACACCCTTCCCTTACTTTGATTTTCATGCAATTTGAACCGAACTCCATAAAAACAAATGAAGACGTGTTTGCTTTTCCTGCCCTGTAAAACCATTCTGGTTTGGAGGCCCTTAACTTTGATGCAGGCAAAAAGCTCTAATGTTGTCGTCTTAAATCCCAAAGTGCAGGCAGCACATCTCCACGACTTGATGCTTACACTATAAGCGAGGTATATTTTTAAAGGGGAAGTGCAGCTGTCCCTCTCTGCCGCAAGGTATTTTTCAATTCATGTGGCAAATCCAATATAAAGGTTTATTGTACGGAAGGCAAAAGATCTTAATCAGGAATTAGCCTCTTCTAATGAGGAGAAATAAGCACCAAGGCTGCAAGAATTATTTCTAAGAGATAAGAATGTAATTGCCTAATGTGACTAATAATCTGATAAGAGCCTGTTTTATCTGATTTAACCCACGGAACTGCTGTTAATGTACAGAATTTAAAGTAATCCCCAAGGAATTCCTCTTATCACAAATGGGATTGCAGAATGATAAAAAGATTCATTGTTGCAGTATTTGCTCTGGACACTTCTGTTCAAAGGAAGCAGAGTTTCGACAGCTTGAAGTAATTGCAACATTTGCTCAAAGATGGGATCATTTCTACAACACTTGAATTTTTGACGACAGAGTGCATATTCTTATGATGAGGAGACAGTAAATTATACAATCTTATTTCATTTATAGCCTGGATATCATCTGAATGCTGTTACCGGGAAACAAACACATGCCCCAGTCCCTGTGAAAATGTTTTCTGGTGTGAAAAGTTTTTTCTAGTGTATTTTTGCATATTGACAGAAATTAATATAATTTGAAATCTATAGTGACACTAACACTGTCATTATCCAAAATCATGCTCAGTTCTAATCCTACCGTATAATGACTTTAATCCTAATGGGCATAATCATATCTGATGTACAACTAGATACATGACAATCACAGAATTTAGTGATATTATTATAGCAAAGAATAGCAGCTGTTGATTTGCCAATATTAACAAGTAGCAATCTTGTGATAACTCATTGCTCCAACAACTAATCAGAAAAGGACTGAAAATTTGGCATTTTGGTCCAGTAATTACATCTTTATGATGCTACAGTTGGTAATTTGCATGATTTTGACTGTTGCGCTTACCAGGAATTTTCTCTGCATTCACTACAAAGGCTCACGGCTGGCTTTATGGGCCAATGGTATTATCGTCTGTTTATACCTAACCGTACATTCAGCGTAGTAAAATACTGAGAAGCAAAAAAATGTAAACATACGGACTAAATAGGTAGGACATAAACCAGAGGTAAACCCGAAAAAAAATTAAAATTGAAGGCCTTTACCTCATGGCTGTGTGCCCACACAACCATGTAAGAAAATAGTCCCTTTTGGGGAAAATAAAACCAAACAACTCTCCTACCCCAAATCCATGGAGACTCCTCCTGTATGCGTTTTCATGATCACAATGCAAGCGAAAGATGTGAAAAGGGGGAAGAGGAGACTGTGAAGTCCACAGATGAGACAAAAATACTTTCTTTTTGTTTCATAAATTAAATAGATGTATATTTTATATAGATGTGTATATCACGTAGGTGTCTTTCAAGAGGATTCTGGACTGTTTCATTTTTGCTCCTCTTTAAACATGAGTTTCAGGAGGTTTTTGAAAGGTACTCCCATGTGTGAGCACAAACACCTTCACGAAGGAAGGCAGGGCAAAGCTGACGCATCTCACCCCTTGCTCAGAGCAGGTGCCTGCAGGATGGGACTAGGGGCTGCACCGTGATCCCCATCACTTCCACACAAATTTGCCCTCCTGTACAGCACTAAGACGGGAATAAGGCAACTGGATTTACTCTCCAGGTCCATGACAGCTTCATCCTTAGTCCGTGTTTCTCTGCTTCCTCTGAGCTTAGTGTCGTTTTCTTTGCTCAGCAGTGGATGAGAGCTGTCGCAGAGCTTACCTGAGCCGTGTAGCAGCAGGAGGCAATGCAAGGAGCAAGACACCAAATGAACATGTCAGAACTCCAGCAAAAGCGTGTTCGCACACATGGCAAAACTATGAGCACGGCCGAGTTTCTCCCTCATAAAGAATGTAAATATCAAACAGATGAAAGCATAACTTTCCACGGTTCAGTACTATTATTGTTTGTATTCCTGGTGCCCTCAGAGATCTCAGCAAGCAGAATTTCCACCACAGTAAGTATTGTAACACAAAGTAATAAACAAGCCATCCCCTGCAAAGTTTTCAGTTTAATTTAGATCTATATACACAAAATGAGTGTAAAAGCTAGAGAGACAATATTGAGGAACAAGGATAGGAGAGATCAGAGCAATGTCTCTTTCAGAAATCGGTTATTCGCTGCTTGGCCAAGAACCACAGAGCCCCGGTCTTGGCAAATCCTCAAATATTACTGTAGTACAGAAGATAATTATGTATGTGCACAATTAACTGATCTCCAGTCACGCAAATTTAATCACAATATTAAAATAAGAAACACATCAACAGTTTCTGCTACTGTTCTACATACCACCATAGCAAGAGTAGATGGAATAAACCACACAAACCATCAGATCTGGCAAGCCACCACAACCTCACCCAAAGCTGCAACATCCATGACCATATATCACCTTCTCAACATCTGGCACTAGGCTGTTGTAGCTGTTAAATTAATAAACAAGGAAACCTCTTCATGGATGTACATTTCTGCACAGAGAAGCTACCCCAAAACCACAAGTATATGGGACATTAGAGGATTAATTTTTTTTAAAACCAACTGCGTCTCCAAGAATTTTTTCATAGCCAAGATGAAGCAACTTCTGGACACCTCTTACCTTCCCCACCTCCTTCACTACCTCAACTGCTTCAAAACAACAAAACAAAAAAAAATTAGTGAACAGAATCAGCTGCTAACAAAGCTTTTAAACAAAGTTTCTAGAATCCTTATGACTCAGTCATCAAAGAGCAGGCAAAGATAAGGCTATCGTCATGCTAACCTGCAAAGACTACACAAGTAAGACTAACAGACACTGCCTACTATAAGGAACTTAAGAAAGACCCTACACCTCTCTCTCCATTTTAGAGCTCAAATATATACCACTAGATCCATTGCCTGACAGCTCATAGAAAAACTGGTACTCTAAGTTTCTCATCCCACAGGCTTTTCTCATGTGGTCCCCACGATACGTAAGCAAGGAAAGCCTATAGGCATCCATAATATCCTTGCTGAGGGAGTATCAAAATTCACAAAATGATCCTATAGACTTGCATACAGCTGTTTTTTTCAGTGACTTCATCATCTACCTACCTCCCCGACATCATGGACTCTCCTGAGCATCTAACAAGGTGACACCTAACCATCAGGCTTCAAACCCAAATATATTACCAAACTCACCCATTTTATCTTCATAAACCACAACTGACTTTCTCTAACCCTAGGAAACTAGCATTGAAATGGCCACATAATACCTCAACTTGTTCATAGCCCACCATAAAGAACAGGTTCTAGACAACTGCACCAACCATGGGTTGCAGCTAAATACATGACTACAAGTTTTTGTTCTTTTCTTTATTCCCACCAGAAATTCAGTAACAACCATTCCTCCATCAAAGTGTATCTGGAATACTTCCATAAAACCTACTTTCTAGAGAACATCAGAGCCATGTCATTGCAGATCTGCAACCAGATCGACATAAGAAATGGTAGCCTTCAAACTACTGTTAGTGAAAACCTGTAGACCTATGTCATGGAGTCAGCAATCGTCCAAAACACAATTTAAAAAGCCAAGATACACGGCCAAACCCTGAGGCACTATCGTATCTATAATGAGAAGAACAATCAGGAGACCCATCTCACCAATCTAAATACGATTTTTATTCAGTAGGAATACTCCCCAGGGAAAGAGTTCATCTTCCTGAGTGAGCAGTATTAATATTGTACTTACTCATAACAGTACAAAATGAAAGTCGCATATAGAGCAAATCCCGACCGTAATGTGCTACCCTACCCTAGAAGTTATTAAACAGTCACAACCCCTGATCATTACCTATGACGTTTACCCTGAACTGAGTTTCCTCTTCAGCCTTCACTCTGTCTCTCCCACCAAAGCCATCATAAGGAAACTACAGATCAGCAAATGCTTGATGACACCAGACTAACCAGTGCAACAAATACAAAACCCACCAGTACATCTTCCCAATCTTAAGAATAAATGCTCCTAAGCAAGAGAAGCACTGGTTTCAGCATCCTATACATACACATGCACCTCAGAACAGGGTATACGCCATCCCATACCCCTGCACCATCACAGCAGCTACAGGGGTGAGGACAACCAGGCAATATACATTGGAAGAAGCTTGATAAAGATCAGACACATCCAGGTAGCAGTGGGAAAGCGCCTACTATAAAGCAACCACTCCATCCCCAATTTCTCAACCCTGGTTATCCAGGGAGGCCCACACTTACATGGAAACCAGGCAAGACAAGTTTGTAGTTAGAGGCAACGGCCCTTGTTAAACCAACTGGTGTAGTCAGAGAGAACACAAGCTTTTGGGCATACAAGTCCTCTTCTACTTCTTGTCTGAAATAGAAGCAACAGACTTCAAAGCTAAAAACAAGTTGAGAACAGTTGCTTAGAGTGTAATTAAGACAAGTATTTATAAGACCAGCTCTGAAAGGAAAGGTAGTTGGCACCAGTGAAACAGAGGGGATGTTCACAGAGAGGGGAGGGAAAGGAAGGGAAGGGAGGAGAGAGATGGTAATGTTGTTTTCTCTCAGCAGAAGGAAAGAGACAGGTAGTTTATAGCCTGTGAAATGTAGAGAGGTTAACGAAGGAAGTTATAGTGTGCCATAAAGCAAGAGTATCTATTGAGCTCATGCTTTTCAGTATCCAGTCGGGTCAGGAACTTCAGCTCCCAGCCTCATCTTTGAAGTGTGTGTTGTAGTTTGTCCTGTGGTTAAGATCCACACCGTATATTTTGATTGAAAAAGTTTGCTTCTGACACCTTCAGAGAAACCGGACTGTCACTACCTATAGGTTGGGAGGTGCAATGCCTGGGTCCATCACTGCTGCAGCACCACCCCGAAGCACTGGGAGTACATACTAGCTAGAAAAATGGATGAATTCAATACAAACACTCATTTTATGGCATATCATGCTTTTACACCTTGTTGCTCCACAGCTGCTGGCCACCTCTGTCACAGACCACTGAGGATATTGCCTCTCCCTCGGCAATACCACCGCTCTGCTCCACAGGTGCTAACTACCCTTCTTCCCCAAGTTGTCTAATAGAGGAACATGAAATTAAATTAAAACAACTGTTCCCAAAGTGTTCTTTGGCAGAGGTTTGATGTTCCTGTTTCAGACCATGTCCTTTTTTTCCGAGCTATTTCCCTTGCTTTAATAAAAGATGCTTCCTGCAAACGTTGCTATACAAAGCTAACACACACACACACATCTGCTAAAGCAGTTTGGATAAAGGTACCCTGTTCCACCTTCATTTTCAAGTTGATTGATATAATATTTTACTAGCATATTTCTGAAGCCTAAAAATGGCTTTAGAAAAAAAAAAAAAAAAAAAAAAAGAAAAACATATCCCAAGAGAAAGTATTAGCTAAGCTATACTTAATGTAAAAAGAGATTACATGCTATAGCATCCTTTGAATTCAAGTGTAGCTATATTAGGAAGTTATTACGTTAGTACATAGATTACTTTATGCAGTTTGATGCAAGTTTCATGAAAAAAACTTCTTTAATCGGAAATTATCTTCTTAAAAGCTCTGCTCCCAATTGCACGCTAATATTTACAGAGAATGGGCAGATTTTAAAGGCATTGAAAATAACCAGCAGCAGCGGATAATAAAACCAGAACCCCTAAAATCCAGGACCAAATTTAGAGCTGGCAGAAATTAATAATCCCCACTGGAATCAATCTGAATTGCATTGATCTATGCCACGGTACTTACTCCACCTATAGACCAGTATATTCTGTTTATATTTGGAATTTTACCTTTGTGATAAGTCAACAAGAGAGTTTCCCAGCACCCCTAAGATGTGCTGTAAAGCAAAATGAAAGCACAGCATTATCTAGTTGAGTTATTAATGTATCTACATGGGAAAAATCAGGCATGAAGCAACCAAATACCTAGAAAAACCCTTAATTTTACCAGAAAACACAGTAGTTATCACGTAAATTAGACAGAGCTGTAACACTCTTCACAGCACAGGCACACTGGACTTGCTAACAGTAACCTGTACTAAACACAAAAGTGCTAGACTCTTAGAAATAATTTACTTTATGAGTAAGTTATGGCTCATTTTTTTCCCCCCAAACTTTGGAAAAAGAGCAACCGGCATTAAATCAAGCCATTGATTTGTCTTCCTCCACTGAAAATTGATGCCCACTAAAGAAATATTATTTCTAGAATAATCTCCACTCAGTAAATGAGTGCATTAAAAATGACACAAAAAGCAGTACATTTTGAAAAAAACTGGAAGCCAGCAGCATTCCTGTGATTTTCTAACTACTTGTGCTTTTGTAATATTGTCACAAATCCTTCACTCATTCTTAGAGGAGATCAGTAACAGGTTTTACAGTGGGAAGAGCACAAAACGCAATATTTAAGAAGGATATGCAAGAGATTAGATTTTGACAGGTTTTAGCGCATCTCTCCTCTGTGAAAGTGCAGTGGGGAATGCGGAGTTAGAAAGTTTTTCTATCCGCTCTACTCTTCCAATGCAGTTAGTTTTTTCCTAGATAAAATCAGAGAAAAGTTCTCAGAAGACTACTGCATGCAAACTGAATAGAATTAGATACATATATGTTTAACTGAGCCTTTGTATTACTTGAATACAAATGTCATAGTAAGAGTAACAGAGAAGTTCAGAAATCACGTAGGATTTCTTCTTATTATTGTAATTATTTCACTCATTAAGGCTGGTTTATTAGAGTGGACTGGATAAGTCAGACCCACATGTTAATTACACAGTAAAAAAAACCCCACAAGAGACCACATTACATAATGTAGCAATAATCCAGACAGGACTGACGGGTAGACGGAATCTGGATTGCAACATAAGTACCAGCTTTTAAATGCTATAGCAGCTTAGAAAGACATTATCCCCGTATAATGTTATTAATGTGTGAATCCTTTGACTACGGTAGGTAATTGTCCCCCATAATTAAACCCCAGCATCAGTAGGAGAGATATAATGTGTGTTTATCATTTGTATTCTTTCTAGCTTTTATTTATTTATTTTTAAGCACAGACAGGCATCATGTCACTTGAGGATTATCTCATGGTGGTTGAACTCATTAACTAACAAGTATACATTATTTCACACTCAAACAATAAGGTCTCTATAGCACTTGCCTGACAGAAGTGGAAAAACATTCACATTCATTGGAAAGTAGCGACATAAGACAAGCAATTCTCAAGATGAAAGGTTTTCCCAAAGTTACTTAGTCTGATAATAAAAGAAGTTTATTTTTCACCATTGATTCGATGAATGTTTCTGTTTAGATGAGATTTTAGATTTTTTTAGATTAAAAAAAAAAAGTACACATAGTCTATATCACCTCTATTAGGAACATAGATTCTTAATTTTACAGCTCTGAATGGATCTGAACACAAAGTCAAAAGGCCACCACGTATTTCATTAGAGAATCTGTCCAGCAACATTCCTAAAGTCGTAACATGAAACAGTCCCTCATGAAATAACCAAGACCTACCATGTGCTCCAGCACCTAAGAGATCCTCCCACCCTAAAAATGGTGGCAAATCAAATTATTGGCAAAAAAAAATTGTTTGGATTCTCATACATTAAAGAAATCATACACCTGAGGAGCCATTGCAGCTGTCTTCAAGAAAGCGTATTCTGCTGTGTTCTCATGCATCTCAATTGCTCAGGAAATTGAAGAACTTTGGTACTATAATTATTTATAATCAAAAGATTTACAGTTTATGTTTTTGTCATACTGTTGACTGCAGAAGTGACTTGGAAGGGTGCTATGCACATTTGCTCACTGATTTTAGCAATGCAATTTCACAAATGTAAAAACAAACCCCAGACAACCCCCCCACACACACACACTTCACACAGTGACCTGGACTCACCCTAACAAACTCTTATCAAACATTTATTAAGCAGCCAAGCTGGGAGCTCTGTCAGCCAGAACTCCCTCTTTTCAGCCACTGCAGACAGCTAGACATTTCCCAGAGTGAGTTCTTCCACCCCTGGAGGCACCTGCTCATCCTCCTGCGAAGGAGAGGGATAACTCGGCTCCTGGCTCAGGCACCTGCACCCAGTCCCTAACGTTGGCTGAACCCAAGCCCAACAGCTTCCCTCACGAACTCGCCAAAAGCTAAACTTTCAAGCCCATTATACCCAATTCAGGCATCACCGGTAATGAGAGCTTCAGAGCACCTCTGCAGCCATCTGGCATCTTAAATCTGTACCTATAATGTAGATGCTGATCCAACTCCTGCACTCACACTGGACATGAAATTGTTTCAGGAGTAACTTTCACTCTAGTGGAACTATTCTCAACCTGATAATGTGTATGCATTAATATTTATGCCATAACCTCTCGCAGGTTGACTGGGAAATTATAGTCCTGTGCCTCGATACAGCACCAACAGGTTCAGAAAAGGAGAGGCACAGGGAAAATATATAGATATATTTCTTTCATGCTAGTTGAATATCAGACCTGCAGATTAGTAGTCTGTGACTCATTGGGTTAAACACTGCGGAAAACATACCACGCAGACAGACCCTGCACTAAGCAGTGTACGGTTTAAGGCCCTAACTCTACAAATACTTCATTTTTTGCTTATAAGAACAATTCCAATACATTAAATACGACTACATCATTGTAGTGAAGCACGTGTATTTGGTTTCATGTGATTCAGTGCTAAAATACTAACCATGACTAAGGCCAAACCATAATAATAAAAAATACTCTTACTGTAATTTAAGAACTATAATATAATTGAGACATTAATTAAAGAGTCTCCAGGAAAAAAAAAATTACAGAAGTGCTTTTCCTTCACTTTTTTTTTTTTATATTTCTTTACTTTGCAGTAATGAGAAAAATAAAACGCACAAAGTTTCCATCAAGTTTTGCTTCGGATACCAGGTGCAACATCTGCTCTGGAACATCTAACATATGCAGCGCTTCTCCCACCGCTGATGCAAACAGGACAGGGAGCCGACTGGGTCTCTTGCATTGCTAACTTCAAGGTTATTCATAGCTACCGGGACTGTGTGTTCATTCCTGTTTTCCCAATTAAAATTAATTTAACTAAGATCTGTGCTGAGTTACACGCAAACTCACCAGCAACGGATTTTTATAATTTTATAGAATTCAGGTCTTCTGCACTTTTTTAAGTACTTTCAGGATGCACTTGCTGAAAACTAAACTTCAACATCTTGGAAGACTTCCCTGACGAAGTTGGGAAAGCGAAAGTTGGTATCTTTGTGTAGGTTAGCAATTGAGATCTACAAACCAAAAATAGCCCGGGAACTAGGTAAGGCTTCTGAGCCAACTGCAATAGAGCGCTAATGTTGCCAAAAGCCAAATGAAACAATAATTAGATTCGAAGAGGATTTCAATCGAGTCCGTATGCAATTTACCATAGGTCGAGGTATTTCAACGTTACCCTTGAAAGTACCAGGAAGCGGATGGTGGGAAGAGGAATGCGCAGCCCTTACCTTTTAACAATGATCGGGGTCACGTGGCTAATTAAAATACCTTTGTTTACATCGGGTAAGAGTCCTGCTGTTAGACCATCTGCACCTGCAGTCTGTTCCATCAAAACCCCTTCCACAAATTGCATGCTCCTAATAGGTATTGCTGTGCCAATGACAATTACCTAATTAGACATTAGAATGTCAATGCCGATTTTAAAATCCATGCTAATTATTTTACTGTTTGACAGAATATTTCCCAATGAAGGAAGGAGTCTGGATAGCATAATTATGTCACGAGGAACACTTCTGTATATGATTAAAAGGTTTGGCTGGCTCTGATTGGAAGGGCTCCAGTTATTTATGTATTTAACAAAGTTGCAATCAGCACATACGGTTTTCAGCTGAAAGAAACAATCTGAACCCTGCTTATTCACTTGCCTGCTATGGCAGAGCGTATAATGAAGCTGGTGATTAGGTTCCTCTTCTGTAAGGTTTGCCTTTGAGTAAGGTGAGTTTAGAAATGGAGGGGAAACACGTCTAGAAGAGAGATTACGTGATGGGTCTTTTATCTGGTTGCAGTTTGAAGGCACAAAGTGCAGGTGCTGGGTGCGTGACTGATTTTGTGCCTTCAGCCACAGGAGAGTGAATACCTTTGCAACTAACGCCGAGTACTTCTGGGAGCGATTGCTGCATTTATCGGTCACAAGCTGCTCCTGACACTTGGCATCACTACGCAGGTTTTGAAAGATCTGCAACATTTTCTGAGGCCTCAAGCCTTTGGCATTTAAAACAAGACAGCTTAAACCACAACTGTGATAATAAGAAAGATACGTTTAGGGTTCCAAAGTGTTGCATTCAACTTTTCACTGGCTGCAAGTGAAAATCTTAACAGAAAGCACAATCAAGGAATCTAACTGCTGTCAGCACACCACGCAGGACACAAATTCAGTAAATATAAGGAAACATTGCAAAAGAAAAGCATACCCCACAATAGCTGAAGTGCTCACAAGCCTTTCTAAACAAATTTATCCATTTTCCTCTCTATTCCCCTCGCCCAGAAAGAGCACTGCAAAGAATCCTGGCTAAAGCTGCGACACAAGCAACAACCCTGCATAGCTTATGACTTCAAGGTATCTTTGATTTTTAGTTGAGAAGCTGCAACTAGGAAAATAATTTTTCCTTGTCTTAGAAAAATGCTGTGATGATAGTAACAAAGACAAATGTTTTATTGTTTACTTTATAATTTCCATAGAAGCGATTACATTAAAATAACACAATGTCTAAGCACTCAGCTAAACCTGTGTATGAGTACAGCTACATGCAGTGTGCACAGAGGTCTTGCATCATTATGGGGATTCAGTGGCATAACCAACATATAGTAATCTGCATTTAAATTCATATTCACAGCCTATTACTGATCAGCATAAATCTCAAGTGGCACTGTATAATACATGTCTGTATAACATTCAAAGCCATAGTCGTGTCTTGTGTTCAAGAAACAATATCTGATTGGAACCCCTAGTAAACACAAAAGTCACAGGTCAACTATCATTAATGGAAAACTTGATCAACCAGTAGCCGAACATTTCAAATCCCTCTTTAAATCTTCCCCCAAATCCCTTCTCAAGACTCATTTCTGCTACAGAGCCTATAGGAAATCAGCTGGTTGATGAGCAGGTTAAAGGATAAATCAGGATGTCTGATCTTTGCTTTAATAGTGTATAACACAAATACATACACGTATACTTATATAAACTGCACTGCATGCTTCTGTCCTTCCTCTGTCATGCTTTCAGCAGCTGCTTTCTTAGCATGCGTATCTTAGACATCTGAGAGTCTTTCTGCAAGCACTTTATAATGCCTAATGAAATAGGGCTGTAATTCTCATTTTGCAAATCTTTCTGATACACCAAATACCAAATAATACCTCTGACAGAGACTATTGTGACGTGAGGGTCTTTTTTTATATTTATATTTAAATGTATTTGTTTTATCTTCTGAATGTTCCTGGGTGCATTTACAGCCTCTTTAATGACTTAAATTTGAGGATTACATGTCTCGGTGCTACTCACCATTGCAGTAATTGGAATTCTGTAGCTGTCCCATGCAACACACACTGAACTGCTTAGCTGTGAGTTTCGGGAAAGTTTCAGCTCCAGCAGAGCAGTAGCCAAAAAGACACATCCTTTAATGCCTGAAGAAGACAGAACAGAAACACGCTGGAGGCTTATACTAGGTTTGCATCTTATGCTTTACCAGGCACTGTATCTTCAGAATATATAAACTAGCATTAGTGTGTCATAAAGACTTACATAGCAAGTCATCAAAAGTAAAGACGCTAGAGAAGTTAAGGGATAAAATCCTGACCCCATGTCAATCGGTGGCAAAACTCCAATTGACTTTATGAGGGCTAAGATTTCACTCACAAGTTTCCCCTTAATGCCACTTCGGTTTTGCTCTGTATCTTACATGTTTCCCAGTGCTCACTGACCAAGCACAATCAAGCCTTTCTAAAGATCACGACAGGGTTACAGCGTTGGTGGATAAGGGAAGAGCAACTGACGTCATCTACCCGGACTTGTGCAATGCATTTGACACTGTCTTACATGACATCCTTGTCTCTAAATTGGAGAGACATGGTTTTGATGGATGGACCACTTGGTGGCTGGATGATCGCACTCAAAGAGTTGCAGTCAATGGCTCAATGTCCAAGTGGAGACCAATGACAAGTGGCATTCCTCAGGGGCCAGTGTTGGGACCGGTGCTGTTTAACATCTTTGTTGGTGACATGGACAGTGGGATTAAGTGCACCTTCAACAAGTTTGCCAACAACACCAAGCTGACTGGTGCAGTCGACACACTAGAGGGAAGGGATGCCATCCAGAGGGACATTGACAGACTTGAGAGGCCCATGCAAACCTCAAAGTTCAACAAGGTCAAGTGCAAGGTCCCGCACATGGGTCGGGGCAATCCTAAACACAAATACAGGCCAGGAGGAGAATGGATTGAGAGCAGCCCTGAGGATAAGGACTTGGGGGTGTTGGTTGATGAGAAGCTCAATGTGACCCAGCAATGTGAGCTTGCAGCGCAGAAAGCCAACCGTGTCCTGGGCTGCATCAAAAGGAGCGTGACCAGCAGGTCGAGGGAGGTGATTCTCCCCCTCTACTCTGCTCTCATGAGACCCCACCTGGAGTACTGAGTCCAGCTTTGGGGCCCCCAACACAAGAAGGACATGGACCTGTTGGAACGAGTCCAGAGCAGTGCCACGAAGCAGCCTTCCAGTTCCTAAAGGGGGCCTGCAAGAAAGCTGCAGAGGGACTTTTGACAAGGGCATGTAGTGGTAGGACAAGGGGTAATGACTTTAAACTGAAAGAGGGGAGATTTAGATGAGATAGAAGGAAGAAATTCTTCACTGTGAGGGTGGTGAGGCACTGGAACAGGTTGCCCAGAGAAGTTGTGGATGCCCCATCCCTTGAAGTGTTCAAGGCCAGGTTGGATGGGGCTTGGAGCAAGCTGGTCTAATGGAAGGTGTCCCTGCCCATGGCAGGGGGTTGGAACTAGATGATCTTTAAGGTCCCTTCCAACCCAAACCGTTCTATGATTACAGCTAACGAGAAGGACAAAAACAAGTTTGGGATGCAATGCTCAGCTACGGTAAAAGAGTTAACTCTGAAAGAAATTAATCTTAGTCTTCCAGCTGGAGATGAGGCCCAGAATAGGCAAACTTCACATGGAAATGTAATTTCGAACAGCTATTTCAGGGCCATATTTTCCAGGTGGGGCATATGTTATAGATTTAACTATCAGCTGAGTGTCTTAAGGCTTGTTGTAAGCACCTGAGCACTACGTTAAGAACATAAATGACATCCAGTGACTTAACAATATAGTTAGGCATTTGAAAAAATGGTCTATTTTTATTTATTATATATTAAAGCTCTGGTTCGATAAGCTCTTTACAACATGCAGAAAACATATTCCCTACCTTAAAGGGGTTTAACATTATTTTTTTTAAAAAAATTTCATTGTTCTTAAGGGAAGTATCCAACTTATTTGAAACAACCCATCCACATTAGAATAATATACATCTATCAGGAGTATATCAGAAATATAGTGAAAGTATGTACTTATCAATTTAGGGTGTCATTTCAGAAGCATTCTCTATCAGAGTAATTTTCTTTCTACTGACGTAAGTCATAAAACTCCCGTTGACTTTGAAGAGCTCAGAGTTAGGTCAACACTAAGCGCCTTTGAAAACTCCAAGCTTAAGTTAACTTTTAACTCTAAATTTATGTTGACTCAGTCACAATTTTCATTGTTCTCACCGGAATCATTACAGGAATATGTAAGTCTGTTAATAAAGATCTCATTCCTTTAAGAATAACATACCCCAGACTAGCTTTAAATAACTCATCCCTCCAAGAATGACATATCCCATCCATCTCTATATATTTCCCTAGACTCAACAGTTTCGACAAGTGCTTGGAAAGAATTTATTTCCTTAGAAATCTGTAGTCCCATTGTGCGTTGTATTAGCCGGAAATGGGACACGGAGCTGGACCTGCTGCAGGAAAGCATCTCCTAACGGATATGATTTTGCTGAATGTCATATAACGCCCCGAAAGATTCTTGGTTCAACGGTTCTTTTCTGACAGGTAATATTCCAGCAAAGCATGATCTTCTCTCCAATGGCCATAAATGATCTCCAAGTGAACACTGCTGCTTTTTTTGTGTCCAAGATTAATCCAAGTTGCTCAGAAAAGTAATTGCCATTTATCAAGGTAGCATCTACACCCTCAGGTCAGAACTGGGGCCTTGGGCTGATAGGTATTGTCCATACACATAATGAAAACACATTTCGTGTTTCAAAGAGTTCATCATTTGCATGCAGTCAAGTGCTACAAAAAATAGGTATTAGAGCATTTTTCATGGATTCAGGACACTTTTGTCATCCTAGGGATTCCACTTAGCAGCAGACCCCATCTCCACCTGGAAACTCCAGCAGTTTCCTTGTACAGTCTTTACTGGCCACGCTTCCTTTCTCCCAACCACTAAGTCTCCACATAGAGAGAAGAAAACTTTTTGAAGGGGAAAAGGAGCAGACCATTACTTTCCAAACAAGTCTCTAGCCTTTGCCACAGCAATTTGTGCAATATACCTTTGCTTCAGTTTCCTGAAGCACGGCAATATCCTGCAAACAAGTCCTTCTTTGAGATCTCTTTCATCACTTGTAGTTTAGCATCAGGGGTTAGCGAAGCATCAAGGTGTGAAAGCACAGAGCCCTCTTCACCTGCCAAGACCTTCTGAGAGGAGACACTTCACCACCATTAACTATGATACCCCCACATCTAGTCAAGTCATGTCACCCCATCTGCAGTCTCTGCATCCCCAGACCTCTACCCGCTCTGGCAGTCAGGGATGCAGCTCCCACCAGGCTGGGGGTTCCTGCCGTAACACCAGAGTAGGTTCTCCAGCTTCCTCGCCAAGAAACGCTTTACTGCCTTGCCAGTACCGGTTTTAGGCACATCACAGCCACACACTGTTGGTCATCCTGCTCTCTCCGCTGGTTAGCCCGGACATTGAGAGACAGCACTGTCACCGGGCTGCGGAAGCGATGCGCTAACACGGAGGAGCACTGAGATGAGCCTCTGCCATCATGAATATCTCATCCATAGGAGAAGGGATCCCTTTTCCCTTTGCTTTCAGCAGTAGGTGCCAGCTGCACCGCCTCTCTGTTCAAGGCTGGCATTTTGAATAGCGTGTCTTCGCTAACCAAGTTGCACTTGGCAAACTGCAGTTCTTCAGGCACACAGCAAAGAAAACAATGTTTTATTGTCTTCCCACCCACAGCTAATGACATCAACGGGGCAGGCAAACAAAATCTGCTCCTTGCCCTTGTGTTCCTCCTTCCTCCAGTTCCAGTAAATGGCAGCAGAGAGATCTCTTTTTTCCTCCACTGTGTGGGGCTCAGCCTATCTAGCTTCATACAGAAAAGGTTTTCCAGAGGCCTGCGATCAATCCACAACTCTGCCATAGTCATCCCTGGGAAGTTATTCAGTCCTGTGTGTCCATTACTCTTCCATAAAAAAATGGCAACACTCTGCAACTTCCTTCCTCTCACTCCTCACCCCCTGCCTAGTCTGTATCTGTAAAATCTTTGGTCATACATTGACCAGCAAATGAGAACACGATGTGATAGGAGTCTCTTTTATCATTTATATCACTGTAAGTATCCATAGGTGGATAAAACAGATGGGAAGGAACTGTGAGAAGACTGTGATTAGCATAATTGCTAGTGATCACATCAGACAATCTGCGTAACCACAGTCAAGCATTTTTATAAGTATTGCTAGGGAGATTAATAAGAAAATCAGTGTTGGGAGAGCCACTAAAGCAGAAGCTATATTTTTCTGGGGGTTATTTTAGGGCTCCATACAGGACTGAAATGTACCAAAATTCTCAAGGGTATTTGTATGACAGATCTTTGCATAAGAGGAGAAACAAGTACAAAGCCCCTCATTGACCCCTCAGATTTTACTGTGCTCTATGACCACTTTATAGGTGGTGCTCCCAGCGCTTTCCTGGATAACTATCTGGTCCAGACCTGAAGACATCTAGCAAGGAAAATCAGCGGAGATGGGGATGGAGAAGGAGGAATTCTACAAAGGCCACCATAATATTGATTAGGAACTTTCCTTTGAGAGAAAAAAAAAAATCCTGAAGAAAATAGGGATAAACTACATCAGTCTTAAGGCCTAAGAAAGGCTTCTGTGCAACTTGGCCAGAATGGGTCAAAGCAGTCTGCGAAGGGCTGCAGGGAAGGAGGAAGCCATGTATGATGGACCACATGGTGGCCCTCGCCAAGTGGAGGAAGGCTGAGCTTCTCATGGCTTGCCTCTCTTGCCCGTACACAACAGGGCATCTATGGCAGAGGGGGGAAATATGCACATTAATGTCCACACAGCCTAAACACAAAAACCCAAGAGATACAAATTGAAAATACGCTGTTATCAGGTGTGCTTTACATCCTTGGACCTCCCACTGGCTTCTCTTTGAACTAGGACACCTCAGCAGCACCCTTGCTCATCCCATGCTGTCTGCAATGTATCAGGAGAAGCTTTTATTTCTCACCCTGCATGACAAGTACCGAGAACAACAAGGTCCCAATATGAGTTGGACCGCTGGGTGTTAGTGCGGTTCAAGTAGTTATCATGAAGGCTTCAATAATGGAGTTCAGTGAGACTTCCAGTATGCAATACTGAGTCTTTTTTTTTTTTATGAGAAGCTGTCACACTTGCACTTATACACAACCTCTGAAATTCAGCTGGAACAAAGCCCCAGCCTTGCACATGTGTCTTTTCACTTGGTCTATGAAATTCCTTCATGGTTTAGATAAGATATAAATTGTGGGATTTGTACTATCCAGCTCTTCCCAAAACTTTTCCAGCTTACACTCCCAAGGAAAATTTGGCAGAAAAATGACATGCTAAAATAATAAAATATGTGAATAATAGTTAGGTATGAGTTTTCTATGGCAAAGTCTGTGCAAAGCAGAAGCAGACACTACAGGGACCGCAGCTGGATCAGGTCAGGTTCCCCCTCTAACATTTTGTTCCTTGAAGTTCACTTCTCGGGCCCTGACCAGGGCAGAATCCCACTGGGCAGGACACACGCATGGCTGCTCCCTAAATCTGCACACAGCACCCCTGAATCAACCCCCAGACTTAGGGGAGAAGGTTTTTTTTTTTCTTCCATAAACCAACCTGCTCCGTTCTGCGCCTGCGTGGCCATGGTAGCCACTAGTCAAGAGCTTGAAGCCAAGAAGCATTTATTCTGCTTGCAAGCGCCGAGGGCTCCGGGTTCAGGCATTGCCAGTTATCCACAATAGGAGAATTATGACAGTAATTCCCAGCAGCATCTGTATTATCCTTTTCATTTCCTCTACACCTTGTCATTTCTTAATCTCAGGCAGAGACACAAATCACTGCCCTCTGTATACAGACTACTTAATGTCCACTTCAGCCCATGGCAACATCTCTATTTCTGCTTTGATTCACCAGCATCCACCAAGAACTTTGTTACGGTCTTTTCTTAGTCCCTCGCTGGACCGTGTCAGCTTTCTCTTTGCATTTCCCCACCAGCTCCCTTTTCTTTGCAGTACAGCGTGCAATGTCCCATCACTTCCCTTTGCTTTTTTAACCTTTTCACCCCAGAACTGCCCTCTCGCGATCACTGCACTACAGTTGGCCTGTGATGACTGAGCTGAGCACCCTCCTGCTGTTAGATTTACAAACACGTACCCTCATGACCTCCCCATGCTGCCCATCATCTTGTCTTTAAAACTCTTCCCCTTTAGATTATACCCACAAAAAAAACCCTAACAAAACCAATACAAACCTAACTGTTACTACCAGTGAAGCTGGTACGTGTATGCACCCCGCACATCTGCCTTTAGCTATACATCTAAAGTACTTGAGGGAAGAGATTTTGTTTCACCGTCGTTGTACAGAACCTAGCTCTTTGTCACTGTGGAGCAAAGCTGAAGTGAGAAGTCAGAAAATGAAATATTTACAGCTCTGCAGCTAGAACTGACCCCACCTGCGCGCATACCTTTTGATGGTCTTAATTACACATTCACATACTTTTTTTTTTTTTTTTTCCCTTCAGAGAAACATTTCCTCACGGAGTGCACAGCACCGACGCACAAAGAGAAAGACACGGCAGCTCAGAAAATTTCACTTGTACAAGCGCCCTGATTTCTCAGTTCAGCAAAGTCATTAGAAACTCAAAGTGTGCCTTTTCTAGTGGGAACATCAGGCAGCTAATCCAGCAGCGGCTATATGCCCTCCAATTAATAAAAACACATCCTACAAGACCTTTGTTAAGCTTTTCTTCCGTTATCCTTCGGGTGTCCCGAGGGACAACACGCAGACCTCGGAAGGCCCACGGAGGTGGGAAATCCGCCGCCGCCTTTCCCGCACGGAGGCCTGGCCCTCTCGCCCCGCTGCCCCGCCGGCGCTGGTCCGGCAGCCACCTGCGCCTGAGGGGCGGGAATCGCAGAGCAGAAGAGAGGCAGCTCCGATGAGATTCCCAAACTCAAAAAAGCCCTGCTAAGCGGCACACTCCCACTCTCCCTATGTGCATCTTAGCACTGCAACCTCTTCACATCTCACGAGCTAGTGTGGAACAGATGCGTCCCCCCGTCAGGAGGCAGCGACACCCCTCCCTCCTCACATGACTCATATGATGTCAGAGTTGTCCTTGTCACCGACCCCAATTCGGGCTCACACGTCAAGGACACGCTTGCTCGGTGGATCCTCTCGGCGTGACGGATCATCCGTCCCCTCTCATTTGGGTTCCCTACGTCCTAGCTCACCGCAGAAAAGGGAGGACTTCTTGCTAGTTGAGGAAACTCAGCTCCTCCGGCGGTTTCGGCGGCACAGCCCCGCCAAGAAATCCTGGCAGAGGCTGCAAGGTTTCGAACCTTTGACAGCTAAGTCGGCGTATCCCTGTACAAAACCACTGCCCCCCCAATGTCCAATACAGAGACGCAAATGATTTTTATAGAACAGTCATGTACTTTCATGTGATCTAATATTAGCTGCGCTGTATATAATTATTTTATGTAGTACTCTGCGTTCTGGTCGCACTCCCATCGATATGTCTAGTAGATATTTGTAGTTCCCTAGTAATTTAATAGCTAGTTTGTGCCCTAAAGCATAAAAACATTTCTACCCTATCTAAAGTAACCGTGGGTGGTGTTATCCATATAAAATCTTTGAGTCCTAATGAGCTTTTGTTCTCAAGTTATAACCCAAAAATACATCACCCGGCTGTTCCGTTCTCTGCTAAAGATCCTCACTATGATGTGAAAGGAAAAGAAATTAAAACCTTAGATAAATGTGTTTGATCTGCCACAAAGAGGGAAAAGACACCCCTCTGTATTGTATCTTGTCGGGATTTTTTAACAGACCCGTTTTCTGTTCATTGCTGAGTGTTTAAAGGCTGAAGATAAGCTGCATTTTTGCAAACCCTGAGCTGGAGACAGTTGTGGTCCGAGCTGCCCAGGCAGGAGCGGCACACGCTGGCCCCGCTGCCCTGTAGCAAGACTGTGGTAGCCGCCTGAGCCTGGACGTGATGCTGCAAAATAGCATGGAACTTGAGGTTCCCAAGGGGAAAAAGGCAGCGGGTTCCCTTCTCCTTGCAGGGATGTTGTTAGGAGACCTCCCACCCTTCCACCTGGGAAGAGGCAGCTCTGGTACACGGAGGGAGATGCCGAGGAGAGCAGCTCTCCCGGGCTTTCCACCCCGTGGCAAGAAAAGCCCGTCCTCCGCCCGCAGCGAGGCTTTGTTTCACCCTCACAACAATCTCGTTACTGTGAGTAACGGGGAGTACGGCGATGCCAGCATATTCCCTTTGCCTCTTCCTTAACTCGTCTTTATTCGCGGCCGTGGAGGCAGGCCAGAGCGAGGCACTCACCGGGAGCCAGGCTCAAGCCTTCCTTGGCGTGCCCACCTCTGCTCTTTAGGAGAGGGTACAGGCTGTACAATACATCATCTGTTATGCAATGATACCCGGCGCCCGGTTCCGCTTTGCTTCCCGGCGGCAGGAATATATCACTCCCCCCCTTCCCTTCCCCTCCCATCCCATCCCCCAGCCCCATTCATCCCCACCACTTGCTGTTTACTACCAAAGCGCTGTACGGTCAGGAGCACCCCGGTACGCAGCAAACCGGCCGTACGAATTACAGTATTTTGGCCAGAGGAGGAGGCATGCCGGGAAGCCAACTCGTAAGAGAGATTTTCTTGGGCCCGTTTCAGTTCTGCCACCGCTCTCCTGGAAATAATTGCGCTTGACCGCTTACATCAGGTCTGAACGTGCCTAGCCCTTCTCTCTACTGCATTTGGCTATTTTATATTTAAAATAAAACAAAAAGTGTGAGAAATATCACAGAGAGAGTTTATCATACCAAAAGAAACAAAAAAATGCTTTACCAGCTAGGTAGCAAAGAAAGACTGAGATAAAATCCCTGGATTATCATCTCCTGAAACACCAAAGAAATTTGTACCCAGTTTTGACCTTAGAGGTGACACTCATCTCCAAACACAGAAGGGAAAGCGCCTCAGAGGGTAAAACCTGGCTGCTTTGTTAAAAGTGAACAGCAAGTCAAGGATGTTCAACTAGGAAACAAATAATTCCCTATCCCATCAAAGCAACAGGTAGAAACGCCAGCAAATCCTGTCTGCTCTGTTCAAAAGAGATTTCCTAATATCTGTGCTTGGAAACAATGAAACCTAGGTAGAGTATTAGCTGTCATTAGAAAGTAAACGAAGGCAGTGGGAATTAATTCTTCCACTCACAGTTCAGCAAGATTTTGGCATTCAGCATTATCAGTAAATCCCAGAAGTAGCAATCAGCAGGTAATCTGCTCAGTGTAACTAGATAGTCCCATCACATATAAGGATTTAACAAGTGCATCACCCCAGAGGGATACCAATTACAAGATAATCAACTTCCTCCGTCCTTGGCTCTGGGGAAAACTTTAACAAAATTGCAGTCCAATCCTTGCCATACCACACCTTACAGAGCGCCTTTCCTAACTAGATAGAAATATGTGAATTAGGCGTTGGTGAGAAAACAACTGTTTTGCAAAACAAACAAGCAAAATTAAAAGTATAAATATTTGACTATGGAAAATCTGGTCATTTCACTATTTTTGTAAGAAAAAAACCCCAAGATACCATGCCATAGATAGCAGCCAAGTGAGTATCACACTCCTTTGAGTAGCTCAAGGAATAAGGCTTAAGATTTTGTGAGTTTAGAGGAATACTGATTTAAACCAGCATCTCAGGTGAAAGCTATTGGCAACCTAAGACGAAATACCTCCACTCTCTCAGAAAAAGCCATCCCGGACCACAGAAACCTACAGCAAAAATTCATCAAAATTATCGAGATTACAGAAAGAAACTCCTGTCTCAAACCACCATATTTTTCTATCATAAGAATATTTTTTGTACACACTCCCTACAAGCGTAAGGCCTTCCAGCACGTACTTCGCTGTACTTGCAGGAGAGAAGGACAGAGGTTGATGAGTTGTTTGGGCAGGCACTTTGAGGAAACAGGCTCGGCTGCGGACGTCTGCACCAGGGCAGAGGCCCTGCCCTCTCTCGCTGCCCTTCAGCACGTTTAATTAATCCACGCTATCAGAAAAAACTCTGAGATACCCAGGAACCACAAGAAAAGTCAAATATTCATCTTCAATGTAAAAAAAATAACTAAGAGTGACTGTAATACGACCGCACATGACTGCAATACATCGATGTCTGCAGCACCCCTCTCTGAGGGTGCTGGGGCTCAGGGTGAAAATGTATCTTCCCTCCCAGCCACTCACCTCCTTCCGATGAGCTGCCAGGTGCTTGCCAGGGCCCCTCTCAGCCCCAGGGCCCCTCTCAGCCCCAGGGGCCCCTCTCAGCCCCAGGGCCTGCACCTCCAGCATCCCCTCCAGCACTCAGGTAGGCACGCTCAGCTCCATTAACGAGGAGAGGGACCAAAAAATACATTTCCCTCATCTCCCACCTCTTCTCCCCCTCTCAGTCCCCTCCCTCGCTATATTTTAGCAGGGAAGTTAAAGAAGGCGTAGCAGCTGAGACACTGAACGACAGCCATACAGGCACAGTCATAGAATCATAGAATCATAGAATTGTTCTGGTTGGAAGAGACCTCCAAGATCATCGGGTCCAACCATTAACCTATCACTACCAAGTCCCCCACTAAATCATATCCCTTAGGGCCTCATCTAAACGCCTTTTGAATACCCCCAGAGATGGGGACTCCACCACCTCCCTGGGCAGCCTGTTCCAGTGCCCGACAACCCTTTCGGTGAAGAAATTTTTACGAATGTCCAATCTAAACCTCCCCTGGCGCAACTTGAGGCCATTTCCTCTTGTTTTGTTGTCTGTTACTAGGGAGAAGAGACCGACCCCCACCTCTCTACAACCTCCTTTCAGGTAGTTGTAGAGAGCGATAAGGTCTCCCCTCAGCCTCCTTTTCTCCAGGCTAAACATCCCCAGTTCCCTCAGCCGCTCCTCGTAGGACTTGTGTTCCAGACCCTTCACCAGCCTCGTTGCCCGTCTCTGGACACGCTCCAGCACCTCAATGTCTGTCTTGTAGTGAGGGGCCCAAAACTGAACACAGTACTCGAGGTGCGGCCTCACCAGGGCTGAGTACAGGGGGACAATCACCTCCCTACTCCTGCTGGCCACACTATTTCTGATACAAGCCAGGATGCCGTTGGCCTTCTTGGCCACCTGGGCACACTGCTGGCTCATATTCCTAGAACAATAAAAGGGATGAATATTCAAGTTGTATTCATTCCTCGCATCCTGCAACTTCTCCGTCTGCTGCTCTTGGTCCTTTCTAATTTCCTGCTCTCACCTCACTGCCCCTTTTTCTCTTCCTTCTTTCTCTCTTCCTTTGGCTTTGCAGCTTTGGTCCCCTTCATATTTGAGGGAGTGTATTCTTTCCTCTTCCCCAAATGCACTCTTACTCTTTCCTCAAATCTCTTCCAAACACCCATCCTCTACAGACATTAACATCACCTCTCCTCATTCTTATTGCACTGAGCTACTCTGCTTTGCTGTGCCTTGCTCATGCCGCATCTCTCTATTTTACAGAGCATTTATGACACCGTGCACATAATACATAACCGAACATTTCAGCATGGAAGCAATTGCCTCTTACACTGAAGTAAATCTGGAATTGACAGTTCTAAAATGCTTATAACTGCAGGACTGTCTTTCATAGACTCACAGATTTTAAGGCCAGATGGGACAATTAGATCATCTAGTCTGAGCTCATCTGAAAACCTGCTCTGGTTCTTCCCTAATAATGGGTGTCCATGCGATGCCATCAGGACCTACCAGCACAGCATCCCAGGATCCGTATTTCAGTTGTCACTATGCACAGTGCAGCCAGCGGATCAGCTGCATGAAGCATCCTTCCAACCTCCGAGCTGCCGAGGCACACAGCAACCATTACCTTCCTCCGATAATCCTACTTGCACAAAGGAAGCAGGTAGGGAAGAAGGGAGATAAAAGAGAAACTGGGTTTTTTTAGGAAAAGGTCCCCAAAGCGGTTCTCAGAAAATCAGATATACCGGTTTTGTCATTCTTATTGCAACACAGCCTGAATTTAAGGTACAAACATAAATCAAAACCACAGACAGTTCCTGCGCAAAGCAGCTAATTGAAACACAACAAAATAAAAGTGCACATGCAATATAGCCTGTGTTCACACGCCATAATATCCACCGATTTCTTGCCATATTTTATATTTCCTTAAAATCCATATCCTATTTTTGTTTTTTACCTCTTAATACTTATTAGTGTTATGCTTTTCCAACATCATATAACTCTGAAAACCTAAATAATTTATTTACATGAAGCTCTCCGGTTATATTCAAAAAGCTGGCAGAAATTCTTGCATTTGGATAACTCGGGTATATAAATAGGGTTTTGTCTTCAAAAGATCCTTGTGTCTTGCACATACAAAATAAAGCACACAGAAAAAGTCAAAGATCAGCCAAAACCCCAGAATTTACATTGAATTAGAGAATGTAGTAAGTTATCTAATTCAGGCTGCACATAATGGGAACTTACTAGTAATTTATCTATATGGCCCCATAATTTCAGACTCCCAAGAAGATGTAGCAATTTTCTTGTTTGCTTCCAATCCACAGGTTTTTGTGTGTAGGTGTGTTTTAATGCCTTTTCCCCGTTTCTGGTGTGCGTATCTGCATAAGAATATGCACAATTATCATCTTTAAAAGGCCAACTTAAGCATCTGAGTTTTAAATGGAGTTCTCAAAGGGATAGCTAATTTATACTTCATTCCTCGACTGCTAACTGGATTGGGAAAATAGAAGTAAAACCAAATTATTTTTGCCAACTGATTGCTTTCAGAAAATCTTACACTAGCCAATATGCAAATTTCTTAATGAAAACCATCCTGGGAATTTATTAAACTGTTCATACTGAAGAAAATTACTTTCATTTACATTGAAAAGTGAAATACTCTATCCTGACCTATATATGTGCTTGCCAAGATTCTATCTCCACTATACTCGGGGTCTTTACCATGCTATCACCATGAAGAAGAGCAATTTCTCCTCTTTTTTTTTTTTTAATAAAAAGGCAAATAATAGGCACTGCCAATAGCCATTGTTGACCCAAGTCAAAAGTGTTTGAAATTAATTTATCCGCTTTGGATGGTGTATAAATTTCTCATTACGAGTGTCAGTGATGGACAAGAAACCATTCCAAAAAATGTATTGGGTATCATGCCAAACTCTGTAATCAAGGTCTCTTGCAGAGACTCTGGAGTATACAAAGGGTTTCACACAGTCAGGAGCGTTAGCTATGCATGCTTTCCCGTTGCCCGGGCTCAGCCAAATACTCTGTGAGAACAACACGTATATACACTTTGTTTTATTATGCCTCGCAGATGCTTTTTTGTTTTATATTTCAAGCTTTGTCAGGTCTAATGTTTGTTCCTTCTTCAACCTTCAGCCCTCACTCTTCCCCCTGCACCCCCCCCCTCCAATTTCGGAACAGCTTCCTAGACAGACCTGGTATCGATTACATAAACCGACTTTCTTGGAAAGTAAAGGGGATGTGGGCGGGGGGGGAATTGGGATTTCTTCTACTTGCAACCGAAAATGGCAGCCGTTGAACAGATCTGGTCAATGACAGTAAAAGAATAAGCCCAGCAGAAAGTGGTAATATATTGTGTTACACTTATGCCAACTTGCCAAGTCAAGTTCTTTTTCTCAAGCGCATGTACAGTTTGTTCTTGCTATCCTCAGTTAACTCTGCTTTCTGAATAGAGGAGATGGGAACCGCTCAAAGGCCACAATAGCATGTTCTACTTAAGGTTTCCTCTCCACACTAACCATTGTGGATAGCACTCTTTACAGTCAAGCGCTCTTGAATAAGAATGCTCTCATTAAGGATATGAAGCTACGTTTTCTTTACCTTGCAAGAATTCTGTAAAATGAGATTTTCCTCATTACAGGCGAAGTACCTGCTGTTAAAAAGCAGCACAAAGTTGGCTCAATTTCCTCGAATGAATTTGAAGCTGCCTTCAAAACTAGCAGCAAAAGAGCATCAAAATGACAATATTGTATAAGAAATGCACCAGGAATGACTGATTAATCTAAGTTTCTATGGGAACGTGAGAAATGACATATTGGATCAGATGAGTGGCCTGTTTAGTCCAAGATATTCTGTCAGCTAACACCGTATACTGTGGCAACCAAAGACTTAGTGCCCCATAGCAAACAACTATCACCAAAATCCTAGAAAGCACAGGTAGGACAGCTTAGCTCGAGAGCAAAGACCAGTTGATGCCCGAAGCAGGTGGGCTGAGATGCGTTTTGTAGCTGGGTAATGAGGAAAAAAATTACAGGCAATGTTGCTGAAGCAAATAACATTTTATTATTATTTTTTCCATCACCCAACCTTGGTAACACTCCCTTTCTTGAGCTGAGTTTTTCAGGCAGGAGACTCTGCCAAAGGGTGGGTGGCTTAATTTCAAAATTTGATCCAAATTCTTGTAGGGTTTTTGGTGTTTTTTATTGGGGGGGGGGGGGGGGGGGGGGGGTGTTGTGTTTTTTTTTAATAAGGAATATAAAACCCACACACATTCTTCAATATTATGCATTAGAACAGTCACGGTGAAGCCTGATGTAGCAGGTATGGATTTTTTTCTTTACAAAATACTGTTTAAAAAGCAGACATGTAAAAATTATTTCCAGTCCAAGGAAGGACAAGGATGGATCTTTGATTCAACTAGCTATTCAAAGAGGACAGCAACAAATTCTGTCAGTGCAGTGTATTTATTGCATAGCAATTTTCAAATCTAATTAAATCTAAAATCAGCAACAAAACACAGGTAACAAAATATTATGGGACACAGTAAAGTAATATAATAGAGTAGATAAAATAATAGCAATAATGATGTTGTCCATGGACAAAAGGCAGCTGAGTTGCTACTAGCGTCATGCATTGTAATTCCATAAGAAAAAACCATCACAATTTGCACATTTTCCTACCAAATTTTAGCTTTTTGTTCACGTGATTCTTCTCCCCAAAGGAATTTATTCCTAAAAACTGCCCACTGCAAGAGTCCATTCCCATGTGTTTCTGTGCCAGGAAGTAGAGCAATTATTTGTTGTCATTTTAATCACCAGGTTTGAGTGTTTACCCTTGAGTTCAGTCTTTCAAGGTAAATTTTTTTGTTTGTAAAAATGACAGAAATTAAATACATCATCTCAAATTGCATGAAAAAAAATGAACAGGGAAAATCTCTTCCTTTAGAAAAATACAGACTATTTTTACTACAAAATGTCTGTGGTCAATTCTTACTGCTACATATGTCTCTGGCAGTCCTTATGCTTTTGTTCTTTTTCAACCATAGAAGTGAAAAACAAGCTAGGAAATTCTATTAAAAATACTTTTAAAGGATGTATTGAAACCCCCCCAGATAAAGACATGTAGAACTGAGACTGGAAGTTATTTTCAGCAGCAACCTTAACCTCTGCAGAGACAATCTTTTAATTACACCACCATATACCGTAAGAACATATTAAACAGCACTAAGCATTAGGAATAACATAGAATAATGATAATGAAGTGGCTGGCACAGTTTGCCCATCCACATTTGCAATTAAATTAACTTTCTAGTTAAGCTAATTGTTTCTGGCATGACAATATGGAGCAGTCAGTTAAGACACAATTTCTTTAATCACGCTCTGTTTTCCTGTGTCGAACAAGAAATTGATAGAATTAAAGGCTGTATTCTGCACAATGTGGCATTTTGTGTTGGCACGAGCACGGCAGTGCTTGCTGTGGTTCTCCACTGAGTCCAAAAGCCCTGACTACTCTGGTTTGAGCCCCTCTGCTCTCCACCCAGAAGCACAGGAGACCAGGACGATTTCCTGGGGTGCCCTTGGTGAGTGAGGTTCCCTTTTAGCAAGCATGAAAGCTGGGGAAGGCGGTGGGGAGAGGGACAAGACACAGGAAGCCAAGAATTTATAACCCAATGCTTTTACCTATCAAACTTGCGCTTTCAGGACTGTGGTTGCTGGCACCTGGTCACAGCCATTTCCATCCTCTACTGCATTCCTGAGTTCGTGAAAAAGCTCAAAGCAGCATCCTCGTCTCATCCCACACACCCGGTCATCCCAGCGTACACAGCATCCACGCCAATTACGTATCTCACTTTTTATTATTATTATAGCACCAACACAGTGGATTGGTTGTTTCTAACCCCAGGGACTCTGGGTCCACAAGGTGAGTTTGATCGGGTATTAAAGCACAGGTTAATGACTAGATTTACTCAGCTAAATATTACAATGAGAACATTAAACCTTTCCCTTTAGTCAAGAAGGAACTGGCACCTATGCAAAACTGTAGTGATCACGCATCATGCGGTATCTCCAGATCAAGACCTTGTCTCCAGTTACCTGTGTGAGGGGCTGGTGCAGTTACACAATGGCCATATCCCATAGGGAAACGGCAGCACTGAACTGTGCCGTGCCTTATGTCTTGCTCAACTTTTTCCATAAGCGTCTTTGAGACTTCAGATTTTAGCAATTTTGCTAGGAGTAAAATACTCCCACATTTACTGAGAAGGGATTTGGAGTTTGACTTTAGAGTTGTCCTAAGACATGGGAACAATGGTCTGATGCAATGTCTTCAACTAGAAGTGAAAGTTTTCTCTGAAATTCTTTTTATGTAAATTATTTATTAAATTAAATCCACTTTATTCCTTTTTTCCACACCTATTCAAATGTCAAAGAAATGGAAAGAGAGAATCTTGAAGTTTTCCTAAACCAATGCCTTTTAATAAAAACTTAAAAAAACTAAAAGTCTTTTCGCTCCTGCAGTCCATGAATGATTTACGGGGTGGGGACAGATCTCTAAATTTTTCATTTAAAAAGTGCAATGTTCTCCAACCAAATCTCACTATCAGTCCTTTTGGACACAGATGGAGGGAAAACCAGCAACTAGAGGGCCTCTTGAGGAGCTCAGACACGTTGACCCAAGAATTCATCCTAAACGCTGTATGGCCACCCACCTCTCCCTGCGCTGTGTGTCTGCACCTCAGTAGCCTCCATCCATAGAGCAGTAACAAAGCATCACAGCGGGATTGACCAAAACTTGCTGAAATCATTGAGTGGAAGAACTGTTTTTCATTTGTACTAAATTCAAATAAACATTCAGCTCATTTATGGAGCAAAATAACCAAAACAATGGGAGAACAACCAAAGCGTAAACATATGGGAAGGCTGGAATGAAAATAAGCCCTGGAGCCTAGATGGTTAGGACCTTGATTGGTAGCAGAATAGTTGTTTTGGATGTTTGTGGGAGAATCTCCAATCAAAAGCCAAAAGGAAGCATCAAAAAGAGCCACAAAAGCATCAACAGCATGACTTTGAGATAAACCTTAAGACAGCTATTGAGGCAAGTGCTGGCTGAAAGAGATTGGGAATTGCAAGCAAAGGAATTATCTCTTGTTTGATTCTACCTGCAGATATAGAAATCGGGACTTTGTAAAAAAACAGGATTGCATCAAAGATAAGTGACTCAATCATCAATTGCTCTTCTTAACATTCAAACTCTGGGCTTCCTATAACAGGGTTAAAGAGAGAAACCCCACACGTTCTGGTTTCCAAGAACAAAACCCGTGAGCTGGTATCTCTCCCGTATCAGAGCAGAACAAAAGGCAGTACACAGTTCAAACATGTAAAGCACAGGAGGAGTTAAAACAGCGCCTGAAAACTTACTGGTAAAGATGAACCCTTATTAGAAAGCCAATGGCAAAATGCCCAAAGAGACTAGGAGGTGCAGCTGCAACAGTTGTGGTTTGAAATAACATCGGAAAGGGCTACAAAAGCTTTGACCAACCTGGAAGTTGCTATCTGATAAACTGCAGAAAGGGCTCAGGGAATTGAAAAGTGGCCTAGAGAATGAAAGTGAACCAGTATCAACAACTGTGACACTCTGAAAGGAAGGGAGAGGAAAAAAACCCCTCCATTTGCGTTGGGTGGGAATAAACCCTTTCCCTGATATGCTCAAATATCAGTGAGGACCTCAAGGGCAAATTGGCTATGAACCAGTTTACAGACACTCAGGTAAGAGTCAGAAACAAAGATCAGCAAAAGACAAAAAGATATTGTACTGACTGTAGAATTTACTACAGATCCTGAACTTTTTTCACAGCTGCATACCACGAAAGGAAACAGCTGCTGCAAACAGAAGAAGATGCCAGCAATTTGCCAAGATCTCTAAGTGCAGTTCTCTATCTCAAATTCAGCTCAGCAATTCTAATACGGTTCATGCCATCATTATGCTTTGTGGAAAGAGTGAGGACCAATCTAAGTTTATAAAGCAAGAGAAATTGGCAACAATGGCAAAAATTAAGGAATGCAATTGAGGTCATTATTGATCCTGGAGGAAAAAATACTTTTAAAGGAGAATGGTAATAAATACAGGGCTAGTGAGAAAAAAGTATTGCGTGTTCCAAACCAGACCCTCAACACCAAGATGCAGCGCAGGCACGAGGGGTGCACCAAGCTGACCCAAACCAGGAGCTCACATGCCAGTTTGTAGTTTCTGTAGGGAGCTTACCAGTTAATGAGAGAGAGACGGCTATTTAGTGTGTAATAAGAAATTATGTGAAACGCACACGAATCATGAACTCTGAGTCAGACTTTACTTACGACACCAGAAATAGAAGAAAGGCAGGGGAATAGGTGATTCAACACACAGATCTCTTTTGCAGTGCCCAAGTCCCACCTTTAGGGGCAGAAACGCCACTAGAAATTACAGGCAGTGGCAGCTTTCCAGCACTTGAAAGATGAGGAGTATTAGAAACTTGCTTTAGAGACCCCCGATCTCTGGGGACCTTTAGCTGCTGAAGTTCTTCTGGATCTGAAACAAGAGTAAATCTCTATCCATTTGCTGAATGCTTCTGACAATAGTCAAAAAGAGATGGAGAAAAGGGGACTCTGGTGGCAAAATGTGGATCTGGTAAACTAATATAAACTATAGGAAGACTAGAGCGGAGCATGTGAACGCTCAGAAAATGTATTGGCTTTTAATCTGGCGCCCTACCAAGCATTCAAAGAGAAGCAAGAAAATGGTTTTGAGTCTGTTTGGTTAGAAATTATTCTCTCTCACAAACACGTAAGTTGCACTGTACTGCTTCAACACAAGAGTGATCCTGGGGAAACTGGCTACCTAAACAGCAACCATCTTTTCAGCAGGGAATCAGTAAAGAAGCCTTATAAGCCATGGAAGAAACATGCCAGGAAGATGGAACAGACCCTTTAGCCAGACCTCAGACTGAGTCCAGTTAAGGAAAAAAGGTGACAGCGTAAGATTATAGAAAACAACATGAAGTCATTTAGCGTGTGCTTCTCTATTACCGTAAACAGTATCCTAGATGGTGGTGAAAGCTCAGTCTAGTTTACTACCCTGAATCTTAAAAGTGGCTATTGGCAAGTGGAAGTGGATCCAGAGGGACAGGGGGAAAAAAAAAAATGCTTTCACAGTAGGACAAGGACTGTGGCAATTTAAAATGATGGCTTTTGGCTAGTGCAATACATCAGCTACATTTAGAAGTCTTAACGAAGAGGGTATTACATGGCATGCCTCTCTCAGCCTGTTTGTTATACCTAGATGATATCCTGGTGCATGCTAAAATGTTGGAACAAGAACTGATACGTTTACAAATGGCCTGTAATTAGCTTAAGGCTGCTAGTCTGAAACTGTCTCAAAAGAAATGCTAGGAGTGCATTTCAAAAAGAGGTAATTTACCTTGGGCAAAACCAGCGAGGAAGGGAGCAAGGTTTCCTTGGACAAGGAGAAGCTGCCCAGAGCTTGCCAGCTGCCCCCATGGAGGGAGACGCACCAGCTGTGGGAGGACTCTGCTTCTTTTTTTCTGGACCATCAGCGTATTTTTCAGCATTGCAAAACCACTGAGTTGGTTAGGGAAACCGTACCAGTAGTCAGCCAGTATAAAGTTAACATTTCCAGACTTGAAAATAGCTTTTGCAATTGCTCCTGCCTTCGCTACCTGTACCCTAAGGCTTCTTTATACGGTCCACTCATTATTAGTGCTTGGGGGCAGGTACAACTGCACACAAAACTTGGAAAGAAAGTGGATTACTGAAAAAAAGTGCAAATTTCCTGAAGGCACTTATTCCCCCCTCCACAAGAAGATCTCCCAACAAAACATTCTCCCCACTCTGAATCTGCGAGGAAGTTTACGGCCAGCACAGAAGCAGCTTTCGAAAATGGCTCACGTTGTGGGAATCCCAAGATGGCTGGAAAACCAGCAATGTATGGTTTCATAATCACACTGGTTTTGAAACTGATCTTCTGGTGCCAGGTCCAATGCATCATTAAGGTTAATAATTACTGGGGAAACACTGTCATCTCCCCTTTTCCCATGATTTGCAGAAGCATAAATGCTCCTGCTTCATCCACAGAAAGAGGATTTGTCAGCTTCCCAGTACTTATGGTGTAACACATGACATAAAACTAATTTGGTAAATGTAGCCCTTGGGAGAGAAATCCCTCGAAATATTCCTCTGAGTCAGAAGATGAACCACAGTGCAGGCAATGGAAAAGCAAGCAGGAGAGAATGGCCAGGAAAAAATCCACGTATCTGGAGTGCTTCTGTCAGATGCTGGAAATGAGGAAGAACAGAGCAATCCTATTTATGCTATTTCCCACTCATACCCTCTCAGCTTCCAACTATTTTCAGCTCCGAGACTTCCTGACCCATATATAGTTTACATGCAGTTAGTAATTCTCAATGATTTTGCCTTTCATGAACTTAAATGTGTAAACGTGTCACATCCACAATGTCATTTGGCAGTGAGCTCCGCTGGTCTACCACCCACTTTGTGAAGCCATTCAATGCTTTGGAACATCCTTGTCCTTCTTTGAAGTGTTTTTCCTGTCCTACAAAAGCATTCAGAAGTGAAAGGTCCAAAACATGCAGGCATTCAAGGTGAACCTTGATATTCTTTGTGTTGTCCTCAATGCTTTCCCTGGTAACTATTAATGTTTTTTTTTAATCATTGTGGAGCACTGAAGATTTCACAGAGCTGTCACATTCCCAGCACCTTGCTCTGTCATTGTAACAGCCAGCTTAGATCCCAGATCCTGTCATTATATCGGGGAGGGTGGGGTGGTTTTGTGGGGGTTCTTTGCAAGCTTTTTACATAACCTGCACTGGTGTCAAAGGTGGTGAATACCAATGCAGACGTACGACAATGTGCTAACAGAGAGCATTGATCTCATATCCTTAAGCAAAGATAAAGCTGCTAACCAATGTTTGCAGCTGATTATCAGCCTCCTTGTTTTCTTCTTCAATCTTTTTGGGTTTTTTTTTTTTTTCATTAAATTGATCTCAGTGCATCCACCTCTCTCCCAGCTATTTCTTCATTTTGGAGCTCTCCCTATATCAATTGTTTCTTATTTGCTGCCTTCCAGCTGCCCAGTTCAATCTCCAGTCCCAGTTTTTCCCCAGTCCTACTCCATTTCTAGACTCCTTTTTCCCTTTCACTCTGATTTTCTCCAAGCTTCTGTCTGCCAAGCATCTACACTGGGTGGTTTCTCTTTCAGCAGCACATTGAAGGAAAAGCCAAAACTCCCTCTCCGCTCTAGCATTTGGTATCAACCTGCCTCAGACCAGCTGTGATCAATGTGGGTCAGTATGACTTTGCTTTTGCGACTTTGATCTTGAGAGTCTCACAGTGAGACCACAGGAGACAACTACTCAAGAGCTTACAAAGAAGGACAGATGTTCATCAGGAAAAAAATCACGCCTGAAACAAGGGAGCTTCTTTCTACCACTCTTCAGGGAAAAAACATAATTACTGGCCCAAACTCAACCCCAAGCTAAACACGTATCGGTAACACAGACCTATTCAGGGGAAGTTGTGTTTTTCTATGCAAAAACACTTTTGCTTTTCTCAAGCTTAAAACAACCTCTCCTTCTGCATTGCAATACTTGGGGCATATTTGGCAACTTCAGTGCTCTTTAGGTGGGCAGTTATTTATGGAGGGAAAAAACCCAACAACTATATATTACAGATAGTAAAACTGAGCCGGAGCTTGGAGGAGAGGTTTGACCAGTGCCACAGCAGACGCGGACAGCAGAGATGAGAACAGAATATGTATTTTCCAAGCTTCAGTCAAAAGGCACCGTCTACCCCAGAACAGCGTCACTGCCTACACACTTGCAACGCTGAACAATGAGGGATGCTGAATACTCAGTGCACCTGCCAGCGTATGCAAGTCTTGAAACACAGAATGAGCGAATCGATATACTGAGAGTTTAAAATGTAACGAGAGAATAGTATGGATCGAGGGAAGTGAATTCTAGTTAACCCAACTGATAAACTGGAATGCAGTAAGAGAGCGTACATGTGAGAACTCTTTCACAAGCTCTGCTGAAAAGAGCACATAGAGTAATAAATTCATGCTCAGCTTTCTCACAACAGGAAAAAATGTTAGAAAAAAAAAAGTATCCTCCTGAAACCCAGCTACTTGAGTTTTCTCCCTCAAGTGTGATCATGCTCCTTTTGATAAACTCTGACCATAAGTAGCACTGCATGCAGCAAACAAGAAAGCTTTTCAAAATCCAGACCCCGCCTGAATGTTGTGCTTCAGTCAGAGGTGTAAAAACACCCAAGGACATAATTTAACTAATGTAAGCACTTCAGGAGTCCTAGTGAAACTGCTTGGAGTGGTGTATTCAGTTGTTTAAGGCTTTTTTTTTTTTTTTTTTTTTTTTGTCACAGGCAAGATATATGTTTACATGGCAGACTTAATTGCTGTTTTCAGAGGACTAATGCTGTGTAAAATCATAGTCATCAATACAGCCATTTATTTTGACTATAATTAACAAATCAAGTCACAGCACGTTTTACTTATTTGCCAATCTGTTGAATATTCACACTGGCCCCAAGTCGCCTATTCATTTAGCAGTAAACATGTAGCCTAGCAACTGACTGTCAATATCAACAGTGGTTGATGAAGTTGTTAATCTCTGGAAGACTGACAGGTTAAGCCAAATTCTCCTATGCAAAACTCTTATTGTCCAAGCCTTACATTAGCCCACAAGGATATCTATGTTCAAAAGATACCACATCTCCTTCGACTATTAAAATTAAATGAAGTGTGCTAGAGGCAGGAAAAGGCTATGTGCTCTGCCTGCCACGCATGTTTTGCATGCGCCACGGCATCCAGCATTGTGTTTGCGGGATGTATTGACCATTGCTAATTTCCAGAGACAATTGAAGACACTTTTGCATCTGTTCATCATCCCGGAATAAACTATCATATAAGTGCACGCTGTGCACCAGAATATTGATGAGGTCAGGAGAAACACAAATATCTCCTTTGCTATGCAAATCTACACTGGAACTGCAAAAGAGAAAGCATGTAGGTATGGATAAAGAGCTTTAATCTGGGGTACCGAGAATCAAAATCAGAGTGAAGGAATTTAAAAGGAGTACGAGCAGATTGGTTGGGATAACAAGAAAAGAATATGATTTAGCCCACAGTAAAACTCAGTACACCAGGACTGAACTAAACAACTGTCTAATCATTTAGTTGTACAGCTCAGAAGTCCCACCAACACGGTACGTGAAAGACACAGGCAGGCAGACTAATTATCTCCAAACATACAGCGAGGAGTTTCAGAACAGCAGGAAAAACCTATCGCTTTGTGCCGTCTGTTACAGGCCCGAGCTGGATCAAACTGCCAGCCGAAAGGACTTTCTGTCCCACTTTGATATTGACAGCCACGCTAGTTGTAGCAGAAATTCTTGAGTGTGAAGTCCTAGAACAACAGCAGTGCCACAATGATTTCATCCCTTCCCAAGTATTTACAGAAGAGGGATGGTTATCGTTAGCAGAGAAACTGTGGAATTGTAGAAAGTAGGACTGGGCAGACTGTCTGCAGGACTTCTTGCACCAAGACAGAATCTTGTGTCATTCCTGTTCTTAAAGGCCTCCAGCCACAGAGGTGACAGTTTGCTCCAGGACTTCGCTGCACGAATTATCAGAAAACTGCTTTTCTTTCTCCTAATGTCCAGTTCTTCCTAACAACCATTTCATCACGTTTCCTCTTACACAATACAAAACTCATATCTTCATCTCTGCACCATACTTTTGCATATTTGAAGACTACTGGTAGGACCCCACAACAGTCTTCCCTGAGCTAGACTAAACAGCATCCATCCACATGATGTCTCCATAACGTCTTGACTGGACATGGTGACCGTGTCCGTCGCTCTTGTCTGGATTTTCTCCAAGTGGCCAACATCTTTCTAGAAGGACAAGGGTACCGCTAAAGTGGACACTGTTTAGGGAAGACGTTACCAGTGCTAGGCATAGCAGAGGAGTTACTTCACACGTCTTTCAGATTATATTGCCATTTATGCATTCCATGATGATGTTTACCATTTTTGCAACAGCATGATGTTGCCTCATGCTCAGTTGTAATCCACTATTATCCCCAGGCATTTTTCTAAAGAACTGCTGCCTAAACAGTTGTTCCTCATCTTGTATTCCTGCAGTTGTTTATTTCTGCTGAACTACCGTCCCTCTGTACTTATTTTACAGAGTTTCAGCCTATTCTTCCAGACGCTTTTCCCCATTTCTCAAGGTCATTCTGAACTCAGAAAGCTTTCCACTCTCTTTCACTTTCAATCTTCTGTAAATTTAACGTGTATAATGTGTATTGCATCACTCAGGTCACGATCAGATGAAAGCTGGGCAGAGCTCTGCAGAACACTACTCAATACATCCTTCTGTTTTGATACTCCTTCATCCTCCTGAAAATTACCCTCCAAACCTGTTTCTTACTGCTGATTTTGTCCCTACCTAACAGCATTTTCAGCTAGCCCAGGTTTCCCTTGATTCAGAGAATGTCATATAAGCCAACTTTAAAGACCTCACTATACTCAAGAGACATGATGTCAGCCGTTTCTTCCCTTTCCATGAAGTCTGTTACCCTGCTGCACAAGAAAATTCAAGTGGTTTGACAATTCATTCTTGACAAATCCGTGCTGGCAGCTATTCATTTTCTTGTTATCCTTCAGCTGCTTTCAAATGTTTGGTTTGATTTTTTTTTTTTTTTTGTTCCAGAATTTTTCTGTGGACTGAAGTTAACACTGATTGGTCTGAAATTCACTGGCTCCTCTTCCCCCCCACCCCTTTTTCAAAATGAAAGGGACTATGTTTGCTCTTTTTCCAGCCTCTGGTACCTCATCTATCTCACATGAGCTCTCAAAGATAACACTAATGGCTCCGAGACTGCTTCAGGCAAACCCTTAAATAACCTAGAATGAAGTCCATCACCACCAGTCAATTTGAAAACATCTAATTCATCTATAACCCCCTAACTTGGTCTTTTCTATTTTGGGCTAAGATTTTATCCCTTTTCTGTTGGTTTTAGTAGTACCACTAATACAAAACAATCAACTTTTTTAATGAAGGCTCAATTAAAAAGAAAAGAAGGAAAGGAAAATACAAAGAACTCTTCAGATTCTTCCATTAGCAGCTTGCTTTCTCCTGTAAGCAAAGCAGCAATCTCTGTCTAGACTGTCCTCTTACTATAATGTACGCTGAGAATGATTCCTCCTCACTTTGGCATCTCCAACTAGTTGCATCTCATCTAGTGGCTGGACCTTCCTGATTTCATCCCTACATGCTTGTGCCGGTTTTGGGTACTCATTCTTCTGACGTGTTTCCCTTTTGATGTGTTTCCTTCTTGCTACCTGCACAGAGCCCACTCTTTAGCCAAGTTAATCTTTATATTGGGTTTGTCTGTGCTTGTACCCTAATATCACGTCTTTGAGGATCGGGCAGCTAATTCACCTTTACTTTCAACTATTAAATTTACCTCTGGAGAGATCTTAGCTATCATTCTCTCAAGTCCATTTTTGTTACATTGTTGTTCCTCCTCCATCTCTTCACAAAGATTGTGAAATCTCATTTCATGCTCAATTTCACCCAACTTGCCTATTGCCTTTGTACTCTCAGCTACTTCCCCTTCATTGTCTAAAATCTAAGATATAAAAAAGCTTTTCCTCTGCATGCATTTCTCCATTCTGTAAAACAAAACAAACGAACAAAAAAACCAAACCCAAAACCAACCAAAAAAAAAAAAATCAAGACTAAAACTCAATACCTTCCTAGAACTTGTTGAATCATCCTTTTCCCACTATGGCTTTTCTCCCAAGAGATGTCTGCAAGCAGTTAAAATTTCAGATGAACATGAATTTCTCATTAATTTCAGAAAACTCCTAACTCATTTGATCTTCCTGGCTTGGTGGTTTGCAATAGATCATAACCCCTTTAATCCTTGTACATTTTCATCAGATCTCTTTCTCGTCCCCCACAGTCTGGGCCTCAGGATACGTCCTCACCTTTCTTTTATATTCTCTATTCAACGATCTTTGTCGATCTCCCTTCTCCTTCATACCCCCCCCGTTAGGCTACAGTAGCAAATTCAAGACACTTAGTCAAAAGTTTGCGAGCTTTAAACTTTCATTCGTTCTCGCACAGCAGGCGCTTCCCCACCTGCCCTCCCCGGCCCCAGTGACCGCAAGGGTTACAAAGCAGGTCACGCTACATACTACTGCTTGCAAAACTGCCCCATTCAGGAATCCAGCAAGGCTCCACCTTGCGCACAGGGGACAAGCTGTGGTCCTTGTCAGGGCAGGCTCAAGCATTCATTGTCACCTTGGCCCGAGCCTAAAATGCAATTCATTTAGCTGGGTCGAGCTCCTGCCAGCATTTTCAGATCTATGCTCCAAGCATCCTCTGAGACATAACTGGAGCATCTGAACTAGGTGGTGGAGGAAATCTAAAGGTTGGTGTCATTCTTGCACCTGGCGCATCCCACACTGTGCTCCTCAGTAATCCCCTGCCAACGTAATGTGTGTCAGTGGAGCAGCCTGAAGCCTTGCAGGACCCCGCGCGAGTGAACCTCGGGGAAGGAAAGCGGTTGCCTAACGTGACCCTGGATATTTCCTCAAAGAGATTTAGACCAAAACCACCAAAGTACATTCCGTTCCCCCTGCCAGACGAGAGGCAGTCCACGCCATGGCTCTTCCCCGGCATCGCTGCCTGCTCCACCTGGGGCTCAATATACACCAGGGCAGTGTTTACACCTCCCTTTTGCTGCATCCCATCCCAGGTGAGCTAGTTAGCTGCAAAAAAAGTCTAAGCTACAGAAACATGCACAGGTTTTTAGTTTCCTTTTTATTTCAACTTAAATTTATGCATACTCTCCTTGTTTTAAAAGTTTTCTAGCCAGTAGTCAACGAAACACAGTTCTATCAGATTTTTATTCACACAAGGAGTTAGCACTTTCATTAGGTATTCATTTACTCATTTAAAAGCTGATCCATTTAAAAACAATATCCTACCAATATCGTCGCTGACTGCGTTTATTCCCTTCATATAGGTTATTCTTCTATGAAATATTCATTCAAGTGGGCGCTGCTATATTTAGAATGCAGAAAAGTGTTTTATGCATGTAGTTGCTTTTGTATTCTTGCTATGCAGGAAATATAAAAAAATCCAGCAAACTGCACTCCCATTGTGCTTCAATTCTACGCCACGTATTTTGCGAGGTTCAGATGAGATTAGACATTTTGCTTCTGGCTAAATGGCTTCTACAGAAGTCGCCGTTAAAGTGTAGATGCCCAACTGTCAATAGGTTTTGGATTGCACGGACATGTGTTTTTCAATTCCTTTTCTGATTTTAAGTTTGGTGTTTGGATTGTTTTAACTACTTCTCCGAGAAAAAAAGGCCTACAATTTTTTCCTTATAAATCTCATCCTCTTCAGTTGAGTCTCTGGTAACTTTACGCAATTTTACTCTTCCTGTAGTTCTTTTTATGGTGCACAAATCATACCAGCTTCAAGTACCTGGTATCTTTCTAACAGAGTCACTTTAAGCTGCTAATAAATTCTTAACATAACTTTTTAGCCATGTGAAGCTTTAACAGCTGAATTACTACTTGACTCATTTGGTAAATGATTAAAAAACTTCACGGGAGGAGTATGGACAGTAAAAAGCCTAAGTAAATATGAGATCAATATTTTATTTAATAAACAAATTATTTGAGGATGACTGAATGTCCTGAGGTTGTAAAGTTTTTCTCTACTTGTGTACACTTTGGAGAATGGTAAGTATAAGCTTTCTGAGGTCTTTTATTACTTTGAATTGTGTTACTCTTTTGAGCAATAGCTAAGAAAAAGCTACCTCTAAAAAAAGCAGCATACCACATTCCCATATATGCAACAGGAGGGGAAAAAAATATGGGAGCAACTGTCATTGTCATAAAACGGTAACATTTTTCTTCACAAACTACCAAGTCCCCCCCAAGACCATGAAGCTGAAGATGGTAATTACGAAGCAGCAACTGAGAAGTGGAAACCAGAATAGCTACATGAAGACAATACAGGAACTAGAGATGAAGGACACCTTGTTCACCACCTCCTTCTTACGGTAGCTCAGGATTTGTCTTCTGAACACTTATTCTGCATTTTCACTAAAAATCTCAGTGCACTGGAACAGCCCCTGGAGTTTTCTGTTTCCAAAAGATGCAACTATTTGGAAAATAGACTAATTGTATTCGACTTTAGTATTACACTAAAGAAATCCACTTAAGGTATAAGTTAATGTCATAACAAAGCCTACAATAGCCTAATTTTTATCCCCAAATTACAAAAATTTAAGACAAACTGGTGAGCCAGGAGTAAAGGCAGAATAACAACCAATGGCATGACAGAAGGAATCATTAATATGTGTTCCGTGGTCTACCCTCTGGAAGGTGAATTCATTAAAAAAATCAGAAAGAAAAGAATGAAAAAGCTTTTATTTACTGATTGCCAATATTGGGATTGCTAGCCCAGAAAGAAAAGGAACAACAAGAAAAAGAAACCTTTACAAACTGCTGTACTCATGGTACTTCCTATCCTTCCAGGGCTCAGGCAGTGAAGCTGCAAAGCCCACGACAATGAGAAGTCCCTCACGTTGTTGACGGCCTCTCCTTCTAGATTTGATTGTAAATACATGCGCAATAAAAATCTCTCAAGAGCTGACAAATAAGAATGCCATTTGACACAGCCAGCGCATTCCCCTGCTTTACTGAGAAAGACCTGAGATGCCTCCAGCACAGAGAGCTGCAAAGGTGCTGAACTTTGTGCTAGCGGTCTAAACACTGCCGTTTATAAAGCCAATTTTATCAGAGCATTATGCACGTCTTACAATAGAGCAAGAATTAAACTGACATTGGTGATATTGGGGCTTTTCCATTGACTTATGAAAACAAACACAAGTCTTACATGGAGAGCCAGTTAAAAAGGGAGAAATCAGATTATATGGTACGAACTGTAAACACGGGCATGGATCTGTCTGTAGTACCTGCTATTCAGCGCTCGCAGGCTGAGCGCCCAAGTCTGGCTCATGAAAGCTCATACGTGCTCTCCCAGTCTCCCACCACGTGTCTTGGGGAGAATCATTCGAAGTTTTTAGACCCCCGCTCCTCCACCACTACAGGACTGTCGTTTTCACTTAACAACTTCCCAGTTCATCTGGGGATTGACTTGATAATCCCCAGACTTTGAAAAAACAGCTGCATTGGATTAGAAACCCTGATATGGAGCCCAATGAAGTCAGCTGAGCCTTCCTGCAGATGATGAGAAATCATAGTTATGGTAAACAACAGTAACCTTGCAACGTATATGGTAGCCTTGTAATCTAATGTGCATATGAGTATCACAGATTACCTAGGATTTTTTTTTAATATATAGACATATATAGTATACATTTGGTTAATGTGACCCATAACTGCTGAAAATAAGGGACAGATATTGTATCATCTCTACAATTTTGTACTATGTGATGATAGCAAGTTTTACAAGGGATCTTGAAAGAGGTCAATAAAAAGTCAGCTCAAAATGAAATCGTGTCTCATTCAGAAAAACCAAAGCAATTCAAGATTAATTGCATTAGAACACAAACTCAGACAAAGCTTTCCAAGGAGATCTACGTATGGACAAAGTCTTAGCTGCAGAAAGTTCGAGGTCAATCTTTGCCAAAGTCTGGTGGATATATTCTTATCAAACAGTAACATCTTAAAGCTATACTGTCTTTTGTTCCGAAGAATCCAGCTTAATCACATATTAAACCACACCAACCAATGCAACAGGATTTAACAAACAGGTGAAGAGCATCAAAGAGCTTGGAGAGAAGAAATCTCCTGTGCTGGAAAGGAAATTAAATACTTCTAGTACATTTTCAAGTGTATATCCCATCTGTTTTAACATTCGAAGTGACAGGACTCTACAACATCTGTTATAAGACAAATTGCAGCCTAATGGCCTTGCTGCCATAACAGTTTGGTCTTCTGGAATTCATACTCAAGTTCACCTTTTTTTTTTTAAAGGAAAAGCTATTATTTATCATAAAGAGCATCTCTTTCTGAAGGCAAGAGAACCTCTGTTGGTTTAAAATTTTTGAACAATGAGTAAATACTGAGCCAAGACAATCTTGTACATTTGTTTCATGGGCTGTCTCTCTTTGCAAACTATTGAATCAGACTGTGAATATGTGAGATTTTCCCCAAAGTTTGGACAGTGTTTGGATACAAGCCCTCTAAGAAAAAAAAAAAAACAAGCGCATCAGATTGTTGCAGAGGTAATTCGGTCAGAGTGAATTTTTCTTCCTGAGTGAACATTGAGTCATTACCCAGGAAGGTGTCAGGATGAGCATTATCTCATTACGTGCTGTCTTTCAGGCAATGGTCATTTAAGGAGGCAATGGTCATTTAAGGTAAGCAATATCACAAGAAAAATCTATAACTGTAATATAAACTGCATAAGGTGCTCCCAGCGTGAACCAAGAGGCTTGGCCAAATTCCGCTTCCGGCAATTACTCTGTGTCAGCCTAATAACTCCTCTGCTCCTCCTGCCCAGCCCCCGCAGCTTCAAAGAAACACAATTTTCCTCTTTGTGTCAGTTGGCATCGAACTGATCTTTACTACAGGTTTGCTACCTGAGACTGCAAAGGGATCCTGCAGGCAACGGGGCAGCAGCGAGCCTCGGCTGCAGCCCTGGTCCGGGGGCACCCGGGGGGCTGTGGCCCCTCCGGGGGACGCACAGGCCACCGCTCACCACGCCAGCGAGGGAGGAACCCCCCCTTTAGCGCCCAGGTGAACCCATCCCTGGATACGGAGTGAATAGGGAGTGGCAACATAAGTCAGAATATCCAACAGTCTCTGTTCTGCAATACTTTCCAAGAAATAATTTGCATTACCGGCTTGCACAAAGGATTTTCTTTTTTTTTTTTTTCTTTAAATGGTGCAAAGACGGCTCTACTCATCAGACAAGGTAAGGCACATGCTTCATGTCTGAAGTGCAAAAGAGGTCAAAGCATTGCTCACCACCCCATGAATAAGAACACAAAAGGGCATTGTAAATTCCAAGGCAGAGAACAAAACAGGGAAGGGAGTCAGGTGAAACCATAGAAATATTACACGTATTAAGTTTAATACCCAGATGAGAATTAGGTTACTACACTGCCTTTCACAAACTGCTACATTTTATGTTGCAAATACTTCTCCGTGATAGATGCAAATAAATTAATGCTGTCATTAATCTTTCCATTTATATCTTTCTCACTCCTTATGTCTGCTTTCATCGTTGCACTTACCATACTTAAGTATATGTTAAAGAGACTGTCATTTTCCCTTCTGTATCTACTATTTCTTCAAACAAGCACTACTGGATTCTAAAGCAGAAAATGTTGATTTCTGAAGATTATCTTTTGTTCCTCATATAAATTGGAGAATATTCTGGGTGAAGGTATCCCATTGAAATTCCTAGATAAGTTAGGAATATCGAATAAATACATAATTGTGCCCTCTTTAAAAATGCTTTTGTTTTTAGATTATTAAGCAAGAGGATACAAGTAGTCTATGTAAAACAACATCCCAATAGAAATTTTTTTCATTAAACCTTTAACATTGAAATCTTACGACTCCAATTAGTCACACTGGCAAATTTTAGAGTACATATGTGACTAAGGACAACTCAGATGTTGCCTGCAAAGGTTACAGGGCTGGGATCTTACTCTATTGAGAAAGGCTGCACTGAAGAGATAAGCAGTCTTATTTCAAGGAATAACTCATTCACCCAAAATCTTAAAGGCACAAAAACACAAGGTGGGAGATATCCCAGATGCTCTGCAGCCTTCAGCACAGCACGGAGTGCCCAAGAAAAGGAATTCACACTCCACCTTCCACACTTCCCTGCGTGCAATCCCAGTGCACGGACACCGCAGCTCCGTACAGCCAGCAAGTCAGTAGCACACAAACAGGTTACAGCCGAGCACGGCATCAAAAAACCCACCCCAAAACCACCAAGAAAAAAAAAAACTAAAACCAGGGTTGCATCCCAAATGCAGAGCTTTTCTCCAAATTTGGAATGGTCCAGTTTCCTATACCACGTTTCTGATATAATTACGTGTGTTGCACAAACAGCCTCAAGCAGCTCAATGAGCGGAATTAGGATTGTTTCCAGATTTGTCATTTAGTTCAACCTTAGTCTAACCATTTTAGCTAAAGCTTTCCAAAAGCGACTCTGCTACTGGAGAGGAAGGCGTGCTTCCAACACAAGCCTGTGACGTTACTGATCGTCATCGTCCAAAACTCCCACGGTCTCGTCAGACGCCAAAATACCCTCAGACTCTCACAATATCAGCAAGCACCTCCTTTCGCTTCCTTTCGAAGTTCCCAGGCTCTAGCAAAATGATGAGTGCCCAATATTTCTCGTAGGAGGAGAGAAATATAACCACAATGAAGGATGCTGCTGGGGGCTTCACCTCTCTGTGCCTTTCGCTCCCAGCGCCTACAGGTTCTGTGCAGCGCTTTAGCACTGCAGATGAAAAGTAGCACAAATATCTTTGCTTATCTAGAACAATTTGTGATTTACGACTGCATTTTCCAGTGTAAAATCCACATTTTCCAGTGTAAAATCTACACTGTCACCTAAACTCCATCCCCAAACAAATAGCCTATGCCACATGAAAAGTTAGAGAAGCAATTTATGTAAAATACTATCTGTCAGAAGAACCCTTACACATAAAGTGCTTGGGATCCTCTTGATACTCTCTGCTCTTCCCAGGATTATGCTACCTTTTGGATTACCCATTTAAAGAGCATATTTCAGAGGCCCTTGAGGGAGTTTTAGTATACCCAAATGTACGTGCTGTACAACACATTTGTACCCAACAGATCACAATGGTTCTTGATTTTTAACAAGTTTATAACTACTTAAAGTTTAGAAATGACTGCAAGTTTATTCAACAAACTTTTTACCAGAGCCTGACTTAACTGGGCTCTCACGTAATCCCCTCTCAGACATTAAGGACAGAGGCATCACAGCGAATGGGAGACGCAGAAGGCACGTGCTCACCACAGTCCTCTACATGCAGCACCAGGACGAGGTTCCTGGAGGACCCTTCTGATTAAGAGTAGTGGGGAACCTACGGCACCACTGCCGCTTCATGCTCCCGGCAGTGCGCTACGTGGAGTTACTCATGCTGCGTACATCAGACGTCCAAATTGTTCTGCAAGACTGATTTACTGCTTCCTTCTCTGAATGGTATTTATTTACACTCAAATTTGGCCCTGCTTGCAGAGGCAGAAAGGTGTTTTTCTTCCCAGCCTCCAGTGCACTGATTTCTTGCCATGCCACCCCCCCAGAACAAAATAAATTTCAGCTCTTCTCAAAACAAGCTTTCGGTAGACAAAGTAAACTGAGGTAGCACAAACATAGGAAGGAAGGATTAGTTGCATAAAAAGCAAGACAAAAAGTTAATTGCCCTTTCATGTCAATACCCATATTGGCAAAACAAAGTCTCATTTTTTATTTGAACGCCACGTGCAAGCGAGTCTTCAGAAGCATACACCAGCGAGCTCCCTAAAGCAAAGGATAAAGATAAGGCTTATGCAGACAAGTTTGCCAGCTCCGGGGAAAGGAACTAAAACTTTCAGTGTACGGTCATTAAAATTTTTGAAATCTAGGTCCATATTTTCAGCTGCAGCCTGTGGTTGTATGCTGACAGAGGGAAAAAACAACACATTCATATGCACAAATGCAAATTCGGCACGAACACAGCTGGGCCCATGAATAAAATTTGCATGCACAAATTTAGAAGCGAGTTTGAGTCCAGATGAATGATTTGATCGTAAGAGCTTTAAATAAGCGTTTATGTAAGCAAAGATTGGAGCCGGCAACTATTAGAGAAGTGTATTAGCTGAAATAAATTACCAGAGAAAACAGAGCTCTCTTGGATAGCGCAGGCAGCCCTTCTCCCCTTCTCCTTTCCCTGCCAGTTTTTGCGAACACGTTTGAAGTGTTGATAGGGGGTTGCAAGGATCTCTCGCACAAAGCCGGAGCCCAAGCGCCGCGGTGGTCCTGGGGGAGGGAGGGAGCAGCGTCTCGGAGCGCCAGCATCGCCCGGGGTTCGGAAACTTTCCGACATCTCAGTCCGGACAGAGGGACGGGTGCTCAACTCCCGCTCTACACTTTGCCAAAGCGAACAGATCAACTCTACGCGCTGACATTTTTTCACAAGAACAAATTTGCATCACAGCAGCGTGCGGCGGGGTGAGAAGCGGGCTTGCTCCGCACCCATAGGTACGTGCCTCGCGACGTGAAGTCGCGGCAAAGTGCCTCACTGGCATCGCGTAGGCGCCATAAGGGCGCGCAGCATTTGCATTCAAGCATATTTCAGCCATCAACCTAGAAGGATGGGGGCAATTGAAACCTGTAGGAGCAATGAATACAAGGCTGACTCCCTTGCCTGCTCCTTAAAAGGCATATTAGGGATTCCTAAGGATAAGTTAAACACCCAGTTTCTTTAAAAACATATCACGGCAAAACACAGAATTTGTGAACTTCATGGAGTGACACTGACTTTGTTCAGCTGTATCAAGTGACAGGATAAAACATGATTTTCTGTGACTCTGTTTTCTTTTCTCTTTTGAGTAATAAAGCTATACTTCACTAAATTCCCCTACACACTCCAAAATTAATCTAAGAGATATCTGGCTACAACAGCAGGATCGAGTATCGCAGCGAGGTCACCGCTGCCAAACCCCTGGAAACCCTGCAGAAAGGTCCCACTACAAGGAGCAGTCCGGAGCGTCCTAGATGAGAGAGGAGAGGCTTTCCTGCACGAACCCTGCTCAGCCCCGGGCAGGTCAGACCTCCCGCCCGCAGCAGGTTGCGGTGCTCTAAGGCAGTTCCCGACGGTGCCTTTCCCCACGTGCAGCCTGGCCAGGGCAAGAGCAACTGGGAATCCCAGCAGACAGGCTCTGCTCAGGCCGTAATAGTGGTGGCTGTAGCCACTGTGACTGCCAAGGTTGACCGCGATGTCTTTGCCAGAGCTGTGCATCAGCTGTAAAGGTATTAATAACGACGAGAAGAAACGCATCCTGCCACCTGGTAGCCACAACGAGACCGCGCATCCCACTCGGCGGGTCGGATGCCCGGGCGCGCCTCGCCAGCCACTGCCTCTCCTCCCAGCGCCTCTGCTCGGAGTTACACCCAGACACACGTCCCGCTCCAGCGCGAATATTTCTCTTCTCCCCTAGGAGCAAAGCTCCTTCAACATGTGCCGTCTGCTGTGCCAGCGAGACCTGGCATAGCAGCAGGGTACAAAAGAACATCCCTGACACTCTATGAATATTCATGATTTATGAATATTCATTAAATTAGCATCTTTATGACTGGGCCACCAGATTCACAACTGGCGTCTCTGGAAAGGGGTTATTGTATTTTAATTAAATACCAGACAATTACTAAACAGTTATATTCGCTGGGATTTAACTGATATGAAAGGGATAGGTACAGAGCTACAAACGTTAAGAGTGACTCTCCCTCCACACACATTTAATGCTAATGAAAGTCATGTGTAAGTATTGAAAAGGAAGAAAAAAATCCTCTATATGAGAAACCAAAATAGCTTCAGATTATCTTTTTAATAGATTCATACTGTGTGGGAACCTTCAGCATTTCCCTGGTGCCTAAGCAGACCAGAATAGCAAAGTAGTTATTATATCTGTCTTCAGCGCAGAGACCACATGTTCACAGATATTTGTACAGCACCTAGCGCAACAGGGCTCTGATCCGTGCATCTGGCATTGCTGTAGTATTTAAATAGCAATAATAACGATATAAAGCAATCTTTGTCGATATCATGAGAGAACAATCTAATCTAGTTATCAGATTATAGCTCATTAAATGCCACACAGAAAAGGCTATCAACACTTCTACACATTTACTGGCCTAAAAAGAATTTTAAGCCATTAATTGCTTCCATAACGTGGGGTGAATTTTCAGCATGGTGCCTGGAAAATTAGGCACGCAGGCTGTGTAATTGTTAATGGGAATTGTGACCCAATTTTCACGCCTGGCACTGAAAGTTTGCCCCTTGCAAAATATTTACATAATTTGCTAGTAGATTTGCCATATCTTTTGCATGTTAATTTTACTTCAGTGACAATTCCTTGAAAAAGTACCGCCACCAGTGTATTAAGAGTAACTTTGACATTTATATAGTACTTCCTCTGAGTTATCCCAGGCTACAACTTGCAAATCATTACACGCTGAATCTTCAGGGATGTGCCATTAACTAGCATACTCACTACAGGGCACAGCCCTTGCCTGTCAGGGAAGGGAATCGATGACCACTCGGTCGGGCTCTTTTCCATTTGGGGTCTAATTCTGCGGCGCAGTAGGATGCTTTGTAGCACTCACACCTGACCCCAGTGCTTTTAACATCAACCAATTCACTCGCAATTGCCACGTTTGATGTTTCGGTGCAGAAGCTACCAGGTTTTCTTCCCTATAATGCACACGAGAGTCTGGATTTTACATCTCCAGATCCTCAGCACTTCTCCAAGCTGCCACGAACTGTCTGTGGCAGGGAGGTGGGATCACATTAAAGGTTCACAATTTCACACAGCTGCGTCTTTGCCTGGGAGCACGGTGATATTTTGCAGGCAGCTTAAGCTTTTAAGTACCAGCATCTGTCCTCTTAAGAAGCTCTTGACGGTTGTTTGGGTGGCCAGGAGACTACCCATGCCGCGGGGAAAGATAGGGACATTTTGTCTCATCCTCCCCTTCCAGACAAACATCCTTTCTTTTGCTCCAGAGGAAAAGTAGCAGCATGCAGAAGCACATCAAGCCATTTTCAGCTGCTCTGTCGCACTGACACCAGCACGGCTATGAAACAGCAATGAGCTGGAAAAGCATTCTGGGTATAGAGATGCAAATGAGCACACTAAGCCCTTTCCCAAAGGACGCTACACAGGGACCTTTCATAACATAAGGTTGCACTCAAACACTTAGGGCCCAATTTCAAAGGGCTTGCTCAGGTAGAGCTCCCATATGTCCGAGTGCAAGAGACACACGCGGGTCCCGAATCACACCTGCAGAGCACGTGGCTCCTGCTCTAGACACAGGCAGCAAGGCAGTCCGTGTTTTCTTCCAATTTCAGTATACACAATCCACGCTTCAAATTAGCAGACTTATGAGTAAAGTCGCAACCAGCCAGTATTCCTGATTCAGCAAAGCAAAGGCAGGCATGAACGCAGAGCCGGGGGCAGGATCATGCTTTCCCTAACCTTTGGCCAAAACCAACAGCGGTGCTCATGCAATATGTGCTGGGAGGACTTCCCAATACGGAGTCCCTTCTGCTGTGGCTCCTCCACCTCCTGCGATGCTGCACTTCGTCCTAGTGAAGAGTAAACCCTGCAGGTGCCTGCAGTAACTTGGAGCAGTCCGTAGCCACCCAGAGCATGAATCACTTAAATGATCTTTCTACTCAAACAGGTACAAGCTTTCTCCAAACCACTTAGCCTGCATACTATTTGCAGCTCCTGTAAGTACTTATCCATCTGGTGGTTTTAAGTGAGTTCATTTACACATCGGATGTATTGCTGAACAGCAGGTGATTCAGAGCATTATTCTTCAAAACAGCTAGAAGCGGATATTTATTTGATATTACCAGGACTCCACCTGAATGAAATGGGAGTGTGCATCACGCAACAGAAATGCAGTTCATGCACAGACTTGGATGCGCACATGACTAAGTTGGAAAGTGATATATATCCTTGGGAAAGGATTTTGTTTCCCTAAACAGAGCATCTACAGTTAACAATCATTTTTTCCTAGTGTTACCCACACAAGAGGAAGATGCTGCCAACTAGAACCTGTTTTCCAAACTGATGGGTAGGGGAGAAAAAAGGAAGTGCTACTGTCTGCCGAGACAAGCCTGGGTAACGTGGCTCCTAAGACAAAGCAGGAAAGCAGGACACTTGCTAGAACCGATTGCCGAGCTGGGAATGGATTGCAATTTTTTGCAGCTACTTGTACCAGGCCAGATCTGCTTGACTCCAGCGGAGCACAGTCCAGCCCAGCTATATGTATGATAGAAAAATGTCTGTAATTTCCTAACAGATAATCTTTTCAAGTGTCTCAGGAGCTTAAAGCGCCTTCTTAAACTTGATCTAGACTTTTAGGAGCCTGCATAGCATTGCCTTCTAGTGACACTTAAACTCCTAGGGGTGCCTAAATGACTCAAAAATGAGATTATAGCACCTCTGAAAATACTACCCTCTGTTCAGAGATGAATTAGTGGTTCAGCCCAGGCCTGGGAAAGAATTTTTTTTTTTTTTTTTTTTTTTAATTATGATGTTCCTTCTGTGGCCTTGGGAAAATCATTAGTCTCCCTGCCTCGGTTTCTTCATCAGTGAAACAATTATGTATGAATTCCACAAGCTGTTCTCAGGATTTGACAGTATTCATTAGACTGAATAAAAATGAATGCCCTGAAGTGTCAACCAGTTTTATTTAGTTAACAGATAAAATCAAGAGACCGCACTAGGGCCTTTACTATATCGCATCCCAGCTCCTAAGAGACCTCCAGTCCTTCACCACTGCTTGTCCTCCCCTTGCAAGGTCCCTCTGTCACCCTCGGGGTGTCCTCTTGCTGCCCCCGGCCCGTAATATGAAAAAAATCCATTTTTTTTTTCCTCCCTCCGCAAAATTCCCTTCAAGAAGGGTTTTTTTTTTTCCCTGGATCTTTTCCCTTTTCAAGGCTCCTACTCGTGCACGGTTGTCCTGGGTCTTGTCTTGTTTCACTCGCAAGCTGCTCAGGGCAGGAAATGGGCCTTACCTACAGTCCGTATCACACACGATATTCCCTTTGGAGTCAGTGTAAAGTTAAACATACGCGCTATAAGCCTTTGTTGGATCAGGGCCTACGCTTATAAAGTGCTGCGTAAGCCTGTGTTGCCACAGCATAGAACTGTTGAGCAAATAAAATATTATAAAATTTTTTTTTTTTTTAAAAATGGACCTGCCGCTCCATTCACACTGCTCCTCCGAGTTTCATGCAAGAGCAATATTAGATACAAAGCTACCCGATAGAAGGACTGCAATGGGAAAAACGCTAGCAATTATTCAAAGCAAATGTAATTTTCACACTGCCGCTATTTAAAACACTTAGAGGAGAAAACAGTTCATCACACTTGGAAAAAAAAAGAAAAAAGCGCAATATCTTTTTTCCGCCTCCTCCCCCGCACCTCACACCCCCCCTTTTAACTTTTACTTGAAGTGTTTGAGGATCAAGAGATCTTCCCTGCTCATCGTGAAATAAATCTGACATCACACTCAAAGCTTTTCAGCACTTATCCTGATTAGCCAGATAGTAAGATGTTCTGCAATGGGATCCGGCTGGGATTAGCCGTTTTCCCGTTCTCCCCGTGTACTACGTGCTGCCCCGTGGCGCCTTTTGCTGCTCAGAGATGCCAAGAGCGGTGCTCCCCCATCCCCAGCAGTGAGGTTTGCCACGTGAAGCTATCGAGGTTGCTTTCCATGGCAGAGAGCATAGGGACCCATTCATTAGTTATTAAAGCTTTCATTTCCATAACAAAACTGAACACTCAGTAGACTAAAGTTGCATGCAAAATATGTTTTAGTAGTAACCAGCGAATTCCTGGGGGCATTAGTGAACTGCTACATGATAAACCTGTCTAGCTGGTGGGGACATATAAGGTGTGAAAGACATCCGTATTGTTTACTCAGATTCAGCCAGAACGCTTGGTGGGAACCAGCTCTGCCATGCAGGGTTGACCCTAACTGAGGATATGGCCCATAGACCTACTATACACCTTGACTTTAAACATCCCTGTAGTCCAGTGACGTACGTTCACATATGGCCACAAGTCAAAGAGGTCTGAGGGAAAAAGAAAGGGAAGGGGTAAAAGAAAATTAAAACAAAAAACCAAAAAGTCCTTACACAACTAATTCCACTCATCCCTGGGGTATAAGATCACATACATTTAGCCTTATTTGAAAGTTTTCAGGGTCTTATGTGTTTATTCAAGCCAGACCCCAAAGGAAGTGTAAAGAGAAGAAAAGCATTATTCCAAGGCTCTGTCCGTACGTAACGCTTCTTTGAAATCCACCCCAAAACCTGGGATTTACCTTCCCTGCCACACACACCTGGCACCTGCCGCTTCCCCAATTTGGCAAAACTGCTTCAAATCACACCACTTTTTATGTCAAGCGCAAGCCAGTCTCATTTCATCTTCTTCCTTTAAATAACAAATAAAGCACGGTACCCATAAACAGACTAAGTGTACGTTATAGGAAGTTGCATTGTTTTTCTTCTAGAGAAAGAAAGGAGGAAAATTGCACAAAACATAACAGTCGTGCTTCCCAGTGGGTGTCTGGAAGTATTCTGGCTGCTGCGCTGACAAAGGGAAATGAGGATTGAACCTAAAGACAAAGAGGAGCAAAGGGACTGAAACATCTGAAACAACTTTCAAACATACATTCATAACAAACGCCAAGAGGTTGGGAAGAGTTTGCACATACAGAAAAATTCACGTTCTCTTGTCAGCGTATTGTCTCCCCACGCCAGCTCTGCCAGGGGCAAAGGACCTTCCCCGGGTCAGCCCACGCAGCGAGCTGCGACGCCAAGCTTGCCCCCGCCGTCCTGCCCCGTTCCTTCCCCCTCCTCATGCAAGGGACTTCAAACAGCACAGAGAGAGTCTCAGAACATCGGTGTAAGACGCCAGGAATTAGAACGAGCTAGCCAGCAAGGCAGCTTTTCGTTCTCAATACCGAGACCAAGTTTAAGCTTTTTTTCTAAAATATATGTTCTAGTTATTGAACTAGATGCAATCCTGTGGTCTTCATGTGCAAGAAGCGAGAATACAGTGAGTCACCTTTCACAGTCTTAAAATCTCTGAACTTCAAAAACTTGGGCTGTCACCTGCTACAGATGCACGACCACGATCCACAAAGAGTGGGAAAAGAATTTGAGGAGGAGGACAGTAGGAAGACAGGGAAAATAGTTCTGCTTCTCTTCAAAAAAAACCCCAAATCCATTTAGTCTTTATCTCTTTTTGAATATATCACTTGAAGAAGTGGTTCAGATACCTCATCTGGGACACTTACAGCAACTAGCTCCCTTTGAAGCATCCCAACTTGTACATTTCTAATTCGGCAACTTCTAGAGTAAGTAGAAGTAACTGCAGTTACTGCCCTTATACACATTAAGGTTTTTTACATGCATTTAAAAATAGACACCTAGCATCATATTCATGCGTGTGATCAGATGATCAGTTAGTTGATTGATTTATTCATGCTCAGTTGCTATTCCTACAGGCTTCAGAAATGGGTCTGAAGGGATTTTTTTTCTTGCTAAAAGGGGTGCAGGGGATTCTGGGATGGAGCAGATAAGACAATGGGATACAAAGTCAAAGGATGAAAGATACGGATTTTTTGGAAGATTTAGAAGCACTAACAAGTAAGGTTTGCATATAATTCTTTATAAGGGCAAAAAATGTTTAAAATAGGCCACATAAATTGCTAAAAAAAAATCTGCAAAGTTAAAATACATCAGAAATAGAAGGAAATCTAAGGAAAGATACAGTTGTGCCACTGTTGCAGCTGTTTAGAGACAGCATTTTTAAGAGAAGTTTATTTAATCTCTCCACTGACTTGTCTCCAGGGTTTAGGAGTTTGCTTAGTGCTAGGTCGATGCTTGGTCAGGTTATAACGCTTCATGGTTCTTGACACAGCTCTGAAACAGAAGCTTTTACTCTGGAGACAGCAAACAGCATGGAAGAGAGAAGTGACAGGAGTTTGTATTTCTGTACCGTAGGCATTCGTTTCTCTATAGTGCTCTGTTTCACAAATAGTTCAAGATTTTGGAGCTTCAAGAGCCGAGTGCCTGGGGGTAAGGAAAGAGAGGCACATATGCGATTTTAATTCTGAGGCTAATTTCATCTCTAATATTTTAATCTCCTCATAGTTGCACCAACCGGAAGTTCTGTTTGCAGAATATGTATTAAAATACAAGTTTAACCTGAAAACAACATACATCACTTCCCAAAAATGCTCCTCTGCTTGCTTACACCCTACAGCTGAACACCCCAGGAAAGCTTCAGAAAAATATTGTTGGGCGGTTTTGAGTCATACAAGATGACAAAGCACATTTTACTCTTTTAGGTATTTTTTAATTCTGCTTTCTTTGTAAGGTTTGGGTGGTGCAACCACCTCAGCCATCATTGCAGGAAGAAGGGACTGAGCCTCCCGTGCCTTGCGTGGGCATCATTGCCAGCGGTGAAAGGGACACAGAAAGACTGCTGGCATCCATGAAAGCAGCAGAAAGGGAAGAAAATGTAGGCTGTAGTTTAGAAATTCTTCCAATTCTTTGAGCAAGAGACATTAAAAAATAACACTGAACCATTACCCGTGCCAGGAGATTAAGGAAGGACTTGGGAAACGCGAGAGTGAGATGGGCCTGATTGCCAAATGCTACAGAAGGTTCCTGCAGCCTCCATCTCCATCACCTGAGCGACAGACTAGCAGGGATAGCCAGGACTATTTTTAGCTAACGAGAAAGGGGGAAGCTGATAATGTGTTAATCACAGCACAAATCACGGATGCATACACCAGTTCCAAGGTGTCACGTATATGACGAATGCAAGCACAGGGGGAAGTGGAAGGAATCCGTAGACTGCTGTGAGGAGCCTCAATAATAAATGAGAGGAATCGGAAATGCCTGTGAATGCCAGTTTTGAAATATCAGTGTAAAAATGGTATGTAACTACCTTGCTTAATTACAGTAGTACTTGTCACTCGTGCTTCTGGGGTGCTAACTGGGGCCCTTCTCTTCCACTTATGCTGCAGCTCATCGCACACCGCTGAATGACTTACTCTTAGGGCAACTAGAAATATTTTATACACACGTGCTTTTTCATGTAACTATTGGTGCCTTCTCAGGCTACCATCAGGCATTCTATGAATGTCAGCAGGTGAGCCACTAATTTAATTGATATCAGGTGTATATATCACAGACTAAATAAATGACATCTTCTATTCTAATGTGCTTTTAACAGTCTCACCCAGATATAGGGGGAAAAAAAACCCCAACTAAACAGATGTGTTATTCTGTGCAACAGATAAAAGATTGAGCCTTAAGAGACAGGGTTATTAAAAACTGCACCCTTCACCTAAGAATCCAATAGGATTGATTGTACAATCACAACATCTTTCCAGTTACAGTGGGACTATCCATATATAATATCTGAGGGAAAAACATATCTTTCACATTTCCTGTCTCCAGTGTCGCAACTTTAATATACCATTAAGATTTGTCAAGATTCCCCTTCAGCATATTGCATCCCTTGTGAGGGAGTGCTCGCTTTGGATTTTCTTAAGGTCTTTGGATTTTCTTAAGGTCTTTGTTCTCCAGAAGGCAAGATACATTTAAGATGATCATCATTTTATTAAATAAGTATTAAATAAGTATTTCCTTTTTCTTTTTTTTTTCTTTTTTTTTTTCTTTTTTTTTTTCCCCTCAAATGGTCATCAGTTTGGAAAGACATCTCCATCCAAAAGTGATCTTTAACCTGGCTTGTAGAAGAACACTCACCTTATCCACACTGGGATACAGCAGCTGAAAGAGAATTTCCTCTCTGGACACAGAAATGTTGCCTCTTTCCAAGTTCCATTTTCTCAGTTGTTGAGTGATTATCAATTATGTAACAGTGACATTTTGTAAAGTGTCATCTGTGGGTGGTAGTGAATTGGAAGTAAGAGAATGTCTTCCACAGAAATGAACTTGTCAAGGCTGGTCATTAGCTGGGTTTTGGGGCCATGGGAAACGCAGCAGTAATGATAACAATACTTCTTACTCTTTTTTTTACCCGCCTCTAGAAAATGAACCAGAGAAAATTATGTAAAAGCCTCTGAACCCATTAGTAAGATATTCTAAAGCACAGCATAAACAAATTTGTTGATGCTAATATACCATCAAGTCACTCAGGCAACCAATTTTATATGTTTTTCTGAAACATCCAGGGAATGGTTCAATTCTGTACCAGAGTGCCCCAAGTAGCCGGCAGCCTGAAGCGTAGGGTGTCAGCAAAAGGATCAAGTTTCAAATCCCTGTTCTAACTCTTGCCCAGCAGGGAATTGCACCAGAGTATCTTAAATCCTGGGTCTGTGCCCTAGTCACTGGGCTGTTTACTCTTCATGGACACTGGGGACGAGAAGGAAAGATGTGATCTCTACCCTTGTTTCATTCCTTCCCCAACCCCTTCCTCCACAAATTCCTGAAAATTAATATTTTCAACTTTCCCTTGGCATGAAAAGCCATTTCAAAAACCTTCACATCTCACAAACATTGCCACTCAGCCCTGTAAGTGCCAGACAACTTCAGTCTAGCAAAGCAGCGCCAGTGTTAAACCACTGGAACAACTTACAACTGCTATGGTTGATGCTTCTCCGAAAGATGTGCTCCAGCGTAACCACAACTCCTCGACTGGTACCAGTAGCATAGTAGACTAATGATGAGTATAATTATCACAGTGACACCTGACAGCTTGTGTCATGCAGAAATTCAGATTAGCTGATCACCCTTTCCTGAGAAGGACTTTGCAGATGTGATATTCATGACTGAATGAGCAGAATTATTTCCTGTTGTATGAAGCAATTACGTGGATTTAGCTGAATGTTCAACCATATGATCCTGGTATACACAAAATATCTACATGAACCTGTTGCTGGAATGAATCGGGCTTTCAGGAGGTAAAGCACCTTCAGACAATACTCTCATAGCACAGCACATAAAGTATGTCTTACAATAAGCTCTTACGTTTCAGTTCTGCATCTATTCAAAAGACTTGACCATGATCTCTAACAGTTTCATGGGGCCAAAATTTAATTCTTCTTCAGTTAAGACTTCCTTTATCTTTGCAAGACATGGAGCACTCAATAAGAAAAAAAAGTCACACTGTGATGCCAAATTGAGCCCTGAATTCATCCCCCCCCAAAAAAAATTTCCAGTCTGTTTTATCATTAAGTAACAAACTGCTGTTTCTCCATTGTAGCCAAGGTTGACACTTTACCATTTCCCACAATGGTCTGTTCCCATCATTTTATCTGTTGTAATTGCTCAGCCATTTCTGTTTTGTGTCCTCCTGGCTCTATACAACATCCCAGCTACCTACAATTCGTTATACTTGAGAAATCTTTCCCTGTGAAGATTTTTGCATAAGAAATCCCTACACGGTATTTTGGGCACCTTGATAAGGTCTATTCACATTTCCGACACCAGAGATTGCTCTTCAGTTAAAATCTATTATTGTCACTTTACAAGCCTCTCCCCATCGAGAGCTCAGAGCACTCTAAAACGAATTCCCCTGCTACATAAGGAAGTATTATGGTGTTTTCTCCATCTGTGCAAAGAGGGTATCTTCACCATCGCCCTGCTCATCCAGGGAGCTCCATTTGAATAGGAGCCTCTGTTAGAGTCAGAAAGGCACAGAAGCAGTGTTTGTTCTGAGGATTACCCATAAAGCACCTATTCCAGGATCAAGGCCAGTGTCTTTTTCAAAAACTTTCCCATGGTGATATATCAAATCAGAGGCAGGATAAGAAACAGAACTAGCATCTCCTGACCCCTGCTGCTGGGCTCTAAATGCAGGAGACTACCTTTCCTCCTTCGCAGCAATTCATCACTTCTGCAACGCGATGCCTGTGTGGGGCTGGTGTTACATAGCAAACCCGCACAGTGAAGTGAACGTGTCATTGTGCAAGGCTTAGAGAAGGTTTTCTTTTGGGGTTCAGGTTTAAAAATAATATAAGTTATCTTGCCCCAAGCTCTCTCCATTTTCTAATAAATAAGTTTGGCAACCATGGTAGAATTGCCGAAGAGAAATAAAGAATGCATTCCTTAAGCTGATTACATTTCTGGGAAAGTATGTGTGCCAGGCAATTAAAGAACTTGAGTGTTCAGTTTATACAACATTGGCTCATCTCTATCATCTTTGTCAAAGACATCTACAATTTATAGCTTACCACAGGTTACCCAGCTGGTTCAATTTGTTTTGTCTTTTATTTAAAAAAGAGAAAAAAAAAGGAAAAAAGGAAAAAGAAAAAAAAGTCACCTCTGAACTTTTACACTCCTGTGTGTTTTAACTGTGAGTCCTAAATGGAGTCTCCCATGAATAATTCAGGTTCCTCAGTTTCTTATTTTAGCATCAAAAGCGTAGTGATACGTGACTAAAGGAAGTCTAGCCAAGACCTATGGAGCTCCAAGTCAATTTGAAAATGAGAGTAGAGATAGATATTTCTATGACAGCAATTAATGAAAATATTGTTATGTAGCTTGTTGAAATAATCTTTTAAACTCTATTGCTTTATCTAAAACCAGGAGGGGGGAAAAAAAAAAGCCAGTGTTAACCTGTAATTAAGTAGGTAAAACTATGAAGAGGGCTATAGCCAATTTTGGAATGCTACTTATTTGGAAAAGTTCCAATATCAGCAATGGTGAAAGGATATAAAAGGTGATGACTATATTTGTATTACGTAGCAATGATTTTTTTCAAGAACGGTATCAAGAGAGAAACAACAGGTTTTTTCCTTATTACATCATTCTCCAGATTGTACCAGTTTAGCAAGTTTAGTCTGAGGAGGAAATGATTCAGATTTCATCACTGCAGCCTAATTCAGCTTTTGTTACTTGTTTGAAAGAAGAAGAAAAAGCATTCATGCAATTTCTAACCACATCAATTGAGTTAAAAGGTGACTAATAAAGGGTCTTGAACCTGTTGCTGTTTATGACTGAAGGAAATTTTGCCTCAACTTTACTGGTGGAAGAATAAATCCCTGTACAATTCGGATTTCATATAAATTTTTAACTTACTTGGGACCTACTGCTCCAGTAGAATACAAAAATATTTTAAGTGATGTTTTCTAGCTTAAGAAGATAAACAAGATTCTAGGCAATAATTATAACCTATCCAGCACCAAAACAAATTGACATAAGCCTTCCTCAAGCAAGCACTGTGTTTCACCATGGTAGGTGGCAGAAGAAAACTCAGTTTTGTTCTGCAGAAACTCCTCTGAAAGATTTAGGTGCAAAGCAGAAAAATTGCAGAGCGATCCACGTGTAAACATTGCTGCCCACCTTCCCCACCTCGCCACTTGATTTAAAGAAAGTACTCACCACATTTGCGTCAGCTAGGAAATGCTGCTACCTCCCTCTTTCCTAACACATGTTGCAGACCACTAGCAGGTTAAGTAACACAGGAGCTAAATCAAACTTGAGGCACCTTTCTTCTACTGCTTAGCCATGATGAAATGAGACCTCAAATCCAATTCTTTGCTTTTTCTCGCCTACCTGACCTTGGAGCCAAGAAAATAACATACGTGTCTTTTCAAACATGCTTTAAAGCATTTTTCATGGTACTTGAAAGGATTTTATTCCCTTTACTTTTAAGGCAGAGTTTTGGCTTAACTACTCCATTTAACTGATAAGGTTTTTCTCCATTTTTGCATCACTACGTCACTCTCCCTATTTTGCCTTTATACACTGAAGGTAATTCATAAGAGTTCTGTTCTTGTTCAGCTCTCATCACTTTATGACTACACTTTTACATTTCCCGTAAGATTGAGTGAACAACCACTTAGGTTCATTAAGAAGTGCTGGTTTTAAAAACCACATATATAACTTCAAGAAACTGCTTCCATAAACTAGATCCTCTTGCAGCTTTACATACTCTTTATGGTAGCAGATGAAATATCCTATCATTTAACTATGTTGGATTTTGTAGCCTTCCTTTACCTAGTAGGTGCCCGGTAAATAAGAAAGCAAGTTTATACGCAAAGGTCCAGGTTACGATTTTGTCCATATACAAGCCACAGAGTTTCCTGCCCCTTCAAAGCCTTGCATCTTATTAAACTTCGTAGAAGGCCATCAAGCCCAGCTTTGCTTCCCAACCTCTCTGGCCCTGCCTGGTTTTCACTTACTTTAACTTAACCTCACATGCCGTTGACTTCACATAATATATTGCCACATCCCTTTTCCCCCCTTAATTCAATTACAATTTGTATCCCACCCTCTATTGTAATTCTTTGCTTTACCAGCATCTTTAGCAGATGTCTCTGATTTGCGAGTTCCTCATTTCCCATTGGTTTCTCTAGATTAATTATTACCCTGAAATACTTTTTTCTGTATGCCCTGAAGTATGTTTCCATTTTGATTGATACATCATCCATCTTTTCTGCACTATCCTCCCTTCCTCAACATGTCTACAAATGCCTAACCAAGCTTAACCCTGTCTGCTCTAACACACCTATTTAGCTACACTTTGGAGAACTGGAGATTACCTTGACCTCCCTGCAACGCATAACACTGGAGAACGTCCAGAGCAAACTATCAGAGAGGCCTCCTGTCGAAGCATTCAGAAGTTAACTCCTCAAAAGTCTCTCCTACACCAGTGCCAACATACACCATGACCAAAGGTTTCTTCTCAGCTCCTATCAATTACTTTTTACCCAACTAAGAATCATCAAGCAGTTTTGAGGTCATCCCATACCCAGCCATAACTACATAGCTGATGATCAAATCTCCCATTCCTTTGTAATTACAATCTCTGTGATGGCCTTCATACCACATAATAGTTCTTCTAACCAGATGAGTCCCTTCACTTTACAGCCACCCAAGATCAAGGAGATAAGCAGTGAAGCAGGCCTACACAACCGTCTTTCCTTTTACTGTGTCTCAGTCTCAGGTTACTGGAAAAGCTTTAAAGAGCAACTGTATGGGTGGCCGTGCAGGACGCTGAAACAGTACGGTGTGGCGAGCCTACCAAAATAATGGCTAAAAAGGTTACGGGTGCTCTTTATAGATGGATCACAGGGATAAGCATCACAGAGGAAGAAGTGTTATTTAGTCACGTGAAAAAACTGGCACATGACAACTGGGTGTGAGCTTGTCATGAGTTAATGTAAACTGGGAGTTGAAGCAAGGTCTCTATCCACTAGGTGTGACAGTCCACCAGTACGAGGTATGAGGAAAGGACTAACTTTTTTTTTTTCTTTTTAAGTGGGATAAATAGAGACGTGGTTACCTCTAAAATAGGAAACTGAATTCAGAGATGCAATAGATATCTCTTCCAGTCCTTCAGAGCCATATTCTTTTAGAGATAAATGAAGGGACCTTCAGTATATCACAAAATGTCCCTCACTGAATGCACAGCCAACACCTTATTGATCACCTAGCCTATATACTGCGTGTGTTTTCTCCCCATTAGTCTTTCTAGAATGCTTACACCCTCTGGCATAGCTACTGCTCCTTTCTTTGCACTTGAGTGCATTAGATGGCTAAGAGTTTAATTCAGCCACATCCAGGTTTATTATATTTGATCCCCTCTAGCAAGCGTAGTTCAGATGGCTTCGTTCAAGTGACCCTCCAAAGTCAATCGGGGAACTCCAATGCAAGCAGCAAAGTTTGAGGTCAATGCTTTCCAACAGGCAAGAAAGAAATATCTACACTGTGAAGGCAATGAGGCAATTGAAGCACTTAAGTAAAGCACGTATTTAAATACTTTTCTTTTTTGAAGCTGCAACTACTGGATCCCACATAGAGATATATGTGTGTTTTGTTTGGTTGTGTTTTTTAAAAAGAAACAAAGCTTTTCTTCCTTTAAAAGGTCAGGCTAAGATCAAGCTTAATAGACCACAGACCATATATCAAAGATTTCAGTATACTTTTGAAGTGGAATTAAATCATATTTCTTAGGTTAAGTGTAGCTCATCATAAGAGTTGAAGTCATCTCAGACATCAGAGATCTGCAGGCTATTGAGCTCTTGTTATTAAATATTTTTTCCATTTCAGCTGACTAGTGCCTAAAGGCTGATTGCGCAGAACAGTTATAACTTGTTGGGGGAAGAAGGGGCAAACCTGGTCTTCTCTCAAGTTGGATTAATGAACTCATATATTACATATTTATGGGCATCATCTAAGGACAGACAACATGAATGTAAAAACTGGCCAGTATAAAACTCTAGAAAATTTGAGGGAAACACACGAGTCAAAAAAAGAAAAAATTGACTTTTTTTCAGATTTTGAATATTTATATTACCTATATTTGTACAGAAATTACTGTCAGCTTTTCCTCTATACAAATTTGTTCTTAATAAGTACCACCCCCAAAAACCGTTGTAAAACAGGATAGCACATGAAAAAAAAAAATCAGAGCCTTCCTCCAATAAAAAATAATTACAGTCGTAATATTTGGCTTTCTAATGTAATTAAAAGCCAATTTAAAGCTGGATACTTGGATTTCCTTTGTTACCTTTTTACATTGCAATCTGAATCTCACATAGTTAATTTAAAAGGGACAATTAGAGTCTAACTAGCTTGCAATAATTTTTCTTTTATAGACCGCAAGTGCAAATCTAACAGTTAAACTGATAATGAGGGATAGCAACTGATCACTTGTCCTAGGCAGTATTCAGCAAGTTTAATTTTATGCATCTAGGTGAAAAGTTGCCCAACAGTCAAACGCAAAAAAGGTAGAAAACAGGAAATTGTATAAAAAAAAAAGAGAACTGTATAGTTATGGCTCTCTCGGATTGGTAAGGAACACCACAGGAAAACAAAATGAATGTGTTTTCATTCAAACAGGCTTTAAATGATGCCCCACTAGAAGCATTACATAACCAGTCACAAAGTTTTTTGCCTTTAGATCACACTTCAAGATGCAATTTTGATGAGACACTTTAAGGAAAGAAAATCACGACTTATTAAATATAAATATAAGATGTTAAAAACTGCTTTTAGTGTGGTTATGTAATATTTATTGTTCTGTGGCTAAGGTCATATAAAGATCACATGTGACAGGTGATGTATTTTTATTACTCTTTTTATGTTAAATGCCTTTCTACTAAGCTAGTTTAAATGTTCTTGTCTCCTTGTTCTGGAAAGTATTTAAATCATTAAGTTCACGGGAACTGTTATACTCCAAATAATTCAGGAGCCAAAACAGAAGTATTTCAGAAGTTACCTTTTGGAGATACCAGAGTTTGGGTTGAGGTGGCAGAATTACGTTCTTGTTTCGCGTGCCAGACCATTGCGAAACTTCTATGTTTACCCAGTTCTGACAGGTCTCGGCACAATTTCGACACTTAGGCCGGGACCACCAAAACTACTATTTCCAAGGCTATATTTACCCACCTTGGAAAGCCACTGCCCAGTCTGGTACGATCGCCAGAACATTACTCAAGAGAGAGCAGGGCAGCGCAGGAGGTCAGGACAGGGTACAACTCCTCCTCGCCTGCTCCTGGCTCTACCTGGCCACGCGTGACCTTCTCTTTCGAAGCCATGACATTCGTCAGCGGGTTTAATTACCCTAGTTGACACCCAAGGAGAGCGCTGCTCATTCACAGAGCAGGTAGGACAGAAACACGCCGTGAAAGCGAGAGAAGCTTCCCACTCCTGCGTCACTAATGGTCTTCAGCCCTGACCTAAAAGCAGCAGCAAGTGCTGAGCTCCGGGTCTGTACAGCCACAGCCTCTCTCGGGCTGCAAAGGAGAACAGCCGTTTGGGACAGTGGTTTACAATTACCGCTTCTGACCGTTGTAGTAAGGACAACAAAAAATACTTGCGTCATTCTTTGCCAGGAATATTTTTTTGCATCACTAGAGAACAAGTACCAACGCTTACAGAAGAGAGGATACCTTTGTTCATATCCAACCACGGGATTTCTGTTTTCGGGGAAGACAAGCCACTCCTTCGATAACGCCTTCGCGTGGCCAATACAAATGACTGTGCACCTATATTTGCAAAGTGCTGCCTCTGTTTTGACAAATTAAACACAGTCCAGAGTACTTTTATGAATTCTAAATGAAGAGAGGAACAGATCTTCCTTCCTTTGAAGTTGTGGCTAACTTCCAAGTTACTTCAAAAGGGAAGAAGTTTGGGTACTTGCTCAGAATTAACAAAGGTGTAACAGTAGAATTTGGCTTAAGGTATAGGAAAACATTCCCGTTAATTAGCGAGATAAGAATAAGCCATGTTCAACCCAAAACCAGTCCACTACTTTTTCGAAAGAAGACAAAGTTAGACGAACCCCATTGATGTATTTACTAGCAGTAGAGGAGTTTCACGGCCCTACATCAAAGTTTGGGGCTGTAACTCAACAAGGCCAAAGCTTTTTCTAGTGAGATAGACTAATGTGGCTTTTTGTATTCTTTCGTAAGTGCTCAAGGTACCAGTTATTTATACGCATCAATAATTATTGTATTGCACAGTATCACACACTGAAAACGCAGTCAAAAAATGTAAATGGGCTGTAAGTGTCAATGCAAATTCTCCCATTCTGAGAATGTGCAATATGGAAGCATGGGTTATTTATTAATTTTTGTCATCACTGATTGATATCTTGATTAATTGCCAGAAGGCATTGGACCAGGTGTTAACTATGTGCAGATTGGATGCAGTGTTCTGTGAACTTCACGCTGTATTAAAGGCACAGACATGCCCAGTTGGAGCAATAAGCCTTTGTTTGCTTTGGCAGGGCTTGCAGCTCCCCGGGGCCAATGCCATAAAGAGGTTTCTGTTAGAAGCCGCAGTGCTCATTGTAGAAAAATTGCCCCTCAAAAAATTAGCATGGTACAATGAAGGATGCATAATGTTACGCAAATGACAGCTGCTTAGCTGAAACAATAGCTAGGAGATGGCATTTGCCAGGGTGCACATCTCATGTAAATTAACTTACTAACTGTTTCAGGAAAAATAAAAGAAGTGAAGCCTGAACCTGTACGACCACTTCACAGATCCATCCTGGGGGCACAGAAGAACTGCAAACTCCCACTGATATCAAAGAAAGTTGGACCGGGCCCTCAGCCCCTGCCCCTCGGATGCCGCCCGGAGCCGAGCGGGCACGGCTGCCAGCAGCAAAGTTTGCCTTGTCGGGGCAGAACAAAGCCCTGGAATCTGCTTTACAGGTGGAAATCCAGAGTCATTTCCCCCAAAGCAGCAAATCTGCAGCTGCTGAGCCAGCACTGAAGGGAGACCACCAGAGCCCCCATCCACAGCAAAGAGCAGAGCCCACGGTGGAGGCGTGCGTGGGCTTCATCCTGCACCACGCTCTGCTTCGCCCACCTTGGGGAACCCGAGCTCCCCTATGATTGCAGCTCAAATCTCTAACCACGTTCACCCAGGGGATGGGTGGAATTTCCCCTGATTTACAACCACAAGGGAAAGGGCCCAGCGGAGCCAAAATGCTGCGAGGGGGATCAGAATCAGTGCCCGGGCCTTTGTGTCCTCTGCGCAGCAGAAGGGACATTGTCCTTGTTCAACCGATTAGAAATACTAATCATTGACATCAAAATCTAGCCTTGGAGTGCAGGCTAAACCAGAAGAGGCTACGCAGCACAAAAAAAAAAAAAAAAAAGAAAAAGAAATAGTGGTAGGGAGAAAAAAAATAAATAAAAAAAGAGTTGCAATCTGCTCTGAGTTGAGTTGCATTAGTTTTTGCATCTTCAAATCTAGAAATGCCTTGGTTTATTCTGAGTATCTTGGTGGAAAATGAATTCCTAAGAATGTACAGCATAATATGAGGGAATAGAAACAAAGTCATGTGCTTAGTTTAACACTAACGCATAATTTTATTTTTAATAGATTTGGGGGGGTGTCAACAGAAAAAAGCAAGATTCGACCCCAGAATCCGGGGCCATAAAAGAAAACATGCTGAAAGCCGAGAGTAAAGCAACCAATCATTTATCATTTCTAAGGGAGGAGAACAATCACCTAATATACGGGAGCTGGAGGGGGGAAGGAGGAGAGCATGGAGCACTGGTTCGATTCACATAGGAGTTTCCCTTCATAGTGTGAGGATTAACACAGCCCCTAGTGAAAAGGCGGGAGAGCTCTAAAAGCAAACAAGGTGGTGTTTGGGATTCTTTTTTTTTTTTTTTCCTTTTTTTCTTCTCCTTCAGAGAGGGCCCTTGATATTGCAACTGTTGCTCATCACTTTAGCAGTGTGGGAACAGGAAAAAAACCCAGAGCATGAAGAGGGGGGGGGAGAGGGGAGGAGGGCTCGGGGCATGGGGGAGGGGGCCATCAGTTGACAGCAAAGCAAAGCAATTAAAACCTAAAATAAGAGGTGGTTGTGAAACGGTCTTTGCATTAGGACACAGCCAACAAAAATGTTTACTTTGTAACAGAACTACTACGGTCTGAATAATAAATCAAGACCAAGTAATTACTCATCACCTATTTGGGGATGGAAAAAAGCGATGACGCCAGGGAGGCAGGACTCAGCCCGGCCGAGCCCCAACGGCCACGCTGGGAATTCATGCGGCTGCTACTGCTGGAATTGGGGAATTGCATTTGCATAATGCGGATCCGCAGGTCTCACCTCGAGCCTCCAAACCATGTCCAGTTGGGAGTAATGGGAAGCCAACGTGGCTGGATCAGTATAATAAAAGATATTTCAGAGGCCACATCTGGGATTATGAACTCCAAATTTTAAGGTGAGTCTTCTAAACGATATTGGCATTGGAGGACAGCAAATTTTCTGTGGAGCTGCTCCTAAACAGCCCATAGACCACACTTGGTGCAATACAAAAAGCGAAATTCAACTTGTTAAACTAACACAGAAGCTACGATTAAAGCACAAAGCAGGTGTTTGAAGTTCTTTGAAAATAAGATCCCCTTTTAAAAATGTTACACTTTGGGGACCAAAAGATTCTGAAACAAACAAAAAAAACAACCACAACACTCTCAGATTTGTTGACACAGTGAAAATTAGCAGCGAGCATAGATAAATATGGAGACAGAGCGCCACATGCTAAGAAAACTCCTTTTGGACAGTTTCAGCCATAGGTTGCCATACCAACAAGCTTAAAACAAGGGAAGTGATGTAACTCCATTGATTTCAGTCTGCTAATATGTACCAGCCTACAACCTGGTCTTGTGTTTTCAGAACAAGGTTTTCTGAGTCTTAATTTACATTTATCTAAATCTTAACCTGTCTTCACAGACCGGTGCCTCATTTTATGCGCTTTCAAACACAGTTTTTGGTTTGGTGTTGTAGACAACTAGTTTTATGCAACTGAGACTATTAATCTAGTCAATGGACATTCAGCTGCACTTTATAGTAATAAAACATCGGTGAAGGATATGTTTCTACAGTCATAACTACAACCAGTAATTCCTTTGGAGTGTGCTGGGGCTACACATAAGAGCAGGCTGCAGACCAGTTCCATGGCAGACCCGTAACACAAGGTTTGAGCATAGGATTACCAGGAATATTCAATACAACCCTTCACAACTGGACAACTATATCAAACTCGTTAATAGACTTGTCTTACTGCATCTTAGAAGTTGACTCCCTGGTGTCCTTTTAGAAAGGTTTTCCAGAACTTTAGCTTTGTTGACGATTAGAAATCTTTGATTTCCATCTTAACCATATTCGTGACCAACATAATGTTTTGCTTTGCTGCCAACACTGTTCTTTGGATTAACTTTTTTCCCCACCTTTATTATTTACCCATGTGATTTGTTTATAGACAGCAATTATGCCCTTTCTCTGCCTTCATTTTACTGAAAGAGCCAAACTTTTTTCAGCTCCACTCATAAAATACTCTCCATTTTCCCAGTCCTCTATGCTAACCTTTCTTTGAAGCTGCTCCAGTAAACCACTCTCGGTTGAATATGGGTGACTAAAAGTTACATCTTATTTTGTGTATACAAAGCCTTATTTACAAGCATTAAGAGCTCACGCATCTACAGTAAATAGTTACCTGCACTCTATTTGCCTTTTTCGTGGTCGGATCACAAGGTAGCTCACAACGATCCTCTGTTAGACTGCTATGCCCTGCAGTAGTTGTTGTACACCCTGATAGAACAACTGTTACTACTTCTCTTACTCAGTTTCTTGTTGATAAGCTCACAGTTTACAACAAGAACTGATGCTGGTGTTCCCAAAGTCATGACCTCACCCTTTGTACCACACAATATTAAATTCTTGGTCATTCAAAACCTAGGCTGTCCCAGGTATTACAATGCTTCATGCATCTATGCCTCCAACATTGTTGACAGCAACATGTCTCATTGGCACACTAACTTTTTTGGTTTTCCCTGCAATCCTTGAAATTGTCTACTATTCATCTCCCTGGGACCAACAATGATGTTTTCTCCCCTTCACTAGTTTCTTGCCTGCTTTGCAATACCAAGTCCTACCTTCTCCTCAACTAATACTTTCCTACATAGCGCTGCACTAAATGCTTCACTGAAAAACAAATGTTAGATCTAGCACAGTTGGCTTGCCTAAAAGATCAGTTATCACATCAAAGAACAGTATAGGATTAGTCTGGCATGATCATCTTTTGTTAGAGCTACACTATATTTTTATCACGTTCTCCACTTACTGTCTTGTCTAATAATACTTTCCCTCATAATTTGTTCCAAAGAGTTGCATACTTCTCAGCCCAGAGAAACAAGTTTGTAGTTGCCCAGATAATTTTTCCACATTTCCTTATGTCTATGGATAATACATTTGCCATTCCACAGTCACAACATCAGCTTGACAAATGCATTAAAAATCCTCACTGGTGGAATTCCACTGCACACTGCCAGATTTTTCAACTTTTTTTGGAATGCAGACTATCTGCTACCTGCATCTTGAGTGCATTAAGTTCTTCAGTCGTACTTCCACCTCGGATGTGCCAATTTTCACTCTACGCACTCATTCTTATTAGATGTCTTGGTTTCACCTTCACACTTCAAATTACCATCTTTGTTTAAAAACTAGAGGCAAAGTATCAGCTTACTTATTGGGAGACTACAAACTGTGATTGCGTCACTGCTGAGCAATCTCGCTTCCTCGTTCCTTGTTCTCTTTTATTTGTATGGCTAAAGGAAGTTTTACTATTTAACTTCCTTCGCAAGGACACGGTCAGCTTGACCTCCGGCAATTCTGAAAGCAGTACGGAGGCTCAAAAGTTTTCAGCAATCTGTTTTATTCATCTATATGTGGACTGAGCTGCAGGACTTTCAGGTTTGGCAGGACATGTGGAAGAAAAAGGGATTTATAATACACTGCAAAATCAGAAAACTACTACCAGCTCTCTAAAACGGCACATTCTACTCTGTAGAATAAAGATGAGAATTTAGGTATGTAAAAGGGCATTAAAAAAATCTAATGAAAATTAGGTATAAAAAGGATTTACTACTGAAATAATCTGAGTGCAGCCAAGATCTAAATTATCATTAGAACCTTATTTTCTCTCTTGAAATCATGCTTTAACAGCATGCACATATGCTCACAAGCACTGTGAGCTTCCAGGAAGCAAAGTAATCTGTGAGGGAGGTAGCTTAAGGTCGGCTCCCTCAACGTATGACACTCGTTATCATAGCATTGCTCGGGGAAACATGAGGTAAATCTATACCCATGAATGCAGGTCATTTTTGCTTCTCAGACTTCTGAGGGTAAGCGTGATAGGGGTTACCCCACCCCATCCACCTCTTCCCCCACTTCCAGTGACTGTCATTTGGAACAACCAAACCTCAGTTCTATTGTGTTGCTGAATAAATTCCCTGAATGATAGGGGAAATTATTTTGGAGAATTTGCAGTGATATTACTTGACCATTAAAACTAATTGTACTAATTTCTTGTCTTATTTTACAACGCACTATCAAGTTTTTAATACACTGCTACATCTGATGTCTTCTGGGAAACTACTGGATGGATCATAGAATCATAGAATTGTTTTGGTTGGAAGAGACCTCCAAGATCATCGAGTCCAACTGTTAACCAATAATAATATAATAATAGGATCCAATAATAATAGGATAATTTGTCCTGTCTTAGCCTAACCAGAGTCAACTCTTGGAGCAAAGACACTTCATAAGGGTTGGACCTTGGATTTAGCCTGAGATTTCTGAAAGAGGTTTATCCACGTGCTGTTTAATAGCATCTTTGTTCCATGCTACCCAAACAGAGTACAAGCAAATGTAGGACTATAAAGCAATGCTACAGTCTTGTAGGAAGTTCAACACAAGATTCAACCGATATGACTTTGACGTATCCATTCTGAGATGACACAAGAACTAAGTATTCCTGATTTAGGGAAATAGGAATATTTGATCTCAGTATTGTTAACAACAGCAAGCATGTGGGTTGCATGTCTTTCTGAAAGCACCCAGAATTGTTGAGAGTCCATAGCCTTTGGATCAGGAGCAGGGAAGAAGAAAGCAGCTGTTCCCCTTACCTTCCCACTTCCAAAGCGGAGAAGTGAATTGCTGTACTCCAGCCTCAAGGATCGTAATTATGAATCAAGGACTTTGATGGTGATATCCCAAAATAAGAACCAGTCATTTTCAGACTCAACATTTATCAGAAACTTGGACACAATCCAATTCTTCTAATTGAAGAAGGCAACATCTACGGTCATCACATCCAAGTCATTCCTTGCAGGGTCATTGATACAGATGCATTAACACATGTACAGAACTGCCCCTCACATCTTTTACTCCCAGCTTCCCTCTCTCCTTAGGTGAAGTCTTCAGGTTGAGAGCCCTGACTGAGACAGCCAGGCTTCCTGCAGGCTTGGGACTGTGCCACAGCACTGTGGAAACTACTAAATGGTAAGTAAGGGGAGCCTTGTGAGGACTACATTTTAAATGAGTGACACCATGGTCATTTCAGTGAACATCCAATTTCTGGAGGCTTTCCTCACCCTCCAGCATCCTGGCTGCACATCTCGGCCTGGCACGCCAAATATGAGCATGTTCGTCTGAACATGTTAAGGAATATGTGACAGCCTCAATAGGATCACAACATTGCTGGAGAATGAGGTACATCAACATGAAAATACTATGAGGGTGAGATCACCTTCTTCTCAGTCAGTTCAGCATGGGTCCTGCCAAACTGTGTGCCAGGCAGCTGCAAAACGCCAGGAGCTTTGTGTAAAAAGTGGCTACTGAACATGCCCACATGCTGCCAGTATTTTAGGTCTTACCTACCCCCTAATTACAACAGCACCAGATCACGCTAGTTACAAGAGGGTTATGCCCAGGTACCCAGCTACAGCATCAATGTCCTGCTTCATCTGTGTTGAGTTGCTTGTACAGACACGCCCCAAGTTCGATATAACCACCATTAGCAATCGAATGGAAATTGTGAGAAGAAAACATAGCAGTAATTGCTTTTGCCTTGATGTGATCATAGGCACAGATTCCCACCGTACTGGAAAAGTTAAAGTGCAAGTGATACCAGGTAAGCGTGCAAGTGGCTCGCTGCAACCAAGTGCCTCTACACACCTGCACTCACACTTTAAACACCTTACTCCAACTCAAAGCATCAGACTGGACAGATTGTATTATATCTAAAAATATTCTATGTTATTTCCTTCTAAGAAAATCCTTCAGAATGGCCAGCAATGTCTTTATATCAGCACACCAGAATGTCTAGCTCAGGTAATGGCTGTGTAGCATGGCCAGACTTCCCTTTCAATCCTACTTTTTCACTTAATGCCAAAATGTTGAAACTTTGCTTGCTCGGTTTCATCCCCAAAGTAAATTGGTCTGGAAAGTCTGCAAAAGATCTGTTCAGCTGTTTTGAGAGTTATGTGAGAGTAAGGAAAATGTTTTTCAAATAAAAAAAATTAAAGCTGATTTGCTCACCAATAAAAAAAGAGCAGAATAGAGGGAAAAATCCTCCAAGCTCACCACATGTCTCAACTGCCAAAGAAAAGTCACGGGGTAGGGGAGGAAGGAAAAAAGAAAGCATGTAAGCAGTTGTTGGGGAAAAGTCACGTGAATAACCTGAGGAAATCATGGCTTGAGTGCCACAGGTATTGAGAGAGCTGCCTGTCCTCCCTTTCCAGCCCCGAGAAGCTGCTGAGAGAAGATGCATGAAAGATTGCAATATCATTGAAATATGCACAGCCCTAACCTGCAAACGCCAGAATCAGCAGCAGGTTTTTTCCTCGTATCAGCAACGCAGAAGTACTGCTGAAGTTCTCAAGAAAAGGTGGATTCCACCATTTGAGGTTCTGTGCTTTTGTTAAGTCTCTGTAAACTTCAATTTTCCAATAGCTTACAACGTAACAACAGCACAAGTACAGTCGTTGCTACCGTATGAATAAGAGTTGCAAAACCAGGAGTTAAGAGAAGAAAATATATTTATGGTATTAAGGAAAGAAAAAAAAATTACACATGCTGTGCTAAAAGGGCTGTTAACCAAGCATTAGACAGACACTTCAGTCACTGTCAAAGAATTTGAAACACAAAGAATTGATGTATATGAAGTGGAAAATATTGTGTGGGGAGGGGACTTATCAGCACATCTTTTTAAATAAGAGTAGCATCTTAGCCTCAAATTTCTGAGCTCAGGGCTGATGAACAGGGGTCATCAGAGGGCTTTAAGTTAGGCCCATTGCTCCCCTCAAAGTGTGAAAATTAAAACGAGCTATACTGCAAATAACCAGCACTTTTCAATAATTACTGCCACACTAGCACATCTGGAGATATCTGAATGACATATCTCTTCATTACCAAAAGGTAACTGCATCTTCATTTTGACTAATATAATTTTAAAAACCATCATACCAGGTGCCTTATATTTGGAAAATCTTGAAAGCTTTTAGATGTACAAACACCCTTCCCACCGCTCTTGGCTTATCTTTTATTTACCCTACTGGGTATACAACAATTGATGCTTCTTCAAAGCAAGGACTTCCCAGCTGATTAGCTGTGCTGAGCTGGCTAAGCTTATTAAAGGTGATTAATGCATTCAAGTATTTTTTCCCCCTGCTTGTTAGTTCAATTTCTTGCTCATTATGCTACTGGTCTTTTTATATTAAAACAGACCACCTGGATAGCAGAGAACTTCATAATCTCGGTCCAACAAGATCAACACCTGTTGTACGTGTAATTAATCATAAGGCACTGCATGGCTGTATTCAGTTAAAAATCTAAGATTATCTAACAACAGAAGCAATACACCACGTTAGCAATCAGCTTTTCAATCCTTAAAATGCAGTTAAAAAAATCAGAGAAGTGAGTCAGTACAAAGGGGCTCATAATTATTCTCTCTCCATATTTAGGAGTCCATATGGCATTTGTGACGTATAAAAGTCAGCATACAATTTTCTGATGAAAAATTCAGTTCTAAAAAAAATTCACATTCTCCTCAAGGCTGAGAAAAATCAAATGGTCTTTCTGTCAATGACATTTTCACTCTACATGAAGAAATGAAAGAGTTTTTGGATATTACGCTACATTACAAAAAGAACCCAGAGGTTCAATGTACTTCACTAGTCTGAACACGGATTGGGAACCACAAAGTCCAATCGTATCTCCGTCTTTAACTCACTGTGTGGTTTGGCAAGTAGCTTAACTACTTTGACTGTGTTTCTTCATCTGTACAATGTGGGAAAAATACATACTAACTTGATTGGAATTTTGCAGGATTTAATGTATATAACATGCTTCCAAATACTAAAGCCTCATACAAGTACTATCAGCTTAGCTATGGTGCATTAAAGTGGAAAAGACATATTCTTTTCAACGTGAAAAGAAAAGAGATATCTCTGATCCACAAGGAGGAGATTCACTGTAAAAGATAAGACTAGAAAAATGATAATTGTTTGTTTGTTTTAAAGAATTACAACAGCACAATACATACAGGAAAAATAGAAGCCCTATAAATACCAGGAAATGAATAAAGCACCTTGTGCAACTACATACATACAAAAAAAAAAAATCACTAATCCTGAAGCTCAGGCCATCAGCCTAATACATTTTAAATGCATCTGCCTGAATTTTCATACTGGAAGCTTCACCACAGCCTTAAGGAAGACTAAATGAAGAACAACAAAAGGCAAATTAGAAACCTAGATCTTATTAGCACAGTAAAGGTGGCTAAGACTGACCAAAACCATATGCACTATGTACAATGTACAGTTAGGAGTGGGAGCTGGATAGTCAATTAAGCTGAAAGTAAAGATAATGCATGCATTAAATAGTAGTAGTTGTTATGCATTTTTCCTAGAGAGCTACAAGTTCTTCAGGGACCAGGAGTACTGTGGGTTTTATCACTTCATGACCTTGAACTGAGCAGGTGCGGAGGGATTCGCACCAAGGTTACTGCCTCCTTTATAGCTACCAGCACACGGGTCTAACCGCCTGCACGAGTGAAGTTCATGAATCTGTCCTGTTGAACGTGCAGCCCACGCTGCCAAGTTTAACAACTCTAACTGAAAATTCAAACTTACTCCGACCATACGATATTTAGTGCAGATCAGAAAAGTCCCAAGACAAAAATACTCTGCATCTCCTTGTTAGCTTGTTCCCATCCATTCCCCATCCTGCCCATTTTCTGCTCTCCAAGTTCTTCACTCTTTCTAATTACTTTTCTGCCAGTAACTTTTCATCAAGATTTTGTTTTGCCACCAGTAGATGAGAAGAAATGGACGCAAATTATCTTTAAAAAAATAATATATGTATAGATCCACTGTGAACTTTTTTGCCCCCTTTCATTTTTACTCTGTGTCTGTATTGTCTGTTCAAGAAAGCTAAAGATCCACAAATACACATTTGTCTAAAAGCAAGTAGCTGACTACGTAGCTGATTTCAAATGGCTCGACTCCTCTCCTCCAGACTGAGAGAAAGCCTTTAGGTCATATAATAGTATAGGACATATATCATACAAGCAGAGGCAGGCAGAAGGTCCCACCCATTCTTCCTGAACAATCTTCATTGTTATCACCTGCTCGGCACTGAGCTGCAACCAGCTCATTACCGCCTCTGCCAAGAGCTGGGGAAGCAAAAGAACCACTGAACACGGGTCCAATGAGAAGACGATTAGAGATACAAGTATCAACCAAGCTTCAGCGATACTGCAACCCACATCATTTTCATAACCTTCCATCTTGGATGCGGGGAAGGGACCGAGGAACTTGCAGTCAGTCTTCAGGATTTACACGCGGCAAGACTAAACTCCATCCTTTCCATATCCTGCTGTTAAAATTAAAAAAAAAAAAATCCTCCTAATTAATGACATCAGCAAAGACCCTACTGCAGACGGAGCGAAGACGGCTTCTGAGGATCACATTGTGCCAGACACTCGTAGCAAAGATCACATGTGCAGACAGACACACTCCCAAACTTCGACTGATGCAAAAAGTGTCTGGGAATCTAGACAATTCACATCAGTTTCTGCAGATGTCTCACTTGTTATCTTAAACAAAACCGTATCAAAAACCTTGGTGTGTTTAATTTGCAGTTGCCAATTTCAGCTTTGTCACTCTCAGCAAGTTATGGCTACGCTGCCAGTGCTGTCTGCTTAATTCAATCTACTACCAGTTCAGTACAAACTCACCCTTCTGTGTTCGTGAGAAATATGCAACGCATGTAACGTGAACGTGCCTGTATTTCCATACTCCTCTGGCCTGCCTAGGGCTTTTACAGCTCTGAAGGCTCAAAAATAATATTAACATCCAAATCCCTTGTTCCAACGTTTTTATTTTTAAAAAATGTACATTGCATTGTCACTCAATGGCTACTTTTCTATCCTTCCTGGATATTGTCTCTCTCACCTACACAGTATTTCCATCTCAAAAGGGACTTCAGCCCGCCAGTCACCTTTGACTGCAAGCATTGCCAAGCATGCCAGGAAGCGTGGGTGGACCACGCACAGATAATATTCAATTCTGGAAAGGGAAGCATTAGCAACTCGCATGTAGCAATGAATTAATTGCTCACCAAACTCCTCCTGGTGAAACCAAACCATCCATTTGCGATACACTACATTATTTGACTATATTTTCAAAACACTACTGTAACATTACGTATAATAAGCGTGATGATACAGGAGAGGGATATCTCAAAGTGTTTCAGAGAGATACTGTTTCCCTTTACAAATGGAACAAAAATTGTTTAGTATTTCTCTGCATCTTTTCCCAGACAGATTTTCTCTATTATTGATAAACAAGGGGACAGACAAGGAGAAAAGATGAAAGATTTGCAAGTTTCTTTAACATTTTCTGCAGAAGTTTAATTTAGAAAGTTTTCAGCAGAGTTTATAGCATTTTACTAGATCTAATTAATAAAAATAAAAAGTCTTTGCTTTAAAAGAGGACTTTTTGGAAGAATAACTGCTTAAGCATACTGTCCAAGCCAGACTCTGTTGTATTTACTCTCTACCTCTGGATAGTTCGTTCCCACCCTTTGTTTTCAAATTTGATATGGTATTTGCCTTCATGTCCTAAACCGCTCTAAAACAGAAAAGAAAGTCCACAGAAATGTTCCTGTCTGTTAACTAGCCTGAAGACTCTCTCTCAATTACTATCTCATCTAACCTTCCCAATGAACAACTCCCACCTGCCGCTCACAGAACACACCGGCTCCTACCTTCACACACCTGAAGCTACGAGAATCTTCTCCCAAGCTGCAGACTGAATGCCAGACAAAACCATGTGGTTGTAATGATGCAATTGCCTGTATCGACGGGTGTCAGAGGGGAACGGTGAGGACGTAGATCACCTTACACCTGGGGAGCATGGCTCCAAAACGGACTAACCTGGCAGCGCCTATAATTTCGTTATCCATGGGATGATTGCTCGGGGAGGGTCGGAGGCGAGTGCAGTGCTGCCAGCCCGGCTGACTTGGTCATCGCTGTGCGAGCCACCGGCCACCACAGTTGCTGTCACGGCCTGGGGATTCAGCAGAGACATCAAGGACTGAGCTACTCCTTCATTTTACAGATGGTTCATTAACTGCGTGGAAGCACATGAGAGCACTTGGAGAGCAATAGGAAGAGGCAAGGGGCAGGAGAATTAGACTAAAGTTGTTTGGCAGCAGCTTCCAGATGAACTAAAAATCACACACAGCAGAAATAGCAAGGGTGCATTTGCCAGCTGAGAGTGGCCACGTGCCAACTTTGAGGTCTTAAAAATTAACTGCTTTTGAACTATACAAGAACAACAACAACAAAGATCTCTTATTTAAGCTCAAAAGATTTTTCATGCCTATCTAAGCTACTAATGAGAAAAGAGGAGGAAAGAAAAAGACAGTATCTTCAGGCTGAGAATCAGAAGAGTCAACCCCTAAGCAATATGTTTGATTATATATTAATATTAGGGGCTTGATTACACTAAACAAGAATGAAGCATCCATTTCAACTTCCCTGATAAATAATTCACACACATATACACATACATACATACAGCAACCTAAGAAGTGCTCACATATCGCTACACAGACAACTGCTCAAAAGCAGTTTTTAGGCAGATCCTCTCAGGTCCAAAAATACCAAGTATCAATGAGAATATTGTCCCAACAGTTTGATATTTGAAAACCCCCTTGGAAATCAGCCCTTATAAAACTTCACATTTGCCAATTTGTCTGTACTACTTATTACACATTTCTACTTAAAGCCAAAAAGGTACCCATACAATATTCAGTGCCTTGTTTCCAAAGACTACGGGGCTCAAAAGCCAAGATCTCTTTTCAATGTAAGAACTTGCACAGAGTCACACAGAAATTCCAACAATAGTGTAGGAACCAGGAGCTGGGCTTTCTGCCCCATCTCCCCTCCGCCTTTTTTTCTTTTTTCTTTTTTTTTTTTTTTTTAAAAAGAGCTACACATTACTTCTGTATATTTTTATATTTATGTCATAGAATCACCACATTATGTATGTGTACGTGCCCTTCAGAAGCCTCAACTTCAGATAATGGGTATTATAAATGCTCAATTTGAGGCAGCAGTATGACTTGAAATATGGAAAACTACTGAAAATTTTCATCATGAGATTTTTTTTTCCCCGTATACTCACACACACATACATATGCATGTGTCTATTCTATATAAATAAAAAATGTTAACATCTTGAATTGCTGACCCAATATGAGAATTACTAGCAGCTTCTCTTATAAAGGACATTGCAGAGCCCTTTCCGTTTCTACTTTCAGTAAATTTTTCAAGCATTCAAGACAACATTTTGGATGCTCAGCTGTGATTACTTTGCTAAAATGTAATGCTACATACATTAACGAGTTTAATTCTTGGAATGCAAAAATGGTTTCTCTTTCTTTTTAGCCATAATTTGACAGTGAGAATTGCGAATTTACCTCCTTGCCAAAATAAGTTTACCTCCTAACCAAACAGGGCGTTTCTTCCACAGAAAACCATGAATGACTAAACTATGAAAAATGAAAGTTGGCAGGTAGCCTTTCTGAACTTATGTGCTTCCTGACCCTGCCAGAGAGAGTTAAGCTGGGTCAACATGCAAGTGGGAGAGGAAGGAAAGGATGGGGCGCTTCCAGAAGTGCAGTCTCCTTTCCCACAGCGAAGCAGTGCTCCTGCAACACGTTTTTGAAGATCATTCTGTTGGAGCTGTTTGCGATAGTCAAATATTTCATTTTTCACTTTCATGAGCCCAGAGATGCAAGCACGGATGCCCAAGCCAGCTTCCACTCTGCCTGGATTTCTCTAGCACGTAGTCGATATTCTGCTCAAAAATGATGTGCATGTTGCAACTGCACGACCTACCCCAGCGCTGGCTGCATTTCAAAACTAAGCAACAGGAGCCATCTCAAAAACCCAGTAACGCGAAGCTTCGGCAGTCCTTGACACTTTCTGCTTTTGGACAGCTTTTGAATGCAAGGCTCCTGGTCACGCTCTGGAGAACAGAGCAGATGAACTCTGGAAGTAAAACTCTTCTTTTCCTCTAACCTCCTCCCCTTGTTACAGAATGCTCAGAGCGTCTTATCTTCTCTCTTACTATTTAAATTGAGATTTCTATCCCTTGAGTATCTACTTCACAAACACACATGGCTTTTCAGCACATCCCTGCCTCCCCCAGTTCTGACACCCACTTCATAGCAAGCATGACACAGAAGTTTAAGGCAAGAGTACACGGGTGCGGTGGGGACGAGAGGCACGCTCTGAATCTGGCAAGCAGGATGGAGACCTGTTCCTGTAATCCTTTTTCCCTAACTGTGAAGGACTTCATCCCAGAAAGCTTCCAGAGCCTTTCAGAAATGGGATAGGGCTGCCCACCACTCAGAAATCAAAGGAACATTTTGATTTTCCACATAGTAGACTTAGAATCATAGAATAGTTTAGGTTGGAAGGGACCTTTAAAGGTCATCTACTCCAACGCCCGGCAATGAGCAGGGACATCTTCAACTAGATCAGGTTGCCCAGAGCCCCGTCCAGCCTGACTTTGAATGTTTCCAGGGATGGGGCATCTACCACCTCTCTGGGCAACCTGGGCCAGTGCCTCACCACCCTCATCATAAAAAATTACTTTGTTATATCTAGTCTGAATCTCCCCTCTTTTAAGTTCGAAACCATTACCCCTTGTCCTGTCACAACAGGCCCTACTAAACAGGGTGTCCCCATCTTTCTTATAAGCCCCCTTTAGGTACTGAAAGGCTGCAATAAGGTCTCCCTGGAGCCTTCTCTTCTCCAGGCTGAACAACCCCAAATCTCTCAGCCTGTCTTCATAGGAGAAGGCGCTCCAGCCCTCTGATCATTTTTGTGGCCCTCCTCTGGACTCGCTCCAACTGGTCCATGTCTTTCCTGTGCTGAGGGCTCCAGAGCTAGATGCAGTACTCCAGGTGGGGTCTCACAAGAGCAGAGTAGAGGGGCAGAATCACCTCCCTCGACCTGCTGGCCACACTGCTTTTGATGCAGCCCAGGATACAGTTGACCTTCTGGGCTGCAAGCGCACATTGTTGGCTCATGTCCAGGTTTTCATCCACCAGTACCCCCAAGTCCTTCTCCTCAGGGCTGCTCTCAATCCCTTCATCCTCCAGCCTGTATTGATACCAGGGTTACCCCAATCTAGGTGCAGGACCCTGCACTTGACTTTGTTGAACTTCATGATGTTCACACAGGCCCACTTCTCAAGCTTTTCCAGGTCTCTCGGGATGGCATCCTGTCCCTCAGGTGTGTCAACTGCACCACTCAGCTTGATGTCACTAAGTCATTGATGAAGATATTAAACAGTACTAGTCCCAGTACAGACCCTTGAGGCACACCACTTGTCACCAATCTCCCTCTGGACATTGAGCTACCCTCTGGATGCAAACATACAACCAATTCATCATCCACCAAACAGTCCACCCATCAAATCCATATCTCTCCAATTTAGAGAGAAGGATGTTGTGGAGGACCGTGTCAAAGGCCTTACTTGACCCATGCTGCCCGCAGTCACAGACTTTGTCAGCTGATTTGGTTGTCTGTCTTAATTACGTATTTGCTGTGGAAAAGGAAAACAAAACTTTGTTCTCACACATCTCTGGTCCTATCACATCAGAGCACTTATCTCTTACCCTGTGCTTACCTAAGCTGCAAGCTATACATTCAGAAGACTGTTTTGTTCAGGGTTGTACCTCCTTGAGAGGTCCGTATCTCCTGACAGCATAAACATCTACTGAAATTAATGAGATGGTTTGGAAGTTGCCTGTGAGAAAGCTAAAGTCTCACCAATTAAAACTTGCTGAACTGGGACTGTGGTGAGTTATGACCAATGCGGAAGCTGCCACTACTTGCAATGCAACCTTCTTTCATTAATGTAAATGCATACATTTGAACCATAGGTTTTATTACCAGGAGCAATTGCATAAGCAGAATATTTCACTCTTATTCACTGCCTCAACTGAAACTACCTAAAGTGAGAAATCTTTTCCAGCAGGTCAGCATCTAGAGAAGCACCATACCCTTGTCATAGACTAAAATACATGTTAGGGGAGAATAATTAAGTAACATAAAGAGATCATTTGCAGAAGAGGATTATAATCCTCTCTCCACTACTCTCTCAAAGAGTGTTTCCATATATCTATTGCCATGGACTTCAAAATACTTTAGTAACTCGAAGGTCAACATCTCCAAGGCTTGGCCACCTCAGACAGAAGTTCAACCTTCTGAAAAGCACCAACACACTTTGTCTTAACAAAGTTCCTGGAAAGCCATCCTTGTCATAACTACTACCTGGAACAGCCTTAGCAAAACACTGTTGTGAACTGAACTTGGGACACATTTCCCAATATTTCCCCCCCAACTCCATTCCTGAGTAACATGAAAGAAATATACATATATCAACTTAAGCATGGTTGTGCAAATATGGTGACTCTTGCTTCCTCCGTGGCTCCTAGAGTTATTTTGTGAGAAGAAATTTGGGGTTTTTTTTCCCCCTTCCCCACAGCCACTTCCCATACAAATATTCTAAGGAGATCTACCACTGGGACAGAGAATTAGCCACCCAAAAGTGACATATAACAAGTAGCATTGCCCAGACAAGGGGACAACAAGAGGGGCCACAGCACAACGCTTCCATACAACTTCATGGACATCCTGGATGGCAGCAGGGGAAACCCACAGGCTGCCACTATTTTAAGCAGTAGCAATCTCTGAAAACATCCCAGCAACCACCTGATGAAATGTTCAGATCTCAAGTACGTAGCTGACCTCTGCCACCACCTCAATGCACTTGTCTAAGCATTAACACGATGACCACTTCCTCTTCTGCTGTAAGGAAAGGAAACGAATGAACATGCTTCCCAGGCATGGTAGGAGGTATATGCTCAAGTTTTTCAATCCTCCTTTTCAAGACTTCTTTCTCTTATCTTAACCATGTAACATCCATTAGTTGGAGACTGTTTTGTTGTGCGAGTGAAACCCAACTTACTGAGCGAGTTTCAGTCCATTGCTAGTTGTCCACAGCCACGTTTGTGGTTTTCTTCAAAGTCACTCAGCAAATTCTTTACATGAAAGATAATCATGCCTGTAGGCAGCTTGTGCGCAGATTGTTCGGCAACTGATACTTAAGTCTTGTTGGTCAGTTTGAGCAGACCCATTTTTGCCTTTTTTTTTTTTTTGAAAGGAAATGTTTCTCAAAAAAAAACAGATTAAAGGGGAATCATGCATATTCACAAGTTCACAGTTTGTTCATAATGAATATTTTATACAAAAAAATTCCGCTCCAACCATTCATCTAAACTTTATGATAAAATGAGCCCTTCTTTGAAGGAACAGACAAGGGCATTTTCCAAGAGCAGGTGAGAATTGAAGCAGCAGGTCAATTACATGGCAAAGGTAAATTTATTCTGAAAACCGCAAGACGCCAAAATTCCAAAGGAACTTCAGTTTCCTCTGAACGACCTCATTTTATTTGTTATCAGCTTGCAGCTACAAGGTTAGACCAAAGAGATGCAATCAGATTTTGAGATCACTTTGAAAGCTTGTTTTATTTTCCTAACTCCACTTTTCATCTCAATTCCCACCTCAAATATGTAAGTGTTCTCCTATACATTCTCCTTATGCTCTGCATTCCACTTCTATAAAGAAGGTATTTCAGTTGTGGATGAAACGATAATACTACATGATCATTCATGTAGAGTATGCACATATAAAAAAAAATATGATGTTGTTCATTTATCAGCAGTTAGTTAAGTCTCTAAAATATGAGGCAATCCCTTAAGGCTCCAGGAAAGTTCTGCTGTGCTCTGATATGGCAACATAATGTTTTTGTTGTATCCTGGTAGACAGGGAAGATGTTTCATTGACAGCAAAAGGCTCATAGTGGTTACACCTTTCAGCCGAAGGCTGATCAGAACGGAGTATCTGCTCTTATCTGGCATCATCAGTTGTAAAGATTTCAAGTATACATGTAATTTTTTATGCAAGTTGAGCCTTAGCTTGTAGCTATTTTAGCGTTGAAAAAACATCCTCTTACGTGGATTATTTGCAAGGTGGCAGCTGATCAGAAAGCTAGATGTATCCTACAAAAAAAGTTTAAAAAACAAACAACAAAAAGTAGGGGGGAATAGTTCCCACCGAAGGTCAGCTTTCTGACCATGTGAATGAGGTGCCCCACCGCAGTGCAATTCCTATTGCATAAGTCAGTTTTAAGAAGATTGCCTTGCTGTTGTCAGGGGATGTGCGACAGATTCACAATTTTCTGCGCTTGACAGCCAGAGTACTTGTCACTTAGTTCCATCTGGTAGAGAGATAACATTTCATTAATGTTCATGCTTAACCTTATAGCTCAGAGCTTTGACTCTGCAAAGTCCTGAGCACCTCTGAAAAGGTGCTGAACACTCAGCACCCAACTAATTCGGCACGTTTCAGCTGCCTGCAGGATCAAACCCTGACTTTCCTTGGGAAAGATATGGTATTTCCTCCCCCTGGCTCACTGCTGGATTCTTTCCATTTTAAAAACTCTCTCACAGAATAAACTTAAAATCCATTGTAATTGGCCAGGTTGCCATTTTCAATACAGATGGTGCAAAAATAACTTTACGAAAATATGACTTGCTGAGCCGACTGGACAGGAGATGTCAGTGGATATGAAACAAATGCTTACAGGTCTCTTGGGCACCAGGTTATATATTTCTGAGGCTTCAGCAAATCAAACCCTTCAGTCCTGTCACCGCATTTAGTATGGATTATCCTAGGCCTGGACATTTGGAAACAAATTAAGAAAACAGAGCCAGGATTCCCCAGTTCCCTCCCTGCTCTGCCACGGGCTTTGGCTCTGCCTCCGTGCACAGACCCCAGGTTGTCACAGAGATCCGACGCGGGACCAGCTGATCCACCCACGTACACACTATCCCCCAAACAAGCTTCCCTCACAGGAATAAGGTCTGATCCTGACCTTGGTCAAGTCACTTAACCTCTGCTAATCCACCTGTGAAACGGAACTAATGAAATACAGGGGTATTGTCAGGCTTAATTATTTAATACTCTTTCAGGTACCTAGAGATCCTTGTGGGAGAGACAGTGTACAGCTGCACAGCATTATTATTTTATTAAATGAAGTACCTATCAGTATTTCACCCTCAGTAGAATGACTGCTGAGACTGAATTGCCTCTTCACATTAGTTGTACGCACTGATGAACAAAAATGCATTAAGAAGTGGTGCTGGGGGAAGTGAACTTATGCTTCACCCAGGACCTCCGCAAAATGATGTCACTGAATCTTTGACATGAAGCTGATTTGAGTTTCTGGGGAAGGGGCTGCAGTTAACCCCCAGTCTGGGGGGACAGCCTGGGCAGGAGAGGCTCGCCGTTTCCTCTAAGAAAACAGCAGACGAGCAGGGAAGAGTTTCTGGTAGCACCTTGGCTGCACTCAGGTTTTCCAGTCTGATAGCGGTCCAAATATGCTCCTGGTCCATTAAAAGGAAGGATACACACAGTCTAAAACTCAAACGTCATTAATGCACAGCATCTGAGAAAACAAAGACTTCTTGGACAATAAGTTACCCGAATTACAGCCACACATGCTGCAGGGGGAAGGACAGATGGTACAAGAACTGGAGATACAAGAAACAGATTTGTGACCACAAGGAAAAAGAATCAGGAGACATTTCTATCCAGCTAGAAATATCCAATATTTAGCACAGCAAATACCAAGGAATCCTTCTTAGGGGGAACAGAAAAGAAAGACTGGGTGGGTCAGAGAAAATCGTTATCTTTATGATAGGAATTAAGCAGCTATGAAAGGAGGCCTTTCAGCTTTCCTAAAAGGGCAAGTAATCCCCAAGGACTCCACAGTAGGAAACATGGAAAGAAAATTCAGCGAGGTGCACAAGGACAACAGGCTGGTATGCTCCCTCCCCGAAACACAACCGTGAGACAGAGGCAAAACTGAGTGGGAGGATGAAGTCACCTGGCAAGTCTCCACTGGTGATGATACCTTTGGAAGAAGTGACACAGCATCCCGTTGTACTACACGGCTTATATAAGTCTTCAGGGAAATGTAAAAGCCCAGGTGGGGGAATATTAGTCCATGTGTGTTTTAGACCACCAAATCACATCAGGGAGCAGGATGATTTAATCCTTGAACACTTGTTTAATGCGTGGAAATAAAAACTGCATTACACATGATTCCAGTTTGCTGGAAGCCCCCCCAGTTTGTAATGAGACATTTCTGAAAATTACAGACAATTTTTAAACACAACACAACAAGCTTAAGAACCTTTGTATGAGGAATCTCTATTTTGTACTCGTTATGTTTCTGAGGGTTCAGAATGAACTAGTTACCAAACTGCCTATCGGCAGTCACCAAAAGGACTGATTTTGACCCACACCCGTCCAGCATAGGTGCGGGCAGCTCCACAGCCAGCAGGACTCAAAGTTTTGCTTCCGAAGACAAGGATAATGCTGAGTGGGAAGAAAGAGCTAGATGTAAAAGGTATGAAAGAAAGTTTGAGGTTCTTTGTGAGGAGCCATTTAGGAGGCCATAAAGCCAATGCTTCTTCCTAAAAACAAGGCAAAACCATTTCTGCTGTTTCTGCAGTGTTACTGACAATTTAACCATCTCCCAGTAACACCCAGCCTATAACATTCCTGCAGTTTGTTCTCATGTATGTAAACTACACAGGTGAAGTACATTCCATTAGTAATTAGAATTTCCAATTCTTTCTGTTAGCAGCAAAGTATATTTATCATTAAAACCAATTAAACAATGTTTGCTAGTGAGTAGATCCAGATAACTTGTAACTAAAAATACTAAAGTAGGTACCTGAAAAATATGCATTTTACTAGTGTTCTTTTGTTACTATTTTGTAATGATTGAAACATCAGACTGGTTCCAGAAGATCCGAAAGATAAGAATAAGTAAGTACACGGAAAGACAAATATTCAAGTATATTATAGAGTAACCAAGGAAGCTGTAGAATATTCAGAATAATGTGGCCTGAGCAAAAATAAACAAAAAAGCCCGATAAAACTCATAGAGGCTCAGCTAATAAAAAATTCAAGTTATGATTTAAATCAACACCTGTCATTATGATTTGATTGAAAACAATTACATATAAACACATAAATATAAAATTTTCCACATACATACATATATATACACACATATAAAGTATATAAATTCTTTGCAGAGGTGACAAGATCAATACAGTTTGTTGCAGAGAAGTACGGTTTTTGCAGCGTTTGGTCCAATGTGACATTTTGACATTAGAAAGTTCTAACAGTGTAACTATCAGTAGCACGTGTTTCCCAACTAATGTATAATTAGCTATGGTACAGAAAGCAATCACAGAAGGGAGTTCTGAGCAGTTCTCTGCATCCAAATGCACATCCAGCCCTGAAACTTTCACTGACGTAAAATTATGATGTGCAAGATAAACCATCACAAAAATATGTGACAGACCCCCAGGACTGGCAGATAGTAAATAACAGTAAATACAGGGCTGTTACATGACATTTTTCACATCTGTTGTTAACCTGGACTCATTCAAACAGTGCATGTCAGTACAGATATGTAAAACTATAGGAACAAGGAACTCCTATAGAACAGGAAAACAGGTGCTTCCACAGGTCTAAAAGATGATGTTAAAGAAGTCATCCATGAGCAAATTGTGGTGTTGTTGGGTTTGGGGGGACAGTTTTGCATCTGTAATATTACGGTATGTCAAGTTACACCACACAGACAAAAAGGGAATTGAGACAGGACCAGATTTTCAGGTGGTGTCAGCATAGCACTGCTATACCAGCTGAAGACACGGCCCTTAAAGTCTGTAAAGGCCTTTGAGCCACTTGGACAGACAATACCATACAAACGCAAAGTGAGGTATCCCTGCATATTGGTGATGAATCACTGCCTGGTTCCCCTTAAGACAAACAAAGCAAGGAACGCGAGTCAATACAAAGGCAAGATAAAATATGCGCAGATACAGTTACGTCGCATTAAAATATACTTAAACTATTGTTTTCCTCCTTCCTCTTCTCTTACTTCTGAGCAAAGTTTCTCCCTCGCCCCAAAAGTCTGCAATACTGATGTTGATCTCACTTGCAGTGGTAGGGAAGTCTGCTGAAATCACGCACTTAGACATATTTTTGCACAAAGCGGCAAAAATCAGTCATCAGTTATTTACTTGGTTGTTCCTTTCAGCACATCAAGAGTGCCATAAATGCAGAAACATTTTCAAGCTTTATCAAGTATAATCTGACAACCCCCTCTGGTAAAACCACAGATATAAATAAGCATATTCTTCACACGCATTAGTCTGCTACTCATGACAACACAGGGGTGACCTACAGGCTAAGAGATCCTACGTATCCTTTCACCTTGAGCCATCGCAAGGTTTTCGCTACCCCAGAAGTTGTACTTTGCTTCCCTTTTATCCATATCCAACCTCTACTTTGGGGAAACACTGTAACATTGGGTATCCTGAAAGCTACCCTTAGTCCATATATAATGTTATCTGGTTTACTTAATTGCTTCTGCCCATTAAAAAAAGAGTCTGTTATTAAATCAATTTCCAAATAACGATATATCCCCCCCCCCCCAGTAATACTTCTCCAAGATAGGAAAGAATCAATTGCTTAGCTGTAAATCAGGGATAAGTCACACAGGTTATACCTACAGCGTTAAAGGAGGCCAGGGACCAAGCTCAAGCATAAACATCCCAGTTGTCCATTGCACTCTGCCATTAGCTCAATCTGTTTCAGGCCACCTCCACTCCAAGACAAGCCTGCAAAGAGGGGACCAGTCCTACAGCCAGAGGGGATCAGGCAGCGCTGCTGCAATGGTACCGGCAGGAAGCCAGCAACCAACCCAAATCCATGCAGGAACCCAGCAGAAAGGTCAGCCATCACACTCTGACACCTTGTACCCCACTAAGAACAAGAACCAGAAGCTGAAACACTTTTTTTCATTAAGTTAAATAATGCAAACACCAGGGAAGGGAAAGTCAGTGAATTCTGTCTGCTGCTACCAGTCCAGTCACACGATTCTCTTCTTGGATTGCCTGGGTTCCTGCCTATGAAAGCAGTCCCAAACCCAAAGATTTCATGACTTTAATATAAATTATCAAATGACGCGGTTTAAGTGTGTATTGGTCCATTATTCCTCTGTGCTCAAAAAGTTTAAGCCATTCACTCAGAAAAAAAAAGAGTGCAGACTGACTTCAGCAGCCAGTCAAGCACATCATGAACAAATACCAGCTAGTTACAGAGCAGAAGCCTCATGAGCAACTCGTCGGCCGAAAATTGTTCAGAAGCAATTGGGCAAACATTAACAAATTGCAAATAGAAGCGAGGACCGGATTATGAAGGATTTGAAAGTGGAAAGAAACAAAGCTAGATTTTGCTATAAATTATTTGATCATCTCTAGCACTACGTGAAAAGATTTATCCATTTTGATGTCTGTTTATTTTTCTTTTGTTCTAGAAAAGACATCTACACGTTGCTACACGGTATTCAGTAATGGCATTACTCTGTCTTAATGTGTGTTTTTCAGCAAAACTGTACCTTAATTAAGTTATGTTATCTAATCCCAACAGCTGATGAATTATCTGACATATTTTATACCCTCTGGTATTGAATCTGACAGGACAGGGTCTATTACCCTACAAACTCCTGAACTCATATTGAAACTTTCCGTTGTCCTGAACACAAGTTCCCTGCGTTTACTGCTTGGAACTCCATGGAAAACGGTAACTTGAAGCAGTGCTTGTTTTGGGACAGGAACCACCAGGAAAGGATAGCACACAGCCTGGCGCACGCTAATGATCCCAGCGGCAGTAAAGCAGTCAGTACAAAAACCAGCTTTCTTCATAGATGCAAGAGTTTGAAAGGAGTTTTCCCCTCTATGGCTACATGGGCAACAGAACATATATTCCTGTTCGATGCGTGTTTGAGGTTTGACCCACGTAGGTCCAGGGCTGAAGATGTACGAGCAGCTGTACATGAGGCTCTTGTCAAGCCAGTACTAAACTTGCATTGCTTGGGAAACTCTTCTTCTGCGGAGCAGAGAGTTATCCACAATATCTGAAGTGCCCAGGTACTAGAGGAGAGCTGGGAGGAAAAGGGTGCAACCTACGTGGCTGCCACTACGAATGGATCTTGAAGTGTACAGATAGCATATCTTTCCTTTTCCCAAAAGGCTGTAAGACACTCCACTGCTTGCGATAACACGTTTTCACAGGCTACTTTAACCCCTCAAGGAGGTACTTAATGAAGTAGAATAATACAATAACTGGTCTTCTGCTGGAATTTCAGCCTCCGGATGCTGATAGAAAGCTCAGTTTCTCATAGCCCCTTCACTTCGGCAGGATTTCTAAAAGCATCGAAAAGAAAGAACAGCACAAACCCAAATGCATACCCAGATCCAGGCTTAGCTGTGTTTACTCTGGACATCTCTGTTATCAACTGTGAGTTACCACAGGAGCCAAGTATATTGCATTACCAGCCCCGCTTTACAGCGGCAAAGCTTAAGCACAGAGCAGTTAATGGATTTGCCCACGGTCCCGCATGTGACCCGACCCACCCCCCAGCGAGTCCTGCAGCACTGACCTTGCATTCCCCTTCATTCCCTCATCACAGAGGCATTTCTGCACCATCTCCCACACCTTCTCTCATGCTTGGAACAGCTTTCCAAGCTCTAGTCAGCACACATCAGCTCCTCACCTCATTCAAACTGCTCCTGAGAAATCCCGTTGCCTACAAACATCAAAGAGCAGGCCCTGCGCTGAGCTCGTCGTTCACACGGCATGAGAATCTGGCCTCCCGTGTTGGTATAAACAGAGGACTCAATAAAATATAGGTGCATCTAAACTCAGGAACCACGAATCCACAAGCTGTAATATCCTGCTCTGCCTTTTTCTGATGTCTGTTATATCCTCATTTATCACATCTGTCATTTAGACCAGTAAGCGATCCATAAAAGGGACCCCAGCCTCTGGCTGTTTCCTAAGATATACCTAGAGCAAACATGGGGATTATACAGTAAGATAGAGAGTCCCGAGTCTCCTGCCGTAACAGCATAGTTACAGTTTCAGACAGACTGACTAAAACGTTGTGAATGCATGAAAGCAAATGGAAACATTCTGTTTTGAAAATGTGATGTCTGGGCACTTTCCCGTGGTTGAACTTATTTTTCTAAGGAGTGTTTGTCTCAAGAGAAGCTAAGCCTGCTGAACCTTTTCCAAGACTAAAGAAAGCATATCAGTCCAGACGCCAGTTGTCCCAGTGAACATTTTTCCTCCCTCTGTCCCCAGGCTGTCTGACCTCTCCCCTCGACCAGCGGAGCCATCCTGGGCTGAATCTGTTCCAGCACTCCGGTCTGTAGAGGTCAGAGGTACCGCACGATCAAAGCTGCTATCGCAGACACCTCCGCGGGATTACAGTGTACCGAGAAACCGGGCCAAGCTTCTTGGTACTTTCAGAGTTGCTACATATGCAAGGAACAATACAAAGTCTTTCTCTTTCCTTGCCCTTGGAATATGCCACATAGCGCGGCAATCCATTCCCAGCTCCTAGGGACAGCCGCAGTGCTCCTGCTTGCCTTGCGCAAAGGTAAGTGAAGCCAACAGTACAAGTTAATCCCAGGTGTAATTCACTGAAATAACTAACAGTTTGGGGGATTTGTTTGTTTATCAAGGGGAGGGGAGAGAAAGGAAGCAGCATCCTCTTATTTGCAAACGTGACCGCAAGTCCTCCCAAACCCAGCTGTGTCCCACCTTCTCTCCAGCTCAGCCAGCTGAGCTGTTTGCACCAGCACCCCAGGTCCATCCACTGACATGGCTCAAGCAAACGCTTTTGGCTAGCACAGCTTGCCTGGACCGAAATAGGTCTGGGAGCAACCGCACCAGCAGGTCACTCCTCTGAGCAGTCACCTCGAGGCCACAGAGGCAATCCGGGGCAGAGCTGGGAGGTAGAGGCTGACCCCTGGGTCCCAGCCCTGCTTTAATCACAAGGTGGCTCTTTCTTGCGCAAGGGAGAGCAGGACAGGTCGCCGGGGCTCCTGTCCCCGGAGGAGCTGCATTCAGCTCACCAGCAGAGCTGACAGAGTCTGTGCTGCTCCTGGTATGACTTCAGTGCAAAGGTCATTAGTTGCAGACACACAAATCACCTAATTTGCATCTCTCTAAAGCGTAGCTGTAAAAATACTTTAGAGAATTATCACAGGGTGAAAGGAATCATTTTGGCAGAGCTGATGAAAAATGTGATCTCTTTATCTACAGGCACCTTTGCTGCCAGGCCATCTCAGCCCAGCCCTGACCTGCAGGGCTGAATTTCTCAGAGAGCACAAGTTCAGTGTCTGCAGCTTTGAGTTCTGGCAAGTCCCACAGCTCTCAGCAGTGAGTTTGGTTTGCAATGTAGGTACTACAACAGAGGTTCCTGCAGAGAGCAGCCATCAGGCACCCATTGACTTAACTCACTTTCCTACAGCTACTCCTAAACTGGGTTGGATTGACATGTACAAAAAGATCTGAAGCTTAATGCCATCCCATGAGGTATCCAGGCCCAATAGCCATTGGATTTTGGAGAGATTTGCCTCTGGAAGGACACACCAACATCACGCAAGCTCCAACATTTTGGAGCTCACCTGAGCACAGTTTGTAATGCTGCATTTGCTGCACTCCCATGCCTCCTCAGCCAGCATCTCCACCTCTCTCGACTTTCAGAGGTGGATTTAATTAACTATAGCAATTAATCAGGCATCTCAACTCCACCCAACCTCAAATGTCACCTCACAGCACCTGCTTCACTCTAAAATGATCTCCATAATAGTAATTATTTCAGGACCTCACAGGACTTTTGGCAAACATGCCCCCAAGTAGACCATCCCATGGGAAATGCCAAATCATCACGTCCACAGAACAAGCCTCTCCCACTGCAGCTGAGGAAAGGCATGCTGCTCTCCGGGTGTATCAACCAACGCTGGCAGACCGCAGAAATCCACAGTGATTTGGAAACTACTGCACTACTACTGAGTGTCAGGTATCCCCTGCTAGCTTCTCCTTGGATCTCAGCATGCAGAACAGTGTCATCCAAGGAGGACAGCCATGTATAATAAAGCTCCATTGCTGTTACCTTCAGGGATCACACATAGAGGGTCTTCCAAAATCTGGAAGCACAGTCCACAGCAAGTTAAACTAAAGGGTTATTCTTACTGGCAAACAGGCAACAGCACAGAAGCCTTTCCCTGTGGTTCAGTCATCACAGACATTTTGCTTCCTGAAAATAATGTGGAAAAGCAACTGAAATGTAGGTTTACCATAGCAGACACTTAGGTCCCGAGAGCCAGCCCTGGCTGGTGCTGCCTTCCTAGATTCTTATTTGCTATGATTATATGCAGAAGGATTAGTCTGAAAAGCCTTGAAGTGCACAGAAAGGTTACAAAGAGTCGGTAAGGGAGCAGAGATTAGATCCCATGGGCTGTTAGGCACTTGTAGAGTGCATTTGCCCAAGGCTGTTCTGTGTAGGAGAGGCTGCGTTGAGCATGACATTTTACTAGTTGGGCAGGAACACATGACAGAATATCTGACAGGAATATGACAGCAGGGTCTTTATATGGCTCAACAATCTTCACATGGATCAATGAAGCAGCGCTGGTCCAACTCAGACTGAAAGAAGTGCCAAGAAATAAATAATTACAAGGGTGGAGTATTTTTCTCCCTCTTTTTAAGAGTCTAAATGAACAAACAGCTACATACTATACCTATTTTCAAACTCCACCACGGCCCTTGACGCTGATATTGCAGACAGGCTAAATATCGTACCTAGGGTTTCACCTGCACCTATCCAGTAGGAACGATGAGTACAACCTGATCCCTCCTGAACCCAGGGACAAACAGCTCATGGATTCTTGGAAAAGGATGAGCTGGTGGGGGAAGATGATTGACAGAGAGATATGCACCCAGCTGGCTGCCCCACAGATCACAGGTCAGGCCTGCTACGTTCAACCACAAGCAGCTTCCTTCAGTGCAAGCAGCAGAGAGTGCTGATGTACCTAGATTGTAGCACCGGCTCCCCTCTGAGCTTTCTCAGCAAAAGGGACTGCACTGGCAAAATATTCATAATTCTGTGGGTGACTACAAGCACCAGTGGAGTTTCCAAAGACAATTGCACTTGCTCAACTAAGGCCAGAGCTCAAGAAACAATTCATACTACATATTTGGCAAATACAATGGTTTTTTGTCCAAATTAGCCAAGCACTTTGCCATTGGTATTTCCTATTGCACTGTTTAATTTTTCACCTGAAACCATAAGGCGTAGCTTGCATGGTCTGATCAAGAGAGAGAACCACTTATACCAAGGTGCAAGTCTTGAAGATAAGACAGCACAGAGATCCAGGAGGTTTTGCCACTCTGTCAGATATGTCTTCATATATAGGCAGTAGGACCCAAAGACACCAAAACCGAGAGCACAGCTGATGGGTCTTTGCTCTGGCTGCATGTTGCAAAAAACACAAGAGCACTTCTCCCACCCGGTCTTCTTGGGAAGGACTGCAGGTGTGCTGGTAGCACCACCACAAGAGCACCTGGTCTAGAAGATCAGATTATCCACCCACCATTGGCTCCAAACACAATACAAGGTCCAGCCAGTAAGGTGACCTGCAGCAGCTTAGAAGCAAAATGCTGCCAATTAAATGAAATTCTGCTAGCCCACTTAATCTCTCATTTGGAAAAGAAAACTAGAGCACCCTTGAAAATTTGGTTTGCTTAAATTAAGAGTAATTGCAGCATTTTTATTATTCAAACAGAAGAAAATGTATTGTTACACAAGTCAGTGATTTTGCAACTCTTGTCTTTTGGCCTAGGCTTCCAGAGACAATGATGTTGGTCTTCAAAATGTCAGCCCTCATTTTTAAATCTTAAACCTGTTACAATATGGAGAAATCCTAAAAATAAGAACCAAATGCAGCTGGCACTCAGAAGTCTACATGAGGAAGGCTTGGCAACATTCTTGACAACTATTTTATTTATCAATTTATTTCAGATCAACAGGATTTGATATTGCATATCAAACTTGGATCTGTATATTGAAAGAATCGAGAATAACAAATTCTACAAGTCAAACTGGTTCCCTCAGGCTTTAAAATAAGTTCTGGGTTTGGGGGGGAAGAGTTAAACAGTGAAATGAGGTTTAATTTGAAATGTCACTTTTTTTTAATAAAAATGATAAAATGCTCAGATAACAAGAAATGAATGATACTGGTTTGGCCAGAAGCTACTTTTGCTTGTGACGATTTTTTATTCGGAAGAAGAATTAAGTACATTTCACTTGACCCAAAGCAATCTTTTATAGGGAGACACGGAATGGAGAAGTCGGAGGGTCTGCGACTGCTGCATTTAAATTGTCTGCATTGCCACCTACTTCATTTCCTACGCGAAAAAGGAAAAAAAGTAAAACAATGAAGTGACTGAGCAAAGCTGGATGGTCACTGGGGACACCAGCAGAGACTGGCCGGACACAGCCTGAGGCCAAGCCCCACCACAGCGAGCAGAGACCCCTGAACTCCACCAGCAACCAAAGCCCATCCTAGCTCTCTGCTCCTACACCCCCTCGGTCACGTGTCCCTGACGCCCACGGCCATACTCATGCAAGCCACTGCTGCGGGCAGAGTTTCGACACCACCACCACCAGTCGCTCTCCTTTTCCCTTTCCAGGGGCCACTGGGCACACCAGTGTCATGAAACTGGCCAGCTCAGAGAGCCCGTGGAGTGAGCACGGCCACGTCCCACAACCTGTCCTCAGGAAGGCGTGAGATCAGGTAGCAGAGCCCTATACTTATTTAAAGACCATACACTTTACGCAACAGAAACCATCTTACTCCATCGCTGCTCTCCAGCACGGAGGCTGACTTCTGGCATCTATGGTTACACCCCTTGTCTTGCCCAAGAGCAGCTGCTCCATTTCTCCGCTACAGAGCGCGGTGGTTTATTTTGGCATGTTATTCTTATTTTGTAAGAAGTATTTTGTATAACCATATAATTTTGTAGCTAGAACTTTCCCTTCCTTACTTAGCAGGTGATGCTGTATGAGGGCAAATGGTAGTCACTGGTTTGACATGTTGAGGCTCATCAGCTCTTTGCTGGGGAACAGTCTTTGTTTCCAAGGTCTAGACCAAAGACCCTTGCGGCAATGTTAACTCAAGCCTCACTAAACAACAAGGCAGGGAAAAAAAAACACACACACAAAACACGACCTGCAATCTTCTGTGAGTTACAACTGTACCTCAGGTACCTGCTTAGCCTCTGGGCTCTTTCAGGGTCAGAGGCATGGAGCTAACTCTTGTTCCCTCTGCTCTAAATAAAAAAAAAAGCCGTATTCACAGGCAGCCTGCAGCACACAGTAGCATCAAGGCTACTTCAGCTGATAAAAAGTCTTTAAGTGCACACACAATAAGGGCGGGCAAGAAAGTGGCAGATATCTGTGGAGAAGGCATGAAGGTAAGGAAATAGATTGTGCTCAGTTACAAGACCTAAAGCTGTATCAAAATTCAACCCATGAACAAACCTAAAGTGTCCTGCAGTCCCAACAGGGACAACCACCAGCAAGAGATGTCTGTTCAGATGAATCAGGAGAAAACATTCAGTTCTTCACAGGTCTCTGCACTATTCATCCAGGACATGGTTCAGTCTCTTCTTAGGAGAGGCCATAGTCACAGATTTCAGATTATGCAAACAACAGAAAGGCACATGAACTTGGTGCTGTGACTCAGCCCATGCCAGCAAGAGCCCTGAGTCATGCCGCTCTCACCCACATCTGACCTTCCCCAGGAGTCAGCAGCACCAGAGCCAGTTATGGCACCGCAGACTCACTCCGCTTCCAGTTTCTTCAAGTATCGTAGAACGGTTTGGGTTGGAAGTGACCTTAAAGATCACCTAGTTCCAAACCCCCTGCCATGGGCAGGGACACCTTCCACTAGACCAGCTTGCTCCAAGCCCCCTCCAACCTGGCCTTGAACACTTCCAGGGATGGGGAATCCACAACTTCTCTGGGCAACCTGTTCCAGTGCCTCACCACCCTCACAGGGAGCAATTTCTTCCTTCTATCGAATCTAAATCTACCCTCTTTCAGGTGAAAGCCATCACCCCTTGTCCTACCACTACATGCCCTTGTCAAAAGTCCCTCTCCAGCTTTCAAGAGGACAGTTTCGATAAAATCAAGTAAGCCTGTGCCTGATGCTAGTTTCTTTCATCATAGCTTTCAAACAATGCTCAGTGCAAATCAGTCTCATTTGTACTTGTTGCATAAAGCCATGTGTTTTACCTACATGTCATTGTGCTATAGTGAAGATACGATGCACCCAAGACAGATCTAGGAATCTCAGTTTCTGTCCAGCGCACAGATGTTGGAGACTAAGCAGACATTATCACTGCAAAAACACATTAGATCAGTTGACAAAGGAATGACTTAAATCACTCAAAGACCAAGGGGGAGAGTGACAGTCTTTTCTAAATTTACATTTTTTACTCTTTAGCAAGAAACGAAACAAAAATCTACATTAAGGACGTGATTGAGATTTACAAAGTGTAAGCACTTGGAGTTACAAACTGCCAGAATTTCAGATGTCAGTGTAATCTCAGTTCAACACTCTTGTGAATGCACACTAAGAGACAGGTTTTACTTATTCGTATCACCCACCAATGAATGCAGGCACCTCATGAGTGGAAAGCAGAGATGCATTACCATAACACACTGACAGAAGTTTAGGAAGGGGAGAGGGAAGAAAAAAGGGGGAAAAAAAAAAAAAAAAAAAAGAGTAAACCACCACTGAAAATAAACTGGGTAGCATAATACTGGATAGAAACAAACTGAAAATGCATGAGGAGTTACTAGCACAATAGCCCACACCAGACAGATACAGTTAAAAGCCACACCTCTGTGTCCTATAAAAAGAGTGATCTTTAGCAGTCAAAAGTAGATTGGACCTTAGTCACTTTTATTGGGGGGTTTTTTGTGGTTTAAAAAAAAACCACACCCACCAAAAAAACACACCACCAACATTTTCAGCATGATTTCCCCCTTAATCTCAAGAAGCATTTATTTCTGAGCATGTACTTCAAAGTAAATTACTGTACAGATAAAGAACAGTATTCAAAACTGAGCAAAAATGTAAGTAGCCCACAAGTATCTCCTATACAACCGCTTATCTTCATTTCAATCTTCAACATAGATGCAGATTTGCTGGGAAGTAAAAAAGGTCATGCTATGTGTTTCTGAAGCGCCAGACAAGACAAAACCACATTCAATTATTTAAAATATCATCCAGCTAGTATGGCATTGCTTCTTACCTCTAGGATTGAGAAACACAAGTTTTGCCCTCATTAAAACTACAGCTTGGTTTAATTTTTAAGGCCACTCCTGGTCATCCTTCTAAAACATAGCCAAGAAAATGGTTGCTCTCAGACTTGATCAGCTATAGCCATGGCTGAAGGAAAAGTCCCAAACTGCACAAAAAAAAAAATAAAGTACAGCTCTAGGGAATAAGTGTGTATTCTTGGAACAGACAAATTAAACACAAATGCTAAAATATCGTTTCAGGCTTTTTTTATTACGTATTTTCTCTCTAACTGAAAAGAAAAACCCTACAAGATGCAGAGATAAAATAGATTCTGTGGAGTTGCCCAGAAACGCACTCTCATTAAATGTCATTTTAAGTAGTGCTAGCATTACCAGCTCAAAGCATTTAAGCACCATCATGACTTTTCAAGCCCCGAGAGTCTTGTTATATGCCTTATGGCTTTTTCACACATTAAATGTACTCAGATCACAATTTAAGCTCGACTCCACAACCATCTCAGTAATATTGAGACTCTGTATCATTTCAGTAGAAATTCAAGAGTCAAAATATAGAAAAGCAAAGGATTTTAATGTAACTATGATTTGATGGACTAGAGGGTGTGAGCACAAAATATTGCAAGAATAACAATTAAAAATCACAGGAGTTGGAAGTGCTTAGGCAACCTCAAGAAATTTATTACGTTTTCTAGCACATATTCAATCAAGCTCACATGCCTCCAAGGGCAGGGGTATCACAACTTTCATCAAGGGGTGTTGCTGCTGTCACCTGAACTTTATCATCAAGATTTTATTTTAGGTCTATTTCTTTCCCACAATTCTAGCTCACACATGTCTTTTTGTTTACTTCCCTCCTCCTGCATTGCAGCCATTCAGATATTAAAAGAGGGGCTTCCTAACTCGCACTCCCTCTGCTGACTCTCCAGCGGTGCAGTGGATTTTTTTTTTTTTTTAATTTTACTTTTAATGGGCTATACAAAATGCTCTTCATTCTAAAAGCATCCTGGCACTCTTGCGCATCTTTTTCAAGTGGGAAGTGAGAATCCAATCCACTGATCTTTAAAAGGTTCAAGTCAAGTGGGTTTGTGGATTTTTTTGGTGGCTTGATGCAACTGGACAGTGTCACGGATTTGTCTCTCTGTTTAATTATGTGTTCTGAGCAAACCAGAGACCATTCACAGCTCCTGTAGTATCAGCATAATGTATAAAAGCAGACAGCTGCTTGTTCTTCCCAGGGACCTTGATGTCATCAGTAGCCCTGGATTGCACACACTACAGCCTTGTTATATATACATAGTGTTACATAGTGCTTGCCCTAATAGTATACCGATGAGCTCACTCTGTACCTAAAAGATGCTGCAGAGAAGGAAAGGATGAAAGAAGAGTTCAGTTTTTGTGCCTAAAACACTTGCAGAGCTGTGGGGTTTGTGGACCTCAAATTCAGGTACGGAAGAGGACCATGAGGTCATCTGCTCCATCTCCCTTTGTATGGTATGTGTGCATATATATAAAAAAATGCATGCATATATATATTAAACATTCAGCAAGATCCTTTGTCTTCCCCAGTTTATCATCACATATCCCACCTTCTTAGATGGCTATACCGAGGTCTTAAATGGATTGCAGCATCCAGAGCTTTTTTCTTTTTTGATATTCCCCCCAAGCCTCCACCACATTATGGTATGACACTTCTCCTATACCACACTGACCACAGCCCTTCCACTCGTGACCAGCCTTGTGCCCCTCTTGTCTACTTGTGGCCACAGTTTAACCTCTCCTGGTAACTTCCATCCATTCTCAATTTAACCTTTCCAAATTACTAGATTCTTCTGCTTCCACACACCCCACCCCCCCAGTCCATTCACAATGAAAGTCATAATTTGACATCACACCATAAATTCAGCAATTCAGCGAACAAAGGAATCACCCAGTACTTTATAAAACGTGCACAGGCCCATTCCTTAGTACAACACAATTCTGATTCAGTAAGTGCTGTCAAGAGGATTTTACAAGAAGCTGAGCCAATATCAGGGAAAGAAAAGAGATTTTTTTTTTTTCCCCTTAGTAACATACCATGAACATTTGTTAGAATTGAAAGGCAAATTTCTGATTAACCAGATTTATGACCTCTTTAACGTTCAAGCATTTGCAAAAAGTGAGTGCAAAGTTCTGTGCTCATGAATATTCTTCTACCTCACATGAGCAAACTGTCGCCCAAGGTAAATTCCAAATTGTTTGTGTTTGTAAAATCGGGAATGCTAATTAGTTATATAAGTCACAATGTATTGTTTCTGTTCCTTAACTTGATGACAAAACTACTTAACACGTCTTAAATTGCTAAGTGTGAAAATTACCGATATACTATTTATCACTCATTTTGGATTGGTTAATTACACAAGTTCCCACACAGATTGCCTATGGCATATTTGTCTAATGATCTAATTATTCCCTGAAGAAATTAGTGAATAACTTTACATGACAAACCTGACAATTTCACAATCTGCTCCTGGACAATTTGTAAATAGATAAGTTTGATGATATTTTGATTTTTATCTATTGGTGAACTAGTCAATCAGAATTGCGGGTCTTCATCACCTCCAGAAAAATCAGACTGTTTTTATTTAAAATATCTATTTCTCCCACAGGCGAACTGGGTCTGCCCCAAGCATTACACATTTGTCTGTTTGTTAAATGGGTTGAGAATATGATTAAAGTAAATGGAAAAATAACCTAAACCAAGTGTACTTTAAGCAGCCAGTGCCGATGGTTTCTCTTTGGAGAAAGCTGAGCAGCGCATGCAAAAATAATATATCTAGAGGTTCATGAGGACTGTACAGAGGTCACCTGTCATCTTCTGCCTAGAAACTGAGTCCACTACAACTTCACTTGATTTTTAGGTTCCAACCTATCAAAGAATCGAGCAGTGTAAATTGCAAACCGTAAAATACCAAAATCCTTGCACAGTCGGAGCCCAGCCATACCAAGTTCGATGCTTGGTATCAGGGGCCATATGCAGCACCAGCGCTCATGAGGCAATACAGCTGGAGCACTACGATGTTCACTGTGGCTCTGCAACACAAGACTCCGAAAAAAGGGGTCCTGTAAAACACTCCAAAAACTGATCCCTTCACCCTTGGATAGACTGGGTTGTGACAGCCAATGTTACTGCCACCGGCTCTACTTGGAGCTACCAGCACAAGGCAGCCTTGCTCCTACGTTCAGCTTACCAAGAGCTTCTTGATACTAGATAGGGTTTTAAAGACACTGAGATTGTATTTCGTACAGTGTTACGGATAAATATCTTAAGAGTGACTTACGAAAGTCAGTGATAATTCAGAAGTCTTCAGGGAAGGGCAGGAGCTATATTTTTTTTGTGGCAAGTACAAGAAAGACAAAACCCAGTGAGAGGACCACTGAGGCTTCTTTGTAGGACAAAACCCATAGACCACGTCAACTGCAAAAGGGCATGAAAAACTGTCCTTTTGGAACAAAGTGAGCCTGGGTTGGTTGCTATGGCTAGAAAGAAAGTGTTTTTTCCTGAGTTAGCCTCATTTAAAGATACTGAGGCACTGACTTTACATGTAAAAACCTATTTTTACCCGATACCATACACTTCACGTAATAAAGTCTAACAACAGGCCATTTCAGTGGCTAGGGGCATAAACAGCTTGTAATAGAGTACACATCTAGACACGTAATCACTAATCTACATTATCTTCCCTCTGCCAGATATATGAAAAACAGTGTCAAAATACTAAAGGTCACCCTGAAATAAATCAGGGAAGGCATATTCTGATCCGTACGTCGCCCTGCTCAGTCACAGAACAGGTCCTGGCAACCACCACCACTGTGTGGAAGTTGGGCACCTTGAGAGGGGAAAGCAGGGAGCACACCTGCGTCCCAAGAGGTCGCAATCCCTTACCTATTCCTTCCTGGGACCGTGTGAGAAGGTGGTCCTTAAGTTACAAAAGGAAAGAAATAGCAGACGAGAATCTGCCATCTCACAGGAGAAAGATCCCAGAACAGCTATGGTGACAGAGTGACCTCATGGAGCTCTTGGCCGCAAAGAGAACAGGAGTGAAGTAGCTACACCGCGCTCTGATAGCTGTAGGGCTGCTAACCATGAAATAGCAGAAAGCAACTCAAAGGCTAATTCCAGCCTGGCAGTAAGGTTAAATATTTTGCTGGGTGTAAGTGCTTGTCAATTTTTTAACTAAATTTTGGCTTGGAAAGAAAAACATGCTATCAGAACCTGCATCTTTAAGGACTGAAACCCCGGGGGAGGAGAAGGCTGGAAAGCCTTGTTGTTATGCACTGCCAGTTGGAACCAGACCCAGATTAAAGCAGATTTCTCACAAGAATGTGAAGCATTGAGTGATGGCTGAATACCACATGTATCGCACCTTCACCACCAGATCCCTGCTTCTGTCAGTACCTCCACGGGCTACCACGCTGCAGTCCCCACTGCAACCAGCGCCATTAGAAACCGAAAAATCACTCGAACGCACCAGACAAGCCGCTCAGCTGCACTTACCGCTTGCTTATGCAAAGTCCCTCTCTCCCTTCAAATTTCAACCACACTTCATATTTCAGACTGAAAACAGAGTCCAAGCCCGAACGTTTCTGTACGTACAACACCTACTACTTTTTCCGCACTATCAAACCCGCCTGACAGATCAATCACAAAAGACATGTTCTATTCTTCAGCTCAGCACTCCCCTCCGATCACACGAACAGGTAGCACTCAGGCGGCAGCAGATTTCTCAAAGTGCATCCAGCTGTGCATCACGAAGCTCTGTTTTTGTAAGGAGGATCAGATAAAACAGGATACAAAGGATGACATTATAAGGCACAAGCAAGCTAACAAAGGGATGCGCTCACTTATATCAACAACAGCTGAGGATAAGGTGCTAACAGAGCCTGACAAGAAACACTTTGGGTGGCATGAAGTCCATTTCCGATGTACCGGAGGACAACACAGCCTCTGCTACCAGTCCTTCATCCGACGCAGTCATCCACAGTGGTGAACCAGGGGGTTAAGAGAGAAGTGACGATTCTTTTGAGGACCAGATTTTTAATATTTGCATCTGTAGCCTCACTGTAATGAAAACTCATGGCCATGGCAGGCAGAGCACACTGCTTGCACGGTGCACAGGTGTACTGTGAAAGATGGAGTCACCTTCACCTGAGAAGGATTGTACCCCAGGAGACCAGGCAGGCAGCTGCTTCCAATATTTATAGGTTCAGGAGAAAATAGAAAATTATATGAGACTAGGACACATATCCATCCTAAGGGAGTTTGTTGACTTTGATTGACTGAAGTGAGATAAATAGGACAGTATTTGGGAATTATAGATTAATTACCAGTATTAAAAATTGTAGATAATACAAATAATAGCCATAATGTTCCCAGAGTTTAAAAAAAGGCTACAGCTTTACCTTCTCATATAATAGCACAGGAAGCACATCTGCAGGCTACAAACCATGGAAATAGTTAAAAGAAAGCATCAACGCAGCACACAGTTAACCAGTGGAACTCTCTGCCACAAGGCATTATCTTCCAATTGCTTGGCTATGATTGAATGAAAGGTTTTAAAATGGAAGCTAATTGCTAGGGCTACAAAGACCCAACTGGTTTGTGTCTGTTATCAGTTTTCTTGCACTTTCCTCAGAGGCACTTTTTAACTGGGCGTTGCTGCAAATGGGATGTTGCAACAAGTGGACCTCTAGTTTCAGCCATCACAGCAGTTGCATTTATGAGTTTGCGCTACTCTGCATTGAAATGTATCTTTAGATAAAAACCAAAGTGCGTCAAAAAAGAGAAATCTCAGAATAAGATCTCAAGGCAAATGTCTTAGTCTCTTTCTAGCTAATTCAAGAGTTACCTGTAGCATATACAAGTAGTTCTAACCACACAGTTATTTTCATAATTGCAAAGGTTGGAAGTTTAATTAGACAATCAGAAGGAAGCCCTCAAGCCAGCCCATTTTCTTAAACAGCTTTACCTAGGCAATGGGAGCAGCATTGTGTAACGCGGCGATTTACTCTGAATAGCATAATGTTCCCTTATCTTTTTTCCTGATTAATTTCCTGACTGAAGTAGCACATAAAACCAAGCTGGTTAGACAACATGTGTCAGGAGCCACGTGTCCTATTCAAATTTGAAACAGAGAGAGGCAGAACTGAGAGAGATCGGGTCGCTCTCTTTTTCCTTGCACGTCGGTCCCAGGTGCACCGTGCTTCCACCACGACACCACCAAGACCATCTTCAGACCACAGCTCCTGCAACCACTGACTATGTGGTATAGATTTTTTTTTTTTTTTCCTTTTTTTAAAGATTTATGGTCCTCAGGGATACAGAGGAGGGCTTGAAAACAGAAATGCAGTTGAATTAGGGTTTGCGATGCAATTCCACAAAGCCTTGATGGCCTCACAAGAGCTGCTGGTGCAAACGAGAGACCATCACGCCGGGCCCTGGGCTGCCTCCTTTCACCACCGCTTCTCAGTTTCAGTTACCTCCCTCCCCAAGCGCACCTGCATGCATGTACATGCTCACCCCCTTTTCAGGAATTTTACTATTGTTTTTGAGATGGAAAAGAGAAAAAAGTGTATCTGAACTCTGCCAGGGCCTCCAGAGCACAGCAAGGAGGGATGAGGGTTGAACCGCTGAGGTTGGGGACGAGCGGCGAGTCACAAGTGAAATGAACCCCATGGCCGATCGCCAGGGTCAGACCATGGGTAGAGGAGAACAAGTAGGCTCGGCGGGAAGGCCCCGGACTGCCTGCGGTCGCCACAGGCCTCCCCCTGGACACCAGCCCCCAGCTGACTTTCGGCAAGCCACAGTCGCTCTGTACGTCTGCTTCCCTCCCGCGGAGCATAAACAGAAGCAGCTGGGCCCAGCTCTGCTCCGTCCCACATCTTGCCTTGCCATTTGCACCCACGCGCAGCGAGCGGTACCCAGCTACAACAGCGGCAATGTTTTCCACACACGTGACCGAGGTGCAAACGACAACCCGAGGCGCTGGCACATCCACCGCCTGCCAGGCTGGGCCCCGCTCACCCCACCTCCCCCTCCTCCTCCTCCTCCATCCCCTCTCCTCCGCAGGCTTCTGCTCTTCTCCCCGCCTGGTCCCCGCAGAGGAAAACAACCTCCCTTTCAGGGGGCTTGTTTTCTCCTAAGCAGCAAGCAATCTTCCCCTCCTCCCCTCTCGCATCAGCTCGGGAGCGGAGCTTGCTTTCCACGCTCATTACCTGTTTTGCTCTCTCTAGAGTCCCCCATTTCCCAGAGAGTTTCCAGTGACAACGTTTAACCTCAACGTTTAAAATCCCTGGTGGCAACGCGTGACATTCAATGCACAGCCAGAAGTTTGCTCGACCTCAGCCCCATGCGTCAGGCTCCCCAGCTGCACAGCATCCCTAATTAATCGTACCCATTAGGGCCCTTGCCCCAGACGGTCCCTGCGGGAGCTTCAGGGCTGAATTCAGTGGGGTTTCACATCTTTTTCTTTTGCGGAGGTGATACTACGTTGCCAGCTACGCTTTTTTACCATATGCAACACCAACACACTGGCAGTTAACAAGCTACAACACAGAACCACTTGGCAACACGGAGAAAATGGGCAGAAAATCCCCAAGCAATAAAAATTGCAGCGAATTGACAGTATTAAGCACGCAAGAGAAATGTAAAAGGAGAGGCTGTCAGAGGGCGAAGGTGCTCTCCCAGGCCTGAGCGCGACACCAAGGAGGGGGACCTCACCGAGGAAAGCAGCCACTGCTTAACCATCAGACAGATGAGGCACCTGAATAGTTTCCAGAGGGCAGAGGGAAGAAATTAGACCAATTTTAATGTCAGTTCCCCTCTTGAATTCAAACTGATGTGGCTGCCAGCCATAGCTAGGGATTCTGGAGCCCACAAGGTGCCACCCAGTCCTGTGGGACCTGTGTATTTGACTGTCCCCGAGTTAATTACGGCACGGACAATACCCATTCATAAAAATCGTGGTGTAACTGGACGGCAAATGCCCGCTGCGGGCAGCGATGCCCTGGAAGGCAGGGGCTCAGGCAGCTCGGCTCTGCCTCGGGGCACTGGTACGAGTGGCCGACGGAGAGGAGCTCAGGCAGCGGTGGATTCGAGGTGGGGGAACCGAGTTTTGTTCCTGCTGCAGGAATGAAGCTTGGAGCTGTCTTCACTTGTAACACCACATAATTCTAGGTGGCTGCAGATTTATTACTGTATTTTCCCAAATTTGGAAGGCTTCCACTTTTGACCACATAAAAGAAAGATACGTTTTCCTTTTCTCAGTATGACCTCCATTTTCTATTCTGAGACAAAAATCCATTATAGCAATGCCTGGAAAAAACAAAACATCTAATCATTTTCCCCAAGAATTCCTTTGAATTCTGCAATGGATTTAGCTTGGCCAGAGCCTTCCCCCTGCCCCCCTCTAGCAAGAGAAACTGCTTGCAAGAGTCTCGATTTTTGAAAGATAATGATGGTTCAGTGTTGGCTGTAGTGATTTCTCATGTTATCAGTTTGATTTGCAGTCACAGTTGAAGGCCTGGACCATGAATCACTTATCAATTAAGCATTGCTTGCATGGAGGCTGTGTATTTTACACCTTGACACCTATTACAGTCAGAAGCTAACAGGAGCTTTGACTTAAATGGGAATTATCAAGTACCGAACAGTCTGAAGCAGAGACCCAAGCTGACTTGGACAGAAGACATAACAGAGATAAATTTGCTGCTAACATTTTATCTTGGATAGGAGTAACAGCAGGAAAGACAAAATCAAAATATCCATATCTTCCTTGCTCTTTAACAGTAGACTTTTTAATCCTCCCTGAAGACACCCAGAAAAATTATTTATGTCGTGGAACAAGCATTGGGGAAGATAGCTGCCCTCTGCTACAACTAACATGATTAATATCCTTGCATCATCCTTTTTTTCCCTCTTAGGGAGAGGAGGGAGTGATCTCACTACTCCAACCACATTGCGTTATTAGATACCTTTGAAACAGAAAAATAGGTATGAAAAAAAATGTGAAATGAGATTTTATTATTTATTCCAGATTTGTGCCTCTGACACTTTTCAGCTCAGGATCCCTAGAGCATCCCATGGGTACCGTCCACAGCCACATTTAGGACCCAAGGAGTTCTTCTCTACCCCAGCAGAGACGGAGCAGTTGGACTATTTGTTTTGCTGCAGTAAAACCCTTTAACAAGCATGATGTCATTGCACTCAGCCAAGCACCGGGAAATGTTTCATTTTTCACTTGCTCACAAAAGTATAGTAGAAAAGGTCTTTAAAACATTTGCTAGAGATTCCCTTTGCTTATTCCATTTATTTCAGACATAATATATGCAAATTTAGTTACTTTATCAGCAACATAAAGCCTATTATCTATTGAATTTCAAGTCTGGGGTAACTCCCAGCAACCAAATACATGATTTAATAATAATTCTGTCATCAAGTGAAATCTTTCTCCAAGGTAGATACTGAAAGCAGCCTGCCCACATAGCAAGAAATAGCAAGATAGTTATTCTTTCTCAGGGGCTTTTCATCAGGGTCAGACCTGTGAAAGTGGCTATCACGGTCCTTTTATTTCACCTAAAGTTTCGAGCAAGATTGATTATAGCAGAGGACTATGTCCGGCTCCCTATTTTGTTCACACTCTTGCTCTGCACCGTTCCACAGTCCTGCAGTCTCTCTGTAATCCCCATGTACAGAACAATATGAAAATATCAGCTTTTTTCTGAAATGAATACCAGGAGTTGTTGACCAGATGATAAAGATTTTAATATTCATAAAATCAGAATGTCAATGAAGAACATCTTGTATGAGAATTAATGCTTCCAAGTCGTCATCGTCATTCCCAAAACGCATGCAATACTACTAGGAAAAGCCTTGCTCTCTCCTCCCTCCGACATGTGGAAGTTTAACTAAGCACCCACCAAAGACTGAGAATTACCTGCTGGAATTGTTCAGCTGTTCTTTTTTTATTCTTGTCTGTGCTGGCCAGCAAGCCAAACCAGTTTTGATTTCCATATCTTTTATTTGTACGTTGTTCAATCAGGCACGGGCCAATTCCACATTAAAAATAAATATACTACGTCACCATCATAAACTGCACTGGCCAAAACCATAACGTGCTGCTGATTAAGGCTGTGCAAATAGAGCATCCCCTAAAGCAAGGGGAACGGGCACCTGCGCTCATGGGAACCAAGGGAGCAGCCAAAGTCTGGCACCTCAGCGGCTCTGATGACCCTGCAGAGGATTATCAGCTCTCGACTTCGCAGTGGAAAGATCTGAGCCTCCACAGCCCGGAGGGGAAGAAAAAAAAAAAGCAACTCACAGATGCAGGTGATGTTTCTAGTCATGGTTTTCCACACTACGAGGAGAGGAAAGGAAAGAATGACAAGGAAACTCGTCCGTTTACAGACCAACAGTCTGTAAGGTATTGAAAGCCGAGTTCCTCGAAGTACTGCAATACAAATACTTCACCACTAACCTTCCGCACACCAAGGGCTAGAGAGAGTCTTCTCTTGGCTCCCCCCATCTGCAGTTCTTACAGTAGGATATTCCATGACAAAGATTAAAAAATTAACACCATCCTACGCCACTGTGCTCTGCATCTGCCACTGTTGCGCCGATTTTCACACCGTAAGCAGTGGGCTTGTGGTATATCTGCTCTATCGGAAGTCCAGAAACCTGAGTTCAGTTTCCACTCTAACATACATCTTTTGTTTATAACTAAAACCTGCACTAATTTAACTTAAAATTAATTTTAAAGCTCTGGCAAGAAGCTTTGTACAGATGCATATTTCTATTTAGGCTAAGCTTTTTCAGGTGCAGTTCAAACTTGGGAACTTGAAATAAACTTGAAATAAACCTGATTTACACTGCAGTAGATTGCATTTGCAGATTTCACATCTGAATCCATTTGATTCATATTGAATCTATTTAATCTGCATTTTTAGTCTCCATTCCCTGCTTTCTGTGCCCATTTAAGTGTTAAGCTCTGTCCTATTCATACGAAGAAATTCACATATTCATGCTAAAATGAGAAATGCAGGTTGAGGCTTTACAAGTCTTCCCCAAATTCTGCTGTGAAACAAATAGTTAAAATTATCACCAAATACACTGAACTGTTTCCTTACCTATTGAAATTACTTCTGTTTCTCAACAACATCTTTCGAAATACTTTACAGTCCCTACAAAAGCTGTGTGTAAAATCCGGGAGAGGGAAAAAAGTGCAATACCAAATATTTATTTTAATTTAGTCATAAGCTGTTTCCTGCTTTAACTCAACCTCTTTACCCTCATCACACCTCCATTGCCCTCCTTTCCTTACATGCTGGTCACCTCCACCACTTGTTCTCCAAAGGTCTCCTGTCCACACCGTTGTGACTGGGATTTTAATTTTTGTCTCCATACTTGCTCTCTTGCTTTACCATTTCCTCTAGGGCCAGCTTTGCTCCTCCAAGGCAAATGAACCTTACTTCCCACAATTTCACATCTTTTCTGTGAGTTTTTGACACCCTTCCAACCTTGCCTCCATGCATTTCTTTCCATACCACTGCACCATTTTTTTTCCCCCTAAAAAACAGGCAAGGGTGCAGTGTGGTTTCATCATCTTACAATCCCCTCCTTCACTCTGCTGGTCTGAAGAGCAGAAGTTTGAGACTTGGAGCACCTTTCCTAGGGAAACATGAACTTCAGTCTTCCTATCCTCAGCCTTGAGCAGTCAACACCTGCCCAACAACAGTTCCACATTTCTCTTCTGGAAGCCTTGTCCTCCCTCGGTCCCCATGTCACTGGCTCTCTTTAATCACTTCCACTGCATCCTCTTACCCCCTTCTTCCTACCCTGCCTCTCCCCAGTTCCTGTTTCTGGGAAGCAGGATTGCCTGGGCCCCCACTGCCTCTCCTTGCTGCAGGGTGATGGCACAACATGTACGCCCAGGTCTACCAGAGTAACGTCCCCAACAGCCTCTGCTGCACCAAGAAAAAGTCTCGGCCTCTGGCTGACGTGTCTTTATGGGTAAGGAAGCTCAGCATGGGTAGAAATACCCTTTTAGCAAGGATCGCTTCGGAGAAGGCTCTCTCTCTTACCAGTCATTTGGGGCCATCCTTTCTGTCTGATCCATTGGCCTTTAGCTAGATCTTAACTTCATCATTCTAAGTCCTTCTACTCACACTAAGTAGTACTTGCAGATTCTTCCCGAATAATCTGAAATACCACTTTCCCTGAACATCTGCACAAGTGTAACATGGACCCTCTTATAATGTCAGTAGGGTAAATATGTGTCATTACCGTATGTGTCACCATTTTATGTACGCAGCTTTGATCCACTGGTCCCCTACAGGATTCTGCTGCAAAGATCAATTGGTCATTAACTATATTTTGTTCATAAGCTCTTTGGGAAGGCACCATATTTTGTTGTCTGCCTGTGTAGTGCCTAGAGCAATAAGGTCCCTTCACACCATAGCAGTGTTGATAATATATACTCCCAACTGTGCTAGGTGCTATACATACAGTGACACGTAGTAGATTGGCGCTACCACTTTCTTCTTTGTTGTCTGCTAGTCTAGGTAACAGATGATCACAAGATAGAAGAATAAATGACCCTGCATTATATAATTTTGTGTCCCAAACACAGTTAAAACCAATGCGTATTTGTAAGCAATTTGACTGGAGAAAGCATGAGACGCTACTAATGAAGGTAATCTGAACCACAATAGAAAGTACAGCCACAATATCATCAAATTAATACCTCGAGTAATTTGTAATATTTTTCTGTAAAACAGAGATTTTGTTAACCTGTAGACTGTAGGGACCAAGATGTGGTAGGATACCCAAGATACAGAGGAAAAAGAAATGCTTTTCACTAGGGCACATAACAGCAACAGTAGCAGTCATGCAATACAAAAAATTTGACCTCCAGTTTACTTCCACTGGGAGATAAATCCCCATGGTCAGGGTATCTACTCCTACCTAGTCTCTCTCCACAATGTACCATGGAAATAATGCAAATATTCCTCTTTCCTTTATTAAAGAACAATTGTTAGCCTGCTTTGGTTTTGCTGTGGAATAAACATTAATAAACTCTACAACCAGAAGTGCCATCCCAGCAGCGCACACGGGTACCCACAAGTTAATGCTATCTTCTCGGTGATAGCATCCCATTCGAGGGTCAGACACAACCAAACCTCAGCCCTCTTACGGGTTGCTCTAGCACAGCCCACGCAGACCACAGACAAGGCTGCAGAGAGGCTCAGAGCTGTGCTCACTGCAGCACACGCAGCCTGCGAGGGACCAGGACCGCTCCCGCCGTGCCCAGCATCGCCTACAGGAGCGACTGGCCAGCACCGCCTGGAGTACAGCCGAGTAGCACGTACTCGCTCTTCCCAAACTCCTCCCAAGCATGAGATCAACTTTTCATTCTTACCCAACGCATAGATGTTTGCCAGAGACTAAAATAAACATTGCTGTGGTTTCTGTTAGCACCAGATCAGGAGGACTGTCAGGTGCTAATGCTTGACTGGTAGAAGCCCCATCTGCAAGGCTGCATCTCCTCTCAGCTAATCTTCATCTCAGGGTATTCTTCTTAGGGTTTTTCATATTTTTGTGCTGCTGTTCTTCCATGGTGGCTTTCACCCCAAAGCATTACATTGCAGTCAAAGTAGCAGACACCAGGAAACCCCTCAATTCAATAGTTCCCGTGTTGCAGGGCAGAGGTTAAAAGCAAACCCTCCTGGTACCCAACCTTTCTCAGCTGGCTGTATGAGGCCTCCTGAGCTATGCAGCAAAAACAGATCTGGGACTCTCTCTGTCACCCGAGTTACCACAGTTTTATTACATTTCCACCCCCCATTCCTGGAAGCAGGAGCACAAAAGGTCTTGCACACTAGTGAGTCTAGCTCCCCATCTCCAGCAGCCTGCAGCAGAGGGTGTGACAGCACACCTCTGCCATCATCAGTTCTTGAGGAACATCCCCATGGGAAAGGCACCTGAGCAAATACAATTCTCTATTTGATGCCCCAATGACAGAAACAAAGCTTTCACACTTCTTCACATCACGCTGGCTTTTCACTATATGAGAGGAAAAAAAAAATTCTTATCTCAACTGAAGCAAATGCCAATTCCAGGCTGCTGCTTTCCTCAAAATACCCTCATACGCACCTCTTCTAGGCAGGCAAACACGTTTCACAAACACACACAGGCCTGCTTCTGAACCCATTACATCAACGTTAAAGAGGAATTACCCCAGCGGAGGCAAAACCAATGTAAAACGAGCACAAGTGGGATAAGAATCACACCCTTCATTTTAGTCTCTGTGTAGCCCTTTTTCCCCCCCTTACATAAGCCTCAACACTCCAAGTTCAAGGCAAATGCTTGCAATATTTCTATGTTATCCTCAGTAATGTGACAAGAGTAATTACAGAGTCCAGGGAAGGTAAGTAACACTGCTAAAACCGTGGGTGGTCTAATGGCTTGAATAGCTCCTGTGCACTAACCTTGTAGTGGGGGTCTCCCAGACCCCCACTTTGTACCCTAGGCAATTCAACCGTGCTCTGCAACACTGGCCTTTTTGTCCAGGACATCCTTGCACCAGCATTGCTTAGCTGACTTTAGACATACTCAAGTTCTTTCAGGTGGTCCTCAAAGTTAACTCGCCTTTAAAAAGTTTGTCCTTGGAACCCACCAGATCTCCTTCGTTCTCCCTTTCAGTCAAAAGCTCTAGGAGGAAGCATACCAAACATTTTGCAAGGAAAATCTGCTCAGAGACAGCTATTCCAGGTGCACAGGCTTTTGCTGAGTACAGCATTATTTGGGGTATTCTCTGAATAAAAAAAAATAATCTACTTTTACAGTAAAAGAGCCATTTGCCATGTGCATTGCGCTGAAATACTTTGCCACAGCAAAGTCTGGTCTAAACATGTTGTTGGCCAATAAAAGGGGGGAAACACGCTGCCAGTAAACATTTGCGTGGTATGTCTTTGAAGGCTTCAAGGCAGACTAAATGGAATAATTGTGAAGACGTATTATTTATAATACAACAAATCTTCCCCACAAGATATAGGTCTCCATTAATCTAGTACCCAACTGCTTTTAAGTGCATTTTTTAATGTGTTTACCCTGCTAAGGGAGTTATGTTTTATTATCTCCATTTTGGATTTGGGGAATTGAGGTACGGGGAGATTAATAGATTTGCTCGAGGTTACATAGCAAATCTCCAGCAAAGCACAAACGCAGACCAAGTGTCCCAGATTGTTCTTCCCCACTGGATGTATCCATCGATATGCCAGGACACATTAAAACATCAAAGGTCTCTTGTGATGTGACTTTTTCCTGTATTAAAAGAAAAACAGCCACAATCTCATGCGACCAAGTAACATTGTATTGGAGTCAACAGAAGTTCATCTATTTACACAAAAGCTGAAGCAAGGTCTGGAGCTGTTGTTGGAATATCCTCATTTTTCTAGCTATCCAGTGCATTCAACCCAAATTCACAAATACCTTTTCACTGACGAAACCTGCTGCATCTGGCAAACAACCTATTCACTGATACAGTCTTACATTTCACATACTACCATTTGAAGTCAGATACTGCTTCGTGTCTCCCCCGAGCTTAGTGGAACCGTACTAGGGGTTCAGCTTTTGACAGTCTGCCCACATATGGAAGCTGCTGAATGTGGATTTGGGACCTTTTCTATGGGACAATGGTTTTCTGGATTGGTTGGTTTGGTTTTCACCTTGACTTATGTGAAGAAGTGGTGGAAGATATCCAAATCTTTCACAGTACCCTATACCAGCAAGCCTTTTGGGTGAATGGTTTTATGGGATTCAGTAGGAGAAAACCTCTCTCCCTCTGTCTCCTTCACCAGCTCTCCACTAAGTCACCCTCCCTGGAGATGACACCTGCACTGCTCCAACTGGTAGAGTCTGGGAAACTGGGAATACTGCAAGCCCCTCTCTCCTATTCTCCAAACGCCAGATTAGTCCTCTCACCTAATTGTCCCTGGGGGTACAGAGCCCAACCAGTGCAACTAGCATATTATAGGAGGATGTATATAGAGGATGATGTTTCCATTAATTTCCGAGCTCCAGTTTAAACCTAAGTATAAGTGGAAATTGAATAAGTAATAGGGCTGATAGCAATGGGAGCAGGATACTCTGTGCCAAACATGCCCTTGCCAGCACATAAACCGAGATGCCGTAAAACCTCACTGTCCCACCACAAAAATAAAAAAGAAGCAAGGGCTTTGCCTAAAGCATCTTGCCCAGGGAAGGCAGTCGCGGGAGTTTAGATTATTCACTTCTAAGACTAAAAACTCCCTTTGGTGCAGTAAAGTGAGCTGCCCCAAAGGAGTTCTATGGAGAACACGTGGGACTGGTGACCTGTTTCTCATCAACATGGACTGTGGGCCCACTTTAGCTCACAAAAAAAAAAAAAAAAAATCAGTGGCAGAGCTCAGTAAGTTTGCTCTGCGAGTCATCACACCTAAGTCAGCCTTACGACTACAGCAAGAAAGATTTAGTCCTCACTGCAAAGCTGCCACCAAAGAGCCTGAAAGCAGGTTTCATTTAGCGAGCGGGCAGTACTTTCTCACAGCATGGGCAGATTTTATTTTCCATTTAGGATCAGGGATATACACAGGTAAACAGCAGCAATGCATCTCCAGGCTGCTCCATGCCTCAGCTCACTTTGAATAAGGCTGCCCCAGGGAGGATAGGTGGTTTCAAGGCAAGATACAAAACTGAGGAACTCAGATATCCTTATCCTTCTTCACCAAGGTAAGCCTGACACACAGAACGTGATACGCTGCCTCCAGCGCAGAGTCTGGGCTGCTCACGACATATTCGACATCCCCCCACTTAAAGATTATTTGGTATCAAATGTTCGCCAGTGTTTTGAATAGCTAAACAATGAATTTTCCCACTGCCTCTCCTGCTAATGACGAGCGAATAAAGAATCCCCTAGGGAATTTCCCTTCATCTGCTCACGAGTGCCACTTCGCTAGTCACATTTATCTGACAAATCTTACAGATGGCTTGGCACGAGCTTGCAACAAGCACACCATCTTTGGAGCTGGGATTGGTCGCCCGAGCCACGCAACGCTTTCTGTGGCACATTGGGCAAACCCGTGGCAGAGCCCCATACCAGCGATCGCTACTGGAGAAATACCCTTAGCAAATTTACAACTTCAGCCAGTGCTGTTTCAGCAGAAGACATCAATGAAGGTGATGGCATTTCCGATGCTGCAGTCGCCCCATGAGGAACAGAGTCTCTTGGCACAGAAGAAGTTGTGCTCTGACCCAGACAGAAAGATATCCTGGAAAATGACTCCCATTGAGTCATTTTCCTGCTGTTATTGTGCTGAATGCCTTTCTGTTAAAGACGAATTTTCCCCGTTAAAATAATGAGGAAGAGAATATAAAGACCCATCTGCAGACCACATTTTCAGAGGGGTTTTTGTTTGTTTTCCAACATTGTCTGTGAAATGTTGGTTGAGTCTTTCGAGCTCTTTCCAGATGTGTACTCTCCTCATACTACGTACCCAGCTCTAATTCCAGTTTGAAAGCTGTTTGACTCAAGCAAATGAATAGCAGGATTTTAAAACAGATACAAATAGTAAAACTAGGGCTTTGTACAATCCCATAGGTACTATAGATGGGACTGTCCAAACACAGACCCTTCTAATCCACCAAGAAAATGCCCTTAAGACCTGTTCAGAGTCAGACTTAAACCCATAAAACCCAGGAAACTCAGAGATAAACCTGGATATCTGGACTGATATTCTGTCCTCAGTTCACCTTACTGGGTAAATGTTAATGAATGCATTTGTTTATTCCCTACAGTTCTATGCAGGGAATATCAACAATCTGATATTATGGGAGGAGGTGAAATTTTTTTCTCCTGTACGTGTGTGTGTAGGAGTTGCTCAATATAATTTATTCTCTTTCACAATAAGATTTTACAGCTTCTCGATCCTTTCAAAGCTCTGAAGCTATGCAGGGTCTGTCTTGTAAAGCTTCAGAGGCCTCGAAGGAAAATCAGTTATTACAGGAAACTGGGCTGATTTTCAGTACTCCACAGTCTCTCCCCTCCATTCATGTTAAGCTGGTATTCCAGCATAAAACATCATCCAGATGCATTTCACTGGGGATCTGAACCCAGACCTTCACAGGCAACAACATGACACCAAGTTCCCCAGTCAAGACCAAAGGAGAACTGGAGCACACACCACCTCTGGAGCAATGAATCACGTCCACCTGCTGCAACACCAGCATAGCAGAGTTGCCACATCACGTACAAGCAGGAGAACGGCCATACCGGTCCATCTAGCCCAGCATGGAGTCTCCTGTAGCGGTCAGACAGCCAGAAAACAGTAGAAGCAAGGCAACCACTTAGGCTATTTCCTTCACATTTCTGCTAGCCTCCAGCTATTTTCAGATCAAGGTATTTCCTAAGACAGATGTGGTTTCTAGCTACTTAGTAATCCTCCATGCATTTCTTTACACAAACTTGTCCAGTCATCCTTTGAACCCTAATAAGCTTTTAGCCTCCACAGCCACCTTTGGTAGCGAGTTCCTTGTGTCCACTACCAGTTGCACAGAGAACATCTCCTTTTGTTTGCTTTGAGCCTGGCTTCTTCTAGCTCATTTAATGACCTTAACTGAGGTGCTGCCACAGAACAAACAATACCTGCCCACCTTCTGACTGATGCTGCTGCCTTGCAGAATTCAGTCCTACCTCACCAACATCTCCTCTTCTCCAAGCCAAGGAGTTTCAGCCTAATTGATTGTTCCTCACACGGAAGCCATTCAGCTCAGCATTTTTCTCTTTCTCTCAACTATTCCAAGTTCTGCTGTGTTTGAGATGAGCAGTCCAGAACTGCTTGTGCTATTCAAGGTGGCGACAAATATGGCTGAAGTATAAAACCATCTTTTTCCTTTCCTTTTGAGCTCCTAGTGTGACCCTTTCACTTCACACTCAGCAAACACTATCTTTCTCCTGCTAGAGGCAGTACAAAGTAGCTAAAAGGCTTGTCCTTAGTTTTACAGAAAACCTGCAAACCAGCAGAGAAGTAGACCAAAATCTCCAGTGCCTATTCCAACACCGGGGAGTCTAGCGGTACTTTCCAAAGTTGAGCCTTAGCCCTGATGACTTCACAAATTCCAGTTTGGACAAATTCACTTAAAATTTTTTAAATTATATGAAGCAGTCTTAAATTCAGTTATAAAATTACGTGCAGCACTACTCTTTCACCCCATCAATGATGGATACCATGACCAATACATAATTTGGGTGCTGCTACATTCAGGAACACGTGTCTGAGCTTCCAGGTGTGCTCTGAGCAACACAAGTCCCAAAGTCCTGACACACTCAATCAAGATACTATAACCTTTCTGCTGGAAGCTGATTTTGCAGTTGAACAAAACCCACAGCCATCTTTACCTACCTGAAGAGCATCATACATCTTTGCTACCATCAGCTGTTCTTCTCTCCCTATCCCCAAAATACACAGCACAAATAAGTTTAGCCCGAGCAAAGATTTTTGCAGCATGAGAAGGCAGATGAGGCAGAGACTCCGTGAAGAGTGCTAAAGGTTTTGCTATTGCCAGCTAATTTGATGTAAAAGATATGCAGATACTATTGTGATGGGCAGCCCTACAAGCCCGTAGGATAGATAAAACTTCCATTTATGACAAAATTCATCCCTGGTAAAAATGGCACTAGTCCATCGAAATCAATAAGGTTGCACCTGTGAATGCCAGCTGTGAATTGAGTCCATGGTTCTCAAATGATGTAAAGTGCTTCAGGAGGAAAGATGCTATATTTAGGTGCCATATTATTGCTATGTAGACATTTTCATAACCCCTAATTATGGGGCTTTTTTTGCAAGCTCTGTAGTATTAACTGGATTGGATAAATATATAATTAGAGAGTGTTTCAACATGCACACTCTTGATGCTAGAAGCTTTATCAGCTCTTTCTTTCCTTCATGATCTGTTTTGCTTTTCTTTTAAAGCTGTTTCTATCAATTATGGCAAGATTTACTCAGAGCCCCAGTAAAGGGTCACTGCAGACATCCCAGTAGAATAGAAGAGAGCTACATTTATGTTCCAGAACTCTTCTGTCTTCCAGAAAGACACCTCTGGGTTGTCATTGTATAACAACATTGCCAGAAGCTAAGCTGATCAGACAGAAAAAAACCACAACAACAGAACAACAGCAACGAAGAACTTTTCAGATGTTCCCTGACCCAGAGTTGTTTATAGGCTAAGGGTTTCTACTCCAACAGCTTTGACAGAAGATCTGCTGCCCAAAGCTTTGCTGGATCCTGCTCCTCTCTTCTGCCAGCGGACAGAAAGGAAGACCCAAGGAGGTTCTTCATTTTCTGCACGGTGCCAGGGATGCACAAATGGCTTCAAAGATCTCTAGACAGGAGGTAGATACCCCCCTGACTAAAAGGACCACCTTCCTAACAAATCACTAACATAGTTGACAGGAAAAAGGCAAGTTACCTTTTTTCAGCATCCTGCTTTATCAAAGTAAAAGATACCCTTAACATTTAAATCCAACTGGTCCTACAGGAGCAAAAAAAAAGTAGCACCAGCATTTTCTTTTCTAGGTGTTGATGGAGCCTGTATTACCATTTAATGCTAACCAAAAAAAAAAGCCTTGAACAAATACACCTTCTTGCTTTTCCAATCAGACATGGCCAATAAATTATTAGTCAGATTCTTTCAGATGTGTTTACGAACCTTTTCCTCTTACACCAGCTTACGCCCAGTGAGAATATGAAAAGCTAAATTACAAGTATAAACACTTCAAAACAGAAGTTAATAATAGAAAGAATTAAGAACATTGCTAGAGTGACACGATACGGATGCTGTATTATTAAACAAACGGCTCACAATGGTATTATGACATGAGTCATAATGCCTGATGCCATGAACATATTGCAGAAACGAACAATAGCTGCTATCACCAGCTACAGAGATACACAGAGCACAATACCGGGAGCCTGACTGCCGACTGATCTGAAGCAAGGCTTTTGTCTACAAGCCAACAGGATAAATTCACACCTGGTGCAAATGGGTGCAACTGAACGGAATCTCACGGAGTCGCAGCATCCTCAGCTAGGCGCTGGTATTGCACCAGAAGTACTACAGGCTTTGCTCTGTGCAGTCTTGCAGCCTGTTTATGACTGTAATTGACTGGGGAATTCCGATTTGGTAGGATTTTGAATCCGCTTTCCACAGGTGTGAATAACTGGATCTGGCCCTACATTAACACCAGTAGATTTTTAAGGCCAGCAAGTCACAGAGCACATCTGAATTGTTGCAACGTTCAACATCATCATAAGAAAGCCTGCCGGAGACAGAAAACTAGTGGCCGTCAGCACATGGACTGGCTTGCCGTTCCTTCTGTTGTTATATCCAGTAACTGTGGACTGCAACTGGTGACGCCGAACAAAAAGATTACTGTAAGAGCTGGCATGTTCACAAGCTCAACAGACAAAGCACAGAATCAAATCCTGAGGTGCACTTACAGCATGTGCTTCCCGTAATTAAAAGTCTATTTGCGGCACGCAGGGTAGAAAGAGCTTTCATTTGGGGTAAAACTTAAACATAGCTTTACTTTCCCTGCTTGATGCAGTAACCCAATTCAAGGAGATACGGTCTGGAAGCAATGTTCTCCAAGATTCACATGTCTGCAATTGTCAAGGGCTGGGTGGGGGGGGGAAGAGAAAATGAGAACAAAGTAAGGGGAATCCACCCATAAAATGAAATATAGGACTTTATTCATTGTCACGCACTGTTAACATAGTGATTCGACCACTGTGGTGTGCAGCTAATGTAAACAGAACCAGCTTAAATCCTAAGTCGCTGTGCCTATCATGTAGCTAATAAGAAACACAGCACAGAGCCTTAGGCAGGCTCTGCTCTGCCCAAGTGCTGCCCAGCAGCTCCCAGTATAGGAAGCGTGGCCCAATGCAGGATGCGTGACCAGGGCGCTACGATATTCTGGCTCTTTCTCAGCTTTTACAGCAGCACTGGGGACCCCTGGCAGCTGTCCTAAAGGCAGCCTCAAGGTTGCTCCAAACTGTGCTAAAGACCAAACCAGTTTCTGAACAATTTCAAAACATGGGTTGAGCAAAAGTGGTTTGCTGCGCTCTCTTGGATGTGGAGCTGGCTGGAGCACAGCCACATCTGAGAGCAGGCTGCCTTCTCTTCAGCCATCACAAGGGCACCTACATACCACATACTTAATGCAAGACAACATACTTAGGATGAGGTACCTAAAAGTCAAGAAATCTACTCAAAACAGTGGGTAGCTACACTACATTACCTCCAGTCTATCATCAGGATCCCTCAAAATACATTTTATTACAGAGAGGCATTAACATAGTAGAAGTTGATTTGCTTAGAGAAAGCCTTGCATTTCTTGTCTGTGTGTGTTTACACACAAGATGCACGCTCACCCATGCAAACATGCCACCTCGATCAAGCCAAACATACACAATGCATATAAGACATAAATAAATACTTATGAGTCACCAATAACCACCTCATAAATTACATGTTCTTACAAAGTATCACTGCTAAAGATAATTCATACAATTGGACATAAAATACACATATACGACTCTCATTAAAACAGATAAGAGTTGTTTGTTTCTTTTTACAAGAGCCCAAGGCCTTAATTTAGAAGGTCCTGAATTATTTTTTTTAAGCTTAGAGTCCCACAGCTGTGGGTCAGTTCCAAAACCTGACCCCAAAAAAAAGCCATAAGGGACCAAACCTGATTACAGAGGACATAACGAATAAGAGATGGGACGGGGGGTGTCCAAAAGTCCGAGAACCCAGTCTACTCCAGCTCACAGGAGCAGGAGTTGGATCTGGTAGCATTTATAACCCTTTACCCTCAAATGGATATCGCTTCAGCATCCACATCTCCTACCTCGCTCCTGCTGCACTGCCCAGGACCGGCTCCCCCATCACCCAAGCAAGGAGCTAAGCTCCAGCCGCAGGAAAGCACGGCCGCTGCAGCTCTTCCACAGCTTGTGACAAACTCTTCTGCGGGAATGGGTGCAAGCCACTCCGTCCAACAAAGCAAAGAGGGACAAGATCAGCCCTACAGCCTCTGCTTGGGCAAAACCTAAGTGCCACTTTGGTACCGCTTGACTGACACAACCCAAACACGGCGTGTTTGTTTTGCTGACACATAGGTTTAAGTTTGCTCCCCAGCCACATCTTCTTTCCCCTTGGATACAATAGTCATCTTCATAGCACTTATTATAACATATTGCAGCAATAATGTGCAATTATCCTCAAAAACAAAGCAAAAGCTCAAGATAAAAATAACAGGCACTGAGCACACTTACCAGCTGGAGGAAGGCAGCAAGGCAATGCTAGCTGCAGCCCTAAAATGGCTGTGCTGTAGTAGGCTGCAGCTGCTTCTCCCGGCCTGATTTAAAGGCTGGCCAGCAGAAGGACACACCGGGAGATAGACCCTCGCTAAAAGCCGGTCGAAAGTGAGAAGGAACAGGCAGCAGCCAGGCTCTACTCTACCTGCTGTGCCTTGGCTCTGTGGAGCTGTTATTAGGTAGAGATGTGCCTCACCTGGGGGTCTCTGCACTTTGCAGCTGGGTTCAATGATTGCATTCGGGCCGGGCAAGAGCTTGAAACGCTCAGCACCTGGGCGGGCGGATCCTTTCATTAGGAGAGGTCCATCCTTAGCAACCACAGCTCTCAGCCTGGGTCTTCCTTGGTGGTGATGTCTGACCTAGGGAAATCAATACACCTCCCGGGTTTTCTTCTTGCCCTTTTTTCTGTTTTGCTGGATGCGCTTACTTTAACTTTGCCCATAACAGACTCCTATGTTGACCCCTTTATTTCCAAGCTTTCACAACAATGTACCCTGAAAGCAAATTATAGTGGGGGGAAAAAAAGCAGTTTCAAGGACCAAAAAGAGGGAGCCTATGAATTTAATAAAAGCATCATCAGCTTAAAATTCTCAGCGGTAGATCACAGAGATGGTAAATCTGATCAAGTATACGGAAGCTGTATGCATATCTCAGGTCTCTAATGGTTTCAGAGATCTTGACATCTCTGTTTCATACAAGGAAGACGGGGTAGAGCTGCGCACATTCAAGGAGGGCCTCTGTTGAATGGAATTGGCCAAATCAGATTAAAAACCCAGTATCTATGATGAAGGCTGCAAGCTGTCTGCTCGGAGAGGTTCCACTGATGTGAACCAGAAGTTCCTTGCATGTGGTCAGGCCCTAAATTTGATACTGGAATTTAAAAACAAATTAAGATTCCCAGGCAATATTGACTTCTTTTTTTTTTTCCAGAGTAAAAGATTTTACAGCATGGAATGCTATATGCAGTGGTTACATGAGTCCAAGTAATTGTACCAATTATATAATTTGATATAATTGCACTAATTACATAAACACATAATAATGAAATATAAGTTATTCCAAGAGCTAAACTGGAAGAACATTAAAGAACCTAAATCTGCTCCCACTTATTCTAGTACAAATCAGAAACAATTCCCCTGAAATCAATGAAGTTACCCAAATAAAATTGGCCCCTACTGTTACAAGCAGGCAGGTAAATCCAGCTTTTGGTTCTAGGGTACTGACTGGGCAAGCAAATGAAAGCTACTGGGGTATTTTCTACCAACAGAGATTGCTAATTTCTGGCCGAATTCCAGCGTATGCAGGGAGACTCTCCCTGTGTTCATGACCAGGTTAGGTGTCTTCTCATCTTGTTCTGATCTGTCATGAAGCATCTGCAGGTTTTGCTAATCTTTTAGCTGCTGATCCTAAAGCAAAAAAAAATATATTTTTTTAGAAATACTGAGAATGAGCTGGGCCTAATCAGGATTTCAAGAAAACCAGATTCACGTGTGTCTTTATCATAGAATCATAGAATGGTTTGGGTTGGAAGGCACCTTAAAGATCACCTAGTTCCAACCCCCTGCCATGGGCAGGGACACCTTCCACTAGACCAGCTTGCTCCAAGCCCCATCCAACCTGGCCTTGAACACTTCCAGGGATGGGACATCCACAGCTTCTCTGGGCAACCTGTTCCAGTGCCTCACCACCCTCCTAGTGAAGAATTTCTTCCTTCTATCATCTCATCTAAATCTCCCCTCTTTCAGGTGAAAGCCATTACCCCTTGTCCTATCACTCCATGCCCTTGTCAAAAGTCCCTCTCCAGCTTTCTTGCAGGCCCCCTTTAGGTACTGGAAGGCTGCAATAAGGTCTCCCCGGAGCCTTCTCTTCTCCAGGCTGAACAAGCCCAAGTCTCTCAGCCTGTTGTCATAGGAGAGGTGCTCCAGCCCTCTGATCATCTTCGTGGCCCTCCTCTGGAGGGCCTTTAGTTACATAGGTGCTAGCCTGAACTACATCTGCAGTCTTTAGGGGAGCTACTGCAGGCTGACACCAGTATTAACAGAAACAGACTCTCCTCTTAGACAAAAATTTGTATTTCTGATCCATTTTGCAAAATGTTCTTCAACCCTTCAGAGTAGAAACCACTCCAAACAAAAATTATTCTTAAGAAGGATTCATTCCGTGAGGGGTTTCCCTCTTCTCCAGTGGCAGGGGGAGCGCAGCAATTAATTTCAGCTGCTGACTTCATCTCTCACAAGTAACAAAGCAGAGAAGGTGAGAGCTGGCAATTTTGGAGCAGGTGTCTATTATGTATGGAAATACATGATGTATGCAGAGTTAATCCACCAAGTGCTCTGTTGCACCACATCGTGACAGTCACCCTCTTCACACCGTCCTCATTAACGCCAGTGGGAGGTCCAGGCACAGGGACGGGGGTTTTGCCTGTGTGAGGAAGATTTTCCAGCTGCAGAGGTTGATTCTACCACATGATAGAACACAGTGATATAGCATTTACAGGTTCAAATTCAAAGCCTATCAGAGACAAGAGAGAGACACCTCGGGGGGGGTACGGACCTGACCCAGATGGTTTTGCAGATACAGTACCTAACTTAGCACAAGGCAATGACACTGGATGCTGAGTTTTATAAGGATGAGAATGACAGGTGGGAAAATAAAAACCAAAGTTTTCAAAATCAGCCATCAAGTTTGGGCATCTCACTTTTCATTTTGCCTGATTTCAAAAATGCAGGAGGTGGAAGCTGCAAAAAGTGGAATTCCTGCAGCCCCCTGCAAATAGCTGGCAAGAGCAGCAGCCTTGTCACGTGTATGAAAAATCAAGCCCAAACTGTCTCAGATTGGTCTCTCAAAATTAAGGACCTTTTTTATTTTATTTCATTTTAGCCTTAGAAATCTGTGTGACAGGTTGCTGTCGGCACCAGGACTCGGGAAAACCTCGCGCTCTGCAGCGTGCCCAGAGCAGTGAGTGACTCCACACCACAGAAAACTCAAAGCATATTCTGTTCAGATCGATTTCCAGAGGCTGCTTCACACAAAATAAAAGGACCTGGGAACCTGGACTACAAACCAGCTCTTCCCACTCCCAGATGATGCCCCTCACACCGTGCTGATTCGTGCTCTTCTTTGTGTTTCTCTTTCTGCCCCATGAACGTCAGGGCCACAGCTCCAGATGGGGGAGCAGGGAAGGCAGGGGAAGAGAGCTGTGAAAGCTTTTTACCAAGAAAAGGGGTGTTCTTTGCCAGCCTCTGTGAAAGAGTTCAGAATCCTGGGCTTGCTTGTGGGTTTGTGGTGGGGAGCAGAGCACAGCGCGCTCCTGCCCCTCGCTCTTGGCCAGCCCAAGCTCATGGCATCCAGCCTGCCAGCAGCTCCCCGCTCCCCAGGGCTGCGGGTCCAAATCCCACACCGAGACACCCTGCTCTCCTCCTGGGAGAGCACAGGAGCCCCAGTGTCCGATGCAGGGCTTGGCTTCGACCCCAGAAACCAACCAACTTCAATTAAGAACAAAACCTAACCGGACCCAGCCTCCAGGGCCTTGCATTTCAACGGGCAAGATTTCTTAATAGATCCCATTTTTAAAAGTGCAGCCCAGTCTTATTCATAATGACGGTGTCATATTAGGTCAAATGTGCCTTCAGACCGAAGGGACATGTATTTGCCACTGATTTCAAGGGGAATTTCTTGCACTCATCAGTAGCACGGTTGATCCAGGGAACAAAGATGGGGAGAGGGCTGCTAAGAGCTGGAGCAGGAACAGCAAGCGGTGGCTTTGACAACAAGTGTGCAGTTCAAGGTGGTGACAGAGCTATGAAATATTCAAAAAATTTGGTCTGGGGGACAAAGTTCTGCGCAGCAGGTTGTTGACACAGCCACAGCAAATTGCTCCTAGAGGTCTCCCAAAACAGAGCTGTTTAACTCCAGTGTCTGGCGTTGGGGAGGGGTGGGCAGAGCTACGCTCGAATGTGAATTGTAACTGGAACCCATCATTAGTTGCATGAACTTGCTTCTTCAACACTTTCCAGGTCTCAGGGTCAGATCTAACGTTTGCTAAGTCAACAGAGGTCCTTCTGTCAGCTTCGGCTGGCATTTGCTCAGGTCTCCAGGAGGAAGAATTTATCTGTGAAGATCAATTAAATCAGTATCTGGATATATGCGCAGCTGACAAGAATTTCTATGAGTATTTGTCAACACTTTGGGGTTTTGTTAGTAAAGGGGATGTATTTTACTCAAAAAACCCTCTCCTTGGTGCCAGCTCATTTAAAAAAAAAAAAAAAAAAGTTCATCAAACTTCGTATTGACCTCCTTTTCCTGGAAGTGCTTTCCCCGATGTGTTTTTACTCCTTGTAACCGATCAGGGAGTGACCTAGAGAAGAAGTTACATTCTTACACAGCAGGTGAACCAGGAACTTGCTGTAAACGACCTGCAGGTATGCGGAACAGCGCGCTCCTGCGCCCAGAGAGCCTGCGCTGCTCCGCATAGAAAGAAGCAGATGCTCACATGTATAGACGGCAATAAAACTAGAGTGTAACATTTTTAGGATCGCAGCTGAGCTCTCAGACGAGGCTTTCTGCAATGACTAATACGACTACGGTCTAATGCGACAGTTCACCGTCTGCAGCCGCATTCAGTCTCAAAAGTAAGCAAGTTTCTCCAGATGTTACACGCTGAAAAAAAAAAAAAAAAAAAAGCAAAGCAAAGCACATCCAGTTTTCAATCTTTTTTTATTTATTTAAACTGTACACAAATGTAAAATACTTCAACAGCAAATCTAAGTGAAAATTGTTTGGTTTAAATTATTATGGAACAGAACCTAAAAGGAACTTTATTAAATAAACATAAAAATTGGATTTAAAGGATGCACATATTGTAATGTATTCTACAATAGTAATTTTTTTCACTCTACGTTCCATGTGCGTATGGTATAGAAAAGACACTGAATAGAACAAACAGAATCCATTTTGTACCCTGAAACAATTGGTAGGCCTCGTGAGGGATTGCTCAGTATGACTACATGATATACGATGGCTTTGCCACCTCATAAAAATTATAACTAATATGTTGGCCTCTTTGGTTCCAAAATTTATGTATAATACATTTAACTGTATTCATTTTTTGCTGCTATAAAAATAACATTTTTTTCAAATGGCAGTTTTTTGACTAATCATGCAACTAAATCAGTGCAAACATTAAAAGCAATCATTCGCTTTAAAAAAGAAGCAAAAGATTTAATTTCAAGTATAAAAAAATATAAAAAAGTCATATCATAAGTCCAGTTTTGTCTAGTATGGGTCAACACTTTAAATTGCATAGCTCATGCGGCACCTGTTTACCTAGATAGTGAGCAAAGATAAGTGCACTATCAAGTACCACTTTTCAAGGCATTGAAATTTGCAAGTGCTATTATACGTGCATTCAAGCAGTTTGCAAGTGCTATGCTGTATCATTATTTTCTGATCTTTATGGCCATCCTCGACACCTCCTGGTAAGGAAATTGAAAGCACTCTCCTCTCTCCTCCTCTCCAAGACTTGTTAAAATGTTCCTCGCCCGTTATTAAACGCACTGCATTTTTCAGAACGTCTCCACTCTGTTACTGTCGCTCCTCTTCAGGGTTCATTGGTTCAGCCGTGGCAGCGGTTGCTTGTTTGCTCATCCCCCACATGACGTGTCCTTGCCGAGTCCCCCGTTGAAGAATACAGATTGAAACCTTAACTTTTCATTCTCTGGACAGTGAGAGATGCCAACGGTCAACACAGTCCAGTTACGGTATCGGATCCTCTTTTCCAAGACACGGCGGGTATAGCCATCCACGGGTTGCTAGTGGGCAGGTAAAGCATCGGATCACGCCAGCCCAGCTTGTGACTTCGCAACGGTCAGATGTTAGAAATACAGCAGTCGCTTACGCGTCTGTCTCCTTTTCTCTCTCTCTGATGGAACCACGCGATTCCTTACTGGAAGTGCTGTAGGAAGATGCGGGTATCTGTGATGTTTACATTTAGCTAAATTTAAATTAAGAGGAAGTGATCACCTCCCAAGGCAGGTGTCCTGCAGCTTCCCGTTAGACCTAAGAGGTGACGGTCGACATTTTTTCTTTTTTTTTTTTTTTTTTTTTTAAATTTTCTAAGTTTGGTCATTTCGACACCTGCGTGCAAGAATACGTCGTGTTCTCGCAGTCTGTGCTTTTGCCTGAGCAAAGGGAGCTCATTGCGGTCTGACTTCGCCGGCAGGCGGGGAAACAGCTGCTCAGCCGTTCACTCGTACTGGCAGGCATTTAGGTCCGTCGTCACTGGTCACTGACTTTCTGTGCTCATGTCCCTTTTCCGAGCTGCCTCGTGTGTGTGTCTGTGTGTGTGTACGTGTGTCTGAGCGCGTGTTTGTGTGCGTGCCCACGTTTCGTGTGTGTGTGTGTGTGTGTGTCTTTAAGATATTTCATAGCATTAACTTAGAAGTGGTAGAATATATAAGTGTCCAAGATCCACAAACTGCCACTGTCCTGACACCAAAGTGAAATGATTTTTTTTTTCTTTTTTTTTTTTTTTGTCAAACTTTTCCACAGTGACTTTCCAACACTGATGCCTGGATACACAGTGAAACTTCCTCCAACATCATCTCGTACGGGAATGTTTCTCTCTTTCTCTCGCCCTCTCTCTCTCTCTCTCTCCCCCCCCCAAAAAACACACCTTAAATCAAGCACAACCACATTCTTCCACAATCATATTGGGAACGTCCCTTTTCACAATGTTGTATTCATCATCAAAGTACAGCATTGACATTGTGCTAAGTTTGGTTGGAATGCAACAGGAGTTCACGGTGCCCGGGTTCAGCCCCCGCATTCGGTACTGATTCACGACGGCGGTGTGAAAGGAGGAAGCCGACCCCGGGACGCCGGCCAAGTAGGCCGGGCAGCTCCCTTCACAGTAATTCCCATAGTAACCTGATGGTGCTATGATCCAGTCATTCCACCCAATGAGTCTAAAGTCAATGTAAAACTGTTGCCTGCAACATAGATTGGTCCTGCCATCGCACTCCAGGCCTCTTTTCCGGATCCTGTGTTTGTTATCGGCGAGGCGGGCTTGCACCACTAAAAAAGGCCGGTGGGATTCCTCCCCGGGGTCCACATAAATTGGCAGCACTGAATACTCTTCACAGCCCTCACATTGAACATCCAAGTTCAGTCTCCTTTCTCCTCTCTCAAACAGAGCCTGGATCGCCTCTGTCATGGGAAAAGTGTGCCAACCACTTCTTTTGAGATCAACTTTCTTTTCAACCACATTCCACTTGTTGCTAGTGTCCGGGTCTTGGAAATAGACTTTGACTCTTACTTTTCGCCTGCTGCCTTTCTCTAAGACATATGGAAGCAGCTTCAAGTAAAGCCACAGGCTGGCTTGAACGACAAACAAGTTCTGGTTCCCTTCATTCGAGATGAAGAAATAGAGGCGGACTCTAGATGAGGCCAGATCGTCTGCAAGATAAGGAGAGATCAGCAAGATTAAGTCAAAAAGGAAACGTTAGTTAGCTCGTGTGCCATTCTGGATTCAGGGACAATGCTAGAGCACGGCGGATGGAGAGAGCGGCGAGGCTGCGCCGGCCAGAAGGCACGCACTGAATCAGATATCCCCGATTTGCAACCGAAACGCTTTGAAAAGGGACTTCCCGCAGCAACGTTCATCGTCGGGCTGCAGTCGGATGTGTCAGATCCACAGACATCAATCAGTACGAGCTCTCCAGAACTGGGTATTTCCAGCCAGCCAGCTTTAAAGACGCTACAGCAGCACCTTGAAAAGACCGGCACTTGGACTCTGCTATCTCGTCGGTTTAAGAATAGTTTTAACTTTCAGCTACCCGCCGACTCTCACGGGGAGAGCCCTTTCAGTAACCACTGAAACGCCAATGCCAAACCGGGGATTTTGTTTCGATTTTCACATATTCTCATCGCAGTTTAACAGAGAGGATTCATGAGATGGAGGGGAAAATATTTCAGTAACGTGCCTGCTTGTCCAACAGATCAAGCTAACCCCCGCTTAGGCTGGTAGAATATCTGCTATTATTAATTGCTTCGATCTCTGCCTTTTTGCCCCGAAACGATAAACTCCCATACAAGGCGAGGCAACGAAGCGGTTGCTCTCGCTGCAACGCCGTTACTGACTGTTCTCAATACGTTTTTCAGTAACACCAGAATTAAAGGAGCGAAATTGTCATGGAAAACCAAATGCCACCAAATGTCTGACATAAACCCTTATTTGTAAACAAAAGAGCCTGCTGCATGCAATGTTTCAGAAATACCAGTGGCCCTGCTGCAATTTTGTACTATAAGTCCTAACTGAATTTGGCGTAGGTGACAAATGTGCAAGCTGGCCTTTACGGCGGAGACAGTTAATTCTGGTCCTTGAATCAAAGCCTCCCAATCGCTATTCAAAATTACTGCTCGAAAGGCGTTTTCTCATCTGCCCTTATCTATTTCTCTTCTTGCTGTACAGAGCCAAATGTAGATTTTTTTCTTCCTTCGCTTTTCCTAAGAATCTTTATTAATTTTGTCAATCTCTGAATGGGATTTTTTGCATAGTCGGTGTCTTCATTTGTTACCCTAGACGCCTTTCAAATGCGCCTCCAGGGCCCATTCGGTACCTTGTAATATTTCGGGGACAAAAATTTTCACTGTGTTTGTCTATGTTTTACATAAAGTCGATTTTGGAAGTGTTACAAAAGCCAGCGATTGATTAAATACTAAATGGAAGTACAAGCCCACCCCAGATCTCCCACCAACAGCCTATTAAAAAATAATAAACCCCAAAATGTACCCTAAGAAAGCCTTCCGCACGTTAGTAAATACACAACTTCTATATAAACTGTGGTGACAGGGACAGAAAAAGAACAGTACGGTGTTGCTGCACCGATCCACATCACTTGTGTTGTGTGAGATTGTGTGTGCCCATAAATTTTGTATGTGAATATAACAAGCATATGTATAATGCAACAGATCCCATAGATACTGCAAATGTATATGCCTTTGGTAAGTGGGAGGGTAGATAAAGAAGATGAGTGGGCAGTATACAGGATAGAAAGAGATTTATTTTGTGGACAAATGATATATAGATGCCACAGGAAGATAGAGAGAGAGAAAAATGAACTGAGCGATAGAGTGATGACGGAAAGGAGAGATGGGCAGATAGACAGGAGAGAACTAATTTGCAGAGTGATGGTGTTATGGCCAGATGTGCAAAGTTCACAGGCACAGCGGTTGCCTGGATAAACTGCTGGAAAGCTACGCTGGAGGGATTCAGTGACACATAACTGCAATGGCCGGACAGGACCGAGATGGCTGGTACCGTGGGGCTGGATGGCACAGTTAGTAAACGGACCGACGGACAGAGAGGAGACAGACACACTTGGTAGGAGCCTGCATGCAGTGGACAAACAGACAAGGCCAACACGACGAATGAAAGCTCAATAAATGGGAAACGAATGGAAAGGGAGGATGGGTGAATGCAAGCCCCGACAGACAGATGATGCAGTGAACCAGATGAATGTGCAGGGCAGACAGACGAGGCGAGGGATGCAAGAGATGGAGTGGGACAGGCGGAGGAGGGACAGTGGGACGCACAGGGACGGAGGAAAGCCACGGAAGGGCTGCCGGAGGGAAGCCGGGGGCACGGAGGCTGCAGAGGGATGGAGGAACACAGCGAGGGGAGTTGCAGGGCACAACCCGGGGAGAAGCCCGGGCACAGGGGCACACGCTGGGAGGACGGGAAGGAGCGGGCAGGGCTAGGGCGAGCTGGTGCGGGGCAGAGGGGAGAGCGGATGAGGCAGCGGGCGTGCGGGTGCGCCCGGCAGCCAGGTGCTGCAGCAGGCAGGCGGACAGGCAGGGCGCACAGGGGGACAGGCAGCAGGGCCAAGCGAGGCGGTCAGGGGAACTGCCAGGGGTCAGGCAGGGGGAGAGAGAAGGTGCGCGGGAGGACAGGCAGGGCGAGCGGGAGGACTGACAGGGGTCGAGCCGGGGGACTGACGGGGGAGCGGCAGGACAGGCAGGGAGAGCGGCAGGGCAGGGGGCCGAGGCAGGCCGGGCAGGGGAGAGCGGGCGGCGGGGGCGCGGGGCCGGGCGGCGCCCACCTGTCTCGGCGAAGCTGATGATCTCGGAGACGGGGTCGTGGGCCGGGGGCCCGGCGCTCGCCTGCCCGTCCAGGCTGGGGATCTCCACGCGGCCGTCCTCCCGCACCTTGCCGGCGTGCAGCTTGCGCAGCGCCGTGACCATGGCCGCCTTGGGCACGGCGTGCGTGATGTTGGGCCGGTCCCGCATCTGCAGCCGGCTCAGGATGTGCCTCTTCACCGCCTCCAGGAAATCCCCGTCCACCTTGCCCGGCTCCTCGGGCCGCCGGAAGCCGCAGGAGGTGCATGTGTCCTGCGGGGAGCCGCCGGCGGGAGCCGGCGGGGTCGGGGTGGCCGCGGCGCCCAGCAGGAGCAGCCCGCAGGCCAGCAGCGCGGCCAGCACCCCCCGGCGAGCCGCCCCGTCCATGGCGGAGGAGCGGGGGGCCGAGCTGGGGGCCGCCCCGAAGCGCCGCAGGGAGCCCGTCTGCAGGCAGCGCCGCTCCGTGCGCTCCGCGGCGCGGAGGGGGCGGTGGCAGCCAAGCTGGGGGGGCCGCAACCGCTCCGCGCAGGGGGGGAGCCGCGGCGGAGGGAGGGGGCGCCCGGGGAAGCGGCGTGTGCCGCCGGGGAGGCGGAGGGGGGAGGCTGCACACGCAGGCACCGAGGGCGAAGTTGGGGGGGGGGGGGGGGCAGCAGGCTTGGCGTGCACGGAGAGCCCGGCTCCACGGGGGAGGGGGACGGCAGCAGGTGAGGGGGTGGCTGCGGAGCCCGGGGAGGAGGGAGGGGGAGCGGGGAGCGAGCCGGAGGTGCGAGGGGAGCCGGGGAGCAGGGGGGAGGCGGCGCCGCGCTGCCCCGGTGCCCCGCGCCGCTTCAGAGGGGCATCCCCGGGCGCAGCCGCTCCTGGTCCATCGCTCGCTTCGGCAGGTCCGGGCGGGCCGCGGAGAGGAGCTCTTTAGTCCAGCGTCATTGAGGGGGGTCAGGGAGATAAACGAAGCAGATTTATATACAATCCAATTTATAGCCTGGAAGGAGGAGGGGGGGGGGAGAAATGCCACTTGTACCCCCCCGCCCACTCCGCCCCCGCAAGACAACAATCCACAGGCCGTGGGTGCAGGTCTCTCAGCAGGTCGGCTCCGCGCCTCGCCGCTCGGTTGTCCCCCTTCAGCGCCCGCTGCTTCTCAACGTGCCATCAAAGTTGACCCGGAGCATAGCTGGGGAGGGGCCGGGGGCGGCGGGGAGGGGGTACGCGGCTGGCAGCTCCACAGTTGCGAGTCTTCTCCCCCCACCGCCCCGCTTATTATTAGCGAGATGCTTTTATTTTCAAAGCAGCGCGGAGGGTCCGGAGTCCGGCGAGGATGCTGCGGCGGCGCCCGGCGCGGCCCCCCGCCGCGGGCAGCCGCCCCGCACGCTGCGCGGCCGCGGAGCGGGGAATCGGCGCGATCCCGGCGATCCCAGGAGAAGCTGCACGGATCCACTCGGTCAGACCAGCTCTTCGGCTCGCTCCCTCGCTCGCTCTTTTTAAACAATATCTCCCTTGTTGGTGGTTTGGGTTTTATTATTATTATTGTTATTATTATTTTAAGTGTGATTTTTGTTGTTGTTGTTGTTGCTGCCGCTGCTCCAGTTAATCTGTCTCCCTCTCTCTCTCTCCCCGCGTCTTTTTGATCTTTCGCTCGCCTTGTGCTGGCTTGAACGCTGTGTTTTGTTTTGTTTTGTTTTTTTTAACGCGTCTGATGTTCCCTCTCGGATCCGCAGTGGAAGGTCTCGGGGAAGCGGCTCGCTCCTCGCTTATCTTCCTCTGATCTCCTCCTGCTAATTTTCCCCCCCTGCAAAATCACGACATTGTGGCACTTTCTACTGAAACTTTTATACAGGAGTTAAAACCACGTGGGAACTCCAACCTATAACAGAGACGCCATGGGTTCCTCACTATTTAGGAGATTAAGTTAAGTCTTTTGCCCCCTGGGCTATTACAGTAACTTCCTGATGTGGAAATATTAACTATGCTGTTTCTTTAACTCCCCCCGTCCCCTCCCTCCCTCCCGGTTCCTGCAAACACACCCACCGCACACCGACCCGCGTCCCCGTCCCGTCGCCCGGCAGGACGGACGGACGGACAGACGGACGGACCCCGAGCGGCAGCAGCCCCGGCCCCCCCTCCCGCCCCGGTCGGGAGATGGATGCCCCCCCGCCCCCCCAGTGTTCTTTGCCTTTTAAGCACTTGAAAGAAGAAGTCATTAGAAAGTTTACCGTCGGGTTGGCTTTGCGACGGGGCGGGTTTTTGTTTGTTTGTTTGAATGGGCCGGGTAATCGGGGCGGGTGCCGGGGATTGTGTGTGTTTTCCGTGGGGCAGGAGGGACGCGGGCGCGGAGCCTGGCGGAGGCAGCGCGGGGGGGGGGCTCGGGGCGGCGGCCGAGGGGAGCCGGGAGGGGAGATAACGGGAACGCCGCGCTCCCGCAGCCGCGGCGGGGAGCCGGCAGGAGCGGCGGCCCTGCCCATGCCCTGGGAACGGGTTTTCCTCCGCGGGGCAGCCTCGGGCTCCGGGGGGCCCCCAAGGCCAAGGGGGGGGCTGTGATTCCCCCCGCAGGCGTCAGGAGAGGTTCCCACCCGGCTCTCCCCAACGGCCGAACCCGGGGCCAAGAGACCGGGGGCGTGGGGGAGCCCGCCGCGCCTCCGCGGCCGCGGCACCGGGGTGCGATAGCGAGCCGCGCTGCGCCCCCCGCTCCGCGGCGCCCCGCGGCACGCCGCCCCACGCACCCCCCCCCGCCGCGCGGGCACGCCCGGGGCCGGGCACCCGCGGCGCGGCTCACCTGCGCGGTCCCGCGGGCCGGTGCGGAGGCCGTGCCCGGCAGCCGCGGCCGCTGCGCGCTGCCCCGCGGCCCTGCGCGCCGCCGCCGCGGGGAAGCCTGGGCAGACGGCGCCCCCTCTGGGCCGCGCGGGGAAGCGGGCGGCGGGGCCGGGGGGGCACCGGGCGAGCGGGGCAGCGGCGGGGGCAGAGCGGCCCGCCGGGCCCGGGCAGCCGCTGTGGGAGCAGCTGAAGCCCCGCTGGGAATCAGCGGGCGGAGGCCGGGCCGCCGCCCCTCCGCGGCTCGGGCGCACGGAGGGACCGGCGGTGGCCGCGGTTCCTGCTGGCCGGGTCGGAGCGTCCGGTCCTGCAGAGGCGGAGGGCCGGGGCTGGGAGCGGGAGATGCGCGCTGAAGCCTGGGCAAAGGAGCACCTGGGGCTGAGCCTCCTCCAGCCCAGGAGCGGGCCCAGGCAACGGGGCTGCCGGCTGCGCTAATTACATCTGCCGTTTTCTTTCCTTTATTTTTTCTAACAAAGAAAATCTACCTTCAAGAACGAAAGCGAATCTCAAGACCTTCATCTTTTTCATTGAGCTGAATGGTGGTTTTCAAGGGGCAGCAGAAGCAGGACACAAAAATTTCAAGCATGACAGCTAAGAACCCCCTTCTGTGCATTTCAGTTTTTAAAAGAATAAAACTTCTCCTGTATTCCTGGACTGCACACATGTGAGCTCTGTTAGTTGTCACTAATACAAGCAACGCAAGAGCGTAGAGAGGGTCAACTGGAGGATCAGCTCGTTACTGTGATTTAAGAATAACAGGGAGAAATGCTATTCTCATCATAAATATTTTCTTTCTTGTTCTGTACTGCAAAGGAAAGACATTTAATGCTGTGCTTCAAAATCACATGGCAATTCCAATCTGACTGTTCATGTTGGTTTTAATATAAGCACTGTCTAATTGCCTATACAGCACTGTAAATCAAATCCTCGGTATCACTGGAGCTACCCTGACAGGAGATCAGAATTAGATACAGTATTTCCTCCCTGCCAGTAACAGGTTTTGAATGGAAAGCCTGGAATGTAAAAAAAGAAATAATGCTAAAAATCCAATCACTCTGACATCCTGTGAGCTAATAAGAGCACGTGAATGCAACAAGCTTAGTACTTCACAGTAATTAATTTGACAGCAAAGAGCTAACAAGAAAACAACAGGCAGAGCAGTGATGACTGGTTCATAGAGGTCACTGTCAAACAAGAAATAGGTGCAAACACAGTCCCTCTCCCTTTGAAAACAACTATTTCATTGCCCCAGTGAGAATGAAATGCCAAAGTGGGAAAATATCATGTCTTCGGTGGGGATAACAAATCTGGGAAGGTATTTCTAGCAGTAAAACAAGGTAGAGCTTTTCTTTTTTGCATGCAGTGACTTTTAGTCATCCCTGTTACTCACTGCGGTGGCATGTTTTGGCTTTTTTTTCCCTGTCTTTTTCAGTTAGCCAAAGCCATTTTGCATATTCAAATATTGGGAAGACTTATCTTCTCTAGCAATTACTACCAAACTAATACACTAATAACCTCTATTGTTATTTAAAGTGTGTCCAACACAGCATTCTGGAGGCAGCTCTCACACAATGGACTTTCTCTGGCTTCCTCCTAGAGAAGAACTTAATCAAACCTCGGATGCTTTCAGGCAGAAGAGCCTACAGGGAGAGCAAACAGGGTTAACAGAAAGAAATGTGCCATTTGATTTCTAATCTTGCTCAGGGAGCACGGCCTATTGATTGAGCCATAAAGCTCTGTTAATTTTAAGATCTCAGCTTTCAGTTCTTTCCCTTGGGCATAAACTTGTTGCTTACACATAGCTTACACTATCAGGGAAAGGGTAGCTTCACACTCCCCCCAGCCCCGCTCCGCTCTCCTCCCCTCCTCCCCTCTATTCTATTTGTTCTGAGCTTATCTGTGCGAGGATACATTTTCACACGCACCTTCTCAAACCGGCTGCTATTCATCTGGTTCAGGGTCATGCTTTTCCATACCTTAGATGCAGGGGAAAACGGGGAAGGAAACGGCTCGGATTTGTGCTTAATGGGCAAGCACACGGCTAGCCAGGGAGCCCCGCTGTGAGAAGGTGCAGTATCGGAGGGTGTTTTCTGTAGAAACATCAGGTCTCATGACTGGAATCTGATGGTTATTGAAGCTACTGGCATAATGAAATCAGTATGAACTGAGATCCTCAGCCAGTGTAAATCGGCATGTTTCCGAGCCATCAAGCCACTACAACCCTTTCTCTACAACCTAGATATTTGCTTACGCGCGTTTTTCTCAGGAGGCGGCAGATGCAGAAGTCAGGCTTTTGCAGAGGCCGGTCAGCGCAGCTCTGCACCTTCCCGAGTCGGTGGGGAGCTCCAGGAGCCGAGCAGACAGCGAGGGCACAAGGCAGCTCCCGCACGGCTCTGTGTTACCATGATGCTCTCGGTGGGACCATAACAATTTACACTAGCAAAGGACCTAGCCCCTCACGTATTGCTATAGCACCTTTTATGCTCTTGAACCATTAATAATATCTATTAGGTAACCTTACTAATCCCTTTGAGGAAGGATTTTCTTTACTGTACTGATGGCTGAACTGAATAAAGCTTCATATACCAGAGGCCCCGTTTGCACCAGAAATGCTTCTCCTTTGATAACCAGCAAATACAAGTTTTACTAGCACAAGCATCTTTTTCTGCAAGCATTTCCCAAATAAAATAGGCTATACTGGCAAAAGCACTTTTTTTTGCTCATATAGCTGCATCTATATGGGGGATTTTTGCACGTAGTGAAACGCAATCTGTTTTAAATGGCACTTCAGAAGAGCATTGCTATCCCACAGAAGTTTCAAGGCTAGACCTTGAAGTATATACTTCTGCCTCGTATCTGAACCAGCTTTTTACAAGGTGGCCATTGTCATCTTGCTGTAAATATAGAGAAACTGAGACGCATGGTTACAGGGGCAGGCTGGGAGCACTGTGCTCTATCTGGAATTTGTATTCATGCCATCCTTTTGCTTCAGATGAAATTATGTATCTCTAATGAGATTGATTCCTCACTACACACAATTACTTTTAAAACGACGGCAACAAAAACAGTGGATGTTTCAAAAGCACTGTAATTCTGTAGAAGGGAAAGTCCTATTGAAAATCAAGTAGGTAAATGTTGTTCTGAACAACCTGGATATTTTCTGAACTGGCAAAGGTAGACCTAACTCATGAAACAACACGCACTAAGAGGTTAATCTGGTTCCTTTGCTCCTGCCTGTGCTTCTTTAACAGAAAACCGTATGTTAAAAGAGATTTGCTCTCTTTAAAAGAAGGGTCCTACTCTGAACACCACTTGGAAAAAGGTGGTATAGCAGGCAGAGACAAAGGACCTGACCAGAGTGGGAAGTCCTCATCTAAAGCAGGTACAACGAGAATCTGGAAGATGAGTCACAGAGAAATAAAACAGAACCCTCAACAGGTTTGGAAGAGCACCTATTGAATGCCAGCTCCTCGCACAAGTGTCAGGCAGGATGGGGACACGGGGCAGGCAGCAGTACAGGGTTGCAGGGGTATAGTCACAGCCTCAGCCTCCCATTCCCACTGCACCTGCTTTAACGCGGCTGTAGTCCCGCTCCCTTCAGCTCAGCTACCTGGCAGTGCCTCACGGGCAACATGTTGGCCGATCGGTCCTCTTCAATGACCCCTTCGAGCTCCGGGAAGGTTTGCATCCAAGCTCCCAGGTTCGCTGTGGGGAACGAAGTGCAGATGGATCTCGTGCGCCATGAAGCGATGCAGGCAGGTACCTCGCCTCCGGCAGGTCTCCGCACAAAGCAGCCTGCCCTTTGGCGAGAGGACCGAGTTCAGGGACCTGCTTCAATTTCCGAAGTAAAGGGACCGACCACCATCGGGTGGATACCCCGTGTGATATTCAAAAGCTATCCGCTGCTTGGTGACAGCCCAGAAGTGCTCCTGTTTTCCTCGCACAGTGTGTCCTCTGCAGTCCAAAGCCGTAGCCTTATAACCAGACAGTGACTTCCTCTGAAGTTGCTTGTATTGACCTAAATAGGTTGGGGCGGGTGAGGACACACAGACAACATGAAAAAGCTCTGCTGGTTGCCCAACAAAGAAGTGTCTGCTTTGTGGTGAGCACTTTTAACATATAAGCACTTTTAACATACTGTTAAAGAACATGATTTTCATGTTTGTTTAAGTTCACACCAAAAGCCTTGCAAAGTGAGTAAAAATAAAATCTGCATTTAAGTGGTAAACAAAATAGTTAAAATGACTTCTCGTAATTTGAACGCTACATAGTGAGGCAATGCTTTTAGAAGTCAACAGGTATATTTCTTCTATACATCCAGCTGTGACTGATACATCTAACAGATCAGGAAAACGAACAGTAGGATGGAGCAATGTTAAAATCAGCTGTCCTGAGAAAATCAGTGATTATCAGGGAGTGGTGACAAGATGGAGAGGTTTCCCTCCAATTTTAAATGGAACTCAGTAGCAAAAAATGCCTGGTAACTTTGGAACGCCATGAGAGAAATGGGGTACAGGAGCTCGAGTCATCTCATGTGGGGCAATAAGTAGCACTCGAGGAGTACCCTAACATAAGCCACCTTCTCTTTTCTACAAGCAAGTAATACAATGTAAAGGAAGTGTCTACGCTTACTGCCCGTAGGACGGGCTGCAGCACGAGGCCTGTGCTCAGGCCTGAATTTCTTTCTCTGTACCCCATTTTCACTAGCTGTAAGTTGAGGATGACAGCATTCAACCTTCTGTTAGTTGCTTTGAAATCAAGTGGAGAAAAGCAACATACATGAATTCATCCTCTTCATGGAGCTTGACACTAACAGTGTGGCCTTGGTACTGTCTGTCAAAAGTCATTTTCAGTCTTTTCATACTTAATTGTCCAGTTTTGTTTTTCATAAGTCCTTTGTTATATCAAACCAAAACTGTCGTGCAGTTTGGCTGTTTGCATAAGAACATGGAGTGGGTTTTTAAAGATGATTGTGATGAGGTTGACTGATGCATTCACTGTTGGGGCAAGGAGCAGAGCAAGAACCGAGCAAGGGGCCTTTGTAACAGCACCAAAGTCCCCCAGTTCAAGCAAGGAGGATCTTCCACTGGGGCCAAGCAGCAGCACTGTCACAGTTAGCGGAGCACTATCAATTTATCCCAGCTGAGAGCTGGATTTACAGTCATTTGCCCAGTGCTATTTTGCTATTGTAGGCCCTTAGCAAGTACGTTCAGGCTGTGTCACCCTCCACATTTGCTCCATTGACATTAGCTACAAGCAAGGTCCTCTGCTACCACCCATCACCGATGTTCCAGTACTACTAAATCACATGAGAGGGTTATCAACAAAAATTTCGGAACCGCCTTCTGCCCTGCTCAGTATTTAACATTTATAAGTCAGTGCTGCCTGTCCCCTCATGAGCGAATAGCTTGAATATGCCCCGAGATTAAAACAAAATAGATTGTAAACTCTGTATGACTTGGGTGCTAACATCTGTCATTTCTTCCAAAACATCTGAAAGAGCACAGCCACTGCGACAGCTCAGGCTGTCCCCTTGGCTGAGATGTTTACTGAGATGTCCCCTCAAAAGTGTTTTAAGATTGCAGGAGCTTTTCACTCCCCAGGTTACAAACAAGTCTTGTTCTGTTATTTCTCCACCATGATCTCCTCAGAATTTGGGCAACTTATTAACAAAGAATAACCCTAAAACTTCTCCGCAGCCCTTTGCCCTTTCTGAGCAAGAATCTTGCCCCCCCGCTCCCAACATTTATTGCTGTGGTTTAGGTCCTTACCGAGAGCATTATTAAGAATAAATCATAGTATGTGGAAATATTACTGTGAAATACGCTGGTGCTATTATACAAAGGCAAGAAAACCACCACTCTGGAGACAGCAAGAGCAGGAGCACATGGGTCACATTAAGCAGACATTGGGTCCACTAAAACTACACAGGTACTGAAGTGTTAGGAGGTACAGGAGGTAGCAGAGCTACAACAGGAAAGTGTGTTGTTCCAGTTTTTTTGCTTAAAAGATGAGAGAGAGGGCCTAGGGGAGGGGAACGCATGAAAAAGAAAAGGATGAAACTTTTTTTTTTTTGGCTACCCCAGATGGGGTTTTCCTCTGTTTAAATGCTGAAGGACAGAAAGATTTTAAATTAAAATCTTAATAAATATAGCCCTGAGGCTAGTAACATTATTACATCCAAGATGATTACAGCAACTAAGCCACAAAAGAAATATATATATATATTTATTTGAAGCATAATAAGCCTCAGTATTTAGTTAGGAGAAGGCTAGGCAGCTAACTGACTTCCAAACTAGTGAATTTTCCATTCTGCTCTGCCGAAAGGATAAACCAACACAGCACATATTTTGCACAGCTTTGTTTCTTTTCTGTACAAGATCGCATTATTACTGCTTATACTTTAATATATGTATAAAAATAAATAAATTATAGTTGCTCTGATCATGTGCATGAGGGTTGGCAGCAAAGTACCCCAAGTTTGTAATATGCAATAGGAGATACAGATAATTAGTGAGCTTCATCGTGAAAAAGCAATCCAGGTCCTCCAGCTTGCTTGAGCGAGGCGTGTTCTCCTTGAAACGTTTGCCTTTTTCAGTTGATCCTAGTCTCAAGACAAGGTACCACACTTTACTTGTTTGTGCGTTGTTTTGTTTTTTTTTTAATTATGGGACTATTTTAATAAAGGATATAGGGAAAATACAGGAATACAAAGAAAAGGATACAAGCTGATAAAGATGATTAAATCATAGAGCGACTGCGGAGTGGGTCATGAAGTGTTATAATCCCCAACTCCCCTCTGCTTTCTGCCTCAATGTGTTAATGCATCACACTTTAGTACAGTGACACTTTCAGCCCTAGGTGGAAATTCACACATGATGAAGAGGTGGAGGAGGATTTCCAGATGGTCAGACCTCAGGGAGTGCGAAAAGGTGGGGGGAGGAAGGGAGAAACTGCTGAAGGGAATCGGACTTTGGTCACATCAGTAATTTCCAGCTGAAAATGGAATATTAAAAAAAAAACCAAACAAACCTAAAAAAACCCAATCACCAGTGATCCCATACCAGAGCCAGGTGCATTCAGGTTTGGATGTTATGCATGATAAATCCTCACCAGTGCTCATTGTGAAAGATCCCTTGGAAATATTGGTTTATTTGTCTGCAACAGTGAAAGGTGTGAGCTTCATTTCCTTGGCCAAATTTCAGCATGGGTACTAAAGCATCCCGACATAGATCCAATTAGTTGTTTTCTTCTCCATAGCTCCTCTTTACTAGAGGTTATTATATAGTGGTACTTGCTCTGAATCGTGCATGAGTTTTCCCTCCACAGAGGCTGTATTTGGCTGCTGCACATCCTTTGGGACCCTCTTCTGCAGGGCCACCTCTCCAAGAGCAGTGAAGGGCACTGAGAGAGAAAATACAAGGCTTGCAGCCAGTTGGTCCCATCACACCCCAAAACAGGCCCCACTTTCCCTTTAGGGGAGTATAAGGCAGCAGCTGCTATCACACAGCTGGACTTCTCTAAGACAACCTCATTTACTGGGGCCTTTTGGGGGGAATGGGAAAGTAGTCATGGTCCAGAGTTCAAGGGGTCTGGTCCTTCAGGGTGAGAGGTGCTCGGGCTGTAGAAAGAATTAGCAATAGATGGTATTTTGCACACCCACCACTCTTTCCAGATATCAGGGTTAGGGGAAATTTAAGATAATCAATTATTTAGGCATCACAGTACCCCTATAGTGGGGAGGGTTGGTGAACATAGTCTCATCATGACATAAAAAGCAAGCATTAGGTATGACAGCTCACGCTGCATTTCTAAGGGCTCTTGCTTCATTTTCTTACGCGTTCCTTGGGTCAGAGCATTTCCCCTACCACAAAGTGGACACTAGAGATGCCAATGGTGTGCAGTCACAATGGAAAGGAATATTTTGTTTAATATCACCAGTATGATTGCATGCTATTTACCCGTACTTCCTGGATGGCAACTAAGTAAATTGACCACAGCCTGATGAACTACTTGGACAAATCTCATGAGAAATGAGGCTGTTGCGCACAGTTTCCACTTTGGGGAAATGTTTGTTGTATGTCCACTCCCAGGACAAACCACGTTGCGTACAGAGGTCAGCAAAAATCGCAAGGAGAGAGATGACATTGCTTTGCTTTATTCAACTTCTGCTAGTGCAACTTCAAGTCTGTAGAATTGGTGGGTTTAACTGTATTGTATTCTTCCTCCCATTAACTGACTTTACATGTTAAAATCACTTATGTCATAGTAAAATGTGAAGAAACCTCAGGCATCTGATGTGGTAGTGACTTCCACAATGATGTATTCAAGATGCCCAGGTGCCTATCACTGGCTTAGTGGCAAGCCAAAAGCCTCTGAGCCTTGTAAAGCGTGCAGCATCCATCTCGGACTTCAGTCCCTTAAAATGACTAGATGAACATCTCTGACTTTCTTCCCTAAGACTCAGTGCAGCAGGTGTTTTCAGTCTGCCCACCTTCCAGATCAGGTGTCCAAAAATGCAGCAATAAATACAATTTTTTTTCTTCCCTTTTTCTAAAAGAGCTCAAGGTGGGTGGAGGGGATGGGTGTATGCTATTTTTATTTGTACCTTAATTTAGTCAGTAGTCCAACAGTTCATGAAAGAAGAGCTGGGCTCAGTCCGCTTTCCTGCCTGACAGGAGTCCCAGGGAGCATGGGAGGCAGGTCAGGTCCTCTCAGAAGGAGCAGGCTATGGGATGATGCTGGGACAGGAGCACTCTCCAAGCCTCCAGTGCAGTCAGTGTGTGACCAAAGAGAACACGATCCCACAGCTCTGTAGGTAGACAGTTCAGAGATGCATAAGGCCAGGCCTCCCTGCTAGCCAAAACATCTGGAACTACCCAATTCACATGAGACCAGCTTTAAAAGGACAGAGGCAGTCCCCTCCTTGGCATGGAGCATACCCTCGTAAGTGCACTCCGCTGGGAGAGGAAAAATACATGCTCCCTGGCGCAGAAGGGAATTGAGCCATGTGAAATTCCCCGTGTTCGGCACTAGCCTTTTGAGCACCGAGCGTAGTGTATACAAAACACTGCTGCACTGCCAACCACCCTGCCTTTCCCTTGCAAGAATGGACCCACGCTCTGTTCCTGGAAGAAAGCCAAGAGAAAGCCTAAATTGTGAAGCCCAAGGGATCCTCAGCCCCCAGGCAAGGCAGATTTAAAAGGTTGTGTTCCTCATCACTTGTTCAGGCAGCGAAGCAGCCTCTTGGTTTTGGTGGCTGCCATTTTGAGGTGGTATATGGTGCAGGAAGCATCGCTACAAAAGGCAAAGATTTGGAGTTTGTGGTGGCTGCCAAGAACAGGCATTGCAACACTCCACGGTGATGCCCAAGACCTTTTGTAAGTCTGCTTCCCCCAAACCAAAACAATCGCTGCCGTTGCCATGCTAGCAGTCCACAAAGCAATAGCAGATGGAGCTCCCCCAGAGTCCAAACCACTGTGCGATAAACACTGTACAGATCCAGGTCTGCCCAAAGAGTGGACATTACAGGAGAGCAGAGAGATCACAAGTTAAAGTTGCCAAATGACTCTTCCCCCTCTTTAAGTGAGGGGGCACAAACTTGCAGGATTGAGCCTGTAGCAAAATTGGTCCTGCTGTAACTTATCTTCTATCTAGGTAATAGGGCTGAATTTGTTTAACAGTAGCTGTAAAGAACAATAAAAGAATATAAGTAAGTAAGGGTGAATTTAGACATGGCAAACACTTAACTGTATGTATTAAGACTTGAAAGTAAACAAGTGGTTGATAGCAGTTGGAGACTGTTTTACAGCAGAAGTGGAAGAGCTGAATGAATAGAAGATTAAATGGATAGAAGTAGAGTATTTGCCAGTAACATGACTGCTGCTGTGAACTACTACAAGCATGCAACAAGGAAGGAGTAAACAGGTTCCCATCCCCATGGCTGGGATGTTTTGTTATTTAGCAGAGACCATCTGGTACACAGCAGAGAAGACTTCATCTTCTCCCTATGGTCTTCCAGGTTTCAGAGGTTAAATTCTAGTTTTGGGCTTCTGACACAAAGATACATGGAAAAGGCTTTCCTAGCAGGAAATGTGAGGCACCTTTAACTGGGAAGCCAAAATTATCAGTCTTGCTAAGACACCTTTCCTACCCTCACCCCTTGGGTTAGCTCCCAAAACAAGAGGAACCGCAAAGGAGCTCGTGACGACCAAAAGGGAGACTCTGCCAGCAGCAGAGGGAAGCAGGGGTTGCTCTGTGCGTGTGTCACTTGCTGCAGCCTGTCTGGGGTGATGGTGTTGTCAGCAGGAAAGGGTTACCAGGAGAGGTGGGGCTGCTTGGAAACAGGCCTGGATGCTGCAGAGCTTTTCACCTTTCGCTTCCTTGGCTTTTCTGCAGCTAGGAACAGGCTGTGAGCCCATTCCAATTTCTATGTTCAGGATAAGTCTTCATCAACTTGTTTAACTCCAAGTCCTGTTTTTTTAGGAAGAAAGAGAACAGAAAGTAAAGCATGCATCCCTTTGTCACAGACTCACATTTCAAGTGCTCCAAACCCATTTAATACCTTGGACTTTACCTGATTTTTGTCTCATGGGGAAGACTGTTCCCCTGGAACCTATATCCCCATTTCTTTCCAAAAAAGAACAACAAAAGATAAGTTTTAACTTGGTGTTGATGCAATATTCACCCCACCCAGAACACTGCAACCAACTTTGAAAGCTCATGTAAAAAACATGAAGAGTAATTTTTACTTAGCTCTTGTTATGAACAATTCAGAGATAAGAAACAAGGCAAGACACGTCTCAGCTGCAAGTGTGAACATGATCTCAACACTGCAACATTTTCCTTGCCTGGCTAGAGATGGGTTGGCAGCATGAGGTATATGAAGGTAGGTTACAGGTGACAAGAATGTAAAAAGCCTATTATTAAACTAGGTGTAAGCAGTCTTAAAACTTCATTAGGGCCAGCGAATTCAGCCCTGGACATTGCACCTGCTTGATTATTCACTAGAAATTAACATTAAACAAATGCTGTAAACTTAAAGCTAAGTTGGAGAGGATTCAGATGCAGCTTTTCCTGCCCTCTGACTGGGCAGCGGATGGAAAGCAGTCTGTATCATGGACAAAGTCCACATGCTTTCCTCTTTCAGGAGAGAAGTGAAGTCATCTTCATCACAAGTTTTCACCAGGTGCAGAGGACAGGTCACTTGCTGTCCTCCAACTGCAACTATAGAAAAGGAACAAACTGCAGAACTGCAGTGTGTTAAAGGTGCATTTGAGCACTGACCTATTTTTGCTCATCTGCCACGGGAGAGACATGTGGAAACATTGTGGTTTGATGGGTTTGATTAAAAATATGCTAATGAATAAAGAAAATTAAGTGCATCCCTTGGGCTCCTGGCAAGCTGCCAAGACAGACACTGGGACCACCAACAGGGGGTCCTTATGCTTCAGCTTTTGCAATCCTTCAGATTCCTACTGTGGAGGATGGTGATCCAGCGGAAATGGGGCTTAAAGTTGAGTGTTCTGTGTGTCTTGCCTCCACTCCTCTCCAAATGCCACAATATTTGAAAATTTATGCCCCAGGTGCTGGAATCAGCAAGCATAAGAACATCTTTGTTTTCATTGAAAAAATACTTCTACCATCATTGTTGAAGAAAGCTTGCAAACATGAAGCAAGTGCACTCAAAAGGCTTGGAAACAAAAAGGCTGTGAAAGAGAACTCCAAGTTCATTTTCTAAAGCATCTCATTATTTCTAAACCAAACGTAGTTTTGGAGGCCTGACTTATGGTTTTCAAGCTCCTGAGGCAAAGCTGTAAATGTGGCCTTTATTCCCACGCAGGAGAAGCTCTGCCTGCCCTCCTCCCTCCATACTGTTCAGGGAGGGAAGGGGGGGGAGGCAAACCAGAACAACTCAAAACAGGCAGAATGTTACCCTCTGCTCCACAACTGTTCACTGCACTACCGTCATCACTCAAATGGATCTACTCAAGGCACCACAGAAGAAAGCTCTAACCTGGCTGCAGGAATAGGTGACTTGCTCTGCTGCTGTTCCTCAGGTAGGAAGCAGCTCTCATTAGCAGTCTGAAGTGTCCAGCTCTCCTAGTGCTCATAATCCTTCTGCAGGTAGCTGTTCTTCCCATAGTCTGATTCACTCTCCATTGTCCTGCAGTCTTCAGAACTGGAACAGGACAGCTGACCGTAGTTGAGGACACAAGTGCCTGTCATCTGGTGGTGCTGGTCAGCACCTAAATGGAGTACAGTCACCAGGAGTGAAAGGAAAGAAGGGCTCACGTTTAGTTAAGCTGTCTGAACCCAAGTAGAAATGGGAAGATTTGAAACCCTAGGGGTAAAGATGAACATCCAAGGACAAAGAACCAAGCAGGCCCATAAAGAAATGAAAACGGAGACCCCAGAGTGAAAGAGGTTCTTCCACAGCCAAGACCAGGGCACTAACTAGAAGAATAGCTGTATTTAAATCCAAACACCTAATCCACCCTGCAGGCATTTGTTCAGCAACCTAGTAGGCTTTGGTTTTCATAGCTCCACCTCCCAAGCAGGAAACAAAGTTTTAACTTCTTATTTCTGAACCCTATCACTCTGGGCAAGGATCCTTCTGTCAGGGAGGCCTGTGTCTGACCAGGACCATCTCTCTCAGGTTCTCATCAGCTCTTCTAAAATTGAAGAGCCCGACAAACTCTTAGGAGCAAAACTGCAGGCTATCTTGGGCAATGTTGCCATGATGGTTTTCATTTAGAAGCAAGAAAGAACTCAGCTATTTTTTAGATAATTACTCCTTCCCCTAGTCCACAGTTATTTTCCTTGTTTACACCTATAGAAGTGTAATGCCATCATTTTGTGGGGAGGGTAATCATGTTACAGAGCACTCTTACAGACCACAGGTTGAGAAACACTCATCCAAACAGCGAGTTCAGTTTGTTGTATGTGTTTTCCTTTTAAAACCAAAACAGAATACTATTAAACAGTAGGGAGTAGCTTTCCTTGTCTCCCAATGCTACATGTATGCACAAGTTTGTCCTTGAATTCTGGTATTTGGCCTATGAAGCCAACATGCATAAAACCTTCGATACCCTGAACACTAGACTTTAAAAAACAAACTCTATAAACTCTGATTATATCAAAAACATGATTCTGCCTCAAAGCCAAGTAACAAAGCCCATTGAAGGAAACTTACTGTAAACTCTGGAAATTAATCAACTTTATCAGGAAGGCAACCACAGAGCATACGGTCCCAGTCTCACCTCAGCATTTTACCTCCAACCCCTTTGGATTTACAAGGCTTAAGGGGCCATTTGCTAGTATTTCCCTCGTATTCCCACAATAAACACTAAGTAGTTTGTAGTTTGGGGGGAGGAGAGACTGAGGGGCAGGGGGAAAAAGATTTTTAAATAGGACATTCCCCCCTCAATTAAGGCTTTATATTGCAAAGAAAAACCAGCATCTTTAGTCACCCTTAGAAACAAAATGTTTTGTGAAGTGCTGCACAGTCCCATGGAACAATAAGTATTCTTTCTGGCATGCAAATCAGTGCTCAGTGAGCAGAACAAACTTAGACTTGCAATGCAAACTGGTTTAATGCCATAGAAATCGTAAAGCCACCATCCTCATGAGAAATGTGCTGTTCTGCTGCACACTCAAATGTTTAGGCAAGAATTAACATTAGCATTTGCATGCAAAAGGAAAATTTTAATTTAGAACAAGGTCTCCTACTGCACGAGAGAATCATATGACAGAGCAATGAGACCAGAAGAATCTAGTTAGCGTGGATTTCTACATGTAATTCAGGTAAGAGATGAATAGCAGCTACTTGTATGCTCGTCTGAGCATGTTGAACAGCCCCTCTCCATGGTAGAGCTTCTAACTCTTAAAGCCACAAGATGGAGCCAACAGTTCTCAGGAAGAGGTGTCTGTACCACCCCAGGAACCCACAGAGTATTCAGCACACAGAAGAAACCACGCTAGTTAAGTGTTCTGGTTGGGGCAGAACACAGGCAAGTATGAAGGCAGAAGCCAAGCTATGTACGTGCCATCATTCTCCAGTTTCACCCTGCTGCAACTTAAGGAAGGCCTGTTCCCCACAAGCACCTGCAGAATATCTGAAGAAAAAAGGTGCCATTCTGGACTTTGGGTACCGCTATGCAATACAGCTGTGCTCAGAACCCTCTCCTGCCTGTGACACACTTTTCATGCTACCTTTCTCTGCTGCAGAATATTAAAAAAATATTTCAGTGGAAAGGAGAGCTAGGTAAACCACCACAGCAATCAAACCCAGGGCAAACACCAGACAAGCACCACGTAAACAATATTATGTAAGTTGCTGTAATCCTTGGCCAGAAGTCATCAACTAGGGGATGTTCTGCTTCCAACTTGTATGGCATTGGCAGCAGAAACTGCACCCAAAGTCTACTGTGAATCCCATTTCTATGCCACTCCAAATTAAGTGGCATAACAGTGCAGTGAGCCTGTCCTGAACCATCCTGCCTCAGAGGCATCTCAGCTTCTCTGCTGCAGTTTGTTTATCACAAACCAACACAGAGGACAGACTCTGGCACACTCAGGAGACTAAGGATCAGTATTTCCACACAATGTTGCTTATTCTGTTATTGGAGCCACAAGACTGACTGAAGAAAGAGGAAAGCAACTCTATTGTTTACACAGTTGATACAAGCTGCCTGATGCAATTAGGTTGTGGAAAGTTAACTATGAATGAATCAAACTACTGTACCAGTTCAGTCCTGAAACACATGCAGACCATTTCAGGAAAACCGATGACAGGGTCCTCAGTCACCTCCTCCTCTCCCTTCCCACAGTCTGTAATATAATCATGTTACAGATTTGATACAAAGGTTAGTTCCGGACACTGAAAGTCAGCAGTTGCTGGGTTCAAGAATTTAGGGATTAGACATGCTTTTAGAATGCTGTAAAAATCAATAACAAACAATATTATGTCCGTTTTTCTTTTTATTATCAATAGTAATACAAATCAGTTGTATTAGCATGATAATGAAAAGCAACCAGTTTTAGACATTAAAAATGTTTGTGCAAGTTAGAGACAAAGCTCTGAAGCTATGTAAGAAAAAAAGAGTTTACATTGTATAGTATAGGATACATAGTTTAGAGGCAGTTTTATTAGATCTTGCAATCACAATCACTTCCTCTACGCTAAACCTCTTTCTTGGTGTTAGAGATAACACCTTCTCCTCCCAAGAGGAACACCTGCCATTCCCATGAAGTGTGGAGATTACAGTGAAAAATCATAGCTTTTTTGTTCCTCTTCCTTCCTTCTCCCAACTATAAAGTCAACAGGAGGTGAACATTGCAACATATGCTTATAGCAATTAAAGAAAGCTTCTGTCTACATAAGCTCTGAGTTGAATTAATAAACAGTATCCTCTTTTTGAGCAAGAATTGATAGACCTGTCAGCCCCAAGTACTGGGTTAATGCTTTGAAAAGCTTTAAAGAGAGATCTTGGTGAGCATCTAGTTAGATGCATTTCCACCCCCCACCTCTTACTACATTCCAGATTGTAGCTTTGTGCCTTAGACCTAACATATTCTTAAGCATTATATTAGCCAGATAGGATTCATCTGGAACTTCAGATGGCTATTAACATCCTACTCAAGTTTAATGCCCAGTAAATGTATGCATACATCTTTCTTTTCATCGAGCCAAGTGTTCACCTAGAAATTACAGTAAAGGCATATTAGTCTGTATAGAACACACATGGCACAAGTAACTGAAGATGCATTTCATCCTGCATCTGTACTCTCACCTAGAGAGATGCTCCTCTGAAAAAGAGGAGTCAAGTTTGCCTTTGCACTCCTGGAGTTTAACCTGGTTTTTGAAGTGGAGTTTCATATAATGACTTAGCCCCCATTATAATGGGGGCTTCTCTTACATGTTTGCTCAAACCAGAAGGAAGACTGGAACACTTGAATACCCACAGCTAAGCTACATATGGAAGATTGCATACTGCACTAAACAGCTCCCTGACTATGTTGAGCCATTACACAACAGTAATATTTGAATGCTTAAGTGCAAGTGCAGAGTCATGTCTTGCATGACCTCCAGCTTCAAATATCCAGTTACTTGCCTACAGCCACACTCCAGAAAGACTTAAGAGAACATTATACTGATGAAGAGAAGTCTTAGTCTTTAATTACCTAGCATACAAAGGCTGCTAGAATATATCAGCTTCAATACAGCCTTCAGTTGCCTCAGCTACGCAGCATGGCTAGCAGGCAGTCACACACATCCCCTCTTGCCAAAGTCCTCCTTGTTTGATGTACCTGATCTGCAAGTACTCATTTAAATTAGAAGCCAAAGCTCCCTTTACTCTGCTCACAGGAAACCCTTGAGTCCAAAGGAAGCATTTCTCTGTGCTATTTTTTATTCACTCTAGTCAACCCACCTGATGTTGATGTCTATTGATGTCCAGTGAAGCACACCTGGAAGCCATTCAAGGACCCTCAAATTGTATTGCCCCTATTTAGAAGGGCATACATTCAGGCACTTCAACCATGAGGTGGAGACAACAGGGTTCCAGTCCAGGAAGCAGTTTTATTGCCTTCCTGGTGCAAGTCAGAATGCTTGTTGCCCACTGTTATGAAGTAAACAAGGCAGCCACCTTGGCTATCATGTTTTCGGCTGTTAACTGGAAAGTTAAACTGAAGTTTGCCACAAGTACAGAAGAGGAATACTGAAAAGCTGCTGTATTTAGTCTCCAGGCCTAGTCTTTCTGGAAAAGATAGCAAGCACAGAACACTGAAGAAATGCAGTATCAAGCCATGAAACAGCAAGCACCTTCTTCCAAGTAAGTCCACCTCAGTGGTGGAGCTTTATCAGTTAAAAAAAAACACAAAACAAAAGAACCTGAGTGAGAACAGCACATGGACAGTAAGAACACCAGTGGCATACTCACTGTTCTGAGTAGAAATTCATCTGTCCTATCAAATACTGTCAGGTACTTTAAAACTAAAGAGATCAAAGGTCAAAGCATGCAAGTCTCTTGAGCCAATACAGCTGAGCTGCTTATTGTGAGCTTCGCTGAGTTCATTATTCATATAGCAAGTGAAGCTTATTCAGTTTTGTTAGACACATTTTACAATCCTCCTCAGAGGGGCTTGACGTAGATGAGCTTGTAATGTGAACTCAACTGTTGTTTATCCTTTAGGTTAATTAAGGACTTAACCTTTAGGTCTCAACTAAAACCAAACTTAAGTGAGTTGCCTTCCTCCAGAAGCAGACACTCATTTGCTGTATGCGCAATGTACACTCAGAAATGGACTTTATCCATGGAAGCTTTGTTAGCTAAGTGGTAAGCACCTAATGGGACACTTGGAGCTGTAACCTTTAGACATAGGTGATACAGCTCAAATGACAAGTTCTGTAAGCCAGTAGGCTCCCAGCCTCTGGATCAAAACTGTACTGTCAAGTTGGCTTTGTAATACCAATTAATTACACTGTTCAAAGATAAGTATTTCCAGAATTGGTTAACCATTCTTTTTGCACATACAAGATAACATTAACAAAGAAGGAATTTAACTTGACAAGAATGAAGATTACAGCACCTTTTATTTAGTACAGTTTCCCCAATCCAATGAGTTGCCTGACAAGTTGAACTAGTTATGGAAGACAATGAGTTTGCGATAAGTCCCTGTGAAACCTCAGACCAACAGAGGTTCTGGTATCTAACACATCTTACTTTTTTCAAAGTTCAGAAGTGGAATGCACAAGAGCAATCTAGTACATGTTAAAAAATGTTTTTCAACCTCAAATTACAATACTAAGTACTGAACAGTATTCACTATTCCTACACCTCAGAGAAACAGTATTTGTTAATTTAGTGCTGCAGTGTGCTTCAAACAGCCACATAGCGTATTCCTTTCACCAAGTAACTGTGTTTTAAGCATACGATTAACAAGCAAGATCAGTCACTACTTAAAGTCTCTCTACCCCTTCAAAACAGAAGATAGCCATAATTCATTCGGAGACTCCACAATCAGAAGAGACAGTTACTTGTTACTTTCCACAACAGTGACAGAAATATTTTTGGCAACTGCACTTAAACTGCATCAGAAAGCTCAGTTCAGTCAGCTGACAAGAGGACCTGCTAAGTACTGGCTTTTCTTCCATTTCTAGGCTGGTTTTTGTTGATCAATATGTGACCACCATTGTGTAACTGACAGCAAAACTCAACATACATCTCCCATGTGCTAGGTTGCTGTGCATCAGAAACAGTACATATAAAATTAACGGTGAGTAACAGACATGGCAACTGCTTAACTTCATCTGCTTTGACACCATACAACTCACTAGCCAGCTAATCATTGAGAGGTAGCACATATGCCTCACCTATTCCAAGTCATGATTGTGTGATGTGACCCATCCTTACTTAAAGTTTTCAACTTCAGCAAGACAAGAGACAGATGCAGATGTTGCCACTTTTCTAACATGATCACAAGTGTTCCAATATAAACAAAACTGATGAAATTAACACTTTGATTTTCACTATTCCAGTACCAGGGAGGGGAAGAATGATGGATGTAGAGCAAGTATCACTGAGTCTAGCCACAATACATGGAAGAAACCCAGGACAGCATTTCAAGGAGATGGTGATAATATTCCTTTTGAAGAAAGTCTTACAGTCATTTTCTCATCCCATAACACTAATTTAAGGATGAGAAGACAGACCAGTGGGGAATGCATCTAGCCAGTATTTAATTTTTGCATTGCCTAAATAAGTCTGAATTGAGTCCATAGGCTTGATTCATGAATGCTGTATTGACTAAACAGAACACAGAAGAAAATTTACTTTGAGTTGACACTCAAGTGTCAGTTGCTATTTCTTACATGGAGTGTGGGGAGGAAGCCAGCAGATTTCAGTGTAAGAAATACCAGTGACAACTAACAGAAGATGGAGACTCAAACCCTTTACCAGATGTCATCTAGCTTTTCTGCAGTTTGCAACATCAAGGAGGGCAGGAACAGTGGGGAAAAAAAAATGTTTGAACCTAAACAGCTGTACTTGTTAAGGCCAGTAGAGGTTCAAGAGAAACATATTCAGAGAAACATTAGAGTAAACTAGGAAGTTAACATGAAAGTACTTTGTATAACCAACCAGAAGGATTGTAGTTCTGAAAGTGTTTCTAGTTTTGAAAGACACAGGGAAGACGGAGCCCATTTCAGTTTAAGTAGGCATAGGTTTTGTTGGATACCAGAAATGGTTTCAAAGTTCTGTTTTCACATTTTGAAGGTGTGATATGCAAAGCAAAAGATAAGGGAGTCAATACAGACTTCCTTTCATGAATCCAGCCCTATATCCTTAGTGGTATCTTATCCATGCCACCTGTAGATAGATATTTACAGTTCCCAAGCATCACAGTAAGCAACATCTTTCTTTAAAGCTTTTCTTGTTCTTGCCACTTTTCTTGCCATTCTTGTCTTTGTTTTCTGACATTTTCTTCGCTCTGATTTCTCTCATTAAATCAAAGAATACCTAGAAGGGAAAAAGAAAGAAAGATTAAACAAGATCTACCACCAGAAACCAGATAAAAACTACCATATTCAGCAGCAAATAAAAATGTAGCACCACACTATACCCGATACAGCAGAAGCAAGTCTAGATATAGATCCCAGTGACACACTCAACATCAGAATTATGTAGCATGGCAAGAAGTAGGACAATCTCACCTGGCTACAAAATCATTCAACAGCCCTGTTTTAAGAGCTTTTTATTGAATATCAATCTTGCACAAAAGTAGCATTCAGAGTTCATGAGAACATTTGTCTGGGCCTAGCAAACACTTTCAGGCAAATCACTCGTTAACTATGCAAAGCATTTAGTCCAGTCCTCTCCATATAGCACACTCTGCTGGGTAGTATTCTGCCTGTTTTATAATTAAAAAGCTGCAGCATTCAAGTGACAGTGTCAGGCACAGAAAATTCTCAGACTAAGATGCAACAGACTCAAAGTCATTACTCTGTTTTCTTCAAAATTCTAGCCGATTTCACCCCTGTACACCTAACATCTAGGTACATAGCACTTAAGATGCAACAGCTGTTTTACTGTAGAGTTATTGGGAAAAATGATTTTTAGGATTACAGAACAAGAGCTTAGTGTCACTCTGTAGTTTGGCTTTTTTTAAGAACGGAGACCTACACAGGGTTTTGATACTTGGAAACAAGACCACACTACTGATCAGAAATAGAATAGTTTATCATTCAAAACACTCTGAAGGTTTTTAATTCTGCTACAGTATCAATGTACAATCACCACAGTGGCTGATAACACACACAAAACAGTGCTTATATAGAGGATAACCAGTATGTCACATGAGCTAGAAGACCTATGAGAGCAAGTCTGGAACACCATGCTAGTACACTCCAGACACAGTTACATTGCTGTTAAACTAGCTTTCTGATCAGTTGGGATTAAGTATAAAACAGGCTAGGCATTTGCTAGTCACATGAGACAGCTCATAGGCAAAAGCAAATCTAGGTATTCATGCTTTACTACATCAACCAGTTTATATATCTGACAGTCTGACTTTCTAGTAACATCCCACAAGTCAGAATGGTTCTTTACCAAATTTAAATTATGCTATGTCCTTTATAGCCAAAAGGTCTCAATTCAAGAGTTTCATATACACTGTTTTAACCAAGAATGAGAGAAAGATTTCCTACTAGGTAACTTATGCACCAACAGCATTTCCATTAGTAAACAAATATATACTGAAAGAACAGAAAGCTGTCTACAAGAACTTGGAGTACAACTAGCTGTAAGTGTTCTTTGTCCAAAGAGAAAACTGCTTACAATTTGTCATCTTTAAACAAATGCAAATTACCAAGACAGACCTTTGGAGTCCCTAGGGGGCCCAACAGTAATTTCAGACCATCTTCTGTGGATTAGTGAAGTAAAAAAAGGCACCCTCTTCAAGAAACCCCCACTACACACAGGATGAAGGGGAAGCTTGAAACCGCTTTTTCCCTACTGGGCAAACACTCCATAGTCGTAACTCATCTCTCTTCCAGAATAACCCACCACCACCACTGTTTATGCAAGAAGCCAGCAGCAGAAACATGCTGAGAATGACTGTCCTAAACCAGCACAGACAAGTCAGAACAGGACAGGGACGCAGCAAGAAGAATTCTTCTCACAATTCAAAGTGGTCTTGGCAGAAAACAAGCATGAAGTCTTTAACATTAGCCACATCAGATGTAGCTTTGTGGAGAAGGTGGAACAATTTATAAGTGTCTATAGCTTGATATTTATTGCTGTTATAATAGGACACAGTCTATAAACAAAACATACTTCAGGGAATCCTTAAACCCATTTACCCAATGTACTACAGGAAAGCTATAGGTTTAGGTACAAACAGTTAAAACAAGACAACAGCATTAACTTGTACTGGGTCTCTGGCTGTTCCAAGCTAGATATTTGCTTAAGTGTACACACTCCAGTAAATTCATTTACTTTTGATAATCTAGGCTTTCAGAAGCCCAGCTGTGGATTTGCTTTTGCCTCAGTAAGAGTCAAGAATTAGTCACTCAGCTACTAAACAAGTAGTAACAATCTAATTGAGCAGATGTCATTCATCTTACCTTATCTACATTCGCTCTAGTTTTGGCAGAGGTTTCTACGTACTGCACGCCCCACTCTTCTGCCTTACTTCTAGCCTCTTCTACAGGCACTTGTCTGCGCTCTTCCAGGTCAGATTTGTTTCCCACTACCAGTAAAGGGATTTTATCTTCTTCAGCCTTCACACGCAGGATCTGTTCCCTAATGGATCAGGTATTCAAAATAAAAGTATCTGTGTTAGTATAGCAAAAAAACCCCCACCCTTATCAGGTGTGGATCAAATGGTCTGCACATTAACTACTGTTTACAACAGTACTTAACCGTACATTTCCCAACAGTTGAATACACACTTTAAAATGATTCCCAGTCTAACATACTAATGCTATGGGCTTTGTACTAATATAAGCCTCACACTTCCAGGAAGGCAGTTTTACCATTTAGTTAGTAAGTTTATTACTCAGGCTCTAATAAAGAAGAAATGTATGGCAGAAGAGCCACTCACAACAGGAGTTTATATCTGAATGAGGAAAAGAGTACAAGTGCCACATTTGCCAAGTTCCACCTTGGCATCCAGTCACTATCTTCAGTTTCCAATCTACATCCCACCTCAATATAGGTCTGGGCAACATCAAGGCTTTGGCAAGGCAGTAGGCTGGAAACGGTGTAAGTTGCTGGCAGACATCATTCTTAATGGCTACCTAAGCTTTGTGTAAAGGAGAGAGTTATTAAATAGTGCTGAACTAAAATGCTAGCCACCTTCCTCCTTCCAAGACTCCAAGAAAATATTTGAACCATCAGCACTAACCTAGCTACCCTCTGTCATTCTAAAAGGACCTATCGGCATCTGGGAAAGGAGACAGTGATGCTGCAGGTCAGTCTCAAAGTCTGTGCTATTATTGGAGTAAAACGGGTTGAAGCCAGACTGACACATGCTGCTGTCCATCTAGGACTCTGGAAGAACTGTACCAGTCTACAGTTATTTTTGAATTGCTACATTTTGTTATGAACAAGAGCCAAACTAGGCATGAGCATGGTGCTACAACCCCTCATCCCACTGAGTTACCACACTACTTCAGATACTTGCACTTTCAATCCACAAAATAACTAAATGTACGTAGAGTACAGGAGAATCTCAAATAGTGTTAACACTGAAGCAGACATTCTGCTGTTGCATTCAACTGTACCTTCACACATTTTCAGATTACAGAGGCACTTAAAGCAAACACTGAATGCATAGCATCAGCAGGGGAGCTGGGGTTTAAAGACAAGCCCATAGTTCATTCAGTATTCAACTTTTTCATAGTTTAAGAATTCTGGAAACTACAGGATCAATACCACCAATCCATAGTTTAGCCCACGACACTGGTGACTCATACTACCCATTGCCCCCCCTCCTTCCTGGGGAGAGTTTTCCAAGGAGCTGGTTCTTACACATCAGCCTAACTAAATACTCATATAACTAATTTCACTATTTTTTTTATTTCTGACCCATTGAAAAGCAGGAGATTCTCCATCTCAAAGCTTCTAGGTCCTTCTTGCTCATCTTTAGGGCTAGCATTGCTTTTGACTGTTTTGTTGTGCTGGAATCTTGAACCAACACACAGTTAACCTAGTTACAGAAGTCTGACAAAAACCACAAGCTGCCAAGATAAACACTCCTACTCTTTTTCATCCAAAGCCTTAAGCCTTGTGTTTAACCTTCTATTTCAAATAAGCACACAAGCCAAGACCCAGGCTGGGTACTTCCAAGTGTCTCGTTTTCATCCTGGTTTTTGAATGATATCCCACTTTTTCCTCCACCTTATACTAGGAACAGTCTGAGTACTCAGTTTTGCAGTCCTACAACAGTTCAAGCATTTAGCTCCTTTAAGTGTTCCAGTTAGAGCAAACTGAGCAGAACAGCTCTTCTTGTGTGCCCCACAACTATCACCCTTCTGAAGCCTAGCAAAGTCAGATTATTATGTGACAGAGGAACAATATTTTCATACCTCTTAAAAGATTATGCAGTCTCCTACTACTGTTGGAACAGTACAATACATTAAGAATCTGGACCAAAGTCCTAGAGTGCAAGGGGAGTTTGCCATAGCTTTAAGAAAACCCTAGAAATAGGTGTCCACCTTAGTACCAGCACTTGCATTACCAATTAGTATCTGTTAACCTTGTACCACTGAAGCAAAGTGAACATAAACCAGACTGATAAAGAGCTTTTATTCTGGCAAACATAAGCAACTCCTAACACTTTCCCTATGTTTTGGCAAGTTTTACTTCAAGTTGTACAGCTGACCTAGGGGAATCTCTCTGGATTACCTTCTACACTGAGGCAACAGCTATTATCAAACAATATTTAGAACACTTGCCCTGAAGAACCTGGTTACATGAGTTCTGAGACCAGAACAATGGATTAAACCCCTTGTTTTTCTTTTACACTACACAAGCAGTTTCTGTGCTCAGTCTGGTGCCGATTTTTACATTAGAACTGCTAATCCCAAGAATAAAAATGGAAGCATTTACTACTACTGCGTGTCTTTCTAGGAATACATCTGCCTACAATAGTACTTCTTGGCTGCCAACCTGTTTGGCACCAATCCATACCTGAGAGTGGAGGCTAATCCTTCCTTTCCTTAGAGCACCTGCTTCTAGCAGTAAGCAATACAGTGTCTGAAACCTGGCCAAAAGGCAGACTTAATTCCAGAAGTACTGCTCTAAGATAATTAAACTTCACATCCACAAAGACTGAAAATTGGCTTGAATACACATGTTTTAGGAGTCCAAGAATCTGTTACTTGCCTGAAGTTGCTGCTGGTGTGATGTACTCATAAGTTGAAGGCATAAAGACAGCTAGAGCCAGAGGCTGGATATTGTGGTTTAAGTTACCAGTTACTGAGAGCAAAATGGTTGGGTTGCCACTTTTACTGACCAAAAGGTAATGGACAAAAGCGCTACAGCTCTTTATCCTAAGAAGAGTTGTCAGAGCAACATAGGAATCAGATATTTTCCCCTGCCTGGGAGAAAAACTACTTACCGAAACTCTGCTGTTGCTGTAAAGGATTCATGCTCTGTTATTGAGAAGACTAGAAGAAACCCTTCCCCACTGCGGAAATAGTTATCTCTGATAGCTGCATAATCCTCCTGTCCTGCTGTGTCCAGAATGTCTATCTGAACTTCTTCACCATCCAGAACTACTTTCTTTCTGTAGCTGTCAGCCTTGGTAGGTTCATAGTCTTCTACAAACTGAAGATAAAACAGGGATTAGTGTTTAGAATTACTGCCAAATGGTCTCAGGAGTTGTACATATCCATTCTCTTTCACTTTAGTGACATTTAAATTCCCAAAAACTTTCTCATAATTCAGTCAGCTACTAAGTTCCACTGGTTTTTTTTTTAGTTTTACTATAAAAAGCAAGTTATTTAAGCACTTAATACATCAAAGAGCCAGTCTGCCTAGTCAAGAGAAACGGTCTTGCTACATGAAACACTATTCAGCAATTTCAGCACAATTCAAGGGACAAAGATACAGTATAAACTACCAGCAACCTGGTGGCATTATCTAGATCTTCCACTTCAAGAAAACGCATTTGAGTGAACTTCAGGTACAGCTATCTGAAGCTTCAACAGGTGTAGATGACAGCATCCAGCTGTTGAACGTGAAAACCTGCTCCATAGTTACACAGACACGTACTTTAATCCATTCAATATTGATGAGACTCACAAAGCCACTGCCAGTTCAACTTGTAGTTCTGTGCTGACAGTGCATGTCCAACACGGGCTCCTTACCTTTCCACCTCCTTTCTCTCAGCCTCAGAGTACAACAAAAGGCTGTGCTATGAGCCCGATTAAGCTGACTGGCCTTCACTAATGCCTACGTCACCTGTTCAGATATTCACATCACTATAGTATGTGTGGACAGCCTAGAGATAAATACTAACTACTGAACTACAGGATCATGTGTTCTTTCACGCACTAGTCTGGATTGTCTGATCCACCTTCCCATATACCAGTATGGAAGAATTCATGCTATGAACATATGCCTACTTCATCATCCAGCTCAGATGAGCTAGAATGCTTACTTCTGACTTCAACCTTAACCAGCCTAAAGGAATGTGCAACAAAATTAAAGTTCAATGCCAACTGGTAACAGCCTCTGCACACTCAGACAGGCACATTCACATTCTGCATGTCTTTTGAAGACTGTTCGTTCACTAATAAGCTTTAATTTTGTCACCCTTAGCCAAAGATGTTCCCAGAGTGCTCCCTTCTCAGATTCCTACGTTCTTCTCCTGCCAGTCAGGTCATCAGGTCTTTTGCTACTTACATTTAGTTCCCCTGTCCCACTAAAAGAGTTCAGTAAGCTGTATCCATTGGTGCTTTAGAGAAGTTGAACCAAAAGCTACTTACCTCATCATACATAAATTGAAGAGTTAGTGCAGATTTGCCCACACCTCCACTGCCAACCATAATTACTTTATGGAGGGCCAAGGAACTCTGGTTCTTGCTCTTGCTGGCAGCCATTGTCCTGCTTGCCACAGATGAAGTGCCAGGCAACCAATCAGATCTGCAGACAGAAGAAACAGTCACCATCCATGACACCAGCGACATCATGAGCATGCAGGTAAAGCATCTCACTAGTGCTGAAAGACCAGATTAAACCCCTGCCCAGCAAGCCTGAAGAATGGGCCATTCCAATGCACTGGCAAGCAAACCATGTCACTGATGTCTAAAGTACGAGTAGAAATGAGGTATTAGAACAAATACCTTTTATTAATGGTACTGCTGTCACAAACAGAAGTGCCAAAGGTTTCTCAAAGCAGCTACTAGCTGAACAAGCTGTTCTTATTTGTAAACCCATCCTACATGACTGCTATCTAGAGCAGTTTCCAAAGAAGAAAAAACACACTCTCTCAAACAAGATGAAATTAAGTGGTCTTTATTGTTCTCGTTATAAGGCTTTACACCTTTCTAAAATATTTCTTTAATGTTGATGCAGCTTAGTTTCAACCTGGAAGCAGAGCTATACCTTAGATCTGCTTACAGGTAGAAAGATGACTTTTGATCTCTCTACGTAGGCTAAGAAAAAAGCAGAGATACACGGTAAATTCTGGCAGGAACACGTTGCAAAAGCTTCTAGCAGAAAATCTTATGACATGGCATTAGCATTTATTTTATACTCTTCCTGCCTTGATGCTGCAAATCTAATTTGCTTTTTAGAAAAAGCAAAATCCTGCTTTACTGCAAGAAATTTTCAGTTCCTATTCTTCTCCTGATGTTGCAAAGCCATAAAAGAGTAAGCTTCAATAAATGAGTACTAGTGATCAAGCCTTTGTTTGTGTGTCATGCAAACTGAATAATTAATTGCTGGAGACCTCTTAAAGATAATACCGCTTTTTTAAGAGTAGCTGGACACAGTAGTTGTGACAAACACAAGCATCAGCCGCCACACTCTGATTAGCACAGATCAGCAGCTCTAAGAACAGCACACTGGGGACAGAGCAGAAGTGACCGATACAAAAAGATGTGTCGCCAGTCAGGATTCCCACACTGAGAAAACAGAGATGTGTCCTCCAGACACATGATGGCTAAAGGGGGATGCTAGGATAGCAACACTTGTGTCCTCACAGCAGGACAACTAAGGGCCCCAGCTGTTCATATCCTGGCAGAGTGCTGCAAGGAGAACAGCAGACCATTCAGGAAAGGCCGCTGTGGAAAGCAGCTATACCAGTCTTGATTAATAGCAGCGCCCATTATTCCAGAAGCAACAGACCTACAAGGAATCCCAAATTTGCCTGGAGATGATTACTCCAGAAAGATACTGGAACCACCACAGCATCAAGTTCTACTGGATGGAAATACAAGGCCTACAGTAGAAGTTATAGAGCACTATATTGGAAAAACCTTCAGGATAACTAGCTGCCCTAAACAATATTAACTAGGGACTAAGGGATTGTCAACCTACAAACACACCATAGGATAATTTAGCCTGGAAAGGACCTTTGGATGTTGTTCAGTCCAAACCTCTCCCTTAAACTGGATTACTTGGAGCAAACTGCTTTATAGGCCCTGCGTTTTGAGGTTGACAATTCCATGACCAGTCTGGGCAACCTGCCCTAGAGTACACTGATTGTGAAGATTTTTCCCCTTGTCATGACTTAATGTTCTCAAAAAGCAACAAATCAAACTAAGTTCTCATTGACTACTGCATACAAGAACAAACATGCCAACAATCAAGAAGCGCCCTCAGGACAGCATTTTCAAACATCGAGCAGTAGCATTTTTCCATACAGTGTATTTTACTCACACCTGTTTGCTACACACATTTGGTACAGTAATGCAAATTAATCATCTTTAAGCATTCATTCTGGGATAAACACTGGTAAGTGAAGACAGATACTTTCCTCTGGTAATTTTCTGTATTGTTATACATGAGCTCCCTCATCCAGGACACTCCTTAGTGCAGAAATGGCATGCGATTACCACTTTTCAGAGATTCTCCCTGTACAGCACAAATACACATTTGTGTTGGGGACAGTGAATTCAGCCATCACCCCAGAGATCCCAAACCAGGAGAGGACTGCAAGCTTGATTTTTAGTTCTTAGTCACCGGAGAGGCAAGATAGAAAGGGAACAGAGCTCCCTGCCAGAGGAGTGTGGGAAAACTGGGAGAAGAAAACAGGTAGCATCCGAACTCCAGCAGTTGTTGCTGAAAGGCTTTCTTTGCTTACGGTCCACATGTTCTACAGATGATAAACTAGAACACAGCTTGCTTGGACATAGACATCCAAGGCATAAGAGTGACAGGTTGACTACACAATGAGATAGTTTGGGGACTTTAAGTGTTCCAATAATAACACAGCTTGCTCTCAGTTGTAGAGAAGTTTATTTTGTCCTAGTTCAAGAGTAGTCTGGCTTTGACAGTAGTAGATAAGCTGCTTTCTGGAGAAGCCAAGTGACCCTTAGCAACTTTTCAGTATAATTGTGACTGGTTTTAACCTTTGAATATTCCTTTAACAAGCATCCTAAGGTTGTTGTAACAGCCATGTTATCTAACACAAAGCTTTCAAGTTAAACAATTTTCTGGCAACACAAACTTAGCGCTGCTGCCTATTACATTGCCCTAAGTCCACTGTGCTAGGCAACTGCAATAAAGAGATTACTTACTAACAGCCGAGAGAAGATGCAACTTTCTCCCTCCTGTCAATACAGATACCACATCTTTACCTGGTCATATTAAAGGAATAGCTGCCTTTTAGGTAAAACACTGATTACCTTGATTCAGTACAAGCTCATCATAGAGGTAAGTGGAGAGAATATTTAAATCCTTCCTTCTCCATCCCACCTCAATACCAGCCAGTAGAAACTGCAAGGTCATCCTTCATACATAGTATTACCTGACTTGTAACCAAAGTATAGAATTAAACAAAACCCATCCACTAGCATACAAATTTACAGTTTGATTGCATCAAAAGCTAGCCCAGCTGTTAATGGCCAAGGTACTTGATTTTCCCTGCAGAGCTGTTACAAGTGCCACTTGAATCTTTTAGAGTATCAACACTACATGAACCCTCTGAATGCAGGAGTGTGCTCACAACACAGCCCCTATGTTGTATGCCCTCAGTGAAATCCCCGAAGCTTCACACAAGGCATCTCTTCTTTGGTGGCAACAGAGTGAGCATGGCCCCCTCCAGCCCCAGAATAGCCAGGCAGTACAAAACAAGGCAAGGATGAAGCCGTGTGACACAGGATTGACACAGGCAGTATCAGTGCAGAAGTAGCAGTGTTCACTAAACAGGCTAACAGCACATCAGTGGTTCAGAAAGGGGCACAGCGTGATTTTAATAGGAATACTCTAATAAAACAACAAGAGAAGTCATTGGAGCTAACTGTTTACTTGCATTTCCACCTCTGCAGCCCAAGAAACACTTTACACACTATGGTTCAAAGCTCACATCTAACAGTTCCTTGAGGTTAAAAATCAATTAACACCAGTGGAAGCTCTCTCCTCAGTCATCTCTGAGTAGACAACGACGAATTTTCATCCCATTCTGTAGATTATACATCCTTGAGGCAGTCAGGACACTGACATTAACTCGTCTATTCCTTACAGAAAATGAAGTCTTGTGAAATCCAACCACATTTCAAAAAAGGAGCAGTGTCTAGAAGACCCTGTGATGACTGCAGTTGCTTTTAAAACATTATTCAATTCCCTTCAGTTTAAGAGAATGTAAACTTAAAGCCAAGAGTCTTAATACATCTGCTGAAGAGCCTGCTCTGAATAAGTGTCCAGACAAGCCATCCAATTCTATGATAAGTATTCCCTTCTCTCCCATATTGTTCTTTACTTGCTGGGAAGTAAACTGTACCCAAACAACAAGATTTACCCTCCTCTGACAGGAAGGGAAGCGATCCAGTCAATGGCAGTCAGTCAATCCATATAATTTCAATCTGTCATTCTACCCTCAGGTTTAATGACACCATGTTGAACTTTGTGTGGCAAGTGTCACAAACTAAAAATCCTTCTGAAAGTTATTTTTTTTGGGGGGGGGGGTTCTTCTGGTTACAGTTCATCCTGCTTCAAAATAAAGTGCTAGAGAGCACCCAGGTCAGAGCATAAGCATTTTCAGGTAGTCTTTCATCTTTCAGAAATTAGAAGTAATTACCTGCTTTAAAAGATAGAGATTAAGCCATTGATTTGATAACTCTGGATTTTTTTTGTAACAGGTTACACAAAGCCAAAGCTCCTATTGTACATATGTGATGCTAGTGAAAGATAATAGAATCGTTTAGGTTGGAAAAGACCTTTAAGATCATCAAGTCCAACCATTAATGCTCTTTAGACCAAGAAATGAAGGTTACAGCAACTTGGCCACAGGAAGCACAGCAAGATCTACAAATCAAACCATAGTGGTTACAAAAAAGCTGTTTTCATTTAGACTTCTGAAGATCTGTACTTGGCCACAGGACTAATCAAACCATGCCACACTCAATATAAGAAATACAACTCTAAGCTCACCAACTATTTCAGCCTTCCCTTGTCTTACCTGTTTAGATTATAACTTCTCCAGGTCAACCAAGGCCTCCTGCTGTAGAGAAACCTGCACAATGTTGTGTCACTCTTGGCTGGTCCCTTGAAACTGAGCACTTCAAGGCATTTGTTCATAAACAGCTTCATAACTCCAAACTTAAGCATCAGTCTGCTAGTTTCTCCACCCTCTCCTCAGTCTAAGTAGTTAAACTGTTCAGAACATTGTTAAAAAGGATTAGTTTACCTAATGCCAAGATTCAGAGACTATCACTGAATAACTACACATATTTCAAACCAGATTGCACTTTTACATCCCTTTTTACTTCACCTGCATTAAGACACCACAGTTGTACAGCCACTTAAAGAAAGAGCACTTGTCACTTCACAAGAAAGGAACGCATTTTGCTACAGCCCATGCAAATACACAGAAGAAAAAACCCAAACATGAGAAGCTTCACTAAGTCTACCTGTTTTCCAGTAAATATTCTGTTACTATAATAAAAAAATTCTAGACCCCTCCGAAGGCTTTAATTGGAATTGCTTCTAGTTCTTCTAGTTCAGCTTGAGATTTAAAACCGAATTAAAGCTCTAAGCTCAAAATTGCTGAGATCAGCCCTTGTTCTCTCACTGGGCAGCTGATATCTTTGGACATTTCTTTTCATTGCTATCCTGCCACTGAAAGCAGTCATTCTTTGGATTTTAAAATGGGATTCTAGAAACCCTTAGCCCAATAGCTTGACAGAGGAGCTTTGTTAAACCCTTCAGATACCTACTTTTAAAGGAAAATCTGGGTATTCAACCTATTAAAGACTTAAATATGATGTCATCAAAAGCAAGCACAGAAAGGACAAGGTTTTGCAACAGTATTTTAGTGATCCTCATTTATCAGAATATGAATTAGAGGCTTTGAGGTGTTTGGTTCTGTGATATGTCCACAAGAATGCAGTCACAGAAATTCCCTGGATCACAGAGCTAATTAACAATCTCACTGAGCTATGAACTGTAAGAGCTCCTCAGCTGTTCTGAGGTTATCCAGAAAAATACTTAAGTACTGAAATTCCATTAGCTTTCAATGGACTGTAAATGCTCCAACTGGTAATTCAACTATAAAAAAAACAGTTCATTTGAGATTAAGTGGCATATTTAATGCTACGGAAAATTTTAGGATATGCAGGTTAAAAATAAAAATGCTACTCTATCTTCTTTTGCTGTGCTAATTGGAGACATACCAAGAGGTAAGACATCATTTGTTTTCAAGCTAAACAGAGATTATGATGTATTTGGCAAATTCCTGCTTGGGATATCCTTGTATCCTTCCCCATGTACTGCTGGGTGTTTCTACCTTCTCAGTTGTGGCTAAAGATTTTTCTGGGCCATGCTTAATCAGATCAGGGAATTCATTCAGCTTGAGATGTCTTGCAGAGTGGGTCGGGGCAGCAGTTTCACGGCCCCCATTTGTATCACCCAATGCTGCTGTCACCATCCTCTCTCCCTGGGTCCCCTCTCGCTTGCCCCTGGCTGTTCAAGCCCATCTCCTCCTGTGAGACAGCTATTCAGCATGGCTGACTGGGTCTGCCAGTCAGATCAGCAAGGCCACATGCCTCAGTGCCAGTGCTGATGCGAGGGAGGAAAAACAGTTTGTATAGCTGAGGCCAAAGAAGGTAGAACTATAGCAGCCAAAAGGTTACTTATATTGCTGCAGAAACAAGGAAGTTCCACGATCCTGTTCACACTATGCTCCTTAGACATGTGCTGGTGCACCCTGCTGCAGTGTCCAGGCTGAGCACTGGAGTGAAACCCAAGCCTGAGATTTGCTTTTGGTAATCAGGCATTTTCTCTCTCTGTGCAAGATCTATTAGTAGACTTGTGGTTGCAGAGATAAGGGCACTGGACAGAAAACTAGAAATGCATTTGGAAAGCGTAATACTTTATAACATCAGGAGGAAAAGAAAGAATTTAGGGCAAGGAACTACCTTACTCTGTATGCATGAAGGGTACACTCTTTATAGACTGGATCCTTGTTGGAAGAAGTGGCAACAGCCATATCCCTAAGTGTTACAGGAAAAACTGCAGAATGAGTACATTATTTACTTGATACACTGAAAGTTACACACTCATACTACACTAGTTTCAAACAATGAGAATTAGTTAGTAATCCCACCCAAAAAACAGAATTGTACCTACATTTAAAGACACTGGCTGTCACAGCTACCCTCTAGCAGCAGCTATACACACACTGCTAGTTAACAGACCCGAGAAGTAAGCCCAAGACAAGTAAGGTCACAATGTTGTAGCAGTTTAAGGTTAAACCAGAACCTAAAGCCAGATGATGATTATTCCCTACAAGGGAATCTCCTACAAGGCTGGGGGAACAGTCTGAATTCAGGAACTGTATTTCATCATATTAATCTGAGTGTTAGCTTCCAGAAGAAAGACTGCAGCCTGTATAATGAACTTCTACTGCAGGAGAGTCCTTAAGACTTGCTCATCTGGAGTATACTATATGCAGTGTAAAAGCAGTGTTTTTAATTTACTTGTGATCAGGAGTCTTCCCTGCATGCATGCACAAGGAGGCAAGCATTCCACACTGGGACCCAGAAATCACACTAAAATGTTCTAATACTATCAATAGCATCAGACATCCAGCCACTGGATGCCAGCCAGTTAAGATTAAGAATTCCTACTAGTGATCCTAAGTCTTCATACCATATCTATTCCACATATTTGCATACAAAGTCATCTTCAGCTCTCCTCTTAGGTTAAAATTGTTTAATAAGATCAAGTGATCTTTAGAAGAGTAGACTTGCTATACAGAGACTCCCAGTATTCTTCTGACACATGTAGTTATATAGAATAAGATCATGAAGAACAGGAGACTCAGATGAATTGCTACTTTAATCAATCATTACCCTAGCAACCTTCAAAGTCTAGCACACTGTTCTTTGCAACAGGTTATAGGTTTGAAAAGTGGGGTTGTCCAAGTCTAGCTATCTTCAGATCTGGGTCACCAGATTAGTGATCTATTTTAACTATGAAACACCTGGATACGCTCAGCACATTGCCCCCCACCATCCTTGCCAAGCACAGCCCAACTTTGCTTATGAGTTTTGAGATATGCATCACTATAGCTTAGAAAGCAAATCTGACAGCAGCAGGCATTTACTTGCTAGATAAAATCCTTAATATATGCCCTCTCACATCATTCAGTAGAGAACCATTCTAGATTATTGATTACAAATAAATAGACAGTATCTTACATGTTAGCAGTAATTTCAAGGTAATAACCTTGCTTAAAATAATCTTGATGTCCAAGAAAAACTGGAACTAAATCCTACCCAAGTCTGCAGCAAGGCTGCATATTTGAACACAGCCTTCAAAGACTTAGTCACAGGAAGGACTCAGTCTGGTCAGTTTGAGCATCAGAAGAGTAGCAGCTTACAGCAACCCTTTAAAACTGAAGTCAGATCTTATGCTGAACTGAAATACAGGCAAATGAATACATATCTTTGTTCCTAAGGGACTTAAATATCTGGGGTTTTTTTTAGAATTCCCTTAGGGTAGAAGAAAAACAGCCAAGTAACTCGTTTCTGATTAGTAGCTAAGTGAAGAAACAGGATTGCCCTTAAGTACTACTTTTAAGGCACTGCAGCACCCCAAAAAAAGCCCACTTATATCTATATTTGACTAAATAAGGCTGCAAAGGTCATGATATAAAGTTACTACTCTTAACAGCCAGGTAAAGACTGTATCAAGATATTATCATTGCATGTAGGTATCCCAACACAGTACTGTTCTGCAATAGGGACCTGGACAGGCTTGAGAGGTGGGCCCGGGCGAACCTTATGAGGTTCAACAAGGACAAATGCAGAGTCCTGCACCTGGGTCGGAGCAACCCCCGGTATCAATACAGGCTGGGGGATGCAGGGATGGAGAGCAGCCCTGCCGAGAAGGACTTGGGGGTGCTGGTGGATGAAAAGCTGGACGTGAGCCAACAATGTGCACTGGCAGCCCAGAAGGCCAACCGTATCCTGGGCTGCATCAAAAGCAGCGTGGCCAGCAGGTCGAGGGAGGTGATTCTGCCCCTCTGCTCTGCCCTGGTGAGGCCCCACCTGGAGTACTGCATCCAGCTCTGGGCCCCTCAACATAAGAAGGACGTGGACCTGCTGGAGCGGGTCCAGAGGAGGGACACAAAAATGATCAGAGGAATGGAGCACCTCTCCTATGAAGACAGGCTGAGAGAGTTGGGCCTGTTCAGCCTGGAGAAGAGAAGGCTCCGGGGAGACCTTATTGCGGCCTTTCAGTACTTGAAGGGGGCCTATAGGAAAAATGGGGAGAACCTCTTTAGCAGGGCCTGTTGTGACAGGACAAGGGGTAATGGTTTTAAACTAAAGGAGGGGAGATATAGGTTGGAAATCAGAAAGAAGTTTTTCACAATGCAGGTTGTGAAGCACTGGAACAGGTTGCCCAGAGAGGTAGTAGAAGCCCCATCCCTGGAAGCATTCAAGGTCAGGCTAGACGGGGCTCTGAGCAACCTGATCTAGTGAGGTTGTCCCTGCTCATGGCAGGCTAGATGGCCTTTAAAGGTCCCTTCCAACCCAAACTATTCTATGATTCTATGATTCTAATACTGCAGTCACATGCAGTCCATAAAGCCTTCCAAGTCATCTTAGCGAGAGCTTGAATACAGACACTAGAGTGCAAGCTTTATTTCTGCTGCTTCATTTTGGTCTTGGGGTATCTTCACACAGATCTGTATAAAATGCCTATTTCATTACAATTACTCTATTTTTGTCACAGGCACAGAATGTTTAGGTAAGCATTGCCATTTCCCAGCCCAATAAAGCAGTGCCTGTTGTTCCCGCTTAGTCTTTGTAAATACAAAGACTATTCAACCAACAAAGGGAGGAATCATGGAAGGCAGCATTAAAGAGACTATTAGAATAAGAGGACAGTTACACAAAAGCCTTTCCAATTTACTACCAAGCTAAGACTACGCTATGACACCAAGTTGATTCCTGCTTAAAGAAAACACACAGCTCGTCTCAATTTTGAGCCCAGTAAGTAGAAATGCAGCTACTTGGTTGTGCATTTGTACAACTGCAATCCACTATGCAAGTGGTTCTAAGTGGACAGATGACACTAATCCAACTATGTTTGTACTAAATTCATATATACTGAATGCATACAAAGGATTGGAAATATCTGCAAGAACAGAAGCTAATGGTTGTCTCCACTGCTGTTCCACTTTATCTACTGAACCATATTACTCACAAGGTGAACTCCCCTAGGATATGATGCATGAAAATACTCTACAGAGTGCAGTACCCCTACAGTCATTAGGTGAGTCATCTCTACCCAGACTTCCTCATGGAGGAAAGAGATAAACTGGCAGTTTCCCCTACAGGATTCCTTATAGATCCTAATGGGGATCAGAAAAAACAGAGACAATGTAATGCTGGGAAAATGGCCAATACTCCAGCACGCATCAACTTTCTAGGGAGAGTACCATAAAAATCTGTTAACAAGTCAACTGTGGCATTGCTCAGTTTGTATTCGTGCTGCTACAACATCAGAAAGTGCAACTCATAACTCTACCAAGGCCCAGAGAGACCTAACATGATACTGTGCCTCTGTGCCTTCAGGACATCATCACTATTTGGAAGCTTGAATTTCTGTCCTGGATGCAGCATCAGCTCCAGTGACGCTGACAAACACATGAGGAAGAGACAACAGCAACAAGGCAGCGCAATCTAGAATTACCCCTCCTGATAAGTACCGGAGCAGTTTGGTCCCCACAACATTGCCAAGGAGAACAGTCATCCTTTTAGAGCAGTAAGGAACTTGCACAACAGGCATCTTTGAGGATTAAGAGGTCACCACACTTGAGAACCTTTGTAAAACAACTTAAAGCACAGTTTATAGAATATTCTGGCTTTTTGAGTTGGGTTACTCCATCACTTTTGCACTCTGAACTAATCAAAGTGAAAGTGTCCTTTTAAGACCACAGAAGCTGTGCAGCAACTGGGGCTGTGTTTAGTAGGTTTCTCACCTGTTCTGGTCTTTAAAGGCTTTTGACATTGCTTTCTACAGATGGTGTGCACCTTTGATATTAACAGCATGGTAGAATTGCAGTTTTAATGTCATACCTGTCCTTTTAGATTCTAATAGTAGCCTTGCATCCTGCTTGCTTCATTGGGTGCAACCCACCAGCTCTGCCACGTTATTGTAGCAGCCTGTCACACAAGTATCTGTCCCATGTCAACAGTGATGAACTAGATAAGGACAAAACATGCTGCCTCCCTTCCCTAACTAGCAGCATCACTTCTCTTCACCAGAGGAGACAGCAGGTGCATCAGGCTCACAAGCATTACACACCCCCACAATGGGGGCATGCAGCACCACCTCAAAGTGAAGTTTCTTCTGAGAAGCAAGGTCCCTCAAGGAAGGTCCCAATCCATCACAGTCCCCTGAACTCTTGCACAAGAGGTTTAGTATTTTATCTAAAAGTAGTAACAGGTCAATGCAATACAGTTATTAATACTTTAAATTGCCTCACTGTTTCAGACGGCACACAGAGGCATCATAGTTATATAGAGGTTTATGGGGGGGGGGGGGGGGGGAAATAAGAAACCACCATCCCACTTTCCATATTACTCAGTGCTGAGCAACTAGCTGATTGTATGTGGCACCAAGCAGAATATTGTTCCAACAAGACAGTGTTACTTAAAAGTAGAAGTTAAGACACTAGTGCCATTACAGCTAAAACTACTTCTTCTGTAGGGAGATAGCCAGCCAAACCCCTCCAAGCACTTTCAGGAAGCCTCCGGGCCTAGAATTAATGCCCAGAAGATGCACTGCAAACAGACTATAGAAGAAAAGTATCTACCACACTGCTCTTATCCTAGCAAGAACTTGCTAGGAAACCCACTAGAAATCTTCTACAAGCACAAGGACTGAGTTAATACCATTAATCAGTGTTACTATGCTAGGGGCTTGTCACTGTGGTGGTAACCGTGTAGTTGCCTAATTACTTAGGGTGAATTATGACACTATTTCTCACACTAGTCAATTAGGCTTATACCAGAAAAGTGACAGGCAGAGTTGTACAATAGCCTCACTCCCATTGACTTACAAAGCATATGTCAACTATGCTTTCTTTGAAAGCTCATCCATGCAGGACCATGCTCATCTTCAATACACAACATACACCAAGTCCACCAAACCACTGCTAAGAGATAATGACATGCTTCAGATGGTTAATCTAATACAAATTTTTAATCAGATCTCTGGGACCAAAATAAATACAGACAAGTCAAATAGCTTACACAATGTTGTAAGTGGCACACTAGAGTTCAGAGTAACCCAAGATTCAAATTCTACATCAGTACGAGGTTACAACCTGGTTTCGGTTCTTACTTCAGTGGATAACCTGCAGCTGTATAATCCACAAGGAAGTTGCCACTAACATTGATCTAGCAAATTCCAAATACCAATTCACCCATAAGCATACTACAGAGTTGCAGGATTTAATTCTTCAGCTCTCATGAAATGTTACCTGCCAACTTTCCTCCCCTCACCCCCTCCCCAGTCCTTGAACTGTCAGAGCTAGCCCATTGGTCTTGCAAATATGGCACAAAATGCTGCAGAGAGGCCATGAGTGCTACCACTGTTCCCCAAGAAGATGGATCTTGCTAGGTCATACTTTCTTCAGTTTCCCCAGTGAACTGGATGCCTGGAATAAATTAGAAGCCCAAATACTATTTAGTTTGGCTTAGGTACTAGCAGCAGAAGCAACTGTCTCTGCCCATACAATTACACTCCTTGCTCCTAAACTGAAGTTAGTGTCTCATGTTCACATCTCCATTTGGGGAAATGTAAGCCACTGTTGTGCTCACATTTGATGGAGGTAGGCAAGTAATAAACCCCTACTCTGAGCTTACTCTTAACCATGGAGTCCCACCTCCCCAGGGGCACTGGGGAATCATCTCCCTGTAGCCTCTGAAAGTACTTCCACTATTTTAAGCACTTAACTGAAGGGTTCACAAATGCATACTATGAGTCACTAAGCTCCCTCAATCAGGCACACCACACAAGTGCCAAGCACTGAACCTTTTCCCCATCTTTCAGTCAATGCATTTGCATCACACAAAGCAACAATAGTGACATTTAGCACTTCAGATAATTACTAGTTACCCATAATTCAGCTGCTGCATTAAGTCACCTTTAAACAGATTTCTTCACTCCAATTTCCCCAATCAGGAAGAGTGAATACCACACCAAGGTATTCAGCACATACAAGAAGCTACCTTTCTACTGGACTAAGAACAGATGTTTTAAATAACAAAAAGGCATGTAGTTTTCCAGTCTACTGTATTAACATTATCTCAAAGCCAAAAGCAGTACTTCTATCTTTAATTAGAAACTGGATTATTACATCAGTACAGGGGTCACATGCAATTTTGGCATCCCTAGTCCAAGTGTAAAGTTAATAAAACTGAAGAGCTGTGTAGAGTTTCCCTATGGGAGAAGTGTTATCCTTGGTCTCCCTCAGGGAGAATACTCTGCCTACCACTATAAAAGCATTTACAGCCAAACACATGCTCTCCAACCACAGAGCCTCCCGAGTGCTGTAGAAGGAAGAGTGGCATGATATAATATGCTTGTCGATAACTCTGGTTTTGGGTGGCAGACTGTTAACTCAGAACCACTTAACTTCAACACAGAAGTTCATACACATTTAGTTCAGGACACTTCCCTTTATGACCTAGCAAATGACAGGTCACATGAAAATACAGAACCAATGTAGAATATAAACTATACACTTATCCTTGTGTGCTCTTTTGAGACATTTCCTCTCTCCACAGAGCACATTACCAGAATAAAACCCCTACTATTCTGATACACAGCCAGCTCAGTTTATAGCTCTTATGCCTTTCCTGAGAAAGGAGCACAACGGGGTGCTTCTGTACACTAATGCATGCAGCGTGGGGAACAAACAGGAGACACTGGGGGTCTGCATGTAGCTGCAGGGACCATAACCTCACTGGGATCACAGAGATGAGCTGGGATAGCTCTCCTGCTTAGAGTGCAGCAGTGGATGGCTACAGGCTCTTTAGGACAGACAGGCCAGGAAGGCAAGGCAGGAGGGTTGCCCTTCCCATGAGAAAAGCAGGGATGCATGAAGTTCTACCTAGGGATGGATGACGAGCCAGTTTATGGGTTAGGATTAACACAGTCAGAAGGGCTGGACAAGACAGTATCCAGAAGTGTCTTCCAGCCTCAGCAACTCTACGATTCAAGTCTGTGCCCCAGCAATAGAGTTGCTACAAATCTTATTCGTGGGGAGTCTTTGGAAGTGGAAGGCCTATTTGACAACTTGCACAAGTAGTACAGCAGAGCTCAAAAACTTACTGCAAGTCCTTCAGGACTAACACTTAATTAGAAACCTTAACTAATATTTATTTACAAGAGTATAATGGGAGGCACGCTCATCAGTTAAGAGCTACTATTAGAAGACAGTTGTGAATACTTAAAGATAGGGAGTTGGACAAGATCACTGCTTGATCCCTGTTTTACAAATTAAATGAAGATAAAGATGTACAGTATCACCACCAGTCAGCCCTCTTATGTCTAATAGTTTTTTGAATTAGTTTCCTTCCATTATAGCTTCAGAACAAATTCAACCCATAAAGCCTACTTAGATTTTAGTTTGCCTTATAAGACAAACTTAAAAGTAAATTCTCAATGAGCTTGCAGAATTGTTTAAAAAATTAAATTGCTTCCTAAAATGTGTTTTGAAAATGAGAAAGTAGAATGAGAAATAGCACCAGTTTCAAGCACATACTCCTGTCTTTTGAAAGACTATTTCCTTAAATTGCTTGGCTAGTCTATTTTATGATACCGTAGATAAAAGTAGACAGCTGCCATAAAAGTCAATGAGACTTCTTGGTGACTACACTAATGAGAATTCCTTACCTATCCAAAATGGTATCTCACAGTAAGCCAAGAACACTACATAGCAGAAGAGTACCATCATGGGGAGGAGTTTCTTACCGCAGCAGCAGTTTAGTGGAAGGGCTGTATCAAAGATCACCACATACTTTAGAATTAGTTGTTTCTAACCAGGGAGCAGCTTCCTCAATTAGCAAAACCACCTCTTTTCTGGAAAGCTGAGGCAACTGGCATGCAGCTTGATCTAAAAAACACTTCGCTCATTAAATGTCTGCTTTAGAGTGGTGCCCAAGACAGTGCACTGCTGAGCAGGGTATCACTAACCTTATAAACCAACTCCTTTAAAAAAAGCCACTTTAGTTAGTTTTCTGCACCATGGAGTCCAGAGTTAAGGTAGCTCCTACAATTAAACTTTATAAAGTGCTTTGTTATGTTTTGAGTATAATGCTGTAATGTAGTAGTCTATAATAATCTTATCTGTAAGGTGGGATTTTTTTAAACGTGTTATTTGACCCACCAGCTGGCAAAAAAAAAAACCCATCATCAATATTAAATCTAAACTGGAAACATTCTTTAATATGGCCATCTACATGATTAAAACCATGCCCAAAGTTGAGGCTAAGTCAAGGTCTCCAGCACTCTTCTGAAGAATGATCTTTTTCACTACAGGTAAAGATACATACAGAAAGAGCTAGAAACCAGAGGAATCACAGCACCCGTTTAACTCAGCATGTTCTCAGCTTTCCAGTTCTACACTTCGACTTCAGATTAGTTCTGCCACATTCCAAGTTTATGAACATATTAAAAACCTCCAGTTTCATTGCACTTTTAGTGGCCCGAAATATTTCATACTAATCACATCAACTGACAGCAACACTAGTTCACAAAAGTAACAGTTGACAGGATTAAGGCTTTAACAAATACTTACAATCCCAGGACTGATTTTTCAGTCTTTGACTTGTGATCCTGCAGAGATTCCTAGTCAGAACTGTGTTTCCATTAAGTCTCATATTCCTGTAATCAACCACTATTTGCTCCTTTCTCAGCCACTTCAGCAAGCATTAGGAAAGCTATGGGCTCAAGATCCCATATAAAACAGTTGAAAGTGACTGTTCTAAGCAAGCACTTTTTCACCATAAAGATTCAAGTAGCTACTTACACAGCAGCCTAAGTAACATTCTCATGTTACATGACTTCGTAACTCTCATTTTGACAGGTTTTGAAAAACACATTTGCACATCTCAGGCACAAGAGACAAAACAGATCCTCTAATATTACTATTAAAGCAGTATTTGGAAGAACATAAGAGACAAAGCATGAGTTATATAGACTTATCTTGCTTAAATAACAAGATGACTTGATGTTTCTGGGGCAGGCATGGATCAAAGTTGCTTAGTCCTGTTTAATGGGCTAAAAGGAGCTATCAACAAAACGATTGCTCTTCGGCAGCTATTAACAAGTACTTTTTAAATATCTGCTCCATAGCCTCTTATCAAGAGCCAGGTATCAATTGTATCATAGAACAAAAGCAACAAAATTGATTAGTACCACTAGGAGAGTGAAACAGCCAAGATCGTTTGCTGACCTTGCCGCTCCATGCAATAGCGGGTAACAAGCTATTGGAACCTTATCACCACTGCTCACCAGAGACATGGGGGTGCATAAAGAGAGGAAACCTGAAGAACTGAAGGTTTTTATCAGCAGGATAGTACTTCCAAGTCAAGACAGAAAGAGTTTGAAAATACAGTTGCTATCTAACCTGGTCGATAAATAGCATCAGTACCTTTCATAAGTCAATCATGCAAAAGTTACTTGAAGTCAGGTGCACAGGGTGTGAAAAGCAGCAAGCACATGAGACCCCATGTTTATCTACTTCTTTGGCATCCCCAGTCACTGCCTTTCACGCAAACTCGGAGACCACTACTCCCATCCTGAGTTGTTTGCTCCAGGCACAAGACACCTACTGACCTCAGGCACTGTTTTTGTCTTGATAGTCTTGACACCACTATGCACTTGCATTCCCATGAGTGCTTACTGTCTGCACAGCTGTCATGAGAAACAGGCTCCTTCAGTACCTCTGCTAAGAGAGGCCATTAATTCAGATGAATTCATTGTGTAATAGAAAGCAATTCACTTAATCAGTAGTCAGTCACGTGGAGTTTGAATCCAGTTAATAAGAAATTATCAAGTTAAACTTAAAGTGCAAGTATCCACTGCATGGAAAGTGAACAGAGTTTACACAGCAACAGGACAAGAACAAACTACTAACCAGATTCTCAAATCATGATGTTAGGGCTTGTTCAGCTACATCACTTGGCCACTTCTGCTCTGTTCACAGGACAGTTCTGTTGCTTGTGAAACCTGGATCCCAACACTTCCCAAAGAAGCAAGCCATTTTATCCAGCATTTGGTCAAATAACAGTTGGTGCTTAATCAGTTAAACTGCAGCTGAAAAAACTTAAAGCCTGAAAAGAGGCATTAGATGGCAGAATCTATACATAATCCAGAATCTCAGTGTACACACTCGAGTTGTCTAGGCAGTGTCCCATCATTACTGCCTTCACTTGATCAAAATGTCTCAACTGCTCATCTACCCAGATATCCAGTACCACTGCACTGACAATTAGAGACAAGTTTGAAAGTTTTAAAGGGTGACCAAGAAAGGGCATTGTCTGGTCAAATTAAGCTTTCAGTTAAGAGCTTTTCCTAAAGCATTCCAGCTAAATATTTAAACTAGACATTCTTCTGCAGCATATACATAACACCAGTGAAAATAGGTCAGCTTTACTTTTCTCCAGGCATGCAAGACAGAATCAAGTTGGCCTACTCCAAAAGAGGTGTACAACAAACAATTTACTACTAAAAATCTAATACATGAAACTTATTTAAAGGAATAGACAAACTTTCTGTTCCTTAAATAAAATATTTACTACAGGAAGTAAATGCAAAAAAAATTACCATAGTAAGTTGATATCATCTGATCATAAGCAAAACTAAAGTCAGTGTACAGGGGCCAGAAGCAATTAAAGCAGTAGATAAAGCTATTTTAACAAGTCTGCTATAAGTGAATAAGCACTGCTATTGCCAAGTAAGATTGAGCTGTTGCTATTAAATTCTCTACAATAAAGTTATTTTCAGCCTTCAAGCAAATCACTTTCAAGAACCACGAGTCTGGTTCCCAGTTGTTAGTTCCTTCTCTCAGCTTTGATAACTTCAGCGGGGGGGGAGTTTAAGATATCTAAAAAAGGTAGCTTTTCCTGAAAATCATGGCTCTGAGGATGCCCTTGAACAGACAGGCACTTCCCTCCCCCTCACAAGAAAAACAAGGATCTCAGAACTAGAGAAGTAATGTTTGGACAGTTCAACAAGCAAAAAGCTATCCAGACTGTAGACTTAAGCTTTGAAAAAGGCAAGGCTGGTCCTAGTACAGGTACAGTCTCCCTGCTCCCCTTCCCCCATGAAAACACCCAGGGGTAGTCAAGACTACATCTCCTGTTCTAGGATCAGAATTGATTCAACAGGACTCCAGCAGAAAGACCAAGTTAAGCCTCCACCAGCTGCTCAGGAAGCATGACTGGGCTGCTTTGTCTCACAACCTCTCTCCCTGCGCTTCTCCAGGTAAGGGCACACACAGGCACCACCTTTCTCCTCCTCCAAGATGTACACCAGTAAGGCTGGAGGCAGAATAAATAGCAGCACAGAGAGAATCTGGCCAGATAAAACAAGATCCCTCAGAAACTTCTGGTTCAGCTGAGACCGATAGCATCTCAAATCCTCGGTTTATCTCACACAGATGAAACATTATCACTTATCCCAGGGCAGCTAAGGGAAGGCAGAGAAGCCTGCACAGAAGGAATTCGCCAGAGAAACTAACACTCAAGGCCAGCTCCTCCTCGCCCTTCCCCTCCCCCGAGCCCCACTTGTAGATACAAGTCACAGCAACCACCCATCTCCGAGGACTCCACCTCAGCCCCAACGCCACCGGGACGCAGCACAAGTAGCCAAACCCACGAGAGAGGGGCTGCAGGGCGGCGGAGCCTCACCTCCCATTCCGGCTCCCACGCAGGCCCGAGGGACACAGGCTACACGCGAGCCACTGCTTCCCCCACGTCCCTCCTCACCCACAGCCCCAGAGCTTTCCGACGGCCGAGGAGTCGCGTCTCGGGGTAGGGGAAGCCGCCGGGCTCTCCTCGCCCCACACACCCGGGTGACACCTCCCCTCCCTCTCCACAGAAAGGGGGGGACAGGAACGAGGGGGCTCAGCCACATCCCCCAGCCGGCGGGCCCAGGCCCGCTCAGGCCACGGCCGGGACCCGGCGGCTCCCGCCTCCCCTCACTGAAGGAGCGGGGCTGGGACAGCCAAGCTCCCCGCAAACCCCGAAGGGAGGCCCGGCCCGGCGCCGCTCCGAGGCGGGCGCGCGCGCGCACACCCCCCACTGCCTCCCCCTCACCTGGGGGCTAAGACCCGGCTCCGCGCTGCGGCTCCAGCCTGGCGCCCGGCTCCGCTTTAACCGCCACCGCCGCCGCCCCCCGCGCTCTCATTGGGGTGCCGCCGCCCGCGCGCCCCCGCCGCGCACTTCCGCCCTCGTCGGCGCCGCTCCCGCCGGGCCCGGCTCCTCGCGAGCGCGCGCCCGCCCCGGCACCGCCTCCTCCGCCCGCCCGGCGGTCACGTGGCGCTCACGGACCAATCGGCTTGGGAGGCGGGGCGGGGCGAGGGGGTGGTGGTTGGCGCTGAGGCGAAAGGGCGTGGGGGGCCGTGAGGGCTCTGCCCCGCGGTGGGGCGCGTCCCGGGCGCAGCCGGTGTCGGTGGAGTGCGTGGAGGTGCGTTCGGGCTGCTGAGAGGCGCCTAGTCCTGTTACGGGAGCAGCCAAGGAGCAGCAGGAAAGCGCTGCTCGCTCCCCTGTTCGTTGTCTGTGAGGGAAAGGGGCCTGTGCGGAGCTGCTGTAGCGTTCGTTCCCACCAGAGTCCTGTAGAGAGCCCCGCGGGGAGGCCGAGCCCATAAACCCTACAGGCTCTGTTTTGACCCCAAAGAAGTTAGGATGGGCTCTGCTTTCAATACATGGCATATTTTAGTGCAAATTCTACTGATGGCCGCAGAAATTAATAATTCTGAGATCAGAAGGCAAGGGAGAGATCAGAACGTCCCTGCTTCTCCTAAGTGTCGAGGGTGACGAGTGTTTTGTTAAATCATTGTACTGCAATACTGTCGTGTATGTGTGCAGCACAGAGCAGTTTTAACTGCTCAGGAAAAAAAAAATAATGGCTATTGCTATACTTGCTGCAATTCTTTCTTCAAATCTTTATCAGTCCCCAAATCCAAATTCTCTCTGGCCAATTCTAATGTTACCTATCACACAATCAGACATAGCTGTCTTGTCAGTTACAAAGGTCAACATACCTTTTCGCTCTGCCTTAATTAAATTGGTTGTTTTTTCTAGCTTTAAATGTCGACCTATTTAAATCCCACACACTAGAGTTAGAATGAATATGTTTGGTAAAATTTGTCCTTCTAGAAAAACAGCAATATGCATGATAACACCCACTTTGGGAAACAATGGAAGTCATTATTACCACTGATCTCTGGGGGTTCAGATCCTCTGGGACAGAAGTAATAGGTTAAGTAGTTGTGTTAACTCCTGTTTTCACATTGGGCCTCTTTGTAGCCTCCTACAGAAGAGAGAGGGAAAGAATTAATTACCTTCTACGTCTGTCCATTGATGGCTGGGTGAAATTGTATTTTGAAGTTGGAAAGCATAAAAAAAGTCTGTCACTTAAAATAAGCGGGGGCAAAAAAAAAAGTAATCCAGCTTTATAAAAGTGATAGATGAAACAATGACCAAAACATAATGGAGGAGGAGGAGGAACTGGAAAGAGATTTACTATAATCTGTAATTTCAGGGTTGGCAAAAAATGCCAGGAATTGGAAAAAAGAAGTTACAGAGGCAGAAAAAAAGTAGGTGTGTGGCTTTGAGAAGCAGCTGAGTACTTCAGGACTGCGTAAAAAGGAAATATCTTCTGAATTTCTCTCGTCTTGAAGGAAACCAAGTTTTCTACATTGTTTGTAAGTAAACAGGATTGACATCCTTGCATCATTATCACTTTCTCCTCCTAACTCAAGCAACTGTGAAACACCAGACTTTAGTTAACCCCTTAGGTGGAAAAGTGACTTTCTCTTTTCAGGTTTGTTTATTGGGAAAGGTCCCGATTCTAGGAATTCTTCCCCTCTGCATTATAGATTGTATCAGATAAGAACCGCATCAATATTCATCCTGCGTTAGAAGCTGGCAGACTGAGAGCTATTTACTATTTGATGCCATCCATGCAGAGAAGGGATAAGCAGAGGAAGAAGTATTGCCAAATGTGAAGGAAAGTTGTTTTATAGCTAACACTTAAATTACCCAAATCTTGGTATTTCTAGGATTGTGCATGAATTGTTTTTAAGATAGATTTTGTGCATTTGTATGTAGTCCTAAAAAAAACGCACGTAAAAATTAATTAGAATTGTTTCCTATTTGTTGTGTAACTGTATGTCTCCATGGCCATCTTTCATGTCGTGCAGGCAATGTGGTGGGACTAGTTGCTCTGATGTGACTATTCACAGAAGATAAATATTTTCAGCAAATCATGTCTATGAGTTGAAACTACCAAGAACCTGAGAAGCTGAGTCTTTTCAAACCAAACACAATATTAGTCTGCTGCCTATACCACAGTGCTGACACTTCCCCTTCCCCCCTTGCAAAAAAGAGGGTTGAGAAATTAACCACATCTATTCTGCTTCTGCAAATTGTTTAGGGGAAACCTACTTCTTTGTAGTAATCCAGTCATGACAAAGAACATTTGTCTGATGCCACATTTTGAATCATTATGCATGTTGCCTGGTATAATCTCCATGGTTACCATAGGTGTTACAGATATATTTTTGCTTCAGTACTTCAGGAAGAAAAATTCTATAGAACAATTTAGGGGAGAAAATTCCTTTTCATTGTCATTTATATTGCATTTATTTTATTCTAAGTGCTTTGCAGACAATAAACGTTCACTTTCTAAACAAGTAAGATTTCAGTAGAGGTGGAAAAATTTATCTCTAGTTGTTGTTTTATCATGCCGTAATATGTTTTAAACTGCAAATTCTTAGAGATAGGGACAGTATTTTTAATGGGATGAATTTAGTTTCTAGCCCACTAAGAATGTAACAGGGCACTCTGTGTCACTGCTAGAATCATGAACAACAGTAAGTGTGGTGGAATGACTGAGCAGCAAATATTTTTTCTTTGCGAAGATTAGGATTCATACTTCCCTTCCGAGCAGTTATAAGTAGCAGTGTATTCTAGAAATACGGTTAGCTGAAACAATAATTAGCTGAAATGAGTTCTAGAAGCTAGTAATAGGAAAGCTGTAAACCCCATATATATAGCTCTATTTGATTTTTAATTTTTTTTCTTTTTTTTTTATTGTGGAAGTCATTGACAAAGAAAATCAATGAGATGCATATAAGAAATTAAATGGAAAAGATGGTGGTAGACCCCCAAACCCAGCCTGAGTGCTGCAGGGAAGAGGGAAGCTGTGTGAACTTTATGGGATCTATTGATCAGATCCCATGGGTTACCATATCCACCACTGCTGAGGGGAGAGAAGCTAACACTGTTATCTCCCTCTCCTTTCTGGTAAATTTATTGTAGATGGGACTGGCAGTTGCCTTGGCCTCCAGGTTTGTCGTTTACACCTGTACAGTGTTTGTGTAAAACCACCGTCTGCATACCCAGTTCTCCTTTGACAGTGGTTTTAGAGCATCTCTGGCCTATTTTTTTTTTGCACAAGTTCCTACAGGAGGAACAAGGTAAGGAGTCCAGTTCAGGAAAAAATTTATTTGAGGAACTATAAGGCCTAGCAGGCTGCAAATGATGGACAGAAGGAATTCCCTGTTCCTGCAGGAAGCATGTAATAGTAGTCTCAGGGGTAAAAGGAAAGGTATATAAACTGATGAGGAACTTGGAGGAAGGATCTTGAATTGCAAGGCAATCAGTGCTACCTAGGAAGTCAGTCTTTGCCGATTTAGTGAGGTCATTTGCAGTCTCTGGCAATAACAGAAATAAGAACCAGATTCTCTTCTCTGCTGACATCTGAATGCTGAAGAGGGACAGCTGCAGCACAGGTACCTGATTCAGAACTTTTACCCCAGCCTCAGTTTACAAGAGACTGAGACAGGAACTGTTGCCCATAGTAACCACAAAGAAATCAGAGGTCAGTGAAGAAAGAAGTGCTCCTGCCACATCTCCAGCACTGAGGCTGAGCCAGTAACATAAGAACAGGTTAAAGCAGCAGAGAGGTTTTGTCCCTCTCTGAAGGAATTCTTAGTTACACATGGCCAGTCCCTTCAGGCGCCTGTGCAGCATAAAGCAATGGTTCAGTGAAGGTAACCAGACCTGTAAGTTTTTATTAATTTATTCAACCCAAAGCCAATGTATTTTTTTAATCCTACTTTTTAAACCATTTTTTAATCAAAATGAATGCTAGCGTAAAACTGTGGAGAACAGAAGAAAGCTAATTGAGGAAAATAGAAAAACACCTACTGGATTATCTAGAATGCTGTGATGCTGGTTTTGGTCTCAAAATACAACATTTTTTGTATGTGCAGAGTTCAGCTGCCAGAGTTAATCTAGGCTCACGTAACTTGTCAGAAGAGGTACATGTACATAGTGTGCACTCAAATGGAGTTTGTTCTAAAATAAAAATAATTTAGTCAAAGATGATTTTCTCTTTGGGCATGAATATTCTAACAAAAACTACATTATACAGATTATTTGTATACTTAAGAGAATGAAGCTGACCTTGCCATGATTTGTGAATTTCAGCATTCAAAAACCATATAGCAGTAAACTAAAATATATCAGAAAGAAATGATAGTAAATGAAATATGACTGTGGGCTTGGCCTTGTAGGAGTTTATGGCATTTTGACTATATCATGCACTTTATTTTTGTTACAGACAGCAGGAAGTCACCACACTAAAATAAAGTTCACTATCAAATCACCTTTCCATTTCAGATACAGCTGGGATTTGGCAGGATCAAATCACAAGGTCATTTTTAAGGAGATTCTCACTGACATTTTGTGAGGTAAGGGATTTCACATTCCAGTTTTACAAGTGTTACACTTTTGTTCATCATGATTGTCAACAGCATGACAGATTTAGGGCCTGATCTTGGAGCCTTTACAGAAGGAGCTAAGTTAATTGTAAATATCTTGATAGCCTAGAATCAAAAGAAAATAAAAGGTGCAGAGAAAGTCATAACAGGTCAGGTAGTCTTATTTGATGGCCCAAAGGCAAGATCAGTTATACATCTATCATTTTTGGCATATGTATTTTTTAATGCAATGAAGATTGTGGTATCATCATAATGATTTATTTAAAATATTGGATTACTTTATCATAAGAAAAAAATCAACAACATTTACCTTAAATGTCACTTACTGCAGTTTAAGCATATTAATTAGTTGCATACTGGACATAGCAATCAGATTTTTTTTTCTTTTGCATCAGCCTGCTAAATATTCAAAAATCACTTTTTTCACTCCTCAGAATTCTTCTCTTCCTTCAGATAACACCTGTTTTTTCAGTTGTTTTTTATAGGTCATGTCTCCTAATTGCCAGTCACTCACTCTCTTCTTTGGACTCCCTCCAGCTGGCCCACATTTCCTGAAGTGCCCTGCTGAAGCAGATACATTAACTAAGGCTTTACTAGTTATATGTAGGGTAGAAAGCGTACTTTAGTGTCTTACAGATAAAGTTGAATGTGATTATCGTTATCACACCAAAGCCAGTTGCATAAAAACTGGAATTATTCTGGAAATAGATAAGGCAGGGGATTTTTCCAGAATAATAAGGCAGCTAACATTATTGAGAATTTAGCTCACTGAGTTGAACAGTGCTACCTTGTTGAATAGCTGCTGTTGGAAAGTGATTTTAGTATCCTTTAAAAAATTTCATGTTAACAGATCTTGTGTGTCTTATTTTTTGATCAAATTTTCCAGATGAAATTATTGACAAATATATTAAATTAATAATGAAAATTACTGGCTTTGATAGCAACCAGCATTCTAGCAGGGTGGGATCAATACTTCAGAAAGAAGAAGATTTGTCAATTAAAATTATATAATTTTTAAGTACCTACTTCTGTCTGCAGTCTGTAATTAAGTTGAGGTAACTTAGAATAAGGTTAAAATGTCCTTCTGCCAATTAAAGCAGAGCATTTTTAATGCAAACACATTATGCCATAAAAGCCCTTCATATTTAGTCTGCTATCATCTTCATTGTTATCAATGCAGTTTTCTCTTTTCAATTGCAAACATCTGGGAGCTTTGATGCCCCTTTACTGTTTAAGTGGCAATAGAAATTTTTTTTCGCAAGCATCTCACAATTTATAAGAGGGATCTTGGGACCTGAATTTTGTAATAAAGTTAGTTATTGTTATGATAGTACTTCACCTATTCATCAATGGCACACCTTCTAGAATGAACTCTGATATGACTCAGTGGCTAAAAAAACCAGACTTTTCTTGCACTTACAACATAACTTTACACTGTCATGCTGGCAAATGTCAAATTAGTGTGAATGTGAATGTGAACTTGAATGGAAAATCTCTTCTGGAAATCCAAGTTCTGTATGAAGTGGTTTGAATGGTGAGACGAATGGCTACAAATTTTGTCTACCAAAATTATTCTTCAGCAGCAATTTGCTACAGGTTCTTTACTCCCTAAACTTACACAGTGGAACACTTCATTGTTCATTAGTTGCTGTATTTCAACCCAAAGGTGAAAGCCTCAAAAAGCCAGTAAAGTGGTTGTTGTAGGAAACCTGTAGGTACTTGTTCCACCAGTGATGTTTATGAGGAAGTTTGTGTGTCTATGAATACGCTAACATAAGTATCATGTTGCTATGACATCACTTTATTCTCAATTATAGAGCTTGCTAAGAACACAATACAGTCATGTGATAATACTGCTGCATTTGAGGAAATTATCACTATTAAGCTGAATGTTCATAGTTTACACAGCATTCTTCTCTAGAAAAGTCATGTTACTTGTGGTTGATAACCTAATACAGTCTACAAACAGCCTCTCCTTTTTTCTTCATGTTAAATTGATAAGAGTACAATATGCTTTACATTAGAGGATTAAGGAAAGTAATTTCAAAATGAGCATGCATTGTATCCCATAACATTCTGGCTTCTGTATTTTATCTTTTCAGTGAACAGTAGCCCGTACTTACAATATGTCAAAAGAGTCAGAGATTAACTTTTTAGAAAAGACTATTTGTAAGAAGCTAATTATGTCAGGAGTCGCAATTTACTATTCCACACGTTAATAGGTTAATTAATATTCACCATGCTAACTCATTAACAAATAAATTGCAAATAAAAAATAAATGTCTTTTATCTTCTGATGCAATTTACATTAAGCCCACTATTCCTTTGAAAAAGCTTGGGAGGAGCTGTACTGGTTTGTGGGGTCCTCAGTCTGCAAAAGTAGTGTACCTTGGCCAAAATGTAAGTATGGGACTCCGTCAGACACTGCAAGGCAAAAGCCCAAGCTTCTCTTCAATCCCCAAGTTTTGTGATTTCATTATGATTTATGTCTGGAAAACCATAAAAATAAAACAGAAGCACCATATTAAAATAAAAACTGAAATAATTACCAAGAGCCAGGAAGTTCTGAATTGAGACTTCTGATACCATGGGTAACGTGAGCAAGCAAAGGTGCAACATAAGGAGAAAAGAACCTTTGAGTACATATATATATATATGCATATATATGTGTGTACATATATATTTTTAATTTAAAAGATTTAAAAGTTGAAGCCATTGTGGTTAGGCACAACTAAAGTCATGTTTAAGGGTCAGAAATGCTGCTTTTTCCCAAATTTCATTTGAGCTATACTGATTTACAGCACAAAAGAACTGCATTACGTACTCACAAGCAAATCCACCCACCCTTCTACCTAAACTAACCTCCTCAAAATAAATAACTGAAATCCTAAATTCGTCTGATAATTACAGGCTAAAAGAAATTGTGTGCTGGACAACAGTGAACATCTGCTTTAATTTGGTCTTGTCTTTTCCCTTTTATTGCAGGGGTGTGTTTTAAGACCTTACAAGCTGTGTTATAGATTTTCTGCCCTAGAGCAGAATGGCCAAAGAATGGCTTTTTTGGACATTTTTTGATCAAATGCAGTTTATTGAACAGTGTTATATCTTGGCTTTCTCAAATCTTGTTTACTTGATTTGACATTATCATAGATGAGAGCAGAATCTGTGTATATCATATACTGCAAATCTGCACCCGTACTACTGCTGGATCATGTCTGTCTGTAGTACAAATGTTGAACAAATCAATTTAAGAAGTTCCATCTATTCAGAATGAAAAAATAAAATTTACAGTAAGTAAGAAACAAACCCAAGCTGTGTCTATATCTTCTAAGAGTCCTTGAGAACTATGATTGCCCTTAATCATACAAACCACCTTTGTGTAACTTTGAGATCTTTAGTAAGAAGCTTTACACAACCTTTCAGAGAACAATAAATCAAACTTTGACTTTTCAAAATTGCTTCTCTGCATTCAGGCATGAATTTCATCCTCAAGCTGGATTTCTTGAAGGGCAAAAATGGACTTTTAGCTTCTTTTTTTCTGATCAGACTTTCAGTAGCAGACAATGAATTGGTTTGATCTGGCTCACATAACTATATTTATTCCACTTATAACCCTTGTCTTTTTTAAGGCTTTCCTTTTTCTATGCAATAGTTCTCCAACATTTTGAATGGAATTACAACCAGGTCTTAAGACTTACAAGGCCTGCTTTTCCCCTGCCTTTTTTCTTCCATACCGATTCCTGTCTGTGAAAATGTCTGCAAAATGCTAAATGGCAATTGATACAGATTTAAATCACTACAGAAATCATCAGATAATGGAGAAGGTGGCCCATAATATTATTTTTCCATTTTCCAGAAGCAGTGCACAATGCATCAAAATTAATGTGGAATCTTTCAAAACAGAAAATATAGAATTAGCCCAGAAACTAGTGGTCTGATTCTAAGCAGCACCATCTGAGACATTGCTGTCTCTGAGCACTGGATTTTATGGTGATTTTTTCGTGCTATTTTCAGTGTCACTTGGCTATTTTCTCTTTGCTCTTAGCTTTGGACAGTAACAATTATATTATTGGAATTACAGAAGGGATGAAAACTGATTAGTTAGGGAGACTATTCTGAAAACTTTTAGTGCCAGTTGAAAAATCTGAGTTGCCATAAGTGAGGTGTTTGGTGGGGCATGCCAAATTAGTTGTTGGTCTCAGGACAGTTTGTATAGTGTAAAAATCAACTTCATATTGAAGCATTGTGATCATCATTACTTCAGTTGAACAGAAAAAGGAAGAAAACTCCCTTCGAGAACTGGTTTCTGCAGATAATGCGTGGTATCTGCATATACACAGTATAAGGGAAAAAATCATGGTTTTCCCTTCTGCAGATCAATAGAAGACTTCAGTCTGCAAGCCTCAAGCTTAAGCTCTTATGTGGGTCACTGTAAGTTAATTGATAAGGTTAAAAACTAGCATTGGTCATTTATACTGTTCCATAAGCATGCCTGATTCATAGAAATAGATGGACGATACCAAGCAGATAATGTAAGCCTGCCCATGGAAGCTAGAACTGTAAAGGCACAGATGCCACCGGTGTAGTCAATATAAATTGTGACATCTTTATGAGAACAGGGACTGTTCAGTGTGTGCTGTAACCGTTAGATAAGATAGATCACTCTTGCTTGCACTGTCTCTGGTTTAGAGAATTGTATTCCACGCAAAATGGATCAGCTTCAACAAGGAATACACTCCTTGCCTAGCATACGATAGTTTTTGGCTTGCTGTTTGGGGCATTTTCCTACTAGATATGGGCTCAGATCACCTCAGAAGAGGAGGATGTTGATGCCTGGTTTACTACATGCTAGGTAGATGCTGTATCCCCTAAGACCTTGCATACAAAGCATGCATCTTCTTCTTTTTGTGCTTTGAAAGAAAAGACTGCTACTCCTTCCTTCCCTCTTTCATTTTATGGAGAAGGGCAGGATTTACAAGATACCCTCTTCCTAAGTCTTTTCCTAGCAGCTGCCCACTGAACTTGTTGGCTTGCATAGGTTACATTCAGAGAAGGGATCCAAGAGTATTACTGAATCTTACTGTAACGGCGTAAGATGCTACTTTCCCCAAAGTCTGCCCAGTCCTTTTGCCAAAGGTCTTAAGAGCGTGGTAGATGATAATGTTTGTGATCTTAGCTCTTCCATTTAACAGTTATAATTAATTTAGAATGCAAGACACTTAGGACAGCTAAGAGGCAGGTCCATAGCTGGGAACAGGCAAAGTAAATGGAAGATCCAAAATGTTTAACAATTTATCTTTTCTTGACAAATGTTTTAACCCAACAAGTTATTTCCTTGTAGATTTAGAAAAGATCTTTATATAGAGCAAGCCTGAGATAATATTATAGTCTTGTGGCAGCTGCCACTTCCTTCCCAGAAAGGGCAGTCCTTCATGCTCTTTGGAAAGCAAAAATGCTATGGATTTGGCCATTGTGGCTGAAGATATCCATTATGTCAAATGCAAAATGCAATAGTCATGTCACGTCCATGCTAGATTCAGCTTGATGTAGTTCTGCCTTTTCAGTTTCTTTTCAGAGAGCCTAAGCAATGTGGCCACCTGCTGAATCTCTCTTTTGATTAGCACGTAAAGAATCCTTTGTTTGGATCAGCTGGGCTTCTTTGGCTTCTCAGCACTGAAGGCTCAGTAACAGTTTCCTTGTGGCTTTTCTTAAACCTCTCCAAGGGTTTTCTGGGGATAATTTGGGAAACTTCCAATTCAGGAAAAGATGGTAAAACTCAGTTCCTTTTCCGCTTAGCTGATTTGTACTTTCTTACTTTGTGGTATAATATTAAGGGAGATAGGTCTAAGCTGCCATTTCTAAATACAGTCTGAATCATGGCAGAAAGAGTTGCAGTGCTACTCTGCCTGTAGAGTCCAAATTTCCTTAAATTTGGGGGCTCATCTTTAATAATTGGCTAAAAATGAGCTCATCTTTACAATTCTTTCTATAATTCCCAGAGGGAGCTGTGATTCTTACAAAAATTTTCAGTACACTAAGCCATTGCTAGCTTTTCCATCATTAAGGTTCTGTATATTTTCATGGAATTTTTGTTTCTTAGTTCTTGTCGTGCAAACAATGCAGTTAAAAAGTAGAAGCAGGTAAAGACTGCAGCATGAAAGAAATTCAAAACCTCTGATGGGGCACTATTTTGCAAATAGAAGTAAAAGGTTCACCTAGGACTCTTACCTGTGTTAGAAGAATTGATTATCTGCATTAAAAGATAGGAATCATTGTAATATGATTCCAGAGGGCCTTAAGAGACCTCAGATACATGAGTTTATTCCAGTTCAAAGAAAATGAGATTTATTCAAAGGCTGTGGGAAACACACTGTCTCATCCCCAGAATTTTCCAGCTTGGTTTAAAGCTGTCCTCATGGGGTGACTCCACACACAAGTTCATTCTGCCTTACAGTTTAACTGTTGGCTTTTGACATAGCTGTTGCATGACATAGGTGAACTACCTGATAATTATCAGGTCTTGCTTCTCAGAAATAGGTATAAATCAAAAGTAATCTTTCCTGTCAGTTCCCAAAAGCTGCAAGTGTAAAAACAAGTAGGTGTGGTTGCCATGCTTTGTCCTTGGTTGCTGCACCTACAGCATCAATTTCACTAGCAACTTTCATCTGCTCCCTTTTAAAAGCTTATAATTAAAAGGACTACTCTCCTTACCATGTTAGTTGTAATAAATCTGCAGCTGTCATAAAGGAGGATACTGCATGATTTTGTAGATCTCAAGGTCACAAATCAGCAACGAAAAAGGCTGTGGAATTTGTTTCTCAAAAAAAAAAAAAAGATGGTTTCCATATCCCTCAAGCTAAATACATGTTCTTTCTGGCTGTGGAAGAAATAAGGATTTTTATGCTTTTCTGGCCAGCTAATGGAGGACCATGCTTACCCATCCCTGCTAGAGACTTCATTCAGTAGAAAGCCATAATTAACAGGAAGACCAGCCTGTAAAGCTGACCAATAAAATGTCTGTCAGCTTTTTTCAATGCACATTCCTACTTCATGTAGCAAATTTCCAACAACCAAGCTTGCTCTGTCACACGTTTGGGTCATGGGCAGACTCTTGAGTTGCTGCTAGAAGAGGTATGAAAACATGCTAGTCCAGATTAGGAAGTGCTGACCAGCTCACAGAGCTGCAAAACATTAGATGGCACCACACTTCTGGCTACTCCTGGTCTTATTTTAGATCCACACCACAGAGCTACTTCCTATATGGATTTTGGTCCATGTGCACTGAGAAGCATGCCTTGTGTTGCAGCATGAGAATTTAAGTCAATTTTTATTCTTATTGACCAATATTAATTCTAGCTCCATTTTTGTTAGATTCCAAACTTTCGACTATTCATTTGTCAGTAGAGTGTCAATAGCTTGTTACTCCAGGACGTAACTCATTTGTACTCTCAATTCACCAAAGCAGCCTTTTTCAGCACGCCAGAGACACAGCTCCGGTTAGTTAGGCAGCTAGAGCTTTCATTCAAATCCTAGTTTTTGAGCTTAAGCTTTTTCTCATGAGCTCCTGATGATTTCCAAATCTACCAAACTAGTTTACTGGCAGCCTTACTTTAGTTATATAAAAAATGTTTTAGTTCCAGTTCTTATTCTGTTCCATGTACAAACATTTCATTCTAATTCTGCCAAAACTTTGCCACTCTTGTTCTAGTTGCTGTTAATAAAATGCATAGCTTCCTGGTCTGCATCCTGTTAGTGCTGACACAGGCTCCTAATATCCAGTGTAGATTTATCCCCCAAGGACAGGAAATGTTCTGCTTTGCTGATTCAAATCTGACCAGAAATAATGTGGACTAAGAAAGTTTTAAGAGGGAAAGTTTAGCTAAGAACTTGAGAGTTAAGAATGTAACAGTCAGAGTTATAAACACAAAGGGGAGAAATATCAGAACTAGCTTGAAAGTCCTTGATAAATGGTAACAGTAATAGTAATGAAACATAGCCTGAGAATTTAGCCTAACATCAGCATTCTTCTTTGTATGTTTTTTCTTTCTAAGGTTTTTGTTGGGTTTTTTGCCTTTTTTTTTTAATGTATTCTGGTCTGTATGGCTTGATATTTACATTGGTTTGAGCATATACCAATTTCAATTCATACTATTTAACAAAGATTTTACAAGTGTTTTTACAATTTAATGTTGCTGATAATAACTTGTGTGTGGAGTCACCCCATGAGGATGACAGCTTTAAATCTGTCATTTAAGTGCCATTTGTGTCAATTTGTCTACATGCTGTAAGGCAACCGAATCCACTAATAAGCGATTAAAACAGTAGACTATGTGGTTAACAGTGTTGGCTCTTGAAAATATTTATATTACAAAAACTGCCTGTGGAACTGGCAACTTCTAGACAAGAAGCAAAGGACTACTAGGGCACAAGAGACTGATGTCCCTTTCCTGGTCAGAATGGAATTGCCTTGGCTTAGGGGATATGGCAGTTCTGTGTATAAAGACAGACCCTTGCTTTTCAAACTCTGCTATTTAGTCACACTAAATATATTTGAAATTCACAAATTAACAAATGGTATGCAGTAGTTGTACAGCTGAAAGGACGAAAGTTCTCAGGTGAGGATTTTAATGGGACATGGCATAAATATTTAAGTCGAGGCACAGCATAAAAAGGTGAAAACTGACCAAGTGTGCTTGATAAAGGGAAACAAAACAAAGACAGGTGAGTCGTCAGGTTCTTAATTTTGCAGCTCCCTTGAGCGAATTAGGAAGTCACAGTAGAGGAGAGTGAAGTTCAATGGGCACTTTGCACACCCATGTACAAAATCATGGCTTCTCTTTCCTAACCAAATCTGAATATCCTTCTTAAACAAGGATGGGCAAGGGATTTTCTGTGTTAATGGGGATTCTCTAGCTGATTTAGCATGACTAGGCAGGATGCTCTTCTTCCTCTGAGCTTGCTAATGAGTATCAGGAAATACTGCCTTCCTTCCCGGCTCCCAGCTTGCTGCCTCTACAGCATCCCTTGCCTTTACTGGCAGGGCTTCCTTGCCAGATTCCAGCACGGATATGCACATACTACTAAAAAAAGGGGGGTCCAGCCATTTCTGATGGATGTAATAATCTTATTTCTTTCTTTTCATCTGTTGTATATCATGCATAAATAACTGCCATGTTTTACCTAGTGGTAAAGTGTATTTTCATTGTGAAGGACTGATCTATAATTAACTTTGTTATGATAATTATTATAGCAATATAATATTTTGGATGTCTAGATTAATTACAATTTTGGAAAGCAATGGTGTTGACATCCTTGGACTTGAAATATGCTATATCAACTGATTTGAATATGTTCACAGTTGTAGGGATTTTTTTCAATTCTAGCTGTCATGTTCATGTTTCACCCCTGTAATAGTGGACTTTTCCCACTGATGACTCAGAGGAAATAGTGTCTCCACCCAGTCTTTCACAGAGTGAAACACAGCAGTTCCCCAAATTTTTCACTGCAAAAAATTGCTATTGTAGAGCAAGAATTTAATGCAACCACAAATACTAGCATAAATATGTGATCAAATTGAATTTCTTGTAGCTTGTGACCTCGTTTGAAACTGTTGTGACCTCACTAGTTATAATAGTGCCTGGTTTGGGAACCACTGCTTTATACGCTGTTAAATAGCAGATGTGCATTTCTGAGTTATATTAGCAGCCTATAGCACAAGGCAGCATAGAGTCAGCATGTCCTGAAGAGAAGGCTAGGGTTATTTAATGTTTGCACAGTCTAAAGTAATGGGAATGAAGTTATTAGGTGCAGCATTACTGGCCTCCTCTCTCCTTCAGTCGTCTTTGTGTCAAGAGCTATGACCATATTCCATTCCAGTGACTTCAGCACCAAATCCGGATTTACACTGGGATGGCAGAGTAGAATTTGACTGCTATTGAAGGCAAAGCTAATTTGTATTGTAAAATTACTTCTTGTTTCCTTCTTGATCTTCACTAATTTGCATAAAGTTACAGACATGTATGATGCCTTAAAGGTGCATAAAGACAAATGCCCCTTTCCTGCAGAGATTACAGTCAACAATAAGAAATAAAAACACAATATAAAGAACTACTGCCAGGAGGCAATAGATTTGTTCCACGGACTAAGCTTTTCTATGGGACATGCATGCCCTTAGTGATTCTTAATCTACAATCAGTCCAGGTTAAATACTTTGTTTCTTTTAAAGATGTAAATAGCAACGCCTAGTGGATTAGCATAGAAACACTTTATGGAAGAAATGCATCTTAGGAAGGATTTGAATGAAGATAGCATTGTGATTTCTTCCAAAAGACTTATCAGAAAAGAATTTACAGCCGAGAAGAATAGCTCCTGCCTTTTCATCACAGTTACTTTCTGAAAAACAAGTATTGAAGAGAGATAAGGAAACTTGCTTGTAGACTATTCCTATTATCAAATAGCAACTTCACTCCACCCTTCCCTTGTATTTGGCTTCTTACAGAGCGCCTGGAGCTGAAGTTTTGTTCCAAGACTACCCTCAGAAAAATCCCCTGCCCTTATCAGACATGCTTACAAAAGAAAGAAATGTATACTTCTTCCAAAGAGGAAAAATGTAATTAACTGCCATCTATCAAAATCAGGAGAGGTACCCCTTTAGCTTGACTGCAAGTTAATGTGGCTTTCCCCTATACTGTAACTGGCTGCATGTGCTGAAACCAAGCCATGGACACATCCAGTAGCACTTTTCTTCAAGCAGAGATTTCAGCTGAGATTTACATCCATCTCAATGACTTACAGAGTCTCCCTGAAGATAAAGTAATTGTTTCAACTTGTATTTAAGTGAGACCTCTCAGTTTTGGTAGTTTATACTTAGATTATGTTAAAATGAAGATGATATTGTAATTCTTTCCATTGGCTTTTCATCTTCGTATTGGCTCAGAATGGTGCCTGTTCCCACTAGCGAAAGAGCTTTGCTATTGACTCCAAGGACAGCAACTTTTCAGTCCACATCAGCAGTATGCTTCCTGTACTAGAGGAAGATAGGACCCAGAACCTGCTGAATGTATTCACTTGAATAAAAAGCCTGCAAGATTAACCCATAGGTCCTGTATCCTTGTATTCATATAGAATTCACACTTACTGAAATTGTTTCCATTATTACAAGAAACTCATAATTCCTGCAGTTATGCAAGGAAATTAAGTCATGCATCACAGGCAGATGGCCAAAGAAAAGAGAGACGCAAATACAATACAAAGAATACAAATACAAAGAAATGTATTGTCATACATTCCTTCTAGGTGAGTGATACCTACAGCAACATTAAGTGTATTAATAGGATAGTCAAGCCCCAGAGGCTGCATGAGTCAGATCCCAGTTTAAAGATGGGCCATTGAGATGACACTCACTAGCAGCTCAGGACTGTGTTTGCATACCTCCTACCATTCACACATTCACACCTGGACAGTGGAGGAGGCTTGGGGGGGAGGCTGAGTGGAGCAATAGGCTGCAGGGCTACTGTCCCCTGCTCCCTACTGCCCCCCCGCCAAACAAGCAGCAAATTAGAGTGGCAGTGGTGGAGGAGTGCTGCTGTTCTTACCTGCCCAACAAGGAGATAACCCAGCAGGCTACGTAGGAGTGTTTTCTTTCACACATCCAAGCACTCACAAACTGATTCAGACAGAAGGACAGCAACAACTCATCTGTATCAGTGTGCTGTTCTTGCCCACCTCTCAGAAGCAGGGGCAAGAAGCATCCTCTCTCCATTCCTTCTCTTTGGGATGAGGCAGCAGCTTGCTCCTTGGAATTCCATAGAAAACGTGGTTCTGGCCAGACAGAAGATCCTGCAGACCAGATTTGGCCAGTGGGCTGCATGTTGAACCATGCTGGTGAAGAATTTTCAAAAGTAATCTGTGTCAGCCTGACTGCATCCACTGACTGTGCTGTGAGTTTGGTCAATGCTGAGCTCTTGGAAATCTCTGTCTATATCTGGACATAAAGACACTTACTCTATCCTCAATCTTTGTGCAAACCTTCTCTTTGCAATAGGACACTCTGCTCATAGCAGGCCTACACAATCCTATTTCTATAATCTCAGACACTGGGCAACATTATAAAGGAAATTGTCATCACCCAAGAACTTAACACACAACTTATGGCTTTTGGAGTCATCAGTCCTTACTAGAAAAAAACAGAGACTAATATGAACAAGCTGAAGAATTATATTGAACTCATAATCCTGACAACTGTAGCCAGTTTTATTTTTCCTTGGTTACTTCATTTGTTGTCATGACTCTCCATTCTGGAACAGAATCCCAGTGGACAAAGCATGAGATTAGGAATTTAGTAATTTAACTGCAGCCTTCATGCTAGTTCCTACGTACTGTGGCAATGTGGAGATGGTTGCACAGTATTATGAAGGGAAGAGTTCTGCATCACAGTGCTGAGGTGGGAAAAGTACTGTTTATGATTGTGATTGATACTGTGTTGCTACAGTGTAGTTTTAGTAAGAAAAATGTTGTAAGCTAAATGTTTCTGTCGGTTAGGAATACACCTTGTTTGCAAGACTACAAGAGTAGAAGAATGTCCATCACTCAAGTTTAAAAGGCGCCTTTTGAGTAAAAACAGGGTCTTGGCTGACTGAGACTGAGACAACCAGGATGGAGGGAGGCTGGCATTTAGATCACAGTAGTAGCAAAACTAGATGACAAAGCAGAGCTTTAAAAAGTCTCTCAGATGGAAAGGTTTGGGCCGGAAAGGAAGTGAGAGGAATGGAGGATGCTGCTTACTAAGGGGAGGAGACAGGAAACAATGATGCTATTGTGGCAGTGGAGCTGATGAAGGTCAGAGAAGATAAGCTCTAATTTGCATGCTTTCAAAACACTCGTGCAAAGTTGGTGATTTTTTTAGTGAAAGATTAGAGCCAAGGGACATTGTGTCCAGGTTGTTTGCTGTATTTGTATGAATTGTAATCTACAGCGCTTTAGTTTTTCAAGTGAAAAACAATGCCTTCAGCAACTTTATGCAAAGGATATCTGCTTTGCATTAGACTTGCCACATGCCTTCTGAATAATTAGCTATAAACCTGAAGATCTGCACTTTACAGGAAGCTCTGGGAAGGGTCTGTCTAAGCTGTGGTATCTGGAGAAGTCACTGCTGGACATGGAACAGGCAGCAAGGCTGTCAGGTCTAACTCTATCTAAGAGATACTAAGCAGAATATTTCCACCTTGAATATGTACTTTTGTGAACCCCAGTTGAAGAACTGTGCCCAGTCTTTAAGCAGACACAAGAGACAAGAGTCCCAAGGGCACAGGACCATAGCTGGGTCTTGTGAAATTAATGGGGGGGAGCCCTACAGGGGGAACCACGTTAAGTTTCTTTTACAGAAGTTGCTTATACAAACCTATCTCCTAGGAAACAGTATTTGTCTACATTAACATTCTTTACCTAGTACTAGATATATAGAATGTGCCTAGGTTCACTGCTGTTTAGATTTCCCTCCTTTAGCATTCCTACAGCTTGCCAGAATGTCTGCTTCTGCAGAAACAAAGGTTAATTAAACACATCCGCCCATTAGAGCAAGGAGCGAACATTACAATCTGGCCCAGAGCTACCTTCTTCAGCTGTCAGCATTGAAAGACACTTGGAACCACAAATTAGTCCTCAAGCAAAACTAGTTTCAGCAGAAACTGCTTGTTTTATTGAACAGATAAGTCCTTCCCCATACTTGCCTCACTGTATCTAGTTCCAGCAAGAAACATTCTAGTGGTATTTTGCAAGTTGCATGATCCAAGATTTTTGGGTCTTACAGTGCCATGATTAACACATAATAAGGAATGTTGGAAAAAATGTACCTTGCCTGCATTGCTAACTCCACCTTTTCTAATTAATATAATTTAAGGTAACTGATACTGGATTTTTTTGTTACTTGTGGCATTCCTTACCTTTGTACCTTTCACTGTGCTTGCATAAGGGAACTAAATCAGTCAACTCCCTCATTATGCATTTCTTTTCACTTTCTTTTCCATTTCATTTTCTAGCTCTAATGTATAAGCACCATATTACCACAAATGCTTTCTCAATTCTGAGAATCAAATCTACATAGTAATATATTCATTATATTAACTCTTCAGAGTAGCACTATGGCCGTACCTCAGTGTCCCTCTCGCTATTGTATGGGGAATGAAGGCAGATAGCATATACCTTTCACAAACATCTACTGTTACCATGCCTATAATCCCCACTGCTTGGAGAACGGACATTCCTAAAGTGTTTTCTTTCTGTGCTGAGTCAACACAAGGCTGCGATAGCCCTATTAAAGAGTGGTGACTAGTAATGAGACTACTGAGGTAGGTGGGACACATTGAGGTTTTGGCTGAAAGTAGGATCTTAAATAAAGTTAATTATGTAAAATAGAATGATGTCTACTTAATCATAAAAGCTGGCTTGTTTTCTATTCTATTCAGAAACAGATGAAGCAAATATAACTCTCTCTACATCCAAAATTCAAGGCCCATATTTTGTCAGAGCTCTTCTCAAATGCGACACTGTATTATGCATCCTCCATTCTCATTCAGATTATCCACAAACAATTTCTGATTTTGTCAAGCTGACTCATTCTTCATACCTATTAGCTGCATCGTTGCTGAAAAGAATTCTCTGGCCATGAACTGTATGTCCATGTATTTTGTTTCTACTGGTTTGGTTAGTTTTTATCAGACACACAGATAATAAAGTCTTCTTCCTATTCCCAACCTGGAAGAGAACACCTAGCCACATTATAATTTCAAACCCTGTTTTGCACACATATTATCTAATATTTGATTATAATTTTCAGCTTCTCAAACTTTATCACCATTGCATTTGATGGGGTAATAATAGGAACTATGGATAAAGGGAGACATGAGTGAAGAGCCACAGAAATATTTTCAATTGTATGCATTGCTTTCTTGGGTTTGGTTTCAAAGTCTATGAAAGTCACAGAAGTGTTTTCTTTGTCCACTTTGTACTGGACAACTCCTGCCTGGTTTTCGAAAACCCCTTTGAAAGGCAGCATCTCTAAGCCCTGATAGATGGGCGCAGACACAGTGCTGTCTTGCAAACTCCTCATCACTTGGCATCAGACCATTTTCTGAAGTCTGTAAGAAAAACACCGTAGTCTCTAACAGAAACTGAAAGCGAAGTTGGAGCAGTACTCTGACCAATATTGGACAGTTGATCACTGATGACAGAGCCCTAGTGGCAAAGTGTAAAATACGCTCATAGTTAACATTTTAAAGAGAAGATAAACCCGAAAGGAAAACAGCGTGGTAAGTTAGAAATATTGACCCTGGAGAGGAAACAGAATGGCCTTCTTGGAACATCTCTCCTTGGCTTGTTACCTGGAACCTTCTGTCTAGCCCCAATTCAGTAGGCAAGATGTGATTCTCTTCTTTATAAGTACAACATGTTAAATTACTTTAGAGTTGCTTCCATAAATACAGCATGCCAATGCTTACTGACTAATTTTATTACCTGGGAGCTTTATTTGCTTTCGGCAATGAAGCAGTTGAATTTTTAAGGTATTTTGTTGTTAAATTGCAATTAAGTTGGAAGGTTGCTTGCACAGCAATGCCCTATTCATTACATATGGCAAAAGTCTTTATAAAAATCTTGGAGCTGACCACAGCCTTGTGTTGCTTGTCTCACACACACCAAAAATACTATATGATACAAAGCATTGTATAAGGCTGCGTCTATAAGCTGTATAAGCTGTGTCTATACCCAGGTTTAATAGGGAGCAAGCTATGGTAATATTATTTCTTCATTCCCTTTCCTGAGCCTCTTTCTATCTTATGCCTACATACATATTTTATGGGCCATTTATTATTTCCTGTACTGAAGAACACTATCGAACAGGTAAGATAGTGAGGATTAGAAAAATTTATATATGTCCTATCAGCATAAACAAATATGTGGACTATACTCAGAAAAGCTATAAAGCTGCTGGAGCATACCATTAGCCTGAACACAGGTACTATTCATTTAAACATGTTTTCAAGGATCACACCGCTTTATGTACCAGTTTATTCAGAGATGACACAGTGTATAGTTCAGAACTGCACTTCTAAGCAGATATTTCTTAAGACGTAATTGCTCTTTCGTGCTTCAGGCTACATTTTCATTTAGTCATGACAGCATAACCAGCAGTCTATCTGTGGTCTAGTCTATCTAGCTTTCTGTGGGGCAATAACTTTACTATGCTTCATTAATTAAAGCTATGGGTATTATTAAGTGGAACTGCTGTTGAGAGTATGAAAAAGAGCATTGCTACATTGACAGCAAAGAGACTGCTGTGAGTTTTAAGTGTGTTCCTTATTTTTTTTGCGGAGATCTGTTTGAGTGTGTTTTTAAAGTTCAGGATTACTGTAAACAAAATATATTCAGCTGATATCTGAAGCAATATCTGAACAAGAAAGACTTAAAAAGCAAGGAAAACTTTTGGAAGTATTTCAGCTGCTTAGGTGATTAAAACATAATACTCCAACATGAAATTGAGAACAATTATTTTAATCATTTAAGGAGTTCATTCAACTTTAGAGTTAAGTCTGGTTTGATGATTAAAATACAGGGCAAGGAACCAGAAGACATACATAAACTCTATTTTCAGCGTTAGCACTGACTCACTGTGTGATATTAAGCAAGTCACTTAATTTTACTGTCTCACTTTCTGTCTCACTTGTAAAATGAGGGAACCTACCTCACAAGTTCTTTGTGAGATTAATTAATTAAACATTTGCTGCACACCTAACATTTCTTGGATGTAAGGTGGTGGAAAATTTATTATTAAACATATATATGAACAGGATACAAGAGCAGAGCTGGGTGGTTTCTACAAAGGAAACACATCTCTTTCATCTTTGAATTTGTTAAGCATGACAACAAAATAATTAACTACAGGAAAAACTGTGGGTGAAGCCCTTGAAAAGAGTTTACAAATGGAAAAAAAAGCATAGCCACAAACTAGACAGACCAAACTATAACTAAGAATAAAAAACCAGTCATTCTTCACTAGAGCAAACAATTAAAAGGCTAAGGTGAGTTTTTCTCTCCTATGATGTATAAGCAAATTTACATTTAATGGAAGTGAAAGGCAACAGATTTAAATCTGGAGAAAGCAAATAATAATGTTTCTTTAAAAACCCACATTTTTTACTGAATTCATTGCCACACAACATTGTTGAAACCAAGATCTCAGTAAAATCAAGAAACAAACATTTGTATGGAAATCTGAATATCCACGGTGATGTTTTATGAAATGAAAGAGTTAAAAACCCCTCATGTTGCACAGTACAAGTCAACTTATAGCTGACAGGTGTTAAAAAAATTCTCCTGTGAAGCCTATTCGACAGCTGATCACTCTGGGCTTGCTTACAACTGTATCAGAAGCACCTACTACGGGTCGCAGTCGGAGGCAGAACCCTGCAGTAGGTGGATGAATGGTTGCCTCTAGTCCAGCAATCTCGATGCTACTGAGGCTAGACTGAGCAGCACACGAGCACATCTGTAGCATCCTTCTACTCTTATCATAACCATGTTTTAGAAAATGGTGGGTTTGTTCTGCCATAAAATTAACATCAGCAACAGAAGAGGGTCCAGCAACTTTTAACTGAAGAGGAGTTTTTACCTCACAATGCAGTTTAGCAGATAACAAAAAGCAATGATTTTTACTAACATTGTGCTGTGACCCTATGAATGAGCTGATCAAAACCACAGTGTGCAAAGAAAAAATGGATAAAGTAGTGTGATCAATGACATATTCAAAGGTTATGTGTTTCCTGTACAGTTGCTTGCATCACCAAAGTCTGTTTGGGGAAGGGACACAACTTATTTGCATTTTCTGAAGCCAGTTATTGTTATCTTACATATTCACAAAAATATCACTACTACTTTCTGTTGGTTCCATTCAAAACAGATTGAGGCCTTTACGTAAAGCATGGTCATAAGTATTTTACAACTTTGGAATGAAGTTGGTGTTTGGTACTCTACCAGGGCAACATGCACAGGAAAATTCAGATTTTCTATCCTTTTAAAAGCAACTTTCTAGGTTAATAAATAACTTCTACAATATAATTTGGTAGATATAAATGCAAGCCTATTATTTACTTTCATTGTAACATTTTTTACGCTGCAGATGCTGGATCATACTAAGTTATTCATATACTATAAATATAACTATAAATATATTATTGATATGTTAAACAAGTTTGTACTAAATTAGCATCGCAGAGACATCTAGACAAAACCTTAGGCCCTCCACCAAGAATGGCAGAGCCTTTAGCTCTGTGTTTCAGAGCTAAAGACCAAGGTGGAGAAGTGCAGAAGTAACACCACCACCACCACGGGTTATGTAGTTATACTAAAAAGAATCCATGACTCACTGTTAATGTTTACTTGGCCTGTATGCTTTAGGGATGAGTGGAGATTAGTGCAGAAAACTAGTTCTTTTATTCTCCTTTTATTTTGCTTATTACTAGCTAGTACTACTGCATTCATTAAGTCAAGCAAGATTAAGAATAAACAAGAGGTGCTTGTCATCCACCATTAATACAATGCCATGTGCTCATGCACAGCTGCTTGTGTATACATTTTAGCAGCTGTTTTTTCCTGTCTGTCCACAGTGAATGGGTATGTTGCCTCACAGAGTTCATGTACCTTGGCCCTTTCCTACGCCTAGCCCACACCTTTAATCCAGTTTCTGCACCCTGAGAGCCTCCTGCGTTGCTGCTGTCCCTTTTCTCACCCCAGCTGGGCCAGGAATCTCCCTTCTCTTCTCACTTTAGTGATGGAAAATGACAGCGAGTTCTCCTTTCACTTGTATTTGTGTCCCTAACTGCACACACATGTAACTATATAGAGAAGTGATCTTTCTCCGATGCAACTTTACAAGCTGGATAGATTGTTTGCTTTCTTAGCTGATACTCACTGTGCTTAAAGGGTCGTTCGTCCTAGAGCAGCAATTTCTTAAGGAGTATGAATAAGGCAGGCAGGCAGACGATGGCAGAAGCAGCTCCACTACAGTATTACAGACCAATTCACACGGTGACTGTAGCTGGACTCCTCCTAGTGCCTCAGAAGGCTGCAAGAAAAGGGAAGGGCTCAGGATATGATATCATGCGCTCATTCTAAAAACAAGGAAACTGTTGTAGATGATTGAAAAAGTAACAGCTTCAAAACTCCTGAATGGCCAATAACAGAAAATTACTTGTCTGCTTCACCTTTCCTACCCTCTCCAGTGAAAAGTTTCAATACATACAAATGACAAACTTTTAGAAAATAATATTTACATCATTACTAGGACTAGCCTAAGAGATGTAGTACAGCTGAACCACCTCAGAGCATTGCTTAGTGTAGCGTGGCATTGTCTGTTGTCTGTGTTTATGTCGGATCTTAAGCTTTGAGATTGTTACCAGGTCTATTCAGGCAAATACACCAGATCCCAGCATAGCTGGCTCTGCAGCCACAGTTGGGTGTGCGTAAGCAACAAGAACCCATGTGTATGCACTCCTTGGCAGTACCCTGACTTGTTTATTGCCTTTTTCAGTGAAAGTAAAATCTTCTGAAGCACCTAAGTGACTTAGGAATCCAATTAATATTTTCTAAAGCAAGGTAAGCAAACAGGCTTGTAAATCTCATGGAAAGTCAATGTGATTTTGTGCAGATTTGCTGGAGTAGATTTTACTCCTTAGATCCCTTTCTAATTGCAAACCTGCTTTAGAAGTAATAATCCATTTACAGGGCTATATTATTATAAATTTATTTCACAGGTCATCATTTACAGCCTTTAAAAAAGAAATTAATAAACATTTGAAGCAAAGCAGATGTCCTAACTCAGCACAATTGTTCTTAACCTGGATTTAGCTTTGAAGTTTGCTGTTTCTATTTCAGATCCAAAGAAGCACCTGCATGCCTAGAAGCTTGTCTGTTCTTTCCAGCTTTATCAATTGGTCTAATAAGTCACTCATTTTTCTCTCAAGATGTCAGGATATTTTTGTTTCTGTTATAATCCCATAAAACACTCTCAGAGGAAAATTTAGCACAGCCTTCAAGCACACAACATTTTTATGTTGTGTTTGGAATTGCTAAATTCTCTGTTATGGCAGTCATTGTGCTTGCCTTTCAGATTTCTTTTTTGTGTTAAAATTTTCCTGTGATTTTTTTCATGTAATTCATCCCAGATTCAGCATTAAGGCCACCCATGAGTGATATATTGTAGTTTACTATAATTTTCAAGCTCCTGTATTGGCTTTTGGTTTAATGGCTTGGATTTGGGGGAACTTTATCATATTAAAGCAGTTTAGTGATTGGGCATTTTATGTTTCAGTATTTGTCAGTACCCTTCTACTGAGCTGTACAACAGGGTGTTGCTCTTGCAGCTCTATTGTTTAAACAGAAATATTTTGCTGCCAGATTTCTTGTTCTGTTTGTGTCCTTTGTTACTGGACTTTCAGTTTTAGGACTTGTTCTATTTAAGAGGATAGTGGAAAAACAATACTTTATAATATTTATTAAACAGATGCTAGTATTATCAATGCTTGTTTATCCAGTGGTGATGTGTCTCCTAAATAAACCAGCAGTAGTAGTAAAATAAACTGGAACACAGAACGATTTCCTTCATAAAGATTCCAGGGATTTTTTAACCACTTGTACTTCTGAATCAACGATAAATCATCTTTAGTTGTTCTGTGTAGTAAAGGACAGTGACATCTCAAATTGGGCAAATGTAAATTGTTTGTGAGGTTGAGGGGTGTGAATTAAGATCACTAATACATTCACTTTTGTAGAATTTGGGAAGTCCCTTCTCAAAAACTGGGATACAGTTTACGTTTACATTTCTGTTTCTCTGCTTTCGCCTTGATTTTTAGTAGTACTATAAAATCTATATAGGTGATCACCTGGATTTAAGAAGATGTCCCACAACAGCATAGAATTGTCACAGCTCTGGGTTTGATTTGGACATTTCACGTATCCACACACTGGAACGCAAACCGTACTCTTAAATGTTCAGAGGATGAGGTAGCTGGAACTGCTGCTTGCGATGAAGGGAGCAGGGGTACCTCTGGTCTGTTCCTACTCCTCTCCAGCCCCCCGACAAGGTTACTCTACAGCACGCATCTGGCTGCAGCACCTGGGTCATTGCTCTGAGGAGGTGGGGTACTGCCTGCATCATGCTCCTGGTCTCAATCTGCAGGAAATAAAACAGATGGTACCTTGGAATATTCCAGCCGAGGATATTCTGAAGACAACACACACATTAGTAACCAGGCCTTGAGTCCAGACAGATGAAGCAAGCCTAGACTAACCACAGGCATGTTGGTGTTGATTCTCTTCTTGGTTCTCTACTGATTTTAACAATCCATCTGACTTCATCCTGAATTACTTCAGTGCAAGCAAGATGAAAAGCAGACTAATTGTGCACAGCTCTGGTTTGTTTTGTTGTATTCCTTTTTCTTCTTGCCAGAAGACCATCTTTCCCTTAGATTCTTCTGTGTTTCCTTCAAGACTTACTTAGGGCTATGGAATCATGAAATAATTTTGATTAGAAGGAATCACTGGAGATCATCTGGTCCTTTACCCAGTCAAAACAGGGCTATGTTCAAAGTTAGGTCAGGTTGCTTAGTGCTTTGCCTGCTCCAGGTGTGAACATCTCCAAGGGTGGACATTCCAGTCTCACTGGCCATCCTGTTTAAGGGCTTGACCACCCTCATTGTGAAGTCCATACAAAGTGTAACTCGCGTTCCTCTGTGCATATATAAGGCTGAGATTAACATGCAGCACCTGGTAGTAAACCTGGATGGGGAACTAGTTTGGAGCTTGGGAAAGAGGTGGGAGGGAACTACAATATGGGGAAATGAGGAAAATCCAAGATTTTAGTTTTATAGAAGGCAGTAGGAGAGACAGTGGTGAGCAGGAGTAAAGGGGATCATGGCAGGGAGGGAGAAAAGAAAGGGCTGTTTCACAGGTCAAGCAAGGTTGTGTGTGGGAGGATAACTTGGATGATGAGAAGGCAGCAGGACCATTACTAAAATGGTCACCACCTCCAGATTTGGGTACCTCTCACATCCCTAAATAAATCTTCAAGAGTGTGCCATAGCTAAAAATATCTTGCCAGTTCTGGCATGAAGTTGATTACAGGAGCTTGCAGATCATTTTGCTTTCTTAGGTTCCCTGTGCTATTTCAGTTGGATAGTACACTTCACATTTAAGACAGTGCAGATATTTTGGTCTGCTACCATTCTGTTCCAGATAAAGTTACCTTTTTGTAGAAAGAGGTACAGGTCCTGCAGCATACAAACATAGACAATACATTATATTTATACTGGAGTTTGTTTATAGATAACTCCAGTTTCAATCACAATTAATTCTCTCAGAGATCTCTGGACTAAAAGATGCTTTATAAAGATATGCAAAGATTGTTCTTCATGACAAAACCAAGGAATTGGAGCAGTGATGAGAAATTTTAGTAGTGAGCACTATGAGGTGTAAATCATTTTCCAACACTAACAAAAAGGAAAAACAGAAGTTGGAGAAGAATTCTTTTCCTTTGCTGATTATTTAATTGTTCAGGAAAATTCAGTGTGACTGTTAAAATTGCTCTCAGGTGTCCAAGAGCAACACTAGCAGCAATTGCGTTTTGCAGTAGCAGAAAGCAAAGACAAATATGGATGTGTGAAAAGAGGGAAAAGATCTTTAAGAAGGGTGAGATGAGTTTGTGTTCCTAAGAACTAAAGTCTAGGTGATTTAGAATAGGAAATCACACTCAGTGATGTAAACATGTTAACTGATGAATTCTCACAATACCACTGTGAAGTAGGGAAGGATTACGCCTTGTTTTGACAGATGGAGAAACATGGACAGAAAAGGCTAAGTTCTTACCAGGATCCTTGCCAGCTTCTTTCAAAGTAATTTCCAAGGAAGATCTTTCCCTGCAGAAAGCTTGTAGCTACAGACATCTCTCCAAGTTTCCCTGTTACTGTGGGAGAAGAGAGATGGTCATAGGTGTTGAAGCTACTGGCCTGGCCTTTTTTGGAGCTCTGAATGGATTATAATCTGAACAAAGAACAAGCAGAAAGAACCTTTTCTGTATGATGACTCACCTTGCCAGAGGAAGATTAGTCAATGGAAATTTGTGTCTGCCTGTACTAGTTAGTAAGTATGTACCCATCCCTGCATAAGGCCAGGGGCAAAGCACTAGAGCAACGGGAGTGGAAGCCTGAGTTGAGTAGTCATAGCTTTTTCCTGTTGGCACTCCAACATCAACAGAAGTAAGAGCAGAGGAGTCCTAGGCTGATTTCCAGCATTGTAACAGACCTTACGCTTGAAGGATGTCAGGTGCCGAGTCTCAGCTCTCCCATTGACCCTTTCCGCTCATGATCTGTGCAAGGCATACTCCAACCTTTCCCCAACACACACGCTCTTTTCACCTAACTATTTTTTCCTAGATCTTTTCAGAAGGGAAATTATTCAGTCTAGAGCTCATGTAACTTTAGATTCATTTTGTACTGCCCTATTAATCAGTAGAGTGGTAATGTGGTAACCAGAACCTTGTAGTGGCAAAGGTAAGTAGAGATTTAAGAAGTCATTACCTTCTCATTCAATAAACATTTGTTAAAATGCCAGCCCGCTTCTTTTTCTTCATTCTGGTAGTTGACCACACTTGCACCAGGGTATTTCATATGGTGAGATGTTCCTTGGCTTTGCCATTCTTTCCCAGGAGTGCCTGAAATAGAGAGACTTGATTATTTGCCAGCTGAAACAAATTCAGTTCATTTTTCCCTAATACTGGTAAATGCAGTTTAAATGTTATCAGCAATAGGGTTTTGGTATATCTGTGTTCACATCCTAAATATAGCCTTCACAAGAGGTCCAAATAGAAAAATCTTTTGGAAGCTCTCTTCCCTGTAACTTCTCTTTACAATGAACTATTGTTGAAACAAATCTGGAGATAAATCGGACCTCAACAATATAACTTTGTGCATACTAGTGCACCTAAAACTTCAGGAGTTTAAAACCTGCAAACTCTTATCACGAAAATAAAGGCTGCTAACACCTCTTTCTAAAGAAATACCTTCATTAATCTCAATGATCCAGGGGCTATCATATACTCAGCGTGTTCCCTATTCATTAGTCCTAGGAAGTTTATAAAATCCATGCTTCTAGTGTGCCTTGATGAAACAATAACTCTGTAAATTCAATCCCACACAACATCAGCCTGAACCACTGGACTCAATCTCTGTGTCCCAAGCTCCTAATGCCATCTGAGCAGTGTTTAAATAACTGTTCCTATAGCATTTTAAAGGCACATACGTAGGCTGAGAGTCCCTCTCTGGACCTGAGCATAGGATATGGACCTGGAACCAGTGTGTCAGAACGGGAGAACTCTCTGCTTGCTTATTCATGGTTTTCTTAGTTTCCCCAAGGCCTACAAGCTTCTAGTCTAGCCTGTTCAGAGGGAAAAGGGAAGAACACTTATTTAGCAAAGGATTTTCTTTGTCATCACTTCTTACCCTTAAAAAAACCCTCTTAAATTACACATCTTTGCAAAATAACAAGTGATTTGTCTTTTCTTAGTCTGATCTCACTCCTAAGGCTTCCAGGTTTTATCAGCATCTCAGGTGAGACAGAATGCCTCCTGTTGCTCTCTCCAGACTATTTGTCTTAATATTTGGCAATGATTTGCTCTCATTTGCAGAGAAGCCTCCCACTTTATATATAGGCTGCCTCCTTTAGTCATATGCTCCAGCCAAAATACTCCAGCTCTATCTGCATAAATTGAATTAGTTGTTGTGTGGGGTTAGGATAGGAGTGATTGACATTCAGAGATGACAGCCCTTGACTGCTGAGTGTTGGTCTCAAGTTTAGTTATTCCAGGAGAGGACAAACACTCTCCCTGGTCTGAGCAGCATAATAGACTGACATAGTCCATCTGGACTTTCTGTTTGAACTAGAAAAAGACAGAATGTCAAACCTAATACAAACACAGGCTCACAATACAAAACCAGCTTACAATTCGATGCAGATATTTTTACTTCTCCAATGCACATCTCATCTTTTGTAATAGAAGCTATTGGGATGCCTTGTAGCTATTGGTTAGGGTAAGGACAAAGGAGAGAGAGGAAAACATAACTCAGAGTGGGTTACTTGTTAAAGAAACTCATTATTTAAGTATTAAAATAGGAAACACATTGCTGAGAAAGGAAAGTTCTCCATTTAACTGCTCTTCACAGTTATTCTTAGTCATTGTAAGTTATCAGGTACCACCTAGTCTAATTAATCACAACCTGAATTACCATGCATAGAATCATGGAAAAGTTTGTGCTGGAAGGGACCTTTAAAGGGCATCTACTCCAAAGCCCTGCAATGAGCAGGGACACCTTCAACTAGATCAGGTTGCCCAGAGCCCCGTCCAACCTGACCTTGAATGTTTCCAGGGATGGGGCATCTACCACCTCTCTGGGCAACCTGTTCCAGTGCTTCACCACCCTCATCGTAAAAAATTTCTTCCTTATATCTAGTCTGAATCTCCCCTCTTTTAGTTTAAAACCATTACCCCTTGTCCTATCACAACAGGCCCTACTAAAAAGTCTGTCCCCATCTTTCTCATAAGGCCCCCTTTAAGTACTGGAAGGTTGCTAGAAGGTCTCCCCAGAGCCTTCTCTTCTCCAGGCTGAACAAGCCCAAGTCTCTCAGCCTGTCTTCATAGGAGAGGTGCTCCAGCCCTCTGATCATTTTTGTGTCCCTCCTCTGGACCCGCTCCAGCAGGTCCATGTCCTTCTTGTGTTGGGGGCTCCAGAGCTGAACGCAGTACTCCAGGTGGGGTGTCACCAGAGCGGAGCAGAGGGGCAGAATCACCTCCCTCGACCTGCTGGCCACGCTGCTTTTGATGCAGCCCAGGATACAGCTGGCCTTCTGGGCTGCGAGCGCACATTGTTGGCTCATGTTGCTGGCATAAAATAAATATGTTCATTTTGGGGAATCAAAAATGCATAGGGTTATGTTGTGTGATTTGTCCCTGTTTCTTATCCATCTATCCTGTACCCCAGCTTCTCCTAATGAAAGAGAATGTTATGTCCTCCTGAAAATAGGTAGCAAATATATTTTAACCTGTGTAAGTTTCAAAGTCAGTTCACCTTTTCACAAGAAGATAGAAACATAAAAATAAAATTCATCACAGATTATTCGACTCTTAGCTAAAGTAATTTCATACATTCAAATTGCATTTCAACCACTGAGAAAGTCTTTATTTTAGTCCAATTTTCACCGAATGGTCTACTTTGCACAACGATGTACCTTTTTGAGCATATCTTCATTTGCTATATTCTACTGAGCCACTAGATGTCCCTCGTTCCTACATAAAGCTCCAGACATGAGACAATCCATGATTAATTAGCAGGACTAAGTTGGAACTCAAGCAGTGTAGAAGCATGTTTGTGTTCACAGCATGCAGGGGGTTTCTGTAATAAATGCCAGTCCTTTGAATCACACCACAGGATGTGATTCTATAAATCATGGCAATTCCAAACACTGATGTGCCAAACACACAACAAACGTAACTGTGTTTGGACAAAGTGTGTACATGGCAAATACAAAAATGAGGTGAGGCTGAAGAGAACAGATGAAGATGACCTTGAGCAAAATAGGCTACAGACCCATGGATCACAGGGTAAACTGGGTCATTCCATTCCCAACTGTTCATTGACAACAGCATTTTCCATATACATATGTTATTACTGACTTTTTTTGCTGTTTGTGAAGTAAAATGGCACAGTCTTGGCAGTCAGACTAGCTCTTATTTATTTCAACTATACATTTGACTGTAGTCTAATTGGGGTATGGGTGGACCGTACCACTACGTGACTTTAGATAATTACAGGCGAGCTGGGGAATGGTCATTTCAGTATCAGACCATGAATGCTGGGCAACGTAAAACAGACACGATACCAATAAAGACATTTGACTTACACTAGTGATAGTGAAAGCAAAGTCAAACACTGCGCTGAAGGAAACAAAATGTTTCACCAAGTAAATAATGTCAGGAAGCTGCTTGCAACTGCCCACGAGCTGTACAACTCCCTTTTCCCTTCCTGCACCCTATCTACCTTTAGCAAGTTTCCTCTATGCACACAGACTTGACCCCTGTTAGTTAATTTGTACCATCAGCACTTTACAACAACCCTGCCACAGAAAGTGCTGCATCTCTAATTCTGTTTTGGAAACTCTTCCTCAGATTAGGACTCACTTCCTCGGTATTTTAAATTCACGGATTGGGAAGCGAAAAGTCACATCTAAGGCAAAAACTGGAGAAACCCTTCCTCCAGATTAGTTTTGCTTTTCAAGTCATGTGAGTGGTGGCAAATTACATCTGTTTAACAAATAGGACTCTGATGGCCTTTCTGCCTCACCAAAATGTTCATGGCAGAAGGTTACAGCATTTCCCTTCCCAGTTGTTTTCCAGATTGGTCCTGAAAAACAAGGGTGCTGCCATTTTTCAGTAAGGATACATACTGAGGGTTCTGCCACCTCAGTGTTACTAGTGTCCTAATATTAATGACACTGACTGAATGATACAGATTTTCATTGGTAATTAAATATCAGATCATGGTGCATGCTCTCAACATTATTTATGCTTTTAATGCCTGATGATTTCAAGGGCAGCGTAAGCATCTAAATGTCTTTATGAGTCTTGGTCCTGTTCTTAAAAGATGAAAGGAAAAAATTATGCAGTTCTCAAGAACGTATTTGTTCAGGGCATTGTCAAAGCACAGAGAGCTAGGAATGTAAGAACTAAAACCTACAAAATATGCTTATGGTCTTCTCTACTTGAGGCCTTTGAACTCTTCTTCTGGTTTTCCCTCCCAGCTGTCCTCAGTTTGACTCCACTGGAGTGAGCGATTGTTGAAGAGATGGTGTATACAATGCATCAACCATTTCTGGCCCTTCAATTACTGCATTGTCTAGAGCTGCTCAGATGATAGTTAATGACAATCTTGCAATTAATATACTGTGTAGTGGTGACCAGCGTCCACTAGGCCATCTACCAGTGATACCAGAGAGGGTCAAATCCAAAGCCCAGTGACCATCAATGTGAGATTTTCATTGCTTTGAGTGGGATTTGTATCAGATTGTTACTTCCACTGATGAAAGATAAACCATTTTGGGGCTAATAAATCTTACAGTTCTGTATAATCCCTGGTGTTCTTTCTAATGCTTAATAGCTCTGCTCTTACCAGTTATCTAACTTAGTCTGAAGCTAAATGGGTTTTTTTCATAGGCTAATACATACATTACACAGAATCTCGTTTCCCCTCCTGCTTTCTCTCGTTGTTGGCCATCTTTTTAATAGGAAACTGAGAACTAAGAAATGGAGAGAACAGAATGACCTATTGAACCAATTTCGCTCCACAGCATAGCTGACAGGAAAACGGCCGCCTCAGCTCAGGGTTCCAGGAACAGAAAACCAGATGTTTCTTGTCTACATTTAACAGATGTTATTCCAGTTTGAAACAACATTTTAAAATGCAGATCCCAGGAGTTTATGTATTTCCAAAGTATTTGAAGAATGGGAAAGTCAAAATTTCTTGCAAGTCTTCAAGTAGTGCCAAGCATGCCTTTTTTCTCTTGTTTTTCCCCTTTATTTTTTCCAAATGAACTTCTCCAGTTTAGCATTCCTGTGGCTCATACATACACCAGAACATGCATTGGTGCCTACATGCCTTAGATAATCAGATCGGGTAAATTAACACTACCACAAACTTAGCATGTGACCTTGGGCAAATCACTTAATTTCCCTGGATCTCAGTTCTCCGCTTGTGCTACCTAGAGCTTGTAAGCTCTCCGCAACAGTGTCTCTCTCAGCTACCAGTATCTACAATAGCTAGTGCAAAGAAACCATGAATAAGAACATAGCCCTGGGGTATTACCATAAAATAGATTTTAAAAATTAACTACCAGCTATTCTGTAAATGACGACAGTACATAAAAGAAATTGGGGGAGACACAGGTTCTGTATAGTGTAATTGCAGACCATCCTGTCAACTGTGGATGCTGTAAGTCCCAGTATAAAGTCAAGGGATGGAAGGGCAAAAGTGTAAGAAGACAAGAGTTTCCATCCTATTCTCTGAATAGATTCAGGTCGCTGTGTTATTCAGCCATAAAAGCCAATCCTTAATTTAGAGCATCTTCCCAGGGCGTCCAAATCATGCTAGGGCCATGACGACCCTCAGAATAAGCCAAAACCAGGGAGGGCAGGAAAGGTATGCCGAAGCATTCTTACCCTGAGCCTGCCAGGTTTGCCTCTGACTACATTTAGCACACATACAGGAACTCTTCTGCCAAGCATGACAGAATTAGTGTGATACTATTCTCATGCTACAAATAGAGAAAATGACAGCATACAAGTGATAACCAAAAATATAAGTTAAAGATCCCAAGTTCGTGAAACTGCATTTCCCAAGAATAAGCTTAAGTCCATATTTACACAATTTCCTTCTTCCAGTTATGCCAAGTAAATCACAAGAGCTGGCTGTGATAAAACACTCTGAGCACTTCCTTCCCTGGCTGAAACCAGAGATATGCTACCAGCCCCAAAATAGAAAATGCCTCCGCCTAAATCGATTACTAGCTCTCTTGTTGGTTTTGGTAGAAGTGAAGGTGGAGAAGGTGACTTTGCTGAAAGAGTTCTTGAACTTATCAGACTTCCCCGATATTCAGAGTACTGTACAGCTTTGGGGTTGGGGGAACTGAAGCTCTTTACGAGGCAGAGGGGTATCACCATCTATACCAACAGAAAAGGAGCAGAAGCACAAATTTCATTAAGATATTTCCCTAATGTTCAAATGTATTTTCAGAAATTTCCTGGTACTCTCCCATACCCTGCATTGGTACGTAACACATGTACATTACATTAAGCCAAATGTGTTATCTTTATTAAAGATTTATTGTGGGTATGATTCTATTTCACTAGAGAGCTGAGATAATCACAACTTTTTAAAAAGTAAATTTAGTCCAAAATTGATTTCTTCTCAGAAAACTAAACACTTTCTGAAAAAAAATACTGACTTTTGCAGAATAATTATTCTATGTGAAAATAATTGAGCCATGTTTCAAATATTTCAAAATAAAAGTGTAATATTTGGATTAGAAATGATTGAAACATTCTCCGAACAACTTCAATACATAGACTGGAAACTTGAAAACAAAGACTTCAGATGTGGACTTTTGGAATGAAGATAGCTTCTTGTTTTACAGCCAGCCATAAAAGAATTTTCTTGTATCTTTGTAGAATAGTGTGTATGATACAGCAGCCTGGAGGGTAAAAACACTGGCATGTAAAAGCATTAAGGTCGATTATTGTAATTTAGTGTAGCCTGTAACAACACAGCAGAACTGACCAAGCTCTTGGTCTTTTGTGGCCACAGTCTCTATGCCTGCTCCTTGTATTTAAGCTTCATAAATTGTTCAAAACTTTATCAATAGAATTGATAGCCAAAATTAACCAACGTACGAACGAACGTTCGAATGAAATGTACGAACCTCAACATCTGGTTCGTATTCTTCTCCCAGTTATGCTGGTGCAACTCGAAATTAAGCTGAATGCCTTACGTGAAGCCACTCCAAATTTATGACGGTATAAAGAAGTGAACGTGGTTCTTTGTCTTTAAAAGATGCCGGGATTTGCAGCCAAACAAAATCCCAGACAGGTATATACTCTGTGGCACAAGAGTGCCATCCAGCGGTAATTCCTAAGTCTGTATTCGCCGCGGACGTCCCCGGAGAGTTGACTAGTGGCCGGTACTGGTTATACCTACCGGTCTGATAGCTGCAAACCCAAACTCCCGAGTAGCTATTGCCAGGCTGAGAGGCACATTTCTGTTAAAACGTAGTAACTTATATTTTTTTAATCGGTTTTCCATATTGAAGTAGTTTAGACAATGAATGTAGATTGTTGCTCGCTTGAGAGTAGGACCGTGCTGAAGCGGGAGGCTTCTGGGCTAGCTAGTCTCAGAAGCAGTACATACCACCACCTTGGCGTACGCTGCATCTCAGCTAACAAACTGTTACTCCTCAGCCCCTCTGATGGCATGGCATTACCCAGTTCTGACAGGAACACATCAACGCTAGTTTGAGCACCCTTGTACAGAGCTTCACCACCTGCTCGAGATGTGTCCTGTGCAGGGGACAGAGTTGAGAGTGAGAGTGATCAAGCTTTGAAGCTGGTTGCAGGTGAATACTTAGGCACCCAGACATCAATGTGACTACTGATATCTCTGATCTGCAAAGAACAGGCCCTGAACTCAGACCTTCCACTTCCTGGATAAATGCTTTACCTGCTCTAGTATTAACAATGTCTTTTTAGAGGGAACAGGCACAGCTGCATTTGTGAAGACTCAGTCCCACTGGCATCCATTAGAGGGGTTCGAAGATTACCTCTTGAACTGAGCCACGCTGGGGACTTGAATGGAGTAACATGTAGCTTTTAGTTCCTGATTGAATTGAGATATGAATGAGTGCCAAGCTGCTTAGCCCTGTTGAACTGGTGCGGATCTGGGCACTGACGGAGAGGCTCTATACAGCAGAGCAGCTTATGTAAAAAACACGTAAGGTGGCTTGGGAATTTAGGCATGATACAAGGTCAGGCACAGCCCACTGGGGTTTTTCACCATTTCTGTTTCAGGTTTAGGAGCTCAAATTCTGCCCTAAACCCTTATTTTTGGACTTGGCCTGCAGCCAATAAAATAAATTCTGGTTAAACCCCCACGTATTTCATGCCAATTTTACTGATCTACCTTATTCTCTGTCTCACCTTCCCTCCTGTCTGTAATGTTTTCCTTTGTAGTTAACTGTATCTCTTGCAATGCAGATGTGGATGAATGATTCTGAATGATTCATGGATTCTTTGGCCTGATTGCTCACAGATTAAATCATTTTGTACAATGTTCCTGTTAGTGTTCTACAGTCGTCTTACTTCTAAGCAGAAATTAAATTATCTGGGGTTGTGGGGTCACCATTGCAGATAATACTTGCAAGGCAGAGAGCTCATCCCAATGAGCAGCCGTTTCTGCAATGGTCTCTTCAGGAGATGTAGAAACAGGAGAAAGGATACTTTTATTTCTAGGTAAAATTCTGTTGCATTCTGATGCATCTATTGCACTAACACGTGAGATGAGATACTGAAGATTCAGCTTGCTCCTATGACCAATACAATAGTGGAGTTTCTCCCTCTAACCTCTGTAAGAGACCAGTGGGCTGCACATAAAGAAACTGATAATTTTTCATTATTTCTATGGTCTACTTCACGTTTCACTCTATTCAGGAATGATCAGGTAAGCACTAAAATAGCACAAATAAACTATTTTACCTAGAATTGGCCTAGCCCAAGTAGTCATATTCAAAATTATCTGAAATATTAAGGAGCATGGAAAAGAAATTCTACACAAACATTTTCCATTGAAGAATAAATACTTGGAAAATGAGACTCATTCTTCAGGACTAAAACTAATACAATTTGATGAATTTAGTGTGGTACAATTGCTTTGAGACTCTGAAAGTAAGAGACCAGTAAATCAGCTCTTTGTATATTTTGTAGCAATTCTCAAATTATAGGTATGCAGTATAATGAAACAAAGGGTCATTTATGTTTCTTAGTTCCATAGCAGATAAGCCACAAAAATATATCCTCTCATATTTTCAAAGTCTGATTCCTGCTATGAAACCTACGCTGCAATCCACAATTCATTCAAAATTTAAGAAAAACGCTTCAAGTCTCCCACTTCAAAACAAAGCAGAACCCAAAAAGCTTATTGCCACAAACACGGATATTATTTGGTGTCATTGGGATTCATACTGTTTCCTTACACTTGTCCCGTAAAACGGGACAACTCTTTTTCCAGTCTTTTCTCAGGTGAGCTGCCTTCTCCTAGGTAGGATTTTATTGCTGGTTCCTGTGCACAGGTAGAGCAACCTTATCTTCTTGGAATGCGAGTGCTCTGTCATGGCAAAAGGCTTCAGTGGGCAGTTGCAGTGACACGATTAATACCGTCTCGTTTTTCAAGCGAAACTTTGGAGCAAAGGTGAGGTATAGAGAAAATCACAACTTACATTTTCTGAAACCTTTTCTGAGGGTTGCTATTTAGGAAATAAAAAATATTGATTGGGACGGTCTAAATTTAGTGAAGCCTTGATACTTTTGAGATTGATTAGAAATGAAAGGACAATTGGCACAATTGCATCCATCCAGGGTGCAGACCTCAAAGGATGAGCCAAAAAAAGGTGCTCCCTGCAGATACATAAGGATCTGCCACCTCCTGTTTCTAGTGTGGACAATATAACGACGGAAATAATTAGTTAATCTTTTGTTTAAATAAAGCATTTGGGAAAAAGGCTAAAAATAAACACTGATTCATTCCTTGTCAGGGAAGTTTCTCCTGTCAATTATCACATTGTTACTGCTGTTTTTAATCTAGTCAGATGGTGAGATTGGCAATCCCTTCTGCAGGGGCTTCTGGGTGTTATTTTGTAGAGAATCTTGCTTGAAGGACTGATTACTGCTTTTATGGGAGCCAGTGGGAGTTTGGCCACAGTCCTTCACGCATGTTAATTTGAGGGACTTCCAAATGTTAGCTAATGATCTCAGAGTTCTTTTTATGAAAAATGTGTGGGTTTGTTTTGGGGTTTGGGTTTGCTTTTTTTTTTTTTTTTAATTCATAGCAGCAGGCAATTAAGAGGGTCTGGGGAAAGTTCTGCACTGTAGTTCTGGATTGGCCTCCAATAATGCCTAGAGTCCTACCGTGAAAAATTCAGAAGCATATATTGCTACCGTACTCGGATATATTATACATAATACATTATAATTGAAGGTATTCATATTATTCATATAGTCCAGGCCACATGCTTTGCATTGCTATGGACTGGGTGTATCTATTGGCCTCCACTTACGGTAACTCGAAAAAACAATTACGCTTTCTTTTTTAGGAGCAATACTAAGGAAAAAGTAGTAGCCTCCACCCCAAAGCAGGAAAACATGTCAACGTGGAAAATAGAGGCACGTGTGGGCGGGAGAGTTTCATTCCTGACTGTTTTATGAAGCCTTATGTAGCTGCAAAGGAGAAACGGGGGGGGGGACAGGCAAACCCCGTGGAAGCTGAAGCAGATTAGCAGAAAGCCAAAGACACAAGTCCAAGCAAGCACTGGGGCTGTGGCTCAGAGGAAAGCGTACAGAGAGGGATCTTTGGGCTAAATGCTGACTTAAAAGGGCTTGGAACTGGGCGCAGAAACAAACAACCGCTCTCTGTGCTCCCCCTTCCCACCAACAACAAAAAAAGAAAAAACGTTTGTTTCTGGCTGCGTTCAGGCCAGACGCAAGATTTTACACATTCCTCGTGAATAACAGGGCAATGCCACGGCAGTAAACGACTACGGCACGTTTCTCCGGGCGACGTACACAGCCCGAGGACCCCGCAACGCCTCAGCACAGCCGCCTGCCTCCGGCATCCCCGCTTCCCGCCGCCCTGCCAGGGGACCCCGCAGGCAGGCGGATCCGGTCCTGCCCCCGGTCACGGCGGGCACGCCAGGGCCGCGACACCCACCAGCTCCTCCCGGAGCCTGTCCCCACCCAAGGGACAGGCAGCAGCGGCGCGGGCAGCCGGCAGCACACCGAGCCGCTTCCACAGCCGGGGTGCCTGCGCGCCTCCGCCGCCGCCGCGCAGGCTCGGGCCAGGGGCCGCGCCTCCCGCCCGCCCTGGGCTCGCAGCCGGCTTCGCTGCCCTCGGGAGGTGAGGGGGAGCCCGGGGAGAGGGAGGAGGCGGGCGGAGGCGCCCGGCTGCTACCCCGGGGAGGGGGTTTCGCTCCCGGGTGCTGGCGGCCAGGCGGGACAGGCCTGCCGCCCCCCCAGGCCCGGCCGCGGCAGCGCCCCTCGCCTCACGCTGTGCCCGGCGGCCTCCGGGCGGAGGGGCTCCGCTCCCGGCTGAGGGCTGGCGGCCTTGGCTCCCGTTGTGGTGCGGCCGCCCGAAGGGGATCTCTCCCTCCTCCTCCTCGGGGGTTGGGGGGGGTGTGTGTGTGTGTCTCCCCCCTTTTGGTGCCTGGGGTGAGGGCTGTGCAGGGTATGGTGTCCTTCTGCGAGGGCAGACCTGAGGGGAGGCAGTGGGCACAGCTGGGCTGGGTTTACTCCTCTCCTGGCCAAATGCAGGCTCATGAGACTGTTATTTTTCCCCTCCCTCTCTTTTTTTTTTTTTTTGTTTTTGCATGTCCTGTCACGACCGAACCCCAGCTGAGGTGGTGAGCAGCAGCACCCAGAGAGGAGAGGGAGATGCAGAGGTGAGGCCTGCCTGGGGCAGGGGCGCAGCAGGAGGGGTGGTGGGCCCCAGCACCCACCCAGGAGAAGCCAGTGCTGCTGCTGGGAGAAGGGGAGCAGAGGGAAGGTGGTGAGGGCACTGACCAGCTCTGATGCACACACAGCATCACAGGGAACGCTTAGACGAAGTGTCAGTACCCACAGTTGTACTATTGTGCAACGCTACTGTTGTACAACTGTGTGCGGTTGTACACAAAGTTGCTTTTGTCCAAAGGTACAAAACGAAACAAAGCGCGTGAAAGGAAGGAAGCGGCGTCAGTGCTTTGCAGCCAGGAGATCGCTGGGGAAGGGGGACCTGTGACTTCTGTGATTCTGTGCAGGAGGTCTGTGGTAGGGCCAAGCCAGAGCTCTTGTTGCCTCGCTTCCACTTTAGGAGATTCACCACCCTCCTTTTACTCATTCCCTTTTCCACAATCAAAGAGCATAAAGCAACAAAATGCCTTCTATCAAGCAAAAGACAAAGAAATGCAACCATCCAAAACCCAAGCCAAAGTGCATCTGGCTTGGGATGAATACTGGACCACATTAGCTGGGAGTGAGGATTTTTCAGAAAGCCAGGCTCCAGTCAAAAATGGACCCTGTCATTCGGAGTCTGAATATGAAAACAGCTTGCAAAACATTTTTTCAGGCTTCTAACAAAAGAGTTGGTCCTTCTTTTGCTCTGGTATCTAGGCTACATTGTGCAGGCTCATGCATATCACTGGTTTTATTCACATGAGTAATTCCATTTGAATTTGGAGCGACAACGTGTATGTGTAAAGTTACTCATATGCTTTCTGTCTCCTTTATATATTGAAATTATGTGGGTTTGGTTTTTTTCCCATTTACTGGTGCAGCCCAGTAACTGTTGGCATCAAGGTTATTGTGAACCATCACGGTTATTATTACTGTTTGCCCGCCTGACACCTTTGTTTTCCTTGCCAGACTAAAATCCAGCTATTCCTCTCTATGCAATCTATTCCAGCTATGCAATTGTATCATCTGTTTTCATGCAACCATCTTTCACCTGACTGTGTAAATTCATCTTCCCTATAAAAGATCCTTTTTGTACTCAGTTTTTCCTCCAGTCATTACTGACAGTCTTTCCAGTTGTGCCATCTGATTTTTTCTCACGCAAGTCTCTCATGACTTCTCCCATACTGTGTAATCTAAATTCGTACTGATTCTAACATGATATCTGGATGTTTTAATATTTGCCAGCTGGAACATTTTATTATTCTCATTGCCAAATGCCCTCTCTTTCCTCCCTCGTATTTCTTCAAGCTACAGCTTCTGCTGTTCTCATAACCTTGTATGTCTTCTCTACCCCATTGCTCCATGTTCGTCTAAGGGCAAAATGTCTTGGGGACAAGAAAAACACATTGTCTGTCTTCCATGAAGTGTGGCATTAAGTTGTAAGTGTGGCTGAGTGTTTTAGTAGATGTTCCTTTTCCTCAGTCAGGGAATATAAAGAACAAACAAGTAAAATTCAGTGCATACTTTTTTTTCTATGGAAGATAATAGCTTTTCACTGATATACTCTCAGCTGTCAAGTGTATACTATAGTACTCTAATTCGTGCCTGGGGAGAGTAGGCAGACCGGGCAGCCACTGACTCCTTTGTCAACCAGACTCTGTCTTCCTAACCTAGAAAATTATGTGAATTAGCGCAAGTAGAGTCTCCCTTAGGAAATAGAGTATTTTGAAGTTGCTTTAACAGCAGGTCATGAGCTGTCAAGAAGATGCATTCAGTCACACGTAAGTACAGATTTACTACATTGAATCTCCAGGGCATCTACCTACTGTATCTTGAAAGAATTCAACTAGTAATTTTTTTGTGAAATCCCCAAAATGATGCCTTCTAGGAACATTGAAAACTGCTATTTCTGGGGGGAAGGGGTGATGACCCATGTATTGGAATGACCTGTTTCCAGTGGTGACAGTACAAATTACTTTCAAGGAAAGGGTGAAAGGCCAAATACATCTTAGACTGCCCTGTGAACATGGTAGGAGTTTCTCATTTCTTTTATCTTGAAGTGTGAGGACCAGGAACTGTATTTCCTCCCTCTGCCATATCTAGAACTTGAAAAATTACCTGTTTGTCTCAGCTAACGTCCAAAGGGCCGTCTTGGTGCAGGGACACTTTACAGTCAGGGCACCTATCCCAGTTATATGGCAGGACCGCAACAGAGAATGAGCTCTTGACATGCCTATGGATGGAGTCAGCAACATGACCTTAAATAAGATTTGAAAAGCAGATCAGATTTCTGTAGTAAATATTCTATTAAGGACCAAAAATAAATAAAACCCATACACAATCACATTGATTATCAGCATAAACTTTTGATCAGGCATGGCTGGTGCACTGGATTTATACGTCCATAATGTGCGGTATTTGTGCCACCTACAGATGTGTATTTCAGGAAGCTCTTTCTCAGAAACTTCATTCAAAATGGGGTTGCAGTCAGATTACCTTGGGAGACCTACTACTCAAAACTATATAAACTATATATTCTATTTTTTTTAAAATGAAAAAGCACCGTTGTTCTTAAAAAAAACCTCAACCAAACACCACAAACCAACCTACCCCCCCAATCCCAAACAAAACCTGAAATACTAATTTACTAAGGAAAATAAGCTGTGAAAGTAAGGTAATATAGATGTATTTATTTTTTGTCTGTACCATAAGACTTATTTCAATACAGTGGCAAAGGTGATTTCCCCATTCATATATTAGAGTTGTGTATAAAGATGTAACAATCTCAGAAATATTTTAAGTACTGAATTTCTTTTTTCCAGAAATCCCCACTACCACCATATTTGTGCAACAGATTAAATATTTACTGTATTATCCCAAACCAAGTTGTATTTGTTTACTTAAAAATGAGAAATATACCTAGCACATAGAAAATACAACTGGATATATTTACACTTCTTTATTTAATAAATTCTTGTATTTATTACTACTAAAGAATTCTCTTTGTAATAGAGATCGAGTAGTGCTACACAGTAATGAACATAAAGCATTTATCTTCTGGGTGAAAGCTTCTAGAAAAAACCCAGAGGAGAATATATTAATAATGCCAATTTGCAAAATTTAATTTTGCAATTACGTGCAAACATATGAATTGATTCTGAAATTGCCGTATTAGAGCTTTAATATTAATGTGATCTGAATTAAAGAAACATGATACCTTACCTGCAGAGCTCCAGAAACAGGCAGACAGCTGTTCACAAGGAGAGATTCGTGATGCTCTCACCTGTTTTGCAGTAAAGGTGCCAATGCCCTCAGTGGTCTAGAACTGCACACTCCAGAAGTAGTAGTTACATATAGAAGTTCACAGTAGATAGAAACTGTAATTGTACATGACTGTTTTAGAAGAGTTACCTCCTTTGGAATACCTGTTCACCACAGAAAGCATTCTGAAGCACTGAAATATAACAATGATAATGTTTAAGAATACTACCCTAAACTTGTTGAAATTCAAATGGGTTATTTAATATAAAAGCCTTTCAGATTTTCTGTAAATTTTCAGTATATCTGCTCTAAGCTTTATAGAGACGACAGAGGTGTTACTGTTTTACTTGAAAGTACCTGTCATTTTTCTGAATCCTGAAATGAGGATGGAGCTGCGTCCCCTGCTTTGATTGTTATTTTACAAATCCTCTTTCTGTCCTTCATCTTCCCAGAAGAACAAACACCGTTTTCCATCTTCTTCCCTTTGTCTTGACTACTTCAGCTGTAAGCTCAGTCACGTAGTAAGTGTATGCTTTAGAACACATAGCAAAACAAGGCCCTTATCTCAATTCAGAATTCTAATAATGCAGAAATATTACACATACTTTATATTCCCAAAGCCATTCTGGACTTTCAGGTTGAAATTCTGAAGCTGAGCATCTCTGAAAATTAATTCCTGTATTTTGAAAACAAACAAACAAACAAAACCCCACTCTAGAAGTGGTTCATAACAACTTGAATTTAGGAAATAATAAAATAGGCAAACCTGAGGGTTCTAAAAATCTATCACACATAGTAAAGCACTGCAAGTAAACATGATATGCTGAAAAAAGCCCTGCCCTCTAAACTATTCTAAACAAAGTGGTTTTGTTTTTAAAACTAGTAATTCGTAACTGCCTTGCAAGTCTTCGGTCAAAGTTTTCTCTGTATTCATGCAGGCAGCCCCATCGGAACACACATTACAATAAAACCACTAAAGCAAACGTTTGTAAGATAAGCAGACTCGGGAAGACCTGCTATTATTTTCAAAGAGCAGTAAAATCCCAAGTTGCCTAAGAAGGAAATACAGTGTTCTGCACATACAGGTTCAAGGGTTGAGCTCAGAACACTGGGTCATTAACAAAACAAACAAAAAAGATTTCCTACTTTTTTTCCCCCAATATGAGTGGTTTCATATCTCATTATAATATTTCAAAAGGCTCAGTCCTCTTAAATCTGAAACTTTTCTGAGTATATTGAAAACAGATGGAAATGAATCAGGGGACCGAGGTAGAAAAAAGCTTTAATGAAGATCTATTTAAGCAATACTTTAAATAAATAAATCATTTGTCTGAGAAACCACATCTAATAGAAATATAAATAATTATATAATGAACATATAAACTACATTTCCTGAAGTAATTCCTGTCTTTCTACATTTCCTGAATTATTTGTATTATGAAACAGTAGTGTGGCACCATTAATTGATAAGCACTCTGTGCTATAGTTACCACGCTAATTACAGCTCTTTAGGTCCTCGTCTCACAGCTCCTCCAGCCGTTTAACAATTGAGATTGATTGCACAGGAGCTATTTTTAGAATGAAACGACAGAGAGTTTGGAGAGCAGCAGCCATTTTTTTGTGTGTGCTACAGCTGTTTTGGAAAAAAAAAAAAAAAGTTGGATAAAAATGTTCTGAGTTGTCTTTTTGGGTATTTTTTTTGGAAATTCTGCTGAAGTTAGAGCTTCCTATTGGATAATTGAGCTTGCTTGTACCAAGTTGAAGCTGAGGTCAGTGTTGCATGACACAGAGGATACTGCTCGGTAACATCATTGTTCTCAGAAGAGTAGCAGTTTTTCTTTGGAAAGGGGACTGTTAAGGTAGATGGTAGATGAACTCTGGTGAGTCTGCTTCTATAGAAAGGCAATCCAGGAGTCAAGTTTGTAATTTAAAATACCAGTGATGAAAAGCAAGATTGAAGATTAACTTTGAACGTGTTTTTTTTTTCCAGCTCTGAAGTGAAGCAGTTTGTTAACTGATCTGTTTAAGTGATTGCAGGTCTGCTCCCAAGAGTGCTTTACGCGGGGAGAGTAAAGGGCCGTGATTCACAAGGGTCCGTTGATGCTCAGAAGGTGTGACTGGGAGGAGACACCCATTCAGTTAATCCCAGATTGGCCTTTTGTTATCCCGTCCTGCTCGCCTGCCTTACAGAGTTCAGCTGGGGTAGATAAACAAGCGGACAGGATTTTGTTGATAATCTACTATATGAAATCAGGGCTGTCATCTTCTCTGAATGTGTGCATAATAGGAGGCAAGGTTTGTAGGAAGAATAACAAACAAATATGTAGGAAGAGGAATAACCAGTTTTATAGCTGGGAAAAAAAACAAAAGGGGACAAGCCTATTTTACCTTTGTAAAGTATTAATAGCAGAGACCTATCACTTTTTTTCACATTAAATTGTATCAATAGTAGTAATACCTTGTCATTCTCACACAGCACTGCATCAGCAAGTTTGAAGTGTTTTACTAAGGAGGTGTCTTTGTCCCCATTTAGCTGTGGAAGTACCTACATGAACTGGCTACGGTTATGCAGAAGCTTTGGCAGAGCTAGGGAGAAAATCCGTGTTTCGCGACTAAATATAGTTTTACACAATGAACTTCAAGGCACAGTTCATATGTCTTAAGTTATACTGTGACAATGCACGTAGTAAAAATACCTGCATGTACCTCTGAAGAAGAGGGCTTCGTTTAACCTAACCTGGTCATTGCTGTATTTCTAAGTAACTATTCCAACTGAAGTAAAGAAAGCTTAACTTACCATTTGCGGGAAACAATTTACATTTCAAACTTTACCTGGAAGTAGTTTCTGATCTGACAGCAGTGTTGCTGCTTTTATGCAGTGTCCTTGTGAATTAACCTGGGAAACCAGAACTTCTCATGTAAGGCATCTCGTCAAAGAAGAGAGCCTTTGAGTACCGCACAGTGGCTATGTCGAAAAAAGCACTCGGCACACACGGGCTGCAGACCCTGACGCACTGAGCTGGAAGCTGGTGGAAGGCCCCAGTGCCTGCCTACACTGCTGCTCGTGACACGAAATGACCAGGCTTTGTAAGGGCTTTGTTATTCTCATCCCATTCCTGAAGAGATGGAGGGAAAATTTCCAGCCTTGCCACTGCTTTGCTCAGGAAGGCCGTGGGCAGCAGCTGTAATGAAAGTTCTCTGTGGATGCAAATGGATTTATTGATGTACATCCAGGGCAAATTTGGTATGCCTGTTTTTTTTTTTTTAACTTAGAAATAACTGGGTTAAGTAGGCATAGGTTTATTGCGTTTACCTTGGAAACAGTCTCAAATCAAAAGAATGGTTTTGCTGCACATTCATTATGTTGAGCTTGGAGTTAGCTATAGGACTTCATCCACTGGGATGCTAAGTATGTGTGTACTTAAACTGGAGAAGTGTGGAAGAACAGTGTTACTTTGCAGTAGGTAAGAGTTAACAGTGTGTCCACACTGACACGTTGTTACCTATCAATTTCCATCCTACCTCCTCGATACATTTGGAATCTGGCTTTCACTGGAGTAGTTTTGGAACTGGGAGTCTTTGTCACCTCATTTGGTGACATGTGTCACCTCAGACACGTTACCGACACAAATCCTAGAATTTGGCCTAATACTGGGGTTTTTTAATTTTTTTTTTAGTGCTTCATAAAATAATCTACTTCAAAACACTGGCAATGATATCTTTTAAAGATGATTAATAGAGGAATGTTGTTCCTGGTACTTCTGTCTTCACAGAACACAGTGACATCTTGTGGCAAATGGAAGGATAGTATCATTTTTTCCAGATGCATCCTAATTTCAGCTGGTTTACAGATGAAAGTCTACATAAATTCTGGACAACTGCTAATGCATTACTTTCATCTGCAATATTCACTCCTTCCAAATTTTGTTTTAAGTACAGGTTAGTTTTAATTACTTTTTCATAGTGAAAAAAGACCAAGCCTTGGTTTCTACATATTACAAATGTATGGTATTGCAGTTTATCGCTTCAGCTCACCGATAGCCTGTGGAAAACTTTCGGCTTCAGCAATGTTCCTGTCCCAGTCTTGCTGACGTAAGACTCAGAGTCAGCATTTCAAATGCTTTACTTCAGTTAGCGTATTATCACAGATGGCCAAAATTGTCAGGTTGCTTTTGACAGGAATGAAAAGAAAACACAGTGACTTTTTATCATAAGACAGAGGCTTTTTTTTTTTTTTCCCTATCTTCTTTTTTTTCCCTTTTTTCTTTTTTTAACCTGAAACTATTTTTTTTGTCTTTTTACAGACCAAGCAGGGTTTAAGCCCTGTTCCTGATATTTTGGGACCCTCCCCTGACATGGGTGTCCTTTGCAAGTTGATACTTGGATAAGATCCTAGTTGTCAGCATGAAAGGAAAAACTGCACACTGTGACTGGAAATCTGCACCCCAGAAGAAGCCCTCTCCCTGCGATCGATATAAACATGCTTGCATTATTTGCAGAGGATTTGTTTATCTCTATGGAGGGAGGAGCACCACCAGTCTTAGGGATTTTTGGCGATACAATATAGGTAAGCTTGCCCCTTCACTTGTATGTCAGGATTAAAGATTCTACATTCAGCCATCACGAAATTGGGGACACTCAGTAGTTAACAGATTATCCCCATTTAAAGGCTCTCCATCAAAATGATGGCTAAAGTGCATTTTGTTCATTGGCCAAATGGTGTGCGTTTGTTCCTGTTCCAGGTGTCCCAGAAAGTTTAGATTTCAGTTCAGTTCCTTTTTTTTTTTTTTTGACCAGAAATACTGAGTGATTTAAAATATCCTAGGTCTGGCAAGGAATATCAAAGACATAGCTTTATTGACTCTTTAACATGGGAATAGTTTATGCATGTGAAAGTGCACAATGGGAACACAGGAATACAATACTTTGTAAGATTGTATTAATAATGCACTATCAAATATGACACTTCGTATTTTTTTACTTAATGTATAGTGTTCCCTGTTCAATGGTTGTTACTGGAATAAAACATAGAATTGTGCTGGGGTTCATGCTCATGGAACAGTTGGGTTTTGATGTAGGTAACAGTATAGCATTAAAATAAAAGCAGTAACAAGATAAATTTTTATTACAGTTAAGTTTGCTAAATAGAAAAATGCACATACTTAATTTTGGGGAAGTGCCTCAGTCTTCTGAACTAACGGAGAGGAAAGATAACAAAATGCTTCATTTTCCCCTGTTGACTGGCAGTGCAGCCAAATTCAAAGCTGATCTTTTCACCTTTTCCCTAAAGTTTATGTGTTGAGTGCACCACTGTCTTACCTTCCACTTTGGTTTACAGTGAAAAATGAATGGGAAATGCTGGATTGCTCAAGAGATGGTCCAGAAGAACTGGAAGAACATTCAATGGTGGCTTACAAGGTAGTAGATCGAGATTTATATTGTCCATATCCTAACATATTAGTTCCTATTATACAATGAAATAAAATGCCATAGATTATTATGTACTGAAATACCATACCCAGAAAATACTTTTATGTCAGTGCAGTTCTGGATGAAGCTGTACCAATGTTTTGGAATCTTTCTGAATAAAGTGACAGTATTTTAGCTTTGCAGCAGTGTACAGCTCCCTGGTTTCCTCAGTCAATGCTCAGTACATAATAGTAATACAAAATAAAGACCTCGGCAGCACATTCTTTGACTTAGTTGTATAGTTGTAACAGTTGCTCTGAATTCATTTGCATGATAAACTACAGCATAAAAACATTCACTTAAGAACTTGCATAGAAGAGGGACGGGGGAGTGAAGGCAAATAAGAATTACAGCTTTGCCTGTGAGGGGAAGACAGAATTTAGGATATCAGGAGCTGCAACACAATGAAATCTTTCTATAAATATGCATAATCTAATATTACCTGAGCAATGCCTCTGAGAGCTCCAGATCTGCATCCCTCAAGCTGTCCCAGATTGACGAGGAAGTGAGTGGCTCTGGAATGCCGTCCCCGTTAAAGTAGCACAATGTTCATCAGGGTTTCCTACTGGGAGAGGATAAAGACATGATTAAAAGTTGGTGGCTTTTTGTGATTGTTGAATTGTTAATAGATCGTCATATGCATTATTGTTAATTATATTTTGGTGATGGCAGCTTTTTCATTTAAGAGTTGTTTTAAAAATTATTTTTATACTATGTGCTTACCTGTAAGTGATAAATACTTTTGCATTTCACAGGGCACCCTGTATATTTTTGGTGGGATGGTGGATTCTGCTTTCACGCAAGCAAAAACTCCTCTCTGGATATACAACATTGGTATGATACACAATAGCCAGTCTCTTCCATGGGACATTCCAAGTCCATAGGTACTAATAAATAGTAAGAACCAAACTGTTTTCTGCTGCTTGTAACATAGCCTTCCCTAGGCTTTACAAGAAATAATGTTTGTAAAACCGTGTGCATATTTCCCCCTAAAATTAAGCTGTTAAGCTATCAAAGAGTCAGCTCTTACTTTAATTAGAAAGTATTTTATGGGAAAGTTTTACGTATTTTAAGGTCTCAGAATTTCCATTCCTCCCCTGCTGAAGTTTACTATTTGATCATAAACCCCAATAATTATTACACATAGTATTTAAAGTTTTTTCCTTATGTTACATCAATTTTTAAGTTTTTTTGTTAAACTATATAAGAAAGTAGATCAGTAAAGTATATCTCATTTTGTATTTTTACTGAAGAAATACATAAGCTGGCAACAGCAATGACAGAACTGGAAAAAAAAAGTATAATTAAATATGAAAATTAAATGGGAAATTAACATCAGCATTTCATAACACAGTTTTTTTTTCCTAAGAACAAACATTTGGGATCTCTTAAGTGTGTCTTCTAATAAAAGCAGTGCAACATTTGAATTTAATAGCAATGTCATACACTATATATTCTCCCTTTGGAAATACTGTGTGCAGCAATGGCTGCTTATTTTGATGTCAGATGGAGAGGAGAGAGAGAGATTAATTTCTTTTTGAGCTAGTAAATCCTGTGGCAAGACCAAGATTTAAGTTTCCTGGCCTCTTTTGCTACTTCACTATGTAACCTTAAGTCAACGGGGTTTTTTTTAATCCTTTCTTTGTTTTCCACCATTTGTCTGAAATACTTCCCTGCTGAAAGAACAGAGATCCTCAGATATAGAATATATTTCATATATTACCTGTTACTCATAGTACTTATCAGTGAAAATGGGGAATGAGTTATTCAAAATTTGTTTTGTGTCTAGTTTTTTCATGGTCATTATTTAAAATCTCTCCTGGCAAGTATAGGTTTTATTAATGTAAGCTTGCACTGCTTTCTCGTTCTACCTTTGATGCTGGGTATCTGATATTTCCACTCCTTCATGGTGATCATAGATGAGTGATTTTTGACTGTTATTTGAGGACTACTTTTAAGGGATCTGTGAAAAGGACAAAAAAAATAAGGTCATAAGGTTTACATAATAAATAGAAGGAGCCATACATCCATCAGTAAATCTGGGGATTCTGCAAGTTCTGAAAATGCTGAAAATCACAGACTATTTCTGTGTTGTGAAATTTAGCCTTAGGAAACAAGAAATACAGTATGGTATCTCTGTGATCCAGTATCAGATAAGGATACAGGAAAACTATTTAAACTATGTCTCCAGTAAGTCCCTCGGTACTGCTGTCTTAGTGGGAAGCGGATTTCTTCATCCTTGTCAGTGGAAAACACCAGGATGAGACTTACTTGAAAATTAGAGCTGTAATTTGAAAAATTAATGTTGGAGGAGTGTCCTCTTGTGGTCTGGGATATAAACTGCGCTTTATTAAAACAATCCCCTAGATTCTGCAAGATGGACAGAGTGCCGTAACGTACCAGCAGAGACTGAGGTAAGGAGCCAGGAAGTGGTGAATGTGTGAATCAAATGCCTGTTGCTTTGTTGATTAAACAGATTGCTTTGAAATATGTTCCCCCAAACAGTTCCAATCTTATCTCTTCAGAGGCATGTGGCTATACTTTATTTCTTTGCACTTTCAATAACTAAAGCTTTTTCCTTCTTTAAAACAGTGTTTAAAAATACTGCTCTTAAATTTTAAGTCCTATATAAGAAGTTAAGTCCTCTCCTCTACTACTGCTTCTGTTTTTCTGAAATCCTTATCAAGAAAAATAATTTTAAATGGAATACTGCAACCATACCTGAAGTCTGTGCTTTTAAAAGTAGGGTTGTGAACCCAGATTGGCAGTCACACTAATAAATTTGAAATGTGAAGTGCTGCAGCATTGTTCATTTCTTCAGTCTGAACACGTGGACTCACCAAGGTACTGCCACTTCTAAATGAAACCTCAGTGGAAGCATTTACGTCTTGGTCTTATGAGATTGGTTTTATATCGCTACGTGTAAAGAATGACTCGTGTTTTGCTATTGAAACTTCATCCTCGCAATGGTACTACGTCATGAAATTGCGCAAAAAAATTGTTAAGATGTGACACATTTACTACTGTGGTTACCTGTGTTTGGTGGAGGAGCTAAGAGAAAGTTTGGGACTGCAGGGTCATTGCCGGGGGGGGAAGGGGGGACGTGTTATATGACTGATGAAATTTTGTTTATGTACAACAAACATGATGGAATTATGTATCAACTCCTTCTTGCATATAGAAGTAAATGGTTTCTTGTAATTACCCTAAACTGAATATAGAGAACATGACTTTGCCCCCCATCCCACCCCCCCAAGGGGTTCTTTGAGAAGAAACAATCAAAGAACAAAAGGACAAACCAAACACTTGCCTTATATTTGTTTCAGCTTTAGTCAGGCCTCCCCAGGTTTGGGTCCACGAGTCTCAGCAGTGCTGAAAACTGCTGCGGGTGCAGTGGGAACCACCTGGTTTCCTGCTGAGAATCTGGGCATAGCCTAGGACTTGTGGCGGGGCAAATCCACACCAAGTAAAATGAGTGGGAGTTACTCCTGGGACTAAAGTTTCCTCCATGTGGAAAGGCTGTGCTTGATGGTGGAAAGGGCTACATGCCCCCATGGTATTCCCAGGAGCTGCCTGAGATACTTACAACATGTCCTGAAACCATGCCTAGCAGTAGTTGTGAAAGCAGCACTGCTGATGTGAGTGCAGAGAGGGGGAGGCCGTAGGCACGTGATATTCTGGTGGACTTAAAAAGGGAGAGTTGCTTACATTTGAGGATGGTTTGTGTTTGCATCCATACTAGTCTGCAGTGGTGGGTTTATTCTGTGTTTTCAAAGACATTTAACACAACCCAAATCAATGGTTTTCATTACTTGGGCATATTCCCAAGATAGACCTTGCTATTGATACGACTTGATCTGTTAACAGTTTTTTGTCTTATTATTAAACTGGTTTAGAGCTCGGCACCAACTAACAGAAAAGGTCACAGTGCAGTAGTGTACCATTCCAGCATGTGCATCTACGGGGGATACATTGGCATCAGAGGCATTTCACAAGAGTTTTGGACTTTCCATTTTGGTAAGTTAAAAAGCACGATAAGGTTTTCATCCAGTGTAAAACGATGACTGCTGCAGGAAAGCATGGCTTGCTCTGTTAAGAAAATTCTTATCAGTAGAAATGTTGTAAGTTAGTTTTGGCTTCTGTTTGGCGGCATTTAATTATGAATTCTGTCAATTACATTAATACTCAGCTGAAATGAATTCGACTATTATACTGAAAGAAGTTTTGTACTATTTGCCCGTTTTAGAGCTGAAAATCAGGCAGAATGTTTTGTTTGCTATTCACTAAATTCTTCAAGGATTACCAAAAACTTTCAGATGCAGCAGAGACCCTGACTTCAGCCTATTAATGCCATCTTTTGAATCTCAAATCTAGGACTGACCATAGGGAGCCAAACCTGACAGGAGATGGTTTCATTAGCATATTCATCGCTAATCTGGTGGTTGCAAACCAGCTGATTCCCAGAGACTTCCTAAATGGATAGCTTTTGTTATCTGGTGGCCATTCAGTCGCTATTTTGAAATGAATGATGGGTTTATCTCATCCTTCATTCCCTCACAGGGAGAATAAGCACAGACATTAATGAAGGAATGTTTTTGTTGACTGATTTTCCCTCTTATAGCCAGGAGATTATCTTTCCGTGTCAGAGTTAATGAATTAACAAAGCTGTAGGAAAAACTGTGCTGTAAATAAAATTTCCATGGCATCTGTCATACAGCATCTGACATTTTCATTAAAAGTTTATTTCGAAACTGATTTTTTAAATGCACTTTTTCAGTGTCAGAATTTAAGCTGTTAACTTACATTATAATAAGCTTAGAGCAGAAACCCTTCTTCTCCAACAGAATAGTTACTTTGTTCTTGAAATAAATCCTTTCTCGCATACTAGGGTAAATTTGGTACATCTGTAAATTAATATTTTGCTTTCAGACACAAAAAAATGGTTGTGCGTTTCCACCCCATCTCACAGCACTGGCCCGGGACCTCGGCATGGTCATTCAGCAGTGGTTTATCATACAGGCATGTACCTCTTCGGAGGACTGATGGGGCTGAGTGAACAGAAGGACTTGTGGAAGTGGGACTTTGTAAGCAGCAGCTGGTCCAACATCAGAACAAGGTAAACTATACTATTTGTTACGCTAAATTAACACAGAAAGAGAGAATTAGTCTTACTGTTTGATACTGCGTGCAGGCAGAGAGGGAGATGTTGCCCTTTGGGCGATTGTAGGAACTGTTCAGATCAAGACGTAGTACTGCTGCCATCCCTGGGGCTCCCGTTGGGTTTGCTTGGAAGAACTGTTGGCAACGCGTTGATGCAGCTGTCAGCAGTGTAATTTTGATGTCCCAATGCAGCTGTTCAGCAGTCATTCTTTCGAGTTAAAAGAAAAATAGGGGCTGAAATCAGTGTTAGTTTCTTGTTGGTCTCCCCTTAACTACTGGTTTCTCTTACATTTAGCCAGGGACCTCCTCCAGTGGTAGGTCATGCTTCAATAGTCTTCAAAGACTCTATGCTGATTTTTGGTGGAGGGATTTCAAATTCCAGTCCTAATGATGACCTCTGGAAGTATCATTTCCATACGCAGACGTGGAAGAAGCTAAGTAGTACTACGAAGGCAAACTTTTCTCCTAAAACGTATCACTGCATCTTAGGAATTGGTGTTGATTTCCAAACTACCTCAGATTTCACTAGTACGTTCCCCGGCCATTGGAAGAGTAAGCAGAAAGACCATCACCAGCTGGTGACCATCCCGAAGCACACTCGCTTTTACAACTACCGTCAACAGCCTGCATACCGAGCGCTCAGCAACGAGGAAAGCAACGCGATTGAAATGAAAACCTTTAGCTTGCCTCTGGAGCCAGGGGGCTTTTGTGTGTTTCAAACCACTTCAGAGGCAGAACTAGACCCAAATGGAGCAACAAGCATTTTGTCAAAGGACAGGTCTCTCCGTCTCTTTGTCTCTTCAGAAAAAGAGACTTTTGCTGCTGCTCAGACTGTGGGAGAAGAGGGGGGAACCGACTGTCAGCAGGCGACCGCAGTGGAGGAAGTTAGCAGCGATACCAATGTGCTGCTGCTCATTGGGGGTAAACCTTTGTCCAGCTCCTCTGAGATCTCATTCTGGCAAATGGAGTTTGACAGCTTGTGATCGCTTTGATTGCACAGTGAAAGAATAAATTTCCACCAACGTGCCAGTAGGTGGTAAACCAACTGCTTGCAACTGTCCTCAGTTTCCTATCAGCACACTGGGAAAAAAGAATTAAGCCTTCTCATACTTGCTGTGGACAGATTTTTTATAATGTGAACAAGCCCTGACATGTATTTAAGTCACAACTTGCATGTAAGTTACAATTTCTGAGAGGAGCTTGTTGGAATGCTGCTCTTTCTGTTAGTTTTTCTTCTGGTCAGTTAATACCCTTTCAAATTGCAGTGCCTGATGCTGCCTTGAAAATCAGAACTACAAGTAACCCCTGCTGGCTCCGTAACTGCCATTTCAGCTGCAAAGCTTGCTCATTTTGCACTGGCGTAAGAAATAAATATGCACCCATAAAACTGTATTTAAATCAAGTTTGTGCATGTCATGGTCACGTTGGAGAGATTTGAAATCTTAATGGCAACATTTTATAAGATGTTTAGGATTTTGTTTTCTTCAGAGAGTGTTCTTTGCAGGAGGTATTTGCAAGATGAGATGGCCTATAACAAAGAAGAAACCCAACAGACAAATTAGCAAGTGAAAGCTAGCAGATATTCAAGGATTCCATCTAACCCTGAGGAAGTGAAACCACGAGTCGCCCCTGAAAATCACGTGCAGCATTAGACCAGAGGAAGCGCATTACACCTGGAAGAACAGAATAGTTGCCGGGCGAATGCTAGGTTTAGTGACTGAGCACAGGATCAAACCGTTTTGACTTTCTATTGGAGAAAGAAAGAGGAAGGCTGGACGGGAGTGGCACAACACATAAGCTGTTCTGACTGGTAACTCAGATTTTAGCCACAAAGGGATTTCTGCTTTTCCAGCTCCGTCTCTGTTTTGTCAACATGTGTAGTGTTTGTTACACATTTCCCCTCTGCACTAGTAAATCCTGAGTTCCTGTATGGTTTTTCTTTGTTGAAAAGAAAAAGTGCTTTTTTTTAAAAGATACTATTGTCCAGTGTTTCAGGCATTTATTTTTAGAAGTTACTAAGATTCTGGCCTTCTGACTGAACTTCATCAGCCTTCCGTAAGAAGAGATGCTGATGTTTGAAATTAGTGACAAATGTGATTTAGTACTTCTGACTTCAAAAGGTCACTTTTCAAAAGTTTCATACGAATAATGAATTTTAAGTGAGAGATACTTTCATCATCTCTCCACAAGTAGCTGTCACCTGAATTCAATAGGAAAATTATAGATGAGTTCGCAAAAAGCTACAGAAGAGTTTTTTGGACCTTCCGTGACCTTTGTTTGGAAACAGAGGATTGTATGCTGTCATATGAATAAAGCCTGCTGCATTTCATATCTGCGTGTGCTCATTTTCTGAGTTTTCATGACTTTAAAATATGTATTTACATTTTCAAAATGAACAAAGAACTTACCTTCTGAACAAGGAACATGCTCCCGCAAGCCCCAGTCATCTCATGGCACTTGAGCCAGCCTCGAGGCCTGTCCAGGCTTTGAATTTCTCCTCCAAGAACGGGGAATTGCCCAGTTAGAGGAGGTATGTTCGGAAAGGACTTCATACAGCGATGGGGTTGAGCACGTACGGAGCGCTGCAGTCTTAAATCGGCAGCATGTTCTTCTTTTCCTGGCAGAGACGTCTGTTTTGGCATTATCCACAGCAAGCTGCTGTAACATACAGACTTTTATCCAGGCTCGATGAGGGAAGGAAATTTAACTGGAAAGGGCAACAATAAACCAGTGATTTTCCAAGTCACGCGAAGGCCTCCTGGCAGGTACAGGTATCCTGGGGATGTGCAAGAGCCCCAGGAAAATGCTATCCAGCCTCTGCCATTCCTTTCTTCCTCCCCCCCAAACTCTCTTCCCTTTGGCAGCCCCATGACGGGTTTAACATTTACTTGGAGCCAACGCAGGCAGGACAGGAGCCAGCCCAAAGGCGATGGCTTGGCATGGGGAGGAAAAAGCAGCTTGCAGAACGTGCCCATCTCCCCCGTTTCCTGCCCTCGCCTCTGCCGGCATGCCAAGTCAGGTGGCTGCACCAGCGCCTTCAGCACAGCGCCAGCTCCTTCACCTGAGAGCCCCATAGCCTCTCAAACCGGCCCGGAGCCGCAGGGGCCCCGCTGTTCCCCAGCCGCTGTGCGGGACACGAGGTGCGCGGGAGCTCGGGGAGGGGCTGGGGCTGGAGAGAGGTGGGCTCGGGGCTCACCGCAGAGTTAAGCCCCGATAACACTATGGAAGAGAAGGGAGCTCCGATCCTGAAAGTGGGACTCTGTGCTACAGCAGGCTGCCTGAAGCCACCGGAGGCTGTTTCTCCCCTTGCTGGCCCATTCCCAGGTCTTCAAAAACCAAGGGTGAGCTCAAGCTGGAAGGGGAGGGGTTTGAGATGCAAAGTGACCGCATTCCACAGCTGCTCATCTGCAGGAGCGCCTGCCACCTCAGTCCCTTCTGGAAACGCGTGACCCATATTTCAGGTTCTCTCCCAAAAAACGGTATCCGGGAGCTAGGCACGCAATCCTTGCTCATACCACTGTATCGCATTGCCCGGGTCACCTTCCCTTTCAAAACTCAGCCAGTGCTATCAGCTACACTTAATGGGGTTCTCAGAGCACCTCAAGTGGTTCCGCTGTTTTCCTGGCACATTTCTATCCAGCGCCGACACCTTTTCACAGAGGAAGAGCAAAGCCTTTGTGGATGTGCTTATGGTATTTCTCCATAACCATAACAGTTAATGAGCATTCATCCCGGGCCCAAGTGAGGGACTAAAAGCTGCTGCCATCTGAAAGCGCTGTGGTGGCCTGCATGAAATAAGGAATGGAATTACTCCAGCTAATGGCAACTATTTAGAAACAAAACAAACCACACCATTTTGGCTGCGCACGGACTGAAGGGGCTGCCACTGAAGCTAGCAGTTTTAAAATGTCTCTGAAAAAAAGGGAAGCTTGCATGCATTTGATGTGCCCGCAGTCTAATTCAATCCATAGAATAAAAGCAAAAAGATGCAACGTTCTTTGGTAATCTCATCTGAGACAGGAGATGCACTGTTGTATTGTAAATCATATATAAAGAGAGAGCAAATCAATCAGCCTTAACTATCTCAAACTGTCTTCAAACGCCACTCGGTTTCTGAACATTAAAATGCATGAATAGCAGAGGGATTTTCTTTTAAAATGTAGACATTTAAAGAGTGTTTTCTAAATAATTAAAAAAAATCGAAACTAAACATGTTTCATTGTTTTGAGTTATAAATGGATGTGAAGAACAATTCAGCGACTTACCAGTGGGATTGTAGTTTGCCCTACACAACAAATTATGCCACAAGGGAAATTGCTTTCCATGAGCTTAGTCATGAGGATGGGATTATTTCACTCCCTTTTGATACTTTCCCAAGTTTATTAATTGTTGAGAAATGAAGATGATCAAGTGATTTGGTTGCCCTTTGCTGCCTTCTTAAGCATTTCGCGAAAGTCAGGGTTTGGAAATAAACAGTTTCCTTTAAGCAATCATTAGCACTACTGTACTTCAAAACATAAACGAATCCCTTATTGGAAATAAAAGGAAGATTGCTCAGCTAGCTGGCACGTGCTTCTGTCTGCATGTTCTGGAATGACACTTGGAAGTTCAAGCTTCCTTTCCGGGCACGCACCTTGGTACTTTGATTTTCAAACCCACTGAACACCCGACAGTCCTCCCGGACAATCTCGGCTCTTTTGGAAAGAAGGCATTTAATTCTTTAGCATCTATCTGCAAGTTTAGATGCCATCTTAAGTTACACTTTAATTGACAACAACTTAAGTTTATACCACGGCCCGCAGTTTTGACATCCCAAATAAGTTTACAAATCTCTCTCCAACCCAGGTACCCTTCTCTGAAATGAGAAGCTGCCGAGTGACCTTCGCATACAGACAGAAAAATTCGGTGCTGCCGAGTTAACGCGCTGCCGCGGAGGCCCCTCGGACGGAGGATCGGGTGAGTGCTCAGCGCGCGTCTGCCGCACGCCCTTGGCTTTGGCTGCACGGGGGAGCAGCCCAGCGGCCCTCACCCCACAGCCCCCCGGTCCCGGCCAACCCACCCGTCCCTTACGGCCACACCAGTGTGACACAGTGGTGTGTAAAGATGACTCTGCGAGACTTTCTGCACTGATGTGGTGTATTTAAGACAAAACTACAGTATAAACATTTCAAGATTGGGTTGAGTAGACTACAAATCACAGTTTCTTGTTCCCATGTACAGTTTCAATACAGATCTCAGTGCAGTGCCTAAACCAGTTCATACATCACTATTGTTGTGAAACAGAAGCAAGAGGGTGCACTTTGTTTTATAAAAAACCAACAAATAAATTATATATTGAGAGCTATTGCCAAGCTTTACATATAAAAGGTAAAAATACAGTAGTTAGTGTGGCCGTAACAAAAGAAATCTAGCTAAAAAAATATTCTTACATAATTTAAAAATAAGTTTGTCCAGTTATAGGTAGGGGAGAGTGTGTGTGTGTGTTTATGAAGCAGAGTGTTCAAGCCAAACAGTAAAAAGGAGGCGAATTTAGTAGGAGAACCTCGCAGCTCCCTGCTGCGCAGGGTCCCACACCGCTGCAGGGTGAGCGCCCACTCCTCGTTTCCAGCCGGTGCACGCAACCACGCGTGGCGCTGCGTGACAGACCCTGCCGTTCCACAGGCTGTGCTGACCGCTCGGATCCCCCTCCTGAACGCGAGACAAGACGGCGCAGCACTTAACGAAATCACACCGACCCTACCTCCACGTGCACCTGGTGGGGAGGGCCCTCCACGGCTCTGTGGTGCCTGCACTCGGACCAAACACACACGGATCACACCTGCAGCGCTGAACGGCCATTGGCAGGGATTGTTTTTACTTTTTGGTATAAAAGTTACGATTGTCCAGCTGCATTTGAAAGCAGTGATGTTACTATGTCTAACAGCTATATATATACACACACACGCTACAACTTTCTAGACTAACAAACACTCTGTGTGCCCAGATAGAGCTTTAAATGCTAGCTGGCTGTGAAATAGAGCTGCCAACACTTAATCTGTAGGAGATTTGGGTTGTACCAGAATATGTTCACAATGTGAAAAATATACCCAGTGCTGTTTGTGAAGGACGTACTGATCCTAGCAGTACATCTTTGCTTCAGGAAACGAGCACGAGCAAGGCGCAGACAAAAGGGATAACAGGTGAGGGCTGAAAATACTTTGAGGAACGAGGCCCAAATGTAACTGGACTCACCTGAGCTCCTCTTCTGGTGCTGCAAATTTTCTTGCCAAAGTTGTGTCCAAAAAATTGTCCAAAACGCAGCTTTTACAAAGCTGTCTGTCTTTGAATACATATATGTGGAATTTAAGTTTAAAATCAAATATATTCAAGCTAACTCACTAACCATGACTGACTACCAGGTAAGCCGTTATTTTATGTCATATGACTTACCCAACATTAAACCCCATTACCACTGAACTAAAGAAGAGATTCCCTCAATTCAAGCGTACGAGGGCCTGAACTCCCACGTCTCGAGACCCATTCCAAACGCTTGTAAGACTGTTCCATGTCCTCAGCACACACGCACTCTGGTCTCCTCCTGTTGGACTAACCGGGCGAGACTGAAGCGCAGTTCTAAGATCCAGCATCTCCCTAAGATTAATCACTCCGAGAGATGGGCTGGGGGGTTTTGTTACTATAAATGTTAAGATTTCTATAAAATCTTTTACTCCAATCACTTATGGAGTGTGACTGGAGTAAAATCACTTTTACTTTTAGATCAAATCACTTATGTTTTTGGTTTATCATTTTTTAACTACAGCGTTAAAAAAAGCGTCCATGTCTGATCAGCATTGCATGCGCACACAGCAAAAGGGTACGAGGGCAGTCGATGAGGACAGGCAGGGACATGCATTAGGAAGTCAATAGGGGAGAACTTTGTTAGGAAAAAAGAATTGAACTTTTTTAAAAAAAAAAAAACCAAAAACCAGGGAGCTGGCTTTTTCCAAATGACTGCAACAGAACACGCATTTACTCATTCCTGCCAACTCTTAGAGCTTTTAAGTGGCTGGCAGACCTGCCAACATCCCAACACCAAACCAGAAGTTTTATTTATAAATCTCTTTAAATAAATACCAAAAACCTCACTTTTAGATGATGATTGGACCTTATAGCCCATCAATCAATAGTATAGCAATGGTAAGAAAATCCCTTTTCCTCAGTAGCACGCAGGCATTAATGAATACGTTGTAACACTACCTGTAGGAACTATTGTACCTATTTGTGTTTGATAAAATGCAGGTGACGAGTAACACTACGTTACCTGTTAGCCAGTCATGATACAACATGGCACCTATAGTTTTAAAGCCAAACATGATTCCAAACTGCAGGATGTTCAGATACCTGCCTATGTGTCTGTTCAGATCACGTAACGGTGGTGCCTTAGTCTCGCCAGGCTCCCTAGATAAACAGCGACTTGGAATAGCTAAATAAGCTACGTTCAGTTAAACGGAGTGAATATTGGCCCCAAGTATTAAATGTCACTGGAAAGAGTTGGGTTTGCAGCGCCAAATCTACTAGAAATTGCAAGTCTCCAATTTAACAGTGGAAAATTTTGAATTTTTAAATAAAGTTTCAAGTATTAGTCCTCTGAAAATTGAGGAAAACCTTGCCCCTTTGAAATTTTCGTGTGTGCATGTGTGTAAATACAAGACCTCCCTCCGATCACCATGACCCCGACCACACTGAAGTAACAGTTGGCTACTTGGAACCATTTAGATTTCAGGGGGACACACTCACCACATGTTATTTACTTGTTATTTGCTGTATGCGATTGCTCGGGAGGAATCTAAGGATGGTATTCGACATGCGATGCTGTAAAACTGCAAACTTCTGTTATTCCACTCTTGGGAGGGATTCAAGCTGACGGTTCACAGAGCTCCTGAACCCAATGGGAAGAGTCAAATATCAAACATGCCTTAAAGAAAATGCTACCGCATTCTGTCTATTTACAAACCCAACACATGTAGCTGGCGAACGCCAGCTCAGCTGCTGAGCAAACAGATCAATAGCAAGTGCCAAGTTTCCCCACACAGTCCTGGCTTTGTGCAGGAAGCAGACTGTTGCAGCCAGAGCTTCCCTTTTCCTGCAGGAACTTTGCTGGCAACTGTATTATTAATCCACACTAAGACATTTGATATTGAATCGGGAACCTTCTACATTTTAATATGCAATAAGGCTCAGACTTAAAAGTATAAAAAAAAGCCAGTACTCGACTGGAAGTAACAACGCCAGAGCTGAACGGCTGGCGAGCAGAAACACTCCACCGGCCCAGAACAGCAGCTCCCCCCAGCCGGCAGTGCGGGGAGCGGGCAGCCTGCCCGCGCCCTGCTTCGGCGCTGGCTGGAGCGGGGACCTGACGCGCCGGCCACCCATTTTGACTGCGGGTTCTTGAGGCAGTGGCTGCAAACCATTGTCTGCAGAGAGTCAGTCTGGTACGTCAGTCCTAAGAGCTCCCCGTGGTTTCTACGTTTCTCTATTAAGGCCTCGGGGGTTTTGAGGAGTGGCAGTGGGCCACGTAAATGCCACGTGGCTGCTTCCTTAACACTCTCATTCAGCATCTTGCAAACAAGAGCACAAGCGCAGCAGTAAGAACGCCCTTGTCTGAAAGCAGCAGCCTAGCTGGGCACCAGCTTACTTGCACAACCCACAGTGGTTTGGTCCAAATCTTTGTCTACAGAGAGACGTGCGTGCAGCCGGTGTGCAGAAACGAAGTTGTGCATACAGGTTTCAGAACCAACTTTCTCATTTAAAACTGTTTCTAAGAACCACATGTATATAAAAATATTTATAAACAGCAGCACTACGCAGAAAACATCTTCCAACCCCAGTCATATGTACAAACCTCTTCCTAAGACAGATAGATCCCAGTTGTTTCATCTGTGCTTCCCTGTTAGGAGATGTGGAGCTTATCATCAGGCTTCTACACTTCTCCTCCCTCTGACTCTGCATTGACCTTTTTCACAGGCTGTATCCCCAGGGTCCACGTGCTCACCTCTACATGTCCACACGAGGATCCTGCTGCCCAGACTCACATGAGCTCTTCAAACCGTACATATTGTACCCTGTACTTCACCTGAGCACCAAAAGGCCTTCCCCAGCTCTGTGGAGCGTGCTCCTGCAAGTGGCTCCTACCTTCCTCCTACAAAGATGTCAACTGCTTACAGGAACTTTTCATCTTTTTTTCCTGTTTTCACCTTATTCTTTCTATTCTTTGTTCCACATACAACTATTAGATGACACTTGGAACAGGATTCGAGGTGGTGTAAGAACTGATCTAGCTGTACCCTCATGGCGCTAACATACCCGGTAAGTATTCCCTAAGCACGGCATCTGGAAACAACACCTAGAAAGAGTACGAACAGAAACAAGAGAATTCTTTTCCTTCCTAGTCTCATATGACAACAAAACTAACCAATAAGCAGTTCCTGAAGTAAGCTGTACTCATACCTTCACTGCTTCAGCATTTAAAACACACACATCTCTAGCCTAAAATGCATGTATTCGAGTCATATAGGAAATGAAATAATCGGTGTCAAAATGTGGGACCTCTGCCGTAGTCTGCTAATACTATAAGATGTTTGGCAGGTTAATTTTCCTTTTCCTGGTTGCAATGAGCAGCTCAAATCCAGTCAGCGTAGCTGGTCACTGATGGAGTAGATTTTCATTCTTTCCAGGTACTGTAACAAGAGGGGCAAGGATTATTAAGGGGTTTAAGGCCAAAAAGGAGAGCATGTGTTGGTAAAACGAAGGAAAAACAGAGGGAATAATCACACAGAAGAAAACGTCCTTGGCCGTATGAAACGGCCATCACTACTGTGAGCCACCGTGCATAGCATGGCCACAAGGTGGCCCTGCAAGTTCTCCTAATCTTTCCAATATTCATCTACAGAGGCCAGGGATCCCGTGCTCACGCACCACACAGCTAACAGCACAGTGAACGCTTTCCATTAACACTTGAGAGGCAGCACAGGGCAAGCGAGACTAAACCTAGCGTGAGCGGAACACAACTAGATTCTGTTCCCCACGTTCAGAACTAGCTCCAGTGCGGTATTTCACTTCTCCTGAGGGAGAAGATCAAACGTGCATGTGGTTTTATATCCCGCTTTAGACTGTAATTCCAGTTAGACTGTAATAAATGTAGAAGTCTCCTCCTGGATCCCAGCAAACCAGCTGCCTGTTTGACTCCCGTTCAGCAAGAGTTTGATCCCAAGCAAGTCTTTTGGAAGGATCCCTTGGAGATATGTCAGAAGATTTGAGTTTTTACAAGGTGGGAAGTTGCAGAAACTCCTTCTTCTAGAGTTCAGTGGTGAGTAAACATTTTGTTCTTATTGTAGCATCCTCAGGAACTGGGCTAAAAGGGAAAAAAAAAAATAAATGAGGCCCTGTAAGTACACTCCTCCAAAAAGATCTGCCATGATGGATTAAAAAATAAAAAGATGAGTATTGTTCCAAAGAGTGTTAATAGCTGTTCCCCTCGTAATTTAGTGAGACCAATGGACAAACCTTTCCAATGGACAACTGCAGAGGCGCAAACTGAATCAATTTTGCACAGCGCAGCAGTGGCATCGTTGCCATCGGCATTGTAAGAGGTTCACCGAAAGGCCTGATCATCACTGCCATCGTTCTGCCTCACCAGCACAGCAGAATGGAATAGCAAGGGAAAAGGTTTCTACAGATTCTGTTCTCCAAGGTCCTTACAGCTTGGAAATAACTGGGGGAGATCCCCCTCCACCCCGCCAATCCTCTGACAGGTATTGAAACACTGTAAAGAGATTTCTCTGAAAATTCATCTGTATCATAATTTTAGTCCAGTACTAAAACGTGTTAGCAGATAAGGAAAGAAACTGAAGTGAAATGATAATTAAAAAGAATTCATTGATTTTATAGCACTTAGAATGACAACAGGTTTACCTCCAACTCCAGCTAAATTTGTATGCTTTGTTCCTTTACTTACTTGAATTAAAAAAAAATCTTTTCTTACCCTTCAATGTTATATAAAAATACACACACATCAGCTGCTCTATTTCTAAGATTTCAAGAGCTATGAAGTGAGACAGAACTATAGTTTAAGCACAGCACAGCAAGGCGCTGTGTCTAAATGAGCACTATAACTATTTAGGCGGAAGCAGTAAGAGCACATACTGCCTTTCCGCCCCATACAGACTTCTGAGGCGAGTGCCGAGGAGACCTTACCTCGCAAGGGCTTCGGATGCCTGCTGCTGCTGGGACGGCGGCAATCCGGCTGGCGACAGCAGAGCCTCCGTGCTGCCCTTCACTGCCTTCAGAGCTAAGGCAACATCATGTCCCAAAGGCCCGTTGGAAAGCAGTCCAGTCTGAAACGGGGAGAACGAAACAGGAAACCGAAATAAAAACCTGCCAGGACAAGGCAAGCTAATTTTTCAATATGTTTTATTTATAATAGTAAAAACTATGATTTATCAAGTTCCCGGGTGGGCTTCACTAAGTGCAAGTTCTTAAAGAACCTTTATGGCATGTACCCGCAATGTAACGCAGCAAAAATGAAGTTTAAATATTAGCAGGAGATGTATGTTGTTTGATTTACTCCAGCTGAATTAGTTTGTTTTATTTTTGGTCTGGTACATTATTTTATGAGCTTTCAAATTATTAAAAATTATTATATTTTACTATTTTACTTGAGCTCCTGTTTCTTAATTATGACAAAAGGTTTCTCTTTTTCCTTTTTTTTTTTTTTTTTTTTGTTGTTGTTAAGGAATGGTCAAATAACTCACTGGCACTATCCACCTCGGTGTTATCGTGGGCTGGGAAGACACCTACAAAAAGCAAACAAATGCTCATTAGCAAAGGTTGGAAGTAGCTGAGAACATTCTCAAAACGATATTGCCTCCCAAAACAACACTGCCTCCCCAAACGATCTCGGACATTTGTCCATCGCTAGTCTTTCAACCCTGCTAGTGATTAGCTACAGATGATGTGACTTCATACCCAAAGGCAAACGGCACCCACACAGCTGATACCTGCTCGCTCACAGAAACTCACTGGCAGCAGTTTAGCACAGCGCTCCCTTCCAAAAGGCAACTCAACCCATTATTTTTTTCTGCTTTGTGGACAAAGTTAACGAAGAGCACACTTTGCGAACAGTTTAAAAGTCCTACTCCTTCCCCTTTTTTTGGTGCATGCAATGTAACTCCTTTTTCGCTGGCACAGATTATAAGAGATTTTTTTACCTATATAAAAGGGTTGATTTGTATTAAAAGTTTATTTTTCAAGTATTTATTTTATATATGTACACACATTTGTATATATTGTATATTGTATATACATGTGTATATATGTGTATATATATATATGTACATTTACATATAATTTCTGAAGTATAATATATACCCAAAAGCCTGAGAAGCAGGCTGGCACTTGCAGGTGTACTAAAGTAAGACTACAGGCTCTTGCGGCACAGACAGAAGTTAACTCTTCACGTTCCTTCGCTTCCATTACAAGGCTGTAGGGCCTACGGCCCCACGCCAGCCGCCCTTCAAGCAGGGGGCAGATACGCAGTGACCCAGGTCAATCACGGCTTCACTCTGCCGCAGCAGATCCGAGCCTGGTGGACAGACACTAAAGCCAGAGAAGTCATCAGTAAAAACCACTGTACGTGTGAAGGAAGAAGTTTGGTTTTGAAATACATTTACCCGAGGTGTGGCTTCTGTAAAGTCAATTAGATTCTCTGTCAATGATGTTAAGGGAACGTCCTGGTCATCTGGAGTGCTCTAGGGAATAAATCAGTTTTGAATTGAATTCCCAGTAGTAACCAGATAGGTCTGCTGAATGCTCTAGCGGCTTCCCAAGTTACAGACCAGTCAGTGTCCTTAACGAACACCACTGCTTATCAGGTCTGTTTTCTCAAATCTTTCCATGTGATCTTTTTTAATAGCCTCTTCATTTCACTTACTCTCATCAACGTACTGGAAACAATGTCATTGCCATGTAAGCTGTGAAACTGTCCCATTCTCCTGTGTGAAGATGGGGTACTCCGCCATTTGACAAGAAGGTCAGCGAGGTCTATGAGCTGAGTATTTGAACTCAGAAGATGAAATTGATAATTATTCAGCGGGATCAACTACACAGGACTGGTTTAGAGGGACAACAGCTAAAGGGCATGGTGCTTTAGTGATCCAGAATAACCCCTCAGTCAGCTGAAGTAACAGCAGACTCTAACGTTGGACTCCTCTTTTCTTTTGGAAGGGGACAAAGGAAATCGGGAATGGCCCCTGAATTACTATGTGCATTTCACGGAGTCCAGTTAAAAATTACCTTATCTTTAAGGTAACCAGAATATAACGATTGAACATTTCAATTTCAACTTTTCCCTCTGTGGTTATTTTGATAGGAATTGCCTATGTCAGAATTGCATCCCTGCAGCCTCTTTCCTAGAGCATCAAGTCACTGGGATATAAGGGGCTCCCCGCCAGCATGAGGAAAATGATCAGTTTAGAAAAATAAGTGCCAGGCAAAGAACCTGAAAGGACACTGAGAAATGGCCTTTGGAGAGATCTGTACAGTGTCCCTGTCTGCTCCAGAACGCCTCTGTGGCATCCACCAATGACTGGTATTAACTGAGTTATGAGAGGCATGCAGCAAGGTCTGCTGTGCTTGCCTGAAGGCATCAGTAGCTCAGAAGGTGACACTCAGAAACCTTCCAGGCTGGCAGGTGGCGATACCTTTGAAACAGCAGCCTCCTCAGCTGGAGCCAGATTAGCCGGAATCAGCAGGTCCTCGTGGTTAGAAGCAGCGTTGTCCTCATTTAACGCATTACTGAAAGGAGAAAACATTCTCATCAGCACATTGCCTGGAGAGCATGAGGCAGTGCTGCTCCCCTGGCAGCTCAACCCAAAAACTCGACACCAGTCCCATGTGAGGCAGACAAGAGAGTGATGTTTGTGAGTACGCTGAAGTAAATGCCTTCCAAGTACCTCCGCAGATTCCTGCTCCCTTTCATAGTTTCAGCTACAGCTGTGTATAGACGCAACAGTCAATGTCTTCTATCTCAAAGGAGCTTCTTCAGCCCTTGTTTCTAATTCGCCCGAAGCCTTCCCTGCCATCCTCTTACCTTCCTCCTTAGAGCCAGGGGCAGCAACATGTCAGATATTTCAGTCATCTCAGAAGATGAGAGGCTTGCTTACTGCTTGCTAGGATACTCACCCCGAGGCCTGGCCTACATCGATTAACTGTTGCAACAGTAATTAAAGATGCATCGGTAAACCTGCTTAGTTAGATGTAGCCTAAATGCTCGGCAACTGTTCCTCATCTTTTCAGACCTGTTCATGATTATCTCCACGTGGTTCCCTTACCCCAGAAACACGTTTCTCCTGAATCACTTACGGAACAAAGGTGTTCGAGGCAGGGATTGCTTTCAGCAGCTCTCTTGGGTCTTGAAATACTGGACTGGTTGCTGGGGGACTACTCTGTGTTTTGCCTGATGGGAGAATGTTCCTGGCACAAAACAACAAAAAACAAAACAAAACCAAACCCAGGTAGAACCTTCCACGGAAAGCTCTTCATGAGTCACTTGTTACAGCATATTTTCAAGATTGCTAGATGTACATTTTATTCAATATCCCCATGTGCTCTTTGAGGTTTGACACATGCTCATCTTCACAAATGATCGAGAAATTACATGTTGTAACCCTTTAACTTTTCCAATGCCTGAAATCCCACTGGAACTAGCCATCATTTGAGATTCAGTAATTCTCAGGAAATCAACTGTCAGTGTCAGGTTTTTGTACACAATTTTTTTTTCTCCACTAGAAAACAGCTACTGTGAACAGACCCATCCCCTCTCCCCACACTGAAGTTGCTCACGGGTCAGAAATACCTATAGTGATTGAAGCTGCTGTTGGAACAATGTTTATCAAATTAAAGTATGGGAGAATAAAGAGTATCTGGATTACCTTGTATATAATAGAACTCAGCAACTATAGCGCTTGCTGATTTTAATTTTAAAACCACTTCACGCTCAGCAGGTTAAGCTACACCATGCAAGGTAAAATGCAACAATCACTGAGCCACCGAAAGACTCCACTGAACTGCAGGTTCTCAGTGCTGTACTGGGGTAACTAGATCACGTGTTTCTCCCAAATCTATTAAGTACCTGGCGGCAGCATCCTGAATATTGGAATTCTTGACACCTGTCAGGCTGTCTTCTCTTACGACCTGAGAAGAAAAAATGAACAAAGATATACATTTCTGATACCTGTTTCCATCTTGTGTCAGTTCTGAGATTCACAGAAGAGCCGAGTGCCTCTCTCCCAGCGCAAAAGCGTCCTGTTCATCTACTGCTCAGGGACTTAAAACATCGATTCTATGTGCAAACTTCAGTGCAGAAATAAAAATAATTCACCAACGTAGCCAAATAAAATATCATTATTTGCTACAGAATTTACTAGAACATGCTAGAAGCATAGTCTTAGTCACAGAACCACAGAATAATTTCTTGGTCAGAAAGTAACCTTTGGAGGTTACCTGGCTCAATAACCAAACCAGGGCTTGTTCAGGGCCTTGTCCAGCGGTACGTTGAGTATCGTCAAGGATGGAGATTCCTCCTTGGGCAACCGTTCCAGTACTGGACCACTACTGCTGTGACGAAAGGCTGAAAGGCTCTCTTACTCTGCCTCGGACTTGCGCTCTTGGAGCACCCTAATCTGCAAGGCACCTTCCCCAACACCAGGCAACTGAAGAGAAATAAAACCTTTGAGAACATCACAGTCCTTATCAGCTGAGTATTTACCTTGTGCCCTGCTTCTGCCTGGGCCTTCAGGATATTGCTTTTGATATCTGCTGGAAGCCACGTCGCTGCTGCGATTGGGCTCTCAATTGCATTGTTAAGACATTTATCTGTCAACTTTACCACTTCATCCTAGACATGAAAAAAATCTTTATTAGAAGCAGTTCCCACAGAGAAAAGTCTGGGCTGAAGTTTATTAACATCTCTAAAAACAACAAGGCTCTGAATGAGAGGAAAGTCAGCAGATTTATACCGAAATGAAAAAGCAATTTTTTTTCCTTTATTTTGGAACTCAGTTGTAAAGTCACAGCAAAACATGAAGTAAAAAAAAGCACAATGCTTAAAAGCGGAGACGCAAAGTGCTGTGCTAAAAATACAGAGTGCAAGAACTGAAGTGGACCCTAAATTTGCAGCCTGGTTCACTGACAGGTGATCAGTATAGCAGCCAACATATATCAGTATAGCCTAACTATAAGTTGGTAATTTACTCTCAAATGCAAGTTGGGAAGATTTTTACCTTAAAATCCACAAATTAGAACAACAGTTTGATGTGCTATTAGCTACCTCTCCCATCACTGATTGTATCAGAGCAAACTGGCAGCCAGATACATAATGAAGACAATTAAAAATGAGACACCTCTCACCACAGTATATTTCATTATGTGAATTGCATTTCTTAATTATAAAATGTTAATTAAGCATTCAATCTACTAATTGCTATTTGATTGGTGACAGAAGTTAATTAACTGAGTGGAAACTAAACCGTGCGACCTTTCTTCTCGGGGTACGGCTCAGCAGGGGGAGACAGAGCCCTGCCTTCCTCGCCACATGCCACCCTGGCTGGCCGAGGCAGGCTCTTTCCTGGAGGCAAGTGCTGCAGTCCCGCAACTCGCCCCGGAGCGGGCACAACCCGCTGCACTCCTACTTGCCCGAACTGCAGCGCCTCCAGAAGGAATGAAGCCCATCGCACAGAGAGAGCAAGGGAGAGAATTGAACAGGGGGTGAATACCTGTCCCCCACACAGCTCGCCATCCACTTTTAGCTTTTTCCGTTCACTGGAAATGCTAGGGAGGACTTCTAGGGGTTTGGTCTTTAGAGAGGGGAAAAACATTTCCTTTTCTTGTCTCCCTCTAAACCACCAGTCAGGGTATCCAAACAGGAACTTAGGAGAGTATCTAAAGGAGAACCCATTTTAAAATTTTGACCCCAGTCAGCAATGAACTTTGCAAAATATTCAAGGGTCACTGTCAACATAAAAAGGTATGAGGACCAACCACCAGTGCTGCTAACAAGTATTGCGAGCAGATATCAAGAGATGCACATTCACATAATTCATGAAGACTAACAAAACAATTAATTATTAAACATTTAAGTGTTTTTATTTTAGAGAAGCTGCTGGAATTGCCAAAAGTCTGGAATAATTAAAACTGAATTATTATTATTTGTACAGTTGCAGTACCCAACTGTGATAATCCTTAGATCCTTACACTGGACCTCACTGAACCAGTTGCTGTATAGAACAGTCCCTGCACAGAATTTCCAATGCATTATTCCAGTACCGGTGATACAGTAAATTTGATTATTTTAACTGAGCACATCAGTACACTGGTGCTTTAAGGACCATTTTGCAGTTTAACTTCCTCTCAGCTTCCTCCACCTGAACAACCCGTTTAATTTAGTCTATTAGTGATTAAATTCCCAACTTTTGAAAAGTTTGGTACTATTAAGAAATATTTGAATGTAATCAAGTATAAGTTCTATACCACCAAGGAAATATTTCCATCAATATTAAAGATTTTTTTTTCCTCAATCCTTTCTATTTTGTGCTTGAAAAAAGCATTGGTGTTTTACTGGGTTTTTTAATGGAAAGAGCATGTAGCTAGAGGGGAAAGCATTTTGCACCTGGTAACGCCTCAAGACGTCTAATTTACAAGACATTTCAGTTGTTCACATAAAACAGTAAAGCTGCTGGGGTTAGTCAATGTTCTAGCTCGTTATGAACATTTATTGTTTCCATGTACTAGACAAACTATATTTGTACTCTATTCCTTAAATCAAAATACAGAGCTAGGCAGCAATGTAAAAAGGGAAGGAAAGATCAGAGGCAGCAGCAGGGCATGCGATCCCAATCCTTTGTGCTTTTGAGCAGCGTTCCTGGTGCCACTGAAAATCACTTTGTGCAGGGAGATGGAGTCTCATACGGGCACATTTTGGAGCAACTTCCACGTGAATACAGATCGCAACAAATTCAGAAAAAGAAAACCCTCACGTCCTTGCATTTCTGACTCTGGAGCAGACTTCGAACACAGGCAAACAGGGTAAACTTTGTATTGCTCATTTCACTTCAAGAAGCTGATGAAAGCGGAGCGTCGGTGTATTTAAGAGCTATTTGCTCTCTTTTGTCAGATCTGGTCACTGCGCTGGGAAAGGACAGAGTCGCATTCTTCCATCCCGACAGATTTTGGCAGGGAGCAGCGGTGAAGAATGAAGCCATTCATTCCCCCCTTCCCAGTTCTCATTCTAGAAATATTTCTCTTTTTCTCTAAAAGAACATGGATAGCTAGACAAATATTTCCTTAAAGAAATCAATCGAGATTGATTGCGATTATAGAATTACGTAAAGATGATTGTCAGGCCATCTCCGACCTCTAACGGAAAACAGTTAAAGATTTTTAATTAACAAAGCTGAAGTGAGCAGTTCATTGGCATTTGACAGCGTCACGTAGGAAGTTCAGGTTGCAGCTCTGCCTTCAGAAGCAGAAAGCTAATACTTTCCCCTGATGCATTTTACCGAACTTTTTATGTGCTGTAACTGTTTCTCCACAGGTGGGTATCTTATGCACTGGTGAACCTTAAGGGAGAGAACACTGTAGTGCTGCGTTCATCTGAGGTGACAGCAAGCTCCAGGATCTAAGCTCCCTGCAAGGTTTTAGTGGATATATTGCAGTCCCATCCAGTTCAGTCAGAAGAAGATGCCATAAACACCTCTTTTACAAATAGATTAAGAACATAAGTAAGCACAGGAGGAGAGCCAATAGGTACATTTTGTAACAAACACCGTAAGTGGAAATACATATTTTTTCTAAAGCAGCCTTCAAAAGCAAGCAATAAAGTGTTTTTAATAGTTATTCTTAGGTCACTCTTTTCAGGACTCATTTCCAAACCCATTAACCTTCACCTCTAACCACAACTGGGTGTGCTCATTTGGTGCTACTGTAACCCACATGTCAGCAATTCGAAGCATATGGAATTTAAAGTATACAGAGACAGTCTGTAACACTTGTCTACCTTTTTAAACAAAGACTCCCAAGTGACCTCTTGGTAAGCTACGTCATAGGCTGAAAAGCCTTATTCAATCTTTTCTGCTCGAGGAAAACCACTGGTGACCTGCTCTTACATTTTCATAACACAATTTGCACTTCCTTCTTGAAAGCTGAAGTCTCTTTTACCCAAAGAAAGAATCATACTGACATACTGTTGATCCACACATCACGCATTTCTCAGTTATGCAAATGTTCTTGCTCTCTAATCAGGTTACAGTCACCCCAGTATCTGCAGCCTCTAATATCCAGAGTTACTCGGCACCTCATGTGACAGCAGCTGGATAACTGTGACTGTACTGGGTTGGCAGCTGTTTGTTAGATTAGCTCATTACAGGAATCTTATCTTGCTTACTATATATCAGCCACGATTTAAAAACCACTAAGATGCTTTTGCTCCATTCTCTCCATTTAACCAATTAAATGTTTTTTCCCCTCTCTGTCTGAACTAAAACGGAGCTCAACAGGCAGAAATATTCTGAAATAAACTGTGTTCATTGGCTTTAGCTTATGCGGAGGCAGTGTTTTGGCATAACAGGACCTATAGGCTACTGACTAATCTTCTTAGAGACTTGGTAATCTTTGTAACGCACTCGCCAGGCAGAGGTGCGCACGGCAACCCCGCCAACAGTCCTTCAAGGGGACACGAGCCACAGCCGGCAGCACCAGGCACGCCAAAGCAGCAGCCTTCTCACACGGAGCGGGGAACCAATGCTCAGGAACGGCGTAGCCCAAACACATACTGCTGAACGCCTCTCTTGGCACCTGGCTCATTTTACTATTGAGGGAGCAAGAAAAATCACAGCTGCTTCACCGAAAGTTAGATAAATCCTCGGGCCTCCCTGCAAGGGAGGGTAGTACAGAGATAACACTGCCAGGTGTTTTACGCTCACTGCTTGTTCAAAATGCAGTAAAGCACCTAAACTTTAACACCGGGGGAAGCAGAGTAAGGGAAATCTAAATTCCAAATTTTTTAAAGCTCACTAAAAAAAAGAATAATATCCCACATGGGTGTAGTTGTCTGATAACCGGTGAATCTATGAAAGTTCACTGCTGTTGTAAGGAAGGATCCTGCCCTCTCCATCCCTTCTAGCAACACTACTTATTTTCACTATGGCTCTGACATTTCTTTGACCCCTTCCATGAACCTATTTAACTCACTATTTAACAACTTAAAAACCAAAACAAAACCTAAAAAACCAACACCTTAACAAAAAGTTCAAAACAAAAAAGGCAAAATATTTTTTGTTTGCCATTTTGTAGGCTACATTAGCTTACCGGAACATGCAATGATTCCTGGAGGTGACAGAGGAGAGAAGGAAGCCGGGGAAGGAAGAGCAAATTGGAGAGAGGGAGAAGAGAGCCCTCGCCCTCGTACTTTGGCTCAGCTGCCCATGGAAGTGCAGCCTGACTTGCTCAAAAGGATTTGTGAGAGCACTAAATCAAATCACATCACTCCTCTCTATGTAAACACGCCGAGCACTAACACCTACTTCAGGGAGCAGGTAAAACCTGGTTGCTTAACAGGAGGGACGGATCACCAGCAAACTTGACTCAAAACAAAACTTGAAAACAACGTTCCGGGAGGGTTACCAAAAGCAACTGAAAAACACCAGGAAAGCAGCTCACCCCCTCAAAAAAGAGGGTGAACTATACAACACCGTACAGTTGGTAACCTACAGATAAAGACAACTGAGGAGCATTTCAAGCAGTTATGCGTTTTACTCCCATTGATTTTAGAAAATTTCACCAGGCCGCAGTCTGCATCTGTGCACATGCACCTCTGCCCCCCATCTTTATCTCACTGCCCTGTCACACACAGGTTTATCTATAACAAAGCATTTCTATTTCCTTTACTATCCCCCAATATTACTCGTTCATGTTCTTAAAAATCTTGCAAATGGCCCAAGGTAAGTGGAAGATTATCACAATGATCTGAACAAAACTCAGCGACTCTGTCAGGAGGAATGAAGCCCAAGTACCTGTACGTTTATGTTTACGTTGGGATGCTCAGTTGTCACGGGGCTGCTGCGCTCTGTCTCCAGCTGTTTCAGTTTTAGGAACGTGTCTTCAAATGCTGAAAAAGACAGAAAAGATATCACCTTCCTAATGTCACTGTGGAGTTATTTGACTTGTAACTTGCATTCTTCCTGAACACTAATTGCATGGTTTTAAAGTTGTGGAAAAAAAGCACAGGGATGGGGAAGCTACTTGCTCAACATCCAATGCAGCTTTCAAGCCTACAGACTGTGTGTCCCTAATCACAACACTCTGCACTCCTGCGAGTTCAGTTACCCAGCCGTCCTCGCAGCGCACGAGCAAGCAGCAAGAGTTAGTTGCTTAGATGGTTGCAATTCACTTCACCGTATTTGTGGCTAAAGTCAGATCCCACGAAGAACTGTGACTTTTCCCTTGGAAATAAGCTGCTTCCAGCTGAAACGGGGAGAGCTGACTGACTTTGTTGTCCCAGTGGTGGGTAAAACTGTCCTTATGGATATAATCTACAGGAGCTTTCTAAAACACTTCTGGATTTTTTTTTAAGGAAACAACCTCGTAACAACGTAATCAGTTAAGTTTGACCCTACACATCATGATAATAGGGAAAAATCTGTAAGTTTGCTTACGATCAGAGTCTGCTTTTTCAGCAGCAGGTTCCTTTGTGCCAGGATGAGGGCAACTAACAGCCTCTTCTGGATCTCCTGTTGCCAAGCCAACAACTGGACGGCCTACAGCATCATCGACACACGTTTCTGGCAACTCCGTGCTGTCTAGCAAATCAACAAGAGGTACGCTGCAAAGGCAGAAAGATGGGCAGAGATACGCAGAATCACGTTACCACTCTTCCTGTAACAAGAAAAAGCTTTAACACGTGCAATCTCTTTTTTCAAGCTGTCTTCTGGTAACCAGACACATTCTGTAAAAACTGTTTCAGGTAACTAATAGACATTGGCTTTAAGTGAGTTTAACAACAAAAACAAAAGGAACATTTCATATCTGTAGAAGAACTGACTTCTTAACAGAACAGGTCCACATTGCCTGCTGCTTCATCACATAGCGGTGGAAAAAGCCAAGAGAGAAGGAGGGAAGTTTTTATCCATGAAATACACTTTTTAGAACAAACATCTGAAGTTTTTCTAACAAGCTCAAGGTACACTTCAGGATTTTTACAGAAGAGAAGGAAAAGTTGGGGGGAAGGAAGTTGATACCGTTCATACAGCGCTTCATTCCACACTTGTAAGCAGAACAGAGGGCGGGAGGGTGCACCGCACAGGTGTGCATTGACACTATGTTATGGTTAGGCACACCTATAACTAGTTTCAGTTTTATTAACTTGGGCAGAGACATGAACGAAACCTTAGCGGTCACAATATTTTAAGTGAACCACAGCATGTACTCTGTCCCCTGTCAGGATCACTTGTTTCCCCTCCTTTGCTTTCTAATGGAAACATCTCCTTTTTATTTCGTCCTACCATCTGTATTTACAATGAAAACGGAAAAAAAGATTACAAAACCAAAAGTTACGTTGTGATGCTTATGTTGTGCAAACAGTCAGGAATCTCATCCATCTCTTCCAAGTTCGGGAACAGCTAAAGCTATCCTAGCAGCGAACCGCAACGAATACAGAAACAACAGCTGCTGCCGAACACGACGGTTAATCAGACAACCTGTGCACAGAACTGCAGGTTGACTGTCGCCCACTTCAATCAACAATCACACCCACGTACACTTACATACTGTTTGGCTGCAACACTGGTTTAAGAAGAAAAATCTGTCACTTTCGAAAGTCCTGTCCCAAGCAGGAGAGCAATGATACCAAACAAGTAACCGCCACTACAGAACTCACCCTTACGCACAGAGACGGACAATTCCTACTTGCCGGTTCAGACCAGCTTCTCCCTCATCACTGCCAGGCTAATGCCCCTGCCTCCCTCCACCCCTGGAATTTGGAAGCAGTCCAGCGTTGTCATTAGAGGCTCCAGGAAAAAAAATGCTCCCTCCCGCTCCAGCACCCAAAAGAATCCTTCCTATGTTTAAATAGATACCTCTATATATACCTCTGCAACAGATTACAGGGTTTCACCATTTTAGTGCTAATAATGTACGAATCATCTCAAGACAACTAATGTCACGAGGCAAACTGAGGTCACTTCCTTGATTCTCTTAAGCAGTGAAATAAGGAGGTGCTAGCGAAGCAAATAATAGGAAATTTTTCAGTCTCCTGTACAGCCTCTCTGTGCACCACTAATGGGAAACGGCAAGCAGCAGACAGTCTTGCAAAGGGGGAATGATGGATACACAGAATTTCAATTATTAGAAGAAACAGGCTGGAATAGATGCTCTTCCAATTAAGGCAACAAAGAAAGAGAGACTGAATCCCGTACCTTACTATCAGAGGATGCCTATGCATGAGAGTGAAAATGTTTTATAACCTTCCCATGAAGCCAAGACTTTTCTTCCTATTTTCTGACCGTTTTCTGTCAATAGCCTCCCAAATGTTTAATACAACAGCCAGTATGGGAAGCTCAGATTTTGCCTGCAGCACAGAGAGGTGCTGATGCCATGACACGTTGAAGGAACTAGGTATAAGCTCCTCTGAACCCCACAGTAAAGAGGTGATGTAGAGCACCAGCATCACGTCTTTGTGCTGTAATCTTCTAATGCTTTTCTTAGCATGGCAGCACAGTGGAGAGAAAATGAATGAAGAATGAAATTTATCTTCATTAGAGAACTGCTAGGATAATTACACTGGACTCCCCCCCCACCCCCGTGACAACTGCAGTAACATTTGCTAGACAGACAAGAGAGTTGAGTCAAAAACCTGCCCACTAGAGGTAAGGGCAGTCTTGAAATCTGGTGGCGTAGTCAAACTGCACACTCGATGTCCAGTGTCGCTCCAAAAGCGGTGCGCTACTTACATTAAGGTGATGGAAGTCTGCAGGGGACCTTATTGCCATTTGTGGCACGGGACGGAGGACTGGCTGAGGCAGCAAGGACAACTGGGGCGAGTCCCTGCAGCTTCACCCCTGCATCACAGCAGGGCCTCAGGGAACTAAGTGACTTTTAGGCAGACTCAAGAGAAGCCTCCCATGCCAACATTCAAGTTGGAATTGACCCCATTTGCCTTCAGACCCACTGAAACACCTGCTCAGCCACCCTGAGACAGGCAGTCAGAAGAGGAAAGTCATACTATGGAGACCCTCAGCCACTGGAATTTGCAGGCACAAAAGACGAGTTCCCCAAAGAGCATTAAATTGTTCGAGGCCACTCAGACTCTTCTCCCTCTTCAGAGCACCAGCAGGAAGTCTACCACGCAGCCTTCACAAGCGGCCAGGCTATGGAAGTAAAAAGCACAAGATACTATTTTCATCACTGCACAGAATTTCTGATTTCTCTTGCAAAACACTGATGAACTGTCACGCCAATCATAAGGAAAATAGTAAAAGGTTTCCCAGGAAAGGTAGGACTTCTACGACAGTCAGTGCGCAGCACTCAGGAACGAAACGGGCATTAGCTTTCCACACTCTTGTATTTACCCACATACAAAAGGATATTTGAACTTTGCATAGTAGTAAGTGTCAGGCTTTAATGTCTTCAGAATCACCTTCTATCAGCATATTTTAAGAAACATTCTGAGGGAAAAGCTGATAAATAATACCAGGACTTCAAGCCATACAAATAATTATGAATACAGGAATAATCAAGGGGGTTTAGTGCATGGTAAGGTTTGTCAACCCACTAATAAATCACACAGAAGTTGTTACATGCTCAGGGAACTCCCACAGTTAAGGGAGTTAGCTACCGCATTATTCCTTCTTTTGCCTGACAAATATATTGATACTGGTGTGCACCATACAGCATACAACGCATAACGTGACTGAGGAAGCTGTCAGTTACAAAGGGTATGACTTTTTTTAATTTCCTAGTTGAAAAGCACAACAATACTTCATTCTAGTTTGTGAAATACAATCTGCAAAATACAGTAACTATCTGAGCCTGCTGCAAGAGAGATAATTCTTTTGCAAGTAATTTAATTTGAAACAGCATCAAGCATCACGCAAGTGAATTTATTTTTTCAAAGTGGTAGCGACACAGAATAGTTTCTCACACTGACGCTGCAAGGTAGCACAATAGTATGAAATTCTTTGTTCATTTTCTTCATTTTGGGGCATTCAATGTTGTACCTGAAGGTAAGAAGAGTAGTAAATTTAAGTCTGTCACCTTTTCAGATTGTTTTTTTTTTTCCTAAACAAAAATGCAAAACATTCAGAAAAAGAGAACTTCCTTTAGCTTTTAAAGTGAGGAAAGCAAAAGTACGATCCTACAAATGGAGACTGTTCACGCACATTCAGTTTCTAATCAAGCGGGTTGAGTCCCACATTCCAAGACTTCCGGCCTCCCATTTGTTTGAAGGTAATTCCAAATACTGACATAGTGTAATATACGCAAGCCAACAACTACAGGAAAGGAAAGAAAACACCCTTAGGAAAAGGTGCTGGCTGCAGAACCTTCGTGGATATTCAGCAAAGACCTGTCACCACCATACTGCTTAGAAAGACATCCACGCGTTTCCCCAGTGCTATTCCTAGAGCACTTCACCTGTCCCTGTAAAAACGCAGCTAGGAGGTGTTGGTACTACCGTGGTACAATTTCTCCATCTGCTATTGAGAGCTGTCTCTTACCCTAGTGGAAACCAGGATAATAATTCTCCCTAAGTCAATGAAGTCACACTAAAATAAGCCCAGCACAGAGCAAAATCAACCCTCAGGATGTACGCAAGATTCAAAGCCACATGGCAAAAGCGTGCAACGTCTACCATACTCAACCAAATCAGTTCTAAAGGTAGATGGATTTCAGGCAATCAGGGTTGCTTCCCCGATCCTGAACCTGACCTAGTTCTGTTGTCATGCAAAAAATCTACTACAAAACCTTTAGCCACAGCTTTAATTACCAAAGTTGCAGTCAATCCCAGGGCAGCCCGTGACAGTCAGCACGCCGCAGGCGGCTGGGACACCCAGCCTCTCCTCGGCACTGGCGAGACACCCCCGGAGTGCTGTGCCCAGCTCTGGGCTCCCCAGGACAAGAGAGACGTGGACATACTGGAGGGAGTACAGCAAAGGGCCACGAAGACGATAAAGGGTTTGGAGCATCTGACATAGGAGGAGAGGCTGAGAGAGCTGGGACTGTTCAGCCTGGGGAAGAGAAAGCTCAGGAGGATCTTACCAATGTGTATATAAACCTGGTGGGGGGAGTAAAGACAACAGCCAGACTTCTCAAGGGAGCCCAGAGACAGCACAAGAGGCAATGGGCACAAACCGAAATACAGGAAATTCCACTTAAACACAGGAAAACAAACTTTTTTGCTGTGAGGTTGATCAAACACCAGAACAGGTTGCCCAGAGAGGGTGTGAAGTCTCCATCCTTGGAGACACTCAAAACCGGGCTGGGCATGGTCCTGAGCAACCTGCTCTACTTGACCCTGCTTTGAGCATGGAGGTGGACTACACGATCTCCAGAGGCGTCCTCCAACCTCAACTATTCTTTAATTCTGCGATAGCTACACAAAACTTCTCTGATACCCGAGGAGTCAGCCACTACCTGCAGCAGCCTGACCACTACATAAGCACACCTGAACTCAAAACTCTGCAATAAAACAGTGACTTGTTATTGCAACATGTTCTTGCCTTTTAAATACAAAACTATCCCAAATTCCTCCACTCAAATTAGTGGCTTCTTCTCCCTCATCTACACAGAAATTAAATGATATTTTAAAGTTAAAACACCTGTTTTCATTTGCATATTATTATGCAACTTTATAAATAATAAACAAATAGGTTTGCTTTGCTCCAGAAGTTTACAACATCCACCTTGCAAAATCTAAAACTAAAAATAGCACAACAGATTGCTCTAATCACCTCCGTAGATCCCACAGATCTTTAATATGTAGCTTGCATACTTTTTTTTTTTTTTTTTAAGCAGAGTTGTAAAATAGAGGCTCATACTTCATTAGCAATCTCTTTCCCCCTGTCAGATGCAAGGGTGAGGAGGCCAAAATATCCCAGGCAATATTAAGTTATGTCCTGGCTGAGACTTACTTTCTTGGTTCTTCGGGGCTGGGTATCTGAAAATAATGTTTTGTATTTCTGGACTCTGTGGCAATTTGAAACTTATTCCAACAATCTGAAAATCAAACACCTTCTTTATCCTAAGAGCCAAATATAAGTGCATTTTACAATAAGTGCTCTACCACAATTTCTCCCCCCCTTTTTTTTTTATATAGGAAAAGAATACTGCAATTTAAACGCAGCTAACTGCAGAAAACACGTGAAAACACAGTGCTTTCAAGGGTAAAGGTAGGTCTTCACATTGTTAAAGGCCCCCAAGAACACCAATGAGCCATGAAGCTGGAGTCTTAACCTCTGACTTAACAATTAACCTCGGGAATCATACGGTAGGACTGGTGTTTGTCAGGAAATATTTCTGTTTCATTTCAACTGGAGCACAGCACCAAAAAAGAAATAAAATTTTCTAGAAAGAAAAAAAAAATATTACTCTGCCTTTTCAGGAGTTCTCATAATTTTATTCTTAAAAAATTAAAATAATTCTATTCCATTTCCAAACAACATTTCTCAGAAGAGGACTTGTTAAAAAAGAAGTTAGTTTTCAGATCAACCACCTATCTTAGATATTTTAAAATAATCATAGTTCTAAAAGAGGGGCAGTTACATCCTCTATCTCTCTAAGAGTTTTGAAACCACATTATAACCCGCTGGTTGCATGGGCAGTTTTATTACAAATGTGACTTCCTGCATGGCTCTCAAAGTTAAACCCAGCTAAGAAAAACAATCTTTCAATCATTCAGAAAAATCTTAACGCCATTAAAAAGATATATATACTCTCTTTAAGGTAAGAGCGACGGGTGGCTTCTCGTCTATACGTTATTTCTTCTTTAAAGACTAAATACCAACAGCACGATACGCAGAGCCTTCAGAATAAAAGCTTTTTTCTCCCCCCTCTATAGTCAGCTTTGGGTCCGTTGTCCTTATCTTTGAGACAGCTCAAAACGTAATTTTCCAGCCTCTGCCAGAAAGCAGCCTCCGGCTCCGGAAAGGCCCGCGTCTCAGAGGCTGGTCATGGCGGTTTGGACAGCAAAGGTACCGGCGCCGCTGCGCATGCCTGCGTTCTTCACATTGCGCTCATGGACAAAAGCGGCGTACGGTCCGTCCGCAGCGCGGGTCCTCGGCGGGGCCCACGCGTCCCACAGGCTTCCACCACGTTGGCAGCGGTCGGCAGCGTCAAAGGGCCTGGATTGTTGGGGAGCGGGAGGGGGCACAATTAGTAAACAGGTATGGATGAGAAAGAGGGTGGAAAAGTAAAGCAAAGGTAAAGACAAGAAGATTGATGCGAAAAGGCAAGGAAAAAGGGCGTTGCTGGAAGGTAAATACTGAAGGAAAGAGGCATGCGAGTATACGTGTACATGACAACCCTGTCAAATAAACCCCTTTTCTGCTCAGTATCATGCACGTTTTTGCAGAGGTCCGAAATGACAAGTTAAGCTATCTCACGTATACATTGTCTGCGCTTACCAAATGAAAAGCACTCCATATTTCAAAGCACTTCACAAAACTGAGCAAGAACCATGCGCGTTTCACAGGCGGGAGAAAATAACGTGATGGAGGCACAGACCTCCCAAGTATGCAGCGCATTTCATTTGCAGGAAGCTGAAAGGGTTTAAATGGCAGCTCTAAATGTACACCTGAAACAAGCACCGATAAGCAACACCAGTTTTAAAGTCACTGGAAGATGTAGATTCTAATGCAAGTTAAAAAAAAGGAGAAGAAAATAGAAACTCAGAAAAATGAGCATTACTGTGCAGGAGCAAACAGTAGAGCACACACATCATTCACGATTTAGTTGACTAAGGGACTAGATACTACTGAAGCAGCTGACTGTAGCTATATTTGATTAACATTAAAAACTTAGTTGGAAAAAGAACTATTTTAAAAAAAGTCACAATACAAACTAAGACCTTGCTTTCCAATTTTGAATATGAAGGCATAATGGGTTGTAAATTTTAAATTTTGAATTCCTAAAATCAAAACCACAGAAATGCCAGGGACAGTTATGGCTAATTTATACCACAGTTGGAATAAAGTCCTCCAAAACCTAGAAAGAGGAGCAGAGGAGAACACTTGTCACTTTAAATAGTGTTTTGGAAAATATTTTTATGCAGGAGCCCTTCGCTAGAAAACTGTAAGGCTTTAGGCACAAGCATCTCCAAAGCAGTAGGGACAAGCAGTTTACTGAGACAGCTGAATTTTAAAATACTTTAAAAAACGGACAGTGATCTGTTAACTGCTGTCTGTCTCGTACTAGGATCCCTCACTGGTATGTTTCAGGAGAGGCTGATACAAGGTACAGTCTGGTATCAAGAAAGTGCTTGGAACAAAGCACTCTCTCATAAACTACTCAAGCGAGAAAATTCCTAAAACAAAACGTATTCCTTCAGTTTAATGTAAAATTCTCTATTTAATGACCCAAATCTAAACAAAGTGGAAACATTGTTGCTGTTCATCTGGAGGGGTCCTGGCCAGCCCCCAGCTCAAATTCCACCTTTTCCTGTCCCGGAAAGCCTGGTTTAACACTCCCACCCCCGCCGAACAGCCAGCGCATGAGTTGGAAGATCACAGGTGTTAAGGCAGGGAAGCAGAAAAGCATGCAGGATTCGCAGCAGCAGTAAATGATTAAATGCTCAGGGATAGTCCTCCTTTAGAAGAGAGAGAGGATTTATATAAAGGTCACCCATGGGTAAATTCAGAGTTTTGTTTTTTATGAAATATGCTGAGGAAGTGACCCGTGAATACTGAAGGCTCCAAATCCTCAACAGTTTGTTGCATTATTTTCCCATTTCTCCAATTTAAGCAGTTAGGTGAAAGCTACATCCACTAGCAAGGGAAAAAAAAAATCTCCTGCTTATTCCACAATACGGAAAAAATTATTAAACCTTTGTCTCCTGTCCCATCTTAGCACAGAATCAGCTTTTTGAGAAAAGACTAAAGTTAGAAAAACACTGGTTGTGTTTTAGGCTTCCCAGCCTCGCAGCTAATATTGCAGACTGTTTTCAGACCACGGAGACCAGTACAGTTTTCCTGTACTGACAATTTTACAGGAATGGAGCAAAGAAAAAAAAAATAAAAACACTAAAATCCTTCCTATCTGGCAAAGTACTTTCTACAATCTGGCACAATTGCTGTTGGCAGCTGCAGCATTAACGTTTTAAATTAAAGGAAACATTGACATTAGGAAGGGATCTAAGCTGCAAGGTAGCCAACACAGGCACCTGCCAAGCAGAGCACAGAAACTCACGAGGTCAGGACCTTACTTCTAAACCCCTCCAATCTAACCATCTACAAAATCCCCAGTCCGAAAGATTTCGGTATTCTCAACAATCCTTGGCAAACTCTCCCTAAAAGAAGACTATTTTCCTGACAGAAAGCAAAGATAATTCATGCAGAAACAGGCCAATTAAAGACAGTAGCAGTTAAAAAGAGATCTTGTTAGCAGCATCCAGACACCCAGGCTTGAAGGTGCAATAGCCAAGTCACAGCCCCCACAATAAATACGTATGTTCTGACAATTCTATTAACCTAACCCCACTTCCCACCTAGGAAACCAGAATGCAGCTCAATTGCTGACTCAGCTCCAAACTGTTGTCTTCTTCCTCGGGCTGGATTTGCCCTTTATTACAGGCAGGAGTTTCCAGTGAACACATTAAAACCTCTTTGCCAGAAGACAACTGCCTTCAATAATAATAATACGTCTCTGAGAAACATAACACATACGTAGTACAAGCATTACATCTCGATTAAAACGCATCGATTGCCAAGAAGCTTGTTTTCTTTATGGCATACTGTTTTGGATGACATGCAGGTATATTTTATATTCACTCCCACTCTCCTGTAGAAAGGCTACATGCTGCGGCAGCTGGCATGTAAGCTTAGATTCCTTGACAACGTTAAGACAGACAGGCTCGAGTTCTTAATCCTAAAACATACGTACCAAGACCAAAACTGAAACAGACTGGCTACAGAGTTCTCTCTGCTTCTCAACAAAAGCAGTGGGATTTCAATAAGCAACAGAAGCCTTGCGAATACTAGCAAGAACGCTAGCACGAATCAGATGCCCAAGAAGAGCTGTTTGGAGCAAGAGTCAAACATTTCCACCAAAGGAAATACCGGTTTCTAGCACGCATCTTGCAAGTAGACCAAAAGAATAAAAATAAAACCATATTGAGAATGTCGAAGAATAAAGGAACCACCACCTTTCACCCACCACCACGGAAGGAATCGAGCGATCAACAGGATCTCACCAGACAAGCACAGATTTCAGATACTAGACAAATCAAGGGCAAAAGAAAGAAAAACAGCATTGATCATATGTTCTGATTGAAACTTCAATAAAATGTAATACATCAAGCTGAGTTACTGTCCCCCTTATAATCCAAAATCCATAGTATTAAAAGTCTTTAATCAATAAGGATTTACGAAATTAAAGTACATTTGTCATTGCACAGTTAGAAACAGATACCATCTACTTTTAAGAGATGCTGAAGTGAAGCAAGTTTATATGCCCGACAATGGGAGAGGGACCTTTTCTCTTGAGGGCTGATACTGCTTAGGATAAGAGCTTTTGTGTCGCTCCATTCCATCGCTGCTGCTGCTCCTGGAGAGTCTTGCAGAAACCAGAATTACCCTTCTAGGATAAGCCATACTGCCTCTGACTGCACAAGAAGCTGAAAAAGTTAAGACGACGTGTGCACAAGTACTGGGTCGATGTACGTCAGTTTTGGTTTTGAAATAGCTTTGCAATACAGAATTACTTTAAGAAAAGATAAACGATACGTACGTTTATCTTCAAACAAGTCATCCTTGTTTTGAGATGCATCCAATCCATAAAACAAATACTCTGATTACATGAAATCAAAGCTCTTATCTTCAGCTTGTGTCATTTTCCTCAAGCTCCCATTCTACCCAAGATAATGAAAAAAATCAGCTTGCCCATTTCAAAAGGTTCAAAAGATGATTCACAAGGATACGGGTTTACAAGGTTCTGCATTTTGTTAAGGATCAGGGTAAGTCCTTGGGCCCCATGATACCAAGCAAAGGGTTACAAGGAGTATTATGGCAAATGAGAAGGACCCAGCTCTCTCCAAGACTTGAAAATGCTGTTCCTGATTTAATCATTTCTTCAGCCCCTGAAGAAATTTTCTTTTGGTTGGCAGTGACTAAGCCTGTTGTCCTCGCCTCCCCACACTATGTTCACAGCAACAAATCAGCTGCATCATCACTAACTTGACTGTCAACTTACGTTAAAGATACAAGGACGGCAGCTTATTTAAGTACAGATAAAGAAACAGCTACTTGAATCATACATAAGCAAGCAAAATTCATTTCCCAGCAAAGCAGAACATACCACTTCTTGTCTTGCTGGCTGGCTCCTGGGCTCCTTGGGAGGCTTTCTATTTCCACTAAGATTGGGGCGGAAGGAACCGCTGTTGGGACAGGTAGGTTTGGCTTTGCATTCCAGCTCTTTAGAGACAGAATATGAACAAGTGAGTTACTATGCACACGTTAATGAAGCGACGACACATTACACAGAGCAAAACATATCACCACTTCTCCTTAAGCACAAAGCTACAGCAAGGCTGTTGTCTTCCATTACTTCCACAGCACTGGATACCTACGCCCAGTCTTTTCCAGTACTGCACACAGTACTGGGATCACAATGAATCCAAGGCTGCTCAGAGATTTCAGTAAAAAGCTACGGCCTGCTGTGTCCTTTTTAAATTCATGCAGTAATGCTCTCCTTCCGTAGGTAACTTTGCAATAACGATTGGCATCTTTGGGTTGCAGGCCTTTGGACTGCCATTTGAAACATCACTGCTCCTGAAAAAAACAACTCCTTTTGCACAGAAGGCAAAAGGCTGGGCGGAGCAACAATCTCGCTGTCAGCGGAGACTGAGCATTTTAATGTTAAAACAAACCATAATCCTGTTTCCACCAATATGTGACTTTTCTGTTGCACTCTGCATCTGAAATGTTCCACAAAGCGAGACAGGGTCTTTCCAAACCCCAGGTCCTGGTTTTTGATACTCAGAAGGAGAGTTACTTTACCCTAACATCCCTTTTCAGTGAAACAAAGTATTCTGTGTACAAGTACTGAGGGGACAGGTGTGTCTTGACTTCTTTCTCCAACTCAGAAAACACTGAATTTTTGCTAACAATGTATTCTTTAATTTGCAGGTGCATTCCTTTCTTTCAAAGGAAAAAATACTGTAACCAGGAATCAACACAGGTGCTGATAAATTGCGTGGGTTTTTTTTAATGTTACTTAGCATATAGAATGAATATGCTTCGGATAATAACAACTCTCGCACAAAGGTACTTTGTGTACCCATGAAAATCTGTACCTATAAATAGCATAGTTTCTATAGTACTGGGGCACAGGGTATCTTCCTTACTCCAGCTAAATTAACCAATTATCTTGCTTGTAAATTAGTAGTAATTTCTTGGCATGCAATTTAGTAGTTAACCATTTGTAACTTTCAATTGGTCAACACACTCGATTTTAAGAATGAATAACGAAATCCTCAAATCGAAATACATGAAAACTGCCTTTAAAAAGAATGAGAGTCCTTACTTGTGATCCATTAGTTTGGTTAATAACAGCATTGTTTGCAGTACTGAAAGACAAAAATAATTTAAATCAGAATCAGATCAACAAACAATTTTTGCAGGCTGGCAAAACTGCAAGGATTTTCAGAAAGAAACATAAAGTCTAAGAAAGATCTTTCCAAAGTACTTAACTGTTCTCAAAAGGAAACTTAAAAAATTATGGTTTAGGTCAGCTGCCTCATGCTAGGTAACTAAGGGTATCACATTATTTTTTATTTGTTCAAGTTGTAGTTTATCTGTAATCCATCCGTTTTTTCCTCTTCCTTTCCTAAATCAGTTCCGTTTCGAAAGTCTTCCTGATTCAGCAGTAAGGTGGGGCACTTTTAAAGCAAAGACGATATAGTTTTAGTTAAACACCCAGCAAAATGTGGCATTGTCAAAACCTCACCTATATACTGTAGATACTATGCTTGTTCCGTAACTAGGACTCTGCTGATTTGAAGTTTCACATCACAAAGTTTATCAGAAAAATTCACGAGTTTCTTCTGCATACAACCTCTAATGGACTGAATTACTGCTTCAGGGTCTTAAAAGCAGCCATTCAAAATTACGTGCACAGCAGTTCAGCACAGCATTAATAATAATTTTATATTATTAAATATTTAATATATTTAATAAATTAAACAATACCCGTATCCCTATTCCTGATGATTTCTGAATCTGCAAGAGACACTTAACATTTTCCCTTTTTTGAGAGACTTAAAAGCATTAATACCCTGCACAATAATTATGCATTCTAAATCTCATGCAAAGCAAACTTTTTTCCCAGACTTCTAACCTTTAAAAAAATGGTTCCAGTCTCCTACGACCCATTAATCTTTTGATTTACGGTCTGGACAACAGCTATCCAACCTGGCGAGCTGACAATTCAAACAGACTTCTGTATCTCCTTCAGTGATTCCTCAGAATTATTTTACTTAAATACCATAATGTCAAGACCAAACAAGCTTCTCCTTGCCTGTTTCCCAACTTCGCATCTTGTCTATTGAGAAAATGTGGAGGTACCACAGAACAGAGCACATTTAACAGAAGCATTAAGGACTGCCTTCTGGGTAGCACATTCCCCTGGGCTGAGCTGACACAAAAGAATGGAACAACATACATCTTTCATGATGCATTTCAATTAGCAACGCTCGAGTGCAGAGTTTCAGAAATGGCATAGATTGCCCTGGAGACTAACATAACAGTGCCACACCCAGGTGCAGATCAGAAGACCGCCCTCTTATCAGGAGGAGAAACTGCATCTGAAGTTTCTCTTCCCACTCTCAGAATGACCTAAGCAGCATGAAACTCGGAGAAGGGCATGACAACACAGCATGACGAGAGTACTAATTAATCAGACAGTCACGTTTTGCATGCAGGGGATCTTTAAGCACTTTAATGACACCCAGTTTTGAAGATTACTTTCTCACTTTATAAAAAGAGAAGATAATGCAGAAGGTCACAGAGAGACCTCCACTACAGTAACCGCAGCCTTGTCCCCACACGTCCTAGACTTCTCCCCCTCTCGTGCAAGAATCAACCCTGCTGCTACAAACAGAAAACGTATGGTTGTATTAAGCCTGTTGTTCTGAAATGTTATTTCGACATTCCTTACCCAGCTCCTGACTGTCATGATGCTTAATATCTACGAGTATCTACTTTTTAAAAATAATTTGGTCGCAATTTATCGTTGCAACGTTCATGAATTATTAAGGCAAAGGACAGAAACCAGAACTGAGCAACTTAGTTCCTTCGCTACCTGGTAATTCTTTTTAGCCTGGTTTCGTCTCTTCCCTCAAGGAAGGGTATGAAAACTGTATGATTCAGATTCATATGAGTATTTCACGCTGCAACAGCAAGTATGAACCTACGCATGCAGTAAGAATCTAGATACAGAAATAAAGAACCAAAAGACCTCCCTCCCAATGTTGATCATGAATAACTTAGTATAAATATATAAAAATACTTAAGTACATAAGAATAAATGCAAGTATAGTACAGAATATAAAATCATCCAACATATTTCAAATATTTATTTCACTGTATTTTCCCTGTCTCTGACCTTCCCTTAACTATGTATTTCAGTCACACAGCCAGAGCAGGCAGATTTCACAAAGACGACATCCTCACGTGCTTTACCGGATTTCTTTACAAGGCAGCACACAGAACTACAGCTCATATCCAGCGAGAATCATAGCTAGTCATAAACAAATCTCTTTGCCTGCTAGTAAGCAAGTCTGGCAAAATCTTCTATGTGACAGCAACACAGGAGCTTTGCTTTGAACAGTAGGTTTTATGTAAAGCAAGCAAACAGAAAACCCACAGCGAAACTATATTTAAGAGGTTAACGTGCTTTACATTTAACTAATCTTATAACCTCCTTCTGCAGACACGTGCTCAAGTACAGGTGGCAAACATCAAAGAGAAATTTAAATATTGGAATGCATCTTACCTTGTTTCTTCAAGTTTAGCAGAATGTGCTGCAAAAATAGAAAGTGTTAATTAAAATTTAATTTGTAATTAGGTTATCAGTTAAATGTTGAGTATATTATTAATAAAAATAGTTTAGCACTGCCCAAAAGTAGGCAACTAAAAGAGCAGAAGTTGCATTTATCGCATGCATAATGTGTGAAAAATAAAATTCTAAATTGGGGAAAAAAAAAAAAAAATCTGAAGAGCAAACCAAAGAGTTGGATTTAGCAAGTATCTGAAAGCACGCACAGAGGTCATGCTTGACCTATGCAAGAGTGGGAATAAGAGACAAGGTGAAAATCACATGCTCTTGGGCTGTAGTAAGAGAGTGCAACTACTAAGAACAATGGAAAAATCTCAGTGACAAAAATTTCAAACTTGATTAATAAATTTCAAATATTATCATTAATATATCACTGTTTCCTGGATCCAAGTTTTCCATCTTCATACAGAGATCTATTGTGCAATATTTATAGGTGTTTTACCTGCTAGGCAAGCTAGAATGACATGCTTTGGACACAAGCTTTTCCTGATAAATATATGTGGTCTCCCAAATAAATCAAAGAAAACCTAATTTTGTAAACTCAAGAGGAGGGCAAACAGCTACAGAAGAATTCCTACATAGTACCTTTAAAGGATATGATTACTTCATTCTCACAGTGCATTATACTTCCCAAAATGGGAGGTCAATAGTTTACCTTTCATTTGTAGTGTTCGTCTTGAATATCTCTTGCTGGGCCTCCTTTCAAAGGATGATGATCTCCTGGCTTTGTTGGTCTTGGTGGTTTGATACTCTGTTTTTCCACTAACAATACCACGTTAAAGTACAAAACAATAAATGACTTATTTTTAATGACAAAATACAGACACTGCTAATCAAAACATCACATTTCTATTTTAAATTCATAGTTTAACAATCTGATCTCAGTTCTATTAAAAAAATCCCAAATTTAACACCTCAGAAAGCCTGTCACAAAAAAGGGATGGAATTCTACAAACTTCCTAATCTTCACTCGATTTCCCCAAGACAAAAAGCTGAAGCAATGACTCCTTAAACATTAAGTTGCTGAAAAAGCACATTTTCCCTTTGCATATTTCTGTGGTCACACTGTTTGGGAGAGGTTGAAAATTCTAAGAGAAAGTAAAGCTTAAGGTATGTTGCCAAAGGTCATAGAGAAAGATAGTAATAGGACTAAAAACCAGCATCTAGATGCTCTTGTTCCCAGGCAAGTCTCTTTTCCCCAGGTTTGGCCAGACTCTGCCCCCAAAGCAGTTGCAGCCTCATGTTCTGCTGACTCCTTGGTACCACTGATCCTTCCTGAAGCAGACTAGATGGTTCTGCTACAGTTGCTGGAAATGGAAGCAAAGCATACGCATACTGCCTGGGGTCATGCCCCACCACCTTCCATATGTTCTCACCAACACTGCTGGGGCAACTGACAGCATCTTGCAGACTAGCCTGGGACTGCAAGCCACTTGGAATTCTGTTACATGCATAGGTAGTGCCTAACATGGAGAAGGGCATTATCTTAGGCTTCTGAAGTCCTGCCATCACTCAGTCAGGAACTCAGGAGTCAAAAGACTTGCAATGCCCCCAACTGTGCAAGTCAATCATCCATCCTCTATGGTTCATTTAAAAAAGGGTGGGCTTTCAAGATGATGTACTATATATGCTAGGTAAGGAACATAAACCTTGAGAAACCTTTGGCTTCCTACTGCACAGACTAGCATCATCTAAAGATAAATCAGAAAATGTGGGTGAAAAATCGATATAATTTAATAAAACCAGTAACGTAACACACTCAGCTTGCAAGTTTCACTGCTCTGTATGTCCTAGGTGAACGAATGAACACCAAGTTCTCTCCTGTTTCCACTCATAATCTAAGAAAAGCAAGAAATGACAGAAAATATGTGCTAAATGACAGATGACACTGACCTGTATCGGAACCGGGATCCTAACCGAATGAAGCCTGATCGACTTGAGCTTTTTTGGACGGGACCGCGGAGTCGGAAGAAGGCGTGATGTTCCACTGCGCACTTCCACAAGTGTTTGCAGGCTTTGGGATGATCCAGTCTAAAGACAAAAGTGTGCTCCTGCTCCTTTCCCTTAAAGCACACAAAGCACACTGATGGTTTATAAGGGGCTTGAATAAGTCAAAGCTACAATTCAATGCAAGCCAAATAAAATCTGGGGATTTTTTATGAATACCGAAATGTATGTCTAAAAATATTTTAGGTAGAAAAATTAACCTTTTCAGAAGCTTTAATGATCAACTGCTCCATTGTCTGAAGTTGGAAAGGGCTAGAGCTCATGTTTTTAACAAGTCAAACCTCTGAATAACTACAAGTTAAAGACATCATTATAATAGGAATGTACTTCTCAATGAGGCTAACATGGTCTCGCTTCCAAATCTGATTTCCTCAAATTACCAATGCTCACATTTTTATAATCTCAGCGCTGAGATTTCTTCCCATGGGAAGAATTCTGGCATCTGCTTAAGGAATTAATTCCACTAAGTGTACTACCTGGCCCTTTTTTAAACTTTCTTGCAAAACAAGCACACTGTTTCCAAATTATCTGGCCTACACTAGTTTCACAAAGTATTCCCCTTTTAAAAACAGGGTGAGAAAAAAAGTAATTGAGCCTATTTATCTTACACTTAAGTCCCTTCATTCTTCCTCTCCCCCCAAGTCACAACCAAAAATCTTGCAAGGCATCCATATTAATTCTCAAAACTTAAAGAAAGAGGTTAGGAGTATGTAAACTAGTACTGTATAATAAAGACTGAGATGTAACTGAACAGATAGTTATCCACCTGTTCATCGTCTTCAACAACAACTAGAGTGAGTTTGTTCTTCTTGAAGTCAAGCCTTGTTATCTTTGGCCTGCAAGATGAACAGAAAAAGAAGGTTATGTCTAACTCTCTCAGTAACTCACTGAGAGGTATGTTCGATGTGCTGGTCCGACACCCTCTACCAAGTATTTTTTTTTCCTGGTTTTGCAGGTGTTTTAAGTTCATGCAGTAGGGCTTGGTTATACCGTGGATACCAATATATTACTTCAAAATTTAACACTTAATTAGAAACTTTAAAGATAAGAAGCGAGCAACTTCTAAACAGATAATTCTATCGGAACTTAAATTAATAATTACTTGAACTGAAATCAAACTCCACCCAAATACTCTTGCTTGCCTACTCTTCCACAAGTCCACAAAACTGAACTCAAAGACACAAAGGCAGGCCGAAATAATTCTGCTTTATTAAAGAAATCTAAATCACCGTACACTGTATCAGAGATCAATTCTTACAATGACTCTGTTTCAGAAAATCCCAGCCAAAGAGAACAACATGAACATGACACGACACAAAAATGCAACCACTTCCCCCCACCTGCCAAAAAAAATACCCAGAATTGATGGTGGAGAGACAAGACACACAGATAACATTTCTGCTACAAAATGAGTGTTTTTCTGAGAAGTTTATAAAATTGGACTGGGCTAACCCAAACTAACTATTCATATGCTGAAATTTCACCTCATCATCTGCCTATAACTCCATATAGTTTTGAAAGACTAGATGGAAATTACAGAATAAAGCACTTAAAAATCCATAAATGCCCGTGTACCTAGACGCAAACATGCTAGCTAGAACGTTCTCCGTCTTGTGTTTTATGCAATATAAAGCCCTGCAAAATTTCATCAGAATGCTTCTAAGAAACTGTGGGGTGTTATTCAGGTATTTGACAGATAAAGAAGCACACATTCATAAAAACTAAAGGAATCTCTGTATCTCTTCACTGTACATAGATCTGATTTGCGGGGGCGGGGGGGAGGTGTCTGGGGGCTTTTGTTTGTTTGTTTGTTTTTAATTGGTCCTTACTGATGGGCAGAAAGGGACATTTCTGCCCTTTACTGGGTACAAAGAGAAATTTTCTTAATGTAAAGCCTGCCCAGATGATATTATATGTAAAAACTGCACTAGTACTATTGTTTCTGCCTCTTTTTCAACAGTAAGGTGAAACACTTGGCTAGAACGCCTGAAGAAGGTTCATTTCACTGACTGGATGCATACTGTATTTCCAAAGCAATCTAGTGCAAAATACAACACCACACACACAATTTAAAACAAACAAACCAACCAACCAACCACAAACCAAACATCCCAAAGTTATTCCATCTTTTACTTGCTTCTAGCATGTTACACATATACAGCCTGTTAACATATCAAGCAGGAATGACAAAAAAAGAAAGAATATTTTTGGATACCATGAAAACACTCACAGGCTAGAGAATATTTCTGTAGGTGCCCAGTATTCATAGTGCTCTCATATCCCAAACAGATTTTTTTTTTGGCTAGTGTAAAAGAAACAAGAGTAAAAATCTAAAATCTATTTTAACGTACAATCAGAGAGCTTACCAGAAAAACAAACCAATCTTTGTGTCTCCTTCAAAGACAAGAACTCCTGTAGGTGTTAGTCCCAGGCTGTAATCATTGCCGTCTCTTGCCTAATTGCCACAAAATAAAGATTATGTTCATTTTGGTGTTTCACCCTTTATCCAAATTACTCTAGTGATTAATGTAGCTTATTTGCACAGTGGTACAATTAAACGCTTATCTGCTTATTTTATACAACAAAACTCTCGTGTTTCAATGATTTTACGCAATGGATTTTTCCAGTTTGCAACCCTTCAATAAGGCTGACTAAAGTGGAAAATTAAAGTTTCTTGATTTGTCCGTGTAATAAGGACCTCCTTGTGCAGTTCTCTGCACTTCCTTCTCCACAGGAGATCTATTTTTACTTGTAGTTCTTCAGCTGGTAGCTGACTGGACCCCAGCCAATTTTGATTTAATTACTATGATTTTCACATAGCTCTCAGTCTAAATACAAACTGCAGTACACATTGCCACATCAATCACATACTTAACACTGAGCAGATATGCTTGAACTAAAGTTATACCTTCTAGAAATGTATACTTTAAAGTGGAATGTTGATGTAAAGCCAGATCACTTGTTATACAGCTTAGATGTGTACAGTATTACTTTTTTTTCCCCCCTCAAAGCAAAACCAGTGTTGAAACGTGGGACAAAGCTAACATTGTCATTTCCAAAGGTCACCATGCTGTGGTTAAACGTACCTTGACTATGTGCATGTCTACACCATACATTTCCAGCCACTTAGCTTTGTTTAAGTAGTTAGTTTCAGCCTGTGCTGGTGTTTGCCCCCTGAAACAAATTTTTTGCTGTTAGGTAGATGCCTGAAAAAGCACAGAAAGGAAAAACTGGTATATGAGGAAAGAGGAAAGGGAATTCCCGAGAGTTTGTGAGAAACCTAAACACTGCTGACACTTCTTTGCTTTCATGAACATCAAGGTCACTTTTGTAGGTTTTAATCTGAAACCGCTGCTACAAAAATTATTGCATTTCAAGATTCTGCAACCTCATCCTTTTACTCAGACCTCTGGAAAGCTTCATTTTTCACATTACACCCTCTTACAAAATAAGACAGAACCATATTAGAATTACGTTTCTGAACAAGACCACAGAAGAAGCATCAGCAGCATCTTTTTAATACATTCTCTTGACAGAAAAATCTGTGCAAACAGCTGGTCACCAAGCACTGAAAGATGTAGTACCTGCATTCCTTCCACTTCTCAAAAATGGCTAGTTCCATCTCTTCAGTCTGAGTGGGAACAAACCTGAACTCTGACACCAGTTCAGGGACGTGTTCAGCAGGATCATAGTCTCCAAGTTCAGCTACAAAAGAACAGCATTGTCAAGCAATGTTCCCAATAAACACAGTGGATATTAACAGGAAGTTTTGCATACTCTTCTAGTTAATCTAAAATACTAAATTTCTTTTTGTGTTCCTCCTCCTCCTCCAGTCCTCCCAATATTTCAAGTGTCACCTTTTTTGACAGGGAAATTATGGACAGTGAACAAATGGTCATGTTGTATGCACAAAAGCTTTGCAGTAATTTTTACAAAGTGCTATTGATATATTTGTTAACAAGCTTCCTATAAATGGAAGTTATCAACATCCTTGAAACTCACCATTTTTCTTTCTTGCGGAAAGTTTTCAACATTTTTATCACTGAAGTCTCAACTGAGACGACAGCTGACTAAAGTTACAATGGAATTTTGCCTTAAATTATTAGAACAAAATCTCTTGAGATTTTCATAAAACTATTTGTCCATTCTAAAAACCAGTTTCTGGTTTTATGACTATAAATCCCCCCATCCTACTAAAATTACTGTGTCAGGGCACAATCATGCAGCTGTTGTCGCTCTCCTTTTCATCTAAGAACATATAAATGCCCTACTGGGTCAGTCAAATGGCTCATCTAGTCCACTGCTGCATGCTCAACAGGGGCAGTAAGAGATGCTATTTAGAGAGCATACTGGAACATGCTCGTCAATGGGCGTGCCACATCAAAAGCACAATTTCCTTTTCCCACAGATGCTACCTAGTCCAGCTTTTAAAGACCAATGTATGCCTAAAACGCCAAAACTCACAGTTAGAAACCTTTATAAAAATGTCCTGATTTTCAGAGTCACTAAGCATTTGCTCCTCCCACTAATTTCAAGTGGCTTCTTAATGTTCAGCTCATATCCAAAAAATTAGGAATAATTCTATAACTTGGACCTTGGGTATCTGATACAGGCCAATAACTGTTCTGTCTGAAAAAATAAACTACAGATGTTTCTGTAGGAAAAAAACAATGATATCTTTGCGAAGACCTGGAAGAGTCAAACAAAGACACACAGTATTCCATAGGTACAAAAACTACATACGACCTAAAAACCTGTTTCTTGGATTTCTGAACACTGCAAGCATAGTAATAGTCTTTTCACCCGCTTCTTTTTCTTTTTTTTTTCCTTAAATGCTGACTGAGGAAGTCTGTAGTTCTATAATAATTTACTCCCACTAAAACGCCTGCCTCTGTTGAAAGGAATGCTGTCAAAGCCAGCTTAGGTTCCAGCTGATTTAAATAAAAGTACACAGCTGTCAGACAGTAAGATTAAAGCCCTGCTACGGGCCTCATTGTGGAGAGAGGAAAGAAAAGACTAGCACAAAAAGCATGGATATATGGCCTAATTAGATCACTTTGTTTTTCCAAAAACTTATCCACTGAACCCGTATCTTAAGGCTCTAACAATGCTAATATTTTTAACTATGGAATGTATTCTAACTGTTTTCCTTCCACACAAAAGAGCAGGTTGAAAAGGCAGGTATCTTTGTAGTTTAATCCCAGCTCTCTATACCTACACATGATCAGGGCCATTACTAGTTCCTGCCTGAATAACAAAATGTGTTTTGGAAAATATCTGTAAGAGAAAGAATTTCAGTGACTTAGTCCTGTTACCTAACACCTGCAAAGTAAGTACAACAGTGCACTGGTTTATAAGATGAATGTTGTGTAGAGAATTTGTGCGGCACAAACACGTGGCACATCTCCAAATCCCCTCTTCGTCAAAGAGGACTGTACAACACCTTTACAGCAGAGGTTCTGAGATTTTCTATAGACTCATAAACTGGGTTGAATAAGGCCATATAGCTGTATCCTCCAGTAAGGACCCAAAAGCCTACTCTAGCAGACATTTCTGAAACTTCACGCTTCCCCTCTTTCTTTTCTGAGTTCCCCTGCTCGAAACCACACAAAACTTCACATTTGTCAAGATCACACCCTCATCCAAACAACAGAAGACATTGGCCATGAAGACCAGTGATATACAACCTATACAAGCAAGTGAGGGTCAGACCACAGCTCCCAGAGCAGCCAAGGATGCTGGAGTCTCAGCTGGAATCAAAAGTCAAAGACAACTTTTATTAGTAAGAGTCTCAGATGACTCAAGCATAGTGCTGTACAGCTCAGAAAAAATATAGTATGTCACCTCTTTTGGCTGAAGGAGGATCCGAAATATCAACAAGTGCAGTTCAACCATAAACACTCAAGTGCAAGCATGAGACATGGGGCATTAACGTGTTTCTACAAATAAGCTGAAGTCAAAAGCTGGTGGTTTTTATATACAAGACTTTTCAATTGAGTACAGAACCAAAATAATTTTGTACCTGATTTGTACAACAAAGAAAACACATGGCAGAAACTACACAATGAAAAAAAAGTGAACTGTGTTACTACATCAAAGCAATTCAGGAAGACTACAAATCTCCTATCTTGTGTGAAAGTGGACAGGTTTGCATACAAGCACTGAGAAAACAAGTTTAGGGCAAAGCTGTTTATGTTCAGAACCTCCTTGTTCTGTTTCCTGAGGAATCGAATAATTTTCTATATCCGCTCTCAGCAAAATTACAATCAAGAATAGCTATGTTTCACACTGGATCGCTAACGTCTGGGCAGAACCTATTTTCTGGATATAACAAGGACAGACTAAAAGAGGTAATAAGAGTCTACACAAAGCTGTTCCTGCAACTTCATCCTTCCCCACTCGTACCTACTCACCTTGCATGTTATAAGCTGCCAACTGGACGGCTGTGTCAAAAGGACATTCCAATCTGCCGTAAGACAAATGCATTGTTAAAACCTTAGCTGACACTATTTAGCAGACAACTCATATACTTGACAGTGAGAAACTGCAAATGTTTGGGATAAGAAAGTGAAAAAGGATTAGTAGATCTTCAGCAAATTAACAGGAGATAAGAGCTACATTATTTAAGCATTCCTATGCTGCTAGTCATGCATAGAAAAGTAATATTTTAGAGAAAAAAATAACAGTACATTACTTAGCAAAACTTTTTAATTATCCAAATAAAAGTTTAATAATTCCTACACTGAACACACTGCAATTGTTTAAAAGGCTGTTCATTGGGAATACTTACTTTCCGCTAAGAATATCCAGTTTTAGCTGCAGAACAAATAAATACCTGTAGGATTAAATAAGAAAGAGAAGTCATTGATTAATAGTTCTAATGTGTCACTCAGCCAACAGGAGGAAGTTAGAGCGTGAAAAATAAAAACATTTTCTACTCTCTACCAGGGTTTTCAAGACTGAAGAAACCGCATTGTGATCTTTCAAGGCTTTATCACCTGGGTTTGTATGCTTTGCACACATTTCAAATGAAGTAAACCCAAAACTAGAAGTTGTCACAAGTTGAACTACAGTGTTGCATAGAAAAAGAAATAGGATACCTAAGCAAGTCGCATTTTTTTCTCTTCTGATCCTGCTTGGGCAAAGAACAACTTGCATCTTCTGCATTTTCTTCATTATTCATAGACATATTGATCTCATAAGAGAATGAATGTTTTAAAGTCTCTCAAAAATAAGTGTTCCTAATATGGATTGCTTAGTTAAAATCTAACCCAGAGAGCTGACTGCAAAGTGACAAAACAAACAAACAGCAGGCTGCAGCCTTTTCAACTTGTTTACTCTTCAGAACCAGCTTTCCTTCACTGCCTTGCCTATTCAGTACTCTTCTTGCTTAGAAATTGGGCAAATATTGAATACAAAGCTCCTGTCCCTTTGGTGTGCAACACCAATCCTTCCAATCCAATACCCACAAAGAGTAGCTCTCTTGCTCCACTACGGCACACAGCTTTCCTTTAACAAAGGAAGTAGTTGTCTCATCAACTAAGATGCTGGCATCCGCGATGGTATCCAGTTTGAATTCTACTACAGATGAACAGAAGCTTTACGCACAAAGCCAAGACGATGCTTCTGTTTCAACATGTGGCTGTGTCTCTTTGTACTTGCATACATAGACAGGAAACACACGCAGGCATTTTTCCTACAGGCCCCTTGGAAATCCACAAATACTCTGCCAAACCATTTATTATCCAAAGCCTTTTGACTACTGGCCCCTACATGGGGAATAAATTTCTTTGGTACTGACCCCAGATATCCAAAGAATGAGCACAGGCCTCCAGTGAATAGTGGGTGTGACCAGGCTGTGCTTATCGGCCACGTAACACTCGCAAACAATTCAAGCGTACTTCCCATGCTCAGACTGTGTTGCGTGACCTCTGACTGGTGGCATCTGACGGGAAGCTGGCAGAAAACATGAGCAAACTGCACCTGTGGAAGCTGAAAAGCGGCTCCGGCTGGGCGTCCTGCCGCACAAAGAAAAGGTGGAACCCTCGGAAAGTCCCTGCTAGTGACACCCATAACCCACAGCAGAGCTCCCCTTCCCACTGCTTCTTTAAGGCACAAAATTCTCTCAAGACAGAAGAAAGACTTGCTGCTCTCCTGTTCCGGGGGATTAGCTAAGCAGACAGACAGGGTTTAAAAGCCCTCAGGTTTCAGGTCTGCCCTGCTAAAACCTGTATAGCAAGGTCTGACTGGCAGAACTCAGTCAGGATGGATGAAAATGTTTCACAGTGGTAGATACAGACGTAGGTCTGAATTTTGTCTGTGGTTACTATTTTTAAAGACAGTTGAATGTTTATTCAGGAACATGAATGGGGAGGTAAAACATTCTTCCCAGGCAGGCAGGAAAGCATTAAAGAAGAGCAGTTACAACATTACGTTACCACATGTAAGTATGAAGCTGCACAGCGTACATATGGCTGTAAGGGGTAATGCTACTATAATCTTCCTGGTAGCACTCCCAGGGATTTGGCTAAAGTGCAGATCGAAGATCCACACAGACATAAACCTGAACAACAAACAAATGCACTTCATGCTCTTACAAACAGCTGAGGGTATGAAGCATCTACAGCTATCAAGAAAACATAACAACTTTGTTTTCTCTCCAAAACAAATCATCAGCAGTGGTGACAACGCAAAGAAACGGTGCCTTTTATTACAGATTTATACTACTGACAGACGGCAGGTTGTGTTCTCTTTCAAAATACCCCAAGTATGTCTCAGCCCAACATGAAATGCAGCATTATGAATGGATCTGTGAAATGCTTTAATCAAGAGAAACTGCTGCTCACAATCCTACACATATAGTACTGTCAACTCACATCTCAACAAGGCAGTAAAATACTATTTTCCCTTTCCATAAGCTCTGCAAAGACCACAGAAGTAATGAAATGTTAACTGAACTTATTTTTGCCAAACAGAAGCTCTAACTTGCAATTCAATGCTTTTCTGCCTAAAGAGACAGGATGACTGCATACAGTTGAAACTAAACGCAGCTTAAGAAGAATAAAGAAAGGGGAATGATGTCTGTTCTCTTCAGTAAAAACTTTGGCCCATTGTGTATAAGCTACTGAGATCAGCTGCTGGAATTGCCTCATGAAAAATGGTGCATCAAGTAATATAGTAAATATATAAGATCTCTTTATATTAGAGCTCATTAATTTCATGAGAGCTACATTAGAAACATTTACAAAAAGCCAAGCAAGCAGCTCTAAGTAATTCTCCAAAACAGCATACAACTGTTTGAATAAATACCACAAAAACATTTTCTTGGCCTTATTTGGGTATCTCTCTCTCACACAAAATCCCTCTTACCTTGTCAGCTCTTCACGTAGATTGTTGGGCTCTGATGAGTAAAACTTGACACGAAAATGCAGACAATACGGTGGGCCAACTGCAAAGGAGAATTCATTCAAGACAGCAGTAACAGTTACTGGGTGAGACATCTTATTTTTTTATTACACAAATGACACCACAAAACTTGACTGAAATTGGCTCTGTCCTACGACAAGGTCTTACGGCAGGAATTCCTTTGTGACAGGGAAACGTATGATAAACATCAGGGTGAAAGGACACAAATATACGCACAAAACAGTTTTACAAGTTACAAGTCAATCCAACAGTCATATCACATTAAGTTGATTTGCCCTGCCAAGAGCACACGAATCTAGGTTAATCCCTATATTTAAGGACTCTAACCATCACCAAGAAAGCTGTGCATCTTGGCTCTGCAGTTGACCAAACCCCCAGGCACACTGTTGGTCTCTGTAACGCCTTCCCAGGGCTCTGGGAAATACCCACTGCTGACACCTCAGGTCCCTTTATTCCACAGGAGTTTAGGCATATTTCAGGGGGATTTAACAGACCCTTCCGTGGAAGAACCATCTTTTCTGGAAACCAAAGAGTTAATTTAGCAAAAGGATGGATTAACAGTTCTTTAAAAATGTGCAGTGGTCTGCTGATTCTTCCATTTGACAGGAGGAATTTTCTCTCTCTCGGTGCTTCCCAAACCTCTGTTGTATTAACACAGCACCACAAATCCCTGAAGACTTCCCACAGCGCAGAGCAAGGAAGCTGCTAAACAAAAGTCAGCCCATGTCACAGCTTACCCAGGCACGCACCACTGAAACAACCAGGCCATACTAAACCTTTGTGCAGCCAGTAAGGACTTGGTGGACCGAACACAGATTCGGGCATTCAGGACTGCCCCAAGGGATGGAGGCTCCAAGACAAGTCTTCCTATAGTCAGGGTAACGATCACTAAAACATCTTCAGCTGCCTTGACTTCATTTAAACTATAATTAATGAGCCTATAACATGTTTAATTAAGGACATTAGTCTAAAGTAATATGAGCTACAGAGGAAAGAGGTCATTAAACAATCAGCAGCACCATGCCAGGTTTTTGTCACCAGGTCTTGTCACCCCTCACAGGACACTGCCGTCCGCCCCCCCCGCCTTTCAACCCTCTGTGCCTCCTGTATACTCAATACGAGATCCCAAGAGAAAACAGAAAAGGACACTTACTTTTAACTTGCTTTTTAATGCTTTTTGTGTTGTCCAACCAATGCTGAAAAATAAATTATTTTCATTGAATTATCAATAAAGAAATCTCACAGAAAGAACAAAAAAAGGAAAAAAACCCATATTTATTAGTGAAGACTATCTTGGAATAACAAGTAGTTCATTAAAACAATCTAATCCAAATCTTCCACAATTCACAACTCTCAGTGCTCATCGAAGATCCTTCTACTCAAAGTTTGCAATGCAAAATGTCAGTTTTGAAAAACAGAAACATCCTGTAGTACCTGATGTAAAGCCAATCTTCAAGAAAGCATTATCTACTTTAAAAAAAAAAATGCATTGACAAACCACTTTAATTACTAAAATTTTCATCCTGCCCAAACACACACTTAATTTACACGTTAGTAGGCCAGCCAGTGACAATGTGCCAGAGAGGCATAAATCACAGCTGGAGACTCTGGCACTCACTTGTGTGTGGTGTTTACTTGGGGTGGAAGGGGAGACACAAACTAAATATTGTTGGCTTTCAGGCATTTTCTTTAGATGACTCAAGTGTAGTAACAGCAAAGCTGTCTATGTCCGAACATAAGCGTCAGCTCTACCTAATTCTCCAAAATCTATTCACAGGTGACATTTTAGCAGCCGTCACATGGGAGGACAGAAGTTACTGCCTCACCTACTAATGCTAATTATAAGCTATATACTAGACATGAAGCCAAAATAATGGCTTCACTTATACTGCATACAACAGCACGTGAAAAATAAGCTATAGATGGCAGGTTGAGAGAAACATCGACACATATATGCTCTGCTCCCTAAAATAACTGCATATACTCCCACTGCTGAAGAGTTTATACGAGAAATTAAAGATAAAGCTGGAAAGCTAACCTACAGCTAGCGGTAGAGACCACTTCCAAGAGCTGTGCATAGTGAACAGCTCCCTCCTCCAAAGGAGGTGACTCAATCAAACAGAAAACACGGCACCCTATTCAACATAATTGCATTGACTCAACAGCCAGAGCAAACTCCCTAGCACACCACGTCCTGCAAGGTTCACAATGCCCAGGTAACATCACCTCATTTGATCAATCCCAAATGTCACCTTGCAACTAATACAGATGAATTATATACTTAGCAACGCTCCTTTCATTAAACTACGTGCCATGAAGTTCACAGCGGGCCCCGTGGAGGACAGAAAAGCAACAGGGGTATGAGCAAGAACCGGTATTTTCAGGTTGCAATGCCAAGTGCAAACACATTCCTGTCCTCAGCGCAGCCCTGCCTTCTGCAGAGAGTGCGTGAAGTCAGCCTGTAATGCAGCCAGGATATGCAGTGATTGATGCATTAGCTGCAGATCAGAACAACTGAACCATCTACTGCTGCTGTGCATGCAGCTGAAAATGCCCTCATTACCTATTAAAACAAAGTAGCTACAGAAAACTATCTAATATATTTTTAAAATAAAGCAGGAAGCTTAAGGAAGAATGAAACAAATATTTATGTCAACTTTGCTTATGCTACCAGCAAAATGGAGTTGAGCAATTTTTTTTCTGTTTCTTTAAGAAAATTATATCATCTCCCTTCCTATTCCATAAACTCACTTGCTGTAAGAGATAATTTATTTACTCCTTCCTCCACCATAAAAATATACAAACTACCCACTTGGAGGCTTGCAGGTGATTTAGATACTGGAATGGCAAAGAGAGCCACTTCTAGGCTCCAGGACTGGCTGTGCACGCCTGTTTCATCTCCCTCCTGTTTTCTCTCATCTCCTCCACATTCCACGGGAAAGCAACTGAGAGGCCCGCGACAGGCACTGATAGCGTTTTACTCTGCTCGGCTCTACCACCGCTGCCCACAGGAGCTCTGTCTGAGTGGTAAGGGTGTGCGTGGAAAAAGGGAAACAGAACTGCTTTTAAATGGAGGGAGGGGAAACCAAACCAAACCAAACCCCAAACCAACACACGCATGGACACACACAAATGTCAGGGAACTTAAGATTTATTCCAAGTGATTAAAATGGAATTCAAGTGGACCTGGCAAAAAGTTTACATTTTGATGAGAGTTTGCTCAGCACAGTCTACTGCTGAAATCCAGAGATAAAGTTTGCTAAACAAAAAGCAGTATGAACAACAGACCACATGGAGTACTGGGGGTCCTTACTAAAACAGTTTGCCGCTTCAGAAATTTAAAACAAACAACAAAAAACAACCCCAAACCAAACCACAAAAAAACCCCAAAACCAAAGCCCAGCAACATTTCAAGAAGGTAGGGTAAACAAGGGTTTTTTGGTAAGATGGTGAGGCCAAAACTGGTCCCATACTTCATGAAATTAATGGGTGCACGCTTACTGCAACGCTATACAAATAATTTTCAGCATTAAGTACTACATTAGATAAAACTGCCAGAATAACAAACCAATGTGTTGCACAATTCCATTAGGGAGAACAAGTACTTGATGCTTGCAACCTGCATTAGAAATTTGCCACCCGTTAAATGTTCAATGGCTCCTTACTAGAAACATCTCTCCAGTATTGCTAGAGGAAAAGCCAAATAGCCCAACAAGTTAACAACAATCTTCATCTTTTGTGTCACCAGACATGCTGTGCTGTTCATTGTCAGCCTGAATCGAAGTTACTCAAATTAAGAATAGGCTGTTCCCTTGGCTGCCAGACCAAGCCTGATACATGGCGGACAATCTTGCAAATCACTCCTTTTGCCATCTCCTGACTCTTACGGGGCGGGGGAGGATCTATTCCTAACCATCAGACTAGCAATGAACACAGAAATCACATGAAAATGACAATTCTTTCACTTTACTAATTGTTTCAAGAACTTCTTTAAAGAAGCTAGTATTTGAATCCTAAAATCCAAAATGTCAGGAAGAGTTTGTATTACCTGGGTTCCCCCCCTTCCCCAGTACATCATAAACTCAAACACCTAACTACTAATCACTTCAGCAGCTCAAAAGAAGAAAAAAGCTATCCTTCACTTGTTCAAAATGAATCTATTGAAAACTCATTTGTAGTTAAAACAAGCAGGGAATACCTCAATTTTTTATTTAACTATATGTTGCTAGTTTGCCAGTGTTTTTATATCATTAGGTGCAACTAGCTAGTAAGGCAATATACTTAGATTTAAATTGGGTAACAGAAAGATTACCTGCTTCAGAGCCAGCGGACAATTCTGTCCACAGTAAGGGACTGGATTCTTACACTGTTTATTTAACAGGTCTCCTGAATAATCTCTGACAAGACACTTGATTAGTCTCTGTCTTTGTTTCCAGCCGCAGATTGGGTTTCTGCTGGACTGTGCCAGCTCAACTCTGCAAGAATGGCTGCCATCACAACAGTTCTTCATTTCTTAAAGCCATTACCTCTGGCTGTTGTGTTCAGCTCTTCTGGCAAAATGCAATCTTTTCTGCTTCATTATACAGAGTGTATCATTAAAGTCCAGTTTAAATGGATTGTTATCTCTGCTCTGCCTCTTTTCAGTCACACATAGTTAAGAAAAGGAAGCAAACAAGTTTGAAATTGCTTGTACCTGGTAGACGGTGCAGTATCAAATACTCAATCAGGTGCTGTCTGGACTGGGAGTAACAATTTGCTGGACAAAAGCAAGCCATGAGCCATTGCTGAGGCAGAAAAGATTAACTCTTATTTCCCCTTTTCAAGATGAAATGACATTATTTGCTAAGAGAACAGTTAGAGAAAAAAGTTTACCATACAGGTAGTTTCATCAGCTATAACTAACCCACTGTGAACTCTTATGAGATCCTAGAGGCACATGGAAATATTTCAGAAGCCACATGGCAGAAATTGAGTTAGAATACGTAAAACGTACAGATTATTTTTTTCCTGAAGCAAAAAGATAAATGCAACAGAGTCATTCAGTATCAATACTCAAGACTGTATGTGCTTACCACAGCTAACATGATTGCTAACATGATTTTTTATAAATATAAAATGGTATGCAATGGGCTGTTTTCTAATTTCTGTTGGTAGGAGGTATGCATGGTTCTGAATGACATCCCTCTGTTAGTGTAATGGTCTTTTTCTCCTTAGTGTTAAATGTGTCTGTTCTGCAAGAGGTTTAAGGTTTAAGACCACTTTCACTACTGGGAACTGCAGCCCAACAGCAGCTAATCCCGCTAGCCATGAAGTTTGCTTCAGATGCTGAACATAAATTATTTTCTCCGAAGAGAATGTTCTCTACAATTACAAGCTAAGCATAAAACTCAATCGCAGTAATTTTGAAAAGAAGCCATCAGGTTGTAAGTGTGCTTTGGGATGGATAACACTGTGTCCAAAGCTGTCAGCTTCTTTCAAGGATTCAAGATTGGGGAGTTTTTTTGCCATTGTACAAAGCTGTAACAATTAAGATGTCATCTTCAAATTGTTCTGGACATAGACCTTCACAGTAGTAAAGGAATATATGTTATTGCCTCCATTTTGTATGCTGACCTCCAACAGTTCAGGTATTTAGCTCAGCAGCAACTGTCTGTGCTTCCACTCTGCCATCCTAACCATGAAATAATTCTGCAGTGGACTTGAAACACAGAAACAATTAGGTCATACATCTAACAAATAAGATTGACATAGACAGTATGAAAACTCAGATCTCATTCTACCTGGGGGTGTTGGGATAAGTGAATACAGGTTTAAGTTACAGGGATGCAGGACAGAGACAAAAATCCACTCCTTATCTAACACCTCACTTAACTTGCAGCTATCCTTGCAGGCAGGATTAAGTACTTGGCCAAAGAAGTATCTATATAAAACTGCACAGCCTGCAAGTGAAAGAACTGTGGTTGCTTCTGACAAACAACACTCTGCTGCTATTTTCAAAAGCAGCCACATTTTTTCAAACACACAACAAACTTCACAAACTCAGGCTTGCAAAACCCCTCTACTCAAACTGTCTAGTACATACAAACACATCTATATCCTCCCAAAAATTTCTAGTTGCAGGTCTGAGTCACAACTGATTCGAGCAAATCAAAGGTACACCCCTCTTGCCAAGATTATTTCCCAAGCAGACATCAACAAGATGACTTTTGCTGACGAGAAAGTTGATGGCATTAGCAAAGGAAAACTTCCTCCACTCTGCAGAACAACGAAAGGCCAAGTGCACACTCTAGTTTTGCCCCTTCCTCTCTGCATCAGCAGCATCAAGAATTTCTCCATGACGCGCCAGGCTCTGGGGTCCTACTGGACCAGCCTGCCCAATGACAACAGCAGGCGTGACAGGAACAAGTGAAAGACAAGAAAGGAAGAGACAACAGCGTTGTAATATGTTAGGGTGCTCAAGGTGGAATGAAACTTGGGATCACTTAAACTAACACACCACAGAGCTTCTGCACAAAACTTAACTCAAAAAGGGCACCTTTCTCATATCATTTTCGTCAACATTAAGATTTAACTTCTAGACTGTTGCTTTAAAAAAAAAAAAAAAGCAAAGCACTGCTACTCACCGCCACTTGTGCAGAATCCATGAACCTTAATCCAAAGTAGTCGCTTTCTATAAGGTCCAGATGATACATGATCTGTTCAAACAGGAGCTGCCCTTTGGCTTTTTTCTGAAAATATAAAAGGATTTAGTACTTAGCAGGCAGATTTATTGTAGCATCTACCTTCTTCTAGGCATACTTTATATTGCAATTCTAAAAGTAAGAGAATCCCAAAATTAAGCTTCTGAAAACATAATGTGGAAATTATTTTTTTCCTCTCATATTTTTTGATGGCTGTTTTTCTTAAAGGCAAATGTACACTCCACAAGAAGCACACATAATATCCTTAAAGGACTTGCATAATCTCCTTTTTTGGAAGACGTCAGCCTTGACTTGCACAACACAGAGCATTAAAACGTGATTTTATCACTGTCCCTTTTAGGCTTTCCTTACTCACCGAAGTTCAATAGAACTGGAAATATAGCTAGTACAATTGCAATAACTAATGCAGTGGAAAATTTTCAGAGCAAAGTAGAGCAAATTGCTTATGAATTTACTACTGTTTGATATCTAGGCAATTCACCAGTTTTGAAACAGGTAGCAAAGCATATTGAATCAGGATATAGCATTCCATTAGCAAGTGCTTTTAACAACTGCCAGGAAACAGTCTGGGGCAAGCAACTTTAACAAATAGTAGTTAAATAACACATTTACAAAAGTAAGATCATGAAACTCACTTGTAGGTGCAAAAAGCCACCGCATATGCTCATACATAATTTATGAAAAAACTTAGCTCTAGCCCCAAGTAAACATCATTTTTACAGTGATGATCTAAAAAACTAAACAGTTGTTTTAAAAGACAAGGCATGTAAATAGCACTGGATAGTTTCTACACAACATAAATTTTTCATGTTATGAACTCCTTTATAGTAATACACTGAAAGAAAAGCTTAACAGTAATACCTGAGATGCCTAAATGTAATAAAAATACATTAATAAATTAGTAGGTCAGAGTACAAGTCATGGTGTTGAAAAGAAATATTTTTAAATGCAAAAGAAATGCAGAAAAGATTTACGCTTACTCTGCAAGCAGTTTAAGGATTTCTCTTATTTCCATAATGCTATCATCTTGCAATCTTTTATCTTAATATTTATACATTCACAACTTGAGAAATGGGCTAACTTTCTAAGCATATTTTTTAGTAAGGTACTGATTAGCAGACTTAGTCCACCTCTCAAAATTCCGGGCCAACCAGAATTCTCACTCTCAGAAATAATCTGGTTTAATCACCAAGTGATATCCATGTAAGTAAAGCAGCATGCATAATTTTTGCCACCTTCCTCTACCCTGATCTTCAAATATTTTATATTCAACTTTGCAATTATAATCATTGGTTTACTTGATGCATTAGTTAAATCCAACATGACATTTCACAGCTCAAAGCAAAATCTCAGAAAAGTCTGTAAACTGAACCTGCCTAAGCAAGTTCTCCCACAGTTATTTATTTCCAAGTATCGGGGGAGGTAGGGGGAGCAGAAGGCAATTAGATCAGTAGGCAACTTCACATACACACAGCATCTACAGAACATTGTGTAATGAAAATGCTGAGATGTAGACCTCATCAAACTTGTTCCGGGCAAGTTTTTTCTGTTGACTTCAAGAAAAAGTACTTCTCGGGCAATAGGAGATTTATTAAACACCAGCAAGACTCTCCTAACAGAAGCCTTAACGTAAATCGCCTACATATAAAACCACACATTTCTTCCACTATTTGAGTCTGTAGTCTCTTTCTTGAAAGATCAAGGCATTGAACTGTTGATATTTTCTGTCAGCACAGGATATCTTCTGCTTAAACAATAAGATATACTAATACAAGTGAAATCAATTCAGCATTTGCAACAGCAAAACTAGAAAAAATGTTTTATTTTGCATGAAGCTTTCTTCAGCTCGTCTAAAACTAGAGGAAAATCTCCCCTTATTGAGCAGAACATTTTAGATCCTTCTCAATTCCTCAGTAAGTCATCTTTTAAAACTGTAATTAACCAGTTGTCTCAGCCAAATTCCCTCCTGGGGACAGGCAATGGAGCACTTCAACTCAAGCCTGGAATTACTACACATACTATCTCAGACTACCAACAACCAAAACTTATTATTGTTCAAAATTCTGCAGCGTCAAATTAGTTTCAGAGCGTGTTCGCCATTTCAGTAATCCCAGCAAAGGACTCAAAGATTAAGTGGACCCAGAATGACTAATGTGGGAGAAAGTCCCTGAAGAATAGCACTGGAGCAGCTGCGGAAAGATTTGCAGTGCTACTGGTTGTTTTCTGACTTAAATCATCAGGGCTGTCAACATGGAATAAATTATGCAGTACTTTGCATATGACTTAAACCATCAGTGGCTGTATTTGGTGCCAGTCAGCAAAAGTTCCACATGTTTAATGTTAAATTCAAATTCTTTCCTTAAGGCTAAGGTCCTTCCTCCTTCTATTTAAACAAACAGCAACCAAAAATATTGCTGCTTTGTAACCAGTTAATTTTTATGAATCAAAATTAACTTCTTTGTATTCAATAAAACTGCTGTCTCAAGTGTTTTCGAAAGACGTAGCAAAGATACGCTTTTATTACATTTTCTGGTGAAAAATTACCCTAACTCTCTGATGGCAACATTCAATTTAAATGACATTTTTATCCTGCTGCTACCCCATGCTCCCCCTCCACCCCCTTTTTTTTTTCCTTGCAGCAGAGCTCGGGTTCCTCTCAAAGGAGAAATATTTTCAAGCTGCTTAATGGTTACCAATGAACTATTAACAACTCCACTCACAAGCAGTCCAGCCAGTGGCTGGTCCTCCCTTCAGGGCACAAATTAAACTCCTCACGGGTTTGTAATTCTGCAAAACCTGACTACTTGATTTACACAATTCGCTATACTCTGTAGGAAGCAACAGCAAACATCTCACAGCAGGAAAATCAACAACTGAACTGGGAAACTTACATAAAATACATCATTTATATAGGGCAGGTCATCTAGTGGTTTTGCCACACTTTGGAATGAGATAAAAGCATCTTTTGATCACTTTGGTATGAACTGTGCTCCCTGCCCCTAAATGGAAGGGATGCTCCCAACTATGCCCTAATGACATCTCACGCTGCTCTTAATAACTGCAATTGCTGGCTGAGTAGGTGTCAGAAAGGCTGGGTAAACCCCGGTAGCTCAGCAGCAAGGCTGGGTAAAGCCAGCTCCGGTGTTCACACCTCGGCAGGCTGGTCTGTCCCTTCATCGCCGGGATAAGGTGATGCGGAGACATTCACCTTGGCTCGGGCATCTCAGTCACTGCCTACAATGAGAGAGGCAGCGTTTATACCCTCTTCTCATGGTCCCAGAGGTAAAGGTTTTTTCACGGACACGCATGCAAGAGCATAAGCCAGCAGCTCAGTGCGCCACAACTTGCCTGTCTGACGTCAAAGCCATTTTCAGCACCAGCAGCAGCCAGTACCGACCAGCACCGGGGAAGCAACGCAGGCGCACAACAGCTGGGGATGAGACTGGTGCTGGGCAGGCACCAGCTGAATGCCTCACTTTTCAAGGGTTTTATCAGGCTTTTAATCACAGTAAAGTACTTCAAACTTCCAAAACTTGAAAAAAAAAATAAAACCAAAACCCAAAAGCCCACCTAATGAATTTACTAAAGTGATTATCAGAATGAATTTTTCTCCTCTTTATTTCTTTGCTTTGTGAAGAAAAGGAGGTCCCTATATAAGATGAACTCTGAAAAAAAAAGATTAATAGGCTTTACCTTCATAGGACTTATTATCCCTTGGGTCTTTGCAGCTGTACTTTTCTGTCAGAAGATTTCTTCAAATTATTATGTTAACACTGCTTATTAACAATAATTAACAGTAGCTCTTGCCTTCAGTAGCTACTGAAGGGCAAAAGCCTCCCTTCCCGGTTTTTGTCAACTCATTAGGAGTGTTACCATTCATATTCATACCACTTTCTTCAGAAAGACCCTATTTACCCCCCGGAGAAGCTAGGGACCCCATCCAGTATTTACAGCTACCCAGTTGCTAGGATGTCACCCGTGCACGTTTGCAGACCATGGCAGTGTGGGAGCAGCAGATGAGCCTGCCCATTTTTTATGAAGTTAATTTCCCTTTTCCCAAACAACACGTTTCGAAAAAATAAGCCATGAGAAAGCTCCAACAGTGAGCTTTAAAGGAAAAAGATTTCATCTCAGTATCATGAAAACAGTATTTATAGTTAATACCATTAAGGTTTGCTGGAGAATTGGAGGGTTAAAACCCCTTATCTTTGCAAAGGCAGTGTTAGAAGTACACATTATTTGATTCACTCTGATCATCTTTCAGCTTTCAGTACTGACCTACAAATGGAGCTGCTCCTCTCCTCAAACTCCAAGCATCAATCTTTCAAATAACTTTTCCAAACTCTCCAGTCAATTTTCTCCTTCATCTAAAGATGCCACTGGCAGCAAAACACCCATTCTGCTTCTCTCTGGTTTATCCCCAGCCTTTGACAACATGCACCATATATTCCTGTACTGAGTAAAAAGCCCTGCAGGCTGGAAGGCTGCGGAGAATAATTTGTAATTCCAGACACAGACCTTATCAATTCTTCTATTTACTCAATCTCTCCCAAACACAGGAAGGTAAGCATTTGGGATTAAACATTTTGTTCTGTTATTGTCTGGAAAAAGAAAAAGGCATCTTCCAAAAAATCTTTATAAAGAATTGATTTCAATAACCATCATTAGAATACTATACAGAAGGATTTTAATGTACTGTGCTCAGGCTTATTGATCTCACACATAAAAAGACAAAGATTCAAACATTCATACTCGTCAGTTTGTTTTGCCAGAAGTCTCTTATTTTTCCTCTCCCAGAAAGTTTAGATCTTCTGGTTACACATTTGATTTAATTCATTTCTGAATCTATTTGTTAATGTTCTTTCTGATACAGAATATATCCAAACTGCCTGTCCAGCATTAAGGTTTAGAGATTAAATACCTCCCCCCAGTATATTCTCCAACATTTCAGTTTTATATCGTGTTCCACGTGCAGCGCTTCTCAGGAGCGGTCTGGTTAAGAGCATATGAGTGTCTCAGTCTTTGAGCTCCTTACAGGGGCAGTTCAGCGGGAAAGCAGGGCTTCTGACAAAATTAGCTGTTATGCTGCGAGTTAGGAATGCTAAACCTTCGGGTAACGAAACCAGCCTGCAGCACCATCCCCAGAAACACTGTGGGCCAAACAAATTACTCCGATAGCAGCCACCGCTCGCTCCCAGCTGCTCCCTTCCTCCCTTTCCAACCGCGCCAGGGCATCGTGCATCGCAGCAAGCCCGAAATGCTCACCTGCCGTTAACCCAAAACGCCTGCGCTCCCAGCACGGCTCAGCACAGGCAGTCTGTGATTCTGCTGCTGCTCTCAAGTGCTGAAATGACCCAGCACGTACTACATATGTCTCACATTCAGTCTCAATATGCATTTAAATCTGCACCCCAGGAAGCACTGGATCAACCTGCACTACGGCTTGGGCCCCCTTACACCACACAGACAGCACCTCTATGTGCAACGTTCAGCTCAGGATTGATTTTTCCAGTTTCAGTCCCCTAAAGGTCTTTCAGCAGTTTAAGTAAACAGTCAAAAGCATTTCAATAGTTTAAGACAAAGACCACATGTGAAAAAAGTTTTAATCCAAAACTTTATAGTCTTAAACACACACACACAAGTAAATGTTTATTTTCTCATTCCTTTTGTCAGCTGAGATTTATTTTGAAAATTTAAAAAACAGCCTTGAACACTAAGATTACTCATTGTATTCAATGACTAATTTTCCAACATTTTTAGCGTTACTAGATTTTCTTTTTAATCAGCATCTGTGCCACAGACAGCATATTTACAGCCACAAATATTCAGCAAGTAGCCACAAATATTCTACAAGCTTTTAAAAAAGCCAGAGTGGATTACTGAGTAAAAACAACTATCACAATAAATCTCTGATCTTGTAGCCGGATCAACACAGATCATCTCCCTCCACACAAAAAGCCATCAGCACTTGTTAACAGTTTGCTGGCAACATTTTTGGCATTCCAAATAGATTTCTTAATTTTATTTAAAATAATCACTACGAATACAGTCCTTTTTTCCTTAATTTGTAAGCATTACTCCAAACTGTAAACACCTTAGCTAATTCCTGCAATTCCACAGAGCTCTTGGACTGGTTTATACAAGACCTTGCTTTAATGATAATTCATTACAATAAGGACAAATCATCTCATGTCACAATCTCCATATTAAATTTCAACAAGTAAGGAGTATTCTATGAAAAACTACTCAGAGCGCATCCATTCTCATAATTTGTATATTTCACCTTATACCGCTAGGAAGCTTTTGCCTCAAACTTAGGTTGCACATACAGAAACTGGAATACAATTAACGCTCCATTATCCATAAGATTATGTTAATTGTGGGTTAAGCAGGGTCTTTTTTTTTTTTTTTAACCGAAACACCCCTGGCTTCCACAAAGTATATTGCTGCTTCTGTAAGACCCCATACTTACTATCTGTTGCTATTGTAAGACTGACCTTGTCCCCTACAGAAAGCTATCCACAAATTTAAAAAAGCAGCATGTTCCAAGTGTATCCCTGTAATTTAATTGACGTTATTTATCTTACCATTTTTGCCTTTTATCTAGGTTATCTTTTCCCTCTCCCAACTATTACTATGAACAGCATAAATTGATTATCTCTATAACAAATACTCAATTTTTAGATCTTTCGATTTAAAAATCCTCTGGAGCTCTCCAGTACTCAAAACAGTACTTTATTTGAAATTCTTGGCAAACATTTTTGTTCACAAGTATTTCATAAGCTGTTGGTGACTCCAATTAAAAACCGCTCTCAAGGAAAAACGCTGCTATGACACCCTCCCCCTCCCCAACCTGCCTCTCCCCACAGACCATGACCACCAGAAGATCCAGTACTCCAGCACTGAGGGGTTCCCTTGGGAGCCCAGATTGCTGTGACTAAGCTGATGGAGCCTTCAGGTGCTAAACCAGGGCTGTTCATGGCTTTTGAGCTTTTGGGAATTCCAGAAGTGCAGTGAGGGAAGATGGAGTTTAGTTGCATGGGAATAGCATTAAAAGTAAGATAGGAGGTGTCAGCAAAACAGAATTCTTGTCCTCTCACCACTCATACCACTAAGCAAACATTCCACCCACAGATCTTAAACAATTAGAAGAAAAAGCACAAACCGACTTTTGTCCAAGTTGAACTCGAGGTAAGTTAACAGTAAAGCAGCATCTATGATGAACAACATCAACAGCAGCACAGCTAACAGACACCATATATTTTATAAAAACTTTTCATAGATTAAAAAAAATAATAAGCTTCTTAGTGTTTCACTAAGCATATGATAAGTCTTTCAAAATCACTGAATGCATTTGGACAAACATAAAGCTTCAAAAAAGTGGTAACAGATGAGGAAAACTACCAGGTCAAAACACAGTGCTAGAAACCAAGACGAAGGTGGGGGAAAAAAATCCACATCTTTCGATCTGCCTGGAAAGAACACTGATAACTCGCATGAAGTTCATGCCTTCCATTTTGAACATAACAAAGTGACAGTAAATAGTATACATAACACTGATATTCTTCAGTCCTTGACATGACGATAGACTGGATTCTTTTTAAGAATCTATTCATGTACTGCGTAGGACTATAGCTTTGATGAACAGTTCAAGACAGGCAATTTTGTAATTAAAAACAACAGAAGAAATAGAAAAGCAGACAGATTAAGTGGCTTGACAGACAACATAGATAAGATCAGTGGACAAAAAGCAGAGTTACTGCTCAAATCCTGGCTCTGTGTTTAATAAATTAAATCTCAACTGCACCATTTACAACATGTCCCTTCTGTCTCATTGTCAATATTCGTAAAAACATCAGTCTTTGCTGCTTAAAAAGACTCTGAAACATGTTTGGCATACACAGTAGTGTTCCCTCTGCTTGTTTTTTTGTTGTTGTTTTCATTTGTTTGTTTGTTTAATTTAAATGAATTCAGGAATCTTAGATTTAATGATATGAATGACCGTAACTCCAGAATACTCTTCTTTCAGTACCAAATTCACTGTCAGGGTATAGCTCAACAAGCATTTTAAGCAAGCATAAGCCTGATACTACCTCTAAATGCTTCTTCACCACATTTGGGGAGGCACATGGGAAACCAGATTGGAGAATCACTCCAGCTGGAAACTAACATAACAAAATTATACCAATTATTTTCAGCCACAGCATTTTCTTGACTTAGCTTACTGCTTCACTGCCAAAAAACTGTTTCTTCTGCCAAGGGGTATGCAAAAACAAGGACAAATGCAATAATGAAAGCAACATCTTTTCTTCCTGTGGCAACAACAACTTACGCCACTGTGAAGTATTTATGTAGCCATGGATTAAAAAAGGTACAGCATTCATTCCTGCCAAGACAACTCTTTCTCTGGCTGTGAACTAACCTGTTTGCTGAGTGATTCAGTCTTAAGAAACACTTTCTGTTATTTATTTTTTTTTAATAAAACAATTTCACAGAACTTAGGTAGACAATGGGACTGTGCACAACTGAACTGGCAGACCCGAGGGCACCTCTTTGAGATAACAAGGGTTCATTTTAAACCAAATCTACCGCCAAAGTAACAGAACCAGTCCTTAGCTCAAAGAAAACAACAATTCTCAAAGAAAGTTTTTGTAGAAGGAAAAAAAACCCCAAATCTCTCCATATATATACACACATGTATTTTTAATTTAGCTTCGGATTTCAGAAAGCAACATTGTTTTGCCAGGATTTTGTACCCTCCACTTCATCCCGTCTCCCTCTCCCCCCCCTTTTTTTTTTCCTCTTCTTTCAGAGTCAACCCCAAAATACGAACAATGCAAATGAAGACACAAGAACAAACACACTAAGGAGTCTGAAATGAAACATTTAATCTACTTTTAATTTATTGTATTTTAATCACCAAAGGAACTGGTACATGTCAGCCACTGACAATGCACTGTAATTACTGCATCTAGCTATGCAGATTTAGCATTTTTGTTTACTGTTACTCATAACTTAGATGTTCACAGATGAGGCTTTATGTTGGCTTATAAAGAAAAAAGGCAAGAGTGAAAAAAGTTTCCTGTAGAAATAAATAGTTACTACTGCACCCTGATCTAAGTTTTATAGTCCAGATGGCAGGTCATGACACCTCTTCAGGTTCAATTTCTGCTCCTCAAAGCCTTAGAAATGTTGTTAGAGACGCCAGGAATTTGCCTACAGAGCCAACTCCAGCTCCAAAGATTAATGCTCTGGTTATGTGGAGACACCAATTTCAACTTGAGTACTTTTTAAGTGTGACTCGTGCTATAAAGTGTTTGTGGGCATTCCTGGCCTCAAATCAAACATCCTAGGCACTAAGCAGCACTGGATATGTTCATTACATTGTTTCAGAGATGTACAAATTAGTTTTACTGCCCTCTATAAACACTTATCTGTATAGTCATTTCACAAATAAAGATGCCAAACTATTTCTTTAACTCTAGATTACTTGGGGTTCTGGATACCACAAGAGTTATTTCCGCTCACTATGTCAACAACATCGCTCAATACTCTAACAAAGTTGAGTCTTCCTCAGACTACCTAACATTACAAACAGTCTAGAATTGTGCTTAAAATAAGAAAGGCCATTTCAAGTATGGCTGCTCCGCACGCTCTTTCTAGCCAGCAGCTCCAACATCAGCGCAACTGTTATTACAGCTAAATCCTACGGAACCAGTCAGAAGGTCTCGCAGACCCACAGCTTCCCAGCTCAGCTATGTGAGCTCAAAACAAGTCACTAACAACTATAACATATGGTAATGGAAAAACACAGCACATCGCTTCCATTGCTACTGTTCATCCTGTTGGCCAAAAGCAGGTATATAATTAAGCTGAGCAGAACAGACACGTGTATATTAAGGGAGCTTTAGAAATGTAAAACAGTGGCTAACACCTCACTCCCAATAAAGCACTATGCTATAAGACAATCCCTGCTATATAATCTGCCCCGAGGAGGAGAAGGAAGTAGAATTCTTCTTTTCCCTTCACCTCTCAAGTTAACGTTAAAAACTGCATCCATCTCCGACACAAAATCAAAACAAACAAAAACCACGCAGAAAGTACTGCTAGTCCTTCTGCTCATCCCTCCTCTTCAACAGAGTTACACCAAGAGATTTACCTTCCTTCTCAAGGTCCATACATAGCTCACTGAAAAGAAAATCCAATTCATCTGAACCATTACAGTCCCTAAGGTAAGCCTTGGCACAACAAACACGCTAGAAAGCGTTCAATATAAGGCACAATGACATCTAAGAAAACACTCTCTAGTTTCAGTGAATAACAAAGTTGACTATTCTTTCAGTACCTTTCTATGACCAGTAAACTTAGTGGACGTCAAGACACAGGGTTGGTTGCCACGACAAATAGATATGCCTTTACCTAACTTGTGAACAGCAAAGAGCACAACCAGATTGACACAAGCCAACGGTATTTAAAAAACAAACTTGCATCACTTGTACCGGTAAGTCCACGCTGACATCCGTTCCATCCAGCAGCGCTACTCGACAAGTAATGATGGATTTTGCGTCCCCAGCTGCAGGGATGTGGGTTGCAGCCCTTTGGGCCTCTCTTAGCCGTTCCTTCTCCGCATGCTTACGCATAGACCGCCGTCCAAGGGTTCGACGGAAAAAGCTCAGCATCTTTGCTACAAAATCCAAGACAGAGAAAGAACACGTTAATGTTAGTTTTTCACAGAAAAGCAGAAAAACAGTAGCCCGCATTTAAAGTTTTTAGCAAAGGCCAGGCTTTGCTACAGAACTGTTAGAGATTCAAACCATTTCGCTTCTTCAGATGTAAATACCCACACTCTTTGGCTACTTTGAAAAAACTCAGCTCAAACCTTTGACGGTAGTTGGGGTGATTTTTGGGATGACCTGAAAGTACATTAGGGAAAAAACAGCGATCGTGTAGATCTCGTACAAGTAACCGCAATCTTTCGTTAATGCAGACGCTACTGCACTCTTCAACGCACTGATGATGTTCTCTCGAAGTTGGAAAGCAACGAAGAACTACGCACCACCAGCTATTTTTTTGACTAACATACTCCATCTCTCTCATCGAAAAAAAGTTACAAACGGCCCCTCCTGCCCCAGAACTGCGCTTACAGACCGGGACTTCGGCGCCGAGCCTTTCGAGGCGAGGCTTCGCACAGGCGGGCGAGCGCCGTCGGAGCGCGGCGGCTCCCGTCGCACCGCGGCCACGGCCGCGCCGAGGGTCCCCGCCCGGCGCAGGGAGAGCGCCCGCCCAGCCGCTCACCGGCACCGGGGCGGCGCCTCCCGCCGCCAGGGTCCCCGGCCGCGCCGGCCCGGCAAACACCCGGGGCGCGGCGATGAGTCAGCCCCGAGCCCCAGCGACCGGCCGGTCTCCCCCGATCGCCACCCAGCCCGCGAGCACAGAGCACCGAAACGCGGCGCTGCCCGGCCGCCTCGCAGGGGGAGCCCCGGCAAGGAACGGCCCCCGCCCCGCTCAAATCCCCCTCCCCCGGCCGGGCGCCCCGGCCCCCCCCCGCCGCCCCTGCCCTTACATAACGCCCCGAGACCCGCGGCCCCGCTCCTGCCCCGCCTCCCCGGCGGCCTCGCCTCAGGGGTTGCGCCGCGCCCCCCCACCCCGCCGCGGCCGCGGTCGCCCGGGCATCGGCGCGGCGGAGCCGCCGACCCTCCGTGGCGCCGCTGGCGGCGGTCGCAGCGGGATTCCCGCGCCGCTCACCTGGCGGGCAGCCCCGCTGCCCGGGCGGCGGGAGCGGCGGAGCCGGGGGCGGCGGGAGCGCGTCCCGGCGGCGACGGCGGCAGCTCCAGGCCCTGGGGGCGGGCGGGGAGGGGCGGCGAGGGAGCCCCCGGGAGGGGGCGGGCCTCCGAACATGGCGGAGCGATGTGGGAGGCCCTTAAACGGGCAACGACGCGCCGTACATTTCCTCCTCTCCACGCTTACTCACCTGGCGGCTTCCGCTGCGGCTGTCTGCCGCTCGGCGTAGGAGCGGCGATCGAGAAGGGCGGCAGGGAAGCGGCAGGCGGACGGTCAGGCAAGCGCTCTTTTTCGCGCCGCGCAGTGGGGCCAACACCCCTTTAAAGGGGCGGATCCCAGTGGAGAAGGGGCGCCCCCGCCCCGAGCCAGGTGGTTTCGCCCAGCGGAGGGCGGCCGCGGGGAGCGGCGGGGGCGCGGCGCAGCCCACGTGCTGCCCGGGGAGGGGGGCGGGGGGCAGCGCGCGCCGCCGGGCCAGCGCCGGCACGGCGGTGCCCGCGGCGTGGAGCCTGGCGCCAAAGGCGGCGTGGGACCGGCCGGAGGGGGAGAGGGGCCGGGCCGCACAGGGGCCATCAGGAAACCCGCTAACGAAGCGGCGCTGCGTTTTGAGCCTTCAGGCTGGCTTTCCGCTCCTTTCCCAGAATTTCTGGATTTGTGCGGACCCGGCGTGGGTTTCCCCCAGCGGCTCAGCCAGCACTGGAGCGCGTCCTCAGCTGGCCAGCAGTAAGTAACCAGCAGCCTCAGAGAGACCCGCTCTCAAACCATTCCGTTTAGAAGAAAATCGTCTCTTTGAGCGCTGCCCGAAAGGGTAACTGTAGCAACACATTAAATAAAGCAGAACCACCTACAAACTAACACTGTTAGCATTTATACGCTGAAATAGGACTATGACGACAAAATGCAGTTTGTATTCTGATGTCCTTTGAAAATACAAATAGTTTGTCCCAGTGATCTACACTTTTATCATTTTTCTTACTTGTTACTCCAGTCTAAGAGGAAAAACCCTGCTCGCTGGCATCGGCCGCAGCAATGGCAAAGGGCTGCGCTTTACTGTATTTATTGAGAACATAAATATTTGTGTTCAAGCTAGTATTTGAGATCTCCAAATAGAAAACCTCAGGAAAGGCAATATAAATGGATGGCAATATAAACCCTGCTTACAAAATATAGTTCCATCTAACAGTGATGCTGCTCGGTAAGCGAGCTCCAGACTCCTTCAAAATCCCAGGGTACCTGGGAATCCAGCCTACGCAGCAGTCCGCGAAAGCAGAGACTTCGGTGGGACCGCTTTTGCTAACGATAACACAACATTTTCTACACTCAGCTATGAAACCCGGGCCGAGATGACCTGTCACTCACCTGCCACGCAGCGGAACTGGCATAATGAAACACACATTAGCACACTGCTATGGCAAAATCAGCTCCAGTGCCCAAATATACAGCAAGTTATCTTGACGTCATTTGCTGAAATGGCAAAAAAAAGAAAGCTGCCAGGTAATTGCCCAGTATTTGCTGACGAAGCAACAGGCTGATTTTCATGTTAAATGTCAGTTCTTTTAGCACCCCTGTGTTCACAACAGAGCAATCCTCCTGCCACAAGCAGCAGGAGCAAGGCAAGCTTAGGGAAAAGGTGAGATTCAGGTTCGTGCCTGGTTATCTACTCAGGAACGTAAACGACAAAACCGGGGAATTTAGATACTTTTTATCAGAGGAGCAGGGACTATGCTTGCTCCTGGTAGCCTGTCATGAAATACATGTGGGAGCTTGCAATAAAGTTCCCAAAGGAAACATACAAAATCTTCTTATAGTTAAAGGTGAAAAAATAATTTACCTTGGAGGTTTTCATGGAGGTATCTGATGAATTCTCAGTGTGGATGAACTAACTGATCATTTGATCTGCCACATAAATGGTAGTCTCCTTGCCATTAAGTCTACAACAATTCACATTCTCCTATTAGACAAAGCATTCTGGAGAAATTCCTGATTCTTAGAGATCGTCCCTAAATTTTCTGCCCATCTTCAACTACTTCCTCAAATTCAGGTTCTTTCCACTCTGTCACTCACAAGCTCCCTTGTCGCCACCAAGAACTCCGTTATTCCCAGTTTCCTTTCTGTAGCTTCAGTGACACAAACATTTTTGCTCATTTTTGCTCTTCCTACTTCACACCAGCCTCTTGCTACTCTTCATGTAATTACAGTCTACTCCTTCCTCACTAGCTCCTACTCAGATGCAGTCCAAGTATATGCACGGGCAACCGCGGGATCTGTGACTCGTCTTCTATCCAGTCTTCCTCTTCCACTTTAAACAAATCTCTTCCTGCTTAATACCTCTTCTTACTTCTGTTTCTCTCCTTGAATGCTGTCCCAGTAGTTTATCATTTTGTACTTCAAATCCAAACACCTTGTCCTCACTTTAAAGTCCTACATTAAACAGTCAAATTAAGAACATACGGGTGTCTCTCTTTTCTTAGACTCTTATCCTTCCCGAGATTTTTGTCTTGCCTCTTAAGTCCTTTCATCATGTTTTCCTACTTTTGCTCTGAACATCCCCTCACTTTTTGGCAGCAAATATTTCATCAGAAGCTTCTGTCTGGAATTTTTGTTCTTCACATCAGTGTTCCTCATGCCCTCAGTTTTCTGATCAGACTACAATCTCTAGTGAACACTGTCTCCAAAACACTCACTGTATAAAAGACAAATAAAGAGTTATTCTTCCATTAGAGCAAAAACTGTAGTATATATTTTCAGGTAAAAAACCTTGGCTGATACTGTCATGCTGCTTCTATAGCCAAACAATTTAATTCCTGATAATTTAGCATCCTCTTCTAGTGCTCAATCCATAGCACTGTAGATATGGCATACAATGTCAAAAAGTAAAACACAAGATGAACATTCTCTGGCATCAGAAGCGTATAAAAGTAGCATAGTAAAACCCACGTGTACAGTAGGAAGAAAATCGCAAAAAAAAAAAAACCCTTTAAATTACTAAAGCACATCTTTATTTTGCAATTAAACAATTAAGATCCACAAGTAAACTATATATATAATTTTCAAGTCTGTACCTAGACAACTATTTGTCAACTGAAATTAAATATATCCACAAAATATGCATAACAGCATTTTTTCACATAATAGAATGAAATTTTACTTAAGACTAAAACAAGACTTGTTAAATGTTAATTAGCATATTTATCCTGGGAACTGCTGGTTTTCAGTAGAAGTTAGTGTATCATTTTAATGGCAAGAAATTTCATTTTATCAAAATGAGGACAAATACATAAGGCCCTTTAAAGCATACAGTAGCTGCAGTGACAAAAGCTGAATTTATTTTCACATTGTCCAGTGTTGACCAATTTCAAGTTTCCATCATTTTCAATCAACCACCCTGGCTGTTTAGCCAAGATGCTGCGTTTAGGTTTTGTGGATTTTTAGGGGGGGTTTTTTGTTTTTTTTTTTTTCTCCCCCTCATGTGCTTTTAAACAAATTTATAGGCAAAAGTCTGCTTATGGGAAGAACCGTCCCATCCCCCTAACATTAATAAAGATACACAAGAGTTAGTCTAAACAACAAAAGAGCTATTCAACTCTGAGATGATTTACTTCACACTTGCAGTCCATCATTCAGCAGTATGAAACTGAGATGAAATTTGACAACTGAAAGCCACAGCTGGAAATGCAAATTAATTACCAGAAGTAACTAGCAAAAAATATTGCCACCATCTGATTGTTAATAATGATCTAAATAATATTCTTCCCTTTGTATTTACACATAGTATAGCACCTGTTACAGAAAAAAACCCAAACCTTACACAAACAGCCCTGCCAAATTGACTGGTTTTTTAAACGGGACCACTGGTAAACGAGCCAAACCAAATGGAAAACAAATCTGGATACACTGGATAAAATAAAACCTTCGTTTTCTTACCTTAATTTTCCTGTAAGATTATTATGGGTTGTTACTGTGGTGCCCCCATGTACTGAGATAATTGCACTGGATCCTTTATAGTCTAGTCTTTGTGGATATATTCTAGTTAAAGAAAACAACAGCTTAATGTAAACTGTTTAACCCTTTCACTCATGTCTTAGGCCCCTGGCCCAGGAGTAAAAGGGTGACAACTTTAAACTTTGTTGTGCATTATCTTTAGTTATCAAAATTCAAATAAGTTAAGTAAAAAAAAATACTGATTTCCAGGTAATTGACCTAATGTTAAAAATAATGCTTAGCAGAAACATTTACAGTAAACATAGCTAATTTGCAGCCAGCTGAGAGAGATCAGAGATAAATTTACAAGTACCCTGTAGTTTCTATTTGCACCTTTTTTTTCCCCAAATGCAAGCTCTATTCTTTTTAAGACAAGAAAATCGAGATGATACAATTATTAGTATCCTATTAATATATATTTTCTGAAAGTCCCTCAGAAACACAGGAACAATAAACTAGAAATGGTTGGAACAGAAAGCATTCGTACCAGGGTGTAATCTGAATCATCTCTGTACAGAAACCCATTAAGCATCTCTCTCCAAGCCCAATTTATTTTGTCCAATAGTTCAGTCAGTAGTAAGCATGAGATAAAGTGCTACTATTCAAACATCAAAACACTTTGCAAAAAAATTACCCTTTAAAATGTGTAAGCTTGCTAAATACGAAATAACACAACCAACAAACTGTCAGCCAGTCCGTGAAACCATAGTTCATGCTATAGCAGGCTAGAATGACAAGATATTTTAGTGGCCTTTTTTTTTTTTTTTTTTTTGGAATGAGGCTACTGGTTCAAAGAAATCAAAAAGTCTAAATTTTTTTAATTGAAAATTTCATCATTTTTTAAAAAGTGATTTATCTCAAATTTTTACCATTGAGCTCTGAATGAGCAAAACAGGCCAAAGCCAATAGCCAGAGCTTACAGCTTATGCACCAGTTAAAAACTTGTAGCTGGAGAAGCCCTATGAACTGAAAAGATGCACACTTGTGGTAGCAACCAGCACAGAGGTAAAATCCAGTGACGACAAACTGGCCTCCTTTGCAGACTGCTGAACAAAACAAAACAAAAAATCAGTTTCAATTTATACCTGCAGTGGGATAACGGAGACTGGACAGAACAGTTATACGGAAACAACAAACCAACCATTTTCCCCTTGTAACAGCTTCCCAATCACCACTAATTATAATCCCTGCAATTTCATGCAAGATCCACATCTAATCAATACATATGTTTTTACCAGATTTTGATATTGGATCCTAGCACCAGAAGTAGCAATGGAAAAGAGCTTTTCCAGTCTCAAGACAAAAGGTGGGTACTTAAATTAGCAGGTACACCCAGCCAACTGAGGACTTGAAATGTGAGCTACAAAAAGACTACAATTGATGTTAGAGGGCACCATTCCTGTACTTTGTGGAAGTCCAAATATGCAAAATTTTAATTTGGACCATAACCCAATCCCTCCCTTTATCCTCAGGGCTGAGGGTCTTGAAGATTGCCTGCGTAGTGGCTCTACAGTCAAAACTACAGTGTATATATTGGATAATCTGCTTTTGCTTGGAATTTGGTGGATCTGTAGAGTTTTTCATGCTCATGCTAATTCCCTGAGCCATCAAACATCGCCCACACACCTGCATACACGCTGCAGAAGCATAAAAATATCACGTAATTCGGCTCCACAGCACACCTGGAGCTCCAGCATCTCTATGCCAGACCATCCCTACCTTCCCATCTCCCTGAGCAGTGCAACTGCAGCAGGTCCGCTGCATTTTGGCCCTTCCACGGGTACCACGAAGCTTTCTGGAAGGTTTCCACAGAAAGTTGCCGGCTACACGGGTTCCATAACAAACTCCTCGTGTTCCTGAATCTCCCAACTGCTTTCTCACCCCTTCTCTAATGGATGGTGTGCCAGACTGTAAATAGATATTCTAGAAGAAGTGTTATTGCTTTACCTCTATGGGACATAAGCTTTCAAGATTCAACAGAGAAATGTGGAAGAAATGTCAGCTAGCATTAAATGTAGTGAGAAAAAAACCCATCAGACTTTCTCTTTTTCATAACTGGGAGAGAATATATAAAAATAAAATGCATAAAAGCAGTATTTTACTGCTTAAGACTTGCAAGTTATTTAAAATACCAAATGCTTCCAAATTCAGGATAAATGAATTCTTCAGCTCTCAGTTATCTGGTATATCTAAAGCAGTATTTCTCAAAGTGGATTGGCTGACAATCTGTAGGTAGTTTATTAAACAATACCTGCATCTTATTTCATATTTAGCAAAAATAAAAAATGCCCCCAAAACACTCAAAACCCCCACTAGAGCCCCATGTCTTTCAACTAAAAAACCCCTTCAAATCCACTTTAAACAAGAGATGGTAGTGGTAGTTTTCAATCTGAACCTAAAAGGAAAACAAAAGTCTTAACATTATACATTGGCACAAAATTGTCATAATATTGCTCTTATTTACAATGAAAACTTTTTTTTTTTTTTTAACTGGATTTGTATCATGGAAGTGTTACAAACATACTCTTTCCCACACCCACCCAACATTTGTCCTAATCAAATGGTATGAAAATAATTATTCATAAAATCCAACAGTCATAACACCAATCACGTATAGGTCTATAGGTAATTATGTCTGAAAGATACATTCATGTTTTGTACAGCATGAAACATACAAAAACTTCTTTAAAAAACTCTTAAGGATGATACAGATCTTCATAACCCAAAGTAAAATATTTAGCAGTTTTGCTTTTTTTGGCCATATAAAAATATTTTAAAGGCCATTTATACCACAACAGGTAGAAACATTTGAACAAATGATTTATGGTGCAGAACGGCTTCAATGCTACTCTCTTTCCCAACCAGTTTTTGGTTACCACTACCCTGGCTTTGGAGAAGCCAAAAAGCCACTGAGTTGCTGGTAGCCAATTATCTAAGAATAGTTACTTTGTTCCAATTTTTTTTTTCCAGTGCAACCAGTTAATACACTACAAATCAGCTTAAGTCAGTGCAGAGGAAGATTTTGAAGAGACCTATTATTCTTGCCTGTGTTTGTAATCAAAACAGTGATGACAGACGATCAATAAATATCCCACACTTAATTGTGGTATAAATGGGTCCTTTGAACTCAAACTGCTTTGGCAACTTTACATAAGAATATTTAAATATGTGACATACCAACACTATGTAATGTTGCTGTAAACTCCATTTCTGATTTCCCTCAGAAAAAAAGGGCAAATGCTATTTTCATTTACAACTTGACTATGAAGAAAATTTATTTCAATATAATGGATGAATTATTTCAATTTTTAGACATTAAGTGCTGAGTTTAAAATAACCTTCCAACTAGCCAGCATCTCAGATAATAATCTCGTCAGATCGAAGTTAAAGCTTATACTTTCCTAAAGAAGCATTTTCTTTTGTTGCAAACAGCTTAAAATAAAACTGAGATTAAAGCTACCTTATTACTCTTTTTCAGTTTATCAGATCCAGAGATTCTTATAAGATTCATTTTTCACTGAGGGGTAATATTGATTTAAGCATCAAATCTAGAAATGTAAGTAACAGGGGCACAGGCCACCTAGTATTATTTTGTTTTCTAAAAATATTTAAAACTCTATCTTCCATTTGGCATTGTGGTTCACATTTATTATAAGTCATAAGCCAGGATTTCACTTTGCCTGAATCCCTTTTCACTTAATAGTTCATAGCTGATCTCTTTCAAATGTCCATAGAACACAGTATATTATATAATATAATTCTTCAATAGTTAAAAATTATTTAGTGTAGAACATTCCATTTTAATTCTATGCTCTATATAGCTTACAACAAAATTTACTGGATAAACATTTTCAGGAAACCAATACAATAAATTAAAATTCTTAAATAGAGGGCACAAAGTTGTGTTGTCACAGGGCAGTCAAAGAAGTGACTGATTTTTTTCTTACAGTATATTACACTGGATACCTTGCTTCTGACTTGGTTTCTCCTATACTGGAAAAATATTAAAACACTGGGACATTTATGTATCTTTAGAATGAGCTCAGATACTGTATCAGACATTTCTTACAAATCTTCTACCTACTTAAATAAGAAGCAATTCATACCAACTGGAACAATTTTGCACAAGCATAACAGAAGGTGACGTGGGTCATTATGGAATTAAAATAAAGTTCTGGGACAACTTCATAGTGTTCTCCTCCCCCCCGCCCCCAATAATTAAAATAAAAGGCAGACCTGTACGAACATGGCTTGAAATCAACTATGAGGACTTAAAAAGTAATTGGTTAGCATATAATGGAATTAAATCACATCTGATTGTAAGTTCAACTTAATTATCAGTGCTATTAAAGATTTATGCTCTAATTGAGTAAGACAGCTATTCTCAATAAAAGGATAAAACAAATTATCAACTTGTAATGACCTACCAGCATTTCATAGTAAGCTGCTAGTAAGTTACTAGTTGGAAGGAATGAAGGAATGTGTCAGATTTTTCACATAATTACAACACAGCAGCATACAATGCTCATTCATTAAGTTGGCAGAGGTGCATTTGCTACCGAGAGTAGCACGCAGGTACTTGTATAAGGAAAACGGGAATGGTATTTCCATGACCCCTTGCGGTAACACATTCCAAGCACCAAGGGCCGTTTTTAAAATCTGAACCCATTAAGATAAACATGACAGGACAATACCACCCCCACAGAATCATGAGTGCCTTTCACTGGATGTACGCTGTAAGTCTCAAGGCACTTAAGGGGTTAAGACATAATGCATGCACTAGTTCCCATCACGTAATCTTAAGTCACACGAATCAGAATACACCAGTGTATGACACACAAGCTGTGTCAAAGAAATGCTGTTTATTTTTTTTTTTTATTTTTATTGTTATTGTTCTATTTTGTACAAGATGCTGGTAAGTGGGCATTATGCAGCTACTGCTGGGTTAACACAGATGCCAGCTTTCCTCTAACAACCAGCTGGTCTCTAGTAAGGGTGTAGGACAAAGTGTGCTGCATCAGTAGGCAGTGTGTATCTATCTAGTATCCGCAATATTGCTAATGTTGTAAAAAACAAAACAGTGAGAGTCTGTACATAGTAAATAAACCTAGCACTGGAAAAAGACCATGGCTTAGTGTATTTTTTCATTTGTTTTTCATTTTAAGAGACATGGGTGTAAAACAGAGTGAAATAATTCCAAGCCTTGTTTGTAGCAATTCAACCAGAAGCGCAGTATATGGCACTACAATGAAATATCGTAGATTACCCTGAACACAATTAGTCCTTTCAGTTTATGGTTTGTTCGGAGCAAAGCACGAAAATAAAGTCTTCAAAGAGATGAAGGTTAGAAGAGTTTCAGAGACTGATTTTGTTTCAACGTAAAGTGCAACAGTGCTGAAGTTTTCGAAGTCCTTTGTCAATTCTTTGCTGTACTTCACTACCATTTCCTGCAAGCAGTATTATGGCACAAAGAATGCTGCCAGTTCATTATAGAGGACAGGATTCCTCAATTGATATCCTATGTTTTTTGCTCTTTACTTATGCAGTGATGCTTGTAAAGGTTTAATAAATCCTTCTTCATACACCTTCAAAATAGCTTCACATACAAATCTGTATTGACTCTGAAAAGGAAAGTAGATTCAGTAAATTGAAAAGAAACGTCATTGAACCATGTCATCTGGAAGCAGGAAAGGCCTCTAAGGTTCCCCCATTCCATTCTCTTGACAGGCCAAGAACTGTGCTTCAAAGTTAGTTTAGGAAACACAAAACAACAGGAACTTTGTATTAGAACATCTTGTTTCTCAACAGAAGAACGGGATGAACAGCACTTTGAAATATATACCAAAAGTCATACCCACAAAACCAGTACTATTATTACAACATCACCTACTTAGTAATTTTCTGCTCTTCATTTCATTGCTGAAGTTTCACTGACCTGAGGTTTCCATGCACTTGGATTTAGAAGCTATAGTTTCAAATCACTTTTTCATACTTCCATTAATTCTGGCATGTTACTGGCACCTCCCTCCCAGAATTTCATAAAAAAGAAAATTGCTTCATGTTTTAAAAAGCCAGAACTCCAGTTTCTTAACATTATATGATGTCTAACTCTGCAATGTATTCAAGTCTAGCACCTCCATACATAAAGGCCACTAATATTTTGTTTTAAACAAATAATAGTTAAAAACCCCAATAGTAATCGAAGCAGAATATAACAAAAAGAAAATGAAATAAAATCACTGTTTTGTAAAGCACCACAACTAACACTGAATACTGCATTATGGTGTATACGCTGGTCAGAAAGCCAGCGCACCTGCCTTTTCAGTGTCGTGGAATATCCCACTCTATGCAGTAATTAGTGATGTCAGATCTTAAATGGGCACAGTAACAGATTTAGCTATAGAATTATTATTTACTGTATTGTTGCATGTATATTAAAATAGTTAAATTCACACATATTTGTGTAAAATACTTATTTTGCCCCCAGTGCTCCCTGAAGGAGACTCTGAACTTTCCTCATATAGCACACACAGCAGACACCCATGCATAGGGCCATCTTGTGGGCATTGAGTGAATCTTTCAGGATATACAAAATCAGGAAGAGAGTGCCAAAGGAGAAATTACAATAGCTAATGTTTATAAAATCTTAAAAAAACCCCCACAAAACCAAACACTTCAAGTCTTTTATTATCCCTTCTCCCTCTGATGCAGTAAACACCTGTGTTTCACTGAAGCTTGAAAATTCTGGTTTCTCTAAGAAAAGTGAGAAGACCAGAAGATATTCAGCACATGCCGTGAAAAAATATAGTTAAAATCCTTACCACTGCACCTCCTACCTTTACTAATAAAACTCTCTTCCTCTGTATGTATGCTTCAGAGATATCCTAGTCATACTGTATAGTCATCACAAACAGCAAGAGCTATCCTTTATTATTTTTCATGTATCATCATCTTCCTCATCCTTCCTGTCCTAGCTGAGTAACACAACTTTTTTTAGTGGAACATTGAATGATAGATGACCTAGAAATGGAGTCCCATATATGCTTTTTGTTACTCTGAATACTCTCTGAAGAACACAAAAGGTTTATTCAAATTTGCTTAGAGGAACAGCTGCAGGAACATTAAAATTACTACAATGAGTAACTACCTTCAGGTAATTAGGGGAGATATTTGACACTGGATCTAGTGCCTTGTCTCTTCCCAAATACTTTCTCTTTAAATGCTATATACTACGAGTAAAACTATACAACTGATTACTGATTCAAAAAAAAAACCCAAACAACCCACCAACCAACAAAACCCTGGAACTGGTCAAAGCTTGGAACAACCAAGAGTCCAAGCTGCCTTTTTTTTTTTTCCCTTAAAGACAACACAACTCAAACTTTTGACCCTTTTGAGGTATTTTCTAAATACGTAAACACAAAGTGCTCCCAGAGATAAGCAACACCTGACTGATACAAATAAAAAGTTTCTAAATCTGTTCTAACACTTTTACAATTCTGAAATATAATACATTAAAGCAACATCGCAATTATCTCCAAAAAACCCCAAACATTATAGATCCAGGAAAAATTCTAGCATCTTAAGATACATCAAACGTGAAGAGAGCACGAGAAGAATCCTGTTACTTTTCTTAGACTAAATACACTTAAAATTAGTTTGATATATCTCGCATCAGATTTAATTACACTGATTTTTAAAAATATTATTTCTCTGATTATTTCCCTTTAATTGAGTCACTACAGGGCAGAGTTAAGGCTTGTTTTCATTATAACTAAGGCAACATAAAATCACGGAATTGCATCACTGAAGGTTTTTCTTACATGTCTTGGATCTTTCTGTGTTTACCTTTCATACTCCTCCCATTCTTAACACCTGGAATTAGGCTCCTGCTTTCTCGACTGAGTGATTTTTACACTACTGAAAATTGGCCCTTTTTGACATTAATTGCCAGGTATCCCTGAAACAGCTGCTGCTTTTTTCAAGTTTTCTTTGTAGAAATTTAAGGAATTGCTCCTTTCCAATAGCTTTAGCAATTTATTCCTGCTTGGAGCCAAGGCTACAGCTACACTGGGTAAAGGTGACCTCTTTGCAATATGATCAACAGCAAGTATATTAAAAAGCCGTCTAATGATATGACTAGATAATAGGAAATTATTCTTCTGCAACACAGAACAGCAAGTATGATACTCACAGGTGTTTGGATCATCATGGCTCTTTGATCTCTCATGGTTCTTACAATATCTAATGGATAAACAGGCTGATTGCACTCAATGAGACACATAGCTGTCTCCATAGTGATAAGAACTCCTGTCCGCCCAATCCCAGCACTGAAAAAAACAGAAAACCCCAAATGGAAAATGAAACAAAGTGTCTGGAACATAGTTCATACTTAAAGACCTTCCTTCTGAAGGATTCTCACAATTGATTGTTATGATTCCCATACTAGTAGGGCAGGGGTCAGACAGATTGTGTCTGTGTCACTGGAAGCCTCCATCCTGCGTGAAGAGGGCAAAAACCAATCAGTGCAGAATTGTCAATCCTTTGAGGAGGGACTGTCTTAACCCAGACATTCACTTGAGCAGAATTTAAAAACAGGTATTTATTCAAGTCATATTATAAACCATACTAATATCTAGATGATAACAAAACACAGAGGAACCTAGCATACACTGTGCACTCTGTGTCAATTTGACCATTACTGGAATGACCGTTACTGGAACGTTGGGCTGATTTGTTAAAACCACGTTTATGTTCTTGAAGTGATCCATACCTTTGTATTTCAGAATAAGGAACAGAACAATCACTAGAAACCTTTGGAGGATGACAATAATGATAATTTTCTTAGTATTAAAAAGTACAAGAGAGATCTAACTTGTGTAGATTGAAAAGGAGTATGTTAATAGCAATCCTTTTGAAGACAAGGAAGAACCATAACATATACCTCTCAGAATGGCAAAATTGTTAAGAGAGCTTACATGAATCATCTTTAGCTTAAAAACAAAACAAATCTAAAGATTTATCTGCATTGTTTTACATATACATACACTTTTCCACAAGTAACAATCCTCAAAGACTGAATATTTAACCCTGAATTTGATAATCAAATTCAAATTTTTCCTATTCAAGAAAATTATGTTGCACTTTTGAAATAGAAAACCAATGTTTCTCCATATTTGAATACAGGACCAAATCCATATTTTCAAATGCCAGCATTATCTCAACTCACACAACTAGTATTTCAGTCAATAAATGAAAGTGCTTCTAAATTAGTTAATATAAATATTTCAAACTTGGAAACTTAATTGTTCTGATTTTGAAGCATAACTTCAAATTAAGTCTGGCCAAACCGCTACTTTAAACCTTTGCCCAGAAGGTGGCATTAAAGCTACTATATATTTCAGTGATGTCATGAGAATTTTATGACAAGATGTAAGTGTGCTGGTTATATAAAATTATTCAATAGCATTTTACATTTCTAGAATTTATACGTATAGAATTTATATGCAGAATGCTTTATCAAATCTAAACAGGAACAGTATCTGTTAAAGAACCTAATGACTCATTTTACAACTTCAGAAGATTCAGAGAAGGGCAACAACAATGATGGAAAGTGTGATAGTTTCCATATGATAAATACCAGGTAGGCTAGGACTCTTCAGCTTGGAAAAAGAAATCATTGACTGATGGAGGGGGACACTGAGACAGGACATGATAATCATGAAGGGCACAGACAGGATGGGTGGCTCACCACCTCAACAAGAACTAGAAACTGTTCAACTAAACTAGTAGGAGCCTTATAAAAATAAAAACAAGCACATGAACACAAGCTTGGAAACTAGTGTTTTGAGTAGTTCAACATAACAAAAACCTTTCCAATTCCTTAAGATTTTGTTGGTTTACAATCTCCCTGGGTTTTTTTGGTTTTGTTTTTAAACTAATATTGTACAAAAGAAAAGTCTGCTCTACTAGCTACTTGGATTCCTCACACTAAAGCTGGTGGCTTAGTTCTGGAAACAAGTTTCACCATTTTGTTGCACTAATGCCTTGCCCTATTATGCTACATTTTAACAGACGTTAAAAATAGTGTGCACGCACCATATGGAGGAACCCCTGGGCTCCTTCAGCTTGGAAGGAACTAGTGGAATTTGGTTATACTTCCCAACAGGCACCAAGTTAGGCCAATTAAGTAAATTACGTTGAACTGTGATATTTTCTCTCTTTTCTTCTGTGAAACATAAAACTGTTAGAAATGTTAGTATTGAAATTATCAGTGTGGAGCTGAATTGATGCTTCATTGAGGTGCATGAAACTGTTCATACTCTCCAAAGTTGTTGTTCCAGTGTCTCTGCAGACTTGCACACTTCATATTGTAAAAGTTGTATTTGGCTGCTATTTTCACTATTTGTTCACAACTATATCAAACAAAAGTGTATCAATAATGGAAGCTGAGGAACAATATCATTTATGACAGTGGGATTCTGGTACTGGTTTCCCTAGTTAATAAGATTCACCCTCACCAGCATAAAGCAGAAGAAAGAGCAAAACCAATTAAATACAATTTGTGATACACAAAGTATTAAAAAGAGAAAACATTTTTCTTTCATTTTCAATAAATGTCTAGCTTACTTGTAGATTACATAGCCTTTAAACTGATTTTATCCCTTAAACCTCTCGGCTTCTCTGAAACAGGAATGATGCACACCTGAGTCAGGAACATTGACTGTCTGGGGAGTATTCAGGAATTTAGAGGTCAAATTTTATTCACAGAACTGCTCACCAAGAATTGGTATAGCACATGTTCATTTGAAGACATTTGGCATTATGCATTATTATAGTTTACTAATGGGTATTTTAAAGAATTAAGATTTTGAAATTTACTATAGGAATGTAGAATGCTATTAAAAACCATTGCACAAGAAAAACAAAACCACACGTTTCATGTGTACATAAAAATCTGAGTAACAGAGTTATTTTAATTCATGACAAAAGTAAATTGTTGAGAAAAATGTGTCACCTTAATGTATGTATCAAAATATCATGTAGCCTAAGACTGCAGACTTGAGAGAAAGTGTCTTTTATTTGATCATTGCATATACCACCCACGTTTTCTGCTATGGATTATTTATACAGCTATTCTGGAGTTTTATAGAACAGTCACCATGAGGAAAATGTTCCTCAGTACCTTTGGCAATTCCCTGAATTATTAGCACTGTTAGCACAAGCATTTAAACTGTAAACAAAAGAAAACAAAACCAACAAAATCTCTACACAGATCAATGCATGTAGATACTCAAAATTTTGCTTACTGAAAGGTGTTTACAATTTTAGGTAATCGTTTAATTTAAATATTGAGTTCTCCTGTCATCCCCAAAGCAGATACAATTAAATGTTTATTTCAACAACAAAGCACAGAAAAGCCATTTGATGACAGTAAGTTCAGTTTGATGATTTAATGAAGCTGGAAAAAAATAGATACCTGCAATGAACAACAACAGGTTCTTCTCTGCCAGCCCTCTTCTTTCGCACAAGACATACGAAATCCAGGAAATCGCTGGAATCATCAGGAACCCCATGATCAGGCCATGCTATATACTGGATTTGGGTTAGCTGGCGGCTTTCCTCTTTCTAATCAGAAACATGAAGTTTATTCAAGGGTAGTTCAGGTTCCATTAAAAACAAACAAACAAAAAACAACACACAAACAAGCCAAAAATAATCAATCAATAAATAAATAAATAAATCAATGATACATTTACAGCAACTTGTACCCATAATAGAAGTGGCTCCAGGCAACTAGCAGCACTTTATTAGTGTTAATCATTGCTCATCCTGGATTTTATTTTTTTTTTTTTTTCCCTTAAAACCAAAAAAGGCAATCCACAAATGTTTACATCTTCTACACGTTAAAAAAATTACATGCCATGGAATAGCAAAGCAGTTCAAGGATACCAATGATCTATCTGAACACTAGATGTATGAGAATGTGGTCAGATTTTTAGCAAACCAAATTTAACAGAAAGAGGTACTATCCTACTAGGTCAAATGTCAGAACTGGGTTAGGGAGGGGAGAGGCAAGACTTTCAGACATAAAAGCTTTCCTTCAGACCCTGTGCGAACAGCAGCATTGTTTTGGCTTTATCTGCACCTCTTAATTTTATCCAACGTACTATATATAAGATGCAGAATGACTTTGTTTTCCACTCCCTCCTGCCCCTTGCTCTAATATCACAAACATAATCTGCCTCTGGTTAGTGGAGGGGACAGGCCGTACAATTGGTGTAAAAGCAGCATTTCAAGAACCGGAGTTACTGCACTTTAAATAACCTTTAGGCATGGAATCATTTACAGAGGTTCCACTGCTGATAACAAATGAGCGATTGTCTCAACAGGACACAGGGAAGGAATTTTAACTGCAAATTGACTAAAAGGCAGCTCTATAAAACTGGCATCTCATCTGGTAACCCAAGCAGTGAGAAATGAGTACGTGAACTAAATTCCAGATACTCATTTCCAAACATCTCTGAGATTGAAACGCTACCTGGGGAGACTCTGAAAACTACATGTGCCCCGAAAATCACGCAATCCATGTTCAAGAAGGTCCTTGTTTACATGTAGTCGCCAATCCCAATTCATCTTTCAGCAGGATTTATCTTCCATCTACTTGCACATATTGTCCAAGATGGAATTATTAAGAACTGTTTGCCTCTACGAAGACAGATTTTCAGTTGCAATAATGAAATACCTCTAGTGTCTCATGTTTTGAAAACATCAAGGGAATAACAAGTTTCTCAACTTCTTTAATTACTCTTTTTCTTTGGCCAGGGCATGAAAGACACCAGTAAAGACTTTTAAGACAAACAATACATCTTTTATGTGATTTAAAACCAATTAATATGATTACGGAAACTGAATCTTTGTGATATTTTGCTTGTGAAAGGTTTGTTATCATTCTAAGGGCAGAATTTATACTAGGTAAGTACATGGCAAGATGAGTCGTTTTCTAACAGCTAATAGAAATAAACAGTTCTGTTTATGTGGACATGTCACCAAGGTGAAAAGAAAGTCTGATTAAGTAAGTTTTAGCTAGTCCGTGTGGCTTCCACAGATTAATACTTAAAAATACATATTATGATTTTACCTCCAGATTAGTCAATGTCATTTCTCGAAAGACATAAGCAGGATTTCCTTCTTCTGAATGGCAGGTAATCTGGAAATTCCCATATGATGAGCTTCCTGATGGCTCTGGCCAGTACTGATGGCATTTAACCTAAGGTCAACACATTTTTAAAGATGCCTGTGTTTAAATTCACAGAGTATTATTTTCATTCTCTCTAGTTCCTTATACCTTTGTTCATTAAAGACTATTTTGATCATTTTGTAATCACTATTAATTTACTTACCAAACAGACTGTGTTACCTAATTATTGTTTATAAAATAAGGTATCGGAGAGATTTCCTGGTTCTTTTCTGAAGAGGACACATGCACCAGCTCTTGAGGTTAGTTTAACTGAAGATGGATGCCTTTAACTTTCCTTACAATTTTAAAAAAAGTACATCTATAGAATATTCCATCTTAACACTTGAGTGACAAAGATGCTGCTTTATAAACATTTCTGACCTCCAAAATCCTAATCTAATCTTCTTAAAGCACTTTTATATGGGAAAAGAACAAACGAAAAAAAAGAGGTGTTAAGCAACAAAAAAGTTGCTAAACTAATGCAGAAATTAGGGGGATGCAGATGGTGGACTTCAAAGACTCTTGATCAAGTCATCAAATGTGAATGAAAACTTCAAACACTAAGAATTTCAGATATATTGCTTAAACGCCTAATTACAGAGGTCATTTCAGCTCAAGTGTACTTTTGTTTTTCCAACCCACCTGGCGATTCTTTAAGAGCAGCCAGATTTGCAGACTTCCTGCTCGACTGAGACATCCCGGCATGCAGTGGGATAGTGATGTCAGTAGCCTCATGATCAGCTTTAGAGCAGGGAGTCTGCCTATGGGTATAAGACAGATAAGTCCTTTTATTTCATTATTAAGCAGCTCTCCAAAGAACTCCACAAATACCATTATTGAAGGGGTGGGGGAACCTCAGAGAACTGCTATTGCAAGTCTGTTCTTAGCAGATCTGCAAAGAAAACTCAAATTAAAAGGGCACTTGTACTGAAATTCCCTCTAATCATGTTTATTTGGAAGCAGGCAGCATCATGCTAACATTGAGTCACTGAAAAATGGTTCAAAAATGCTGCAACTCCCCTTCAATTATTTTAATTATATTTAGAGGCTTGACCTCCCAGCAAATATATGGTTATTAAATAGTTAGAATGTATACAGACAGTTGAACTACAGTCTGAGTTGATCAGAACACCCACAACCTACTATAAATCCATCTTCAAAAGAAATCCTTAATGTGGAGAAATTCCACTAAACTATTATTCCAGACTGTCATTTATGTCCACACACTGAAACAGACAGTGCCACTGTGAATGCTCCAGACTATAAACCCAATAACTGGAATTATACCATGTGTATGACCAGATTTGATTGTTTTGCCTGTCTCCAAAGGACAAAGCTGCATAATAAACAAAGCTATTAAGGAGAAGCTATAGCTTAAAAAAAACCCCAAAACAAAACCAAAACCAAACAAAGCACAAAATACACCTGAGGCTTTTTACAGCACCATACAGAATTATTTTTTAGTAATTTATAACTCTAATTACATTATTACTAGTACTCTATTTTTACACATTTTTGTATGGAAATGACTGAAAGGACAATGACTCTTTCATATGATTAAACAAATGTTTATAGCCACAGAAGAAAGACAGCCACCCAAGCATGGGATTTTAACACTACAAAGCTGTGTTAGGCTGCCTTAAAAAAATTAATCTCTCTAGATATCAAAGAATTAATCTGCAAAAACTGATGAAACTTCTTGGAGTTCCTTCATTTGAAGTTTAGATAAAAAAATCCTATGAAGGTAAATTCTAGTTGCTTTTTACTTTACAATAAAAAAATCAAATAAAGAAGCCTGAAAATATTTTAAGAAATACGTGAAGACTTCCATGTAGTTCAGAACTAAACAAAGTTTAAATATTAGCTACGTTAACAATATCAGAAGGTTTAAAATGTAAGAGTCATCATTGCAACAGCACTAGGAATGCACTGCCCATATGAAAAAAGTCACAGAACAGTTTGGGTTGGAAGGGACCTTTAAAGGTCATCTAGTCCAACCCCCCTGCAGTGAGCAGGGACATCTTCAACTAGACCAGGTTGCTCAGAGCCCCGTCCAACCTGACCTTGAATGTTTCCAGGGATGGGGCATCTACCACCTCTCTGGGCAACCTGTTCCAGTGCTTCACCACCCTCATCGTAAAAAATTTCTTCCCTATATTTAGTCTAAATCTCCCCTCTTTCAGTTTAAAACCATTACCCCTTGTCATATTATATGTCATAATAGTATATTCCTCTAATCTTTTAAAGGCTAATCACCAACAGATTTTCAGAAGATTATGCAAGCAGTATTCAAGGAAACCTTTCACTTACTCTGCCCCGTTCAACTTGAGTCGTTAACATTACAACCATAGATGAGCCTTGTTCCCAAGTCATCTGCCAAAAATCAGGACAAGTGTTCGGTAATGGACCTTGACAAGCAATGTACTGGTTTATTATTGTGGAAGAAGGGATTTCCATCTAAGAGAAGACAAAGTCATCATTTTAATTCTTACAGCAAGTCAGTCAGGCATCAGACTTTTAATGTTTAGCAACTAATACATTAAAAAAGCATCAACTATATTAATTCTATTTATTATAAGTTAGTAAATATGGATTGGCACAGATAAAAATTCTTCAAAGTGTTTCACATGCAAAATTATTACAAAGATCCAAGTACACTTCACATATTAACTGACAGTTATGTAGTTGCCATAATCAAGATTAATGGTTGAAAAAAGAAATGACAAACCAGTTGGCAAATAATTCAGGTGCAAACGTTTCATGCTCTGTGGGTTTCTGACACTAGCTTTTAAAATACTAATCTTGGAATTTAATTTAATCTCTGGTTTTTGTTCCTGAAAGGAAAAGTAAGTAGCTGTAATTTTGTTCTTACTGACAATGTTAAAACAAAACAAACCAAACACTACTGCCACATTAGTAATCGAAAACAATGAATGAATTTCTCTGTTAGAGGGCTAGCTTCTCTTAGCGTTTTTTCTTTTTCTTGGTTTCATTTATAAAACACCTGCCATAAAGCATTAGCAAATAAGTATATCTACAGTAAATTTCACACCATCTGACTACAGGTTTATCAGCCATTCTAGTCTGAACTAGATTTATGAAAATGTTATTTTTTTTAATCAACTTCTCCATTGAAAAACTGCAAAATTACTTAATGTCAGAAGCTCTTTTGAAAAATATTACTCACATTTATATAATTTGCATTGATGTAATCTTCATTACTTTTTAAAATAACCCGTGTAGCATCATCTGAAAAATTTTTTAGAAAGATGTTACTTATTTACTAACCACAGCACGATACTTTTAGAACACATATACAAACACACATACTTACAAGGCGAAATGTCTCTGTATCTATTTTTGGAAATGTTTTGAGGTAATCTGGCACAAGACATTGTCATTCCAGGCTTTTTCCTGTATAATTGCTAAAAGACAAAACTGATGGTCAGATCACAATAGATGCAAAAGACCCATTAGTATATTATTTGCCTAGAGGTACTTCTTAGAACATAAACTACTGCACAACGGTAGCTTCAACACACATGAAAATACTTTTCAAAAGAAAGCACTACGAATTTAGTTATGCTGTGGGATCACTGAAAATAATCAGGATGTCATCACCATTTGTTTAAAGACAAACTGAACATTAAATTTCAAGCTTCCATAAGAACACTGATCCAGAGAAAAGTCAGTATTTTATACTAGTAAGGGAATTGACCGATACTGACATTCCACACAGTGGTTTGGGGCAAGCAGATTGTGTTGTGTTTAGCCATCTACCTACATTGCAGTTTGTTTTTGGTTTTTTTTTTTTTTTTTTAATGTCCTTCCGTATTTCAGTAGCTGTAGAGCAAATCCTGGGCTACCTCATGCTTTTCCTGCATCTCATTTGAGAGGTTCCTGCCCTCTCATGCCTTAACCATGCACTACCACAACCCTTGCGCTGCAAACAGTATCAGTGAAATGATCCAGGTTCAATAAATAGCACTTTAAAAACTTTTAAACGTTGAACCTGTTTGGGAAACTGAAAACGCATGGTTAAGGAGGGATTTTTAAATCACTTCGAGAAAATCTTTTCTTTCCATATATAAAGTCAATTTTAAGTTCTTAAAGAATAGTATATAAATATATTTTATAAATATATGTTGTAATACATAATGCTAGGTCTCCGTTTGGTGAGGAATTCACAGAATTCACACTTCTGTGTTTTACGAACCTACTCCTTCCTGCTTTAAGTCACTTGATCTCATGCATTAAAGATGGAATATCATCAAGGCACGAGTTAGTGCTAAAGAAAGACTACAGCTATCAGCAGCTTAGGACCCCACAGGAAGTGCACTGTTCTTTTGAAGTATGTCATAAAAAAAATCAACTATTTATAAAAGACATTGTTACATTAACCCTTAATATTAGAGTTGTATTTTCCATTGGTAATTTTACCTTCCCTCATTGAGATTGTTCATAAAATGTCAACAGCTCGGCTGTCATTCAGTTTCTACAGTAACTCAGACATGGAATGAGGGTCCGAGTACAGAACACATATTTTGGTATACACTTTTCAGTCTTCATCTCTATGAAAGTATTTTATTAGCATAGGTCCCTGATAATCACAAAAAGCTGTAAGTAATCAATAAAGCTACTTATAACAAACAACACTAAAAACTAGTATTAGGATTATTCTATGCCATAAGTTTGCACATACAATACAGGGCCGGATTTTTTTTTGTTATTTTTCTTTTGAGAGTGTAAGACAATTGTTTTTCTAAAAGATGCTGTCTCTACTGAAATTTAACTGAAATCTGCTCTGCTTAAAATAATTACTATCCCAAAAGACTAGGAACTTGCACACAGCTACAGGCAACACAGTACTCACATCAAACTGAGCCAAAACAGTCCCAGTGATAAGACCCTCTGCTAGCTGAATCATAGATTCCCTCAGAGCATTATCATCTTGATGGACACCATCAAGTGGAGATTTCTCAGGGATGTACTGGAAGTCAGGCTCACTCTCCAGCTTCTCTTCCACAACATCATAGACAGCTATAACAAATAAAGGTATGAATGCTTTGACTGAACATGCTGTTTGGCAAGTAAAGTTAACTCTAAGTCATTTATTTAAAACAGCAAAAAAGACAAGTGTTTCTCTTGTAGAAAAATCCACATTTGTTAACACACTGATTTTAGTTCCCATCAGCAAGGGCAAGCATTATAATCCATGACAAAACTTTTTTTTTTGTTTAATAGTAATTTTAAATGAAAGCACATCACTCCTAAAATTTTGATCAAAACTCATGTTATACCCTACCTTGTCTGATGTAATTCCCTAATCTCAGATTCTCACATCATGCCTCTGAAGTCATTATAGTTGCATTTACATTTTTACCTTTAATTCACTTTGAACTGATTTTAGGCTTCAGTAATTAGGGCAAGATGTGCAGACTACCTGAGAAAATGGCATTAATATATGCCATTATAATGCTATCAATTCTGTATGTGTGCCCTGCCTATAAATAAACTGGAAAATAATATGCATCTTCTACTATACATAACAGAGATATATTCTGTCTGAAAGCCTGTTTTTAAATGATATCCTATGACCATGAAGGAGGAAACTGGCAACTCCTCACTTTTAGAACTCATATTTTTTTATCCAGAATACAAAGATAATCAACACACAAGAGGAAACTGCAAGTAAGTGGGGAGTGCAAATAAATAAATAAAAGAAAAATTGTTTATGAGGTCGCTGAGGTACTCTCCCTAAAGTAATTTCTATTATTCCGATTAAACATCATTATTTTTCATTTTGCTTTTTCCTCTGCAACTGTATTGCAATTGGGATGTGCAACAGAATTAAATCCAGTGACTATCTGCTGGCAATGCTCCAACAGTGTATTTCATGAATGTACTGCACAAGCTGTTATTTAGACTGCATTCTTAGCACTTTTTTCTATTAACCTTCCTCAAGTAGAAATGTTACCAGTCATTTTGGACTGTTTTAAGAACATATGGAAAGATTTTGCATATATCGACCACCAAAGTCATCCAAAAACTGGGTTTTTTGTTTGTTTGTGTTTGGTTTTTATTTTCCTTAGGGAAATAACAGCAACCTCAGAAACTGCATTCAATATCCATATAGCTTTCTGGACATTTTTATCAATGAAAGTGAGAACAAAATTTAAATTAACTCTCTGTTAGAAATATTAGATCTCTGACTTTCCTATTAATTTTCAACACTTAGGTATGCACAGCTCCTTAGAGTATGGGATCAATCAAGACTTGTACAATACATTGTGTTGTTGCAATTCCTTTTCAAGGAAGTGAGTTCTTTCCGACGAAGATGTTAAGCATTCCATCTCAAGACACAAAATGGAGGTTAGAAAATGAAAGCAAGGTGTGGATTTTTTTTTTATTATTATTATTATTATGTACAAATCACTTACCATTGGGTCGAACTAGGAGCACAAGTTCCCCTGAGTGTCTCTCACAGCTAGCTTTAATAAACATAACAACTTGATCATGGGTATGTTCTGCTATGTCCCTGCCATTAATCAGTACAACCTGGTCCCCTTCATTCAAACGAGGGACACAGAGATCAGCCTGCAAGGTGGGGGGGGGAGGAAAAAAAAAAAAATCTGTAAAACAAGCCATTTCCAATTTCTCACCTTAAAATAGCAACTTAAAGTAACTATACTTGGGGACTTGAATCCTAACAGCCTAGTTGCTATGGTTGCTGCATTGTATTCAAACGATAAATTTAAGTGTTACACAATACATAAGACAGTGCCATTCACACGAACAAATCAGTTTGGAAGTGGGAGGTGACTGTCATTGTAACATGTCTTTCAGCAGCTGTTACTCCACTCCTCTGGTTGAAGCAGAAAGCTCCTCTGTTTGAATCCCATTTTGTATAGGCAATTAAAAAGCAGGATGTTCTTATCTTTAAAGGGAAGGGAGTAACATGGCAAAGCCTTGTCCAAATCAATTTCACAGGCTTAAATGCTTCAGGTGTGAAATATTACAACTGTAATGAGAAGAGTAAGACAAGAACCAAAGACAGTGCACAAACCCAGTAATCCCAGAGACAGGAATCAGGTAATAAAAGTCATTATTATAATCATAGTCTAAACATCGTTGCAGAAAAGAGCGAGCACATGCCATCACCGAATTATCTTCTCCTTAGAGACTGGATGTTTAAAGCTTTCAGCCAAAATTATTTATGTTATTAAATATTTCAGAGATAATAATTAACAGGGACAAGAACAATGCTCCTGGCAAACATTTTAATTGTTTCAAATAGCCCCCCCTCCAAAAAAGAAAGCTGTACTACTTAAATGTTAGCAAATAAACGGTTCTCTCTACTCTAAAAGGTATAAACAGAGCTGACTCCAGTCAGCTGAATACCAGGTCAGTATTTTTGGCAATCAACTGACAAAATATTGTGCCTAGTTTGAAGACACTATTGATAGTCACTAAACACCAGTAACAACAGACAATCAGACCTGATGAATGATTCATGATGTCTGATTTTAATCTAAATCTTGGCTTTATTCAGCTACATCTGTCACTAAAATAAGAGAGATTTGATATTTTAGTTATTTTTAACAGACTAAAAGACTCTTTCAGTATATAATTTATGTGAAATTATATGAATGCCTATATTTAAAAAAAGTAATAAAGTAAATGTATTTTTAGGATGACACAGCTCAAGAAACAGTGCATAATGAACATCTGTAACTCCCTGTAATTTTCAGGAATTAAATTTTGTTTCAGTAAAAAAAAAAAAAAAATATTTTTGAGGAGTGAAGAACTTTTAAAAATATGTTATGTAGCCCCATCAAATTCTTACTGCACATAATCTGCTTTGTTACAATAATGTTATAGCACAAACTAATTTTCATAGGCAGCTATGAAATAATTTACAATTTTGAATACATACTTCAAGATACACAGATACTGCTACCAAGTTTGTTTTTTTGATAACTTACAGGTGTTCCTGGAGCTACCCTGGACACTATTACCGGCATCTTCTGATCGTATCCACCCTTTAAAAACAAATTAAATTAGTAATAAATCCCAAATGTCAGAAAATAATCTTAATAGCCATGAAGGGAATTGATGTACTGTTACCTTTACATTGAAGCCAAACCTTCCATTTTCATCTGGTTTCATTCTGATCATAACAAGATTGTCATGGGGGACACCACCATTGGGCTAGTAAACAAAAGTTATATTATATTAATATCATAGTTAGACTTTGAGGATACTATATGTAATAATGTTGCAGTTTCCTCATCAAGTAATTGCTCCTGGACACTTGAGAAAACATCAAGTAATAGTGCAAAGTCTTATCTTGAGTTTTGCATAGAAGGGAAAAGTTACGCATTTAAAAGTCTTAGACATAACTAAGTTAAAATTGTGTTCTGTCAAAGCAAGCTCAAACTAAGAAACAGTATTAGAAAAGACTTCAAGTCTTTTTTCTGGCTTACAAGTAGTCTTATAAAAAAAAACAGTTTACCAACTGGAAACTCCTTAAATTCATTTTAATTGAGACTGCAGTGAATAGTCTGCACTAAGAATGTAATATGATGAAAAATAAGGTAATTGAAGGTATACTTTTGTTTTTATTAACAGCAATATAATGGTAGTAAGTAAGGACAAGTTTGGCAACAAAATCTTGGTTCCATATCCCCTATTCCATTTCCAATGTAGTGGAGTATGAGGTGTGACACATGCTCTACACTGATCAAGCTCTGACAATTTTAGCTGCTTTCTTTCTGGTTTCACTCTGATCACACCACCACAGTTAAAAGAACTACCAATGAAAAAAAAAAACTTAGTGCCATTGAATTGATTTTTAGTTTGTTCCCATCAATATTTATTTCACAGACTGAACATTAGCTAGTACTTCTATAGTTTCTATGGTAAGGATGCAAAGCATTATTGAAGAAATTTGTTTCAAGGAAGTTTTCAATGTTACCAATTACAGCCAAAGCATAAGACTCATATTCAGAAAGGAAGAAAACAAAAAAAAAAGTTGTTAAAGCAAACATTTCTCTATGCAAGAAAGTTCAAAACCTGCAGGTTTAATAAGTAAAAAGTCTGCTCAACCTGTCTTATGAAAAGTTAACTCAATTCCAGGTGTTTTAAGCTCTTGGTTAAAAAGCAAACAAACAAACAAAAAAACCCAACCAACCAACCAAAAAAACCCCAAAAAACAGAAAACAACTCCCTTGAACACATTCATAGTAACGAAAAGATGAAAAATTTGGGGAAGGAGAGGAAAGTAACAGTGTAAGATATGTTAATGAGAAGGAAGGGTGCTTAGGAAGCCTGATCATATGCAAATCATTTTAGTCTATGTTCACTGGCACGGGAGACCTGACTCAGGTTCCTGGGCAGAATGAACAACACCAAGTGCTCACTTGCAGCGTTTGGCATCTTTTGTGCCATCGCATTCCCCAGCTAAAAAGGGAATAATAATTTCCTGTTTTAACCGGCTATTATGAGCAGCAGTTTATAATGAAAAACCTGAAGAGAGCACTGTATATCATCATTAACCTGTTTGACTGAAGGGACTGCTGGCCACACCTGTTTTCAAATACTTCTGGACATTCTCAGACTGGATACTTAGGGATTGCAGTTGGAGTAAAAAGTTGTCATTCCCATACCTGTCCTGCTACCTTTCTAAATAGACTCTCCATATGTACAACAGACAAAGGAAATTCAATAGCTAAATGAAGTCAAAATGGTGAGGGATTTTCCTTAAAATATTTGAGATGGAGCAGCAGAAGAGATTTCAGTGGTGCAGGAACCTGAAGTGCATTCTGGTCAGAAAAGCAACTTTGAAAAAACCACATTCCAAATCTTAAATTTACAATTTCACAAAATTTCAGAGTCATGCTGCATTCCTTCTTCTGTAATACCCAAAATAAAAAGCCATCAGCAGACCAAATTAGATCTTCAATTACGACAGTGTACTGCCTTAAGTGAGGCTGCATAAATGTGGCCCACTGGACCACAGCAAACAATCACATTTGTCAATGCACAGAGAAAAAAGAATCTCATTCTCATGCAGCTGTGTTGGTTTTGCAGAACTAAAAGGAGTTAAAAAAACAACTGAAAGTTATTTTTGTCAATTTGGTAAAGATAACTGAACACAGAGCAGAAAAACTTGATGAGTAAACTGGTGTTATCTTTCAAAACAGAACAGTACTTCAATATGACTCAGGTAAGCACTGACAAAAGACAAAGCTGTTAAAAAATTCTATTTCATTATTTAATTAAAGCAAAATTTTTTACAACATTTACAACATTTTACAAGTTTCACTTTTGCACGTTTTATTAAAACCTCAGCTACGAAATTAAATATGGGTTTTATGGGAATCTTAACTTTGTAACAAGGCCTGAGAGAACACCCTACGCTTAGAGTTCAGAATGTAAATAAAAAATAAACCAAAGGCATTTCCAAAATAGCAATTTTGGGAGCTGACTCATAATTCTGAATGTCTGAGGTTGGCAAAACTGTTTATACAGTATTTGCTACATCTGGATGTTGAACAGTTTTCCCATCCTGCAAAACGTTTCTTGTCCCACATCAGTATAAAACCAAGAACTATTTGAAAACTTCTGCAAGGACAAAATCACAGAAATGGTCAGTGAGATCTCACCTCAGTCAGACAATAATCAACTGACTAGCTTACTCATCTAGCACGTGCTTAAGTGTGGAAAAAGAACTTTTGCTCAGACTTTTGCATTTACTGTCACAGGTCTCTTGGTAGAGTCTCTTTGTTGGAAATTCTGATGAGAAATGCAACCACAGCTTCAAGAAGCCTCTCCTGACAAAACTGCTCTAGAAGCTGGTAGGCACTTTTAGTTTCAGCTTTTTGATAAAAACTAGATTAAACACCAGTGGTAGTGTCTGCAATGTCTTCTTTAAAACTGATGGTAAATGACTTCTCAAAGAAGAGGTTAGTTTGAAATTTCTGCACGTGCTGAAAAGCTAATGGTCAGAATGTTTGCATATCCATCCCAGTGTAGTCATTTGATGACAACTGACAAAGGACTACTCCAGCAGGTGGAAAAAATAGTGGGAGCTAGCAAAGAGACAGCATGTATAATGGAAATGCTGCAATGTAATGCACAAACACAATTCCTCTCTGAAATGCATCAGAACCAAGCTCATGAGTAGTAAGACTATAACTCCAATAAAAAGCAGAACGGTTAAGCTGGATCCAAAAACTTACTGTGGATTTTTCAGGTGAACCAGGAACATCAAATGTTTCATTAATATGGTTATCCAGTTCTTGCTGTGAGTGTGAATGATGAATTTGGTTCCAACTGTTCTTTTTAAATTGTTTGGGTGGTAATGCAGGAGGCTGCCCATCTATAGGAGTCTCTTGAGATCTAAATACCAAAATAGAAGTATGAAGTGGAACGATCATGAGATATGGACGGTTCTTTCAGAGTTCCAAATAAACTGAAAAAGCTAGAAGAAAGTCAAAGAGTTTGAGAGCTGAATATCTGTATGTATTTTTACAATGTCAAAAATGTACTGTGGTGGAATATATTGGAAGTGTATGTTTGGACATGTTACTGCTTTTTTCTTGACAAGCAACTGTATACAGAACCAGTAAGTTCATCTTTTACACGACTTTTTCGTTTGAAATTGATTTAGCACTCTTAACTCACTTTATATGGGAATATTATAAAATGCACTGTATTTATACTCTGCACTCTTGCTAAAAAAAAATTATTTCTAAAATAGATATGTCACTTACTCTGTTTTCCTCAGCAGGAAAATCAATTAGTTTACATCTTAAATTAATGCCTGTAATTTAAATCTTAAAACCAGACACAAGCAGCATAATAAAGTGCTCCTACACTAGTTTTTGCCTTTTGATCTAAAAATAGGAGGAGTGCAAGTTGAAGACAACTCAACTGTCCCCCTGCATTTATTTGAAAAGCCCATTGGAGATGATAGTGTTAAATTTTAATTTTTCACTTTAAAAGTATATGTATGCATTTCAAGAGAACTTTGGTTTTTTCCCCCCTCTTGAACATATTCCCCTTTGAAACATGTGCAGCTCTGAAACGTTTGTAAAAATGGCATTCATCGCATGCATTTTTTAGTTGAGTTATAACACCATTACTGAAGATGAAATAGCAGAAAGTTCTATTTCTGTTTTAGATCTGAAGTACTCTACTGTAGATTAATAAAAACTTTTTCTGTGTTTATGTATAATATGAATAATTTCCTTTATTAGTCCTTTTGGAATAAAAGCTTAGCTGTACAATTAGTATTACATAAATATATGATTTATCTTTCATTATACGGCTTTGTATTTAAGAATTAAGAACAACATTTTGAGAGGCCCAAAAGGGCAGTTAGCACATAGTTCCCATTAACTTAGTGTGAATGCCGGTTTCTAAATACCGGCGAGGATACATGCTTTCCTCCCCATGAACCACATTAAAAGGTATTATTAAGTAATTTAATGACTTATGACAACAGCCCACTGATACTAGTGGCAAATCCAAAAACCACCAAGAACGACGTTACAGGTTACAGCTAAATCTAAAGAGAACACTACCACCAAAAATGGGTGACTCCGTTTCTTTCACCCACACCCACGGCCCCTTCCTTGAAGCACTCCGGTGCTCCTCCCTTGGCCAAGGCAGCTTACCAAGCAAGCAAAAATACATTGACTTTTTGGATAAGCCTGGGTAGCTCTCTGCCGTTTCAAAAAGGTGCACTGGTTCATCACAGGGTCAACCACCGCGTGGGGAAGGAAGTACACTCCCAGATGCCAGAAATAGGACACTGCCCCTTTCGTTATCAGCAAGCTGTAGTGCTAACTCATAGCATAACATCCCTCTAAAAAGCAGGCGTAACCACGTGAGTAGTCCTACTGTATTTAACTGGTCTAGTCATAGTGAACTGTTAGCAGGGCAAGACTCACTATGAGACAGTGTAGCATTTCAAGTTGTTGCAAGTTAGAAAACCTAAGGCACACATCAAATTCCATATCATATGATTTGTTTCTATGCAATTAAAGAAATGCAGATCCCAGATACATGTTTTCAAATAAAAACGAAAAATCAGATCACAATTGGCTACAGTGATTTCAAATAAAGGATGAACCTCTTTCAAAAAGCATGAAAATTGAATGGGAAATGGAACACTTCACTTTGAAAAACCACACGTTTTCCATTTCAGTTTAAAAAAAAAATAGTCCATTTTCTTAGAAAACACAATATTGATAAATTTTTTTGTCCATGTATGAAAACAGTACATTTGAAAAGATCCTAACAATATTTTTTCTGTACGTTTTTGCTTAATTACAACTTTCAGAAAATATTTTTTTTTTCATGCAGTGTCAAAAGAAAAAAAAAGTACTAATTATTCAGTATCTGATGTCTTAAGAATCTAATGTTCAAAACACACTAGGAAATAAAAATAACATTTCTTAACACTTTTCAATGCAAGTAAGTAAAAAATAACGTATCATCCTTATATTTTTCAGGATAAGCAGCTTTTCTGAATTCATTTTTGTGGAGAAACAGAAAAATATGATGATTGCCAACATTTGCAAAATGAATTTTCAAGGCAGCTATAAATTATTTAGACATTGACTTACAAAGGTCACCCAGAGCTTTTTAACTGCCTATGTATTTATTCATTCAAGTCTGGCCAGAACAGATTATTCAGCCTTTTAAGTGAAGGGCAACATAGTTATGTATTTTCCTGCAAACAATTACTCCTGAGAGTTTTAAACTGAATAAAGAAGAAACAGAAAACATGAGTAGAGACACAAAAGAAGTCATTTTGATAAAAGATGGGATCTTATGTTTGACTAGATGTCTGTACATACATGTCAACAAACACAAATAAATTCCTACTGAACATACAAACTTAGAGAAAAGATTCAAAAAGTTACTTAAATGAGCATTTTAGAAGCAGCAATGCAAGTACTGTAATATATTAGCATAATGAATTGTGAGAACTAACAATCAAGCCTTGGGCAAAAACTTCATCGCTTTATATTTGCTCAGTCAGCTTTGAATTTCCTTATGAATGCTTAGACAATGGCAGTGAAAGCAGCCTATTTTGCAGGCAAAGCAGCTCTCTGTTACTTCATTCAGCATTTACATAATAATAACATAACACACAAACCCTGGCACGGACAAGGTTTGAGTATTTTTGTTACAGATATCCAGTCTGACCTTTTAAAATATTAAGCAAAAGTTTCATACACATCCCCAGAAATTTATTAAACTATACACATATCACGTGCTTTTGGAATTTAAGTTTATAACTACCTCAGGGAACTACAAGCAGAAATCTCTCAATTTAGTTTTGAATAGCACATGCACTGAAACTAATTGCTTTTGCTATGTTGACTCCAAACTCAAAGAGATCACTAAACCTACTGCCTGTCAGGTTAGCTCCTTTGACTTTCTTATATCTGTAAATTTGATCAATAAATACAAATTCCCAACAAATTAGCAGATGGACTACTCAAATCTTTCCACTCAGAAAGGTCAAATTGTTTAAGAAACAGCTTTTTGGACCGTAAAACAATATCATTTTAAATTATATAGCTAATATGAACTTCCTGACTACTACTATCTTTTGTAAATCTCAAATCTTGAATCAATAACATCACCTGAAACTTTCAGAAGACCCTAATGCGGTTCATGTATTTTTCATAGTCCATGTCCTCATTCTTAAAACTATCTCATACTAGATATCTATGGGAGATATCCCCTTTTAAGGGAATTCCACTTCTTACAAGAGAAAAAATAAAAATCAAACCCAAAACTTAGTGATGGAAGAGCAATCGTTTTTCTGCTTGGGCACAAAAAGTGCAAAATCATGAAAAAGAACAGTCATAGCTGCATAACCAATTTACAAAACCACTTCCTCTCTTTTTAAGACTCATTTCTATGGTGATTTACACAAGAAATCAGGTATTAAATAAACAAATCCAAAGGACACTCGGGAACATCTTTTACAACTTAACTTAGAGTAAAGGCGTATGAATAAAAGAATATTTAAGAATTGTGTTTACTTCACTGTATCACTCAACCATTCAGTAAGTGTTTCTCAAACTGACTTCAGTTGGAAGTCTTGGAACAGAAGGAACCAGACCCTGTGTGGCCTTTATACAGCAAAACTCTAATATGAGAAAAGATTCACAAGTGTTCCAGTTTTGAGACTCCCTTGCCATGTGAATAGGTTAAAAAAGCTCACTAAAAAAGGGGATTTTATATTATTAGGCCAAATTACTGTTTTATAACTCTGAAAGCTAAATAACTAGCTGAAGGTCAAATTATAACTACGGTACCCTATCATAAAAAACATCTTATTTTACAAAACTTTAAAAATTTTGTATTTTATTTCCTGCCCAAAGATACACACAGTTGTTAAAACTGAAGGCACAGTCCAAGCAAGGTTTTAAAATTGCGTTCAAATACCTGCGTAGGGTAATTTTTCCTGAGACGCACAATTTGTTTATAACATGTAATTATGTATGTGTTACTTTATAGTTCTCAAATGGTTTTGAAACAATTTGCACAGTTTCCTTGCTAAGAGAGATTATACAAAATTATGAGGGCACGTTTAGCATTACACATACAGCTACATATAAGAAGGTACAGTGGCAGTGTTAATAAGGTGTATATTGTGCGCCTTTTTTCCCCAATTAATCTGTATTCTGGCCACAAGTTCTTGAGTATTTCAAATCTTTGAATAACTCGACTTTTTTTTGTCATCCTTCTGGACTTAATATACAGTAAGTTTTTATTTTGCCCACTATAGCATAGTAAACTTACAGTATCAAGAATATTCAGCATAACAGAAAAAAAGCCTGATAGTGCTATCTTAAAAAAATATATACCCTATAATAATATACAAAATATACTAGGAACATCAGAATGCTGAGGTGCTAAGAAGGTATTTTGACTAAGTAATTTGTAAAGCTCAGTCACACTTCTGTGCCTTGACAAAAAGCAAAATTTCCAAACTCATGGGAATTAAAAACTTTTATCACAAAACAACATACTTCAGTTCTATCAAAAAAATAACTTTCACTTCCACATCCAGACACTGATGGTCACGTTACAGTAAACCCACATTTTGGGTGGGTGGGTGGGGAAGTTATTGTAATCCTGCACCAGGAACGTGTCAGATACAGGTCTTTACTTCTGTATCATTTAATTTTCAGTAAGACCTATACTAATATTCCCTAAACAACAGCTACCTTTTTATTAGATTTTCTGGCTCTCCCTGACCCAAATATTTAACACTAAATTCTTAATGGCGAAGATTTCTGACTTATCTTCAGAAGCCCTGCATGCTACCGTACAGTAATGGCCAACAGAACTTACGGTGATGATTCCAGTATGATGCTATTAGCCTGGGTGGAAGATGGAGATCTGTGATTTACAAATACTTCACTTGGGGAAGTGTGAACGACATGGTCCACTAAATGTCCAACTGATGAGGGTCGTATCCGGGTTCCTTCTTGAGTGAAGGCAGAGTTGCGACTAAGAGGGAAAGCATAGCAGTGCAATGTGAAAAGAATATTATCATTAATCTACATTTCTTACACCACTACAAAGGAATGCTAAAATAATTATTTCCTCTCAGTGCAAGCATATGTTCACGTATTTTTATTAAATAATTTAAGGTTTCAAAAACCACTGAAACAATTATGTTGTCAGATCAACATGCTATATTTTGTAATTTTCTTTTTAAAAGTGTTCAAAAGATATTTTTGTAAACACTAAATGGCTAATTTTTTTTTTTCCTTTTTTTTCTTTTTTAATCAAAGCAGCCTGAAAGCATTGTGGTCCTATGAACTGGCTACTGGACTGACAGTCCAACCAATGAGAAGAAAAATGAATCCCCAAGAAGAAAAATCCTGGCTCTGTTCATGGCAGAACTTAACTTGAATTCATTAAGATGAACATTTTATTCCCTGCATCTTCTCCTATCCTAGAAGGATCACAAGCTTTGCACCGAGTGTCTTATTTCTGTGACCCAAAATTTTCCCATTTGAAAACTAGCATAGTGACATAAGCATATTTCTTACAATGCTTTCAAACATGCATGATTAAGTTATGTTATGCTATAAGCATCATTATTACACAATTTTTACAATAATTGTTAAATGCTATAGATATTTACAACAATAGTCTTTTGAATAATATGCTGCAATGCCAAAGAATCTTAAAACCTTCTGGGTTATGCAATACAAAATTGGATAATACTGATTCTTAAGGCAGTTTCAGCACACTGAGAAAATTGGTTATTTTCCACAGAAATCAGGAATGATTTTTTCACTAACTATAAACATAAAACAGAAAGCTCTATCATGAAAAGAGTGAGCTTTGAAAGGAAATGCAGAAAAATTGAGGGGAATAAATCTGCAAGGATTTCCAATTAAGCAGTTTTCCCCAATGTTTTAAGAAGTGGTATTAACTAGAATCAATTCTTTCTAAAATATCACACAGATTTTATTACCAGGTTTTTTCTTAGCCAAATGAATAATTTAGTTTTAACTGTGCTTGAGGAAACTCAAGCTCTCAAATTTAGGGTAGCGTGCTACATATTGCACTTTTTATAGGTTGAGTGAGAAGCACCTAAAATTCACCTCCAAATAGTTTCCTTTATCTGGAGCTAAATATTCCAGAGAACCACTCAGCACGTAATTTGTGAAGTTATTTGCCTCCATAATGCATTAATCCTTTTATTACACAAGTAGGTCACTCAGAGGTAGACAGTCACTTCTAGGGAGAGACGATTTGATGTTACTTACTGATTTGGGGTTCCAGGTGGAGACCGTGATGGTAGGCTCTGTGTTTCTAACCTATCATCAGACAGTGAGTTCCTACTCACTACTTCCCAGTCCATCCCACTCATTAATTTCCGCGCCAAGGGTTTACTGGGGGATCTAGAAGAAGAAAGTAAAATGACAAACCAAAAATTGTATGAGGTAAGAACAAAATTACATAAAATTCACCACAATGAAACTGTGGATGTTCTATCATAGGAAACCAAATTATATGAACAAAAGGAAATGTAATAACGCAAAACTATATTTACATGGGCAGTTCTGTATTTTCTCAATATATTGTACTTCATTTTCTGTGCTTTGTACAAGAACATCAATGAAACATAGTCATGAAATACTGTTGGGTGGGAGGGAGACAGACAAGATGGAACAAGAACCCAATGAACTTCGCTAGACATTTCTAACTCGGAGAGAATCTGACTCCAACAGAATAGAGTCAGAGAGGTCTGAACTTAATGGGAAAAAAAAAAAAAAAACAAAACCCAAACAACAGACCAAAAAACCTCTAAGTAATGCAACTATTCATCCATCTCAGGAAAAATAAAGTGGTGGAAACATCAGCCCAAAAAACCTCCCAAAGACTGAAGAACTGAAACTGGTGTAATCATTAACGTGGCAACAGAGCTGCTGGGTTTTGTTTACTCATCAGGGATTTCCATCAAGGTAACAAGCTTTCTTCCAGAACATGTTTTGTCACCTGAAAGACAGATGCAATCACCCTATTTAAACTTTTTTGTGGGTAACCAAACTTTGTTTGGTTTTGTGCCAGAAATGTCCTTCAGGTTAAAGGTCATTATCGCCAGCGTTTTTATACAGAAGGAATTGTATTTTCTACTTGTTGCCCTTTCTCAATATTGAGGAAACTTTTTCTTCTCATTCTCCAGTCATCTCAGGATACCTACAATCCCCTTCTGCTGTTTCTTTCACCTATTTCTTAAGCACAAATGATACTGAGATACTGGCAATCTCTCATGCAATAGTATATTTCCCTTTTATACTGGAAATCATCAAATGAATCATCCAAGAACGGTGGTTGCTTTTTTCTTAGCATCACACAGGATGGTTCAGTTATCCTGCAACTAAACATACCCAGACTTTTGTTGTTTGTTGTTTTCAACTGAAAATTCTTTAGCCAACAATAAAAATTCTTTTAAACAATCCTTAAATATATGTCCTGTGTATTTTGTTTTACTGGGTTTTTACTTTACTTCTCCTACTTTGATGGTGCTATATAGTTCAAATTTCTCCTCTATCATTACCCAGAACTCTCTTGTTCCAGTGATACCTCAATATCGTCAGTCTTTTGTACCATCATCATTTCATTCCCATTTGCCTTTATATTCTACCACTATTCTCTACTCCAGCTTTGCACAATGAGGTGACAACATATTATTGTATCAGCGTAACTGATTTGAAACTCCATTTCTGTCCCCAGCTCCATGCACCCATATCACAAAAAAACTTCTGCCTTTGCTGTCCTTGGGACATATGGTAACTGTTCTTTATCTTCTTCTTATCTTTATCCCCTTACTGATTTACTGGAAGTGCAAGTCCAGAAAGAAGGAACTTTGAGAAATTAAGGAACTACGCGCACACACATTACATCCTTCTGAAAATGAGAACCTTAGTTACAAACACATTTTTGCTTCTCACGGAACTTAAACCTCAATGCAAGCCACCACCTTAAGCAGTCTGTGCTCAATATTTTCAAAAAAGTCTACAATAATAACCAACCAAGCATCATATCGAATAATCTATCTTCACGTGCAGAAATACATAAGTCCTATTAATGTCAACAGTGTGTGTTTGATACTAAAGCAGTGGTGATCTGTGTGTAGAGAGCTTATTTTTGATTTTACACCCCAAGCAGTTCTGAACATGTACTGTATGCTGCTTTGCTGCTCTAAACACTTACTGAGTAACAGCTGACAAATTTCAGACAGTTAAGTGAGATGGGTTATTCTAAATACTATTGTTTCAGTTTTTATTCCACTTGGGGGGGGGGGGGGGGGGATCTAATAGTATATTGATATTTGAAAACAGGGAAAATATCAATTATTTAATTCCTGAGGAAAAACACATCGAGTTTCTTACCGTATATTCTAAGGAGTATTAATGTGATTCAAAAGTAATTAGCTTGATATCATGTCAATTAAACCAACATTTCAATTTCTGTAATTTGCTTCAAATGGGAGCAACTCAAACCACTTACATATTTTTCTTCACAAACATAGCAAATGTGAGCAGTTCTGAACAGATAAAATAACGAGAAACCAGCAGAACTGAAATGCATGTCTAATGTTATCCATTCGTTATTCCTTTATTAATCAAAGCTATCATTAGCTAGACTTTGCTGACAGCACGCTTGCAGCCAGTAGATTAGCACCAAGAGCCAGCTCTGCAAAGAGGTGGATTCTACTAACCAAAGAACAGGCTGAGAGAAAAATGCAGAGGAATATAATATATCCAGTGCTCAATTAGGTAAATACAGGACTGCAGATACAGTATTTTCTGACAGACATGTAAAAGTCTTGAACCTTATTTACCTTCAATGAAAAAGCAACAAGTAGACTATGGGAAAGTTGGTGTTTTGTTTTGTTTTAAATGTGGAACAACAGTAAATGTGGAACAAAGTTATCTTTGCCTGTATAAAACAAATTATATCACAAAGACAGACACAAAAGTATATAGGGAGGGGAAAAAACAAGTTTTTCCAAAAATTAAGTTCTCGATTGCTTAAAAAAAAAAGCCACTGCATTGTAGCTTAAGTCATAGTTTGTAACTATATTTTTGAAAACTTCCTCAATCTATGCAACAAATGAACATAACTCTAAAATGAGAAGCATCCCTTTTTTCCCTATCAAAAAAATCCAATGTTAAGAAAACTCACCTTTTACTGCGGATAGGGTCTGATCTTTCAGAAATAATACCTTACTACCATGATAAACAGCTGCAGTGTTTATCAGTGAAGGTTCGTTTCAATTATTTTATTAAAAGCTCTAACCTCAGAGTCCCACCCACTCATGTTTGTTGCCTCCATTTCCTGCCTTTGCAGAAATTTCAAAGAAAAAATTACCACACTGCAGCACCAAACTTCTCAGCGCTGTGGCTTTTTGATACTAGTTAGTCTACCAACACTTCTAACAATAAGTTATTTTTTGATTAACTTTTAAGATACGTTGCGAAAAATTCCTGCAAATTTCTCCTGTATCACTAATTCCTTACAATATTCAAATAACTTTCTCGTGCCAGAGTGCAGCTGAGGAGATGGGAGGGGGGGAGTAAGCTGTAAAAAACTTTTGAAATGCTTTGATAAACTTTGAAATTCTGAATTCCGCTTTTGTCTGATCAGTCTGGATGCTTCTACTGCACCCCAGCACAGGGCATTGCTAGTTAACAGAGTAAACTATTTTCAGATTGAATTTTTGGTGTATCTGCAGAGACATTCCTAAGAAAGCTGGAAGAAGTCCTATCTGTCTGAGTAGGGACAGAGACCAAAAACTTTACCTGACCCCAAAATCAAGAACAGTCTTACAAGCTGCGAAACTACAACAAATGAAAAAAAAAAAAAAAGAGTAGCAGGGATGACATTACATAATGCAATTAAAAAAAGTCATGACACAAATTATATTAGCTCAGCTACAATACTCAAAAGCTTTCGAAGACAGAGTTTGTTTTGCACCCCACAGCTGAAGTGCTAAATTCTCACAAGAGCTGGGAAAGAAAGGGAGTATTGTTTGGGAATACAGGTGGGAATCTTTCAAATCATTTCTGTCCCATTAAGAAATACAACCTGGAGCCACAGCCTTACTTTGTATTTTGACAAGGAGTACAAGGAATGCATTTCTCAGCAAAACTGGTGACTACTGCTTCAGACCCAAAGACTGAAACTGTATACAAATCTGCAGATACACCACAAATGACATCTGCAGTTTAAAGCAACAGAGGAATTATTTAATTAACCTGAATAACTGCATGGTTGAAGCAAGACTGGATTTTCGGAAACAAAGATTGCAACTTAATGTTAGGGAGTTTGCAAATACAAATGACTGACTGAGATACTCACTCACTGTCATACGATGCACATAAACTACCTTCTCTCAGCTCCAGTACACACCATCAGAACTGATCAGAATTAGAATATTTTGCAAGGACCCTAAGAGACAATAGTGCTCTTTAAGAAACCTCTCATTTTATGACTTGATTGAACTTTTTTCACTTTTATTATCTACATTCACTTCTATTATGCTCCTAGGAGTTCTTATGGATTTTCTTGGGTTGTGAATATCCTGCAACAAATGAGGCCAAGAGAATAGCTTTAATGAAGATGGAAAAAAAAAAATCTAAACAACTGTGACAACGATCTTCTAAATGCTGAAGTTAGTGCTGCATGAAGAAAAGCAGGCTCCGGGGAGACCTTCTAGCAGCCTTCCAGTCCCTAAAGGGGGCCTACAAAAAAGCTGGAGATGGACTTTTGACAAGGGCATGTAGTGATAGGACAAGGGGTAATGGGTTCAAACTGAAAGAGGGTAGATTTAGATGAGATATAAGGACAAAATTCTTCACTAAGAGGATGGTGAGGCACGGGAGCAGGTTGCCCAGAGAAGTTGTGGATGCCCCATCCCTGGAAGTGTTCAAAGGCCAGGTTGGATGGGGCTTTGAGCAAGCTGGTCTAGTGGAAGGTGTCCCTGCCCATGGCAGAGGGGTTGGAACTAGCTGATCTTTAAGGTCCCTTCTGACCCAAACCATTCGATGATTCCATGATATGATTAAGAAAACAGCAACTACAAAATGCATCAAATTTATTACAGACTACCTCCTTCACAGTAATAGATTCCATTTTTTAAAATTAATTTTTAAATGTTTTTATTATTTGAAAAAAAAAAAATAATCCATGAATACTACTTCAGCTAATTTTAAAGTAAAATCCTGAGGACAAACAGCTAAGCCTGCTAATTGTAGGCTGCTTGTTTTATTCAAATGGCTGTTAAGAAATTTTATTTCCGTGTCTTGTGCTCTGTATCTACGTTCCACTCAGTATGCAAAGGCTAGATGATCATTACTTGTGGCAATCACCATTTCCCAACTTAGAACAAATAGATCACTCAACATCTCAATGTAACTATTGGTGTTATTTTCTTACAATGAAATGATTCAAAAGTTTGCTTAGATAGTACTAGCTCAAATAAGGCAGTTTCTAGACAGATATTGATGAGAAAACAGTGTAAATCTGGATATGTTTAGGGAAAAAAGTGAAAACTTTTTCTTTACTTGATCTTGAATAAATCTTCTGATGTGGTAATAATAAAAGCAGCAGTAATAATTTAAATTTTTTTATGTGTCCACTTAATTCTCAAGAAAGATCTGACTGTAATGCTAGCATGCTCCTGGTTTCATAGCAAAAGGCAACCAATACCTAGTAACCAAAACAAGCCCGCTGTGCTTCACAGCTTTAAAAAGCTGTTCAACAACATGATGACTTTGTCTGAGAAAGACACAATGAGAAAGAGAAAGGCAGGTTCCAGGAACAAAACCCACATTATACCTGTAAAACCTTAAAAAGCAAAATTTATCCTCTGTATGAATGCAAAAGGGCTACCATCTACCCAGTATTTCAACTTGAAATGTAAATGTTTAGAAGACAAGGAATTAAAGATAATGTTCTTGGATTAAGTTTCTTAAACCACATGGTATTCTAGAAATGCCTTACATTTCAAGTTTTTTCACCCTTGAAAATACTAAAAGTCTTTAAAATTGAAAATGCATTAATTGCACGCTGTGATGAGGACGACAGAGGAAGAAACAGATGAGCTATTAAAAGCCTTCTGAGGTGAATTTGTTACAATACACCATTAATTTCAGTTCACTGATGTACGCGTATATGCCTCAGACATTTATCGGTCATCAGCATTACTAAACAACTCAAAAGGTGACAATGAATGCTGTATTCCTTAATCTAAAAGCAATGGTGGAAAATAAAATTACTGAAGACAGAAGAGTCAAGTATTTTATTAACTAAAATAGCCGAAAAGACTTGAGAAAATATCACAGCAATTCTAGCCATGGCTTTCAATTTTACCTGGAGCATATATTACAAAATACAAGTGACCCCAGCACCACTTGTTCAGTTTTGACTCAAAGGGAAGAGTGCCATCTACTGAATAAGAGTTTCTAAAATGATAAATATACTTCTCAAAACCAAGTATTGGCTCTCGTCCACCCTACTTACTTGTGGGGAATTGCCAAGTTCATAGTGCAACAAGAAAAATATTTTTTAACCAATTCATAACTGTCATTTAAATAAATAAATAAAAATCAGTTGTCACAGTGTTGAGCCTTCTGAGTACTAAAAAAGTTGCCCCAGGTGAAAATCTAACCAGTCTCCCAAAGTAAATTAAATACAGTAAAAAATAATTCTACGGCACACAGAACAAATTAGTCTTATAAAAATCTACCTGTTGAAGAAACATGTCACAGCCCTCAAAATTTCTGCCCTCAAATCCTTCTAATATGGAGCTGGGTATCTACGGTGTGCCCAGCTAAAAACTCAAATTATTTTATATTGCACAGGGAGAAAGAAGGGGGCGGGCAAGAAATCAAGGCAGAATTCACCAATGCTCTGAAAACCAATGTTTGCAGGTACTTGAGAAAGGTTGCTGGGCTTGTTCCTAAGTCTGCAAGCTCTAAACTTGAACTCCAGAGTTCCTTAAGGGGTAACTATTCTAAAAGACATTCCCCATCTCAGTAAAAGTACAAGCATAAAAAAAAGCATGGAGCATGCTCCCTGCTCATAAGGATTCTTTCTATTAATGATCAGAGCAGACTACCAAACGGATGCAGCAGCAGTTTTACTTCTGAATACTGTATCATGATTTCTGAATGAAGAACTAAATCTGTGTCTTGACTGTTTTCTTGTAATCACTAAATCCCTCAGGAGTCTGAAACACAATTAAGTAATAGATTCTATGATTAGCCAACTACTCTGTGACAGAACACCTTCAGAAGCAGCTCACTCCCAGTCAAATTTTTCATAGCAAAATATCTCATTGGGACTACAGTGATAAAGCTGTTCTCACTAAGTCAGACATTCACAGTACCTCATTCTAAAGAAAATGAGTGTACAGTTGTAGGTTGTTATCAGGGATAAAACATACCCAATAACCCAATATTTTAATGGAATAGTTAAAGAGATCATTCTTTGCAATAAAGACAGCACAAAGAGGGTTAGTATATGGAACAACAAACTGCACAGATGGAAGGCAACGCTGAATTTTGAAAATATATAAAGGGGGAAATATTGAAGAATAGCCGCCTTAGCTTTTCCATCATAAGATTCTCCCCCATTTCTGGCTGCCCCAAAGATACACCCTTCCATATCAGAATTAAACTCCTTAATATGGTTAAGTCAAGCCACCAGCAACAATCAACAACAGTTGCTCTTTATTTTACATTTGTGCAAACAGAAAACAATGATCCCATAACATCTTGAAAGATACAAACAGAAGACTTACTGATCCTGTAGGAATGTAAACTGCTTACCTTGCAAATACCCTGTCTTTGTTTGCTCTTTCTTTACCATACTGCACAGACTGGACCTCTGTTCTCCCACTGGAAAACAAAACAAAACCAAACCACTAAATGCAACAAACTCAGGATAACAATTTCTTGCTTAAAATTGAATCATCTCAACAAAAAACCCCTAAATTCTATTTTCAGTCATGCTCAAGCAATTGCGCTAGCTTCAGGACAGTTTAACTTTAGACAGCATTTGGGTAAGCGTAGGTAGTCTTTCCCATTAGAGTCTAACTGTAACAAGGACCAATTAATTTTAGGCATAACAAAAAGCTTTCTCATCTCTTCCTTTTTGTTCTCCTCCAAAGCAATAAGAAAGTTCTGCTTGGAGCTCTGGATAACACTTAACACTATAATCTTTCCTGTTATAGCCACAATAAAAAGTCACAGCATCTCCTCCATACTCCTCTTAAACTATTACCTGAATTGCTAATAACTTAGTTGCTACTTAGTTCAGCAAAATATCATGAAGAAATTAGATGATAAGCACATCAGGATTGTATTCTTCTATGCAACTTGTCAAAACCAAGATTAGAACTTGGAACTTGCTGACTTTTCATGTAAGACCAGATGTCTTGTATCAAATCAAAGATCCTTTATAGTATTTCATAATTTCTGTTTTTTTTAAAAAAAAAAATCGCATTTTTTTTGAGTGTCTATCAACAGTTAAGAATTGGTGGCAAGATACTAGCAAAACAGCCACTTCCCCATTTATAACTTCATACCAAGGCAGAGAGTCAGAGGATACGTGTCCTAAAAGGATACCGATACTTACAACTCTGCTCCTTTCTGTCCCTTACAGGGACTTTTACACTATGAAATCAAAGACTAATTAGCTATTTTCACGTTCATATTACAGAACTACTGGATGTGTGAAGGCTGGAGAAACGGGCCAACTGGAATCTCATGAAATTCAGTGAAGGGAAACGCAAAGACCTGCACCTCGGGAGGAATAACCCCATGCACAGGCTGAGGGCCAACTGGCTGGAAAGCAGGTTTACTCAACACTGGTGAGACCACATCTGCAGTGCTGTGTCAAGTTCTAGGGTCCCCCAAGTCAAGCAAAGGGCCACAAAGACCATTAAAGGTCTGGAGCATCTGACATATGAGGAGAGGCTGAGAGAGCTGGGACTGTTCAGCCTCAGGAAGAGAAGGCTCAGGGGGATCAAATGAGTGCGTATAAATGCCTGAAGGGGTAAGTAAAAGACCCAGACGCTTCTCAAGGGAGCCCAGAGACAGGACAAGAAGGAACGGGCACAAACTGAAATATGAGATATCCTACTTAAACAGAGAGGGGGGGAAACAACAACAACAACAAACCCCACAAAACAAAAAAACATTTTTGCTGTAAAGGTGGTCAAACACTGGATCAGGTTGCTCAGAGGTGGTGCGGAGTCTCCATCCTTCGAGACATTCAAAACCTTGCTGGACAGAGTCCTAGGCAGCCTGCTATAGCAGACCCTGTTTGAATAGGGCACTGGACTAGACAAGTGTCCCGAGCTGCCTTCCAACTTCTGCCATGCTGCAATTCCAAGAAATCTTTCTTTTCAAATCTGCTGCCTGCTAACTTCCTGGAATTACAAATTTTTTAACTCTGACAAGCAGTAAGCTGTCTATATTTTTCTCTATTCCTTTCCAATAACTCTAACGTTGTATTTGCCTTTCTCTAACTGCTACTAATAATTGATTTAATGTTTTCAGAGAACTAACTACAAAGCGCTCCAAGACAGTAATAGCTTATTTATAATTGATGTTACTCCTCTTTTCTCTCCCGCAGTAGATTATTTTGCATGTTTGGACACAGAACTTGATCTGCCATTTTATTGCCTACTCACCCATCATTGCGACATACCACCGAAACTTTTTACAGTCAACTTCAGCTTTTACTACAAAAACCTGCATCACTTTAGTGGTAACTTCCCTTCGTTGTGAAGAAGGGACCGAGTTGTTTCCCAGCTGGTTAAAACAGTTGCTAGTATACAATAAAACTCTTGGCAGTTTAACTTCTGTAATGAGTATTTGGTGAGGAACACTATTAGAATCACTTTGAAAATCCAAGGACAGTGTACAGAAGTCAGAATTTCTCATCAGTAGACTTCTTGATTCCTCCTGCAAGTGCTGCTTTTTTTTTTAAAAAAAAAACCCAACTAACCAACAACACAACAGACTTGCTTTAAAATTTGCTGCATTAGAATCTTTTAGTCTAATGGAAATAATAGATTACGTAACACATTTAATAGTTCAACAATTCCATGTCTCTGATTTCCTTCAGAACTGGAGATAATTCCGTCTAGTCCTGGCAGTTTAGTATTTTAGAAGTTCATTTTAATCATAGAAATGTTGGCTAGAAGTCTCTAGTCCAATCCCCTGCTAACACTAGGTCATGTCTGGCCATGGCTTTGTCTAGCCAAGTTTTGAAAGCCTCCAAAAATAGAGATCCCACAACCTCTCTGGGTAGCTTGTTCCAGTAATGTACTATCCTCCTAGAAAAACAAAAAACCAAAAAGTTTTCCTAATGTCCAGCTAGAATCTTCAAGGTAAAATTTGTGGCCGTTGCCCCTTGTTCTATCACCCACCATTACCAGCACAAGTTTGGCTCCATCATTTCTGAAACTGCCCTTGAAGTAGTTTTAGGCTTGCTACTGAATTCCCCCTTGGCTTCCTCTTCACCAGATTAAACAAGCCCAGTGCCCTTAACCTCTCCTTGTGTGCCATGTTACTACTATTATGCTGCCTCTAAACAATCTCTCAAACTACTTGCAGAAATTCTAGCCTTTTGGCTGCTTCATTACCTTTAATGACCTTCTTCATTTTTGTGCAGTTTCCCTTTTCATCTTACATTAACATAAGTTGAATGTCATCATCAAAGAGCTATTCTGTAATAGTAACCACAATAATTCAAATTCAAAATCTTTACAGAAATGAAAAAGCTCCCTCAAATTCATTACACCAACATTGAACCAAGCCTCAAACACTGTTCAGGATCACAGAATGCTGCTTCTCAAATGGGTGCTGTGAATGCTGGTCAAAAAAACCAGATGGTATAAAAATTTAGCCACTGAATTACTTTCCTCTTTATATATTTATGCAATTCACAAGCGTAACAGAAATAGTCTGTTACTGTGTTTTCTAGCTTTTCATCATCTCTCTTTGTATGTCACAGACACTGCTGCCATTCTAGACAGATGATTAGTAGTAGCTCCATTATTCTCTACTTCAGGCACGATTTAAACCATCGGCATTCTGCATTACTTGCAGAGACAGTTAACTCGGTTACTTAACAGAGAATTTTTTTTTTTTTTATAAAAAGCATAAACCACTTTAAAAACCAACACTACCCACTCCATCATTAAAACAGAAATTATACTTGGGGATTATAGTTATTCCACAGTCATTCTTTGCACCTCCAAGCTTTTTGCCTATTATGTCAAGTTCATCCTTAAAAGTTATGGATTTTATTTCATCCTTATTTTCTAAACTTCTGGGTTTGGTGCAGAACATGTATGTCTTTTGTCTTCACCTAGTTGTCTATTTGTATGCATCTAGCCTAAGTGGGCTTTACTTGTACAAGCTTCTTTTCATTGATTTCTATTTGATCTTTATTTAGGTCTGTTTTGTTGCTGTTGCTGCACACAAGATCTGAGATCCATCAGTTTTCAAAAACACCAGGCCAAAGACTTTGAAGTTCTAATACAACATTTTTAAGATAAACATAATCCAGCAGGTAAGCAGGCAAAGAAATGCAGTCTGTGAGACAATCTCAGAGTACCAGCTCAATAACAACTGCTAATAATACAATAATTATATTTCCAAGATATCCTAGAAAATTACTGACAACATTAGAAACTTAGGTCAACAGGGGAGGGGAACAGTTGCAGGATTCAAAAGATACTTGAATTATGGCACCTTTTAATATAGATTCTAAATAATTCCCTATGTTTATTGATGAGTTGCCTGTTCTGTTATGTTCTTTCCCATATATTTCAAATCAGCACTTACCAGTACCGGAACTTGGAACCCAAAGTGAAATAATGTGCAAAAAAGTTCTTCTGAGGAGGGAGCGGTCTGTCCAAACGGAAGAACGTGTGATGCTCAACACAAGCTTTCCACAAATTCTTACATGCTCGGTAATTCACCATATTGAATCCCAGTAACGTTTCTCTAGATTCGTGCTAAAAATGAGAAAAATTTATTTAAGATAAAAATTATTCCCAGTTATTTTTGAAATTAAGATAAATACTGTTAGCTTTGGGTTGTTTGTTTTAAATTATGCTTTTTGAAGTGGTTCTCTAATTTTTCATTATGTATTATAAACCCTTTTAAAATACCTCCAAGTTTTCTTTAAAGGATTTTTTTTTTTTCCTTTTTTTTTTTTCAGATGAGCCTGCTCAAAAGTTAACGGTCTGTTTAGTAATATTGAAACAAGTCTAGATGGGAAGAAATGGTCCCAAAAGGTAGGACCCGAACTACATCAAAAAATTTCTGTGATGCCAGAACTCAAAAGCAACATGCCTCCCTGTTTCAAGATTACTACAGTTAAGACGAGGAATTGTCATGCACGCATGCCAATTAGAGATTGGGAAAACGTACTGATCTCAAGAGCAACTGATGTGCCTACTTCTAAATGATTAATTAGGTTCCTGGTAAAGGACGAAGCAAAATTGCAAAGCAAACTAAGCTATTCTGCCTGTTGAGGGAGCTTGATTACAACCTTTGTAGGTCAGAAAACATCATCAGCACTCTGCTTTTTCTTCACAGTACTAAATCCTCCCCAACATTTAGCACACCTTAACTGTTTTCACTTAGCAGTAAACTCCTTTTCCAAATTAAGCTTTTGCTGGTCTGCTCATCTTTAGATCTGTTGAGATACCGGGGCATAGACCTGCAACACTTCTCCCAGTGTTGTATTTGGGAAGTTGTGACTAACCGCCAAGCATGACACTGTATTTTCAGTCATGTGATGAATTTAGGGTAAAGAATAAAATGGATTTAAAAAGTAAACAGCAAATTCTGAGTATCTATTGATGAAATTAAAGAAATTATATGCAAGAAACTAAAACCTGGTATTTTACTTCAATTTACTAAAATTACTTGTATCTCTCATCTTAATTTCCAAGTATTGCCAACTGTTCCCTGTATTTTCTAAACATGTTAACAGAAGTACTTAAAAATTAAAAGTCACAAACAAGGTAACAGAAATTAAGCCCATTACCTATACAGTTAAAAAAGGCTTTACCAATCATGTAAATGTGCAATAATATAAACAACATACATTACTATTCTGCAAGACAGCAACTATGTAAAATTATGGACTGCCTCATCTGGATCCAGTAAAGGACAAACCAGCTAAGATTTTAGATTCCAACAAAAAGTTCTCATGATGTAGCAAATATTAATGGTCTGTCAGCCTTTTACGCTGTTGGAAAAGAGAATTTGACAAGTTATATGAGCTGATGGTCACACATTTTCATGTCACTCAAAGCATTATAATTATGGGTTGGGGGAAAAAAAAAATCCTGCTGTTTCCCCTAGTTTGTATTCCAGAGAACAATTCTCATGCCACCATCTGATCACTCGATCAGGCATGAAGCATGAAGGAGGAGCTGGTATCACATGATGAGAAGGAGCTGCAGCTAGATCAGCTTAATTGTAATGCGAAACAGCACTTTCACAGGAACTTGGTGTGTTAGAGCTTTAAAGGTACCTTAACAATAGTTCTATTCATAGCTTTTAAGGCTTTCATTGCAGTGCAGAGAGAACTGATTCTCAAACTCTACCCTTCATCTCAATTACAGCTAGGAATCAATCTTTAAGGTAAAGAAGTGTATAAGATAACGGCTCCTAAGCTCCATCCTTCTCCTATCCACCCTTCCAGGTTCTGTAATATCCAAACGTTAAGTTGGGCACTTGAAATTCATCTTGGCTGATGATTCTGGGGTACAAGCCCTGGTTCTACTGCTGTCTGGTAGCTGGATTTAGAATCTGATTGCCACTGCTTTCCCTGAAAATAGTAGGCTTGAATCAATGTGGGTTCAGCGTAAGACCCCCAAAGCAACATTTATAACGTCCACGGTACTTCAGAACAAAAGCACATAAAATAACAGGACGGTTATACTGCAGCCTATGAGAATGTTTTTATAGCACAAGGCTTCAGGAAGATGCTGAACGCTCTATGGCATGACAATGACATACAGGTATTCAGGGGGTTAGGTCTGTTGAGACAGTGTTAGAAGACTACCTCAGGGAGTCACAGTTGGATTCTGCTCTGAAATGACTGTCTTACTAATTGTGTCCATGGTTCCTATTAGAGAGAGGAACACAGTCTGCTTGCTATGGAGGGGGATAAGAGTGAAGCAGCTGGAATGCAATACCAGTGATGAGGCTCAGGGCCCAAGCGTAAAACTACAGGTAAGCCAAACACCACCATATAAGTTAATTTGAATCATAACCTTACAAATGCACACCATGTGGCAGGCTACCTATAGAATTCAAGAAGAAACACTGGAGGGATAGGACAAAGTAAAGCCTAAGTCATGTTTGTGGCTCCTTTTAATAAAAGGACAAAAAACAAACAAAAAAGGCAGAATGGATATTAGTGCCCCTCTCACATACAACAGCTCAGCCCTTGAACATTCACCTTGGGTGGGGACATTCATTCAAACCCACCTTTGCCTGATTTGAAACAGTGACTGCAGAGCAGATCTCTTGCTACTCAGGAGAGAAACTAGGCTGAAAAAATATTCTCTAGTGGGCCTCTCACTTTGTCTAAACAAAGAAAAATCCCAGAACAAAGTAAAAACTCCCTACCCCCATCTCTGAGACAGACAAGACGACTTGCGCTTTATAAGCAGCAGATGCTTCAGAGACTCAAGATATTCCACAAATAGCAGACAAAGTCTATGGAAGCTTAAATGTAACACAGATTGTGCCAACAGTATCTGCTCTTCACGCAAAAACCCAACAGCAGAAACTTGGATAGGATTAGGCAACAATCAACTAGGCATCTAATGAATGCCAGTGTTACTTAGGATCAACTATGTACTTGGGCATATAAGCCCATATATCACCTTGTTATTCTAGCCCAAGTTCTTTCTAGAAGTCAGTAAGAAGAAAAAATTCAAAGCACAAACTTCAGATACATAATCTCCAATTTAAAAAATTAAAAATTAAAAAAAATCATTTTGGCCACTCACTGAAACCAGGTTGCAGTCACGGACAAAACCTATGATATTGTTTTGTTACAGACTGAAGTAATTTTTCAGTGGACATCAGGGCTCTAAAAGAGCAAAAGAACATGCTGAACAGCTTATTTGGCGGTCGAAGAACCAAGACCACTAAAGTATGCTGGACAGCATTAAGAGTTTGATGCTGACTATTGACATCACAACAATCAAGGGTGCAACTCACTAAAACCAGAGCAGCTTAGGGAAACATCTAGAAAAATGAAACTACTGAATTATTCTCAAACATCTTCAAAGCATGTAAGGGAAGCAGCATATGGAACAGGTAGAATAAACAAAAATATGGTGAAAACAACTGTCATTGAAGTTATGGCTCAGGGGGCTTCTAATGTCAGATGAAGAAGTCATACATACAACATTCTTTTCCCCCCACAAAATCATAAAGAAACAATGGAAAGAAAATCTGCTCCAGTGGATGCCTGCTCCAGCTATGTAATTGTCAGAATACACAACCAGCTTCCATTCAAGATTACATTATGCTACCAGTGGGAAATGACATTAAACTGCTTCACCTGACTTCCTTTAAGTGATTTATTTAACCACAGATATAATCTATTAAAAGTTGGCAAATAATTCTTTACTTATGTTGATGCATCTAAGTAATGCCAAGTCAGGGAATAAATTTAATAGGTGATTAAAAGATAAGGCACTTGCACTTTTGAGGACAGTTGCAATTAAAAGCTCTCAACACTCATTAGCAGTATTTGAAAAATACCTGTTTAGGACTACTTAAAAGCATATGTAGCCTAGTTTGGAAAAAATAAAAACACTGGAAAATTCCTCTCCCAAGTCCACTAATTTAATATCGTATAGCATCTCAACTTTGCCTCCAAATAAACATGGTTACTCAGCTGTATGATTTGTCATATATTTAAATGCAACTTTGAAACACATCACCAGCGTACCATGAATGTATTTTCACTGCCATATCGTAAACCGGTGCTTTTAAATATACACTCAAAGCACTAGACCAGAGATATTTTACATACCAAATGTGCAATCACTGAGTCACTTCACCTAGTTTCTGCTGCCTAAGAGCAGCCATTTAGGCTCCCTTTATTGTTAATGGGAGTGAAAGCAAAAGTAAGCATACGCCATCAGAGAGCAACTTTATCCTAAAATGTACTTCCAGTTCATGCAAGATGTTTCACCCTTTGCATTTTTCTGGTTACTATGGAGGAAGTCTAATGATTAGCTTCGGTTAGCTAATTATAATGAAACAGAAAGTATGTTCTTTTAACCTAACTGAAGCTGAATATAGGTGAGATGAATCTTATCCTACCAGTCTACTCAGGGAAAGCAACTCTGGAAATAACAATTTTAATATTAGGTTTGATTAAAAAATTAGTTTAAGTATGCCTTCTTTGGAAGCCAAATTCAAGCTTTGATCTTAAGATATTCATGACTTGGAATGAATGAAAATTAAGTTCTTGCCATCAGTTTTCATCTGATACATAGAGTTTAAAGAAAACCAGTACGAGGCTTTTTAATTTGTTGGCTTGGATAAGATGTCTCAGAAGAGAAATTACATTAGTTACGTATACTACATTCTGGTACAAGTAGCAATATGCAGAGTACTAAAAAGCAACACAAAAACCAAGATGAGGAGGCTGTCTTTATATTATCTTCAATTATATGCAGAATTTTTTTCTGCACAAAATAGAGAAAACACTCAAGTACAGTACCCAGTCCAATTTTATATCTAGGTATCTCAATCTTCAAGGTCCTGAACTCTGCTACTACAGCCTTTTCCTCAAGTTCTGATTTAGGAAACAACTGCAGTTCACAATTTCTGAATTCCAAATAAAACTCCAAATTCTCATCTCAGATCTAAATACAACATTCCTGCAACTGTAATGGAAGTTACACACACTGGTATCAAGACAAAATTTGACCTCTGGGTTGTCAGAGACCAGTTTGCCTTTGAGAACTAGCCTATACCTCCTGCAGGGTATTAAGAAATACCCATGTCACCACGATGAAATATATCCCCCTCCCCCCCCCCCCCTTTTTGTATCATTAGCATTTTTCTGCTCATGTTGCATGATATCTGCTCACGTTGACAGATACTCCCATTTATTTCATGTAATAGGCAAAGTTCATTTCTTTCTACACATAATTACTCCAAAATCCTCTAACTTCTGTCATCTCACTTCTGAACTAATAGCTACTTAACACTGCTCCAAGTACACAGGTTAAACTTCTCATGCCAACTAATACACAATGAAGTGTCTGCATGTGGTCAGGTAGTTCCATTTGTGAAAACTGCAAACTCCTGGGCCTCATTTTAAAGGATCTGCTTTCAAGATATATAGTTTGACTCCTGTGTTCAGTACTAGTACTAGTCACCAGCCATTGGCCTGATCTGACGTAACAGGTGTTTTCTCCTTACATTTTTCTTGTTTAACCATATTGTCTCTAAATCTGGAATAGTCCTATAGTACTCAGGATGCATTTCTGCCTAGAACCCATCTTTTTTATCTAGTCAGTAAGTGCATTTCAGATTTTCAAATCCTTTCAGCTGTAAGAACTGCACAAAACCTTTTAACTAATCTGATGAGTTAATCACATAGTCATAGTTTTAATTAATTTCTCCATCCTTCCCCAGTGATATCTCTGTGATGGGTTTAAACTAATCTCTTGGAGGCATGGAGCAATCCATTTCTTGCTGAATTAAACGCACAGTGGTCCCGTGGTGCTTGACAGGGTAGCAAACACACACCACAAGCAGTGAAACATACACATTCTTCACAGAAAGCTTCGACTTTTTCCTCAACAAATTTAGAAGTAGGCATAAAAAATTACCATATGTAATTTAAAACTGCAAAGACATTCTTATCTCTTGTTTAAATATAAGTAATAAATCTAACTTATATTACTAAATCTGAATAATACAAATCAGCATGTTTTAATCAAACATTTACTTACAAGCATATATACAACTAAAGCAGCATTAAGCATTACCTTTAATTTTAATTTGGTTTCTTCTGAAACTTAAATTTAATACTGATTTACTTTCAACCTTTTCAACATTCATCTTATATAAGCAAGTTGCATTTCCTGCATACAAATGTAAAACTAAACGTATCTAAAATATAAGGCAAATCAAATGAAAAGAAGTCTTATAAAGTATTGTAATGGCCCATTTGAAAACTGAAACAGCCAGAATGTTGGTGAAATTGGACTTTTAGTTGCAGATAAAGGCAAAAATCAACATAATGTCCGTCAGTATAATGCAAACGTGCACTATGCAGAAATTTCATTGCTCTCATTTTTTGAGATGAAATTTAAGACAGTACTCACCAATTCTTTCCTAAGTTGAATAAAAAACTGTTTGCACTTAAAAGAAATTTTTACAATCTTCAACCTAAACGAAAAATAAAATCACAATATTTAAACACTTAGTATACTGAATCATGGTTAAAGGCTTAAATACACCTACTGAAAATATACTTTCTAGAGAGAACAGATTTCATTTCATTTCTACGAAATTTCCATAGACAAAAAATAAGATATCAAAGATTATATAAAATAGCTTGTATAATTTGAAATTTATGAGCCATATATTTAAGTTATCTATCAAATCCACTTGTTTCCATCCTAAACCCAAGGCAGTTGCTAATTTAAGTAACTTTTCCCAGTTCCAAAGTCCAAAGAGCTATTCTATCCCCAGGTCAATCCAACCAGATGTTCTCTTTTCTGAGACTGCTTTCATTATCCCTTAGAATATGAAAAAATACTTTGAACTTCACCTGATTCCTGAAAGACATTCTTTCTCTATGTTCTTACATGCCTTTAAATATAACCAGAACTTATTTTAGTAAAATAGCTAAGACAAGATATAAGCATGGAGATAAGGACTTGCAATCTTGGTATTTATAAAGTTAAAAAGAAAAACAACAAAAATTCACCATACTATGAGGAGGAAAACACATTTAAAATATCACACGACAGGGAAAAATCAGCTTACAGATCTTTTCATCTTGCAGGCTACCTATAAACATACGAGATGCTGACAGTAATTCCAGACAATTTTGGTTGGTCACTGCAATGCTAGTTATGCTAAATGGGAAAAGACAGCCCATATTTCCATCACAATCTAATTATATCCTTTTTAAAAGAAATGCAATAATAGGCTAGTTCACATCCTTTATTAAACATACAGGAATACTATTTTGGTCAAGAATAAAAGCAAGGTTACAATTGTAACAAGAAAAAATACAGCAACTTCTGTGACTTTGAAAAGGAACAACTGCTGTGATACTGCAAACTGTAGAACACTAAATTCAAATGCTCTCTCACCCAAAGGAGATTTGACTGACAATTGTCATGAAACTCAAAGCGAAAGAGAATCTAGATCACACAGTTAACTTGCTGGAAATTACACAGCAAACTCTTCAGGGGTTACAATCAACCCTTCACACAGCATGTTTATACAGAGCACCCTTACTAATCTGAACTGTCATCTCTGATGGTCCCTATATTTCAAGTTATTATATTGGCTTGGTAAAGCTACAAAAGAAAAAAAAAAAACACCCAAACCACCCCCCCAAAACAAACAAACAAAAAACCAACCAAACAAGAAACAAACCCAAAACACACCTCAGTGAAGACAGTGCTACATTTTTTGAGATAAACTTACTCATGAAGAATATACAGGGACCTCAATAGTGACTGGAATTACTACTTGCATATTAACCACCTTGTTGAATAAAAAAGCCTCTAGACTAGGAAGTATGAGAGGCAAAACATTAACAGACACCTAAGTTGGATATCTATATATAGAAATTATCTTCTTAACTAAATCAAATGGAGACATTTTTCTCCAGGGCATTATTTAGAGCAAGAACCTAACTTGCATGTACCAAATTGTTGTGAGAGTTTCTATGTCCAATAACATAAAGGGAGTCTGTGAATATTAGCCTTTAAATTATGCTTATTTAAATCTTTTCCCATGTCTTTTTTCTTTCCTAGCTTTGCCATTAGTTAAAAAAAAAAAAAAGCAGCAGCTATTACTTTATCCTGTATTTTTTTTTTTTCAATTCTTAACAAATTGTTGCCATTGAAGTTAGTTTCTCAAGGATTAGAAACTATAAAGCGGGCTACAACTTATCTACTGAAATCAAATTATTCCATTGGCAATGCAGCAATGTGACAGCAGCTCCTGTGACAAACAGTTGCTTAAGAATAACTAGGGATGGGTCCTAAATTTGCTGGATGGGATAGACACTAGTGATTAGAGCAGCCTGTATACGGAAAAAACAGAAACGAGTTTTATTAGACTATTTAGGATGCAGTTAACCAGAAGTATATTATGAGCAATATTCTAAAATTTTGGGGTACAGGGCAATTAAAAGAACATTTTAATATATACCTTTTCTAAAAACTGAACTGCACATATCTACAACATATCACGTTTGCTTAGCATGCCAAGAGAAAACATGAAAATAAATCAGAATTATTCCATTTATAAAAACATTCTACTACCTTTTACTCTTTTTTTTCCCTCTTCTGCTAAAGAAATTACTGCCTTTGGTGATTTACAGACTCAAGGAGAATGATAAGGATGAAAGCTATACACACTGTTTTTTAATCTCACCCCATAATTTAGGCAGGGTGAGGTCAGCTGCCTTTTAAACCTGAAACCATTTGGAACAGACTCAAAACTATAACATTAGACAGTAAGGTCTAACTCAACCCATAAAAGCCACCATTCAAGTACAAAGAAATGACTCAGCAAAGCTGAATCTCAGCTATTTTTGAAAAATACAGCTAATAAGAGAGAGTTCATATGCACTGCTAATACCCTGCTAGTCATTAAATAAGAATATCCATACTCAGCCAAAGCAAAAGGCATGTCTGCCTATGTTTCCTTTCTCTGACTGCTGGCAATGGTGCATATCCAAGGAAAAGGGTAAGAACAGGCAGGCATCAATAATATTTTCCTGGTATGATTTTCCAGTCTCCAGTCATCTCAGACATCCTAAACATAAGATATATCTTTCTAAATGAAGAGGTATTCAAAAGTCCCAGTCTAAAGTGAGGACTGTACTCAAACATGTGGAAGGAGTCTCATGATTTCAAGCCCTGGTTCTCAGTAAGGACTTTACCACCCCAACCCTTACCAGGAGGGTGATAAGGCAGGACACAAGCAATCCAGCAAATTTCTCAACCAAGACTTCTTTGACACAGGTTCTGGATCGGTCAGCTAGGGAAGATGCTCTTGGTAGCACAACTCACAAACAAGGCAGGATTGTCCAGATTTAGTTGTCAAAGACAAACTTGACTCCAGCAGCTGTGAGATGGCGAAGCTAAAGATCCTGAGGGAAGTGAGGAGGGATGCAGCAGATTAAACAACCCTGGAGTTCAGGAGAAGAAACTCCAGCTTGCTCAGAGCTCTGGTAGGCAAAACCCCTTGGAAGCTGCCTTTTGGGGCACAGGAACTGAGGAGAGGTGGCCAATCTTAAAGGACAATCTTCTCAATCCAGAACAATACTGATGTGCTAGAAAACATGCAAGCATGGGAGCAGGCTAACTTGGATGAATTCGGAACTGCTGACTGAGCTCAAACACAAAAGGAAGTGTACAGGATGTGGAAGCAGAATCAGAAGACCAAGGAGGAACACAGAAGTACTACCTCATGAGGTTTAACAAGGACAAGTGCAAGGTCCTGCACCTGGGTCAGGGCAACCCCCGGTATCAATACAGGCTGAAGGATGTAGGGATGGAGAGCAGCCCTGAGGAGAAGGACTTGGGGGTACTGGTGGATGAAAACCTGGACATGAGCCAACAATGTGCGCTTGCAGCCCAGAAGGCCAACCGTATCCTGGGCTGCATCCAAAGCAGCATGGCCAGCAGGTCGAGGGAGGTGATTCCGCCCCTCTGCTCCGCTCTGGTGAGACCCCACCTGGAGTACTGCGTCCAGTCCTGGAACCCCCAACACAAGAAGGACAGGGACCTGCTAGAGCGGGTCCAGAGGAGGGCCACAAAAATGATCAGAGGGAGGGAGCACCTTCTCCTATGAAGACAGGCTGAGAGAGTTGGGCTTGTTCAGCCTGGAGAAGAGAAGGCTCCAGGGAGACCTTATTGCAGCCTTTCGATACCTAAAGGGAGCTTATAGGAAAGATGGGAAGCAACTTTTTAGCAGGGCCTGTTGTGATAGGACAAAGGGTAATGGTTTTAAACTAAAGGAGGGGAGATTAAGACTAGATATAAGGAAGACCTTTTTTTACTATGAGGGTGGTGAAACACTGGAACAGGTTGCTCAGAGAGGTGGTAGATGCCCCATCCCTGGAAACATTCAAGGTCAGGCTGGATGGGGCTCTGGGCAACCTGATATAGTTGAGGATGTCCCTGCTCATTGCAGAAGGGTTGGACTAGATGACCTTTAAAGGTCCCTTCCAACCCAAACTATTCTATGATTCTACCTAGGCACTCAGGGATAAAATTAAGAAATCCAAAGCACAACTGCAGTTGCAACTGGCAATGGACGGGAAAGGTAACAAAGCTTTCCAGGAGCACATCGACCACAAAAGAGAGGCGAAGAAAAGCATGTCTCCACTGCTGAACAGGTGATCTAGTAACAAAGGAAAGGCTGAGGTACCCCACGCTCTTTTCCTTTGGTCTTCAAGGGCAAGATCTATTCCCCTACATTCCCAGGTCTCTGTGCATGGTAGCATAGTTTGGAGAAAAGAGGAATTACCCATAATACAGGAAGATCAAGTCAGGACACACTAGATAAAAGACGATCTCTCTTGTTTTGCCTTATTTCTGCCTTGTCTCCCTCCTGTTTCATTTCTCCCCATGATCATAAGGTTTGTAACATGCAATTTAGATATCATATGAAGAGGGAGAGGGCAAAGAGATTTTACTTGATTATTCTCTGAGCAATGCAGCTAAACCTTTATTTCTTCCCACATACATGCATGTCTATCCTCTCACTTGTCTCAAAGCTCAGCTGAGGAGTACTGAAAAAAGGATATCTAAACATTCACTGTAGCCATAAAGCACTGGGAAGACATTACACAGCTCCAGTTGCACAGGAGCAAGAGTAAGTGGAAGCAAGAAGAAAAAAGTATCAGTACTGGTGTCACTGGAGCAGCTGCATGACTACGGATAAAAAGGAAAGGTAATAGGTCTACTATTCAGCTATATTGTGAGAACTGACATTTAGATCCTTCTTCATAGCAAAAGAAAGACTGTAACAGGACGAAATGGGGGTGTGTGTTTTTTCTGGTAACGATCAATTATGTTAGTACTATAGTGTTCACAGGAAGAAATTAATATTCTTGATGTCAGCTGATACAGTTGAATACAAAGAACAACTGTTTAGGTAATTATACACACACAAAAACCACATTAAGAATTTAGATCAGCATCCCTGGCATGCAAACAATATGAAGCAGAGCACACAGAAACCTCTAGCTTCCAATAGGGACATGTAGCTTAATTATGACTTACATTGTACATACTCAGTAATTTACCAGTGTGTTTTATAGAACCTATTTCTACTATTACTGTTTTCCCCAAAATAACAGCAGTAAAAGCTGCCTGAATTAAAACCTTCCTGATTATTACAGCATTGCATTTATAAAGCAGCCTTAACCCAGAAATGGCTCTAATGCTTCAAAACTCTTATTAGATGAAGGATAACTTTCTTAGAACATGTCCCTATTATAAAGGCAGGTCTGACTGACTAGTACAGTAGTTCCAGACTTATCATTGCAAGATCCAGTTTTAATTTACCCAACCAACCATGCAGACTGAAAATTTACATGGCCTGTAATTGCCTCAGGCTTATTCTTCTTTGGATGCTTACAGGCAAAATGTTTACCATGTTCAATTGTATCTGGCTGTGGATAACACATCATAGCTTTGTTTTTTCTTTCTGTCCGAAAATCTACTAAAATTTGACCATTCACACTGTTTCTCAACATGGTGAGCCACAGAATACATAACATCCTACAACAAAATTTGAGACTAAGGTTAGCACCGAAAACCAGAATGTCTCAGAAATTCACTGATTTGCAGAAAAGATCAAGACTGTGATTAACATCTTGAAGCTCTGCAATGGAACTTACTAAGTGAAAAGAGGTCACTGATTATAGGTAATGGATCTTACCCTGTGCTAACAGAAAAAAACAAAAAACCAAGGATTTCAACTGCCCATATCAGCTTGAATTCACAGAAAAGTTTTTCTAGTTTCAATTGTGGTAATCAATTTAATCTGTTTATATGAAGATGGCAGACCAGCCAAGAACTTTAGAAAAGTCCAGTGCTGCATTGCCCAAGCACACACATCAGTAGCAAATGAAAAAGCAAAACTTTTCATCATTTTTCTAGAGCAAACAGCTTGTGTGCCTGGTAAACTAATGTCTATTATGATAATTCTATATGGCTGACTTCGCCCACTCAGAATGCTGTTATAGCATACTCAACAACATATGTAATAAGTAAGGCTGTCGAAGTGGATTCCAAGCAGGCAAAGGAAATCAGGGGAAGGTTACTTCCGAGGGAACTAAAAAAAGCATTGTGAAAGGTGACATAACTTCTCTACAGCACTACAGAAGTTATAGAGCGCCTCTATAGAGCACTATAGAAGTTATAGTGCAGAACAGGATTTCTCTTAGATCTTTCCCCTTCTTACATGAATAAGTAAGAACAGGATTCCAACTTAAGATGACTGATAACTAGAGTAACATATTTAATGAGGAGAACTCCATGTTTACAGAACAGCTTTAAAAACTATTTTAATTAAGAGGAGAAATAAAGGACAGCATTTTCTGCACTTTTTTGATCCTTATCATGAAAATATTTATCTATGGATGAAGAGATGACAATATCCTGAATGCTCCACCTCAGCTACGCTCAAGTGCCATACCTACATTAAATTTAACACGCACGGCGCAATTAAGTTTTATGTGACAAAACAGATAAGCACAATCACTTTCCAGGTTAATATTTTGAAGTTCAGTTGTCTCTTTAAAGACTGCGAGCTAGCCCATAACACTGGCCCTAGCTATATAGTTAATTAAACATAAAGTACGCTTACAAACTCCTGAAGAAAAAAATGTATTAAAATTCATTATAGTTTGCACCACAACCATTTAACAGCACAGCATGCAGAATAGGACAAAACCCCATCATAAAATTACTCACAGCACAGCATGAGATAAATCATTTCAACTTGATATGCTACAACTAAGTTTCAGTCTTTTTTAAAGCATGTGACACTGGTAGTGGTAAAAATATATTTTAAAATACCAAACAAAAACATTAGCTTAAACAGCTGTCCTTACCACTGAAAGGTGTTAATTCGTACTCTGTTCTTAAAAATTAGTATTCCACCTGACATCACTCCAATCATTATTTCATTGTTACTCTGATCCTTTAAAAGAAAAGAGAAAATTACTTGAAGAACAATATAAATATCTTTGAAACCTCATATATATTCATTCTCATCTCTCTCTCTCTCTAAATCCACAAATACCATAGTAAAATAGACCTCAATTAATATGGAAGGAAATGTGTTTTATTAAGACAAGTAAGAATTAAATTATTCATTCCTATTTAGGACAAGCCCAAATGTTTGCTCCGAGTTCTTTATAAGCTACCACAGAATTTTAAATTTCTTAAGTTGGATCTTCTATCTTCCACCAACTTTGAAGAAATACACAATATAGAGTATTCTAGCAGTTTATTACCAATAACAGCACTAATAGACTGGCTTGACGTTTGCTACACTAAAAGCAACCAGCAACTTAAATTCCTACCTGAAAGGAAATTGTAATCTCAGAACACAGAGAGGAGAGATTCTAAAACAAACAATATTGTAAGCATATTTAAACAGCACATTTTTCCTGAAATATCTTTACACTCTAATCAAACACCTGCCATAGATCTCTCAATATGTGTGCAACAACAGCAGGATACAGAGAACAGTGAAGGGGGGCACATTTCAAATTCTATTGCAAGTATCTCTAACCTTAGGGAGTAGGACAATATTTAAAAAAATAGAGGTGTCTTAGTAACTAAAAATAATTACATTCAGAGGCTTTGCAGAAATTGTAGCACTGTACTGGCAGGTTAAGACCATTTGAGTCAAGACCTTGAGCTACTTGCTTTACCAGATAAAACTGACACTATATCAAATTATAGTACGTTCACCTTACATTAGCAGTTCATATTATATAATGATAATGAATTAGAACCAAATTAAATATTTTTCAAAGCTGACAGATACTTAAATATCAAAAGCACATTCAACCAGTACATTTTTCTTATTCACCAGCAGCCAACTGAACTGGCATTCAGGCCAACAAGGCTCAACCTGAATAACACACGTATAACTAAGCCCAAATTTAAGCAAAGAAATACCCTTGCTAGAGTGAAATAGTGGCTATTGAAATCGGTAAATCACAGTTAGGCATCTAATAAGATAATATTATTTTCATATTTTTCTCTTGTAAGTAGCAGCCAGGAAAACTCACTAAAAATAAATATTTATTTTTCTATAAATCTCAGAGGAATCCATTTTTACATTACAATACCAGTTCATCCAAACTTACCCTTGCATAGTGCAATTCAACTCCATAAAGTTCTAAGGTACGTGCTGTATTGAGATAATTGAACTCTGCTTCTGCAGGAGACAACCCTCTGAAAGAAAGAAGCTAAATCAGAAACATTCTAACACAACTACCCACATCAGGCTCCCTAGTGAGCTCAAACAGAAAATCTGCATTCGTTTTACTCCTTCTACCCCCACCCTGAAATCTGAATTTCCTTTCTCACCATAAACATACTGTAACCCAAAAATTTTCACAGAAAAAAACTTGTGCTTCCACATAGACAAAGACTTGACAAGAGTCCACAACACAGCTTGCAAACGCACACGTTTTACTTCTAATGCACTGTATCATTTAAATGTCTGTGGAGCGCTAGAATCTGGAAATTACTTTTGCAGTCCTGTATTTTGTATTGATAACAGCAATTTCTCTCCAAGGCTCACCCTTAAAGTTTAAATTACCATCAACTCACTTTAATTTCTTTACCCTACCTAGCAGAATTTGCTAAGCCATTGACTGAAATGTAACATAACATTCAGTAGTTTCTAAAGCCAACAACATGCCCCAATTAAGCAAATGTTTTGTAAACAGAGCTTACATTTTATTAAATTTAACTGTACCAAAAAGCACTTAAGTTCTAAAATACCAAGGAACCATCACTGAAAAAGTACTACCATGTTACACACTGGGGAAAAAAAAAAAAAAATTTTCCATTGCTTCATCGCCTTTTCCTCTTTAGTAAAAGGTCACAGACTTGCACACAGGAAAGAGCAGATATTGAAGAAAAGGACTTTGTTACTTCTAAAGTAACTCTTGTTTACTGGTGAGAGCACCAAGAAAACAAAGCACAGAGAGAATGCACAGAGCATTCTCAAAGACTGAAAAAAACTCTTAAAGAAATTACATCCTGCTAAGTTAATATCCTATGTAATACACACAAATACCATTTTCAGTGTACCTTTAATGTTCATTTTTTCTCTTATTTTCCCTGTCATTCTGTCATAGATATTCTATCTGTGCAGAGTATCAATGGTACTTATTATACAGACAATCTACAAAAAAATCACATTAAACGTACTCTTAAAAAACCCAACAAAAAAACCTCAGAAACCTTTAAGACAAAATACTCATTTTTCATATAATAGCACAGCACCAGCAGTCAGGATTTGACAAAGTCAGTCAATATCTTCTGCTGTAAATCCTTACATGTGCTGCTGATGTAATTTTGCTATTTCTTTTTCAAAGTCTTGAGGCTGGCTAGGGATGAAAGAATAGTCTGAGAGGTAGCCTGGCAAGTTTTCTGAATGGTTGTAGTCTCCCAGCTCGGCTAAAATATTAAAAAGAGAGGTTATTGTTTATCACTGATGTACTTGGCATTGTGCAATGCCCCCAAATTCACAAGAGTCTGCTCCCACATACTTTATGATCTACAGCAAACAAAAACAGAGATGACATTTGAACTCCCCTTTTCCCTTTTGAATAAACAGTCGCATTCTCAGTGAATACCATGGAGATCATTTAAAGAGAGCTTTGAGTAGGTACTTAAGAAGGAAGTTTATAAAGTGTTTAATTTTTAATACACAAATTAATTCATAAATGCTGTCAGAAGGTATTTGATTTTTTCTTTTTTTATTTTACCTTAGCTTGCTTTCATATGATTACACCATATATATATATTTTTAACACTAAAACTGCTATTTCTTCATTAAAATCTGCAAAAACCACCAACTCATTCTGTACCGAGATATATTCAGAAGCATTAGAAAAATATTTTTTTGCACATTCAGTTGTACGTATGGGAAAAAAGTATACATACATACACCTACATTGAAACTACTTTACTTGAAACTACTGAAAAGTGCATTTACATAATTTCTAACACTTCCTTAAAATTACAAGAAATAAATTAAAATAACATTTATTGTCAGAATAAAAAACATACAAACAACATTTGCTAAAAATGCAGGCTTTGAGGCTTTCTAACTATAATCCAAAAAATTCCAGCTTTAAATATCTGCAATCCATGTAACAGATCTACACTGATACATAACTAACGCAACATGTGAAAACTTGAAAGTTCACAGCAACCCAGCACGACGTGGGGTCCTGGGCAGGCCTACTGACACTTTTATGGGGCATGGAAGAACTGACAAGAGGGATGAAGGCACTCACGGAGCAGGAGGATAAGCAAGGCAAGGGAAGGCAGGAAAGAAGCCTGGGGTACTTGCCTCGCCAGAAACAGATCCTATTTTAAATAATTTAAAAATTGGAAAATGGGACCAGGTTTCATAACAGAGTGCACGCCTTGCTAAAATCCACTACAGAGAATACAGGACTGTCTGAGATCTACGTCTGCTATTTACCTATATTTATAAAGAATCCCAAGAGCTAAACCCGGAGAGAATTTAGTAATAGGCATGCACAGAAAATCATTAGACAGAGGTCTGCACACTGAAGAGCTTAAGGGCAGTGGGATCTCATACATAAATGTAACCACAATGCACTGCACGTACCGACCACTTCTACAATATCTGAAAAATAAACGTATTGCATTCTTAAAAGCTTAAAATGTTATAAACTGCCTGCTTCATTACCAAATACTTCATCTCTTCTAAGGCAAATCCCTATGGCATGACAGCACTTGCAGTACATATCTATTTCCAAGTAGCTGGAGTTTGAGCATTTGGTTTAAGAGAAATCACTCTACTAATTGTTCTGGAAAAACTTATCAAACTATGCATAAAACATTACATTACCATTACTATATGTTTTTTCCCTGAAAAGATTAATATAGACACTATTTCTCTGATATGCACAAAGTATACATAGTACTAATTGTAGATATAAGTATCTTTAATAGCAGAAAAACACATGAATATAGATGGATGTATCAGGATTGCTTATAAAACTGAATTTCTGACAATCACAAATTTCAAGAACTAAGTGCTGAACAGTCTCTTGGCTGGTTGTTGTGGTTTTTTTTCCACTGAACGATTTAAATTTATGAAGGAAAACGGGGAGAGAGGAACAGGACTAAATCTCAGTCTTCAAGACTTATCTACTCACTAGATTGCTTAAAATTGACAACACGGGTATTGAACTTTTTGGCCAGATATGACCAGAATTCCCTTTTCCACACCCATTTGGAGGTTCACTGTATGGTATGTTAAAAATGTTTAAGTGTCTAAAAAATATGCTTTAGCATCATTCTCAAGAAAAAAACCCAACCCCACACTTCAGAATACAGAGAAATACAAGAGGGTTGTTTTGGGGATTTTTAACTGCATAGGTTTAAAGAAGGAAAGCAGAGAGCATTACCAGTATTTTCTCCATATCGAATTCAGCAAAACATGCGGGGGGAGAAAAACCAACCAACCATATTTCCTTAATCATGCGAAAAGTAGCATCATGTCCACAAACATCACAATATAATGCTATACAAACCACATTCTTTAGAAACTAATCAATACTGCTTTTTATATATTTCAGTACTAACATGTACATGAGTACTAATTATACTTACATTGAACAGCATAGGAAGCCAGAAGAGCAGCAGTATTATAAGGACAGGGCAATCTGTTTTGTTTTGGTTTTAAAATGAGAAATAAATAAAATTACATATTTCATATGAAATTTGGTTATTTTGAAAAGCCTAATCTTTCATAGTCTATGAACAAATTGGACAGATAATTATTATAAACACTTCTACTTGCATAAACAATTATTTATTTTAAATATATTTTTATTTTTGCAGGTAAAATCCCTCACCATTAACTTTTTCTCAACCAAAGTTGCATTTAATGTTTAACACAACAAAAATGTCTTACCTTCCAGTAAGAATGTCCTGCTTAATTTGCAAAAAATATTGGTACCTATTTAAAGAAACAAACAAAACCCACTATAATAAAAAATAAAATTATTTAATCATTTTTCATCAATTTAATGCATTTTGCTTTCAGTTAGTACAAAACTAAAACTTAGCATTTTGCATGCTATTTCTTAAACTCCCATAGGTAAGAAATTACACTGTGATTAGTAAAATAATAATACAACTTTGTAAATTAAACTAGTTACAGGCTATGAAGTTATATATTATATTTCACTAAAAGGCTGCAAATTTCACATTCTACTTCTTTATTTTCCAGTATTTATGTTGAACTTGGAGTTTAAAAAAAGGAAGAAGTGCCTTCATGATGAATGAGTGTGAACAACAGAACTATTCAATATGGCAACCAAAAGTTGAAGTTTGTATCTGTGTATGGAGGTTACCTTAGTAAGAATAATGTGTACTCCAGGTAGATAAAACTAATTTATTCTCACTGAGTATTTGATACTACTCTGTTTTCATTTAAATTAATTACTCTTACTATTTTGGAGTTACATTCTTAAATAAAAGTTGTGGATTCTATTATGTCAAACGCCTTCCTACTGACTTCCCTTGAACTTCTGAAGTTTTCTTTAATTATGATGTGAGAAAAGCTTGTTTTAGAAATTCTTCTAGTCTTCCCATGACCACTCTTTCAAGTCAGGAAGGAGATGGAAACAGCAAAAGGAACAGATGAACACTTTAAAACAAGAACTTCCCACCAAACAGTGGCAGCAGAAACACTATGACTTAAAAACCCCAAACAGACCTGAAACTGCAAACAGATTTCCCTCTAAATTACTTCCTTTGTTTCTTCAACAAAACCCAAATATTTTGTTAACATCTCAGAATGAATCTTTTGTTCATTCAATTTAGTTCCTTCATATTTCACTCAAAGGTTTTAGACAATTTCAAAGAAGTATAAATGTTTATACCAAGCGGCAAATCACACCTGCTATAAACCTCCACTGACACAGAGACTGAAGTGGGGTAACAAACAAGACTTACTGAGATGGCAGGATGTTAGCACAAGCTTAAACTTTCAGCAGAACCCCCTTATAACAGAGCATAAAAGCAGCTGTAGAATTTAGGCTTTAATGCCTTTTTATTTAAAAAAAAGGTTTCACTGAGTGGAAAATTTAAACATCATTCCTGCTTTCTTATAAATTTATTCTGTTTTAGGACCTCCTACACTATTATTATAAAAATCATCTGGTTTCCTTCTTGTAGTTCTGATTTGAAAGTAGAGAGTCAGCCATACCCATTCATTATAAACACTCACCAAAATTACTTATCAAAAACACCTAGTTCAAGTTTGACTGAAACCAAACATTAAATGTTTCCCAATATTAACTTGCGCTAAGAAATTAAAAATAAAATATATCATTTTATTACACATAATATGACTTCTCATAATTGTGTAGTCTTCAGAAAGTGGATTAACTACCACTTCAAAGACTTCCACAAACATTTACAAATACAGACACAGAAATCCAATCATTTACAAGCTAAATATAGTGGAAAGGTAAAACATTCCATGTTTGAAAGAAAATGAGGGAAAACACTTGCAAATTGACAAGCAAAGATGTTAGCCCATGTGCTCAACTCCTACAAAACCGTCTAGAGGTTCTTTAACCGACCAGAATGGCAAGAAGCTTAGTTTAAGGTATTAACTTCAAGCAGTTAAAACTGTTAGCCAGGCTTTAGAGACCTCAAAATACTTTTTTGTTTTCCACCTTAAAATGCATATTGAAACCAAAAAAGAGACAGATAAAGCAAAATTTCTTTACCTGTTAAAAAAAGCAATAAATGACAAGTTAAATTTATATGCTAAAAGGATATGCTTCACATGCATAACTTGAGCATCTCTTCACAAATATATGGAACAAATCAATTTTTCCTATTTTTCCTGTTAACATTTATGGCTGCAAAAATGTAGGACAAAAACATTCTGTATGTGCAGCTGCACCTTCATTTTATTTTACTTTTTTTGGTGTAATGCTTTATTAGAAATATTCCATGGTACTTAAGGGACCTCACAACTAAGGAGCACCAAGCAGAGTTCATTTGCTATCCACTGTTTTCAGCAAACAGTGAAGTTAATGGCTTGTTAGCCAACCACCCCAGTTTGAACACTGAAGCCTCACACATTATTGAGCAAAATGGGAAATCAATAGAAGCTTTAGCAATGTAGATCTGAAAAAGTGTGCACAACAAATTCAGCTAAAACAATGAAGGCAGCTTGGACCCGATGATCTCGGAGGTCTCTTCCAACCAGAACAATTCTATGATTCTGTGATTCTATGATTGCATTACAATGTTTTTATCTTCCTTATCTAGATATATCTAGAAAAGGGTAAGACAGAATTACTGCTAACTGGAGCCACCGTTAATAACCGTCTTTCTGCCATGAGTAGAACTAATGAAGCTTCATTTCCTACCAAGCCAAGTTCCTAAAGCTAAACTCTCCAACATAAGGTGTGCTCCCACTGACCTTTCCTGACCTGGGGCACTCACAACGTGCCTCCCTCACACAAATTCGCAGAGGTCCAATAAGACACAAGCTTCACTGAACCTTTCCCTGACGTCTATTCATACTGCCTCATATGTCAATTCATTCCTCTGTTTTAATGAAATTTATAAAAACTGAGCATCTTTGAAAAGCCTCAGCTTGAGCTCGAATTGTCAGAAGCTTGTGCTTTGTTTCTTTTCTTTTTTTAAGAGGGGAATACCGATTACATGAAAGGACCCCGTATTTGTGACATGGCATCCTAACTTCACTCCAAAATACCCACAGATAACTGCTCTCTCTTTATAATAATTCCAAATACAAACGAGTTTTCTCAGGGGCAATTAGGCCTATTAGCAAAAAAGGCAGAGCTGACCTAGATACAGCAATTGTACATTATTTCTCATCTAAAAGGATGCTGTACTTATAGCTTTGTATTTACAGCATAACATTTAAAGTAAACAGTTCTCTCTTTTCTTTACTGTTTACTTCTTATTGACCAACATTTACTGTTTTTTCCATCTCCTTAGGAATATTACATATTGTCCTTTAATGCAAATAACATATTTTTCATTATTCTGATGTAGTAAATTGCCAAATTTTCCTAGAGGAAATATTTCAATAAAACAAAGCCTGATCCAGGATCTCTGGGACTCATTTTAGTAAATTCTGTCTGCATAGATGTGTGTAAAATTTTGTCCAAAATATGACAAATCAAAAGAAATTATAAACAAATGTAGGCTCAAATTTTCACAGTTTTGGTACTTAGGTTTCTAAAGCTATCCTTAATAATTTAGATATTGTTTTTTGAACAGGGCTGACCTGTTTTCAGAATGGTTGACATCCAAAAATTCCAATCTGTCAAATCATGCCACTTATCTAAAGGACCAGAACTAATTAAGAATACTGAAAATTTGAGGCATTTCTTCAGGGACTAATTGCAACTCACAAGCCTCCTATCTTGATTCACACTGAGCATTTTCTTCAACAGACTTCAACACATTGCTATCAAAATAAGCTTACATGCTTCAAGCTAGGACTACAACCATACAAACAGAGATTAATTTTATTAGTGCCAAGCAGAAAATTGGGGGGTAGAGGGCGGGGGGCAGAAATCAAGAAAAAAAAAAAATGCAGAAAGCTCAGGAATTTTTTAATCACAAAGGACAACACAAGTAAGGATAAAATTAAATTTGTACTCATTGGTGAATAGTGGGATTAAGTTTTTCATCTCTTCTCTATTTCCCCTTTTCTGTTTCTACTTGGTAGTATTTTCTTCATGTAGTTACTTCACTTTGCATATAAATTTCTAAATTTATTCACAGAGACTTTTTGTTATATTGATTTGGTGCAACTGCATAGTTCATATCTGTAATTATTAGGCAAAAATTAGAAGCTTGCACATATGACAAAAATGATTTAAAAGAAAACTTCCATGTTATACCTTAAAAAAATTAATGATCGTTTCCCCCTTAAACAAACGCCTTCTAGAAAAATGTTTTATTCATAAATTAACTAGACCTACCTTGTATATTCTTCTTGGAGCTTGTTTGGGTCACTTACAAAAAACTTAACTCTGAAGTTCAAACTGTGAGGAGATCCTCCTATGGTCAAGAAAAGTTATTTCTAATTAATCAGGGTACCCCGGAAAAACAGCATAATAATGATATACGAATTGACCAAATACATACATGTACTCACTTTTTAATTGTTTCCTGATAGGTTTGTTTGGATCCAGCCACCTCTGGAAAAAGACAAATTATAACACCAACTTCAGAGAAACAAAACAGTACAAATTATAGCCTTATGCATCAAGAAACTGTTGCTTTTCTATTACTTTTTACTTGGTCTTTTACCAAAATGTCTTACTGGCATACAAAGTCTTGTTACTGATTCTGGAAAGACACCAACATTATCATCAACAGTTGCTATGGCTGTTCTTTCCCTGAGATTAACCTCTGTTGTCCAGATATCTGTCTCTTACAGTGCTAATTCAACTTTGACTTTGGTTCTATGATGGTCCTGTGAGCCCAAGAGAGGTTAGAACTCAATTATGGTGTGTTTAACAATCTTCAGCTACTCTTTAAACTGATTATCTATCTAAGGTGAACTAACTGTGACAGTGAAGAGCTATAAGCAGGCTAATTTACCCAACTCAGAAGTTAATTTGCTTAAACTAGTTCCAGTATTTTTGACTCTACGTTTTGCAGGTCTGACACATCCAGGGAGCGATCCCACTAGCTCAGAGATTCTCTTCGAATTGTCAGCTTAAGTGTCACCTCTGGTAAACCGCTAATGGGATGTTGGAAACCAGAGGCTCAGCACGCAGCCTACTGGATTAAGGACTACAGAACAATTTCACCAAACAGTGCCCAATCTTGATCGTCTCTACAGGAGAATGCTGCTGTGGGGAAGTACAGACAGATCCTTATAAAAATCAAGGCTGTAAATTTCAGATAGAAGTATGGTTCTCTGGAAAGCCCGACAAGTTATTTAAACCACTCCCCACCAGCAACCCAGCAGACTTTGAATATACCAATGTAGTTCAGTTAACTCATAAGCCTATCTTTGTTATAAATACTGCTCAATTCTTCATCCTGCCTTGCAATGCAAGCCCACAAACCCCAGGAAAGGGTTATATGGTCACTGTTCCTATGAAGTGACAGAGATCTAACCCTGTACGGCATGTAACTACATTGTAACATTTATCACAGGGCTTTTTTTTTTTTTTCATGCGAGGGAGGAGGAAGCAAACACACAGAAGTACCTGAGCTATCTGACACACACTATGGATCTCAAGTTAGTTGAGTCATTTTATTCATCGGGAATAACAAATAATGTTGACTACATCCAAATGCTGTAGCCTTGTAGTAGATGACTTAACAGGAACTAAATAGGTGGTTTGATACATTTTAAAGAGTGGGATTATGTCAAACAACCTCACACAGGATCAATTAACTTTTAAGACTAAACATAAAGGCTTAAGAAAGGCCTCTCCAGCCAGGGATACACATGAATTTTAGATAAGAATCTTTCAAAACATGGTGAAAGATACTTGAGTATCTTTAAGCTAGGGGGTATGATCCAATATATCTGATAAATGCACAGATCTGACTGATGATCCTTGGAACTGGGGGGTGGGGGGTGGGAAGTGGGAAGTACTGTTTGAGATTACAGTTCATCCAGAAAACCTGGAATTGAAATGCCTAGCAGAAAAGCTTGCACTACATTTCCTTCTGGTTGTAAAGATCAATTTGGTATGTACTAGCATAGTTCAAACCACAGCAGAGTAACATTTTTTTTAACCCTATTTAGCAGGCAATATCCATGCTTTCAAGTGATATCATTGGATCCAAATGCAAAAGGTGATTTTCTCTCTGGGAAACTGCAGAGGGTTAAACCACTAAATATTGTAAAGAAGCTGAAGTTGGCAGGATTTAGGCAAAAGTACCAGAACTTTATGAATCAAAGTGCTGCTAGCAAGACATTATCCCATTTACACCCCAGTAAGTCTGAGAGGCAGGTAGATTTGGGGATCCATGAAGTTTGTTCCCCAATCCCTCGGAGAGTCATTTCTGTACTCTCCCCTCCCCTAGCAATGATCCCTGCCTCGCTCCCTCCTGCTAAGGACGCTCCAGCACCCACACTACCAGTATTCGCTGCACCCTCTCTCCCACTGTGCACCAATACCCCCTTCTCAGCATTGCTGCAGGCACCCACAGCCCAAGACCTTTGCCAAATACGCCACTCCAGCTGTACGTAGCATCAATGCTTTCTTGCATTGACTTTTACTGTGACATTAATACTATACAAAAACATAAAGCTTGTACAGTTTATGAAATCCACGTTTAGGCACAATGATAGAGGCTTCACACTCAATTAGCAGAATCCCCTTTTCCCCATCACCCTTATCTCCTGTCATATTGACTGTATCTTAGTAATATTCTGCTGTGTTATGTCACAAGTAACTAGAATATTTGTCAATCCAATCTGGTTTCTTTGTCCAAATGAACCGAGTGTAAAAGTAAACTGATATCAAAAACTGAAATTAGTCAAATCCATAAATTCTTCACGCTTACATAACTAATATTGGTAACATTTCTATTTAGCTATGACACATTGTTTTCATGGCAACTTGATATGTGTTGAAAAGCCAAAATATTTAGAAGTCAAAGAATACTGAACCTTTAAAGCATGTGCTTATGTCAAATAGCTGTAAAGTCATTCTTCTTTCAGACTAACTCTTAACCAGATCCTTCTATTACAGTGTTGTGTTCAGCTGCTTCCAGATAGATAAACTAAAAAAGAGATCTTAGAGGTCTAAGCTTTGGAAAGCCAGATAAATGAGAATGAGAAACACTACAAATTTCTGAATGTTGAATAAAATATTGAGTGATATTCAATTAAATACTTCTTAAACAAAGCTGAAGAATAATTCAGCTTTTTCTACAGCATGCCTATGTCTTTTCAGCCTGGAAACAAAGTTTAGAATAAAAAGATTAAATGAGGCCAACCTGGCAATGTCTTAACAGAACTATCCACAAAGTTACAAAAGAAAACTTTGTTAAATATCGACAACTGTGCTATATAGCTTTATTCATATTAATAATCTTAATGTTACCAGAATTTAGAAAAATAATATAATTAAGATAATTTGCTCTAGAGAAGAAAGAAATGTGGAAGTAGTTCACTATTCAGGCAGAGGAAAAATTATGGCTGTATTGTGACTTCTTTCTTCCTCTTCTACATTAAAAAAGACATTAAAAATAAGTAAAAAGAAAAAAACCCCAACCTTTTAGAAGGAATACTTTTTTAATCTTAATATTTAGAACAGTCACTCTTGATGGTAAAACAAAAGTAGACGAAATCTGCACTTACCAAAGAAAGTTGCACTATCTTCTGAAATTCACCTTAGTTACTGAATGATTAACACTTTACAGTGTCACCTATCTCTATACATCACATTCTGCACATTTTGTGAACAAAAATTACTTTTGACACACAAGCTGGGAGATAAATTTAGACCCCATCACTGTGACACACATATAATGGGAATTAGGTAAAGAACTGTATTACAAGGAGTAATACTTAGTTAAATTGCACTTTAAAACAAGTATTGAACATTTGATACCTATAAAAGAAAGTACTCAAGAAGTATTCTTCAAACAATCATGATCTCAGCAGTACAGCTATAACTATGACAGCCACTGAACATCACAGCTGGATCTATTAGTTTCTAGTGGTGATTTACAAAGTTTCAGTCCTATGGAATTTCCCTTCAATTAAAGCACATGAACTACTATAAACACTCATTTTCAAAGGAGTCCCTTCTTTTTTCTGTTAAGGTGATGAGCTGATGGCCTTTGTCAGATAGTGGATGATATGAAGCACTATTTAAAAGACCTACCAGGTACCTGGACTAGAAACAAAAACACCAGACCGGACAAATAAAAAAAAAATAGTAATAAAAAAACCAGCTACTATTTCTTATCCCAACTGACAATGATCATGCAGTCTAGTAAACAGATATAATAAAACAAGTGATATCCTTTTAAGGTACTATTTCATAAGCACAGATCTCAGTATTTTACTCCAAACTTGTAACTATCAACATTTAGTTTTATCATAATTACAAGGTGGTACTGACCCACTCGGGTGACACAGTTGGAGAAGATGGCACAATATTGCAATGGCTTCTATTTACTTCGCTTTACAATGACACAGAGCACAGTGATGAACATGATTATGATTTATAAAATCGTATTTATAAAACAGAGTCAACTTACAGGGTTATCAGTAGATTCATCAGCCAACTGTAAACCAAAATAATCTCTCTCTGTCAAATCGAGATGCTTGAAGACTACATCCAATAGAACTTGTCCCTGATCATGTTTCTGCAGAGAACAAATACATATATTGTTTAATGAACAAATATACAGTTGGACACACAGACGTCAGGCAGGCAGAGCACATACACATTCTTTCAGATGTGCTATAGCAGCCTAAATTTTAAATATCACGAAGCGTATCCCAGGAGCACTATTTTTAAATGAGCTTCATCTCTCTTTTTGAAACATATGTAAGGAATTATTTTTCCTCTTTGTCATTTTCTGACACTAAGAATTTCTCACTTCTCAGCTAGCTACATGATTATTCCTGAAAGCCATTCATTAGCCAAATTTGATATTTAAAAGGAGTACTGAAAAAAGAAAAGAAAAAAAAAAAGGCTAGGATTTGACAAAGAACTTTGTAGCCTTGTTTGGGTCACTGAATTTAAAAGTACAGGTCTGAACAAGTTATTCTTATTTTATCTGAAAATCTATTCCTGAATCTAAATGAACCAGCATATTTAAAATGTTTCCAAAGTTAAATGGCATAGACAGCCGAAGCAGCCAAATATCTGTGTCATTTATATGCATTCTCTCAAAGATACTACTTCACTCTAAATGAACTAATTCAAATGAACTGAGTAACAGTAACATTGCTTTTCAGAGACAAGTGAACAAACTTGATTTCTACTACAGCGACAAATCTTACCCTCAAAATGATACAAAACAAATCTGTAGTTGTTGGTAACTAGCAATTTTTTGCCTAACCTGAAAATACTGCCAAAACAGTAATTGAGACACTGAGTGTGCCATTATGACAGGACTCAATAAATACATTTGGTGAAATCTGAAGGGAGTTTCCCAAAGAAGTTAAAGTGTCATAGCTTCTTGAAGTACAAAAGATGAGGAAAAATTCTGCAGGAATAACTGTCAAACAAAAAAAATTATGAAAGAGATGATTGATACATTTTCCACCCAGATTTTTTACTTCTCTGGCACCAAGTAAGCTTCTAATAATCTTCTAGGCACCAAGTATTATTGATGCTACAGTGAATTTGATACATCTTGCCTTGTTTATTGTAGGCAATAAGATATTTTTAAAGTTTTAGAACAAAAAACCTGCTGTTCTGCTCCCAAATGACCTCACTTCTCATAGAGATTATACAACAGTTTACTTTTACAGCTGTTAAAACAGAAGTATGTAACTAAAAGGTCAAAAGGAGGTTGCAAGAATTTCATTAATATCCATATACGAGAAAAATCTACAAATCACATTCAGACATTTGTTAACATCTAAGAGCATCCCACCAAAACTCATTTTTTTGTTCAGCTGAATTTACACTGAAGTTGATTAAACTGTCAAAACCACTTATTGGTGGCTAAAAACTCCAAGAAGCTTGATAATTTATTTCATAATAATAAAAAAATTAGAAAATAGTTATCAACAAATTATGCTTGAAATGATCCCAGCAGGACAATCTTAACCATAGCTCTGTGTATTTAAGTTGAAATTACATAAGGTATATATTTCAGGTCCCATATAAATATGGCTAAGTTAAAGTGATCTAAGAATTGCTATATTTACTTTGAAAGAAGATCTTATTTTTTTTTAAAAAATCATACAGACAAAATTTCTTGCTTCTTGGCATTTTTCCCCATGTAGATTTAAATCAGAACTCAAACTAAGAACTTGTGACAGTAACTATCAGAAAATGGGAGACATTTGGAACTCAAGTTTAGGCTCACATTTACCACAGCTGACATGTTACTTCAAATAATATGCTGGTATCAATTTTGTAGCTTTTTTCCAATCTAAACCTGAGAATTTATACTGTTTCTTAAATATCTGAATAGATGTTTCCTAATGAAAAAGCTTAGAACTTGCTGATCAGTTTGAATTTAGTAATACAGAACGTCATTTCATGACCGCAAGGAAGGTATTTCTCCTGCAACAGAGCAGCAAATTTGGTAAGAGAAGACTAGTTTCAACACGAAGCTTTTGTTTTGATCACAATGTTTTACTCTCAGTGCAAAATAAAGATAAGCGTCTAGTAAAACCAGACCCCAGTTTAACCCATCTCTGATGTTTATATAATGATGTTGCAGCTTGCCAGAGCCGGTGAAGGTCACAATCCTGCTTGTTGTGAGATGTCCAAAATATTTGTAATACTATCATAACCATTGAATAGCTGCTATAAATTATAAAAATTATGATAACAAGTTTCTACTTTTGACTTTTTCCTTTTTTTTTAATAAAAAAAGCAAACCCAATAAATGTGGATTAGCATAAAAAGAAACTTGCTTTATTCCCACAAAGTTAAACATTAATATTTCCTCTTAAAACAGGGAATAATGGAAAAATATATGAAAAATGGGAGCTAACAGAAAACTGTGGTAGCTAGATACAAAACATTTCAACATTTTTTCTGAATTGGACTATTAGAATGTTGTGTGAACTTCTTGTTAGTCATTGCTGGAGTCAAAATGTCTAATAAATTTTGCCCTTTCAGAACAAATTTGACATCAACACTAGACATCAATATATTAACTGCACTTCATGAAGCATCTGTCATCTAGTGGCTAACATCTAGTACCATTAGATAGATACACATTAATTCCTAATCACAAAATGATTGTTAGCTCTTCACGAACACCCATGTTCAAAAATTTAGGAAAACATTTGCGATTACCTAGGTTTAATGCCTGCTTACCAACTACCACCATCTTCCCAATTTATATTACTGACATTCTGGTTTTGTTGCTGGCCTACAGAACTAGCTGCATCTACACCAAACACCAGGAGATACTGCTGCCGTGTCAGTCCAAACAAATTCGGACTTCTGATGACAGAGGAATGGGATGACAGGTCCCAGGCTTTCGTGGGGGGCGGGGGTCAGATGGCTCTGCTGCTCACAGGTCCCTGGGAGGCTGCCCTGTTCCTTCACTAATGACAGCACTGGAACCTCTCCTCTCGCAGCTCACCGCAATACTTGTGTTGCAAATCAAGTAAGCGCATCCTCAAACAGCCAGCGCTGCACTTTCACTCTACAGCTTACATTAGCTTTGCAAAAAGTTATCTTGCTTTTAAAAAAAGTTTCCAAGCAGGCTATTATTTTTCTGGTCAAAGAAAAAAAGGAAGCAACTAAGTAATGCTGAAGATTAAGTTATTGAAAATTTTCACTTCTAAAATTACAGGGGGGTTGGCGTGGGGATTTTTTGTTTTGGTTTGGGTTATTTTACATATTTTAGATTTTACTCCCATTAGACTGTAAATTCACTAAGTTTGAGGAGAATTCTGAGATAATAAAGGCTCCAAATTGAAACATTTGTCCATGACTGCTAACCCACTAGCCTTGCTCGCAGAACAACTCATCCCATCTACCTTGACTGAGTTTTCCCTCAAGTTTAGTGTGACTTCCGTATCTATGTACTGGCTTTCAGGGAATACAATTAAGTCAGCCTGCACAGAAAAGATACAATTTGAGGTATTTAAACAATTAATCAAAACCAATTAAAGCAATTTGATCTTGAAGAAGCGGGTTTACGGAATGCCAGTCAGCCTCACTTCTTCCAGCTACACATCCTATGAAGTATGCTTTTCAGGGTTGAAGTAGGAGTTCTTAATTTGCTAAGCAGAGCATTTTATAGAAAGGATTTCTACTCTTCAAACATATGCACAGGTTAGTTCCAACTGATTCTTCTGCCTGCAACCAAAATAACCTTTGTCTAGCTACAATCCACAGGGAATATTTGATTTGATTTGTTATGCTCTATACAAGGTAAAGTTTATCACAAAGAACATCTATTTTGCAGATCAATGGAAAATGCTGGTTGAAATGTGAACTTAGAACATGTCACATAAATTGTCAAGACACATTGTCTGTGATCAGTACTTTGCTGTTGGAGAAGAAATAGCACTTGAGTACATTTTTATTAATACAACACTGCATACTCCAGATGATTAAGCTTTACAATCATTAGCATACAGAATACCTATAGCAATCACCAGGAGACAAAAAAACCTTGCTAATTTATTTGATGTTATCTTTGTTCTTCCTATTTTGAAAACAATTCCATAAATATTTATTGCCAAGTATTGTGTCAGCCACAATAAAGTAAAACACAGCTATAAACTCTGGAAACCTGTATACCTTGTAGGTTAGCATACATTTGCTATGATTGAATACTTTATTACTCCCTATTTTTGAAAAAACAGATTGAGGCTAAGACCTGAGATCAAAATGTTGAGCACCGAGGAACTTTTTATTCCCTAAACTCAGTTTTAATAGACAAACTTGCAGGCTGATCTGTATAAGCAGTAAAGCGTGATCCATGAAACTAAAATATTTAGTACACTAGGGAGGTGGCAAGAACATATTACATAAATCCTCAAATGTCTATTCTGTCTCTCCCAAGAAAAATTTATAACTGGCGATTCTACTCTAGACAGGCACTAGCACGCTCTAACAACAGACAGCTTTTGAACACCTAGATCAAAAAGAAGCATAATCTCCCATACCTATTGTACAACAATTATTCCTTATTTTAGCCAACTCTTATAAACAAACAAAAAAACTGCAAGACAGATATTTTAATGGAAAGCTCATGCACCTGAAAGCAAAGACCACAGCAGTTACAATTTCTTGTGCACTTTTAATGCTTTGTCTCCAACTAAATTCCAAAGATACTGCTTTTTGGCAGGCAGTATAGACCAGGAAACGGTTAGCAGGGATGAGAAGATAAGAGATACAGAAGAGCAGTGGAATATTGTAGAGAAAAAGGATATAGGAGAAATTATCCCAGAAAGGAAACGAGGCTTGGTGTTGCTAAGTTACGGTCTTTGCTTGTCCCTCTGCCAGCTCCATCATCTAAAATTCTCACCCTTAACTACTCAGAAGTCCCAAAAAGTTAAATAGCTCCTGAATGAACTACAAAAATGCCTTAAAAGAACATCCAAAAACCTTCTACCTTGATTGAAATACCTAAAAAAAAATAACTACTAAGTCTACCTCTAAATCTTAAGCCACTCGGCACTGGATCCTTGCAAGTTTTTGCTAGATAACAGAGATTTTGCTCCTCCAATAGGCAGCTGCAGGCTGCACAGGCTCCAACCACCTGATTATAGAACAGAGAAATGCAATCATTTCATAAATCTTCCCTAAAACATGCAAATGTAGCAATATCCTCACTGAACACTGGATATTAGAATTCAATGTAATTACTGAGCATTAGAACTTTTTCAAATAGTCCAAACTAAACTTGTTCACGTAGATTTGAGAACTGCTTCAGTTTCTCTCTCACTTCCCATCTGAAGTCCTACAGCCTCATTTGACATCGAGCTACTCCTTCACTCCATTTGCTGAAGTTCAATTTTCTCTTGAAAAACTTTAATAATCATGACACCTGTAACTTTCACCATCACATTATTCAACCTTTCTCCACATAAGTCATCAATTCTATAGCTTACAAAGTAAAAGCTGAGTTCTCCTGCCCCAGGGACACTCCATAGCTTCTTTCCTGTTGAGTTTTGGTTCTTCTCACACAAAGATCACTTTAAATGCATTAATGTTTTCTTGTGAGGTCCTTGCCTGTTGTTTGTGGGGTTTTTTTTCCTCAAGAAGTCAAAAGAAATGGTTGCACTTGTGTGAACACATGCACAAAATCATGAACATTTTAACTCCTTATCAAGGATTACAGATTATAAAATCTGATAAATAACCTATTTTAAATTCCAGGCTCATATGCAGAAGTTACTAACTTTCCCCAGTAACAGCAATCAGCTTCCTATTTTTTTTCCTGCTATCCTCATTAGCGCGTTAGAAGGTGGTGAGTTTAAGCGAGGGAAATTATAGAACAAGAATATAATCTGAGAAAAGCAAAAAGCAAAGAGATACTTTAAGATGATAGCTGTAACCAAATACAACCATGCATATGATTAAACATAGTTAGCTACACAGACATGAGAAGAGTTACCATTACACCTTATTCACGCTCAAATGCAAAAACCAGAATGGAGCAAACAAAAGCTTGCCTCTCATTCAACTTAGTGGCAAAACCGCCCTCCATTTCCACTATACAACTTTAGTCTATGAAGAGAATTACTAGAAATAAATTGTGCTTTGTATATTCAATTTTGAAATGAAGATGTGTTAGTACTGTAGAGGATGCCAGGATGACTAAGTTCACAGTGACTTAGTACGTACGTGTACAAGCATGCCTGCCTGAACTTCCCCTTCTATTCTGTATTGAACACTATTTTGAAAGTCAAAATCTAGCCATACAAATCCAGCAAAGGAAAGTAAGCTTGGTGATATTGATTTGCAATAAGTAAATTACTTACATTAACTCTGAAAGCTTGTACAGTGTTATCCAGGAGAAGAATGTTGCAGACCACCTCCGTATGCTGCCTGTCTCGTGCCAGCTCAGATGCTCGTACATTGTAGGTTCTGCCAGCAGGCAATCGGAAACGTGCGGTCATTACTGTCCACACAGGGTCTTTAGGCAAAAAAAAAAAAAAAAAAAAAAAAAAGATAAAAAATGCAAATGCAAGAATGTCATAATTCAAAGAAAGGTCAACACACAGCAAGACCATTGTTAAAAAACCCCATTACAGACAAAAGAAAAATGAGTACTAAATTCATGGTATCCAATAATGAAACAATGTATTACACATTACAACACAACCTTATTCCAAAATACTCAGTCCTTTACTTTCTGCCCATTGTCCACTTCCTCCCTATTTTAAGGTTGTTTTGTGGTTGTTTGGGGTTTGGTTTTTGGGTTTTTTGTTGTTTTGGTTTGGGGTTTTTTTTTGGGGGGGGGGGGGGTGTTTGTTTGTTAATGATTCAGAACACCATTTTCACTACAAAAAGCATTGTAATTGCTGGGCATCATGGGTACTAGGCTCCCAATATTAGAGGCAATTAAGTAATTCATTTCAGTGCAAAACAGAAAAAAAAAAAAAAAAAAAAAAGAGCTTACACCAAAAAGCTTTGTAGAGAAAAAGCATGAAGAAAACAGCAAATACACAAAGATTTTGACGCATTATTCTGCAAAGCCTGTGCATTCACTGTATAATCATTAGACATGAGAATACACTGCGATAACAAAAACATTAGCATTGCTTCCCCCCCCCCTTTTTTTTAAAAAAAATTACAACGTGAATAGATAAAGGTTTCTCAAACTACTGACTCTTCCATCTATGTCAGTTTGATTGGATTTACATATCTAGTTTGGAAGCACAAGCAATTCTTATTCTCCAAATAAGGAACCATGACCAACACAAATCTACACTCTGTGCTAAGTGCTGATAAATAAAATGCAAGGATTGAAATATGACTTTCACTTTTCAAAACGAAGATTCTAATGATTATCATGCAACCCCAGTCCAGCAAAGTACTTATGTGCACATCTGATGCTATTAGTCCTATCCAACAATACCACTTACTTTCTTAAGTGCCTCACAGGATCAGGGCCTGTGATTCACTTAATTACACACTCAGCAAACTATTTCTACATCCTTTGACAAGGGCGTAAGCAAACAGAAAGTTTCATAACTTAAGTAGAGAATCTATTGAGATAGAAAATTAAAATACCTTAAAAAGTAGTAAAAGAAAACAGGTATTCTCAAAACTGAATATAAAATGATTGATTTTCCTTATTCTGTGTAAAATTATGAAGACTTCAAAAATGTTTACACATTTGCTTCCTATTTTGGGGCTAGGGGGAGGTGTATCATGATAAAAAAAGAATTTAGCAAAGGACAGCAAGCATCCCAGCAGTGATTAGAGCGATTGCCTGGATCATAAGAGATATCTGTGCTCCAATATACACAAATGAATAGGGGTAACAAGTAAAAGATCAACCCCCTCCTAAATAGTTGATAGCTTAGATACTTAGGCCCTCGTGGCAAAGTGGAAGACCAAGATCCAAGCCACCTGTATCAGGAAGGGCTGGGACTTCGCAGTTTAACCTTCTTCCCACCACCTGCAGCCAACCTCCTGAGCAACTGCCCTAAAAATCCCTGAGGTATTTTTCTTTTCTGCAGCACGTCTTCAGCTCTTTCAGCATGACCACGCAGCTCGGCCATAAAAAATCTTTTGGATGATAATCCATCCTTGCAAAATGTTTCAGTTTTGACTTAACTAGCATTTTCAGATCAAAAAGTACTTGTTTCCTTACCAGACAGCTTTTTTTTTTTTTTTTGGCTACTCAGTCACTCTGGCTTCAGAACTGCAATGCTGTATTCATGTAAAATTACAGCAAGTTTATTTTTGTTTTGCTAAACCAACACGACAAACTGAAAACAGACAAAGATACCAGATAAACTCACCAGCTGCAAGCTAAACTCATTACTTTCTCTTAATGATAAAAAAAAAAATGAAAAAGAGGTGTCGCAAACACTAAAACTCCAAAGTAAAGCCTAATAAGAAAGTACATGCCTGACAACCCCTCATGAAGAGGCTGCTTCCGCTATGCCTTCTACAAGTCTCAAAAATAAAAGGCAAAAGAAAACCTTTAACAGAGAAGAACAGGAACTGAACCTCCATACAAGAGTGACTAGATGAACAACAGTTCATTTAGCTTGCAGACCTGAAGGGCAATACCTTCTCACGCTCCTTAAGGAAGAAAGAAACGAATAGGACACACACATAGACATTTATCTCGCATACTGTTCCACAGTCTGGGGTTTAGCATCTTCCTGGTATGGACCTCATATTCACACCATGCTGGACATCAGTCATTCATGAATGTTTTCTTCACGGACTCAGAAAACCATGTTTTGAACTTTCAGGTTAGGCAATGAAGCATTATATTCCATGTCCCACATACAATACGTAGTAGCCTGAACAGCCATCTTGTAGTAGACAAGTTTCTTCCATGAAACTAAGAGGCTTTTACAACTACAGAATACAGTTTTACAACTAAGTATAATAACCGAAATCCTGAAATACTTCTCCAAAATAGAAATACAACAGCCATGAAAGTAATAGAGAGCAAGGTGACAAAAGAGACTATTTCCTGCAAACCACATTCAAAGTTACTCTTTCCTCATATGTCAGCAAAGAAACTATGGAAGTATGTAGGGATTACATTAAAACGCCTTCACCATCACACATTCTCTCAAAAATACTCTGTCCAAGATCTGCCGGAGCTATTACATGTAACTGCTTTGTGGCAAATCATGTGTACACAACCCATATTTAAACCTCTATCAGCATATGTACATACAAAAAGGACACCGTTGTTCAGCACAGACAGACCCTGCATTACTGGTCTTACTGTGACACACTTGTTTTACAATATAATTGGCTCCGAACTGTGTCCAGATCATCTTTACTACTCCCTTCTTCCAGAAATACATGCACCAAGAACACAGACAGTATTATTTCTCCTGATCAGGTATTGCCATTCTTGCTGTACGTTTTGAAAACATACTAGCAAAATAGTGAGATGGTTAACCATTGCTTATGAGGTTATAAATCATAACTATCTGATTTCCCAGCAAATACTGATATATAAAATGACAAAACTGATAAAAATTCAGCTATGCTGGTTGCAAACTTCAGCAACAAAAATGTGTTATAGCTAAAGTTAGTACGGAACAAATAAAGGACTGACTTCAAGCTCCAAAGTAAAATCTGTAGCCTCAAAAGAAATAAGAGTAAAGACAAAAGGTGAGATTCAACCAAAAAAAGTTTGAGAACAACTGGTTTAAACAGCAGATTAACTTAAGCAAGGTACTACTGTGTGTGCATAACCATGTCATGGACAGTACCATGGCCACTACGCTAAAATCTTTCTATATATGCAAGTGGATTATTTAAATTGGATTTAAAATGGATTAATCTTTGCATATGAAGAAGGTTTCTGCTTGTAATTTTTCAGTGTCTTCTGCTAAGCATGTAATATTTAGCCACTTGAATTAACAATCCAAAGCACATGCTGCTACAGCAACTGGAGAAAGACAGAACTTGTGCAATGAAACTCCACTTACTCCCTCCACAGACCTGAGAGGTAAGTACTACATTTCCTGCCTGAGCTCAGGTTTCAAGCGATGAAGCAATTCTAGGGAGTGTTCCCTATCAAAGGGCAGAACATTCCTGCGATACTGGCTTGGTTAGGGCATTAAAGAGCATACAGAAGCTTCACAAGTGAATTTTCGGCATCCTCTATTCTTTTATGTAAATGTATACAGTAAAACAACAATTTGCTTGGGCTTACAATAAACTAACCAATTTTAAGCAACTAAATAAATAAACAGTTGATTAAGAAGGTAATTAACTGAAATTTAATTTATCCAACAGTGCAACCAATTTGCTGACTTGAAGTACAGAGTTCTTCTAAAGAGAGTTCGCATCATGTACTAGACACAAAGACACCAGCTTAGCACAGTACAGTATGCACATGTGCATGCAAGGACATGAGAAATTTCATTTTTCATGGCTAATCTAAAGCAGCTAAGAAGCTAATGCATGGCAGATTTCCATTTGTTTAGAAGCTGGTGTTCTAGCAACCCAGAAGACATGTATTTCCACTGTAGCCCACCTGCTGATTTGCATCCAACACAATACATGAATTTGCTACAAGAGGTGGAAAATTAGGCCAGACTCATAGAAAACCCACATCCTTAGAACATGATGTAGCTTGAATACATTAAATAGACTGCAGACCCCATGGTTACTAAAATTATCCAGACAATCTAATTAGGAGGGAAAAAAACCCTATTAAAAGTACAAAGACAATTTTGAAGGTTTAAACAGAGTAATACAACGTACTGCATTTCAAACAAACACTGAGTTATATCTAGAACCCATCTTCATATACATTTACCGAAAACATGTTAGTGAAACTACGTTAAATGTTTTAACCAAAATCAGTTTGAAAATGCTAAACATTAGTTGATTGTGCACTATTTTGAGGGAAGTCCACATTAGTCCAACAAATGAAAGTTCAAATTTTTTATCTTTCAAAAATTTGTTTTGAAAGCTTTCAGCAATTCTGATGTAGCACACAGCTGCAGGACATTCCTTATAAATGAAATCAGAGTAGAAATACATTTTCATTTAAGTGAATTGACCCATGCACTACAATCCTGAACTCATTCCAACGATTCATACTCCATTCATTTCTTCCTGCTTTCTGCTGACCAAACAATGAAAAGTATCCATAATTCTTGAAAGTTGATATGTAAACTTTGGGTCATTTCACTTTGTCATCACCAGGTGCAAAGGTTCAAGCTAGACTTCTAGCCAGGCAACAGCATCATTAATGATTCTGGGCTCTATCAAAATCTTCTGTTTCTTTTGTAAGTTTATGAATTATCTGTAACATATAATCACATCCATTCTGCTTACGGAAAATAATATACTCCTGTAAAGCTATCATATGGCCAGTTATTAAACTCTTCCTAAAACTTTCACTGGAAAAGAGAGATACTGCATTTTTCCTGTTGACGAACTGGGACAGTTACACTGAGTGCACAATGTAACTACAAGCATGATTTCTCCAGCGCTACTACATTCCCAGAGAGTTGTCAAAACTCTGGATACAAGGAGACACTAGCATTGGAAGTTAGGAAGGTAAAGTTTCCAAAACCTCAGCAACTTCTCTCCACTGGTGGGTAACCAGATTGTGCTCTCGTTAGCCCAGGTGTCTCCATGGGGCTGGCAGCTCTGGGACTCCTAGCTCACTCCCCTCCTCACTCAGGGCTTCCTGCACCCTTCTTTAGAGCCTGGCGCTGAGCAGTCTCCACGCTTCATATGCAAAATTGGTACACAAAACTTATCTAATCTCCAGCTGCTTTTATACAGTCCCTCAAGACTTCTGTTATCTGCAGGCACTCTAAGCTTCTTGATTAAATCCCTCACAGATGCAACAAGTATAGAACAGCGAAAGAAATTCCTATCTGCAAGTACTTCACTCTTGACAGTAATAAAGAGCAACATACTCACATGCCCTCCAAAATGTCTACAATCTCACCTGCATTTCAATGAATGAGCTACTCTTACATCCTCCTTTTCCACACCCTCGATCTTCAAACACATAAAGAGCCAAATCTAACACAAAAAGCATTAATTCTTAAAGTACATCTGACAGTTTCTGAAAATTTTGGGCCTGAAGTTCAACAGCTGAGAGAAAAGAAGTTGAATTTAGCCTCTCTTCTCCACACAAGCCAGTACAGAGAATTAATATTCTATCCACTTATTCAGATAAGTTTCTAAGATTGTTAATTCATCTCGTTTTATGAACACAAGGATTTCAGTGCAGGCTCAACACCTAAATTAATAATTACTCTCAGTTTAAAAATTACTTGAGGATTTTTTTTTTTACGTTAAGACCTGATTGGATAATGCTTTTTATCTACTTCCTTGGATAGGGGTTTCAAATTTTAACAACTGCTGTGTGATATCAAGCAAGGTTTTCACTGTTATGATCACATCATTACTAATAGAGACAAAGGTTAAAGGCAAAACACCTTGCTCTGTGACTCCCAGAATTTCATTCTTTCCAACATAAAAATAATAATTAACAAGTGCTTAGTTGCTGTGCATAGGATAGTGGCCAATCTGTCCAAGAAAGCTGGAGGACGTAAACTAGAACACAGCAAATTAGTTTGGTAGTACGGTAGCAATCTACTATTTCATCTGAAAAATAAACTATTTCAACAATTTGACAACTCCCTCTCTTGCTCCTCCCTTCCCCCAAAAACAGGAGTATACCTAACAGAAAAGCCTATTATAAATGACACTTCTATCTAATTAAATGTCAAAACTCATTATGCTTGAACTGTATGCACAACACTCAAAAAAAGCGCCTCTTAAATTCAGCTGCTCCCTTTCTCTGCTTTGGGTCCGAAGTAGGACAGTGCAGGAAGTCTGGTATCTGCTTTTCTTCACTCCTGTGCGTAACATTTCAGGAAACACAAAAACTATAAGATAAAATTCATTAGTTTGAGATTACAATACTTACTGGCACGGTTTAGAAGTAGTAATAATAAAAAAAGTAGTTCTTAGAAACCATGCCATCAACACTGCCAATTATTTTGAACCTAAAACCCTTATGTCCTCCCTTTCTATGCCCAGTCGTTTTTCACGTGAAGAAAGTAACTCTTCCCTCTTCACTATCCAGGAATCTAGATTTGGTATAGCCCAAGATGATATTAAAATTTTTTTGGAGAGGAAAAAAAACAGAATAGCGAAAAAAAGACAGACAAATGGACTTACAGATTCCAAACAGCTCAATATGGTTCATTTTAAACCAATTTTTAAGTTTCAAATTTATTCTTAGTGAATACCTGTCCACACCACATTACAACTTGGCAGCCTGATAAATACACTGGATTTCCATAGCACATCCTTTCCTAGTAAATTTGATCTCTTTTTTCAGTTTTTGACTAGTTTTCTAGATGGGGAACAGCTTCAGAGAGGCTGAATAAATACACCCAATACACTAGAAGTCTGCAGCTAAGAAAGATCTAGAATTAAAATAGTCAGACTTTTTCCCCCCTCCCCTCCTGCTTCAGCAGGTTCAACCCATTTCCCCTTTCACTGCAACAGTCTTACAGGTCAGAATGTGAACTAATGCAAAGACAACAGAAAACCTCCTTCCAGCTAGCTCCTGCCAGCTCAAGGCTGAGTGCTCACAGACCTGATGTTAACAGTACTTCAGAAGAGACAGGGCTTTTGCCTCACTTCCAAATGATGAAAGAAAAACATCCAGAGTCCATGTGCCTTTAGAAAAAGGCTTCATATCGAGTACCTATGGTTATTCACAAATACAAACACATCTGTCCTACAGGTGACACGCTGAAGCCACAATCAGACTTGAAACATCACATGAATTTGTGCAGCCATATTATTTCTGACCCAGAGACCTTTCATTTGCAAGCGATACTCAGAGGTAAGGGAAGTTTTATGAAACAACAGTCACACACACATTTGAACAAGATGTGTGAAGAAGTTTACATGAGGTTTCAGAGATTGTTTTGAGCATAAGTCTAGAAAGTTTCTGTACGATAGCAATATACCCATACACACCTTGACAACGAACCAGAAAAAACCACCTATCTCTCTATTAAGCAATAAACTATAATTGATCTTCAGGAGTCACCTGGATCATAACGCAACTACTTTACAGAACAGTTTAGGAAAGGCATACCATGGTGTGAAGAAACAGAGAGCAGGCAGCTGAAGCTAGAAATGTCTTTACTTAAAGATATTGGCATAGTTTAAGGCCTGTAATATGAAAACAGAAGTCAATGGCAACCACCAGCCATAGCAGTGGCCAGCCTGTGAGCCAGTGAAAACACAGGGAAGGAAGAGCCCCTGGGTGCACGGCTGTGGTCACTGCACTGCTGTATGACCACTTCAGCCAGTGCAATGGACAGCAAAGAAATACATGCACTGAGTTAGCAGCAGCCCATGCTCCTGGAATAAGCGATTTAGGATGGAAAATGGCAAAGCTAGCAGGGGAAAAAAAATAAAAAATTAAATCTAACTATTTTTAAAAAAAAAAAAAAAGAGCAAACCCTGTGGAAGGGCAGATAGCTGAAGCAGTCAGAAAAGGATAAAGCTGCCGGGAAGAAGAACTAGGAAGAGGAGTACTGTTTAAATATCACAAAATGGTGACTTTAACTATCCTTCTATATTTAAAAAATATTATAAATTAAACAAATATGCAAATGCATTGATAAGACATAAACCCACCTTGTTTCCTAGTACACAGCTGTCAGTTCATGATGTTTGGAGGCATTTATCATGTGTAAAGATTACTAGGAATAAATAGAAAAGTTTTCCAAGTGAGTTCTACCTCCAACATTTTAAACTCGATTACATCCATAACCTTCACTTGTTTGAAAACAGCCTTAAAAATGGCAATCTGTGACCCTCACACAGACTATTACTACATCTAACTCTTCCCATTCCTGGAGCTGGATCTCTTATTCTTGGTTTCATGACTCAATGCTATAATAAGATGTAATAAATGGAGACTATAATGAAATACTACTAAAATATCATCTTGATAGAAACTTCTCAAAATAAATTTGCAGTAATTTTTTAAATGTGTTCTTGAACTAGGTTAAATAGATTTAAATAGATTTTTCATTAAAAGGAAATTCTGGCTCCCATACAACTCCAAGATTAGGAAGCCTAAATATTTACTCACCAAAAGAAAAAAGGGTTGAAATCAGTGCAAGTTCAGACAAATTAAAACCAGAAGCACCAGGTGATAAAAACAAGTTAGTATTTTATATCTTGCTTAAGAAAGGGGAGGAAAAAACCAAACAAACAACAAACCAATAAACCCAACCCCCCCCCCCCCCCCCCCCCCAAACTTCTTCCTACAGTTTTCCTTAAAAATATCAAGGGGTAACTAAATTTGATTCCCCTTTGCTATACAACTCCAAAAAATATTTCTTTACCTATTAAAAAAGGCGTTTACAGTCCTCTACAGGCCTAGTAGAAATCAAAAGCTCTTCAGTATCTAAAAGGAGCCTGGTAATCTTCGAGCCTTTAATGACAATGGACAACTGCCTATCACTAGAATAACCTAGTACAGTCCTTTCTGGACACTAATTATTAACAGATCTAAACTTGAGCAACAGCCTGCCTACATGCGCTGAATCAAGGAAATGTGGCAAGTGAGAATTAGGTTTTGATTTCAGCTTTTCCATCTACAAATAGGAGGGTTTTTTAACACAATTTAAGAAGCCAAAAAGAGAAAGAAATTACATGTAAATAACAACTGCTGGTCTTCAACAGTTGCACACAACTAAGCAGATTACAAGCCTCAACCACAACTATCTAAAGACAACATCAACAGAAAACATACCGATGGAGAAAATCTGTGGGCTAGCTATTAGCCACTTGAGCACGGACAGATCAATACTGCTGCACCCAGCAGGATCATCAAGTCCAGAGCAGCTAGTCGAATCAGCAGCTTTAGTTCCAGCCATGGCATCTGTGTTGTGAAGCCTTTGAAGCTGAAAGCAGTCTGAATTGAAAACAAACTGGCAAAATTCAGAAAAAGCTTTTATTCTACTCATAGCCAACTTCAAGTTGAATTTTGGCTGGCACTAGAACTGAAGTATTAGACAGAGGGAGGAAAGTTGTCTGTGTATATTCTGTTCAGAGTTGCTAAACCTAAGCCAAATTATCTTCAATAGACTTAAACACAGCAGATGCTGAATCTAAGGCTGAATATAACCAATTGGACACTTTCCATCAAGATTAGTTTTTAATCAGAAATGCCATTTCCACAAAATAAAATTTTCACATGGAAAATTTCAGTTTTGCCAAAAACCGCTGATTTTCCGCTGGAAACATTAAAATAATGCCTGTCTGGCTACCTGCCTGGAAAATGCTTGTCAACTCCACTTCCTCCTCCAACAGAAAACAAACCAAGGGAAGTCTTCTAGCACTGCTGCCCAGAGCAGTGACCTCACTCCATCCATGCGCCCCTGGCTCTCAGCCTCCCTGCCTCGCACTCCTTCCCCGAGCACCCGGATACTCAGCCTCTCCCCAGCTTTTTGGCCCTGGGGTATGAGAAGGAAGCAGGTCGCCTCTTCGGTTGGTCTTGGGGTGCGCACTAGAGAGAGACCCCAAAGCATGTCGGGGCACTAGAACAAAAAGCTCTCTGCACAGGGTGAGAGCAGCTTTGCTGATGGACCTGCCCAGTAGCAAAAGAATCATCCTATTCATATCATCCCAAATTTTAAATCCTCCTTTTATGTATTTATTTATTTATTATTAAGAGATTTCACATTTTTACCACTTCAGCGCAGCTCAGGTAAGTATTTTTCTGACTCACCTCTGCCTCCTCTCAAAGATTTTCTTTATAGGAAACAAGTTCCATTTTCAAGCCAGCTGAAGAGGACTAGAAGTTCAAAATTATTTGAGTGAATCTGGCAATGAAAATATCACTCACTTTCAAGTGATTAAGCAGTTAAATCTGATAATCATTCATCTGCAGTGAAATTTTTAAAAAAATCACAGTTTTGGGGGTTTAGTTTCTTTAGCAAAAGTATCTTAAAGAGGTCTAAGCTCCCTGGATTTGTAAATTGTACAAACCTACTTTGTAAAAGAATCATTTTCAAAGGTCTTGACCAGAAAATGACAGGACAATCCTATCTGTACTTCTTACGAAGTGAAACTCAAAGCCAAACCAGAAGTTTTCCAAAACTGTGGCATACTGACCTCAACAGTTGCACTCTGTCAGGGATTATGACATGATTAAATGTTAAGGCCAGACTGTAGGCTCCGTGCACTTATCTTCATACATTCTCAGTTTTGTAAATTGTACAATCAATTTTGTACATACATGAGTAAGAGGAAAAACTACCTTCAGGCATATTTCTAACAGAGTTATCTAAAAATGCTTTTCCTTTTGGGATGCATTTCCTTCTTCTGAAACTAAATTGATAAACTCACAGAAGCATATAAAGCTTCTGTAAAAAAAAGTATTGGAAGAAAACGCAATGCAAGAGGAAAGACAAGATCCAAACTTACATAAAAAGTTTGTAGTTCTTACCAGAGTTCATCAAAGTAGACTTTTGAAAAAACTTTAAAGTTGTATTTTTTTTTCTTAATATGACTGTTTTCTTTCTTATAGCATTGTTCTTTATAGAATTATATAGTAATACTTGGAAGTTTCCACAAAATTAACTTAACAAAAATAGCAGATGTTATTAATGGTGTGAAAAGCAACATCACACTGTCAAGGCTAACAATGAATATACTGCAACAATAGAAAAAAAAAAATCCCTACATTGCCACATCCAAAAAGTAAAGGCACAAAATTGCAGGTATACAACTGGAGCAGGCACAAAACCTAGAAAGAAGGAATTTTTTAATGCACTACAGCACCAAAATGAAGTCACAGCATATTACCCAAGCGAAACTAAAATTCAGTGACAAACTCTGTATTTGTATACTATTCATCTCAGCCCACCCAATTAAATCTCAGACCTTCAATTAGAAGCTAGATTCCTTTTACTAACATACTAGTGAATTATTTTCCAGCTACAGGGTACACATTTTCAAAATAAAAACGTTTAGTGTCATTGCGTTTAATAAAACATCCAACAGAGAAAAATTATCTGGTCATTTTGCTTGGAGCTGAAAACACCTAAAATCAGCTGCCATCCAGAATCAGCAAGAAACTTTCAATACCGTTGGTTTCAGATGAATTAATTCAATTATTCTATAATTACTGAATTTATTTTCAGTAGGAAAACAACTTCTACATCTCCTCTAAAGTATTCACGTTCAGGAAGACAACAGAGGCTTTAATGCTTCTTTATCATATTGGCTCAGTTCAGGATGAAGTTTCATGTCCACTGAAAAAAGCAGGCACATAGCCATGTTACAAGCCAGTTAATCAACTAAAAATGAAGCAATAAAAGAAACATCACAGCTCCAGTTGGAATAAAACATTGCCAAGAAGGGCAAATGAACACACACATGCAGAGTCAGTGTGTGCTGAAGTTAAAGAGCAACAGACTATTAAAAGGAGAAAGTACTACAAAATTATAAAAGGCTATTTATAAGCTTAATGTCACACTACTATTTATCACACTGCTATTTATGGTTTCTCTCACGTATTTACCACTTCTAAGCAAGAACGAAACCCTGAATGCAGTTTAATCATTTGCGTATCACAGGGTCTTCAATTTCATTAATTTACTTCTTCACTGCTCCTGAGAACTTTCATCTGGCCAAACTGATTTCCTGATAGTAAGCTAGCACATACCTCCTGCCACAAACCAACATGGGAAGAGCCCATTGCCCCTGACAATACCTTGACAGTAATCAAATTACCTCTTATTCTTTGCAAAACAACCAAAGGTCTGGAAGTATCCTGCTAAAATATTTTCTCTGCCACTAAAGCTGGAAGATGGTTCAAATCCTCACCTCAAGCCTCTTCACTGTGTTGCAGGCTGCTCGCACACAGTTACCATGCCTCAGCTGAGAGGCTGCGGGTGAGTTCAGTTTTGGTTTTTCCCCTACCAGAACGATAAATACACCAACCTGATTGTAGCCACAGCCCAATACAGAAGTCCACACATCCAAGTCATCACAGCAAACCTTCTCAAACTTGTGTGAAAGATCAGACTTTTTTTTTTTTTTTTAACAAAGACTAATTCTAAGAAAACCATGCTGACAGAGGTGGTCGTATATCTAGTCACTAAACTTTGATTAATGAATCACAAATCAACTTTTCCACTACATTGCCTATAACTGACATCTACTTATTCATAATAAAATAATCTAACCATAAAAGTTGCTCTCAAAAGAAGTCTTAACTGAGTGATTAATTTAGCTTTCTATGCCACAGTGAAGTTCACACTACTTGTGCAAAAAAAATTTACTGTTAAAAATGAACATATGTTATTTTACTGTTCAACTGTATATGGGAGAGATTGCAACGTCCTAGCCTTTAACAATCTTTTCCCACTGTTTTAAAAATAAGGATATAGCATTATTTTTCTCTTTGAAGTCAAAGTACTGAAGCAGCAGATTGATTTAAGAGCCTTCTATGCAAACTAAATCACCTTCCAACATACAGCAGCTTTACAAAATACTTAGCAAAAAAACCATCTGGATAGTCTCTTCCACTATATTGCCATTACATTAGTATCTGTTAACTGAACAAAACCAGTTATAATCCCCAAGCTGTTGGAAACCAGAAGTTTGCAAGGCTGTTCCATCTTTACTGCAATCAGTTCTCTTCACTCCTCCATGCAAGTGCTAAGCTCCCGAGCCCCACCTCTGCTGAGCCAGGGACTATGCAAGGCAGCAGGTCTGAATGACAGATCTTAACCAATTCCCTCAGTGCTCTCCGTTCTCCTTTGATTCTACTGAAAAAGTACTTCAACTAATTATGAATGATTATGCTAAATGTCTATCTGTTTCAAATTTGTAACAAGCATTTGAAGCATGTGGTAGTCTACAAAAACCTGACAGCGGAGACCTGACGCAAGGCTTAGCGAGCATGTTTTCAGCAAAGTTGGCGTGCTACAAATGCCAGAAAAGGCATTGTCAAAATTCATAGTCAAAATAAAAAGGTAATGTAAATCTGCAAGAAAAACCAAACTTATCCACAATACCATGATTTCTGAAAGCACGTAAGGAACACACAATTTAAGTAGCTGATCTGCAATGATGGTCTAAGCAACAGTCAAGGTAGAAAACTCACCCTGCTACCATATTTGTTATTTCTATATGATGGGTGAAATTCTGTCTCCAAAGCTATCGGACAAGTGTCTCAGTAAGACAACAAGTCAATGTACTTTTGTGATAGTAGACCTTTAATATTTGGAAATTCAGTACAAGCTATTATGTAGACAGCTGATGTTTACCCAAACCCCCTATCAAAGACAGGGCAGTAACTCCTCACAGTCAAAACTAAGCATGGAAATGATGCTGCAGTTCTTAAATCTAGGAAGTAACTGATTCCTCAGGTGTAATTGTGGTCCATGCCAAACACAGTAAAGGACTTAATAAGTAGGCATATTTCTGCCCAGCATTTCAGTTCTCAAGGATCTGTACGTACTAAGTGACCCATACTTCCCGTGTGCACTGATATGTGGAGATGTGAATCTCTGACAAAGAAACTCTGAAATTCCTCCAAGCCTCTGGAGCCAAAAAGATTCAAGTCTTTTGACAGAAGTGATAAACTTAAGTATCCCTAACAAGAAAAAGATTTGCAGAATGTACCCAAGTTTCCCAGCTTCTTGTCCTTTTGGTAAAGGTGAGAATCAAAATTTTTGCTGTTTTCTATAAAAGTAGTGGAAGGGAAGCTGCCAGCAAGTAAAATCGTCGCTTCCTTAAATACCTTTCCTTTGAGGCCATCATCGAACAGTTTTTTTCTGCTCAACTGCCAAGCAGTCAACATTTTGGGACACATTCACTTCCCTTTTCTAAAAGGGAACAGAAGCTACTGTGGAAAAAAAAACCTCTCGAAATATAGAGCACAAATGAGTATCTGTGCAGTGTCTCTCTCTGAATAATGCCATGTGCAGAGACTGTCAATGGTAGAAGGAAGGAACATCTAGAATTCAACCTGGTGTCAGCCATCCCAAAATTATAGGCAGTCCTTAGAAAAAAAGTTCACCATTAGATCAGGTGTGAGTAGTCTCCACTAGTGCTAACTTGCACAAATGAGAAATCGTACCTGTAAGATCAATTCGGTAACCAAGCTCAGCAACAATGGATATGAGGCAAGTTTTATGAATAATCTAGCTTAGTTTCTGAAAAGCTCTAAAAGAGCTTACTCTAGGCATTTATGTTTTATTTAAAAAAAAACGCAGTTCTAAAATTTCCCACTACAATTATTCCTTATATTCAGAGTTCATGAAGTCACAATAAGGGCTATGGCTCTTACAGTCAAAGGTATCAGCACAGACTTGCAGAGAAATGAGAACAAGTTACAATAACGAATATTTAAGTTACTTTTATGAATACTACTCTAGACAACAAAAATTCCTATCAAGTTGATAATATAAACAAGAAAATCTTCTCAATATATTTTCTCATTTTATAAAGCAGATATGGTCTCTTTTGGGAGAACCATTCTTCTATGAATATCTGAGATCAAATGCAAGATTTTTTGTCTTAGCAAGTACATGTTATCCCTGAAAGAAATAATAGATAACAGTGGACAGGGGAGAGAGAACATCATTAAGTTTATGTTTTCAGACAGTTAAATGTGGCTACTAGTAGCACTTTAAAAGTCATTAGGCATCATTATGCAATTTAAATAACATACTAATTAAGTAACCTTAAAATAGCCTGGCTCTTGTTCCTGTTGTTTTCCCTGGAAAGGCAGGTACAAACATGGGTCAGATTCACAAGCTGATGGTTACAGATTCACAGGTTGATGCAGTAGCCATGCTGAAACTACAAAGATAATTATTTATTACTGAAACCATCAGTTCCATACCATTCCCCTCCTTCAAGTATTCCAGAGCTCCTCCACGTCCCTTCTTCACAGTGCCCCTTCTAACTGTACAATTCCCTTCACCACTCAAATCCTTCCCTACATTATGCCCATTTCTCTAATCACCTTTCCACTTCTCTCTGGCCTACTATATCCTTGTCTTTGCTACTCCATGTCCTACTCCTTCGGGGTGGGCACAGAAGATGGAGCAGTAATAGAAATTACCAAAATGTCCTCCAAAACCACAGAAACCCAAATATGTACCACCAGGAGTCAAGAAGAAAAACTGTAGCCAAGAGACAAGAACCATGCCCAAGTTTGCTCCCAAGCTTAGAAGAGAGATGCCAGGTACATCTATAGTCAGAGTAACACCACAGGTGTAAGGTGCCTGAAGCACTCTGCTGAGATGCTTTCCACGTGGTTATGAATGAAAGGGATGGATGGCAACATCATCACCTATACAGCATCACCAAAGAACATAAAAAGGCTTTTAAATTTCCCAGATTTTAACATGAGGTACAGAAAGATTCCCACACCATCAGAAAAATCCATAAAGGACCTGCATAGTTAAGTGACTTTCCCCTAACAGTCTCCCAGATGCACCAATTTTGAGTTAATTCTGAGTTTCAGAACTTAGCCCTGCCTCATTTTTCCATCATCTTCACCAACAGAATTAATTCAATGTCTGTAATGCTTAGGGACAACCTCCTTCAAAACCAGACTTTCAGGAGAAGAGAAATCCCTGCAGGAAAACTGATTAAGTACAAGTCTATTTTCAACGTGCACAAACATGTTGACAGTGACACGCTATAGCTTTCCAGTAGCTAAGTTTTCTGATACATACAAAGAGAGGAAAACTTACAGCTTCTATCAAGTGTGAAGAGACACTCAGAAGATAAAAGATTACATTCATTTTTACTTTAAAGTGAAAATATTGTACAAAGTGCATTGAGAAGGAACAGTCTAACAACATACAAATGAATCTATGAAGATGGCATTAAAAGTTGGCGAGCTCTCCGAGTCAGCACACCTGCACTGCTCCTCTTGGGCATTATGTTTAAAAACTCTTCATTCATGTGCCTCTGCAGTCAGGCCTAATCCCTTTCCTACGCCCTCTTCTTTAGGCACTCTTTTATAATTAAACTCAGTTTCACCAAACTATTTGCTGCCTTCTGCATTACAAGACAGAACGTGAAACTTATACCTCATACAGAGAATCGCTATTTTTTTCCCTTGGAGGCAAAGACACGATATCATAAAAATTATGCTATTATGCAACTTCTTTTATTGTAAGGCAGCATCAGCAATACTGCCTTGGACTGTTTATTTCAACACTAGAATTCATAGCCTTAAAAAAAGAATAGGCTAAGCTAAAAAGCTGTTTAGCTAATAGCTAAACTATATTATCTTAGAAGTGCAGTTTATTTATATTGCCTATGAAAAATATTATTCCTCCCAACCGCTGTAAAGATAGGTTCTCAGGGTTTAGATAAGAAAATTTCAGGACTATCATTTAATACCCCAATAAAGTATAAAATCAAATGGTCTTTTGTTGTCATTGATTTTAGTTAATCTTTCCATGCTGTATTAACACTAACATTACCCTAACATTATTAAGAAAAAAAAAGTTTGTTAGTTTGTTCTAGTGGTGTTTTATAACAGGCACATGGTCTAACATTACTGAAGCACTTCTGAAGGCATTGTCTGTAACATCCCAGAATTAAAAGGCTAAAGAAAAGGGACATATGGCAGGATATGGAATGTGCACATTAACAAAGAAACCAAGTAACCGGGTTCTTCTAGTTTCCAATGTCTATTCACATACACTTTCCCCTGCTGGCAGCTCTGCTGCTCAGCCCAACTCCCCTGGAAGCAGCTGCAGGAGCCACAGGTGAAAGCAACAAGACTGTTGTTCTGCTGAGCAGCGTTTCTCTGCACAGCAGTACCGTGCTCAGCTGAGGGCACAAAGCTCTTCCTCACCCTCCCACAGATGTTCAGGAGAGATATTTTCCAAAAACGAAGACACTACCATCACACAAGCACTAGTTATATTTGCTGACCGGGTGCGCAACTACTTTCTTTCTAAATAGCAACATGTTCTCATCAGAATATCACAGATCAGATTCAGTTCTTCTGGGGGACCAAGTCTTTCACTACAAGAAGTAATAAATAAAGTCCTTTAAATAAGGACTTTAGGAAATTCTTTATTTCCAAAAACGTAGTGCTAAACTGAGTTAGCAACAAGTTTCATCTTAACAAAGATGTAGGAGACAGCCCAGAATAGTAAGGCTCATGAAGCTTCAGAGTGCCAAGCCAAAACCAAACCACCAGCCACTTAGTTTGGTTTTCCCAGTTAAGTCCTTCCTGATATAACTACTGGATCTGTAACAGAGATGAACAAGCTTGTCATATTACGAAGAAGCAAAAAACTTCAACCCATGAAATGGAGAGGATCCTTTTCCCATTACAGAATAATAAACCTGGGAGCAGATATAGAAACTGCATACTTTAATAGCACACAAAGGAGATCTGAATATGTTACATTTGCATTATGATTATGGGGAGCACTCTAGCCGACAGAGTTCAGATTATCCCTTCTGAATTCCAGCCACTATACCAGCATTAGCAACACTGACTTCAGCACAAGTACACTTCAGTAAGCATCTGTCGCTATGGGTTGGCAAATACTGACTAGTCATCTAGATAGGACCATGCAGTTGTTGAAATGGGCTGCCAATATCAGAGTTCAACAGTCTCAGAACTGTCCGGAAACCAAGTAACAGCAATAACATCCTGGCCTGACGTCAAATTGTTGAAAACTTCTGTGGAAAGGTGCGAAAATGGCATACAATTTATTCCCTAGATGACAGCAAGAAGACCCTGGTGACCCACGACTGGAAAGGCTTCTGTGGCTCCAGACGTTGTAGAGTAGAAGCACACGGATCGATGGATCCCTTTACAGTCCAGTAAAGGTTTGAAAAGTCTCAGCTTTGTCCAGTGCTGGAAAAGGTCCTTTCCTCTGAAGTCAGTGCTAGTAAGTCCAAAACTGTAGTCTGTGAAGCCAGAGAACAAAAGAGATGTGGTTCCAGCTGGATCACTCAATTACTAGGCTGGGGCTGCCGGGAACATTAACCCACAAACAGTGAGTAGCCAGCGCTGTGTACCATGCCACTCCTCCAGCGTTAATCGACAGTGGGGCGGCTCAGAAGGCACGCCGAGGATTATCTGAGTGTTCTTCAGTTCTGACTATTCAAAAGAAAAAAATGAAACAAAGCTTGTCCCTTCCAGATTCAGGAGCTGGTGTCAGGATATCTTAAGAATGAGCATGATGTTACGTGCATCAGAGAGGGAGGCAATGGTAAAGAGTTTATTACCACCACTGCTTTATCCTTTCGAAAAGTAGCTCCCACTCTCCAAGAACCAGCACAGCATGTTTGTTTACCAGAAGGTCACCCAAAAATCTCTCAAAGAAAGAGAACTTCCTGGCAGCCAAGAGTATCAGGAATCTACAATGCCCATCCAAGAATGTGCTGTTCTCAAACTCTGAAAGCTGGAGCCCAGAGAGCAGAAATCCCTGTTATTTAACACAAAACCAGCAAAAAGCTTGTGTCTGCTACTGACAGGCAAGCAGGCAGACTGCTAGGAGCTATTCTGATTCTTTATGAAGGATGTAACATGAGCATTATTAAATAACAGACATGTCCATCTGTCCTCTGGAAGTATATAAAGAGAAACACAAATTACAATTTCTTCACAGTGTTAGATCATCCGCCTTTTTCTAAGAAAATCTGCTGAAAAAAACAGAGAGAAATGAAGAGGTGCCAACTAGACTGAACAAGTGCTGACAGAGCTCATGAAAGTGCAGAAAAATCTCATCTAGCTCTCAAGAAATCCAAAATAAGTAACTGAAGAGCACAGATACCCAAACCTACCGCTTATGCATACTTTGTGGTAGGCTTTGTTTTTTAACACATATATAGGCTACACTACATGTACATGTCTCTGGCACACGGTGGTCACTAAAGCAAAATAACTTACATTGATGAATGACCACTAATATTTTTGCCACTATATATTCTATTAAGCCATTTTGTTAACTTGCTGTTACACTCCTCTGAAAGATGGTCTGGGAAGATATTGGTAGCTGGAGTAGGAGTAGCTATGCCACCATTACGTAGCAAGTTTCAATAATACCGCAAACCTGGTTCTTACATCTCGTCTTGCAATTCTTCCATGGACTGTTGAATTTTTAGTCTTGACTACAAGGGATGGGAAAGGTCTTAAAAGTACAGTTTTTCGAACATTTATCTGAAATTTATTTTTGTAGTTAGCTTCTTTTCCTGTTTTGTTGGCTTTACTAAGAAGTTCCTTTCAGTTTTCTATTGAATATGATTCATAGAGAATTTAAGAGAACACAAAATCACTTTCCAGAATAACTATATCAAGGTTAAGGGAGATCAGAGAGCCTTTACTTAAATGCCTGTTTTCAGAACACTTACAGATAAAAATATGACATCTATGGAAAGTACATAAAATCTAGGCAAGGCAACAGGGGAGAAATAGAAAACTGACTATTTGACAGCAACATTTAGATAAAGAGAACACAACCGCTATCTTCGCTGGCAGCAATTCAAGAAAAATATTACCTCAGGAATCTGAGAGCATCTCCTGAATGAAGATCATGCCTTCCTTTCAGTAGGAAAAAAGAGAACAGCATTCAAGGGCTTATGGAAAGGAGTGGGCGGTAGGATCCATGTTATCGGCAGGTACCAGCAGTACAGAATGGATACAGGCTAAAAAGACTTTATACGACTACTGAGAATAGGAGGAAGGCGACAGTAAGAGCTCTCAGCAGCGGAGTGCTGCCAGCCTTATGACATGGCACCAGATCCCCAAGTGCACACATAATAAGGCCTTATGATATTTTGGGAGAAGGTGTAGACATCATGGGTCACAAACCCACAAAAAGTCATCTTCATTTACATTTTACATGCCATAAAACAGTCTGTTTTCCATTTCTGATTTGGGGTTATACTTCAAGAGATGGGAATTCTACAGTTCACCTTCATCAGGGCAGTGCATCAAATCCTGGTATTAAAGTTTGGAAAATGACCTATTTACTGAAAAAAACCCTAATACTGAATGATCATCTGTAGCCTGAGCAAGCTCATATTTGTTTCAGTGCATTAAGCTCAGATTTTTGTTTTACTTTGTGGTTTGATCTCTGAAGGAACCAAAGATTGATCCTTTTGTCCTAGAAACAAATGGAAATTTTGAAAGTCAATAATCAGGATTATCATGGCCAGAAAGAAGGCAAGGACAACACAATGAACTACAGCTCATATGACTGACCAGAGGGTAATTAATATCATTCCTTTCTGAAAAGACGTACACAGCTGAATATCAAAGCCAAGCTGTAGAAACTGTCTCAGTAGTGTGTATCACACTGCTAAACAATGCCACTTTTTCTACTACCTGTTTCCAAGTAAATAAAGGAATAGAGGGAACATAATTTACATGAATTTTTTAAGAACAACAAAAAGATATTCTTAGGTTAGCTGAAACATTTTGAGACTTAAACGCATGCAGATGCACCATTACATACAGGCTTGGATCGAGCAAGAACATCTATTTACCCAGCACTGTGGGAGTATGCAAAATTAGATTTTGATGTGAATTCATGTTCTTTGTGGGCCTTAACCTAGGCTCAGATTTGAAAATGGCCAGCTTTGCAGGTAACTTAAATTCAGATGTATATTGCACCATTTCAAGATCAGTTTCATAACTGTAGAGTAACACAAACCACCCCCCAAAAAACCCTACAAACACTTTTATGCTGCTATTAGTAACTTGATTGCAGACTAATGAAAGTGCATCTCTGTAGACTAAGGAAAAGGGTGGGATTATTTAGTGCATTTGTTTACAGACAGAGAGTGCCTTGTGATTTCAGGGCCATGAAAAACAAAATTCTTTGTTCTGAAGGTATCTAGTCCCTGCTGGAGAGACACTATGAAAGCAGATAAGGTTATATTGCACCTTTTTTTGTTGCCCAATATTCTACCAAAATGCCTTAAGTCTTTAAAATTTCGTATTAAACAGGTATCATACTGTGCTGCCTTGGAAAACTACTTATTTAAATAATTCTTTTGAAACTTATATGTATCCAAATCCAACAGCTTATCAGTCTAAACCTTATTGTAATTATTTAACAGGTATTTCCAAATGATGGTACAGGTTTGACTAATGATGCCCAACCGAATGATTTAAATAGGAGGTTTTCAACATGTCCTGTGTATGACAGGCTCCACCTCCTGTGCACACAGAAATGGAGCCTTCCACTGATGTTGTTATTGATCACTTATTATAAGAAAAAGATGAACAAGGAGCTTTGGAAAATATGTTAAACAATAAGGGGGAGAGGGAGAGAGGTTAAGGAAAAAAAGTAGCAGAGATCAGGATTTCCAGAAGTAGGATGTGATCACGTCAGAGACAATTAGACTTTACTCTGATTAACTCTTTATTTTGACATAACCTGGCACTGCCAGCCAAAGCAGCATTCCTGACCCACTCCTGAGTCTGGCCACTCGTTTCCAGCCTTGCCTCATCCTCTCCCTACTGCTGACATAGCCATTTGTACAGCCATATGGTAAACCAGAGTGGGGAATTAAGAAACAACACAACTTTGGCAACATGATTTTTCAGTCAGACCAATTCCCCAATATGGTTCACCGTGCAGCGGCATAAGCACTACAGCAGCACAAGGAGGACAGCAGGTGGCCATGAAACGGGGAAGCTGCTTCTTTCATGGTCAAAACAAGGGAAACGGAGTAAAGGTATTAGCGTCCAGCCAAGTGAAGATCATTCACTTTGGTAAAAGCAATTTCAAGAGAAGAATAAGAGTGGAAACTGGTGAAAAGGTGGGAGAAAATGTAAAGAGAAATTCAAAACTGAAGTTTTAGATTGTGTATTTACTGAATTTCAGGCAGAACATGACTGGATAAAATGGGGTGATAGCTAGAGTAATTGATGGGATGAATTTTTTGATTTTTTTTTTTTTTTTTTTTAAATGATGACACTAAAGCAGGCACTTCTTGTGAAGAAAAAGTCTAAGGAAGTCAGCAAATTAAAAGGGATGAAGAATGGTGATAAATGGAATGGAAGGAGATAAAGATGCAAAAACAGAGGGACAATGATTTGCAAAAAGAGACAACAGCATATTCTTCCTTGAAGCACCAGAGAACAGAAATTTCACGTATCCTCCACCACTTCCACAGGTATTTATGGACTATCACAAAGTAAGTGTCGATTTATTAGAAACCAAACCATACGTCAAATCCAAGTTAACTTCCACATGCCAGTGCTGAAATAAGGACATTCATTTTATGTTTATCCAAATCATCTTCTGTATATACCTGAAACTGTTACATCATTTCTCTACTTATCTGCTACTGACCCCCTTTAAAATCTCCTGCATTATTTACATCTCTTTCACCACAGAATACACAAGGACTTGCATACAATACAGCAAACAATGACAATGAAGAATAGTTGGGAAAAAACAAGTGGCATGTGATTTGTTTTGTGGTGTCTGTATCATTAATTTGTATTTTGTTTCAGGAGGTGTCAGGGGAAAGATTAAGACTATAGTGTTAACGTAGACAATTCTGGAAAGGTCAAGTTTCCCAAAACATTATGAAAATTCAGTGATAAAACATAGCCAAAGACATAATGTGAAAGAGGTGATGGAGATTGACAGAAAACTGCTCTAAAAGGCTCCCTGTACTGTTTCATCTAAAGGTGGTACAGTATCTGGTGTATCAAAGAAAACAGAATGGTAGTTATCAATGAACACGTCAGAGAAGTTTTATTGAAGCTGTACTTAACTATAAAAAGGCTTGAACAGAACACAGACTCAAGTGCTAAGTCTGACCTGAACACCTCTTTTTGCTTGTGCTTTACAGAGGTCTTCAGAAGTACAAGGTGCTTTAATACAATCCATAATGAGCAGCAAGACTCATCGTACTGTGTCTGTACTGGTAAAAGACTTGCATAGAACCTGGTATTTGCTGCACTTTCTCACTTCAAATTTATATACTCAGTAGGCGTACAAAAAAATAATCTCCTTTTATCCAAGGATCTCTAAGAGTTTTACTGGGAAACAATATTTCTCATTTATAAAGGACTAGAACGAGATGTAGAAAACTGAGTAATTTGCCTGTCATTACACAGTGAGTCAGTGGCAGCAGCCCACACTGGTCATACATCTCTCGCTGTTCTTATCAGGTACTGGCATTAGAATAAGGTCTTTTATAATAGTTATGTGCCGTATGTATTAACAACATGATCCTCACAATTTCAAATCTATGCTTGTTCTTTCTTTTGCTATGAAAATGAATGCTAAAGCTTATACAATGTGCTCTATTTAAAAGACAACACGCTAGTGGCTTCCTTTTTCAGTCCAGTACTTCATTGCCTGAAAGACATCAGAAATGCTTTTGGGTTTACCATGAACATTTAAAAATAGTTACATCTTCTACAGAATAAAAGTTATAGCCATGAGTACTTACATGTTAAAACCAAACAAAACCAGGAAACTCATTTATAACCAGTTCGTATATGGCTACACCAAGGAAGGTTCACTGTATACAGGGCCTGCATCTTATACTTCTCCCTGTTATTCATCCCTGTCAGGATTACTGAGTTCTGGATCTTTAATCTGATCCAACACGGCACTCGGGTTCTTATTTGCAGCGCGTGCCGTGCCTGTCCCTTTGATGCAGAATTTTTCTCCCCATGGTATGAAAAGTGACTAGCACATGGAGGGGGGGATGATGATAACAGTACAAATGAACAAGGAACAGTAATACACAAACAAAAGATAAATTGTTATAAGAAAGGTTAATTTATGCAACTCAAAGAAAAAATTTCCTCTAGTTAACAAGCAACCCTTAAATCCCACAGAACTTGGCATAAAGTCTATGATCTCTTTAGCATATCATCTTTGGCACACAACCACACAAAGCAGCTCAGGAAAGACTGGATTTTATCCTCATCAATGACTTTGGCAGACCGTTCCAGAAAGACAGACTTTCCTGTTGTAATTGGTGCTGATGCACTTTTCTACAATTAGCCTCTCTAGCAGAAACTTTCACTTAAGTTTCTTATTGCGTGTTCAGTTTTACTATTTGCCAGAATATTGCTGGAGTCTAGACTTTCAATTCACAATCATCTTTTTCTTATCCTGCAGATGTTCAAGTCCAAATAGATAAACACATATTGAAAATAATCATTGCCACTTTTGCCAATAAAAGACAAAGCATGGTATTCTGATGTATGAAAATTAAAGAGATTAAAGATGTTCTCCTACGAAGAGTTTCATGCCAGTGCATCTAATATAATTGGTATAAAACTTTCAGCTCAGTAGGGGGTGGGGTAGGCAAGGCCAAATTGATTATGTAGCTGCTTGATGATACATCTCCTACCTGAAAATACCATGTAGCTGTACTGGGGTGGACTCCAAAAACTTGTACTGATGCCCAGTTGTGGGTAAAGTAGAAAAGAAGAAGCAGCAGAAGGAAGAGATAAAGCAGGATCTGTTCCTTCCCTCCCAAACTTCTGTCATTATCACCTGTTTCTAACAGTTATTTGAATGCAGCATCCTAGATCTTGACCTCTCCGTGCAATCGCTTCTGCTGTACCATGCTAGTCAAAAACTTATCACTCGACATCAGCAATGACCACCCACCTCTATCACACCCTGGCTACAGCAGGAGATCATGGGAAGTACTGAGATGGTGGCGCTGGAATTAGAAGGACAAAGGCAATTAAAATGGATTAAACAATCTGCCTCTAGGAACTGCTGCAGGCTCCCTACAGGTCTGGGGAGCTGCATCACCTATACACACGCTTGTAAGTTTCTCTTCTCAATAGTAAGGGCCAAAACCTTTGTAAGTGAAAGATTTAACATATTAGTATTACTGTTCAGAAAGGTTCTGATGTATCAACACAACTCTTAAAATGACAGTAAATGTATACGTTCCTCTGAAAAGGTGAAGTATTAATAACATTTAGAACAATTCCATTAAAAATACACTTAGGAATCTGCATAGCCATAGAGAACCTTGCTTCAGAGGGTTTACGGTGCTAAAGGGATGTATTACTGCTATACTCAATCAGAAGAGTTGAGGGGACATAGGCTTAACTATGTGTGGCTGAATTAACATCTTCTCGAAAACGACTACACCAGGCATCGGTGTAGGTCTTGGAACAGTAATTGCTACAGAAGAAAAATATTTATACACAGTAGCCAATGTTTAATTGGGCATAGGGAAAGGAGAAGTATTAAGATCCCTATATATTTTTAGCTGCACCTATCTACTAGACAGCTTAGTTAGCTTTAGGTTACAAGTTGTAAGATGCCTTTCCGATGGCCAATGAACTCTTCAAAACCATTTAACTGACTTAGAAACCTAAGTTTTCTTTCTAAAACAAATGCAGAGATTGATATTGAAATACTTTAAATTTACTTTTCAGAACTCCTGTGAGCGCTTAGGAGCCCAAGTCATGTAAAATTTTTGAACTACCACATGAAACATATTCACTTCTTACCTGTTCTAATTTTACGTTCTATACATATTGCTATTTTGTGTTTCCATGTATTTCGATAGTTAAGATGTTTAAGATGCATAAAAGACTTGCCAAAATCTTCTTCCTCGAGAAAGAAAAAGTAAAGGATGCCTCCCCCAAAAGCTCAAGACAAATCACTTCAGATGTTCAGGTTTTGATCCAGCTTACTAAAAATCTAACACATCTTTTTCTTTCTCTCTCTTTTCTTCTTTCCTTCTCTAACATAATCCAAAACAGCATCCATTTATTCAACAGTAAGGCTGCCTTTATTTCACTTCAAAAGATAAGTCAATCAAAAGTCAATCAGACACTCAATACAGAATAAGAACGTTCACAAGAAGAACAGGTCTGAAATAATGATTTTGCTGGCTAGCAGAATTTTATTTTACAAGAAATTCCTATGTAGACGAATCCTGTACATTTTTTATATTGTAACAGGTCTGATCCAAGTAAGCTCAGATGAGACTAAACACAAGCAGGAACAGAAATCCTAAAGGAAAGGCAATTCAGCATTTAACTAAAATGTACAATACTTTTTGAGAAATCCTGTTGGTATACACAACATATATAGACATACAAACCATCAAAAGCATTCCAAACATCCTTAAGGTTTAAAATACATATGATCAGCTCCCCTTGGCACATTGTTGGCACTGAAAAAAAGTGTTTAAGACAGACAGACCAGTCCATAGAGTAGATGTATTAAAGCCTTTAAAGGACATTATCTACTCCTCACACTAATTAAAATTACATCAATTGCTCAGAAACAAATAAGGGTTTTTTTCCCCTTCCTATTTTTTTCCAAACATTTAAAAAAAAACCAAATGCAGAACAGACTGATAATCTTATTGCAAATGCTGTAAATCTGAACTAGGACACAAATGTTAAGAAAGAGCTGCAATTAGTAGTATTGCCACACTAGACCATTTGACAGTTGGATCCAGATGTTCCCGTTGATCAGCCTTTTGTCTGTCCTAATAGGGCACTGAGTAGCAGCATTCTTTTTCAGAGAAATGGAGACAGAACTAGAACTTCTCTTATGACCTCAGCTGGTTTCAGTACAAATCTCTTGAAGTAAGAGGCCATTATTTCAGTTTGTTGCCATAAGCTTAGTAAATCAGGGTATCTACCTATAATATAGATTACTGTTAAAACTAAGTTTCTAGTATTTATGTTAAAATTATAGACATCTTAGGAATTAGAATCTGATTTATGTAATTCCTTTTAAAAACTCAAGACATTTCAAAACTTTCAAAGAATGCTATTTGTTTCCAGGTGTATTCTCACACAAAAAGTAAAGAAAGTCTGGAAAACAACTGCACAAGAGAAAGAGTCTAAACTTTAAAAGTTTGATATATTTCTTAGAAAACAGTTTTCTAAATACATTTAAAAAAAAAAAAAACACATTCTATGTTCTACAGACACTAATGAATTCAACCCTACATTACCTTGACAAGTTTACAAAAAAAAGTGTAAAAATTCTGCATTGAAACTTTTTCTCCAATATATTTGCAGTCACCCCTAGCTGGTGCTGTCAGTGAAACTGAAGACATGCTATCCCCGATTCTCTTCTGTTATCTAAGCCAGTAATAAACACCATTAGCCAACGCAGACCAGGTGCAGAAACTATTAGGTATTCTGCTCCAACAGCAAACCACCGATGACTATTTGGTGGGTTAGCCTTGCTCACGCTTCATATTGGGAGCTGTTACTTACATTACTATCAGCATTCCCAAATTCCTTTCCTACTTACCAATTCATGATTCCGAAAACTAAAGAAATGTTCTTATGCCTTAAATACTTGATTTCTCATTATTAAATTGTATCAGTTTTTTAGTACTCAAATTTCTGAGTTCATCTTATTTTCCTCACAGGATAGTCCACTCCTCTGAAACACTAAAAAACTTTCTAAACTCTGTGTTATCTACAGCTTTTAATAAGAAGAGACATAATTCTTGCACCAAGGTTATTAATGAATGTAATGAGACAGGATTAATTTCAAGACTGATTTTTGAAGAGCACGACTAATAATCTCTCTCCATCCTGTTAGTTGCTCTTACGGAATAGCCATTTACAGTCTTCTTTTTGGTCAGCTTCTGATCCAATTTATGCTTTCTCTACTAATCCCGGTAGTTTTCACAACCCCTCGTGGACATTGTTATCCAGTCATTTACTGAAATTTGGATAAGATCTTGTTTATTCCCAGTAACACAAGTGTAAATTCAGAGGGAAAAAAAAAATCTGAAAGTGTCATTAGTGTCTTCAGAACATAAAACCAACATTTATTCCTAAAAACTTAGAAAACTATTTTTTTTAAGTTTGGACAATTTCTATACTCTATCAAGCAGGCATAATCCACTGCGAAATTACAGAAGTTACATACAAAGTGGATGTACACCAATTCTGAAGAAGAGGATCTTAGAAGGTAAGAGGGAAGGAAAGAGAATATTTTTAGTAGGTCATAAGATACAAACATAAACCAACTATGTCATGCTGTTGTAGAGAGGGAATTCCTCATACGAGGATGCTTAGTCAGGCGCACAGCCCACAGGATAGATGAAGGTCCTCTCTCATGCTGCTCAGTATTGCAAAAGCTCAAATGGATTAGTTTTTAAGCTTCCAAAAAAAGACGTAGATCAATTAAGAACAGTCAAGAGACTGTTCTAGTACCAAGCAGTACCAAAATGAAATACCTGAAAAAGCACAACAGAAAACAGAAAGAATTCAGATTGCTTCACCTAAGATTGCAGAAATTGTATGTATTACTGTTTTCAAGCACTTTGAAATACAAGTAATTTTTTTCCATATATAGCTCATGGAATGTTTATTAAGAAGTTTAAAATGTAACACCAATCAGACATTAGATTTTTTTTTTTTAAATGATATGGAGCATAGCAACACTCTCACAGACACACTGCCCAGGCAGAAGAAAGCACTTCTGGAAAAAGAATGATGAGTACAAAATACAGTAAATAAAGTGGTCAGGGAAGAATTTAGTCCAAATTTAGGACTATATTTTTGTCTCTGAGGTAAATTTCTAACCACCTGTTCTACAAACAGGGTATAAGGAACCTCAATCAGTTCAAAACAATGTTCAATAACAGGGATTACAAGATAGGGTGGAGCTATGAAACACGGTGTGCTGTATCAAGCAATAAAGTCTTTGTTGCTCCATATCAGTAATGTATTTTAATACCTCCACGCTTCAGGTTTTCTGGCAACTACTTGCAAGAACTGGGAAGACTGTTTGTTTCCCAGTCTTCCCCATCTCTCTTACTTGTTTCTTTTCTCTTCTGTTTCTCCTTCCTGCATTCAAAACAAGTTACAAGTGTTTTTCTCCTTTCCACTGATACATTTGGGATTGCCTACGTAAGAGCAGCAGTGCAAGAAGGGATGGGCAATACCCACAATGGTTTCAAGAAAAACATGACATGAGATGTCTGGTTTGTGTCTTGCTTACTGACATAAGCTGGGTTTCATAAAGAAGCAGAAGACGCACAAACCTGAAAATACATCGGAATGCTTGCCTTCAGACAAATCTAAAAAGCCTTTTTTGCCCCTTAACAGAACCAAGTTTCCCTAACAAAACCATCATTTTTAGACGCCCATTATTATTTCTTCCACTCCGGCTCATAGACCAGTTAAATACCAAGAATCTACAAGAACACAGGAAGGGCCAGAGTGTGTTTCAGGACGAAAACCGTGTTTAATAAACTTCAGACATTAGGCTTACAAATTATGCTAGCAACGTTCCATTATCTTGTTTCTGTAAATGCTGAACAGCCACGGAAATTAAAAGAAGCTTCATGTTGCAGTGACAAAATTAAGATAAGGTTTTGGTGTACCTATCAGTCAGCTGAAATGCAGACATTAGCATACTAACTTTGTGGATGCTTGAATGACAAGTTAAGTGTCAAGATGAAAGCAGCTGACTCAAATGCAATCTGAATTAGACAGAAGTGGTAAAAGGAAATGGGGAAGAACTTTGAGGAACCAACAGAAGGTCTGACTTCACTTCCTTTATCATTTTTTAAGACAATACCATGACAGCACTCAAATCCTAAATGCATATAATTCCAAGTAACAACATTGAACACTAATGGAACCGCAGTTATGACACTGTCTGTGTTACTAGTCTTGCTCCTCACCATGCTCTACCATGCCTCTCTTCCCCCTCATCACCACTAAAATCTTTCTCAAGGTGCAGTGTAAGTTTCACCTGCGTAGTCTTTCCACTCCAAATGTTAGGAGAGGGAAGGCCATGCTTCCCTATCTCTCCACCTAGCCAAAATGTTTCTCAAGTGCCAAAACACACATACACCACTAGCACCTGCTCATGCAATAAGGCAGATGAGGATAGGACTGCTGGTCTGCATCTCAAGGTAACTGAAGGGGTGAGTGGCAAGTCTCAGCACCAGCTGGTTCACAACATGAAATTCCACAAAGCAGTTCCTACCACCACCAGAACCAGACTGGCTGGTGAGCAGGAATTAGGAGGTTAGGAGGGTGGGGGAAGGCTGTTGCCATCTAAAAGCCCCTGCTGGTAACTTTGTTTTTCAAACTATCAGCAACAGTGAAAAACAAAACATTAATGCAGAAAAATTCATTAATCTATGAGTACCCTTCTGACAACCAGAACAAAACTCTATTTCCTTCTGGATGTGCTTTCCACCCAAGGTGATAACACTGTACTATTACCTGACAGAAACTGTGTGCAAGAGGTGCCCAAAAGCCACAGCACTCAAGAGGTCCATTTACAATGCAGTAAGCACTACTGAACACAAGAGTGCTGTATTTCATGTCACATCATCTTGTTATCAATTTCGGGCTGTTTCAAAAGAAAAGAGGTACCAATTTTCTAAAGCTTCTAGTGTGCTGAAACAACTTTCTTAGAGATCATCTCACTTTCTATAACCCACCTAAAAACTTCAGGATGAAAAGGACTGTTGCACCCTGAGGTGTAATGCGAATACTAAAGGCTGGAAGTATTTCCAGGACAACTCTGTGCTATCGCAGGTTGGTTACTTCTGTGGTCGTTAGGAAATTGAGCATTTCAGAGGAGAGGATATGCTTTACATTGTATGAGTTAAACAGACAAAAATTAATCCAACAACTCCATTCTTTAAAGATTTCTTTTATATTTTCATTACCCTACAGGAACAGGAGACTACAGTTAACATTTGGTTGACCTTTGAGGAGAAATCCACCAGCGACTCCACCACTGACAATCTTTGCACAGAGCTGAACATGCAAATTAACATGAATAGAGCTTCACAGAAAAGATAAAAATTACACTGTTTTGGAACGCTGAATGTAAATACATCATTTTCAAATGAAACTGTCAAACATCTTGTTGTGGTGGTAAAAACCAAATCACTATGCAAAATGATAATACAAGAAAAGTCAATTGTATGTTTCTAATAATAAATGCTCTTGTGGCTTTTGAAGTCACAAAAAACTCTTGGCTGAATTGAAGCATTGATTTCTGCAGTTATTTATGTGCAGTTCCTATTAGAATTCTATTGAATTCATTGAATGGTGAATGGAAGTGCTTTTGAAAACACACACACAAACTGTTAAGCAAGGGACAAAATAAATGGAAAGCCTAGTGTGCCCAAGAAAGTTTAAAAAGTCAACAGAACATTTCAACATTTTTTTTGAAGTGCAAGCATGTATGACACTGTTTGGCAGAAATGATTAAGTCTAATACAAGAACAATATACAAAATACATTTCCCCTATCACTCCTGAAGAGGAAGCATGAACATTGCTATTTGTTTCTCAAGTATCATTTCAAAAAATCTTGGGATACTCTTCAAATATGTTCTTAGTAAAACATGGATTTATTGTTACAGAATTTTAACATGTTACCACTTCATCCTTTTGTCCACTGTACACCAATATGAAGGTACTTTATTTAGCATGTGTACAGATATATCTGAAGCTAAACAGATACACTTCTGAAAAGGTAATTCCATACTGATTTTAGGCCACATTAGTCAATATAGTTATTAGGAATACACGTATTATAAGATGTTCTCTGCAAGTGCTGGAAGTGCATTGAAGGCTTGAGATCTGGGTCCCTAATGCCCTCGTTCATAAGCATTCATGCATTTTTATGCCATTCTTAATACACTTTGAAGCATTTGCAGGGCAACTGGATATCCCACCAACACTGGAAGGAGATGAGTCTGTTATTTGACAAGGAACCCTACCTCGACTTCAGAAACGTTAGGCCTTCAAAGCACAATTTGTTTTCTGTTAATAGTACATCGCAAAGTAGGCTTCAAGACCACTTCCATACTTTGGAAGCTACAACAAAAATAATGCTAATTTGTTTTAGTAATAATTTGTCAACACTTTTTTTTTTTCATTTTAACTTAGACACAAAGAATTATTATAAATGCAATAAACAGCCACTAGGAAAGGCATCTCTTTCCTTTTTAGAGTGGTGACAAACACATCCCAGGTCTACAGCTTATTGTACACAACTGCTAGAGCACGCACAATTGTCACAGCACATCAGGTACAGCAGAATGCAAAATACATTCAGCATGAATATGAAAGACTTAAGTGGAAAATGCCTTTTGCAGGTACCAGAGTAACTACAATCATTTCCCAGAACAGTTAGAATTAATCTGCTTGTCTGGAAGATATAAGAAAAAAAATACTGTAAAGAGGCAGATTGAAAAATGCTTACATCAATATAACTTAGAAATAGAAACGAGATTTGACAAAGTAGCTTTAATGGCAACTCAAGTTCTATTCAAAGGTGGCTAAATGTTAGCTGAAGTTTCAGATGTTAATCAGGTTTGTCTTTCAAGCTACTCTCTCACATACATTTCATTAGTATAATTCCTACAATGCACATTTATTTCTGTTTTCTCAGGACTGTGTATGTGTTTTCAATGCCAAAGAAGTTATTATCTACATCACCCTTATTCAGAGAGGGATGCTTTTAATGAAAACCCTTCTGCAGAAAACATCTAGCATTAATGAGCTGCACATATAGTTTCCGTGTAAAAGGAGGGAGAACATACGTAATGGGGAGGGGGGGCAGCATCAGGATCATAAAAAGGAGGCAATGCCTCTGCTGGTAACTACAACTGAGTCTTTTAATTGCTTACTTCAGTTTTATTAAATAGCTTACAGCTATCTAGAGAATTTCTAATCTTTCGTTTAATTAATCTCAAGAATGAAGTTCTCCTGTAGGAATTTCCTCTTAGAGGACTTTTTGTCAGATGTTAATTTTCAGTCTATTTTCTAGTCTTCTACAGAAGAATTCTGTTTTAAGTGTAACTGTATACATCCTTAGTGGCTACCCGTGCCTCATTTTCTTATTGTATCTCTCAGCCTTTTAAGTGGCATGTTTTTGAAAGCAGAGATATTTTAATTAATATATTTATTAGGTCTATTATTCAATTCAATAAAATTTACTTAACTATTGCAAAATTTGAAAATAATCCAGTTTCTGCAAGCACCGAGACTGTGAAAAGTGAAAAACAGCTTTACAAAAAGAACCCAGAGAGCATCTACCGCATTCTGCCCCTCCCCAGACACACACTCACACCAAGTCACTTCCCCCAGCAGATCTAACAGCTGTAGAACAAAGGACTCAAATCTATACCAGGAGCTAAGGAAAAAGACACTATCACCAATGCCTTAAGTCCCTAAAGTAATAGCAAATCTGTTTAGTAAAGATGCCAAAAAAATTGTAAGCAGATCACACTACACAGGCAAGCAAAGCAAAAAAATAGTAAGTTTTCCCAACAAAGATCTCCAAATTATTTCCTTAGTCCCAAATATGAAGATCCGAAGGTTTAAAAACTTCAAGCCACTTCCAAACTGTGTGGTTTATGAATTTGACTTATATGGTGTATTTTAATTTATCATAAAATGAAAATACAAGCAAAATATTAATTAGTGAAGGGTTAAAAAATTTTTAAAAACTAGAAAACTCTTACCACCATTAATGTTCTTTCCCTCCTTACCTAGTTGCACATATAGTGAACTTGAGAAGAGATGCTAGAAGCACGACGAGAAGCAACTGTTAGCCCTATACTGAAACATCTAAATCAGTAGTCTAATTCAAGCTCACAGAAAACAAGTGAGCCAAAAAATATTCAAATAATTTGGAGGTATGACCCCATAATATAGCAACTGATCTATTTGTTCCATTGTAATGCCACTTCTGTATTTCAGTTTCCCCCTCCTGTGGTTGTGAGTACCACAGGAATTTCAGCAGAAGCTTCTCATGAGGTCATGAGATTTGCTGATATTGAGCAAAACCACATATTCACCTTCCCTTTTTAATTATGCTTTCTAAAACCTTACACGTTTTATTATCACTGCAGGGCAGCTGTCCTTTTCGTCTTTCCCCTCTTCTCCATACAGACTTAGACAAAGGTGATACATCCCTTCAGTTTTAAAGAGGCAGACACATTTTAATCTCTCAAACAACCCCTTTTTCATAGACATTTCATCTGGAAAGGTCCTTCCAAACATTAAAGAGATGAGCTCCACAGAAACCAGGTGCATTCAGATGAGCTAACAGGATGTAGTATCTTCTTACAGAGTCAACACACAAGCCTAAAACACAGTAAGTGGGGAATTACTCGCAGATTAGGATTCCCAAGACTCACCCATAGCCTCATTTGCACTCAAGTACTAAAAACAGACTGTGGCATCAATCGTAACAGCAGCCTGTCTCCCCAAAAAAGCCAGGAACCTATTCCAAGGAAAGCCTTAATAGCAGCTCACAGTTTGGAGGTTACAGGCCACAGTGATTTAAAACTCAAATGCCAAGCTCTACAAAATTTTATTTTTAAGAAGTCAAATTAATTGATACACGTCCCTTCTCCTGGAGTGTATCTTTTCTAAATAGGGGCCACTATATAAACTCAGTAAAACATTTTAAGAACAGTACTGAGGCTATAATGCAGTTTAGAGACACAATATGAAGTTGGCATATAAAATGCACATACACAATCCATATGGGGAAAAAAAACAACTTACAATGCAACACATTGCTGGTCATCAGCACTGGTCATCTTTAACCCTATTCACACATCAAAAGACAAAAATGTCTCACTACTTTTTCAGATGACACTAAGGGCTTGTTGCAAGTATCAAGGCAGACAAATGCAAAGTGACATATGTTAATTTTAACCCTCTCCAAAGCCAATTTTTCATGGAAAGACTGCAGGTTTTTTCCCCCCAAACATTTCTAAATTCACTGACAAGGCTAGTGAGAAAAAAAAAAACAAACCCACAGTTTTATTTTGTGATTTTTCTTCCTAAATTATTTTGTCTTTTTTTTTTTTTTTTTAAGCAAAGGCATTGAATCACAGTTGTAAGATCTGGGAAACATCTTCTTCTGTCCCGAGAGAAATCCATCCCACTTTGGATTATTTTTTTGTTCAAATCAGTTATGATAAGAGCTTTAAGTTAAAATGAACATGTTTCTCAACTTACAACTATTTGACATGGCTTAGGAAAATACAAGGCAAAACATCATAAAGAAATTATCTGTTCATCCAGACCAAACTGTACTGGGAGTCCACAGAGCATTAGCAGCAATAACTGTTCTTCCACTGCCTGGTATATTTCTATGTGCTCTTATTGAAAAGGTGGTCATTTCTCTACCTAAAGGACAGAGGAATTAACAACATTTCTATTTGTATTCAAGACTGAACTAACTATGAAGTTAGTTCAGCACTGCATCTCTATTGGCACAGACAAGAGGGAGTACAAGTTTCTGGTATGTCACCCTTGAATCTCTTCTTTTAAGAACACGGCTTTTCAGTGTATCAAATCCGCTTGCTTGACTCTTTTGCAAATACCACCTTCCACTGCAAAAAGAAAACCCAGGAATCTTGCTTGTTAACCTTCTTCCAAGACAAAGTATGTTAGCACATCTCTCTGAGACAAAGGAGCCACAGCAGGCTCTTATCTTTTACCAGCTGCTGCTTTGGTTTACATGGAGAGCTATCCGCTGCAGATACAGTTTCAATTTCTGGTTTTAAACCTGACTGTGCCATAAAAACAACAACAACAACAACAACAACAACAAAAAAACACAGAAAAAATGGTAATACTTATCTAAGAATAATTTTCTCATCTGAGAAAACATTTTTAATGTAACTTTCATTGCACTCAATAGACACTTTCAGTGCAGTACTGAATTTTTCTCATTTCTGTCTTTTGCAACAGACACCACTGTTGGGGGGTTTGGTTGGTGGTTTTTTTGTAGGGCAGAGAGATGTTGGTACACAAATGCAATAAAGTGGCCAAAGGACTCAGGAAAAGCTAAAGTACGCTCAACTGTCTTAAAAGTTAGTATCCTTTTAGAGACAAAATAAGTGAGGATCATTTGTTTAACCCAAATACAGTTAATGGGCATAAAACCAAATCAATTTATGTTGTTACTCCTAACGAACACCAAAAAAGAGCTTACATTTAAATGAAACTTTTTAATCAGTTTATGAAAACTATCAAACTAAATAGCAAAATTACATGCAACTAAGGCCTCCAGACTGGAATATCATCCCCCAAAAAAGAACCAGTTAGGCCAAGGTTTTCAGCATTTAATACCAGATATTTAGCTATTTTTAATTGAAAGTACAAATCCCAGGTTGATAAGAGAACTGAATAAGTCCTCCTTCAATCTAATCTACACCATTCTAATTAAAAAAATCCAAGTATGAAAATGTTAATTTCTAGTAACACTACATTTGATTTTCATTTGAAGATTCGGGCTTTTGGTCATGCAGAATAATTCAGTCATTATTCTCTCAGCTAGTTACCCTGCAGAAGATAAGGAATGGCCAGAAAGGCAATGTAAGAACACACATGCCATAGGAAGTGGATTATCAATTTTTTCCTTTTAAATCTTATGGATGGCCCGAAAACTCTTAAGTGGCAACTGCGCTTCATTCCCCAATCAGCGAAAATATTTCCCAGAGCATTCTTCATTACAGATCATAAGTACTCATAATTAAAACACTGTTTATTTTTACATAGATATTAGCCATTTCCCCCTTCTCATGTAACTGTAGAGATGGCAGTATCTCATCTCATAAGCCACGCAAATGGAACTGCATTTATCATCCAACAGTCGCCTTATAACTTGTCCAAGAAGTAATTGCAGTGTGAGACAAAGAAGTGTGCCAAGAGAGGTCTAATTGCATCACCCTACTAAGTCTTTTTTGAAGGTGCATAAGCTGAGAAAGGAGAAACTGGTTCAATTCTCACATTTCAAACAAAAATTCGTCTAGTTATGCTCATCTGATCTACCTGAGTAACTATGTGACTATCAGCTGTAATATTCTGTAGTATGTACTGGGACACTGCGCGTACAATCAGCACAGACCTTGGTATGCTGTAACACAGATCACCATAAAAAGACCATATTCTTGTAACCTACATCTGGACATCTAATTCTGGTATGTCAACACATCAATAAAACTTATGTGAACATATTAACTGCTGTAAACTTTAAGTAATTTATTTCGTAAGTGACAAAGAGCAATAGTTTTCTAATAATTCTGAAATTCTCCAAAAGAAGAACGGAGATTTTGAATATGTACCTGCAGATATGTAATTCTATGACGTATCAGAGAAAACTCACAGAAAATTGCAAAATTTTAGAAATTAAAGGCTTTCAAAAGCCTACATAAAACTATTTTTTTGCTAATTCAGTGGATTACAAGTCCTCAAGAAAAAACAGCCTCTGTTCCCAGACAAGCATGTATGAACAGCTGGCCCAGACGGCAAAGACCTGCTGTTGTATTACCAGGCCACTGTTCAGCTCTCTTGGTTTTGTCTCCTGCTCAAGCCATCCTCCCCTCCCCTTTTTCTTCCACCTTCAGAGTTCCTTCTTTCCACTACAAACAATCCCATATTATATGCACACACAAACCATTTTTACAGTTGTTTAGGCTGGAGCACAATAAAACCCATGAGAATTTTGTCTGGCCATTTTATGAAAAGTGACAGCACCAGAGTGAAAGTGTGGTATTTAAAAAAAAAAAAAAAGAAAGCACACAGTCAACCATCTGCTGAAAGATTCTCTTGTTTGACCATTTTTATAATTGGTGAGAATGGAAGCGAGGTGACACAAAACCAGGCATGGGATTCATGTGATCTTGTATCAAATTTAAACCCAAACTGGGGGGGGGGGGGGGGGGGGCAGGGAGCGACAAGACAGAATCATGACCTATCAGAGGATCTAACTAATGGTAGTATGAAAACCTAAGAAAGACCACAGAAACATGCTATTTATCAATTTAAGAAAAATAATCTAGCATTGACTTCAACAACAAAAAAGCATGCACATGCCTGCTATTTCTTTTAATTAAGTTTTGATCAGCTGAAAAGTTAAACCAGATTTTTTAATCCACCAGAATTTTCAGAAGACATTTAACTCAACCCATTTACCTTGTCCAAAGGTCTAAACTGTCATGAGCAAGCCATTCTGTCTTTGTTTCCCACGTACGGGTTAGCTTATGGCACTAAGTGAACCATCCTGAATATCTTCCCCTCCAGGACATTCAAACTTGTAACTTCCACTCAGTTCTCCAGAATACACTCGTAGAGTATGCATTCCACTTTTTACACGTGAGCATAAATCAATGCACAAAACTCCCATGTACATTCAACAAAACATTCATGGAATAACCCACCAAGGATAACAAGACCCTAGTGAGATGGAACCCCCAAATGCTGACCAGGACCTTTCAGCAGCACTAAGTTACAGTATGAAAGCAGTTTCAAAAAAACCCCTCATTTTCACAAAATAATCATGTCACACACTATTGTATTAGACTGTTACACTCTGGGCACCAGCCTTGCAGCTCTTTGCACACGCAGAATTGTGTCTATATGACATCCCACACAGACACAAAGGTTAACAACAAAACATACAAAACATTCACACGCAGCAAATGCTCATGATAAACATCGGCCTAGTGTCTACAGAATCAATGCTTGAGCTCCAGTTCCTACAGCGAGTTTTGTGTAGGTGGATCCCTCTGCCCAAACAGCGGTCACTGCAGGATCAGAGCCAAAATGATGTACCCCGGGTATTAACTTACCATATAGTCCAAATATGCTAATGGCAATGACATGTGAGTTGTACTACATGAACTCAATAGAGAGCTCATCCACTCCATAGAGCAATCAGCATTACTTCTAAGATTACAGGATTTTGCTTTTATTCATGTTTTACAAATGTGGCTGCTAACAAAAAATTAATTCTAGACACAGAAAAACAGTATAGACTTAACTTTCTTGCTGCTACAGTGTAAGTATACCCAACCCTGAAAGTATTTTTAGATAGGGTGTTCAATCAATACTGCTACGTACAACCTAAATTAGACATTAGCAGGACAACAGAATTTTAAAGCATGGCAACAAACAATACGTTTCATGGAAAAATTTATTGAACAAGAAATAAACATCAAACTAAGCCCTAAGTAGGTGAACCTGATTCCAAACAAACTTAACTGCAAACATAAGGAAAATGTACCGAAAGATAAAATACCAATACATTTCTGCTTTTGAGGAAAATGCATTTGTATTTCAATGTTTAATCTAACTTAAAAAAACTACAAATAAAACCACAAACATAACCTAAAAATACACAGAAACTGTAATGACAACAAAATTATCTCAAAAAATCAGACCAACAGTTACATTTCTGAGTTTATAAAGCATAAACATGCCTGGGAAACGTACAGACACAAATGTACGTATCTGTAAGCTTATCATCCAGAATCATATTTTATCAACATGGTGCAAGCCAAAGTCATGCCAATATGTAAAAACAACTTTTTAGGTCAGTGAAGCAAGAAATCCATTGTCAAGAAAATGGCATCCATAAGATTACGATACTGAATATTTTATGTTTAGGCAATGAACTAGAACGCTTTTCTACAATATACATATCCAATAAGAAAATGGTTTTACCAATTCTAATCTAACTCATTCTTGTATTCCTGCAACGCACATTTACGATGTGACAAGCTCATAAATGTCTGCACGTGTGTGAACAGACCAGTGGCTCCCAACATTACAGGGCAGTCATTCGCCAACAAGCAGCAGGCAAACATGTGCACTCACAAAACCCCCTCACCATTCAACACAGAGTCTAGCTCAGGGCAAGAGAAATGCCCCGTGGCTGAGAAAATGTATGTGCATACTGTAGACTAACAATTATTCTTCAGCTGAGATCCATTAGCACTTCTGTAATACACAAATCACATAAATATTTTCTATCTCACAGTTAAAAAAAATTGTAACAGCTTAGCCACATTGAAGTCCTGGAAGGGTGCAAGTAGCAGCACAAAGTTCATTCACGTATATTTTACATCTGAACGACATATATTCTTTGAATAGGCAAGCGGTGGGAACATTTCACCAACACTGGCAGCCACCTAGTTTTAACAACTAGCTCTTGGAGATTTTTGAAAGGAAAAACACGTTATTCCTCTTCCAGCTGGTGCTGCAACAGTACACACGAGTTAACCCATCACCAGGTACACCGAAAGCCTCTGTCGCATATAGACACACGCGATTACACAAGCCTTCTGCTTGAGGGAGATACTAAAAATGTACCAGAGGAATGCAACGACAGCACTCAAACCCATTTTCCCTGCCCATAACCAGGGCAACGTGCACATGTGCCTAGAAAGCACAGGAACGCAAACTTTCATATTAAACATACAAAAAAAAAAAAAATCCGTTTCAGGCGTTCAGCTGAGTTTACCACATTTTACAGACCCGAAGCCGCCCCCGACCTGCCCCCGCCGCCCTCTCCCCCGAAGGCTGTTTACGAGCCCTCTCCGCGGGCCGGCGGCCGGTCTCACACATCGCCCCCCAAACCCCTTCGCCAGAGCAGATCCGGATCGCCTTTCTTTTCGGCGGAGGGGACAGAAGGGGCACCCACACACATGCCCCCTCCACCAAAAGGGCTCTCAGCAGAGCCGCTCTCCGCCAGCGGCGACCTGTGCGCGAAGTTGCGGGGAGGGGAAGCGGGGCTGAGGGGGAGCGGGGCTGAGGGGGAGCGCCGGCGCCTCGGCCCCCACAGCCGGCGGGGGGGGGGGGGGGGGGTGTCACAGCACAGGAATGCGGCGCACCGCCCCCCCCCCCCGCCGCCGCCCCTCTCCCCCCAGCACGGAGACCCGGGCGCCCCGGCGGCCGCCTTACCTTCATATAACAGCCACGTCCTTCCAGATGGAGCCGGGAGCGGGGACGGCGGAGGGAAGAGGCGCGGGGGCTGCGCTCGCCGCTGCCGCCCCGCGACCCCCCGCGCGCGCACGGGCACGCGCCGCAGCCGCTCGGGCACGCGCTGGGGCACGGGCGCGCGCGCAGCACCTCACCGCGCAGCACCGCACCGCACCCCCGCGCGCGCCGCTCGCTGCCTTCAGTTCCCCCGCAGCGACCGCCCGAGCCGCAGCCTCGGGAGCAGCGACAGCAGCCGCAGCAGCCGCCCCGCGCCCAGCCGCGAGGACCACATTGTACTGCGGCGGCTGGGCCGAGGGACCGGGAGGGGGACGAGCTGGGGGAGAAAGGGACAGGGAAGCCCGGCGGGGAAGGCGGCGGACCCCCCCCTCCGGCCTCTCCTTCCCCCCTCTCCTCACAGCGACCGGCCGGAGGGGGCGGCGAGGCGGGAGCCGGGGCGCAGGCGGGCAGGGCAGCGCCGAGCGGCGCGGCAGCGGATGGGGGCCGCGCGGGCTGGGGCTCCCCCTCACGGGGCACGGCGCCGCCTCACACACACCGGCAGTCACCCCGCGTGTAGCCCCGGCCGGGAGGCTGAGGGGACCGGGGAGGGGAGAGGCGGCGGGGCTCTGCAGAGGCGCCCTCCCTGCCAGTGAGCGAGCGAGTGAGCGAGCGTCTGTGGGGGATAAGGGGGGAGGAACAGCAGCCTCCTCCCCTCATAGCCGCCCTCCCGCCTCATGCGAGCAGCACTGGCAGCATAGCAACCAACATGGCGGCTGCGCAGTCACCCGGCGGCGGGCGGGGGGGACGGGAGCCAGCCCAGGAAAACTCGCGAGAGTCGAAAGGGAAGTGGGAGATGCGCCTTCCTTTTGAGTGGACCAACTGCTTGTCCGTAAAAGAAAGAAGGCAGGACTTAGACTTAATCCTGCGGCATGATTGGTTGGGTCTACCATCAATCGAGAGGGCGGTGCTCCACGTCCGTCCATGAGCGTGGATTGGTCACCTGAGCCGTCAGTCACGGCAGCAGCGCCGCTCCGTGTGCTCGGGTGTGCTAGGCTCGTCGGCTCTCAGCGGTAGCCGCCGCCTCCCGCCGCTGTCCCCTCGCTCGGCGGGAGAGGTCGTTCCTGAGGGAGGCTGTGGGAGGCACGGGCGGGTCTTCTGGCCCCCGCTCTCGCTACGGGACGTTAACCCGAGACACTGCCGTGAGCACAGGCGGCCCCTCGGGCCTCCGGCGTGCCTGAGGACAGCGAGGCCCGGGGAGAGCGGCGATCCCCCCTCTTGAGAAATGGGGCTGTGGAAAGGCGGGGTGTAACCGCAGCCTTCCCGGTAGTCTGTGCTAGTGCCCCTGACGTGGGTGGGGTGGGAGAGGTGAAGCCTTTTTGCGCCCTCAGGTGCAGCCTGGGGACCTTCCTGGTCGGGGTGGGCAGGGTTGGAGCCTCCCTGGAGGGTAGGCCCAGGGACGCAGTGGGGCAGCAACCCGGGCCTGGAGGGCTGGCAGGGACACAAGCAGAATGAGAAGGCAGCGCTCAGGGAAGTATTTAACAAGGGCAGTGAGCTACTACTTATCTGAACGGTAGCAATAATGTACTTCAGCGAGGTGCACCTAGCTGGTGCCTCTTGATTTCAAGGGGCTTGCGAGTAGTTCAAGTGTAGCTGCCACACCAGGGCAATGTCACTTAAATGGCAGCAAGTCTGCATTGACATCAGGGCTGCAGGGTAGTCAAAATCCCTCCTGTGGGAGGAAAGGAGCCAGAGAAGGGGGTCTTAATGGGGTAGCCCTTGGTCTTGGCCACATGTCCACCAAGCCTTACCCTGCAGGTGTCTTAGGGAGTCATTTCGGCCTGTGAGTCTTTGCCAGAGTTCTCCAAGGTATGAGGCGTACTGTGCCTCTTGGCCACATAAAGATTTTCATACGTGGCCCATGGGAAGGTTGGCTTTGCAAATCTTAGTTTAACACAACTCAGTGCTTTCATGTATTTATACTATGTGTGAAAGGGCTTAAAATGTCTTTAATGTCCATTTATTGAAATACAACCTCTCATAACGAGCTCTTCACCAAATAACAGACACACAGAATATATGGTTGAGAACACGTTCTTGGATTTCACAATTAAATTCCTAACCATAGCAAGATGCAGAATAATACTAAGGGAGTTTGCATGTACTATTCTAATTAGGAAGCTTTCTAAAATTTCATTCTTTCAATGTTTGGAAACCTTCTGTACATTTCCAGCCTAAATTGTTCTTCTGCCAGCTTTGTTCTTTTGCTTAAATAGCCCTTCTCTTTTAGCAGTGTTTACCCCCAATTATTCTTTAGAAAGCAGTCATACCCCCTTCATTTTACTACGCTAAATAATCCAAGCTCTTTTAGCCTCCTCTCCCATTTTCTGAGTGAGTATTAGGACACACAGGATTCTCCAGTTGTCTCATCTTCTTTCAGGACTAAGTTGAATCGGGGGCTGGAAGACTGAATTTGGGGAAGGCAGTCAAGCAGGAAATTTAGATAATGCACAATCTCTGGAGCACTTTTAAATAATGGACTTTTTAACGACTATGACTAGAAAACACTCGTAAATTGCTGTTATTTAAACTTTATTAATGAAAGTCTATGAATAAGATGACAAAGTTTGAAATGTGAACGTTTCTCCTGGATTGACCAATTCCTAGGCTGATGATTTCATAAAGCCCCAAAATGACACACACAGCATCAGCAATGCCATTCCTTATTGGGTCCACGTTGCTCCAGCTCTTCTCGAGCATTTCCAGAGTTATATTGACAAACTGATTGCAGTGCATCTAGAGAGATCCGGTAACTGCATTCTGCATTTCTGAACTACTGCCAGCCTCAAGCAGCGGACAAGATACGTTCTTCTGTGCATTAGAGGGACCTTTAGCTGCAGAGCTGTCTTGGTTTCCCGATAATTGTCATTCAGATCATGGCAAATTTATCCACAAATTGCATAGATATGTTTTAGTCCATTTGCACATAAGCTTCAAAGTCTGCCTCTCACATTTTTGTATCATTTTCTTTACTTGTGCCTGGTTTATGTCAAACACACAGTTATGTTCAATTTGAGAGCAACAATAATTAATACATTACTTTATACAGAGTGTGAAATAGAGAAGCAATCCACACCACTCAATGTGACTGTAGAGCTACACAACATTTGTTTGGCAAATGTAACCTTAAGCTGTTACGAAACGATATGTTTTGCTAATCTAACAAAATCGGTGACACATACAGATATTAAAGGCTGGACGTTCCAAAGTTATTTCCTTGCAATACATTATTATTCCTGTAATTTGTTGTTTACAGAAGGCTTGATTCAAAGCCCTAAATAAAGGCAATGGAAGATTCCCACTATGTGCAAAGCATTTCAGGTCAGGCCTACATTGCAAGAGCAGTAAATGTTTTAAAAATAGATATTGAGACAAAGTTCTCCAGCTCATGCTCTTACAACATCAAGGGAGCAAATTTGCACTGCAGGATATTTGCGTACAGGCATTGCTCAGACCTTGTAATGTGGGAGTTCAGCAGAGAACTTACGTTGCAGAATTCTGATTTCTGAGTTTTATGTTCTATATTCTGAGCAATCATTTCCCAAAATTATGAATGAAAGAGAGAAAGCAAACTGAAATGTGACTCTGTCATTATTTACTTGAAAGAGAACACATTCCTTTCATAAGTAAAAAGTGCATTCAGCTCACTTCTCTTTCAGTAGCGTGGCTTTTTTATGCAAGAGCAAGTTTTCAGCTACAATCTGCCTGCGCATATAAGCAGTGAAAGCTGCCCGTTGCACAGATACTTCACATAGCAAGAGCTTAATTTTCACACCGGTCCATGGGGATTTATCTGTACTGTTGCTGATGCATTTTGGGGAGGATACGTTATCTCATGACTAGTAACGTCCTGCTAGTAAAATGCCAGTATTTTAAACCATTTTGTACAAGTTAAACCTCACAGCTCTGGTATAAACGTAGGAACAAACAAAAGCTTCTCCTCTACTTAGATCTGTGGTATGTGTTTGTGCCAACAACCTTATTACTCATGCAAGACCTGCCAACCAAGCTGTGATAATTTATGTGAGAGAAATGTATATTAAAAATGTGAATGGGACTTTAAACCTCTCACTGAAATACCATGCAAACTGCTTTGTTGCCAAGATGACATACTTAAACACTGCATTAAAGCAATTCAAGATGAATGACTCTCACCACAGGTGGAGTTTAGCTGGGAAAGGGGCAGGAGACAAGGCACTTAACACTAAGATGAAGGGTAATGCATGTTTAAAAGCAGATACATTTTCTATGAAGTGAAGTCCTGATTCAGCAAAACACTTAGACATACACGCCTTGCTCATGGAAACTTCAGGGGCACAGGCACAACCTTGAAGTAAGATTGGCCACCGATCAGTGTGAACGGCAGGCAAGTTTGTGCTTGAACATGGCTTTGGATCACTGTTAAAACGTAGGATTGACACAAACACCGAGTGTGCTTGTTCAGCAGTATCCCAGGCGAGCGACGGGGACAGAATCATTTCACTGTTTGGGGCAGGGACTAACTTTCTCTTTACGTTTTGTGCAACACCTGGTGCAACAGGGCTCCACAATACTCGTCATTAGAATACTGTGAAATAATAATTTGTGTTAATAAGCTTGCTGCACCTGTTATCCAGTTTGGAGGCTGTCTGTATTTCTCTGAAAAATGTATTTAAAAGATAACCCTCTAGGAATACACTGAGAAGGAAAGCTGATGGAAACATTAGTAGCTACAGTCGCTGGACCACATTTTGCTAAGCCCTTTTTTCTCCAGCCAGCCTTCAACAAACTCCTTTGCCTTTAACACGCATCAAAGCACCACAAGGTTGCGTTTTTAGATACCCACTGCAAATACCTGAGCCTTTTGTGCATGCCATCTGTGCATTCACTTGTGGAATACTGTTATTTTCTGCTTCTGTCCAGAAGAGGAATACCATAAACTCTGGCAAGGTAAATATAAAACCATAATAAAGCAGGCCAAAAAATATTTTGAAGCATAAAAACTTTTCCAAATACATCAAGAACAGGAGAGCTGCCAGAGAACATGAGGAACTAGCAGGCAACAGAGGTATAACAGAAGCATTCAAGGAAACCACAGGAGAGAAGCCGAGTACATTTTTTCTACCACTGTTCATTATGGCGAAGTTTGAGGTGATTGCCACAACAAAACGTTTTTTAGGGCACAGTCAGAAAAAAACATTCACAAAACTTAGTATGTATAGTTTTGGAGACAATCGGTAACTTGTACGGTACCTGCCTGCCAGGATGACATGTTTCTCACCCCGGGGTTCTAAAGGAACTTGGATCTGAAATCACCAAACCATTAACTGTGCTTTGTAATTTACGGTTTGGAGTGAACTCTGTTCAGGAGGAATGGAAAGTGGCATATGACATTCTAATTTTTAGAAAAGACTTAAGGGAAAACCTAGAAACGACAGACCAGTCAGTCTAACACATGGCTCATCACCATGTAATGGGAAGAGATGGAAACTGCCAATCTGGTAGTGCTTTCAAAATGTCAGCAATGTCGGCAAATATTGATAAAGAGGAGCTGGCTTATATAGACTTTGTATAAACATTGGGACATTGGAGTCCATAATCCAACTCCCTGTTGGAAGAAGACCAAGTATGTACCATCTTCTGTTATCTCCTGCCTCCTCTCTTTCTCTTCCCAGCTTGCCTTTATCCTCAGTCTGATTTCCACGGAAAAGGAACCCAAACGTATGGGACAGAGGGAAACCGAGCATGTTCCGGGTATCTTCCCAGTCTGAACAATAAGGACACTCTAGACATGACATGAAGAACATGTAACATGCAGCCTCGATTAAGCAATCGTGTACACAGATTTCCCCAAACATTTTTACAAACCACAAAAGAGGAGCTTCTTTTGTGATTAGTAACTGCTTCAAAAGGAAGACGGATGGGGAAATGATCACAAAGAAGGGAGTAACCAGTGAGATTCCAAAGGGACTTACGCTTCAAAACATGTTCACAAGTGATCAGTGACATAGGATTGAACAGTGAGATGACAGTGTTTTCCAGTGTTTCACAATTATTCAGGAAAAGCAAAACCAAGATTCCTGGCACAAAATAGCAAAAAAAAATTCACGATAGAGACTGAGTAGGTTATGAAATAGCAGCTAAAATGCAATGATCACAGATGTCCATGAGAGGAAAACAAGAAACCTCTCTACCTGTGCAACACAGCAGGCTCTAAATTAGTTCACATCAATCAGCAAAGACATTTTGGAGTCACTGTGGGTAGTTTTCTGAAATTGTTATCTCGGTGCTCAGAGAGGCAGTTAGGACTGCTAAGGAAAGAAGAGAATGAAAAAGCAAACATAGTGCTACTGTATAAATCCTCAGGAAGCACGTTCTTTGCTTTAATACAACACAAAATTTTTCTTATAGCACCTTGACATGCAGTAGCATCTTAAGTATCAGAATAACATGAAAAGACAGAAAAAACAGTGACCAGATTGATCAGAAAGATGGAATGCCTTCTAAGTAAGACAGATCAAGTACTCCGGGACTACCTGGAAAATAGATGACAAACGGGAGACATAATACAGGTATCAAAAATGACATCTGACATGGGAAAGGTGAACAGGGAACAATGACTCATTTCTTATGAGAACTAGGATGAATCTAATAGTATTTTTCAGATGGAGGTGTAAAACAAACAAAAGGAAGTACTATTTAAACAACATCTGCTTAATTTGGGTAATTCATTGTCATGAGATATTTTAGATGCCAAAAATACTGCTGCAAGAAGTGACTAGACAATTAATGGATGAAAAGGCTGCTTTGCAGAGAGATGGACAGAGCCTCCAATTCTGTCCTTAGATTGCCAGAAATTGAGACGGTAAATAGAAGGAGAAATGAAGCTGTAACTGCTCTGTCCTTCTGTTTCTACTATAGGCAACTGCAGGGTGCCAGGTTATCTGGACCTTTGGTGTGACTCAATTCAGTCTTTCTTATAGCTGGAGCAGAAAGACGTCTGTCTCAGACTTTTTGCTTCCTGTCATATCCTGTGGGTATTGAACGTGAGAAATCCTGATAAAACATTTTAATGAATGAAACATCTAATGAACATTTTTAGAACCTTAAAAGGGATTTGATCAAGGTTTTGAGAGGAGATCCGTAGTGATCTTATTTTAGGCAAACCACTTGCATAGATATAAAGCCAAAAATGACCATTTAGTTAGACCTCCACTTTGAGTTAGCCCAAAGAACCTCACCCAGTAATTTCTGCAGCAAGCCTATAACTTTGGTTTGAGCTATGTTGGATGCTTTAAAATAGTTTTTGCCTTTTCTAAGTCCATCATTAAGCAACCCAGCGCTAAGAACTGCCACCAAAGCCTCCTGGCTTTGCAACTTGTCAGAAAATTTCTGGAGTATTTGAGAGGAGAGAAAGAAACATGCAACAAGCAAGAGAGTACCAGTGGGCTCAATTTGTAAGGAATTAGTTCAATTCTGCTATTGATTTCTTTCTATAGTGACAAAAAAAAATTCCAATTAATATTTTGAAATGAGCAGCTCAGGCATGCAGATTCCAGCTCTACAGGCTACCCCACCCCCCCACCCGAACTTTACACTGACCTGTATCTGGCTGAATTCTAGGTAACTTTCAGGAAGGTAGACAGTTTTCTTTCAAAGCTAAAAGTCAGAGAGCAGTGATTCTAATAAGGACACCGTATGTGCACAGGTTGCTGCATTCTGTGCTCAATGCTATTTACATTTCTGTTGCTAAGATCTCCACTTCTGAGCAAAGGCCACGGCATTTTATTCTCTTAAGTTGACGCAGCCTGTGTAGATAAGCAGTACACATTCCACCTCTGTAAAGAAATTACTTTTGTTGGTTTTGTTACCTTGATCTGCAAGGCAAGCGCTGGAATGAGCTCAGGTTTTCAGATGGGCAGTTTTCATATTTCAGGTCCGTTTCAAGTAAAACATCGGGAAACCTTTTGAAAAACACAAATACATATGAAAGAAGGGAGGAGAAAATGGCTGGTCTGTCATCCCTTCCCCTTTTGTTGCTGGGGATTTAAAAAAATACTGTACTGTTTGGTTACTTTGGCCTTTCACAGGCTGCTTCACAAAAGTTTGCACAGAACTACTCACTCATCTGAAACACAGAGGAGACCATATGTCACCTCTCACTGCTCTGCAGTTTCACAGTTGAGGTTTTGAGGTCGACATTGTCTGCCAACAGCAAGCACCAGTGAAAGGCTTTTTCCCCGCTGGTAAGCCATAGCCAGAAATGCAACTCCAGTCCTAAAAACATCTTTCTTCGTTGCAGTATAGCATGATGTGTTTCAAAAGTAAACATTCTTTACAAGTATCTCTAAAGAGAAAAATAAAAGTGTGTTTATTGACTGTCGTGGTTTGCTTTTACCTTGCATTAACCATCTGCTTGAGTGTGCAGTACAGAAGACTGCCAAATTTGACCTTTCCTAAGAGAAAGACAAAAGGCGGCACAGCAGCAACTCAGCTAAACAAAACATGTATGTGCAAACTACTTCCTGGTACACCCACATTCTGGTCTCCCTGCAAAGTAATTAAAATTGTCAAGAGATTTTTGACTGGTTAAGTTCTTCCAGGAACTGTACAACCCGTTCTGAGTTCTTGATTCATAGAACGTTCGCTTTCTGGCTTCCTGAAGTAGTTCCAAAGTTCGTGTTATAAATAGCAAAAAATATTAGAAGGCTTGGGCTGATCGTATAGAAATTAGCCAGACTAATTATAATAAGAAGCATCACCATTTACACAAAATTCAGCTCACTCTGTTTTCTAATAGGGTGAAAAAAATTATTTTCAGATCAAGACTGCAAAAAGGTTGGACGAGTTCTTTTTTATTTAAAAATATATGTACCCTAAAAATAGTACCTCTGAAACAGCCAGCAAAGACAAGAGGACCAGAGAGCCGATGGAAGTTTTCAAACTATTTGACTGCTGCTACGTGGATAGAGCCCTGAAAAGATGCTTTCCCAGACACAACACTGGCTTCTGGGTTAGCAGGGACACAGAAGAACAGAGAAGCCAATAAAGGGTGAGTTATCAGCCCTATGGACTGTAGTTTGCATTGAAAATAATAAAGCGTTGTATTGCATTTACATCGCCATTCTACCTGCACCTATCTTACTCAACCGCAAAGGGACCACACACTGAGGACGGGATGGCTCAGTGCTTCATCTCTCTGGTGACACCACCACTGAGGCTACCAATTAGCTGCAGATTTAATGTGGCTTTTATCTCATCTATAGCAGGTCTGTAATGTTGCCCACAGCTCATGAAATCTGCTTATTATCTAAGAATCTTAGCTTTCATGTACTACTGTTACAAGCAGCTGTAGTACTGATGATAAGAACGATAATGACGATGTTTCTAGTCATAATAGTTGTGGGGACTTAGAAAAATGAAAGTCGAAAAAGTCAGAAAAAAACAGAACGCAAATGAAAATGCAGCTATATTTTGTATTTCACGATCTTGGAAACAAACTCTTCTTTGAATGCTTGGCTTTACCAATAGTGTTGCTACTGATACTCCCATGTCACCTTTAGGACAGCGGAAAGCATGCATAAAGTAATTCCTCTCCACTTAAAAGGGTAAAAATCTGGAGCTCGCTCTCTCCGGCTCCAGGCTCTGTCACTTACTGGACTGCTGTGAGAGAGTTTTTCAGTGATGTCTGCTGCCCTTTCTTAAGTTCTCAGAAAACAGGGTAGTTACCCTGATTCTAGTGGGCTTTTGTTCTGGGATCACCACATGGGACCCCCAGCAGTTCCGAGGAACAGGAAAACATCAAGTAATTAGGGGTTGGACTGAGATTAGGATAGAGCTGAAAGGCGCTTCAGGAGATGACCTCGGCAGCCTCGCTGCTCGCCGGCAGCACTATCAGCACGATACTCTTTGCACCAAGATAGGAAGATGAGAATCCCCTCGCTTTACACCTTCCGGTTGGCTAACGGGGACGAAGGAGTAAACAGATGTGAACACCTCTCTTTCTTGCTTAGAAGATTTAGCGAGGACAAATGCAGAATGGGTAACACTGGAGTCTCCTCCTACATGTGGGTTAGTGCCACCAGCCTAATGCAGATGCTTCTGTAATTGCTTGCTACATGTATGTGGCAACATACAGAGTCCTCACGAATTGCAAAGAAATTGTATCTCAGATAATTTTGGATTAATCACAGTGTTCTCTAGAGGTACTCTTAATGAGGGACATGCTTACCTTCTACTTTGTGTTCCTGCCCAAGGCAGCACATTTCCATGCCGTACCATGAGGAACTGGCTCTGCAACCCCATCATTAATTTCATAGCTGTCTCCCTCCTCTAACAGTGGTGCTTCTGGAGGACTCTCCACTATGAACTGTGCCTAGAGGCAGATTCTGGTGTACGGATTTGTGCTTCTTTGTTCACCTCGCCATAAAATACTAAAGACATTATGCACATGAAAAAGCCCCAATAAAGTTTGAAGAAAATAATTATAAAACGAGCCTTCTATTCTTTACTCTGTTAAGTTCATGGTTATTGAAAATCAAGCTTTCTTCTCTTTTGCCACGGATATTCTAATTTGTTTATAAACAGGATATAATAATGACATTCATGAAAAAAAAAAGATGTTAAAAATGTAACTCTAAGCTTTTTTCGCTGCTGTTAAATAATTACACAGAGGACCCCATTTTTCAGGACCTGCTGAGATTTGGTATGTCTCGAAAGCTAAGCCCTTGAATCCCAGATCAAATCTGCAGAAAGGCAGCAGGAACAATTCCTGCTTTGCTTGTGCATTCACAGCTTCCCCGAGCCCCGTGAGGTCTGGCTGCACCGCGGGTCCAGGACTAGTCCTGAGCCAAGTCCCTTCTGAGCCAGATCTGGCTGCGGCGTTTCCAGTGCAACCAGCCTCTGCCGTAACACCCACATCATTTGGGTTGTGCAGGGAATAAGACGGGACAGAATTTGGGGAACAGTAGCTCTGGCTCTGTAGTTAGACTAGAGACAGCGTTAGCATGAACGGAAGAAACACCAAACTGGTTGTAAGCCAGGACAGAAACGCTACTGCCGGAGCGAGAGCAAATTTAAACTAAGCAGGGAAGTTTCTAAAGGACAATTTGCCTTCATAGCAATTGCGTACCTCAGACATAGAGACGTTCTTGAGCTGAATGCAAGCCTGGGATACCACCCTGCTCTGCCAGGATTACAAGCCTTGCATTGTGCCCAGTTAACTGCAGCCGCTTCGGAGTAACCCTTGAAGTGTTTTGCTGAATGATCTGGGGAAGGGAGTGTTCCCGCTCCCCAACAGTTCCCATTTTCATCCCTGCCGTGCGCAAGGGTTAATGGCACGTTTCTGCTTTGCGTTTTTTCTGTTATTTACCCTTTCTCCACTAGATGCTACACTGAGACCATCAAACATTTATTGAGTCAAATAACATAAATTTGAAGACTCAGCGCGGAATAAAGTGTTTAAACCAAAACAGTGACAGCGTCGCTCTTTTTATGTATGTGTGGTGTGAAGATGAGAGTAATGCATCTCACATTTGGAGTAACTGCACTGAGTTCATCAGAGCTTCTTACTTGGCGCCGCATGGAAGAGGGATAAAGCAAGTCTGTGCATCCTGGTGTTATTACTCACGTGCAATTGTATCAGGTAATTACTGAATGTATGAAATGGTTTACCAAGAGAGTGCCACAAAATCTAAAATTAACTGAACAACATATGTCAATACAGTGAGGTAGTCCTTTTTTTCCCTTTATATCTTAGAATTCCAAAATCACACACTTTAACTGGAGAAAAATTACGGTAGGTGATATTTTTAATGAAGTTTACACTTCAAATAATATCACAGATAAACATTATTTTTCCTGCTGTTGTGCAAGCCTTTGACCCAGGCAGCTGGGGAAGCGCTACGCAGCATGGCTCCCACAGAGCCTGCCAGCCTGCTTTTTCACTTCTGTTGCGAATTGTGCAATACCTTCTAGTAAACAACCTGAGAGCCTCTTACCTTTCAGCAAAGGCGGGCCCAACCAGGCACTTCTGCACAGCCTTTCGGGTGTGACAAGTTTATTGGATAAACGCATTACAGCCTGTCTTGGCGTCTCTACTTGGACAAAGTGAAGGCTGGAGACTGTTTTAGTGAAATAAGGTCTTCAGGGCTGTGTCTCTATCAGGTCTTTGGTTACCCCATGTTCCTAGAGGTCTGCTTATTATATATACCTTGCCATTTGTCACACTATTCGGAAATGCACTGTGTGTTATAGCCCAACTGGTAGCACTTTTATTGTTTTAGGAATGGGGCAAATATAACTTGGGGAAACTTCCATATGACCTAGTTAAGGTACAGCATCAGTGACATGCTTCCTTTCCAGCAAAAATCAAAACATGGCTTCAAAACACTGCTATGTTGCCCTATCTTGCTGTAACATGCCTTAATTTGCTTATCTGGACTTAATCTGGGATGAGAGCTGGAATAGAAAATGATGTTTTGTTAAAGTTGAATAGGGCCTTATAAAAGTAAATATTTACTGTTCAGGAACCCAATCGGCTGCTGGTGTGATGAGTTTCAAAATACATGTGATCTACATCAGCTGAGGATCTAGACCAGATGCTCAGCAAACTGTCATCAAGCCCTGGCCTCCTTATTGACCATTCACAAGCTCATCTTCAGATTAGTATAGAGAAAGGTGGATTAAATACAGGGGGGGGAAAAATAAAAAATCTTTTTTTCCTTTCGTCTAGCAGATATGGTAACGCTTAGGTCAGTTTAGCCAGCATTATTCTAAGCGATGGACTCTTTACTGTGTTTCAGGACAGAGATTTCATTTTGGCAGAATTTCATGTAATACTTCGCAGTGAGGTATAGGAGGCTTCATCAAGGTCAGGAGAAAAAGCAGCAGATTCAGAACTAGTAGTTGTTGGATTTACAAGGAAGAACACTAAATATTTTATGGTTGGTTACACTGAGAAGCTAGTATTAAAAATAAATGCTTGTCCTCTAGTGCTTAACTTACTAGCTTCTCCATCCGAAGAGCTAACAACAAGCACAAAGCCCTGTCACAAAGTAGGTCATAATTCTCTGAAAAATCAAACAAAAGGTCATGACCTAAATGAAATGGGAGTTTGCTTCATAACAATCCTGGGAAAGAAGGGATCTGCCATTGGTAGGGCTTCGGCATGCCGAAGGGAATTGTACATGGGAGCTCTGCAGAGCTTCTCGTCTCTTGTGGACAGGTTCGTCTTCAGCTTAGGTCAGTATTGATTGAAAACTGCTATTCTACACAGACTGTTCAGTGCCCAGCGACTGTATCGTGGCTGCTTGTCTGCCGGGAACACATCACATAAAACCACCACTAGACCTGAAATTAATTTCTAATTTTGCCAGCAGCTTTCCAATGGAGAGGTCAGGCTGGGAAGTGACCGCAAAGACAAGAATACCTCCTGGCCAAGCTGGAGGTGTGCCGGGGCCACAGACGGTGGGGAAATGCGAATGCGGCAGGGCAGCAGGTGGGTTGCATGTCTGCTGTTCAAAATACACATCTTCGGTGGTCAGGCAGAGGGCTTCAGCTGTCCGGATGCGGGTGCAGCAGCACCATTGCAAGTACAAGATGGCTCCACGGTCTTCCCTGTGAGATGTGGTTCAGGACCAGTGAACAGCCCAGAGAGAGACCTTCGTTGCCAGAGGTGGCAAACAGCTGCAGAGCCGGGCTGCCTCTCCCCCACGGCCCTGCCTGCCGAGGGCCTCAGTAAAGCTGCGGGTACCTCCAAGCAGGACCAGAGAGGTGACTCCTGTGGAGCCAGGCTGACAGAGACACGCGATGCTCCCCGACCAGAGCAGGAGTGGGGTTCAGCTGACAGGGTGGCCGTTACAGAATGCATTTTGTGGCATGTTATTGCCAAGGGGGGAGGTGGGAGGAGTAGAAGTTTGATGGAGTATTGTAAAAGCCAAAATGAGCTTGAGGGTGCAGATAAATATTACTCTTTATCTGCATGTACTATGAAACAAAGCAAAAATATCCCCATGTTCCTTTCCTCTGCTGACAGCTTCTTTGTTTGGACAGTGTCGGAGCATTTGTGGGTGGAGAAATTTTGCTTGCTAAGGAGAACCAGGGAGGAGGCATTTAGTTTTCCCAGGTCCCTGGGTTGGAGCTCGTTGTTGCTATTTGTAAGGAGAAACCCCAAATGTTATGCGGACCTTTTTGCCCCAGTTAACCATACAAGATACAGCAACAAAACCAGAGCCTGACCCTATGATATGAAATCTTAACAGGCTCTCACTGTCTTTTCTATATAACACATTAGAGAAACAGTGCACTGCTTTTGTGACAACTTACCTCATAATTCCCTCTCGCTCCCCCGATCCTGCCTTTCTCTCCCAATTCCCCTACAATATCATTATTTCTGGATTCATCCAAACACTGCACGGATCCTGATGCACCCCCTCACCTCCACGTACCACCCCTCCAACCACAGCATCTGACACCACCACCCCGGCTCTTGTTATACTTTGTTCCCTCACAAAATGTCCACCTTTTGAAAGGTTGTGGTTCCTATGTGCCATTTCTGACGCCTTTTGCTGTCCTTTCTCGTGGCCCTGAGGACCTACTAAGGCACCTCACCCACATTTTAGGGGAAGTAAAGAATCTCTGGAGGTGGGGCAGCGAGGGAAGTAAGGCTTTGTGCAGGACAGCTACGCCACATGGAGCAACCATTTTACCAATTGCATTTGAAAACCAAATTTGCTGGCAGGTGGACCAGGTGGGTAACACAGCAGTTGTATCTTGGGGATTTGGAATAGGTCCTTGCATAGAATTGGGAACTGTGGGAAGTTTCAAATCAGAAAGGCTCTTTTTCATGTCTGCCTTGGATCAGTGGCTTAATAAGAGGACAAGACAGAGTGCTTCACCCAACCCCGAGCAAAGGAGGTCGTTCCCCGTGTGCTGGCTCTCACCACAGCGCCAGGCCACGTTCGCACACGTGCACTGGCAGCTCCTGTTCTCAGGGGATAAATTACTCCTTAATTTCTGCTCACTTTGCAAAAGCCCTTCCCCGCATCATTCAGGGCGCTGTGGGAGGTGCAATCTTGCAGATAGGATGCGCTGCCGTCTCCCCTCTCTCTATCTAGTTCTCGGGTGTCAAGAATGATCATTTCTCACACCGCTGAAATACCCAGCGGGGGGCACGGGGCAGGTTTGGGGCTGTTAGAGGGCAAGCACTGAGGCAGCTGTAGCAAAGGACAGATTTTCATATACACCCGCTGAAGCGCTGTTAATGCTTCACACGTGGAGTTTGATACAGTAATGGAAAAATCAATGCCAGGATCACACTTTCAGCACACGTGCAATAGCTTGTTGCGCGCATCAGTAATTACACTTCTTGGCTTCTAACCCAAGGCTCACAATGTTTTTCCTGCAGCTTTTTGTCACTGTATATTAGTGATGTGCAAAAGCTGAGCCTCAAATAAAAAGGGATTTTTTTTTTTTTTTTTTTAAATACAGTGCTCAATTAAATGCAGTACATAGGCAGTCATCTGAGCTGTACAAGACAAATTTACCAGCTACAGTGGGTGAAATTCTCTAGACGGATGATGAGATTGACTGGTCCCTGTGGCCTCCTCTGGCCCAAAATCCACCAAGCCTGAACGCGCCCCATGCAGAGGGACGCCCAGAGCCCATCACTCGTGATTTCTAACTTCACGTCCCTCCTCAGGAGCGGGAGGTGCCAGCCCAGCTCTGGGCTATCGGCTCCGACACCCCGGCAGTGCTGCCAAGGGGCTGCGCGAGCTGGAGAAGCCCAGGGGTCTGCCCTGCCAAACTAACTGTAGAGGTTTGGCCAAATGGGCCTCCAATCTATTAACTTAATTTGACAACTGAAGGTCAGTTTTCATAATACTTATGATGCACCATGCTATATCTGGTAAAAGTAATGAAGACTTGGCTAGCGCATCATTTAATGCTGTTAAATTTTTGCTGAAACTGCCAGGCTGGGGCTTGGGGTTTTTTTTTTTGTTGTTTTTAACAGCCTGAACAGCTTGGGTTTGCTTTAGTGAAATAAAGAATTATATCCTGCTAGAATAAAGTTTAAACATATTTTCTGAAGCTGAAAAGTGGCATTAAGTTAGGTCTTTTCATTACAAACCCATCCAGGTGATTCTTGCATGAATACCCTCTCAAGAGAAAATATAAATGGACAAAAATATTCAAAATACAACCACTCAGATACTCTGCAAAATAGATGCCTTTGTGCTTTTACATCATGCAACCTACAGCTGTTACATCTGAGGTGACTAACTTAAACCATCACTTACTGAAGTGTTAATAGTAAAACTGCATGCAGAACCGTGACTTGGCCTACCTAACCCCATGTCGGAGGGTTAGACCTGCTCAGATCCACAGCGTGAGCTGCCCTGGACCTTGGTCTGAAGGCACCATGTCCTTCCGTCTCAGCGTGGAGGCTGCAGGTGTTTATTCCTGAGAGTTGCCAATAGCACCTCATTTTCTCCTAGAGTGAGGGGAAAAGCAAAGCACTCCTGTTCCTCAGAGGAAGCCAGGTACTTCGGAAGCAACACTTTCCAGAATGAAGTGTGCTGAGGGAAGGGACGCAGCATGGGGAACCAGAATACATCAGCCAGAGGCCACATACCAAGGACATCAAGAAAACAGGAAAGTGGAGAGGATTCTGCCTGCTTGAAACTCTTGGTCCTTAAGGCAGATGCTAAGATTTGATACAGCGGAGATCAACGACTTCCTAGAAACGCAGAGCACTCGTGTAGACAACATCAGGTATAATGCTGGAAAAGAACCACCTGAGAAGGCGTCTCTCAGAGAGTGTTTACGGATAATTCTCTCACCTATAGAACAGCACTGTAATGCTAGCTCTCAAAAATGAAAAAAGAAAAAGAAAAGCAGGTCAAATCTGGAAGAGCGATAAGTTGGTTTCAAAACGAAAGAGTAATGCCTCTAGCAATGAGGTGTGAATATGAGCTGAAGAATGAAGTTACGCTGTTTCTGCAGGTTGAAACTCCTAGAGGAGGAGGAGGAGGAAAGTGGATTTGCCTTAACCTTCAGAGTCCTGTGTGATCCCAAGGGAGGTTGGCTGCCCATGACCCCCAGCTGCCATGCACTGTCAACGTACGGTGGATGAGAATCCCGCTCACATTATTTCCTAGTCAAGTGCTTTATTCTTCCTATCAGAAAAAGGGGGTCCTGGAGCTGTAACACCAGCCCTGCACCAAATGTCTGCACTAGGGAATCATTTCACAAAAACTGTTTTTCAGAACTGTCTGCAGATAAAAAACGTGGGCTCAAAAATCTATTTTTACAGGATATCCAGTAAGTGGATTCATGGCTGATCATTCCCATTTACCACTGTCTTCTGGAGAGAAGCTGTTCAACAAGCTCACCGGATGGTGTGGCTAATTTGTAAGTCAGTATTTCAGCTTTTTCACTTACAGCATGCAGCATCTTTTTATGCACGGGAACATCTTTAATTTACATACTCGACATCATCAAGCTGTTCAGGTGTGACTGCATTATAAAACCTACATGATTCTAGTACAGCTTTGTGTAAACATTATTTATTTATTTGCTCTACCAGCCTACATCAGCAGAAAATAATAGCAGGCAGACAAGGCAAATCAGTTTCTTTAGCTTAAAGATCAGTCACAAGATCATAATCTTGTTCCTGCAAAGACATTATAGGCTCTAAGCCCATATTTTCTGTCTAAACATATCTGCTTCTTGAAGTCTTTTCCAGAGATTTACAATGCCAGATTATGCTAGAATTGGACATAGGGAATGGCATCATCTGGGATGATGAAGGTCTGCAAGCTTTTTTAAAACAAAGGTGTTTTAAGAAACACAGCAGTTAGTGTTGATGTTTCTTTTCCAGGAAAACCAAAATGTGTAGCTTTTGGCGTGTTGCACTCAAATTACAACCAAAGCCTCAAACCAAACACAAGCAATACAACACTAGAGCAAACATGATGATGAATAATTTTACATACGTATCCATACAGGATATCAGAGTGATCAATTCACATACCCAATTCTGAAATAAGACTCCTGTGCAACTAGTCGGTTTTGTTGCAATCTTGTGTACCATCTAAAGATGTCTCCACCTGTGCCGCCAGCCAGCTGCAATAGGCTGTTACACAACTCAACACATGTCCCAGTTAGGCCCTAAAACTGGTTCTACCCAGCTCTCAAGATTGCGTTTCTCTTGCGATCGGTAATTTACTACTTGCGATTTGTGCTGGTAACGTCCTGTGCCTGTACCCTCAAGGCCTCTGCTGTCATCGTGTTCTCATGCTCTTGGTGGCCTGCGCTATAATCCCCTGGTTTTCTTCAGCAGACTTCAAGGCACGGCCTCCTGATAAAATAACTAATGTTTTATTAGCACAATCCAGTCATGAGTACATCCGTGTTACAGGATCACTGGCTAGCTCGATATACAGAAATAATGGTCCATTAGGATGTGTATAAAGATGGAGAGGGAGTGTGATACAAATAGATACAATGCTTTCTTAACGACCTGTTATTAATATCTGTTGGTTATGGCAATATTACTGCTGTGTTATCATAACTGCTTTACAACATATGCGAACTTTTAACCAGACATATGGCTTGATACAGTCTAGAGAGCTCTTTGAAGTCAAAGGGTGAATAATTGAACCAGCTTAACTTTAAATCCTCTCTGAAACCACACATTCTACGGTCACAAACAACTCCAGTTCGCTTTAGAACGACGAGCTTTTTGGATCAGTGCAAAAAGCTAAATCTAAAGAAAATGTTATTACTGTTTCACATTCTATTTTTCTCTCTTCTCTTATACGTGCCTCATATACATCTCTGGCTTGGAGCATGGGTTTTTTCAGCGTCTGTCCAGAGCTTAACAACGGGATGCCAGATTCGCAGCTATTTACATTGCTTGACTCCCACTGCCTGCCTAAATGTCAATTATAATGAAACAGAAGTAGAAACATGGTAGGGAGATCTTTTTGCAGTGAGATTTTCTAGATTATTGTGTCTTGTTTTTCGCAAGGGTTTGTCATCTTTCATCGCAGTGTCCAGTAATCAGTCTTGTCCATCTTTTAGGTATTTCCATCAGCAATCTGTTCAGTTTCTAATGAGCTTTTAAACACTTAATCGTATCCATTCTAAATATGCCTTTTGTATTGAGGAGAAAAGAATATTTAGGGTGCAATTAATACACGGGTAATTCTGCAGAGCCCTACAGAATATGCCCTAGTTCAGGCTGCTGTGTTATCTTTTTGTGCCAGTCCCAAGCAGCCTCCCTGTAACGAACGTTGCCATGGCCTGATTTACAGACACACTTAGTATCTGCAGCTCATTATCATATTTAAACTTCTGGGTGGCTCAGCTCCTCTGAAAGATTGGACCTAATAGCATTCTACACAGAAAAGGATATAAGTACCTATTAACCTGTAGCAATTTATCATAGCATTTATAAAGACAGGAATAATGTGCACAGTCATGCGCATGTTACTAATGCAGACTGAATTATTCATTGCAAATCTGGGCAATATTTTTATCAAATACTTATTATGGATAAATGTTTTCCTTATTCAGTACCTCAATATACATTTGAATAATACCCTGCAAATAATATTTCATGCAAATGTTGCACTGAAATATTGGCACTTTTCTCCATTGAATAATTATTTCCAAATCAATTTTCTTAGGATAAACTATTGTTATTTATTCACTGAGCTTGGTTCTGTCTAGGCTAATAAACAGATAGAGTGTTAGCCCTGAAGTACTTATAATCTTAGCTTCAGACATGCAAGCTCTTGCACACAAGTGGATTTCTACACTACCACAATATTTCTGAGATCAAAATGGAGATAAAAGAAACATAGGAACCGAGGAAGAAAAATGAGTCAAAAGTTAGAAATATGAAATCACTGGTTATATATTGGCTGGTATGTCTTTACTCCACTGACTGTCATTCTTTAGGTTGGTTTTGATCTTTCTCTGCCCTTTTCTTCTTTCAATTCGTGAATGCCCTCAGTCTGTCATTACTTTCTTGTCTATCTGTTTAAGATCGACTAATTGATATTTGCTTGTGATTAGTCCCCAAGCTCCAATCAAACGCTGTGCTTGCAGGACCACAAACGCACAAACTCTACAAATAATTCTCCAGCCATGCAAGTATTCTCCAAGACCCAACCCCAAGACACACAGATGCTGCTTTTGTCATCTTTGCTTTTATTTTCAAATATCAACACACAGTCACCCTAAACAAAATTCACCTTTATCACCAATGGCCAAACCAGGACCGCCGTGGCATTTTGTGGTGCAAAACCTTATGGATAGCCTGTACATCGTAAGTTTCAGGGAAAGTATTTCCCTCTTCTAAATTACAGGCTAGATGTGCATATGGTGAAATAAAATGCAGCCAGATAGTGACTCCCAGCTCCTGGAGACACAGGCTGGCTTGTGCCCATAATAATCAGGGCTCCCTCCCTCTTAGAGAGGTCATGCCCACACTGCGTGATGGCCCTTCTTGTTGTGAGACATCAGCATCATCGTTATTATTACTATTATTATTAATTATTTTTACCACGATCATGAATACAACAAGGAGCCGTCTTTTTTTCCGTTCAGTGTGTGCAAGAACGCGGTGGCTGTGCTGCCGCCCTCGAGAGCGAGGCTGTTACAGGACAGCCATGCTGCTGGCCTGGCGCGTGGCCTGCAGGAACGTGGGCGCTCTGGGCTGGCGCTGGACAACCAGCCGCGGTGACGGGAGCCACACCGGCCTCTCAGCGCGCACCCTTCTGGAAACGAGCTGGTGTGTTGCGAGACCTCTCTGCGACACATCCCAAAGCACGGGGCGGCGGCAGAGTTGGGAGAGACGTTTCAAACGCATGCTCCTGAGCCAAACTAAAACGCTGGTGCAGATGCACCCTCCAATGCTATGCATAGATGTTACCCTCCCGCAGCAGATCAAGCTCCCTTCTGCTAGAATGAAACGCTATTTAAAAAAGAAAGAGCTTCTAGCTGAAAATTGGCATTACCACTTCCTCACAGTGATGAGGCTTTGGCAAACCATTTACTAGCATTACAATATACCTGCCTCTACACAATTGTACTTAGCTTTGCACTTGTGTTTGCTGATCACTGAAGCTGAAGCAAAAGAAAATAAACACATCAAACACATGCACACATTGCTTTAAAAATAACGCAGAGTATTACCCGATAATTATGTCTCCCTTGTCCTCAAAATAAAAAAAAATAGAAAGGAAAGTCATAAAACAGGGGCTCTGTCTACTCTGCCAGCTACTTAAAGCCTCTCTGTCTTGGTCTCTGATCAGATACAAAGTCAGATATTTATGACTTTGTTGTTTTTGTACATAGAAAAATCTAATTTGTAACTGCTTTTAAAAGAAAATTTTGGTGCGTTGAGAAGGAAAAGGTAACAGCAGCACAGGTCCTGGCCTGATCTGATTCCCAGGTGATGCTGTTGCAGAGACAGTGGATTAGGGTATGATACTGTGGCCCAGTGACAGCCAAGGTAAATGGTGGTTATCCCCTTCCACTTTGGGCAATTTTGCATTCACCTACTTTGTGTCTTTTAGAATAACAACCATAGGAATTTTTTCACATTTTTACTTACTGCCACTCTTCTGCTCTTGCCTTACTCATGAAGGCTGCAGCATTACCATCATGCAGTAGGACCATATGGCTTCAAGATTAGAAACAGATTTGCTAAACTCTGGCTTTATTATTTTAATTCTTATCTTGATAACGAAACACCAAATGAGGACAGATTTCAGCCTAAGAGATGAGATGTCAAAATAATTTTATATCTTGTCACTAGGTAATGATTCTAATGGTATCTCTTACTTAGCTGCCTTCGTTAATGACTTTACGGTGAGAGCATGTTTCAGCAATTGTGACTGCGTGGAATACTCTATGTTCTGGGGCAAAAGATTAGCTTAATGAGGAGAAAGCCAATTTCCTGAAGAAGTGCCTTACATAGTTCCTGCTTTTAAAAGAAGGACTGTAACACGGACAATTTGTCATTACAAGGCATAAAACCCACTTAACTTTACAGGTTGGTGCATTTATAGCACTCCTGCCTAGGGAAGAGAGAGATTAATAGATTTTTCTCACCTAGTAAAATAGGTGGAAATCTGTCCCTCCAAGTCCTTTTGCTCAATAGAGAAATGTTAATTACCAAGAGATTGCGTTCAAGGAGCAGACTATCACTTAGCTTCTCAGGCACTTCACAAGTTTCACTAGATGTTTATTACACCCTTAGGTACCTTTGAAAATGTGGCTCACAGACACCGAAACCCTGTGACAGCGCTTTGATAAATGCTCCTATCTTTCAAATACGACATACTTTATTTTGTTATAGGCAAGTATCTTTAACTTCAGTAGTCAAGAAGTAATAGCAACAACAGGATTTCAGTAAGCCGAAACTCCAGTGCCGCAATCTTTAGCATGAGTAGAGAAGCTGTAGAAAGGCACAGCTATGAGCATTAGGTCATCTAGTCCATCTTGCCAACAAAGGATGTTTCTCTATAGCCTTGGCAAGCAAACCTGGTAATCAGGCTTGCCAAAATAAAAACTGGCAAGAGCCTTGATACCTGATGAGCAAAGAAAAGAAATGAGCACAAACCTAATATTTACTTTGTCTGCATCTTTTTCAGAATTTAAGCAGAAAGGCTACAATGTCCTTGAGTGTTCATCCCCAGGAAAAAGCTGCACTGTATTAGCTGTGTCTCAGCACTTGACAGTTTATGCCATCTTGGATTTTTCCAGTAAGCTTAAGTACTGTAGTGGAAAAAATTCTACAGGGAAGGTTTGATGGGGGTTTTTTTCCCTATTTACTAAATATAAGAGGCACTATTTACCAGCCTACATCTGCAAGTTATGACAAGCTTACCATAATATAAAAAGACTCCGAGGTTAGGTAACAGAGGTTTAGCACATTAAAAGATTATAGGTTTAGACAGTCTCAAGCTCTCTCACTGTTCTGCAGCAAAAGCCTTCTGTCACTGAGCTCTCGAGCTAACAACCCTTTAGCAGTGCAACCATTCTACTTCTTGTTAAGGTGACTCTGAATACATACTTACATACAGAAAGTAGATTTAGTCCGTCTACGCAACTACACCATGCTAATAGTCCACCGTGATACAAGAAAGATGAAAGAAGCTGGACAGCCATCAGAGAAGCATCCCCAAATAGAAGATATCCTCATCCTCACATAGGAATGAAGTTACATGAGATACTTTGAAATTCACGTGGCAGCAACCGGCTTGGCAATGAATACTTAACTGGGCAAAATGCTTATCCTATTAAAAAAATTATCATCTTTGTTAATGCCGGCCACCAAACGAACCAGACCAAATACAATACCTTTAGGCTGATGGTGAACAAAACCCATTATGCTTTGGGGTCAGGGGACTAGACTGGCGAGAGCCCCTCTCCCCAGCCCCTGCCAGGCTGGCACGCACGGCACTCTGAAAACCCAGGCAGCGGCCAAGGCCGGGATGCGGTAACTGCTCCCCCGCCGTGCCGGTGTGACAGCCACTGCTCTGCTGCTTTGAAAAGAAAAAAGGACATCTACTGGAAGTCTTGTTGTATTGAATATAAACCTGCCAGTCACCTCACGTAATAACGATTAGACCAAATTCAAGAAACAGGAAGAGATGTATAAAGTATTCATTATTTGTTCCTTGTCAGCTAGTAGACCTTTCTGGTTAGATTAGCTCAGCTTTCAGGACAGTCAAACTGACTATCACTTTGGGATCTATTTAAAATATACTGGTCCAAAACTTATGGGGGGGTAAATTCATATAACTCCACTGATTTCAGAGGAGCTGTTGCAATTTATATCAACTGAGTTTCTAGTCCATGATTAAAATTCATGACTTGCTTCTAACATACACACTCTGAAGTGGAAATGTTGTTGTAATTTCTGTATTTTAATGGAAAATAAATCTTACAGGTGATTTATGTCCTATAGACCCACAGTAAATGTGCAAAACATAAATAAAAGGATGGATATTGCATTCTTTTCAAAGAAATCATTCTTCTCATGCCTGCGTTTACATGAGTTGTGGCATCACATGCTGTGACTTCTCTTCACTCCTACCCTATCACTTTTGCTTAGGAAATCTCAAAGTTCTCAAATACTGAATAATTAATTGGTTGTGGGAAGCTGTGAGCAGAAAATTTTATTTTCCCAATGCAAAGATGCTGTTCTCAGAGCATCAGTAAGAAACAGAACGTGTTAAAACCATGTCCACAGAAGAAAACTTTAGAAAAAGTGCATATATCCTTTCTTATTATGCACCAGATCCACTTGTCCTTTCTGATGCCCCTGCCTCACTTAGATAACTGCTACCCACTTATGGTCATTGCCAATAAAAATTGAGATTCTCACTGGACACAAGTCAGCATTATTCCACCACAAATAGTGCAGTCATGCTAGTTTTTATCACCTAAAGATCTGAAAAAGATGGCGGTTATGGCTGGGGTTACACAACATGGCTTTTCTAGCGCAAGTGATGTTTTTCTAGTCTTCTGTGATTCCTTGAGTCAGCAAACAAAACAGTGATCAGAAAATGAATACCACCATTTTAATGGAAATTTATGTACTCCTGGCAAAAAGCTACTTTTGAAGGGAAGTGGTCAGGGGATACCAATCAATGAGAAGCTGGCTCAGAGACAGAAAGCAAAGAATAGAAATATTTGGTCATTTTTCTATGTCACATAGGTTGATTGCAAAATACCCCTATGTACCATACTAAAACCAATCTGATTTGCTAAATTTGTTAATGAATGAGTAATGAGAGAGTAGAGAAAGGCAGCATTTTGTAGGCAGGAAAAGTCAGTGGACCGGGAATAAACCTCAACAGAGTTTGACAAAACTAGAGAGCGGGTCTGCCGATGGAAATCACCATAAAGACACTGCAGGGCTGAAAGGAGGTATTCACCCACAATACAGGTTTACAAAATCTTACAGGATTGCTTTTATATGTGATCCAATTTTTGTTACAAACATATTAGCAGTATTACGTGACAATTAGTCTTAGCCTGACATAACTGTCCTAAGTGGGATCCAACCTCAGATCCTGCAGCTTTCATTTGACCACCAGTCACATCTTACCCCTAAGCCTTTTCTTCTCCTGACTATGTAAGTCCAGCTCCCTCTACCTCTCCTCATAGGTCTTGTGCTCTATGTCTCCGATGACCTTGGTAGCTCCTGCTGGACCCTTCCAGTTTCTCATCATCCTTTTTGGACTGAGAGGTCCCACAATGGGTAATCTCTGTTGATGGACAACGCCCAAAGTACACAGGCAGCTATCATGTAACTAACCCCATCAGTGTTTCTCTGATCTCATCCCACCTCCATCCAAAAGCAGAAAGAAAATGAAATGTTACAAAACTTTAGGTCAATAAATACAAAGAGAATTAAAACTTCAGCCTCTGAATTTCTGGATGGGCTAAGGGAGAAAATATCCAACAAGGTCAGTGTGGGTGGAAGCAAATTTCATTCCAAATATATTCCTGAGGGTCCTCTGGTAAAAGACCTCCACTAAAGTCATGGTTCAAAAAGGAGTTCTGGCAAAATATACAGCATCTGTTGTGTAACTTCAGTGAAAATTGCACCTGACAAAACCAGTCAGCCTGGTCTCCTTCATTTTATAACCCCCCGTTATTCTATCGGTGACAACAACAGGGATCTATGCCCTATAAAGGACAGAAATCACTTTGTTATCATTAAAACATAGACACCTCTATGGCAACACCAGGCGATTCTTAATGGCCACTTCACAACATTTGAGCCCAGGAAGACAAATAACATCTCCAGCTGAGAATACCAGGAGAGGCTATGTCTATTTAGGTTAAAAATAGCAGAGTCCAGAGGAGAATCACCCAAAGTGATGCTGAAGGGGCAGAGAAGCTACAAACACCCTTGACTTCTGCAGACAATAGCTTCAGCAATGACATAACAAATCTCTTTCAACAGTAGTTCTCAAACTCTTCAGGTTATGCCCTATTTGTTTTCTCTAATGGTTTAAGCCTCTTCCTGGCACCTCTACACGCGTTCAACGGGAATGAAAAAAGCTAGCACGCAGCTCTCCTAAACACTGAAAACTGTGAGGCACACTGTGCCCACCAGATCCCCTGGGCTGCATCCGTGGATGTTATAATCATGACATTTCTTCTGTCTCTATGCATAGAGGGTAGAAGGGGAATAATTACTATTTGAGGCGAAGGAGATTCTTTAGCCAGGGGGATTGAGTTTTATATTGTAAAATTATTTGAGTCAGGGATTGGATCTCACTGGTCCAGGAGTGCCATAATGTTGATGCAAATAAACCTCAACTGGCTGTGGTAGATGATCATCGCAAACGCGTAGTTATTCTTCTGAACCCCACCAAGAACCCAACCCAATCGCATAACCAAATGCAATTCGGGGATTCGAAGGGGATTTGAAGTTCAAACTCTAGTGCTTTTAGCTGAGGCCAAAAAGTTGAGACAGTCTCATTTTCAAACTTCCGTCGTGCAGGTGCATATTCTCCTCTGATCCTACCTTTTGCACATCTTCTGCCTCTGACCCTCCTCAGCGCAGGGATGGGAGTTTTCTGCCAGCCCACACAGAGCTCACACAGGCTCCGCGGAAGCCAGCAGGCTCTGCTCTCCAGATGCTGCAGATGCATCCACCCACAGTCTGGGTGAAGGTATTGGGTCAACCTAAGAATGACCATATTGGTCAAGATGTCAGGTTGCTCAAATATTTACTCCTCTTCCTTACGTCATTCTCACCAAAAACATGAAACACTGAGATCTCTTGTGTTATATAGGTCATTCCTATGGCAACTGCTTAAAATCATAGTTTTCCAAAATAGAATCATAGAATCATAGAATTGTTCTGGTTGGAAGAGACCTCCAAGATCATCGGGTCCAACCATTAACCTATTACTACCAAGTCCCCCACTAAATCATATCCCTTAGGGCCTCATCTAAACGCCTTTTGAATACCCCCAGAGATGGGGACTCCACCACCTCCCTGGGCAGCCTGTTCCAATGAGTAAGAACACACTGAGAGCTGCCTGAAAATAATATACTCATCAAGCCTACAATATCATTGTTTGGCCAATAGATACCACAGAGCAACAGCAGTGCTGCGCTGATCAGTTTTTTTCATTATTGATCAAATACAAATTTTAGTCTTCGTTTGAACCACATTTTTCATCCCAGCCTACCCTTTATGCACTCCTCCTGCTACACCAGAAGGATCCCAGTGCTATTCCTCCAATGGTGTAGAGCTGTTGTAGCTGGCTCCTCGTCCACTGGTCTCCCTTGGCTCCTGGCTGGAGCTGTGTAGGAGGATGGAGGGGATGCTGTGAAGGAGCTATACTTAGCTCAAGGAGGATTCTCTAGGAATGGATGCCACTTGGCACAAATTAAGAGCACCTTTCAGGGGCTTTTCGCCTCAACCAGGGACAGATCATGGTAGAAACCTTGGATCTACAGTCAGCTGTCTGTTTGCCACTATTTCCTTGAGTGGCAAACTTGGCAGAAATGAAAATCCTGCTTCTTAGTGGAGGGTGGTTCAGTTCTTTCCGAGGAACCAGCATGCTGCTAAAGGGCCAAAGCTCACTGGACAAAAGAAAACGTCTCGGTTGGTGAGACACCTGCTGCATATGCCTTACACCAGGCTTTAAGCAAAGCCAGATCTCTGATGGGAGGTTCTGGCCAAATCCCGTTGACTCAAATGGCATGCTGTCCATCTGTGGTAACTAAATAATTCATAGTTGCCGCAGTGTGGAGACTTCATTCTGGTCTTATTAATAGATGACAGCAATCTTGGGCCAGTCTTCCTTCCCCTTGGTTAGGCTCCCATTAATCAAGCCCTCCAGCTAGTTGCTGGTTTCCCTACCAGCGCGGCCTTGGCACTTAAAAAATCCAGTAAGTATTATGGATGGAACCAAAGAATCTCAGCCTGCAACTCAGCTCAGCCTGTTAATTCCAGGAAAAGCAGTCATGTCCTCAAAGTCTACGTGCTTTGCTGAATTCCTGAAAAAAAGTTCTCTTTCAGAGAGAATGTCAAGCACTATTCCCACTGGGCAGGAGTTACTCAAGCACATATGCTCACTGACGTGCTGCCAGCGCTCGTGTGAGCAACTGCCAGCCAAGAGGTACACAAAGTTCACATCCGAGACGCAGAAGCTTACCTAGGAAGTTCTCTGCCTGACAGATCACTGCTCTTTGGCCCACAACAATATTTATTATCATCGGAAAAGGGGTAGGAAGAAACCTCTGAATTTGTGATTTTCCTTAAACCACTTACAGGGACATTGAACAGAACAGACTATTTTTTAAACTAGGGAATCACTGTTTTATAGCTGACAGCCTGCAAGCCCATCCACCAACTGCAGGGTGGAAGAACTTTTAATAGCTATGTTACAAAACACTTGACGAGTTTATGATGTCATGATGGACACACACATTAAATGACAGCAAATAAAACAGCTACAACATGGTCTGTATTTTACACGTTGCTTTTCAGGGAACCTATTTTTGCAATAGGAAGTTTATATTGCGTGTTCTTTGGTAGCCTGGATAAGGACTAACTTAAAGGAAGTTACAAAGTGCTAACAAATACTGCTGTAAAGATGGAAAATTGTGAAAGACACGAGGTGACAATACTTCTGTGCTATAGCCTATGGAAAAATTTTTTTGGATCATAATGAAAAAAATTAGCAGTCTTTTTGCTCTCCTTAACCTCTTTTAGCAGCAATAAAAGTGGTGTTTGGGGTTTTTTTGTTGTTGGGATTTTGGGGGTTTTGGAGGTTTGTTTTTGGTTTTGTGTTTTTTTGTTTTGTTTTTTTTTTCTAGGACACCAACATTAAAAGAAAACCAAGGGCAAAATAAGACTTGAGAAGTAGGCAGAGGGGACACTGCTCCACACTGCTGAAAATAATCCATCCAAGGAGAGCCCGATTAGCACTTCACGGTTAGGTCATCCACCTTGGGGGATTACTTGGTTTCAGTCTCTTGCTTCCCAAGGAGTTAAACACTTTCCACATTAGCTATAATGAGCATATGATGTAAATGTTCCTTGGATTGCATGATACAAGCATCCCAGGCTTCCCCCTGTTCAGTAGCCTACCAGAATACTCCTTTTGTGTCTTCCCCCTCCAGACTCCCGATTCCTGCATTTCCTCCCACACCATGACACAATTTAACGAGCACAGGAATTCCCCTCATCTGCCTGCAACACCCTCCTTGAAATAATCTCCAGGAGATTAAGGTTTAAACCTACAAGTCGTAAGCCTGAAGAGACGATTTAACACAGGTCTGCTTCCTCAACATGCACGCTAGCACGTTACACAACACGGCACAATGTCACCTCCTCCAGCCATGCGTTAAAAGGACATCCCAGCTGCACTTGGCCATGGATTTGATCCGAGCAGCGTAGCTTCGGGCGGCTCAGAGCACAGGGACAGACTGATCCCCTCCGCAGATCCAGCAGCGGCAAACGCACGGCTGAGCAGGGTTCATCACTGGTCAGCACCGAGCAGCGCAACTGGGTCACTTCCAGACCCTGGCTGAATTCTGACTGCCAAGTAACCAGAGGCTTGGGAGATGCATGTTTTATAATTAAAAATTTGTATCACTACATCAGTTACGCCTGCTGCTGCTTTTAGGCAAGCACCTCTATTGGATTTGGCCATCAATATTGGCTCTGTTTACACCATTCAAGGGAAAACTCTGTAGAAACTCCTCAAGACTAAAAACCAGAGCAAGGCCATGAAACAAAAACAGAGTGCTGTAGGTCTGGGTTTTTTCCAGAGGCTTTCATACCCACAGTTGCAGCTCAAGCCAACACACATCTGATACCCATAAAATACCAGGTAAGGAACAATTCTTTCATACCAGACATCAGATTTGAAACTCCAAGATGAAAGTGTTCAGTGAAAGGAGAAGGAATTTTGACACATCTGATCCCACAACACACACATACAGTATTTTGCAGGGTTCAAAGCTGCATCAAATCTGTTTCCAGTCTCACAGTAAAAGAAACTTCAGGGACAGCCATGATGTAATTTGGGAAATTCACACTTCAGGAAAACTTACCTTTGGGTTCTCCACCTAACACTTCTCCAGTGTGAGCAATTTTGTATCTGGACCAAGGAAACAGTAAGTACATGTGCCGGCCGAACTGCTTGTTCACAACATGACACTGCATTTGGTTGGGTTTTTTTCTACTCACTGCATAAGCAGATAAAAAGAACTGGGCACCACATGACTCTAGAAGAAAATGTACTGGGTTTGATCCATCTATTGTGAGGTTTCAGCCCAGATTTTTTCTTTAATACTCACTGAAAGAAGTCCCATATATGTAGAAAATCCCAATTACTCTCAGCCTTATTCTGTTCTTAGACTGAAACTTTTGCATTTTCATGGCTCTACATAGCCAGTTAAGCTGCTAGAAAGTTGGAAAAAAAATGAAAGAAATGTTTTTACAGTTCAATTTGTAATTGCTAAAGCACGACTTGACTTTGCAACAGAAATGATGTTCTGGCCAGAAAAGCAAGAAAAAACTTTTGCTATTTCACCTGCTTCATAGGTATAAAGCCAACATACATATATCAAGCTTCCATCTAGTCACCTGCAACTATGCCATAGCCATCTTCACGTATGATACCAGTGAACGCTATCAACATCTGTAAATTGTGATTGCAAAAAACTACCTGGATTTATAACCTCCATAAAATGATCAATTCAGCATATCCTTTTATAAGGTGCTGCCATGCTTAATGAAAACATCATCAATAAAAAGTTTGTCTTGTTCCTGCTATGACTTTTCCAATATTCGCTGTTATATCTTTAGATTAAGTGGAAGAACGTGGAATCAGAAGGGAACAAAGTGTTAGGGGGCGAACACAATTTTCCAAATTGCTTAAAAGAACATATGAAAAATAACCTTTGGGATCACTGGCTTTTATTTTGCTATGGCAACTTCTAACCATCACAGGCATATAATGAATGTCTGAACATTAAGAATTTATGTGTGTTGCCTTATATGAAGCATAATTCTCAACTATTATTAATGAGGAACTATAAAACATACTTCAACTTTTATGCCTAAATTACATGAAGTTTCCAAAAACCATAACTACATCTGTCTATGGGTATCTACAGAGAATTATATAATGTGCTTTTATAACACCGTCATTGAGGCAGTGGAACTCATCCCAGTTGAGAAAAGATCTTACAAGGAAAACTTTCTACAGAGTAATTCTTCCCCTGCTCTGTTTTCTGAAATATTTATAGATGCCTCCAGTCTAGTCAGGAAATGAAGAAAAAAAAAAAGTTTTTTCAAAACCAGCATCGTTATTTACAACATGGCTTGATCTTAATTTTCAGTCTCCCCTGAGAAACTGATCCAGTGTTTCATTTTATAGCAATTCATTTGCTGTTTAAGAATGAATATAGCTTTACAATAGTAAAGCGGATTATAGTTTTATCTTTACTTCCACATTTGTTAAATCTCTTTATAGTTACAGTGGAGTAATTTACTAGTTTTCACTTCTGAAAATTCCACTTCTAGTTTTTATATCACAAATTATGGTCTCAGTCTGAGCTGATATAGGCTGATATTGACAGCTATATATCTGCGCATACTGTCAGGACGACAACGCTTATCCCTACTAAGGGGATAACCTAGAAAATCGGATGCAATTGGTTACAAAAGTCTATTGCAATTCTTGTGCAGCGTAGAGCTTTGTAACAACAGAACTTCAAGATTTAGAAAATTTAAGGAACATGGGATTATTTTCCTTGGTTTTCCCTAGGCTTTTCTTCTGCATTCCAAACCCCTCACTCTTGCAACAGTCATTCAAAATATTTTTTTTTGTCAAAAGTGACTAAGTGTTCTTTTTCATCAGACAAAAACCAATAGACCCCGCTGCTTCTGCTCAGTGGCAGGTGATTAAAACACACCTATAAACTCCTCAGTGGAGCTGGCAAGATGAGCAGCTTGAGAAGGCACAGTTCCCAAAGCCAGCGTGCAGTATGTCTTCACGGCAGCACTCAAGTGTACCACGGACGTGCCTGAGCTGGGTCAACATCGGTACAAGCAGCTAATGGTACAACATTAGTTATTATTTCTCAAATCACAATACGTCACCCAACCATAAAAGTAAAAATTTCCCTGCAATTTTCAGGAACAGGAAACAAAATTTCTAGAGGGCTCAAAGGGAATAGCAGCATCTTAAAATTGTCAGAGGCAAATGATACTAAGATCAAAAGTGAACCCACTGCCAGAAATGGCAAGTAAGAAATATGTCTTTCAAAAAGTAATGCTAAATGGAAAATTCAAAAGCAGTATTAAATTCTTTTTTTTCATGGCAAAACAATAAGGTTTTTAACCACAATGCCTATTTCTCATTTAGTCAAAGGCATTTTTAATTGCAAAAACATGTAGACTAAACCTAATAAAACAAAAGAGAAATTCAAGCTGCTGTGGCTTGTAAGTACGCTAGGAGCAAGTAGGTAGTGCAAATGAAAGTACAAGTAGCAAGTGAGAGCTTAAAAAGTTCACAAATCTTGTTTGAGTGAGCTGAAGCGGCTTGCAAGATGAGTCAGTAGGCAGCAGAGGCAATTAGAGTAGCAGAGCAAGGGGAAATGAAAAGGAACAGAGAATGAAGAAACAACAGCATTCCCACTGGAAAATTATTTCAGCAAATGATAGAAACAAAGCTACCAGAGGCCAGCAGGTCTGCACTAAACCAGCAGACAGTTGCTAGAGAAAAGATGTATAGCACTACACATCCTTTCTTAATGTTCCCTCTGCAAGAACTGCTGGAATTGGGAACCTGGGATCGGGCTCACAGTGTCTTATGTTTTCTAAATACTATTAGTCATCCTAATGAGAGCTGATGTTTTGCAAGACATCTACAGCAGAAGTAGCTTGGCCACACACGAAGGAGGATACAGCTTCACCTGTTACTCATTTGTATCAAAAGAAGCCGTTAATGCTTTGACTACATTAAAGCAGTAATGTGCCTCCAGACCACAGCAGCTAGTGACTCCGAGTAACCAGATCTGGACTAGAAAAGGGCTCAACTTCCAGACGATGGGAGTTCAGCCATGAACAAAAAAAAAAAAATGTTCTCTAGGAAGCAGGATTTGGGGGACAATTCTTTTTTCAAAACTTAGGCCCAATACGCTTACTTACTGCCACATATAGGAAGCTCATTGTTATACTATTAGGCAGAGGTCACATTATAGTAAGTACTGCACAAGCACATAGTCCCACAAATGGTTCCTGCAGTAAGGAGTACAGAAAGACTAAAGGTGGGGGGAAATAACTGTACACCTGGGCCAGCTGTGTTTTCTAAAGAGCGGTTTTGGATACAGAGTTTTTAAGAGCACTCTTTCTCTCAAGACTGGAGACCAGGATACATCACGGCAAACTCGGTCTGATCGAGGAGAGTGAGAGCTCCCAACTGCAGAGACATTCCAGTATTCATTTCTGGCTATAAAGCCTAAGAGTTTGGCTTGTCCAAAAAAATCCCTTTTTTCCAGATGGGAAAGACAGACTGATTTCTAGCCAAATTTTAGTCATTTTCTCCACTTTACAGGTTTGGCAGATTGAGCAGCTTGAATATACTCACTTCAGCTAAACAAACTGATATATTCCCAGTGAAAAAGCAGCCCAGCAGAACATCCATAAGCCATTTTTCAGCTCCTTCAGATTTAATTTGTCTAACATAGCAATCCCTAGAGAATAATTAAATTGTTTTTCTGTTCTTAAGTCTAGTTTTGATAACAACCAAATTCAACAAACTCTCTCTTCCTGACAGCGTTCTCCTTATTCTGAGATCTTAATTATGACTTCCTACACCAGCATTCCTCTCCTTACCAGTGCGTTCTGCCTTTCAGTTATATACACTTCCAGCTGAGATGAATGAAATCAAGGAGGAACTGGTGCATGCACGGATGGCAGGTTGTCTGCAACTTAATCATTTTTATATTAATGTAATCACACCTGCTACATGAAGCTTTTAATGAACAAGAGCAGATAACAGTTGCAAGATATGGCCCACATACTTGTCTCAGTGTCTGCAGCTTGCTAGGAATTGCATTTCCACATAGTGGAGATGCCTGCAGCTGTTTTAATGGATGCCCACAACGGCTGCATATAGCAGTACTCACTCTGGGATGGATTCTCCGCATTTCTTCCTTTAATGAAAGCTGCCTGTGATTCAGTCACGATGTTTTGATTCATACATTTTAATTCACTCCCACCCAAGCCACGCTTTGTCACTATGTTTGTTTCACAACTGCCATGGCCAAGGGCAAAACGACAGCGGTAGGCTCGGTTTCCAGCATCACCTCTCCCAACACCACCAGCTTACCCTGTAGGGCAACAGGCTCCACAGCTTTGCAGTCAGCTCTCTCACCATCTTATCTGTCAGCTTCTGGAAAACACTTTAATGTGAAAAGGGGTGATAACAGGGCTCTACTGTAATAAAGTGATGTTTTCTAAAGGACCGCTACACTTCAACTGAAGCCTGTGTGGCAATACCATGGGGGACATTCTCTACTCATGTGCCACCTGGGTGGAGATTTCTCTCTTGGAAGCCACCTCTGAAGCTCCTGCTTCGTGTAAACTGCAAGAGGAGCCAGATACCCATAGCAGCTGATTCAGAAATTACTTTAAATCAAGTAATTTCTACAGTTTGTTTGTCTTCAAGAAAACTGTCTTGCTCTATTTCTGACAGTTTTATGGTTTTGACCGTTAAACAAGCTGAAGTCATCTCCACAACAAGAAACCACAATTTTTAGGATAAGGAAAGAAACATGTGAGCCAGACCCTCCATTTCTTGCACGCCAGTGGGAATTCTGAGCAAAGCACCTGCGTGGCCCTCGTCTCTTGCAGCATTATTCACTGAAGCTTTATGTAGCAGCAAGCATTATATTTATATAAAAATTAAGTTACAAGGATGGTTTTCTTTTCAGTTATCTAGAAAGTTCAGGATAATAACCTAAATAAACCAGTCAAGGAAATCTCTCTTTAAACTAGATGGTGTGTAAATTTAAACTAGCAACCAATTTTGGTCATTTTCTACTCATACTTCATCCTTTAATCACTTTACAAGAGTGCGAGCTTCATTTTTGTAGACAATATCCATTTTTATGAGAGTTCATCATCTCATTCACACCTTCGCTTTTACAGTTTCTTGGCTTAGACTTCTTATATCCATGTCTCCTAGCAATTCCCTTTGCTTACCATTTTCTGTTGCTTTTCTGCATAAAAAAAAAAAAAATTGTACGAAGTCTGCCTCATCCGAGCAGTGCAAGAGAAGCCAGTTATTACTAAAACAAGTTTTCTGAACTCCTCAGAGTCTAGCTTCAGACCTAGGGGAGACTATAAGGCTTTTCACTGACACTATTTACAAACTGATTCACTTGGGCTCTTCTGGGCCACTGAATGAACCTGCTTTTCCACATCTGACTGTTCTTAGCATGCAAGAGCATGATCAACCAATGTCTTCACCTTTAATTCTGGGGTGATTGCTTCTATCATACTCTCAAAACTAGACCCATTTCTATCACCAGTATGTGGAACTTCTATTTGATTTCATCCAAGTCCCACCTACAGAAAAACATTCACAATACTATAAGACTTTGCATGAGTATCTTCATGGCCATATATTTGAGTTGTGCTCTTTTTACTTGCCAAATAGCATGGGTGATCTTGCAAGCAACAATTACCCAGCAACACACACACAATACAAACTTTTTCCAGGACAATCCACACATTCCCAAAGTTCAGGGAAATCTTAATTAGCAGTCGTGATTTCAACTCCCATTTCCCTTATATTGACAGTACTATGCTTCCACATTATGCACATGGCAACAGAATAGTACCTTGACTATATAGAGATGGAGGTGTTCTAAGCCCTTGGCAAGAACATCTCTTCAGAAGGCAAGGGCACATGTCTTAAAACTACCCAGTCCTCCCTTACTGACACCAATATGCCACTGCAATTTCAAAGAAGGGTAAATCAGACACAGCATTTACAGATAGGTGGAGCTTCTTGGAGAATTCAACTGTAAGAGTAAAGCAAAGTGCATGACTGCAAAACCCATTAGCATCACTGGGGCTTTACAACCTGAGAATGTTAAATAACAGCACTAGCTGCAGGCACCTCAATGAAAGCAGCAGTAAGGAGTGGTAAGAGGCAAGCAGATTTCTTTAATTTTGTTTAAACTGCTACTCGTTGTAAATCTCAAAGAGGGCTTCTGTTTCCTCTCTGCACTCTTTATGTAGTAGCAACTCCTTAAACCACATAAAAGAAGTGGGCCAAGTTCTCTCTGAGAACACTTCATGGAGTTTAGACTTGTCTGAAGGAGTAACACAAGGATGAATTGAACTCACAGGCTATATCGAACAGGATTTATATTCCAGTCTTGAGCAACTACATCACTCAACCAAAAAACCTCTCTCTTGACCTGTTATATTGGATTTACCTGGAAGAGAAGTCAAATAATTTAGCCTGAAGCTACGAAAGCCCCCTGCCTAAAGGTAAAGTCTCCTTTTATTCCACAGACTAGGAGATTTTGTCAAACTCTTTCACAAAGGTCACTAGAACAATAACCTTATGCCCTACAGCCAGAAAGCACCCAAGGGGCATCTCATGACTTGATACTTCAAGGACAACCGCAAGCGATAGGTCGTGGTCCAGAAAAACATCCGTGACACAGACTACTTCAGCAGAAACCCAAACATCTTTATATATATGGCTTCAGCAATGTAAAGTAACACCAGTGCCTCAGCAGCCAGTATATCAACTTTATGTCGCCGTGTGATTCAAAGGGAAAACAGAACTCAGTAATGCTTTGAGCAAATACAGGCACGACAGTTATTATTGTGGCAGATGAAAAAGGGACAAAACCAGGGCAGAGAGGACACTCAGCACATCTGTGACTGAAAAGATACAAAATAATAGAAGTTTCCTGTAAGAATGACAACAGAGACGTGGAGAGGAGAACTGCCGTGATGTCACCAGGGAGAGCTACCGGAACGGCTGCAATAGAAACACAGAAAAGAAGGAACTACAAAGTTTGAGAACTATCATCTTGGAGATCACGTAAAAGCTCCAAGGTGAAACTATAGTGGAAAGTTTACTGCCCGTGCACTAAAGACCCTTCTTCCAGAAGATTAGTAATCCTGGGCAAAGCTCGGTTCTGCCAGACAAAACCTTCTTAGGCTGTTCTGAAACAGGAGAATGATTTCCTTGGCAACTCTTGATCACAGACCTCACCAGTTTCTGCACCAAATGCCAGACTTATTTCTTAGACCTTGTTGTCTTTGACACAAAAGGTGACATACATCAACATGTATTTTTAAATGAAACAAAAAACGTACCAAAGCAAACAGAAAACCCTCCTCTGAACATGCTTATCCCACTTGTGAGAAAACAGCCAACCCGTGACCGTCCTGTTACATACTGCCACTGCTGAGAAACATTCAAGATACACACGCTGCAGTCACCATGTCACGTAGAGAGCAGAACTAGATTGAAGCTAAATGACTGAGGTGCTGGTAATAATCTAGTTGTATTAGTATGAACTGCAGCATAACTAGCGTGTCCTCCTGAAGAATGGTGATTGCAGCATAAGAATCTACGCAGTACAAAAACTTAAAAAAAAAAATCCAGAAACACTGTCTTGGTATGTATGTAACAGCATGATACAGCTGCCCAGTCTTTTAAACTTTTTTGGGTTGTTCCATAGGAGGAACGGCAAACCTACATACAAACACCCCAGTTTAAATTATAATGCTCCCAAAACTCTCTGTTGGAATTTACCGTTTCCATTTTCCAGACGTCACTGGCAGGAAGGCAGAGCAGAGCAGCAGAACTTCCAGATCAACAACTGAGAAGTTCCCTTCCTCAGCGGGCTTATGATTTGAGATGCACACAGAACAGAGCACTTTTGAAGCGAGTCTTTAATATTTTAAGAGAGAACTCTTTATTCACAGAATGTGCAATAACTCCTTCCGAACTATACGCAAAAATAAACCCCGAAATTCTAATGAACATACAGAGAAAAAAAAAAAAAAGCAGCACAGCAGTGTTCCAAGAGAATACATAATTCAAAAGTTTAAAATTCAAGCACTCCCTTCCTATGCCTGGAGGTCTCTTAAAATATTAACAATCAAATCTCTTCGGTATGTGTATGGCGTATACTTTATTCTGAACCAGTGCCTTGGGAAAAGGTTACCACTCGGGGCATACATTTTCATCCCCTGTTTGCCCATCAGACCACGAAGAATCCTGTTGCGGGACAAGATTTTATCATAAAATTCAATCCCACCTCTGGCGTAGTCTTTGGAAACAGTAGCTGCCTTTCTGTCAGCCTTGCAGTCTAGATGATAGGTCATAGCATCGTATGAAAGGTAATAGCACATCAGTCCACCAGCGGCCGTTATGAGGTTACAGATGCTGCGAAGTATCACGGGGCCAGGAGATAAACCCAGAAGGAGCTTTATACCTCTCCCACAGAGAAACGTACCAGCTAAGCAAGTCGGAGCCACAGCTGCACTTGCTAAAGGGCTGCCGTTCTGCAAATACACAACTTCTCTGGCAATGGCAAACTTCTGAGCTTCAAGTGAAAATGTCAGAGCTTCTCTCAAAGCAACACCTTTGTTGCTCTCCCAGTCTACTTCCTTGCCATTGATCACAACAACATGGTTGACTATTCCTTTTTTATCCTCAGCTGTGCTATCAAAATTAGGCGGGATGCCCACGAGAGAGCCTGCAGGCAGCCAGGGGATTCCAGCACTCACAGGGTGGAAGCCAGAAGCTGCAAAAGCTCGATAGGAGTCACTGGACTTCACATCAGTATCTTGAAGAACATCCTGAAAGACACCACAGAGCCTCTGTGAAAGCTCAGCTGGCTGCCCCTCTGACCAGCACTGATGCAACAGTTTGAATGTCTGCTCAGGAAACACATGATAGGAAAGGTTAGCGCCAAACAGTCCCACGCAAGAAACGGCCAACAAAGTGATCTTGCGCTTCTTTAACCACACAGATGCCTTCCGCAGGAACTGCACTGCCATAGTCAAATCCTAACCTGTTTGTAACACAAAATCAGGAATTAAAGTGTGCATAAATGGGTCTCTCATGTCTGTAGCATTTTAAAAAACAAAGCAGAAAACATGAGAAGCAGCAGAGTATAATAACCAAAAAAACATTCTCTCTTTTACATTAACAAAACACAAAATGCCTTTACAGAGAACGCAATTTTTGGGCCTCAGAACACAGGATGATTGATACAGAGAATTAACTTCTCCCTCTCCTCCAATAAATCAGTTTACCACAATAAAGACAATAATAAAGCCATCATACTTTCTCCTTCCCCCAGCAATCAATACACATTCTGAATTTACCCAACATACTTGTCTAGTCCTTGCCAGCACAACCCTACTGTTGTACTCCACTACAGACACTGACTACAGCTATCAAGGCCAGTAAGAGCCAATAATTAGATGAATCTCCGCTAACCTCCTCCACGGTACAGCTCCAAAACTTCTAATCAGTAACCTCAATACTAAATTCGGTAACTTGAGCCTGACTACAACTTCCAAAATAGGATCACATTTTGATTTCAGAATTTCAGGAGACAGAATTTTCCTTTAGAGTTTGTTCTAATGGATAGCCAACTGCACGATTAAAAAAAATAAAATAAAGAACAGTATGTGTTTTTTTCTAGGTTTTTTCAGATTTCAACTTCCAGACAGTGGTTCTAGCTTACTCAGCAAAAAGCTGTTTTCAGAAAGCAGCATGCTTTTAGTGGCTACTTTTAAAAATTTGTCTCTGAAGTAGTTTCTCTGACAAATAATACATGCAATCCAGAGCAGAAACTGGAACAGAAATTGTTTCAGGGCAGACAACTATGTTGTGACTCTCTAAATAAGCAGATAGATAAACTTAAAAACTTTCAAACCTGCCAGCTCCTTCAGTTCAAGAGTCCTGCTTCCCTCAGGGAACAAGTCCAAACCATATGATGTGCTCTGCCCAGGAAAGCTCCCATCTCTTAAAAACTCCCATTGGCTACAGAATTCTGCCCCAAGATGATGCTACTACAAAAAGTGAATTAGGCACCTAAATCCAACAGACATCAGTGAAAACTGGATGCCCCTGTTTCCATTTGCATCTTGCAATGTCTCTTCCCTCAGGGCTTTAACACATGAGCTTCAGAGAACCTTGCTGCAGCTGTTGAAGACATTAGTATTTCCAGCTGTCCTCACAGGAAGCCGAGGTGGCAGAGGAAATTGTGCTTTGATACAACCACCACAGTCTTAGCGCAGAGTACCATCAAAGGTGGGTTTCAGCTATGCTGCTGGGCTTTGTACGGCAGCAGCCGAAACGCAGACATGTGCTCTCTTCTCCCACTCCCGCTGAACAAGAACCTCCCGCAGAGGGGTAGAGTGGACAACTGGGGGCTGTAACATCATAAAACAGCACTGCGTGACATGCCAGGATACACCAGTCATGACCAACAGCAAATGAGTATTAACCACAGGGAAACAAAAGGATTAAATTAAAGGCGGTGTTTTAATGATATGTTATTACTACTCCTTCCTATGAAGCTCTTTCAGACTGTAAATTCACCAGGGGAAGAATAATCTTCTTTAATGTTTATACTGCACTGAACACATACTGAGTGCTTAATAAAAACAATGATGCATGTAAGTATACAATAATTTAATATGTATTTCTTAGTGTAATAAGTGGTGGTATTCTTACATTCTGCTGAACACCGGAGGTGGTGATTTGTTTGACAAAATTATTTGAGAAAAACACGCTAGAGAGCCAAGAGCTTGGATGAAACCCAATTTTGGGAGAAAACCTCCTTGATAATAGAGCTAAAACCCAGAAAATGATAATACTAAACTGAAATGACCTCTTTGGAGTTAACGATCTCTCAGCAAATCTAGTAGTCTAGATCTGATTGAAAAGGTCATGCCATTTACAGTGGGGGGGCAGCACTTCAAAGGGGGTGGTTGCACGAAGACTATCACTTGATCCACATGTGAAGCTGCGCCAAGGACTTCCCAAGCTTCTCCCACTTATGTTAGAGAGAGCCCTCTCATTTGGGCTGGCTAACAGATCTTTTTAAGATTAGGAACATAGCAGGGAGAAAATTTAGCCCCTCAGCTTACGTCCACACCAGTGTGGGGAAGGCCAGAGCATGCCGAAAACCAGTCTACTCCTTTCTTGCATGACCGAACGGTGCTTGCCAAGCACGTGGGATGCTGAACACTCCTCCCGGGCAGCGACTCGGGATGCCGGGACGCGCACCTGGGCGGCAGGGAGCCAGCAGCCCACGGGCCGTCGGCTGGACCGCAGGAAAGCGGGGCAGGAAGCGCTGTGCTTATCTATACACTTCTCCTAAACAGCCATAATGGCAGGATACACCTCAGTGCATTAACACTGACTTTTTTCCTGCATCAATCATAAAAATTGTAACAGTTGTTAAGTATTTTTTAAATTTTTTTTTACTAAATTAACCTTTGTGCAGGCATGGTTTCAAACCTTTGTGGACAGACCCCTCGCAGCCAGGCTATATCCTTGACTGGACTACGCCCTACAGTCCTGCCACTCACCTAATGCGAGAATAAGCGGGAAACAATGCAAGAATAAGCAGTATTCGTTTTCTCCTGATAGTCAATATTCACGAAAATAAAAGGAAAATTGCCCACAATACTTTTCAGCACTTGTGCTTTCAAATCTTCCCCGAGGGTCAGCACAGACTCCCAGCTCCTGCAGAAAACCCCACTGCAGCCCTCATTGCATACACCATCTTCGCTCTTACTCGTACACTTTGTGCAGTTTACTTACAAGGCAGGCAACGTCTACGGACCATGTCCTGCAACCTTAACTGTCCCCATAAAGCCACAACGCTGCTCAGGTGGTCTCCCCCAAATGCCAAAACACTCTATCATCTCCGTGCTGTTACGGGCACTTATTCAAGCACATCCACTTACGTCTGAGAATCTGAATAGCTAAAGTCCAAAACGGGGGATATGTACGCAGGTTTTGTCCTAATGTTTGGATAAGTTTATTTTTTCTCGTTGCATGTAGCCGAGGGGAAAGCCCAACTTAAAACGCTGTCCGTCAGGAAATGGGGCGAGGGCTGGACCCGCCTCCGGGGCTCAGGATTTCACGGCTCACTTGTCGAAAAATAAAAATATAAGAGGGGGGGACGACTATAATCGCTTTACGCGAGGGGCGGGCGAGGCCCCGACCGGCCCCAGGCCTAGGCCGCGGCGGCCGGGCTCCCCGTCCCTCCCTCTCCCTCCTCCGCCCCGCCATGCCGGGGGCGCTGAGGGCCGGCTCCCGCCGGTCCCTCGGGGACGCCGGGCCAGGGCGGCCCCTCGCCTCAGGGCGGCCTCTCCTCCCCCCTCCCCGCGCCCGCACCTACCGAGGCTCCCCGCGCCGCGGCCGAGGCGGGGCTCCGGCGGGGCGGCCGCCTCCCCGCTGCCGTGCGGCGGGCGGAAGGGGCAGGGGAAGGGGCGGGATGAGGCGCCGGCGCGGCGTCCCCGCAGCGGGGTTGGGGCCCCGTGTGTGAGGCACGGCCTGGGGCGACTCGGCGGCAGAAGGCGCCCCGGGGAGATGGGCCCGCTGCGCTCCCCTGCCTGCGGCGCGGCGGCGAGGCCGCCGCTCACCGACAGACCCCGAGAGGCAGCGGCCGCGGGAAGGGACCGTCTCTCTCACGGAGTCTTAAATTCGTTCCGTGTCCTTGTGTTCCGTGCCGTAACTCCCGGTGTTTTCCCTGCGAAGTACCCTCCATATGTATTATTAACGTAGCCCTCCCACGGCAGCGCAGGGACGCTTACTGGGAAGGCAGAAAGCGGCATAACTAGCGTCTGTCTGTAGGATTTATTTTCTCTGTCATCCGCAATAGGAAAATAACACAGGCAGGGAATTACTTGCTTTGAAGTTAGGATTTGCTCAAAGCAGAAGATGGTAGCTGGTGTTTCTCTGTACACGGACGTGTTCCGCGACGTGGGCGCTGCGAGAAGGCCCCGGGACGGTCTGTCCTTGGCAGCGCAGTTCCGCTGGGGTGCGGAGGGCGGTGGGGACGCGGCAGCACCCCTGGGTAATCGCGGGCTTCCGAGGGCACGGCTCCGGCCTCGCCCCGGGTTGTGCGGTCCTGGCAAAACAAGGACAGAGAAAAGCTTTTGGCCAGCTTAGAATTTTATTTGGGTAGTGGACGGTAGGAGATGGGTTTTGCCTCATCGGTAGGAAAGGTATGCATTGGTGCTCAACGGTTGTTTTAAAATGTCCCTTCACACCAGGCAGTCATTAGGTAACCATTTTTCAGAATCCAAATGGAAATAATGCTTTGTAGTGGGTTGAGAGACAGCAGCATAGAAATAAAAGCAAGCCATGGTTATTATCTGCTTAGATTAATTCTGACAGATCCATCTTTCTTTGTAGCAGCCCCTGACTGAGGCGTCTCTTACAAGTAAACGTTCAGTTCCTAGACCTTTCGGCCTGAGATTTGCTTTCACATCAAAGGATTAAGACTGTAAACCGAACACTTAGGAGTTTTTATTCAAATTCAGGTCTTCCTCTAGGACTTACATGAAAGTATCATGAGGATATTTATCCTATCTTTTTCCTACTAGATGATCTCCTGCTTGTCCCCTGCATTTTAGAAATGCTGAACAGGCCTGGTTAGGCATAGCCAGCATCCCTCCCTGTTGTGAACCGAGGCTGTTAATGACAGCCTTCGTTTTAACTTCCAATAAACAAGTTGCTAATTGCTAAGAAAACACACTCTTTTGTGAGAGGGCATCGTTCTAGCCTTAGGTTATGTTTTATGCAATATGGCAAGGCAGATGAACGGTTTGCTGCCACCCAAAGGGAGAAATCAGAGGAAAGAGCCTGACCTTCCCCACCTCTCAGGCTCCCTCTGAACCACTTACTTTTTGCCAGATCTGGCATCCATCAGACCCTCTCGTGCACTGCTTTTAACTCACTAATCGGCAGAAAACATAGTAACGGAAAAACAAAGGGATCATTTTCTACCAGGTTAGCAAGCTGCATGGGATAACTGAAAAGTCTGAAAAGTGCCAGGACTGTAACAAGGTGGGAAGCAGCCAGAAAAAAAAAAAAAAAAAAAAAAAAGAGAGATGAGAGCTGTCATAGCCATGGGTCTGCAGCCTCATCTGCCAAAACTTACCATTTGTAAGTTGGCATTGACATTCCTACTCCATGCAGATGTACAAAGAAAAAGTGCATGCAGGTGATGATGGACCACTGGAGACCAGACTCCTCGCTAACCGAAGCACTCAGTGTGATGATGGATTTTGAAAGCGTGAGGGTCACTGAGACTTACTTAAGCTGCTGGTGAATACGGAGGGAGGGTTGGACGGGTTTGTACAGCCTGACTTTCTGAAAGGTGCTTCTGCCTTCTGTACCAGCTGGAGATGTCTGGGAACCAGTGGTTTCTTATGCGGAAACCTAAGAGGCTGGCACAGCATTGCATTTGCACTATGGTTTCTCTTAAGAGCTTTATAATAAATATGATTGTGAAAAGCAGAGACCCCCAACTTTAGTAATCACCATGTTGGCATGATTCTGGTTTCAAGAAGCAGCTGTTACAGCAAGGAGGTGAAAGAAGGCTGAAGCGCACCCTATTTCTGTTGCATTAGCACATCATTCTAGTCAGGGATCAAGGGATATAGACCACTTTTAAATTAGCCTGCTAGGTGGTGCTACAGGACATGCTCTAAGTTACTCATTCAAAAATATATTACAGTTCTGTCTGATGTTTTACCAGAAGACATATAGGTGCCTACCATCAACTGCCTCTCTAACTTACAATTTTTATAGATAAAGTTCTGTTGCTACATTAGCAAAAAGGTTGATTTTTAAGTACAGAACTGGAAGTCATTGACTTCTCTTAATGATTTGTCTGCTTTCTCAGTCTATTTTGCTTATGTGATCTCCAAAGTAAATGAGGTCAGTCAGTGAATGTCCACCAGTCTGAGATATATACATATCTTCCCCCAACCTCTTCTTCCTCTGTGGAGTCCATTTATCTTGCCCTTTTATGCAAGTTTTGGGGTAATCCAGCCTCCAGACATAAGTTTTAATGGAGGGTAGCATGAAGAGCCTTGCAATTCTGGCCCAAATTTATGCAATTTTGCATGTCCCAAACACTTCTTCATGTAGTTCAGTTCTTGCAGGTGTCAGATGGAAGAGACACTACAGGATTCTGGGACTAGGGAAATGTTCTGTGTTAGTCCACGACCATGGAGTAACATTGGTAGCAGGAAGAGAGAGATTATAAAATCCGCAGGACAAGGATCATCTGCTAATTATCTACAGAAGCAATCATGAAAACCAAGGGACTGGACAGTGTAGACATTAGGGGTTTCTACAAGAGCATTTGTCAAATTAAAGACATGAGGACAGAGAAGAAGTCTGATGAATAACAGAGGAAATGTTCGAGCGCAAAAAGATCCTGAAGTGAGACGTGTTGGCAGATCTGGGGAAGATCCTGCGAAGGAAGGGCGTGACATGTCAGCCTGGGTTTTGGGGCAGCTACCTGGACCACTTCCAATGTCGCTGAGCATAGTGCTTCAGTACTGAGTGGCGAGCACATGGAGGAGTGGTGCAAGGCCCTTAAACAAAACATATACCTAGAAAATACCTGTATTAAGGTGACTTAAAATGACCCGTGCTGGAAGTACTTCCAACTCAGCAGAAGGTGCAGACAATGCACTGAAAACTGATGTATTAAATGACTGTTAAGGTTCTTGACAGGTGTCAAAAGGTCAAGCCTGTTCATACTTAAATGGTCATCTTACTTGCACTGAAGGGGAAGAAAAGCTTGTGGCAAAATGGCTTTCCAGCCTGTCACTCTGAGCAAGCTGCACAGCTCCATATTGCACCTAATAGCAAAGTGACAGTGGGATTAAAGCGTACACAGCGTTGAGCAAAAGCACAAAGGTGCAGCTGTTGACATCTCAGCAATTTCAGTTGCTGTAGAAATCTCAGCAATTTCGGTTGCTGAAAAGGGAAGATATCGGCCAATATTGATAATATTTCCTTGCATGTCCCATTCCCACTGCTCCTCTTACAGTTCCTTCCCAGATGGAACATTCACATTGTGCAGCTGATGTGGGATACAACTGCAATTTTTGCCTGTACTCTAGGATTTTGCTAAGGGCTTAGATAGCACAGGTTAGAATCCACATTTTCCCTTGCGTTAAGGTTTGCCTGGAATGCCAAAAGCTCTGCCAGTCTTATGCTGATAATCAAAGCCACGTGTAAAGAGTAGTAGGATAAAAAGTTTCCTGTCTCCTTGTTAAGCCTTTTCTGTAGAAAAAGATGATCTGTTCCCAACTATTTATCTTATTCCTGGGGCATGCATATGTTCTTAAAGATAAATACATACCTTGTGCTGCCCTCTCAAGACGGGTGATATATAGACAAGTATAGTAAAGGATGAGCATTGAGAAACACAGCTGTGGGAATAGAACAGGGAATTTATTTCTGGTCTCAAGTCAAACCTTCAAACCCCAGTATTCAAGGAGGAGTGAAAAGACAGCTAATTGTGTTGTTGGCATTGGCAAGTGTCAAAGCAATCAAAGTAAAACAAAGAGTCTTCAGAGGAGCTGGGAAGATAAATATCTTCCCAATGCACCTTAGCTCAGAATTGGTCAGGGATCAAAAGTTAGTGTTTCAGAAGGCAGCAAAGAGGCTGTGAGGCATTTGGCCGGCTACACAACTTTGTGGGACTGACTTCTGGTTCCACTCAAACACCCTTGGCATTACATATTGAAGTATTCCTCTGCTGGTCCAGATCTGCCTAACTCAGGCGGGCTCTTTGTGGTAACAGATGTGGAAAGGGAAAACATGCAAGTGATCGTGTTTTTATCACTTTGTTACTGGATTTTCAGATCCTAAGACTAATTGTATAAGCTCCCTCAGCTCTAGCTGGATGTACCAGAAGTTGACGATAAAGAGTGAACATCCTGTGCAGTAAAAGAGAAAAATCCGTCTCTCAAACAGGACTCCTTAAGTATAATCATCAAAAAATCCTTGATCTGATGTACTTTGCAACCTCTGCTGAGGCTAGCAGACACATATCCAGGTTAACATAGATGCTGGTGGAAAATCTGGATACCAGCAGCAGAGAGCTGAGAAGCAAAACCATTTACAGATTCTGGGCAAATCAATTCACACTGAACTCCATGGTCCTGCAAGCAGTCTACTGCTATTTAAAACTGATTCGGGTCTGTCCACATTGTGCAGATAGACCCTATATCGTATTGCATTTTAAGTTGCATTAGGGTCTAGTCGTAATATGGACATCACTGTGATACCGTTTGGCAAAATCAGAACAAAACTCACAAACATAAGTTCATTGTCTAGCCTAGGTTTTCTCGCCAGTGTATATGAGCCAAACTTGTAACCAGGACAATTGTGCATTGTCTATAACTAATGGTCTTTATTTTCAAGAGCTCTGGTCCTGCTATTAGCTAGCTGTAGTGAAAGGAAGGTAGCTATAGTGAATTAAGATGTCACATGTCTGCATAATACAGCTAATTAGCGCCATTTCCCTCCAGAATTGGACGCAGCATGTCTTGGGACGGGGAGGTTGCCAATTCTTAGGGGCAATGCTATAATATTTAACAGATTTAATCATACTATCTAACCTTGGTAGTATTTACAATTCCTGATATTCGTACTGCAAAGGTAGTGATATTTGACAGCAAGCAGAAATTGGGGCTGTTTCACTGAGTCAGTCAGCCTTGGGGGTCACTGTGCGCTGCTCCATGGTAGGAGTACTTTGCAAACACCATGACCTTTGAAGACTTACTGCAGATAAGGATATATTTTCCTCTCATTAGTAGCTGTGGAAGGTACAAACCGAACATAGGCTGTTCTGGCAGGAGAATGTCAGGGAGCAGAGACTCTACGGACCAGGTCTTTGGATTCTGTTTTGTGTTGTGGAACAAAACTTTAAAATGTTTATAATCCTGGTCCAGAGGTAGACTTGGTCCTAGCTCCTGCTGGCAAGACTGGGAGGCAGAGCACAGTTGCATTCAGAGGATTTTGCTTCAGTGGAAATACCATGAAGAGGATTATTATTAAATATTCCATTTTATGCACAGCTAGAATGATACACAGTGACATACCTGGAACAAGACAACATGAAGGTCCTGGGAATAAGTGTATTTATGAATCAGAAATGTGGGCTGTAACACATACAGTGTTCTGATATAAGCACTCACTGAGAGTGTTGGTACAGATGCAGTGCCCAAAAAACTGGAAATACGTGCTTTGCTTAAGAAGAACAGAAGAGTGGTATGGTTGAATACCGGAGATGAAGTGCAATTAATTTCTTCCATTAGTTCTCAACAGAGGATGACTTTGTACACCAGACCTAGTACATATCAGCTTTGCAGGTTATCAACCTGCAAAATACAGAGACAGTATCTAAAAATCAGGTGGGCATCTTTTTGATTTGCTGAACTTTTCATGCACTTAGACTCGTTCCCCAGGATCTTGACAGATCACAGCAAAAACTCCAAGAAGGCAGGCACTGTTGCCTGCTAAGGCTACATTTCAGAAACAAACCACAGTTATTAAACTTAGAATTTGTTGGCACCTACAGAGTTATTCAGAAACTAAAGTGCGCCATTGAGGTCTTCGTAGCCTCAGTAAAGCATATGCACAAGTCTGGGGTCCTTTAGTGGTGCATAGGATGTGCAAGGATATGTCTCCTGCCTCTAGTAATTTAAACTCTAGGGATCAGATTATGCCAGGAGGGGCTGGGCAAAGGAAGTCAAATCAGGGATGCCATAATATCTTCAGTGGAAATTCTCTATTTCATGCGTTTGAAGCCTATGAAAACAGTACGTACTCCTGGCACAGGCACAGACCACAGATTCCACCCTGACTCAAGTCAGCTGAAAAGACACCCCAGTTCTGGGGGAGAGTTATCAGTAGAAATAACTGGATTAAATGAAGAGGAAATGCAAGTTGAATGTTAAAGTGAGATCTATTTGGAACATATTGAATTAATGGAAACCCAGTTGGTTTAAGACTTGCCTTATCCCGTGTTATAACCAAAGCTCAGATCCACATCTGTACTGTCTAGGGAAAGAGGACTCATGCTGATAATAGTAGTGAAAGATACATTCTGTTAATGCAGAAATCATTTTCTATCATCACCACTGGAAATCCAGCATTTTCTTTATGTTTCCCTACTGAGTGCCAGTTTGCTCAGTGCTTTGCTGGAGACTCCCAGTCCCAACTTGTGGAGTTTCTAATTTAAAAATAAATTTACCTAACTATGTACTTTTTCCACACTCAAAGTGGCATCTAATTTTTTCTCAGTCAGAAAGTCATAGTTAAAATACTTAAGAAAAGGTCATCATGAGACGATGGGAGCACTATAGTTGTAACCGACAGCATTTTTTCTTGGACAGTATGTTTAACTGGAGAAAAATAACAGCTTCTGTGTGGGAGCTGATCAAGTCTTACCAGGAGTGTGTAAAGCAGAGAGCAGCCACAGTAAACCAAATCTGTTTTCTATAAACCAGTTGCTCTGCTGAACTGAGTGAAGTATGTCTGCTTTGACACATGGTATGTGTCTGTGTGTAGGAGGGGAGGGGTCTGATCCCACACTCTCTTCTTGGGGAAAAGTAGAACATATTCGGCCACCGAACAGTCTGTGTTTCTATTGCAGCAGTCACTTAAGGATCTTACAGTACTTTAAGAAACATTATTGAGCTGTTATTCAGACTGCACGGATCTCTGAGACCAGACATCTTGCAGTTTTAAATGTGACTGGATGAACCAGTGTGTGCTGCATCCTTGCAAATGACTTAAGTTTTGAAGAGATCCCCTCTCAGCTAGAAGTCTAAAGGAAGCCATACCATCCAAAGAGACTCATTCCTGCTTAAGCAATAAGTTTGATCAGGAGCAGACAGGTTTGTTTACATGGTTTACTAGCATCTCTTTATTTGGTCAATAGCTTTTTCAGGATAGTTATTAAAATGAAATCTGGATACCACGATATCAGATTCATTTATACATCTGTTGCCACTTCAGTTATATGTTGGTGGTGATGGCTGATAAAGTTTACACTATATACAGTTTTCTATAACTGGCTTGAAGCATAAGCGTTCCATCTGCAAAGGTAAGCTCTAAAGAAAGAGGCTGTGGGACCTTTCAAAATAAGCATTGAAGACTTATACAGCCAGCTGATGCAGCATCCAAATACCCAGTTGCCACCTACAGTCACTCCCAAACAAATTCATATGCCATCCTCTAAGCGCTGCCTAAAACTACAATCCTGTTCCAGGTCTGAATACCAAAAGAGTGGATTACTACAGGTTCAGTATCATTGGAAATGATAAAGCAGGATTGTAGTATAACAGTAACATTTCTTGATTCTTTCATATCCACCAAGTAACTCCACTTGAGGAGAGACTTCTGTGAAATCCCTGAGACAAACTTCAAGCCAACCAGCATCCTATGAGGGGGAATGTATGTTGGTTTACAGGAAAGTTTTGTTTTAGAGAGGCTATTGTTTGTATCACAGTCTCCTCAAGGGGGTGTTACGTGTTCTTCAAATCTCCCCATGAGACATTAATCAAATCCAAAATAGAAACTGTTGTTTTTTCCCCCAGCTAAAGGTACTTTCCAAGGAAAAAGTAAAAACAAGGGGCTGAGAAGGTCTGTGAAATATGGTAGGGATAACATACTACGTGCAGATGAACAAGCGTGAAATACTACGACAAAGAATATGCAAGGCAGGAACCTTGTGATTATTAGACCGCGCCTACAAAAGCCTGTTATCACAGTGGTTTGCATTTGTATATCACAAATCACAAGGGAAGACACAGGGATAACACTCCAGAAGACTGTGAAACTGATAATCCATGCTCTGAAACAGAAATTGTTAAATGCCAAGAATGGTTTGCATTCATCAGAAGTAATCTTCCTACTAATCGGGAGTTGATAACAGTGACTGATCTCACATGTTACATCTGGACAATCACATGAGAGCCAACAAACTGGAGAGTCGATCAAAAAGCTGGAAGCTGCATTTGGAGGAGCAGTCCATGTTATCCATAAAGACAAAGGAAAACATCATATATTATGATAAGTACTTATTGGTTAGCTTGCCATAGATAATTTAGTGCTAAAAACAAAAGTTGAGAGCAGCCATATCAAGTGCAACAGATATCCAAGTGGTTTTCAGAGAGCAACTTCACAGATGAGTGACGACATCTAAGAACCAGGTGAGAATGAGTCATGGTGTCCTCAGCTCGAAAATGGAATAAAGTTTTAATAAATATATCTATTTCTGCCATATGATTTCTTCATACAAAGTTAACAGAAGAATGATTTAAGCTTATCAGCCAGAACAAAGAACTGAAACTCCTTCATTCAAGATAATTTGTATAATCACACGTAGACATTATGCTACCATGTGTGTCTTTATCAATCATTTCGGTTATTCATTAAGCCCTTTGGCTTCAAAAATTGGTATTGGCCAGAGAATAAAGTGGTGCACGCTCAGAAAACATTCACTCTCATACATGTGATTCTTTGGCTTGAGATAGCATTGATAGGGCTGAGGAGGTGACGGGTGGAGCAGGAACAACGCACCATGATCTGGAATTGCTGTTGAGTCCACTGGACTACAACTGAGCAGCCCTCGGTTAATGTTAAAAAGGTAGCGTGCTTTGCTGGGATCGTGGCAGGAGAGCGCTGTTGGGTCTGTGTATGTTCATGAGGTGCAACAGCCCGTGAAGGTTTGCAGGGAAGGGAAACCCCAGAGCCCAAAGCAACATGCAAAGCAGCAAGGTTGTCAACAGACCTTTTTCAAGCTCACATGGACATGGTTTTCACCACCTCTGTTACTAAACTGGGTGGCATTATGTGTGTATATATATATATATATATGCATGCATGCTTAGGAGAACAGCATTGTAACCCGCAAGAGCTGATGTTAGTTTATACACCACTTTGATATTCTGATTTGCTGCACACAGATGTCAATGTTTCATCGACTAAAGAGTTACAGGAGAGGAAGACTTACTGAATACACTTGCAAACCTTTCAGTTACTTATTTTTGCTTTGTGCAAAGGAGCAACTAGACTGAACAGTTTGCATGGGAACATGCATACAGACAGAAGCTGTAGCCCAGGGGAAAAAAAATAATAAAACAATCAACAGACCTGTTTGTGCTCCAAGCCTATCCATGGCAATAAGTCAGGGGCAGTGAGAAAAGCTTCAGTTGCACAAAGACCAGCAAAAGAGGAAAAAAATATACATACAATTTCTTCTCTGCATTTTCCATTTCTTCCAAAACAGACATTTGATTTGCCAGCAAGTTCTCTCTCTCCCTTAAATCTCCCCCAGATTAATTAAGTGATTCCTCTCATGATCCAGGCCACCTGAGTCTTGTTTCCTTTCTAACCTGCATATTTGATAAGCATTAAGAACCATTTCTAAGGACGTGATCAGGGGCTAGTTAGTCATTTTACACAAAAATCAAGACTTTCAATTGTATGTTTAATATTGTTAGTGTAGGGGAAAGACTCTAATAAAAACTCTGAACCTAAAACCCCTGTTCTGTTAATAACAACCACAAGGACAGTGTAGTCCTAGTCTACCTCCTACCCAAAACCCCCAGTGTCTGAAAGGTTCAGTCTGGTCCGTTCATCTTTTCTTTGCCTCTACTATTGGCCACTATATTTCTTGCTTTATTCTGTAAAGATGTCTATGGTGCAAAATGTAGGCAATGTGCAATCTGAAATAAAGCTGCTTATTGCGCAAAGGATGCCAAAATTACTAGCTGTGAATTTTAATGAGGAGATGCTTGATTTCTGTTCCACTGGGATTGCGGGGAGTAAGTTAATACACATGAAAATAGGGGAAAAAATAAACAGAGCAACCAACTTTGTGTAGGAGTTCATCCATTTAAATGGCTGTAACAAAACCTGGCTGCAATGGACAAAAAAAGCTTTCTGTTTTTCAGAGACTACATGCCTCAGCTTTAACAACCTGCATTCCCGGGTTGTTAAAGGTCCCAAGTCCAGCCAAGGAGTATCAGAACGGGTTAGTTAGGGGAAAGTTTGCTGCTTTCAGGTCATTTTAGAATCAATCTGTCTGGGCAAATTGTGCCAGACCGACACCACCAGCTGAGCATGCATGCCACCATCTTTACCCTGCCAAAGTACCTCAGGAGTGACCTGGAGAGCCTCTTTCTCCAGCTTGAAAGTCTGTGCTGAGCCCCTGCTGTCCACAAATACTGTTTAGCATCTAGTTGCAAGGCTTGTTTTGATTACACATGCTAGCAGTCAGGCTGTGACTAAACGGCTATTGGCAAAGGTATTGAACTAAAGCCTACAAGAAATGGAGACTTTCGTTTGGATTCCAGTGGGCTTTGGATCAGGCATAAAAAGAATAAAAGCTCTAAAGCAAATAAGGCAAAACTTCCAGTTTCCCACCCTGTCTAGTCTCTTGTAATCAGAGGTGACGATCAGGATTGTTCAGCTGTTAGATGCTATCAGATGCTATCTCAAACCATGGCAATTAAAAGATCTTTTGAAAGGCTGCAGAGAAAAGAAAATGCATTTGTGTTGACATAATCAGTTCTAGATAAACAACACACAGACCAGTTTCAACTAAAAATCTTTCCCAAGAGGTCACTGGAATTGCATGTGCTCTTCAGTTAAACTGGGTTTTAGTCTCCTTCTGTAAGCAGAAGGGTGGTCTGCTTAGACTTGTCCAGGTAAAGAGACTTCTTTCTTTTGAAAAACAACCTGACCTCAGTTCTTCCTCATGCTGGTCTTGAATTAATACTAGTTTAAAGTAGCTAGAGACTTTATGCAACAGCCAGATGTGTTCAGAGCCCTGAACACCTTTCAGCCAATGTTAGACACAAGGCTCCATACAGTAGGTGGACCAAGTAAGGTCACCATGGGGGGAGCATGACCAGAAGTACAATTACCTGGTTATTCTTGCATTGTTATGGACAAGAATGATTTCAAAATACGTCCTGAATTCCAGCTCCACCTCCTCTGCCCAGCAAAGATCTTCTGTTCAGGGGGAAATGCCTTATGATGATTTAAAATGTTCTCCTGCTTCAGTCCCCCTTTAATGTGCACATGCCATCCCGCTCTTCCAAGCGACCCGTTGGCGTTTTACCTCTCCTCCGCACAAGTGACCCTCTCCCCGCAGCACCGGTTGCTGGGCTCTGTACCACACGTGCCCATTTCCATCAGCTGCCAGCCAGCCTGGAGCACCAGCCCTCCGAAAACGGGCAGCAGTTGTGAGAGGCGGTTCTAGCCCCCACGTTTTGGGTGTTTTCATATGGCACTGGTAGAAGAGGCACCAGCAGACCAGAGTTTCCTTCCCAGATTTCCTGGTGCTTTATGGTCCAGTCAACGGGAAAAGGTATGCCTGTGTTTCCCAGTTAGTGGTTAAGAGAAGTTTGGCTGCTTGTGGCATGGCCGTTGACTGGCGCGTGTGATGAGAGAGCAGGGTGGAGCACGAGCGGCTGAAACCAGCATGGGCTTAGCCCCGTCAGTTCTCCAGGGATGGTTTCATTTTGTCAGCCCCAGTGACAGCGTCTTATGCCCTTACACAGTGAGGGACCTGGTTAGTTGTAGTTAAGGAATTTGGGGAATCCATAGGGGTTTCTACCTGAAAATTATTCTTAGGAGAAAGTCTTCAGCTTGGTACCAGAGCATCCCCTGTGGGCAGGGAGCTGGCAGAACTCTGTCCCTTGCCATTTTTCACCCACCAAAGCTGAGTCTGATCTGGTTCCCTGTGAAGGGCTGTGGGACAGACACTCTTGACTAATTTCCACTCGCCTTTTCCCAAGTGACCCTCTGCGTCCAAGGATGAGGAAATCATTTGCCTCAGCAGCTTTGTCTGGGAAGCGTTATCTTTTGCAATCTTTAATTTCTCTTTATGCAAATGAATTGCTTTTCATTTCAATTTAGCTTTAAACTTGGCTGTGTGACTGGAAGGAGCTTCTCTGTAGCACACAATAAACAGCGTATCCCATACCTCTTCCATCCTTTAATATCTGCACAATAGCAAGACCTAGAAGGCAGAAACACTGAACCATTTTGGTCCAGGAGCGTTACTTATTTCTCTAAGAGCAGCCTGCGGCATCACACATATCATGTAAGAAGTAACCCCATTCTTGAATGCACAGATCACACAACATAGCTCATTTAATTTGCAGGCTCAATGCTTCATAAATGATACTTTCCTCCAGGGACTGTTGTGGGAAGACATCAGGGTAGAGAGCTGTGTTTCTCTCCCCTGTTTTCTAAAGCTTTGCACTAACTCAGAAAGCTTCCTCTCCTCCGTCCCCAAGTAGGAACTCCAGTTCTTTATAAGTCAGTTCCTTACAGTTCTGTACTTCTCTAGATTTTATGGAAAATACCTCTATTTGACAGGGCATGGCAAATGGTTTGGAGGGGATTCTTCTGATTTTGCACAGTACTCTGGAAGTCATTATCAGAGTTCATTCAAGCATTGGTAAAGTACTGGAATATGGTCTTAGCAGATCCTAAAAATGCCCTCTAGGTTTAAGAGAGCAAAACATCAACACATTCTGTCTAAACGCAATTATATAAATGATTGAAATTAGCTGTATGGGTCATTAATGAGTCAAAAATGAAAAAACCTCCTCCTCTACACCAGCCTGCTGCTCTGTGTTACAGTACCTTGCTCGCACAGTAAGCATGCAGAGCTGAGAGCAGGTAAGATTACCCACTTCAAAGGACCTTTAGTAACTATGAGTAGGAGCAGAGCAAAACCTAGGTACGAAGCCCCAGTTCTAGCTGTCGGAAGGTGCTGGACATTGTACGGACAAATTCTGAAGCAGAGTGCCATGTCCTTTCACACAGACGACTGCACCACGCTTTTGTATGTACTCTGGATATGTGAACTTTCCTGGAAAGCCTGATCATTATTTGGAGAAAATCCTGGGTACAGTAAGTCCTTCTGCAAACTGTCACCCTGGGAGTTGCTCGTGAAACACCGAGGTGCCTACTGTGAATGCAGCCTTCTGACTTGTAGCGTCAGTCGCCTTAGCTCCTCCAAGGAAATGACTGGCACAAAAGTGCAGTTCCGAGAGACATGCTCGGAAGTCCACACTGTGCACTTCCCACTCTGATTGCCACCATCCACCATGCTTCTTGGTCCTGAAAAATCTGCATTGCTATAACCTGAGTAGTGCACACCGGATGATGTGCTCTGCCTCTGGTAGGTAGGACCAGGACAACTCCACTGTCTTCTTGCCCTTAAATCTGGATCCTTCTGGGCTTCTTTTAGCATATTTTGGGTGCTACTTGATAAATAACTGAACCAGACTTAGCTCTCATGCAGAAATTTGGGAAACTGTATGAACCCTTCCAGCATAACTCTCGCTAATTTAAAATTCCCTGGTCATATCAACAGCCCAAGTTAGAGTACAGATAGATAAATAATTCTTTAATAGAGAAGGGGTCTGCAATTCTGATAAAATAGCAAACAAACAGTGCAAAGAGAGAACAAAGTGACCTCCCTTCTCTTTTTCCTCATAGCTTAGAGAGTAACCCATCTCATCCCACTTAGTGCTGAGAGCCTCCCTCATGGACTAGCCACTTTGTCACACCGTGTCCCACATGCGTGAAACCCAACTCACAGCCCTGACAGAGGAGGAGAAGCATGCTCAGCATTTCTTTACCAGCCTATCTCCAATCACAAATTAATCCTGCCTGGACATCCTGCTGACTAATTGGGTGTACTGACTCAGATTTAACAAAACCTCAGGTAGATGAGGAGATGAGTATCCACTTCATTAATCCTCTGCCTGATCTCCCAGTGCACGGTCCTTATAAGCGAGAAAGGGCAGGCACACTTTGAAGACATTAAGCTACAAGCCATTTGCAAACACATTTTCTCTCTTCCTCCAAACAGACAAGTTCTCACTGCCGCTCAGCATCCAAATTCAGGATAATTATAGTGACCTCCCAGCTGTCACCGACAGAAGTGCGGGAAGGCAGATTATGCACATGAAGTTCTTTACGGCTAAAGCCACCATATGTCCAGGTTTCACTGGTCACATTTCACAAAGCCAACTTTCTCCAGGCTGAAAAAGGACTTTGGCCATTTCTCCTGAACTTGTGCGTGTCTGGGACCCCTCCCAGGCTGGCTGACACTTGGACTGGAGCCATGAAACACGCTCAGATCCCCTGCACGGTGGCTTCAGGTCTGCTGGAGTCGCCATGTTTGTGCTGCCCATCTGCTGGGGCACAGCCCGAGGAGCCTTGAAAATCCAGAAAGAGAGGGAGGCTCAACCTTAGCCCTGGCAGCTTTCATCGAGAGAGGGAACTGAGAGCTCTCTCCTGCCTGCGGCTCCGGCGGGCAGCTCCCAGCGTGGGCAGGAGGGGTTTGGGGCAGGAGGTAAGAGCCTGTGCTCTTTGGCAGGAGGCTGCTTCTCCAGAGAGGAGCTGACGTGCGGCGCCACTGCTGCGAGGCGTGCTCGTGGCGAGGTGCGGGGAGGCAGCCCTGCCTGCACGGCCGCCCGGTGCAGCTGCCTGCGTGCAGAGAGCCCCGTGCTAGGCCTGGCAACCACAGAGGTCTTGAGAACCACAGGTTATTACAGCATTAGCTAAGTCTTGATTAGAAAATGCTTTCTGCAACGCATCGTTGCTTGTAGCTCAGCTACAGATTCAAGAAGGTTTTTGACTGTAACTCTTGGGATTTAAATGGCAATCTGCATTCTTCCAGTTCCAGAGATTCGTAGATGTCCTCCAGACATGTTACTGTAAAATGAGAACACCTCCCCTCGTCACGTCTTCATTGAAAGGCCCAAGTTGGTGAGCCTCAACCAGTTTAATTCACCAGGAACCTTTTGAATGCTGAGTGTGGAGAAATGTTTGTTTAAGCTTAAAAAAAAAAGAACGAACCCTATGCCAAGGAGCCTGAGAAGAAAACAAACAATTAGAACATGCAGGGCTTGACTGTTTCCCTCCACTGAAACAACACAGACATTTTAATAATTAAGCAGTTTCATAATGTTTGTAGAGGGAAATGGAAGTTTATTCCTTTTGCTGTTTCTATAAAGGCACAGGGCAAAGCGTGGGGGCTTGCGGAGTAGAAGGCTTAGGGAAGGGAAGGAAAAAAAGTGATGGTGCTATAGGGCTGAAAGAAGAAATCTCTAACTCCCTAGATAATATTTACAGTATTGCAGTGGGAGCTTGGTTAAGGAATGAATGAGTCAAGGTTTGGGGCCTCATTTTGTAAATCAATTATTTTTGCACGCAAGGATCTTGGGTGAGTATGTACAGGACTGTGGTTTAAGAGAGACCCTTCAAGCCCGACCCAGTGAAAGCTGGATTGTGCAATTCTGACTCATATTTTAGGATCACTCATGCTGTAATTTAAATCAATGGGAATTTTTTTACTGACGTGAATGGGAATAAGATTAAGCCTTTGCTCCATCGTGATTCCCTTGGAGAATGTGGGACTAGGGTAAAGTTAGCTGATGCTCATGAAAAGGACCAAAATTTGGCCTCCCAAAGCAAGTGGTCACATCTTCCTTCTCCCTCAGAAGTATGTGAATTGAGAGCACTACATTTATTTAATTTCTTTAGTCAGTTGTGCACTTAAATTAAACTCCCTCAAAGTTAGGAGGATTATTCTGCCTTTGTATCTATACAAGAGAAAGGCAAAGCTGATTCAAGACAAACAGAGCTAAGAGACTCAAACTCTGCCAGTTCCTACAAAGTGTTGAAATTGATACAGTATGTCTGGAATTGATTTTTCCTTGGATGATGCAGACAGATCTCAGAGATGTGTTGGTGCCTGCTCTGTAAATGAGGGAGCGACTGTAAGATTACAGATAGCTGGTTTGTACTTGCAGCATTTGGGAACAAAGAGGGGAAAAGAAATCCAAAGCACGAGCAGCAGATAATACGAAAAGCAAGAAAAACACAGAGCCAGCACTGACAGCTACACAGCGAATGTAAGAGCCCAGTCCTACCCCTCAGTGGGAGTACCACGCTGCTCAACATCAAATGGACTAAAATAAGACATGTCATGGGTGGGGAAGAGGAAAGGATTAAAATCAGCCAGATCCCAAGACAGACTCATAATGGAGGAAATTTAAAATGTATCTAGCTTTGTTTTTCTGATAGAATTTCAAGGGTTTTTTTCATACAGTGTGATAGAGCAGCTATTGCCAAACTAACTATTTCATTTTCAGCAAAAGTGATGGCAGATCCCAACAAATCACCTGACAAGTAACTGGTTTATGTTGCCTCATCCTCCCGCTGATTTTCTCGTATTGCCTTGCTATGAAGGATGTGCCTGTCTGGGGGCATTGACCAGGACAGCTCCCGGGGCAGGGTCAGATGTGGCCGTGCTGGTGGACAGAGCCAGGCGTTCAACTGCGGCTCGTGACTTTGTGCCACTTAAGAACCCAGCTATGAACTGGCACGGTGGGGAGTGTTAGTCCTCGTTAGATCCTCTCCCGTCCCTCTCTGCTTGGTAAATCTGTGCTTAGCAGAGTAAGTTCCTGTGTGCACATTCTCGTCTGGAAATAAAGGTGTTTTATTATAGAATAGGAAGTATAGGAATAAATCCTAATTTAGTAGAAGCTGGATCAGCCCCTCTTCCATGCAAAAAATACAAAATGACTCATCACATTTCCTTTTTTTTGGTAATTATTTTTAAAGTCCAGACTTCACTGCATTCACTAGTATTTTATAGCATACAGTAAGAGGTACTCTTACATGTTTGGCAAGAGTAGTTGAATCTGTGTGACATGCTACGTTACAGCTTCCCCAGCAGCAAATCCACTTCAAAGAAGTTTGAGGGCATAACCACAGAAAAAATTAAGTTAGCACACCTGAAAGGGGTGAAGCACCCGTAGGTGGGGTCTTGAGCTCAGAGAAACCTCTTACACTGGCTTTGTTGCTGGAGCAATCCCGACGTGGAACCATCCCCTTAGTAGCAGAAGAGCCTTGTCACAGGGGCGACTATGAACTTTCTGCCGTGAAACAGGATGAGGTGACAAAGCTGTAAGGAAACACAGATTTGCTTGCCTTGCAGCCTCGGTAAGTGAGATTCTGCTTTGATTGTACTGCCAGATGTCAAAGCAATGGTGAATTACCAACCCGAGCTAACTAATGCGGGGAGGGGAGGGGGAGGAAGTGTGAAGTGCTGACATGTAAAGGATTATATAAAACGCACTTGCTCTGTAAAGGATAGGTCCCAAAAGGCCCATAGCATATGCATGTACTTTCTTGGACAGCACAGTCTGTGCAGGGACGTGCGTGCTCGTTCAGGCACAGTTAGATACTTTACGTCGTAAGAGGGGACATATAGTGAAAGAGTATTTGGACATTTCTGCTCTAAGTGTAGAAATATATTTGGGATTGGAGGCAAGAGAGGTGGTGGATGAGGGTTGCTCACAATTTTCACTGGTTTTATGCTCCTCACACCTGTGGGGGAGGGAGGGGAGGAAGGGGCTGTTACTGCTGCTCTGAAGGGGGAGGAAAGTGGGCGAACAAAGGCCCAGAGGAAAGGACACACTTGCCCATGGTCCCGTCAGTGACCTGTGGAAATAGTAGAGATTATAGCCCACATAGGAAGGCGTCTTCTCAACTAACAAGTTGATCAGGATGGGAAGAAAGGCATGCACAGAGACATCAAAGCTCGAGCGATGAAACCAGACATGTTCCCCTGGGTTCGTGTACAGGCAGAGCTCCAGCGTGGGCTCTCCGAGGTTTAGGAAGGGTCACCTCCATCCCACCCTTCCCCCCACCCTGTGCAGCAGCCTGAGGTCCTTAATAGCCTTTATTTTCTCCACTCATTTCATAAAATCTATGGACACTCGATACATTTCAGGTCCCTATTTCCTTCTCCCTGTCAATCGGTTTAAATTTGGGTGATGCAGCTGACAGTGATGGGACTGGGAGGAGAAGGATGTGGATGACAGACGGTGCTGTTGCATAAGCCTATTTTCAAAAGGAAACATGGCTAAAAATTGAGCGGTCTAGTGCTTTATGTTGTTAATTATCAGAAGACACCATCAAACCTCTGCTGATGAGGAGTATGATAAAAACATGTTGAAACAGACCATGTTTTTATCAGCACAGATATCAGCGCCTAACAAAGTAGTGAATCTGAGAGTGACTTTTGGTTATTTAATTTGGGTATAAACAAAGCTCTTACATAGGGGAGGGATCTTGGTTTTAGTTAATTATTAAGCAGGTTCCCTTGCTGCTGATCACCCTTGCAGAGAGATTATTGCGAAAATATTGGAGAGAAATTTTAAAGCCTCATGACCATATTATTTTTCATGCCCTAATTACCTGGCCAAAATCCTACTCTCCACTGAGTCAGTCTTTGCTGAGATTAGTGGAAATGCTTTTGATTTACAGTGAGATATGAATTAGCCAGAATGTACCCTGAGGAGAGAGAGAGAATGCTATTTAATATCATTAAAAAAAGAGAAGCTAAAATAGCTTTTGTCTGTGGCATAATACTGTTTTCAAAGAGTTGTGACATCTCTGTATCTCCCAGGGCTAGAAAGGCATGATGTTTTGATATTTGCTCCTTCAAAAAAAAAAAAACCAAACCCTGCTAACAATCTTTTTTCTGGGCTCCATATCCACTTCAAATTGGTTGAGAGATACTGGAAGGCAAAGCACTCAGTAGGCACACGGAGTCTTTAAAGCACCTCCTTCATCAGTGGTCTAGAGATCCTGGCAGTGCAGGGGTTAACCTGAGGCCAGGGAAGGTGCTGGGAAGGTCAGCACTGAGGGAGCCTTGAGGACAGGGAGGGCTTTACTGTGAGCTTTGAAATCTCTTCAGTATAATTACGCTCTGGAAAAGGAGAGAAATGAATAAATACACTGACAAGCAAGAGCATGGAGGAGATGATGAAGGCGGCAGCAGTGTGGACATGGTAAGGATGCTCAGCACGAAGCAGCGATACCAGCGCTAATTAAGAGCAGCAATACTGTTACTGCTACAGCAGAGCCCGGCGGCCTGGGCAGGCGCTCCCCGGACTCCCACCTGCCTGCAGCCGGGTCGGCTGCCGCGTGCCCAGCAGCCCCTGCGCGCGAGGGCCGGCGTCGCGGTCCCCTGCGGCCCCAACTGCCCCCATGGCCCAAATCGGGACTGTCACGTCCAGGTCGCCAGCAGGCAGGATCACAGCTGTGCTGGAGGATTTCGAAGCCCCAGACCTGACCCTCCACCACAGCGCACGCTCTTCGCCCCTGACGTAGCCCTTCGTGCAGTTTGTGCGGCTGTGAGCAGAGCAGCAACTGCTGCAATTGCATTACCAGGATGGAACGAGCGTTGTGCAATACACTGAGCTGCACTGATTTACTTGCCCAAAAGTAGGAGGCGGTGAAGAACTGGGGCCAGAACCTCTTCGAAGAGCTTACAATCTGGTGCTGTAATTAAAAACACTATTGATTTGAGTGAGAGCTGCTCTCTAGATGCTTGACCTGGATGTGAGTGTTGCACACATGATTCCTCAGCTGGACTGCCCCATATTCTCTGTCAAAACGTGCTCCAGCAAAGGGTGTATTCCTAGTGGAATCCATGATGTAGTGTGTCGTTGTGCATGGAGGACATTACAAGAAAACAGGCAAGCTCAGACGTCAGGGTATTGAACCGACAGTGCAAGAGAGAGTTGGGGAGCAAAGGAGGAAAAGCTGGTTTGAGTAGGAATGGGGGTCCCAGTTTCTCGGTGAAGCCTCACACTCTTCCTCTGCTCTGCCCTCCCTCCCTTACCTGCAGTACGATGGAGGTGGGAGGGAGAGGGTCAGTGCACCGAACGTTTGCTGGGAAACCTGTGTGGAGGCCTTTTCTGGCCAGTACATGTAGCCTGTAGAGGGAGTACACATATATCAGGGAGTGCAAATGTTACCTATAGAGGGAACAGGTTGGTCCTACTGGCCCTGACAATATATTTATTGCCCAACCTCTAGCAAAGGTTTGATCGTAGCACTTCAGGGGGACATTGTGATTACCACAGCCTGCCTCAACTCCCTGACTTCCATTTTGTGTGCAAGATTGGGGAAGGTGGGGAGGCACCAGGTTTGTTACAGGTCCCCTCCGCCCTGGAGCCTGCAGCTTTGTTTCTTCCACCTGCATTCCTGAAAGCTGCTGGCAGTGTCCCAGATGCTGTCCCAGGGCCGCCCGTGCGAGAGTCCCTGCAGCACCGGCGGCGTCTAACAGTGTCACCGGCATTCATGCCGGTGCCGTTCTCCATTCAACAGTGAGAAGTTCTAGCACAAAGATCAGGCCTCCCCAGTCCCTGTGCCAACTGCTAGGATGCACTGCCTTGTTTAAACTGAATGGTAAATGAAGAAATAAGAAATCTGAATGCCATGGCTGAAAGAGAAGCATCGATTCCTAGAAAAACTCCCAAGGCTTTTCTGCTTCGTACTCGCTTGGGTCTGCCCCCCTTGTAAAATGGGCAACAGCTGAGCAATTAGGGAAGAGAAATGAAACTTAGATTATGCAAAAACTTGCATCAAGGACTCAGATTTGAGACCTCAGTGTCTATTTTAACCTGACCCTTGTCTTTGCTTCGTTTGCTTCCCCTGGTTCCTTCAAGCACGTTGCCTTACCGATGCAGCCGTAACAGGGGACTTGCAGTGGGTTGGGAAGCTCTTGTTTTTTCCCTCTTTTGGAAATATTTCAGAGCAACCATCTGCCAGTTCCCACCAGCCCGGGGAGCTGCTATGACAGCAGATTTATGCAGCATCTCCCTGCTCTGGTACTGTGAAAGGAGGGGACAAGGGAAGAGCGATGCAGGGCTCGGCAGCAGAGCTGCGGGTTGCAGCTGGTGTGAATGCTTTTGCGGAAGCAAAAAACCCACACTAAATGGCTTCTCTTTCTCATGCACGTGAAATCGCTTGTTTGCTACAGTCAGTAAAAAGTAGAGATTTCATTTATTGCTTTCTGTGAAGACGGGGAGGACAGTGTGGCTGTGTCACAGCCACCTCTCCAGGTCTTCCAAGATCTCCAGGGTTAAGCAGAAGCAAAGTTGGTTGGAAAACCTCCCAAGGGAGCTGTGTGCTCTAGGAAGGGGGCTGCTGGTAGCTGACTTGGTGGTGAATTGACAAGAGATGAGAATCACAGCTTAATAATTTTGTGTGTCTTAATTGTTTCTAGGTGAGAGTTTGCCAAAGCAATGGATAAATAACGTAACACAACAGAAGCCAGTACTGAAACCAATAAGCACCAAAACTCTATGAGTTTCTGCTGTGTTTGTAACACACATGAACAGTGACTCTGCTTTGCAGGCCTGAATGCCTCTGTTGCACATGAAATGTCCGAAATCAAATCCTATATCCATCCATCCAAGTATTTGTTCTGGAGGAGCCGGTACAGTTATTCACTCAAGAAACGGAAAAGTACCTTACATTTTCTGACCTCTCGATACCCCATAAAACTCCCTTTGAAGGCCTCATAGCAATATGCTAATGGACGTAATATTTCCAAATAGTTAGTTACCAACTATTTGCCAACTTACCAAACTGTACGACAGCTTTACCCAATACCAACGGTAGGCTGGTCATCAAAAAAGCTCATAGTGTTCTGTATTTCAAAGTTTCCCCCTCAAAGTTCTAGCCAGACTCCAGCGATTAAACCAAACCTTTGTGCATTTTTCCCTCCTGGCTGGGAAGTGATACTCCTTTCCCTCCTGTACTTCGTCACATTCCCCAGGGCCGTCATGCCTTTTTACTGCTGCAACTGCTGTGTGGACAAATCCAGGCTACACCTGATCATTTAACTTAGCCTAAGTCCTGCATCCAGACTAACAAAATTATCCTAAATTATCTGTGGCTCTGGGGTGCAAACAGCCAGCTGGTTGCTGATGCTTTGGATCTGGGGTAGCATAGGTGGAGCCAGAGTGGATATTGCTGTACCCAGGTGCTGTACATGCCACAGCTGAAGCACAGATAGCTTTATTTCCAACAGGAGCTGAGAATACACGTGCTTTTTATGTGGCAACGTGGCTGCATATGGTTAGAGGCTCTAGGTAAATGCAATTTTCAAATCACTTTCTTTTTAATGAAACTTTAATGCTGTAGAAATCCATGGAGGAAATAGAGAAAAAGATCTTCTTACTAGATACAAGAAAAGCTCACTCGTGTTTGATCTGTCTCTTGTACCCTTTGGAAGCAGATATATTTATTTACAGCACAGTCTCAGCTCAGTGAAGCCAGTGGGAAGCCTGCCACCAACTTCACAGGCAGCAGGCCGGTGCCTCCGAGGGCTGATCCGCTGAGCACGCTCTCCTGCTCTGCTGCCGAAGGAGCCACGAACGTGTGCCCTTTGGCTGCTTACTGGGCTAAACCCATTTATCTGAACCATGACAGCATAAGAAGCAGTTTTAGCGCTTAACCCACTTTTGCTGCCACAAAACTAGTCAAGCCGCTGCTTTTTATTTACTAGGGGAGTCTGTTTTAAGTTCCCAGATGCTCAATTGTAGGGGGGGAAGGCGAGTTTTGCACATTTAAAATGGAGTATTGTATTCATTTAAGGAGCAGCAGGGGAAGGAAACAGTGAGTGATCCTTTCCCCGCCTGAAGATTGACAGCCTGGCAGCCTCCGAAACAGAAAAGTCTTTGTTTATTCCATCACGGCCACGGTGCCCACAGCTGTCAGGTCCGGCGCTCCCATACCGGCCAGCTCATAATATCAGGAAGACCCTCTGTATCCAAGTCATCAGGGACAAGCTGAACAGATCCATCACAGCGCGGTATGGGAGCCAAGCCAACAGGTCAGGACATGTTTCAAGCAGCTGATAGCTGAAGTTTGGGAGATCCTGGAAATCCAGGAGGGTTAAGATACTCAACAGATCTATTAGGCTGTGGAACAAATCGTCAGGGAAAACAACAGTGCGAGAAAGCTGTCAGATGCTACGGAGGAGGGTGGTTGGAAGGTACCGCTTCTCTTTGAAGTGGGTTAGCAGTGTTTAATGTGCACTTTGAAGATCAATTATGATCTGAAACTGTAACGTATCCCACTTCCAATCGGCCTTTCCCAGCTGGGGGCGTTGAGCAGTGACTCCTGCCAGCAAACCGTGCGTGGATGGATGGAGAGGTTGGTGGGTGAGGAAGTCCTAAACCATGGGTTTAACCTTCACGTGGAACATTCCCGAGAGATGCCACCCTGAGTTGTCCTCACTGCACTGGAAGAGCGGTGGTGGGCAGGGACACAGGGGATGAGCAGGAAACACTATTCTTCAAGTTTTAATGGTAAGAGGCCCTTAAAGCACAACACATGCTATCCTCTTGATTTCTAGCAAGAACAGTTCAGATGAACACCCATGAGACATAACAGCCCTGTCGGGGCCACAGAGCCCACCTTCGCCTGCTTTATCGTGCTGAAGAGCTTAGGCGATGCCTGTTGGCTGTAGGCGGTGGCCTGCCGGAGGGGTTAAAGGCTGCCCAGCTTCTCTCGCTGGCTCTTTTCTCAGCTCCGGTCCAGGCAGACCTTGAGCCAGGATCTAAACAAAAGAGCTTTGCCCACAGCTTCCCTCAGCCAACTTCAAACTGCAGCTTAAACAAACAGTCCGCGGCCGTGACTCAGAGCAGCGCTGCTCGCGGGCACGCAACCAGGACCTGCCCTGCGCCTCCGCTGGCTGCCGTTCCAGCTAGTTGCAAAGTCCCCCTTCTTGCTCCTGGTGTTTGCTGATCCACGGGACACATCTCCTTTAGCTCCTAGGAAACACGACAGGCACCTACTAGAAATATTAACGACTCTTTGCTCATCAAAGAGCCATGCCACTGCACTTGCTGCCCCTTTCAGCATAGCGTTTGCACCAGCCCTGCTGCTCTTACCCCGTATTCCAGCTGGGGGACGATGGGCAAAACTACTCTATGAAATGTTGTCTTGAAAGCATTAAGGTTATTACCGAGATTGGGACCTTTCCGAGACGCTGCAGCAAGCAAGCTGAGGCGGTTGTTACATTGGGCAAAGGTTTGCATTGCAGGGGGCCGATCGGCAAGAGCTCCGGCAGGACGGCAAGCCTCGGCCACAACTGCTGGCCCTGAGCAAGCCATTTGTGGTACTTGCTAATAAAATAAAATGAGATCATCATCTAAGTGGAGCAATGGAGCAGTTAATAGCCCTCCTGGATTTGAAACTCTGGAAATATGGAAAACAACTGGTTTAGACCTTATGTTGTTCTGTCCTTGTTAGTTGCAAGTGCCAGCAAAACTAATGAAGATGGCAGTGAGAAAGCAGCTTTATTTGTAACAGGAACTGGTTCTGAATTGCTTGACAATTCTAATAGTTTTCATCTGACTCAGGCAAAGGGGTGAGCTATGGACACTATGGAAATGCTGAAGTGAAATATGGGAATGTGAAAAGGACACAAACATATTATAAACCTTCTGAATGCAAAAAAAAACCAACCCACCATCATTTTTGCAAGGGTTTTCAGGTGCCAACCGGGCACCCACAGCAGGGAGGAGGAGACTGAGGAGCACGGGTAGCACTCAGGAATTCCTCCCAGGAGCCACGGACAGGGTTGCAGAAACAGTTAGCCTGAAAGCAGCTGGGACATCGCTAGCTTTTGGGCTCTGAACCCGGGAACAGAGGCTAATGAGGCAATGGAAAGAGCTGTGCACCACCACTGAAATAAGTCTTCCATGAGCAGCAAACCTGCTGGGGATTCATGGTCCACGCCTCCTGTCCCGTCCCACTGCAATAATCCACCTCCTTTGCTGTTCCCTGGGACTTCCCAAAGAGCAAACCCAGCTCCTCACCCCTCTCTGGGATTTCTTTCCCATGTTTTTCTCTCCCCTTTCCCATGTGTTTGGGCCCTTCACTACCTGATGTGGCCTCTAAGCCAGCTTCCCAGCTTCCTCCTTGCCCTCCATCATCTTTTTTGCCTCTTGGCAGGTCAAAAGCCAGCATGAGATGTGGCTAATCTGAAGCTACACAGGGCTAGCTGGCAGCCAGCTGCCACCAAGCAGAAGAGATGGCCCTCGCTTTTCCCTCCGTAGAGGCGTTGATAATTTTCTCTTCTCTCCAGCCATGGATTTCTATATTGAGCTTATGGAAACTTTTTCTCTTGGAGGCCTCCATCCGTCTGCCTAATATGTTTATATGGCCAAGAAATTCCGATTACCACGGGCAGACAGAGAAACAGGCAGAAGGACTGTGCGGATGCAATTGTCTTAGGGAGCTATGTTAAAAAGCTGGAATGCTATGTTTATGTATACCGGAAAAAAATAAAGAAATCTGTAATAAAAGAAAGGGTTTTTTACTAGCTTCAAAAGAAAGATTTCTGGGGAGCTGACAGATAGCAAATAGCTTTACATGCCTCATGAGATGTCTGGCAGGTGCCCCTAGAGAAGCAAAGTCCGTATTTCTACGTTCACCCTTTGGGAGACACTTCTTCCTCAGACTGACATTTTGGTTACTTTCATTCCCCGAGGCATTTTACAGGAAAACACAGCAACATATTTGATTGTTCAGGAGGTACTGAACTTTACATAGATGACATTTGGAAACACAGAGAGCTCACGCCTGGGAGCTCCAACTGCTTTGAAAGCAGCAAAGCTGCTGGACTCAATTATATAGAAACGTAAATTTGGTGTAGCAGTAATACCGAAACAGGGAGAGAAGTTAGCACTGCTGGATTGCCGTAACCTCAGCTGCAAAGCGTACTGGAAGTTCACAGTAAAGTTGCTAAAAATGAAGGATAGAGAAGACTTTCTGCAGTGAAAGCCTGCGTGGGGAAAGCCACCTTCCTCTGGCTGTCCAAAGCCAAAGTCCGAGAGTGCCGTTGGGATAACATCCTAATGAACATGAAATGTAAATTTTTTAAGAAACTCAGGATGTTTCCAAGGTCCCAGTCCCAACAATGAACACAAAATTGAATAATTTGTCGTGCATTTTAAATAGCGCCTCAGTTTCACAGGCTGAGGCTTAAGCAGAGCGTGTGAAGGAAGCGCAGGCGCGGGTCTGTTACTCCTCATTACCCCCCGCAGAGGAGTCGGTGTGAAGGAGAGCGGGTCCAAATAAGAATATGTCACATATGTGAAAATGTGCTGAGTCAGCCTCTACCCTGTGCTTAGCATTGTCAAACCACAGAAGAGTACCAGGGAAATAATCTGTCTCATGCTGACAACAGAAAAGACAAATACACGCACTGCCAAACGCAGTCAGAGCTACAGCAACACAAGGAGCCGGGTAAACCAAAAACCCAAACCTGCCATCATGAGAGCAGCTCCTGGGAGATGCTTCATGTTGTGAATGCGATGGTGACTGCCCTTGAGTGGGGCCCAGGGGTTACAAACACGAGGCAGCTCCGTGGTCGGAGGAAGGTGAGCCTGTCTCAGGGGAGATGCACCCTCCAATGCCCAGAGGAGAAGGAGAAGATGGCCAAGTTGGCCAGCTTGGTCCAGAAGATGGGCCATAACCCAGGCAAGATGCTAGATCATCCAGCTCCCAGCCCTGCACTTGCTTAACTGACTACTTGGCTTTCATCTGCCGCTGACAGAAGCTGGCACGCAAAGCTGCAGCCTGGGAAAGGGTGCACGCTCTTGGACAGCATGAAAGGTCAACCAGGCAATCAGGCCCAGTCAGCATGTGGTTTTTCTTTCCCCTCCCAGCATTCTCCTGGAGAATCTGGCTGCTCATGGGCGTACTCTTTGCTGGGTAAAAAACTGACTGGATGGCCGGGCCCAAAGAGTTGTGGTGAGTGGAGTTAAATCCAGTTGGTGGACAGTCACAAGTGGTGTTCCCCAGGGCTCAGTATTGGGGCCAGTCCTGTTCAATATCTTTATCAATGATCTGGATGAGGGGATCGAGTGCACCCTCAGTAAGTTTGCAGATGACACCAGGTTGGGAGGGAGTGTTGATCTGCTGGAGGGCAGGCAGGCGCTACAGCGGGACCTGGACAGGCTGGATCGATGGGCCGAGGCCAATGGTATGAGGTTCAACAAGGCCAAGTGCCGGGTCCTGCACTTCGGTCACAACAACCCCAGGCAACGCTACAGGCTTGCGGGGGAGTGGCTGGAAAGCTGCCCGGTGGAAAAGGACCTGGGGGTGTTGGTCGACAGCCGGCTGAAGATGAGCCAGCAGTGTGCCCAGGTGGCCAAGAAGGCCAACGGCATCCTGGCCTGTATCAGAAATAGTGTGGCCAGCAGGAGTAGGGAGGTGATTGTCCCCCTGTACTCAGCACTGGGGAGGCTGCACCTCGAGTACTGTGTTCAGTTTTGGGCCCCTCACTGCAAGAAAGACATTGAGGTGCTGGAGCGTGTCCAAAGAAGGGCAACGAAGCTGGTGAAGGGTCTAGAGAGCAAGTCTTAGGAAGAGCAGCTGAGGGAACTGGGGTTGTTGAGTCTGGAGAAAAGGAGGCTGAGGGGAGACCTCATCGCTCTCTACAACTACCTGAAAGGAGGTTGTAGCGAGGTGGGTGTTGGTCTCTTCTCCCAAGTAACAGGCGATAGGACAAGAGGAAATGGCCTCAAGTTGTGCCAGGGGAGATTTAGATTGAATATTAGGAGAAATTTCTTCACCAAAAGGGTTGTCAAGCCCTGGAACAGGCTGCCCAGGGAAGTGGTGGAGTCCCCATCCCTGGAGGTATTTAAAAGATGGGGAGATGTCGTGCTAAGGGACATGGTTTAGTGGTGGACTTGGCAGTGTTAGGTGAACGGTTGGGCTCAATGATCTTAAAGGCCTTTTCCAACCTAAACTATTCTATGATTTGAGCACAGTGTGCTCCAGGAACCAGCCAAAGCTGAGCATTGGGCCCCATCAGCTGCATTTACCCCATCAGACCTGGGAGCAAAAGGGAAGGCATAATGCAGTGCCGTGGATTTACGGAAACTAGGGCCAGAGAAGAGAGTCTCAAGTATAGAGTCAAGATACGACAAGTCTGTGTAAAGCATCAGTTTCTCACTCGTGCACACGGTCTCTCTCATTTCTGAGTACATCTTGAAATATATTCTCCTCCCTGGAAAAATCTTGCCTCCCTTCTTCTTCCCAGCCAGAGAGTGCAAATGGGTTTGTGAACCTTAGTACATCATTTACAGCTGCTGTAAATCTGGAACAATGTACACTATCAGATGCGCAGGTCTCATTTATAAAGCAGGATTTATGATTTCACCCCTTAGATCTGCAGATGGGTTTTATTGTGATTTATGCCTGTGTCATGAAGGACCATATATAAGAATTAACTGATGTTATCGAGGGACCTATTCTTTTTGGCCCTTATCTTTCTTCTGAAAGCAGAGACTACTTAATCACTGTTAGCTATATACTGAGCGCAGTGTCCTCTGTGATTTACCCATATCCCTGTTTTCAGTATTATTAGCTTGTGATGTTAGGGCTAACCCAATGAAATACTCACAGCACATGCTGAATTGCAACTATATATACAATTTATAAATGGCTCTTTGGTGACTGTGTTGGTAAATATAATTACAATCTTTTTAAAGGAGACATTACATCAACATTAACTGAATGCCAGCATCAAACTGAGGTACGAAAAAGGCTCTTTGGGTCCTCTGAGTAAAATATTTAGGTTTCCACTATTCTTGGTAAAGGCTACACCTCAATAGCATAAATTGAAGGGAAAGACTCCCATTTCTGAGAAAGGTGGAGGTCAGATTTCTGAAAGCATTCAGCCATCTAACCACCACTGATTTAAAAAGGCATTGAAATGCTACAGAGGATCTTGCCTAGAGAAGCAGAGGGACGCCTGGTAGAGTTTCACAATACCCTATGCATTAGGCTCCCGTGGTTTTCACTAGACCTGGGTTGACTAGAGCTTGTCTAAACGCCACGTAGGTTTCCCCATGTCTCTTCCAGTTCTGACGTGCCCTCAGAAATAGGCCTGATGATAACCTATTCTTCCTTGAAAGCTAGTAAGTCATAGGGTCCTGGAGATATTTTGGTATCTTGCAGTCATTGGAATCGCCTTTAATGGCTTGGGTCTAACTGCATAAAAAAGATAACCTGGGCCCCTTAGGTGGGTTTGAAACATCTGCAGCAATTGCTAGGAGATGCTGCGGTGTTTCAATAGATCTATTTACTCTCAAATATACTAACAGCCAGGTGAAGGCCCAAAACATGAAGCTCCAGTGTTGCATCCTACTCTGCAAGTGCTCCTTGGCAATGTAAGTCTGATAGTCCTTTTCTCTGCTTTTGGTCCAGGAGAGACAGGGGATTCCTCCACTCAAACTCGTACAAGCCTGTGGTGAGACACTGTCTTAATGAGAGATGTCTTTGAATCTCCTTCAGCCAAGGGGCAAATTAACCCCTGGCTTCCTCCTTCGTGCTGATCCCAGCACTAGGAAGCAATACAAAACATGGCATTGCCGCTGCCCTTCCAGCAGCTGCAACCGCGTGTGAGAAGAGAAGGGCCCAGGTGTGTTTGTGGCTCCACCTGTACAAACAGGTCTCGACAGTGACTGGGCTTGAGCCCAGTGTTGGTCTCAAGCACTACAGACCTACCATAAGAGCAAACCTCATGTCTAAGCACACATTCATTTCTGTGAGAGGATAACTGTAGCAACAGCCCTCTTCCCCCTTCCATTTCTGCCTCGGCAGTAAGAAGTGCTCGCGGGGAAGAGGTTGGGGCAGTCAGAGTGCCAAACCCTCAGAAAGTGTCAGGCTGCGAGATGCTACTGCGGAACCTCCTCCCACGTGCCCTTTCCTTCTACCTGTGGAGAGCAGCAGCTATCTGCAGTGCTGGACCGTTTGAGGGAGGGAGGGAGTTAAAGTGCTTTCAAGTAGCATTTTCCTCCCTGTGTCCTCCAAGACATTTGTGAGAGCAATGAGATAGGGATTCCAGGGAGCACTTTCTTACCCCAGGCTCCCTAAAGAGTTTTTTTGCCTTGTGGGATAGGAACTTACCAAGCGTGCATCCCTGCTCTTGCCTTGCTTGCTGCGATGGTAGCTTCTTCCTCTCTCATGGAGAAAAAGCCCAGCAGATTTCTGGAAACAAAGGTAGGAATTTGGGTCATCTAAAAGATTGCACAGAGGGTGTCAGGGCTGGGTGGAATGGTTTGTTTGAATGAATCTGGCTTCAAGAAGTGGCTCTTGTAATTTGAGTCCTGGTTATTTTTTACGTCCACACAAAGGTACGTGATGTGCCAGGACTTTGATCTCGATTACTGGCATAGAAGCTGCAGAGGGTGAGACGTCAGGCACCGGGCTTAGCTTGCTGCAGACCATGTGTGGATGCAAGCTGCTAGGAAGTCTTTTTAGGAGCTTGAGAGCGGCCAAAGCTGCCTGTGTAGGCACAGCCGCTTTGTCTGAGGTATTCTTAGTGCATGCCTACCAGGCTGAGCTGCTGCAGGGATTTAGGGAAAGGAATGCTAAATTTCTGGATCCCAAAGAGCTGGAGATGCACGTGACATGCTGAGCAGCTCAGCCTGGACAGGATGGGAGCACTTCTGAGACCCAGAGGTCACAACGACTGTAAACATCTGGGGAGCTTTAAACAGGGATGTGCCTTTGGAGTTTACATATCCTGAAAGTCATTTCAAAAGCTGACTAGGGGTTTTTCAGCATCAGAGTATTAGATTTAGGCACCTCCATCCCACTTTAGGTTTAAATACTTAAGTAGATCTTGTTCATACCACTCAAACTGACTTCAAAAACTTTCTTATTCAGCGTGCAGCTTCCCAGTAACTGTTCCATTTGCTTTCAGGTTGACAGCCTAAAGCAGCCCAGTTTAGATCCTTAACTGCTAAGTAATATATATTCTTCATCAAAGCAAGTAGAAACCTTAAACAAGGTATAGATTCTTACCAATATTTCAGCTTTCAGCAGTTCTTGTTACATCCATTTAAAAAAAAGGCGTAGGCAGAAGGGTTTTTTAAAAGTGTAGAAATTAATTTCTTCTTCAGACTCCTATAATGCAATCAGCAATTTAAGGACTACAAGATACGATCCATTTCTAGCGCTTTCTCTTACATCTCCCTATTTTCTCTCACACACAGAAATTTAAGAACAAAAATCTCAGCCCCAGAGGAGCATCTCAGATGGTACAAGTGCATGAAAATAAGAGGCTGTGATGCTCGGTGTTTTGTAGCTTTCTAAGTGGGCCTAGAAACATTTACAGCCTTAGCTAATCACATTACATTTGCTTAATTAATGGGAAGAGCCTATGCTCTCAAGCTGACAGGCTTTGATAGATGAGTACAGCTGCCCTGGCTTCCAGCAGCATGTGTGAGTGCTTAATGGGAATAGGGTGGGGGACAGCAGGGGTGCCAAGCAATGAAATAAGTGTACTTTATGTGAACGGAGCTCCCATTCACGCTTACTCTGCACCTGAGATAGGGAGGTAGCTCCAAGTCGCCTTTGTGTTCGCTGTACCTGAGGCTGCGCAGGGATCTGACCCGTCATCGCTGCATGGAGGAGGGGGCAGCCCTTTCCCTGGCACAGCCCAGACCATCCCCGTGCCCTGGGTCACCAGCCCATGGGGGTGCTCCCACCCACTTAACAGCGCTTTAGGCAGCTTGGGGGAACCTTGTTGTAACACAGAGTTGGCTGTAAATGAGAGCTAGAGGACAGGGAGAGCGGCAGTGGTTTCCTAGGCAGGGAAGGAGAAAGCCTGCTGTAGATGGCACAGAAAATCACCTGCGTTTTTCAGAGCTTCTCCGGTACTTAAATCAGAAAAACAGCCTGTCTCTTGAATGATCTGCTCTGTTCCTGTCCAAAGGACTTCTCGTGTGCTTGCGTTACAGTACACGAGCCTGAAACACATGATATAAGCAGCTGCCAGGCCAACTGCTCCGATGATAATCGAGCCAGTTGTACATACTTTCGTACATCATACCCCATCACATCCGACTCTTACTCACCCTGTTACCAACTGCTTCTTGTCTGTTTTCTCCAGGAAATGGACTTTATCAGTGTAATTTGCAAGAAACCCTCCCGATCCCAGCTGGGGAAGTAATACTCTCCCCCACCTCCCTTCCACTGCCTTCTTCAGGGCTTTAAGTTGCGCAGCAGGGCCAATTAGGAATTCAAACCAGGTAGAAAGTGAATATACAGTAGCAATAAGAGCCAGTGGCATGATTGATGATGCTTATACAAATGCCTCTGGCTTGAAAAGCAGTGTCTGGGTTGATTCCAGAAGCTGTATCTAATTTCAAAAGGATCTTCTGGAAAAAAAAAAAAAAGAGGGTTAGCAGCGCATGCTACAGAAAGCAACTTCCACAGATTATTCCATCCCCAAAATATCAACCAATTACTAAGAGCAAAGTGTGAGAGAACTAACAAGAGCTTTTACTCATACTGATCCTCCTGCACATTTACTGAAATAGGGATGAGACTTTTTTTTCTGTGGGCTTCCCAACAGTCAGAGTTGCATTGGTCCAAGTATGGTTTTAAACTTAGGTTGTTACATATATTAGGGATAACGGCTTAAAATTATGAAAACCTGAGTAGTTATTAGCCACAGCAAAAAAGCAAACACTGAACTTCCCACTGATTCAAACGGATCTGTGCAATTTTTGGAGAAAACGAGAAATTTCCTTACATCAGCCTCTGATTTTTTACTGACATTTGCTAGCAATGCCTGGCTGTGCGACTGTGCATTCGTGCACAGCTTCGACATAGTTAAACCAAAACCCCTCGTTCCCTGCCTGTCCTTCCTCATCAATCAACGGCCCCTCAGTACTGTCCTGGCACATCCCCTTCTGCCAGCCACGGCAGGAAGGGAACAGAAATCCTATGGAAAGACGTTGACCCAGATTTACCCTGGAAGCCACCAAGCCCAGGAGAACAGAAGATGAATGCGGGGCAGGCGTCGAGGAAGCCTGCAGACCTGCCAGCTCCACAGCGACGCGGGCGATGAGCTAGTGGATATCTGGATATCTGCCAGCCTGGGCTGCTGGGCATCTGGAAACCCTGGGCAAACGCAGAGGGACACTGTGTCCCGTGCACAGCAACTCCGGTGCGTTGGGATGCGTTAGCCTCCTTCCACATGCGCAGAGGCTATTCTGAGCAATCCAGTTTGGGGTGCTTTAAAACACACTTTTGGACCCGAAGGAGTTGTTGGGTTTGTATGTACAGGCTGTAACAGGACTGGGAGAGCCCCAGAGGGTGTAGGGCGAGTGCACGGCACGGAAGGGTGGTTAAGACGGGACAGGGGAGCCAGAGGTCTCCACTAACTCTTGGCGCTGAGGCGAGTATTTGCACAACCCAACCTGAGGCATTTAAATGAGGCGTCTAATTTAGGACTGTGGTCTTCAGAGGCCTTTGTATATTCTGTGGAGAGAGGCAGGCTTTCCTGCGGAGTGATCCGCAGCAGAGCCTGTATTACGTGGGAGAGGAGCCCATCTCAGCCAACAACTGCAGAGGGAGCCATGGTGGTTTGGACTCCTCACTTGCACACCTAAGCCAAATGCGGAGTTAAATGCTGTGACCAGCACGTCTGTCTGAGAGGGAAAAGCCATAGTGCGTATATGTTTAAACAGCTGTCTGGATGGGATGGGATGTCCCTGGCCCTAGGCACAAGACCCCTAACCCTCCCTGGACCGTATTCTCGTGGTCCAACAAGAACCACTTCCCTCTGTGTTGTACTGGCAGCACCGCTACTCCTGGCCTTGTTCTAGCTCTTGCCGGCAGTGTAAAACATGATTCCCCTTTATCCAGGTGTCTGAATAATGCTGGGATCTGGCTGGCACCTATTGCCATCGGTCTGTGTGTGGTGCAGCTGGTGCGTGGCTCAGAGGTGGGTGTATCGTGCCTCTGAGTAACGTTAGCCATGGTAAGACGTCCCACCTCTCTGAAAGCTTTTGCTCCTTTGGTGACTGCTACTTCATTGCCTTTAGAGTGGGGGTATCCTTAGCATCAGTAGAGCTCTTCAAGTAGGCTTAGGGTTTTCAGGGTGCTGGCTGTTCTTTTATTTTGTAAATACCGAGTGAGATGCAGTCAGCTGGGTAATCACTGATGCTTCGTTTAAGGCATTGTTGCATGTGGCAATTCATTAAAAAGCCCCAGGGAACGAGAATGAGGTTTTTATTTTAAAAGCTATAATCTCTAGGACACACAATGTTCTCTCGCAACCCAGATTTGTCACAGCCGGCTGCTATAAAGCGCCATTCTCTGCTGTAAGCCATCTTCAATGTATTGTCATTATAATTGACAACAGATTTTTTTTTTTTTCAAGTGACACTCGAGGAGGATTGGAGGATGACAGCACATGACTGAGTAAAATTATAGTTAGGGAAACATAGGAAGAGCCGACTCTTCCCAGAGAGCTTGTGGCTGTCAGGCAGGGTTTTCTTTTTTTGTGTCTGAAATAGGATTAAGCCAAAAGGCTCATGGATTTACTGCCGTTTGTGCTCTGGTCCTTTATAAAAACAAGTAAACCAGTGTCTATTTTGAATACACCGGATTAAGATCTGACCTCATATTTTGCAGGGTCTGGGCGTCGGAACGAGTCCCTGGCAGGGCCCGGTGTGCACGAGGGGGTCCGGGAGGCCGGGGAGAGCTGCCCACGCTGCTGCCCTGGGCTTCCCAGTGTTGGCTTGCTGGGACCCTCCCGCCTTGCAGGCTGCTGCATGATATGCATGGGGGGTCTCCAAATTTGTTTTCAGAGTTTAAACAATCTCTCTCCCCCACTCATGTTTCAGGCAAGCAGCGTTAAGCTCTTCTTTGCCTAATTACTGCCTCTCTTCCACATATAAGGTCCATCAACTCATTCGACTGACCGAGACTCCTCTTTGTTCGGATGAAGCCCCTGCTCTGATGCCACCTTACAGGCACAGCCCTGCGCAGCAGGACTACATTTTAGATCCTACATTCAAAAAGGCTTCAGCAAAGTAAAAACATTAAATGCCAGTAAGTCTTAAACAGATGGAGAGTCAGTGGCCGAAACGACAACAGAGAATGCTCCAGAAAGGTGATGCAATGAAGAAAGGCTCTTATACCAGCTATGGTGGCTAATACGGAGGGAAGATGGAAAGGTAGTGATGGAGGAGTAAAGGCAACAGCTAAGAGAATGAAAGGCAGATAAGGAGAAGAAAAATACGAAAGGAAAAATTATCTGAGTGCTGATTTGTGGAGAGGCGGTTTACTCTTGTAAAGTGCAAAGTACAAATGCTCTGCTTGGAAGCACCCTGCACCAGCAACGCAAAGCATTTTCTCTGCAATGCATGCATTTGGTGAGCACTCTGGATTACGTTGTAATGGCCTGGCGTAAGTCTCTTAAGCGTAACTGAATGTACATTTAACTGCAATGGTTTTATGAGGGTAGCAGGTCAGATGGACTCTGCAAACCAAGCCTCTTACTGTACTCAGCAGATATTACTTGCGCTAGGTCTTAGAGATTAAATACATCTCTCTTCAGTTTTGTATGGCAAAAATGCAGAAAATATTTGTTAATAGGCTACCTCTGCATGTCACTGTCATTTTTATGTGGTCTTGTATCGCTAACGCTAGTGAAGACGGCTCCTTGCCTGAATAGGGCACTGTGCAAAGCGAACAGAAAGGTGATTCTCGAAGCACAAGAACTCGCAAGGCTCAGAGTGCAGGTAAACAAAAATAAACTTCTGTTTAAAAAACCCCCACCCATAAACTGACAAGTGATCAATTTACTTGCATAAGCATCTTTCTGCCTTTTAGAAAGATGTTACCAGATGAAGACAGGAATAACTTATGTAGCAGAATTGAGTGTTTTAGGGAGAGGTCATTTCTTAATTGAAATTGTCCAGTAAGAAGGATGGCTGTGAATTAACGCGTAATTGCAGAACCGCATGACTTTTGTATGAATAAAGAAGCTGGTCACAGCTTTTCTGTCAAAATGATTTCTGAATTGAAAATTATTGGTGAAGCTGGCATTTTTGTGGAGTGTGTCTCCTTTCACGGAGGCACTCTCCATTTCTGTTGCTGGAAGCCTAACCAGTGCAAGGTCTCAGCCACTTCTTCCCCTCGTGGTTTCTAACTGAATAATATCTGATTTATATTTTGGCTTTCTTGATGAAAAGTCAACATTTTTTCTGCATTTCTCTCCATTGCCCTCGCCTGTCCTCTGCCTAGGAAGGGAAAAGCAGAGAAATAAAGCAGCTACAGAATACAGCCTCCCAGTCCCTCTGAATGGACAATGTGCTTTAGCAGTGACTGAGGGCTCCTTTGAAACCAACAATAAAAGCATCTTTTCTGTCGAGGAGCACAAGGCTCACAGGGGCAAGAGACTTTAATGACACCATTATCTTTCAGGCAATTAGGACTCGCTGGCACAATCCAGCGTTGGTACAGGCACTGTTTTGATTGCACTGCAATGGCTCAGTGAAACGTAGACTGCTGAGACTTAGGAACATCATAAATCGCTTTTAATCTCAAACCACCGTGGATAAAAATGTACTAGCACAGGCACAATCAGAATTCACAGGCATATTTTCTCTTTTAAAAACATATGCCCGGGAACAGAGGCCTCCCCTCCTCCCATCCTCTCCCCGCGTACACCAGCTATGTAACGCTTATTCCTGCTTCTCTCCTAAAGCGCTTGCAAAAACGGGTTTGAGCCTGCCAGCTGTGTGTGTGTTTGTTGTGCGTTGTGGATTATATTTTAATGTCATACCCTGAGCCTCTTACGCTCCAACGAATGTGCATTTAACTGTCTGTGAGTTCGTGCCGGTTTATAAGGTAGAGGGTCAGCCAGCTTATCCCCCGGCTTCTCTGCGAGGGCACTGTCCAAGAATTTTAATGGAGCTTTCAAAAGCCTCCTGTTATGCAAGGTGCGCTTAATGGAGAGTCCTCCTGCCTCTGAAAGTTCCCGCTTGTTGCTAGACACAATGAAACGTGAGCCACAATCTCTGCAGAGAGCGCCCGGATTTTTTCGTGTCGCAGTGTGTAGCTGGGATGCAAAGCACGGCTCCCTCCGCTCGCCTGCCACAACAAGGGGGATTCATTTCATTAGTTCAGAAAGCTATTTCGGAGGGAAGGGAGGTTATGTAGGTCACCGATTCATCCCTGCTGCCTTGCAAAAAGAATTCATTATGAAATTTCACTTTAATTAATGCAACGCACCAGCTCTTAATAGTATTTCATCAGGACATCTGGTAAAAGCACATTAGCTACAGTTTAATGTTAAGACATAATTGAACAGAACTCCTGTTGGAGCTTGGCTTTTGCAATATGTTTCATTTCTGCTTCTCCTGCAAGCCGACGATTAAAGGAATTGTGGGACTCCCTCATCAGAAGGTGATGGAGCCTGATCCAAAGCCTGTTCGACTTAGCAGAAAGGCTCTGGTTGACATTCACGGGCTCTGAAGTGGGTCTCCGAGGAACAAACCCAACATCCATCCTGTACTTACATACCAGGTACTACTGGTACCACCGCCAGTCTGTAATCCTGACTATAAACTAACAGCTCTGGTGTTTTGTTCCAGTTGTGTTTGAAAGGCCATAGTCAAATGGTCTTCATAAACCATTTTCTTTCGGCTTAATTTAGAGCTTTTTCCTGTTCTAATTTTATCTCTGCATAATTGTGTGTTTTAATACTTATTTGATTATCTGCCCAAATTAATGTCAGTGCAGCAGCTTTCCAAACAGCCATATTAAATATTCACATCCAAATGGGATTTTTTTCAGTCCTTTGTTTTACAATGATCTCCTGGAGTATAAATGTGAACCTCAAAAGATTTCAGTTACTCAGTAAGTACTAGGTCATGATTATTTAAGTCTGACTAACAGGCTAAAGAGCCTTTGGAAGATTAATATATTTAGAAAAAGTTTGTGAACTGTTTGAAATCTTCTGTTTTATTTGAGGCTGCTGTCTCCACTTCTTTTCTTTTTTTTGGGTAAGAATTTGAATAGCCAATAACAGTAATAATAAAAAACATCCGCCACTAACACAAATGTAGATTGCTTGGTTTCTTTTTTACATTCTCCTCCTTCAGCAATTTTTTTCACCATTGTTTTTGGGGCAGTTTTACTCCCAACCTTCACTGAGAAAGGACACAAAAGACTAAGGCGTTAGAGAAGCTTTTTCTGCCGTTTAGTTGTTCCTTGGGTTTTTTTCTGCATCAGTGGGACAGAAAAGGGGACAGGAGGGGTCTGGAAAAGCATAGTACGCCCTCACCGAAAAGCCCTGTGGTGCCCAGCACCGGGCAGTCCTGCTGGCAGTACCTACCCTGCACACGCGTGAAGGGTCCCCAGGGCATACGGACCTCCCAGTCACACCAGACGCCGTACGGCTGGCTGTGTCTGAAGGACCCCGCGCCACCCACCCTGTCTGCGTTTGCTGCTGGACGCTGTCGCAAGGGGCAGGTGGGACCGACGGAGACTGCTGGGACGAGGCCAGTCCACACGGCAGGTAAGGCCACCTCTCCTCACCTCTCTTGGCATCCAGCCTCTCTAAGAAACAGCTAGTCCTGATACCACCTGAAAACACAGACAAAGTGTTCCTGTCCTCAGCTGGTTGGTGCAGGGGATTCATTTCTGGGAAATGGCCAAATTGCCCCAAAGGGATGCTAAGACCCTCTCAGTGATACAGGTTGGCAATGAATTTAACCCTGTCCTTGAAGCTGCTCCATGCGGTAGACACAAACCCAAGCCCACACCATCAAATTCAAGGCACCAGCCTCTCTCCAGGGAGGAGCACCAGCTCTGTCCCACCTTTACAGAGCCTGTGGTAAAAGGCTATTGCAGAGAAGAGGCAGCTGAGCAGTAAGAGATGCTGCTCTGTAGCCAAACGGGCTCTCCAGTGATTTTTCAATGCTACATGTCCCATACTGGTCACAGTAAGAGGAAACCCAACTGAGACCAATGCTAGGGCTGAGTAAGCCTGCAGTTTGGCATTAGTTGGCAATAAAACATAAGAAACATATAGGCAGCCTTCCTCCCTGTAGCATTGGACAGGCTGATGCTAACTCTGGCCCAAGAAGCAGAAGTAGGTTATTCAGCGCAGGCATCAGTAACATTATTTATATGGCCAGTTCTGAAAGGCCTCTGGATGCTAAGAGGAACAGCCAGGCTGGCATTAGATAGCATCCTTCTTTGTTGTTGCCTTAGGACCTGTCATTTTAAAAATAAACATTAGCCTCTGCCCCTTGGAAACTTGAAAGAGCAACCCAGCTGTGGGCTCACACGGCTTACGCTTGGTGCTCCTGGGTTTGTTCTCCTCGGGCAGCCCATCGCTGATACAGTCACCGGTATTGGGGACTCCATGGGACAAGCAGGATTCAAGCTTTTGTTCTGAAAGAAAAACCAAAGCAGTCATGTAAATAAGTCCAAAGGCATTTTACAAAGAGCAAGCGTCTTTTTTTTTTTCTCCTAAATGAAATAGAACTTGTGACCTTTTCCATTTGTATTTTTTCTCCACAATGTGATAAGCTGAATCTCAAATTAGGAAGGAGATGGATTGTTTAGGAAAAAAAATCAATTGAAAATACTGGGAAATATGCCACTTCTAGAAGCAGCCTATACCTAGTAGGTATTTACGGTTTTGATCAAGGACTGAACCTCTCAAGATAGCTGGCCTTAGACCTCTTCTTTTAGCATTTAATATTTATCTTCAGTTAAGTCGATGGTAATTGTAGTTTCACAGCTTGAAGCAAATTGAGCACAAGTCCCAGCAGTGCTAGGTGTTCGGGCATCTCACCAACTTCAGCTCTTTCTTTCTCCACGCTTCAGATCTCTGCGCTCTCGTTTCTGCAGCCTACAGAACAAGATCTGCCGCCTCCGAGTGTCCTGACTGCAAACGGGTTGGATTGATTCATGAATGCTTTAAGATCCTGAAATGAAAAATCATTAGTGCCACTTCTCTATTCTTACGGCAGCAGGTATTGTGTGAATTTTCCCAGAATAATTGTTACATGTTAGAGTAAAACCACCAAAAGCGTAGCAGAGTGCCATCTCTGACTTTAAGTGTTTCATGCTGGTGGTGTGACTCCTCTTCCCCATGAAACACCGTCTGCCAAAGGCTGCCGAACACCCCCTCAGCAGCAGGCTAACCCTTCTGCCCAAAAGGTGCTGAAGGAAACAGGAAACAAAGAGACTTCACCAAGCCGAGCAAAAAAACGTGGGAATTAAACTCTGTGACCAGCTCTGTGGGAAACTCAGTGCCAGCAGCTGGCTTAAGCTCTTGTGAAGGTTTGGAGACGGGGGTGAGGGCAAGGCAAGGCAGGAAGCTCCCAGGGGAGGGCGGGCAGCACCCTGTCCCCAGCTCACACCATTGTGCTTTGTTCGACCTCCACAATTGTGTGAGCAGAGCCCGGCGCATCAGCCTTCACTTCGAATTTCCTGCTTTTTGTCGGCTCGCATCCCGGGGACTGTTGTTTGAAACACGGCTCTTCTTACGGAGCTTGCAGAAAAGAAACCCCTGCCCCATCAGCATGTGCCCAGGCCTTTCAGCGGGTTCCCAGCGCCAGGGCTCCCGCTTTAAGGGGACATGGGCTATTGAGATGCAAAGAGGCGTGCCAAATACCCGGCTGGGTCTTGGGCTGGTTAGGCACGACTACAGCCGTCGAGAGGAGCTGCTGTCACAGAAGCTCCACGATAACCACCTCTGCGTGCGGCAGTCCAGGGACCAGCTCGTGACTTGTTCAGCTGGGCTGACTTCTCAGCAGAGATTGTCCTAATCATGGACCGTACAATGTCTCTTACCCAGATTTGCAGAGGATTTGGCTTTATAGAACAGGCTCCCAATTCACAAAGCTCCTTCCTCTTCCTCTTGCTCTCTTATTGAGCAAATCCAGGATTTTGTCCAAGTCCCTCCTCTTTGGCTGCTGGACCCGACCACATGCCCAGTCTGAGCTCTCAGTGTACGTTGTGCATGCCCTGGTCTGCAGAAGACACCCGGGAGGAGGGATGGAAAACAAAGTAATAACACTTGTGGCAAGTCAGACTGCTGCGTTGGGCTTGGCACGATATTGCTGGTCCCCCACGATTTGGCAAAGGGAGCCCTTAATACAAAAGAAATAAAAAAGCTGTCCCAAAACTGCCAGAAGGATTAGGGCATTTTGCCTGTCTCTACTCCACACTCAGCACTGCTGGACATCCCCATCACTGTGGGAACACTAACCCTGCACTTTCCGACCCGCCGGGTCCCACATGCTGAGCACGAGCCTTCCACCCCGGCCCCCTCCCTTCGGCACCGCACACAGCAGCGATGCAGCGCCTGCACGTTTCTCCTGCCTTGGGAAGTCGGCCTGCCTGACCTGCTGGCCACTTATGGGTGACTTCTTGGAGCTGGAGGAGTTTGCCACAGTGGTGGGAAAAATCCCCCAAACCAGAGCGTACCTCCGTGCTGCCGCTCCTCCTCGTCTCCCATCGTCGCGGGATCCAGTACACATAGAGTCATCTCCCTGCTGTGTTCTGCTGCAAGCAAGTCCCATGTTATCCCAGAAACTGTGTCTGTGAGATCATCTATGAAATATTTATTCCCCTCTCATGCAGGAGAAAAAGAAGCAAAAGGCCTGCATAATATCGATGGAATCCCTGATAGCCAAATATTGAATTATTTACAGCCTCATTGTGCAAGTGATACTCATGAGAACACTTAGGCTGCAAGATGCAATTAGTACATTTCACAAAATTGGTGACTTCTCTTTCAGACTTTGTTTTGATGCATTGGTGAGTCCCTAAAGCAGGTGAGATCCCTTTGCAGAAGAGCTAGAATATCCACAGAGACTTGTAATATCCACAGACTTCCTCAGAGCACTGCTGTGAAATAGGAAGGGGCTCTCAAACCACCATGGGCTCAACTAGCTGCCTGAAGATACGCACCTGACGCCATTTCAGATGCTCAGGTGAATCTTACCTGGCTGAAAGCTGTTGCTCCAGAAAGGCACAGATCTCCCATAGATCCTGTGTTACATCTGAAACTGCCAGGCAAATGCCCTGGATACCGCAGGACACCTCAAATGGCGTTAATTGCATACATGCAAGGCACAGAGTTGAGCCTACATGACCGCTGGCTGCAGCATCCTTCATCTCCTTTTTGCTGTAGTGCTGGACTCGTAGCTGTGACGCAGTACTTCACACGTGCACTAAAGGTCCTCCTTTCTGCCCAGCCTACAGCAGATAGAGTAGACTGGCTGCTGAACCCCAGCTCGCAGAACTTGGATTCCCAGACACAGAGCTTTTCGGTCCAGTCCCAGGGACACGGGTTGATGTGGCAGTTGTCACGGGGGCTTGGCTATTTCTCTAATGCCAAACTTCTCTCAAGCCCTCTCTCTCTCTCTCATGAGTAAATACATATCTGAACCCTGACATCTGGAGTAGTCCACAAGTTGTGCCTCTTAATACACTGTTATATTCTGTATTCCTCATTATACTCTACTCTTAGCGGAGCTTTGGGAGGATCACCTCATTCCCAAGCGCTTCAGCAGCATTTAGCGACCATCCCTTGAAGTCACAAGGCTCTGGGCAGTCTGTTTTGGTCTTAGGATGGTAACAAGCCAAAAAAAGAAGGAAAAGTCTGAGCCAGTATTACAATGCTGTCCTCTCTGTGCCTAGTAATGCTCATTTCCTCTCGAGACGAGACACATCATGTATGTCTAAAACCCTCAGCCTATCCCAATTTACAAATTCTGGTACAGCTGTAGGTTTAAAGAGGCAGCCAAAATTAATTATGACAGATTAAGGAACGGAGCAACATACTGCAATGGCCTCTTGTTAAACTGAAACATCTGATCCAAACCAAGCAATTTCAGCCCCTTGCTAAGCTCTTGCTTGCCTTGTTCGCTGTCTCCAGTGTTTTTCTGCTGAGCACCATCATTTGAACGTGGTTTACTCAGATGTACCCAGACGGTCACTGAGCAGCTTTGCCGGCGGTAGCACTGGCCATGGCTGAGGCAGCCAAGGAAGCAGGTCTGAGGTAGCACACTACCTATAGGCTTGCACGCTTGGGTTTTTTGTTTGGTTTTGCTGTTATCAGGCTTTTGTTCCATTTAGAGTTGGCAGGCAGAAAGGGACAATTAAATCCTCTGCTCATGCCAGAAGAAAATATTTATTTTAGGCAGGTACTTCTCCTTCTCTTCCTTCCCACCCCCCCTTTTCCTTAAATGAGAGACAAAGCTAGACAGACAGATGACTTTGCTTGTACAATAAATGCCATACGTCTCAAAAGCCAGTAAGATAAGAAGCCAGTATCTGCTTTATAGGCAGAAGGACCTGAGGGAGGAAACAGCAACACGATTCATCTGAAGGCAGTGGTACAGCTGGGATGAGATCCCAGGTTGGGGAGGTGAATTACGCCTCTACAAAGCCAAAACTTATGTAGCTTAAGAATTTATTTGTTGTTTTACAAATATTATTCAGTACCTAAAATGAAAAAAGGAGGCCATTTGGTTATCAAATACAAGTGAATCTGCAAGGCTTTACTCATCTTTTAATTTTTTTGTAGGTGTCTACTGAAAGCAAGGTAAGGCTACGGCCATCTCTGCCTTCTGAATTCCTGTTTAGCAGAAGAGGAACCAGATTGCTGCGAGACACGTGAAAGCAGATTTACCCAGGGACTGAACATGATGTAGGTCACTTGCACCATCAGCTCTTTGGAAAATGGGCCCCAAGCGCACCCTTACCGGATCCTTCTCCAGCCTGCCTCTGACCACAGCAAAGAAGTCCCTTTCCTTTGGATGTCCATAGGAATAAACAAGCCACCCACCAGCACAGCTGGAGCTTTCAGTAGCACAACCACCAACCGGTGTCTCACAACCCAGGTCTCTAGGTGCTGCATACAGCAGGGAAGGTGCTCTCGGTTTGCTAACAGCCCCGAATACGAAAGGGTGAGTTAGATGCCAATAGGCTTTGTATCTCTTCACTATTTTGGGTACCCTAGACTCATTAAAGATGCAATCCCTGTTGAAAAACACTCCTTGCTATAAACAAGTTGATAAACACAGAAGAAAACGGGCACGCGTTCCCCATTTGCCACTACCCATATTCAGTTGTTAATCTGCTTCTTTCCCCTCCTCCCCCCATTATTCTGCAGTATCTGTTAGTTGCTAAAGAAGCTGAAGAAACAATTAAGATGCTTCAGAAGCAGCAGATAATTTCTCACACGCAGTGCTGAGTATCCAGCAGATGTGACTCAAGATACACACATGCTGTTTTCAGGCAAGTACTCCCAAGGGTTCAGATAAAAATAATAAGGATGAGGGGTTTCAGCAGAAATTGGGTTATTTTTAAGTGGAAGGGCTCTAGGGGGTATTAGCAGGGCTCCCTGAAAATGCCATCATCTTCTTGTGGGGGGGATCCCATAGTATTAGTTGTGTATAATTAAAAAAAATTAAGCCAGTAGTCAGGCTAGACAGGGATTCTGGCAGGAAAGCGGTAACGGGGGTTACAGCAAATTGGGTTGGTTGCACATATCGGACACCCTTCTAATTTACTAGAGGTTTTCAAGGCAGAACAAATGAGATGCCTGCAGGAGCTCTTTGCCCCCCGAGGACAGTGGCAAGTCTCAAGAGCCAGGATTTGACCCGGATGGTTTCAGTCACCACAGTTCAGCCAAGAAGGAAACGATACAGTGGGAGAAATGCTGCGATGGTCTGGAGCCAGATCTCAGTTGACACAGGGTGTTGCAACTTTACTGAAGCGTATGGCCCACATCCAACACAAGAGTCCATGAAAGAGATTTCTTCCCAATATCCCCCCTCCTTAATCCATCCCCAGCATCTGTCATCACACAAAAGAGGACAGAGGCAGTGGAGCCAGCGTTACGGTAAGCAGATTGCTGAGCCAGCCACAGGCATTTGCCTCTTCTGGCCATGATGAAGACCGGACAAATTAGGAAAATGTTTTCATTAGCCACACTCACCTGAAAAATAATCAGCAGCCAACTCCCATTTCATAGGTGGCCTGGCAAAGAGTCAGGAAACGAAATCCAGCGGCAAATGGATTGCAAAGACAAACATAAACAACTAAGTCTGTGATGATCCACCATCTTGAACAGATCTTCAATAGCCAATACCAGGATTTTCTGTGCTCAGACACACAAATCTCAGGCATTCATACTCTGCCAATATTTTAAGTCATGCCCATAAAGCATATTTGAATAGGATTCAAGCTGATGAAAAGCAAGTTGTTACTTTTAAAGGGGTTTGGTGACCCTGTGAATGGAGCTGATGGCTTCGGTCCAGCAGATGACAATCCATTAAATTAAAGAGAAAATTGCCACCGCAATTCTTAGTGCCAGCAAAGGTGCGAGAGAAAACGTGGCCCCTCCAGGATGCTCACAACCATATTTCTGGTGCCACAGATGGCAGCTTGAATGGCTGCAGGTTTTCTGCCTTGCCTTTTTATAAGGCATAAAGATATTTAGTCTCTGCTGTTTTCAGGGAGACATTTTAGATACATTAAGCTTATGAAGAGACACATCCCACTTGAGCCATTTTCAAAACACCTCTTTCTTTCAAGTCACCAACTCTCAGCGAAGGGGGGAGAAGAAGAAATGAAGAAACATTGAGCCAAAGCCCATAAACAGATTTTTTTTGTCTGTGCGGGATGAGCCTGGGAAAAGCAAAACAATTCATCTACCCAAGAGTGGCTTTGCAGGGAAAGGTTAAGGAATAATAAAGAGGGATTTAGATCGCACCACTTTACACACATTTATGAGGGAGAAATTCAACACCCAGATAACAAATTCAGTTCAGGTTTTACTTCCTCTCTCCCTTTCCCCCCCCTTAAAGATGACATACCCTTCCATTTGTAAATTACTTTAATTTAAATACTTCCAGGTTAACAAAACGTCTTAACTTTGACATGCCCCAAATTACAAAACAGAAACAAAACCTCTTGACAAAGGGTAAGAAAAAAAAATAATCCAAGCCCAAACCTCCTTTCCTAAGCTGGAGTTTATGGTCTGTGAGCTGGCTGCCCTCCAGAGTCTGACACAATGTCTGGAGCACCCAGAGCAGCTGGAATTCATTTTCTTCCTCCAAATCTATGCACTTTCATATGAAGTCGTGTTTTGGCACTGCCGCCTAAGAGAGAGTTCAGTGCAAAAAGTCTAACCCTGGCTGTGTTTCTTTGCAACCCAATGCTCGCTGAGCAAACAACGAAAAAGGAGAAGAGGACCAAAAAAAAAAAAAATTAGAGAAAGAAAAGCCCTTTCCCTTCCCCCACACATACACAGACGACTGTACCAAACAGGGGGGCTATTCATGGCTGTTCAGAAATGGGTCACAAGGAGAAATGTTTGCAGATAAAACCAACACTTTTTTTTTTCTTTTTTTTTTTTTCTTCTTCCTTTTTTTTTTTTTTTTTTTTTTTAAATAAACATCATGGAGGCCCCTGGAAGGTGCTGGGGATGTTCGAGAGTCGAGGTCCTGCTGATCCCTTCCGCCTCCCGCTCACGCAGCTCCCACGCCGGCCCCGACGCGCAGCCCCCCTCCGGGGGGGTCCGGACCCCATCGAGCCGCCTCCTCCGGGCCCGAGCTGCCGTGGGGAGCCCGAGGGGGCGGCGGGGCCGCGTGGGCGTCACGCTGCTGCTCCTCGCCTGGGTTGGCGGTGGGTCAAGGGGGGAGGAGGGAGGCATCCAAGGCACTCCCAGGCGGTCCTGTCACAAAATCACGCACTGGAGTTTGTGGGAGCCTGTGGCTCTGTCCCCTCGCCATTTGGTCTTCTTCTTCTTCTTCTGGCTTTTCTCTGGGATCTGTTGCCTGTTTTGGGAGACAGAGAGGACAACAAGCAGGTGAGACACAAGGCTGGGTCAGACACCAGCATCCAGAGCCCTGGGCAGCCAGCAGAACGGCATCTTGGTGTGCATATGTGTATTTGCATATACATCTCCATATACCCTTCTGCCGCCACGTGGCTTTTCATGCCACACAGCTAACAAGACAACTGCCTGCATTTTTAAGGAAGGAGGAAAGAAGGCATAAGCAAACGTTAAGGCTAACAGCAGGGATGTACGTCCTGCCAGGGCACTACGCCTCTGGTTGCCCTGGGTGAACTGCTGCCTCCTCCCCTGCCAGGGGGCTGCTCTGGGAAACAGGGATGCTCTAAGCAATGCAACATCATCCATCACGCTGCTGCTAACGCTCGTTAGGGAGGAGGGCGAAAGAGCTACAGAGTGCACAGAGAAATAAACCCTCCCGGAAAGACTGGCTTTCAGCGGCATTGCCCTTAGCCAACTGCACTGCTGTGGCCCTGGTTATGGAGGGGGGCTAAAAAATAATAATGAAAAAACAGAGTCTGCTGCCGATGGGGCTCTGGCCTCCCCTGGAAGCTGTGAAGAGCACCAGAACACAGAGAGCGAGCTGACCCCAGAAAGATGTCCCTGGTTGCCTGAAGTCACAGCTGTCAACCACGCAGCTGAGAGCCCCCTGCGCTGCACCCCGGCAGCCCCCATCAGTCAGGCGGGTTGTGAGCAACCTCTAAAATGTTGTGCTGAGAGCTTCTCCCTTTTCATTACGATGAGGCATTGCCCAAAGGCCTGTTTGCAACTGTACCTGCTTGCAGCAGCCACCCAGCGGTGCAAATTCTACAGAAGGCTTTGTCGTTCAAACACCCAACAGGCAGCCCGTAGACTTAGATTTTATTGCAAGATAAACCATACGAACACCGGCAGCTTCCATAGATTCAAACAGTATCTAAATAACCAACCTGAGTTTGAATAGTTCAAACCGAGCCTCTCTGCTATGCAATATGCCAGGCACTAAACTGAGTGTTTAGACCAAGTTATCCAGACCAGGATGAGACATAGCTGGGAAACAAATCATTATGGCTTCATTTGGTGTTTTTCTTACAGCCTCAGCTCCCAAATGCTTGCAACCATCTGAAGAACTCAGCTTTGACTAATAAGATTTCTTTTTTTCAGAGAGTAGGGCTGGAGGCTTGAAAAACACGAAACTTTAAAGCTCAAAACTAGAAAGCTGAAATAAAAAAAAAAGACTTTAAAGTTAATTTGGATAAACACTAAGCGGCCGCAAGCTGTTCACAGCGTCCTGGAACTATTTTAGAGATCCAGAAAACCACGTCCTGCGCCTGCTCAAGATTTCTGCTGTGGTGGTGCTTGTGTATGTGCTGTTGCAGCATAAAAGGGATATCAGGAAATTAAAAGATCTATCGGGCGGACTGAATCACCCCACTCCTTTCTGGATTACTTCCAGACAACAGTTTCTTGCATGAAGCTAAATGAACTGGGAATCAGCCAGGTGCAAGGAGCACAAACAGTGCCAACCCCGAACGAGCGTCCTCACCCTGCAAACTCACATGGGCTCTGAGGAGCCTCTACATTTGTAAAGCACTCCAGGAATGATGTAGATATTAGGGAGCTGTAAATTTACATTTTATTTGGAAAAGCTCACTTAAAAGAAAAAAAAAAGCAATACTTGGGGGGTGATGCCATCCTATGGCTGCGGACAGTTTGCAATGTCCAAAGACCAAGTGAAGCTGCATTGTGGCAAATGTCCAGCCAAATCACACAGCATCTCTCTGCTCTCTGACTTAACCCGAGTTCCAGCTCTTGTGAACATCTCTGGTGCCCTTCATGCCATGGAAGGTCTCACCTGGCTGGCAACAACTTCCATGGTAACTATTCAGGGAATGGAGGTACATCACCTATTCTTGAAGTTATGGAGTGCATTTTCAGGGCTTGAACTTAGCGATGTCTCATTCAAACACTCCTTCCAGCCTGTCTGGAGTCATATTATGTAGAGAAAGCAAACAGAGCCTCACCATCTTATTTCTGCTGTGTGTTTTTTTTTCCCAGAGTAGAAGAGGAGACGGTGGTAAGAGCTCGCAGTAACACAAAAGTAATACCTAGCCAACTAATGCTGAGTTACAGAGCAGTTGGGAAATAGCTTGGGACATTTCCAACTCAGCTCCGTAGTTCTCCAAAGGCTTTCTGCCCCCTGCTTTTGAGACATGTGGGAAGAGTGGGCAGTACCATCTGCTTTTGATGGAGGCTGACTCGAGACTGTGCTAAGATATTCACAAGTACAGATATGCTGTGAATAAATGCCTCATGGTTTAATTGCCGAGCGAGGCACTTTGACTGCACGGCAGGGAGGAGCATGATTTCAGCTCAGCACCCTCCCAAAACATGAAAAATGAGGGCCCAGAAAAATCTGGCAGACAACTAGTGCCAGAAAAACAAATCTTCTCAGAGACGTTTGAGGTTATCAGCCGAGACGCCGAGATGTGCGTGCAGCTCTTTTCCTGCAGGGCAGCCGGGATTTTGGAAGGCAGTCCCTCCACGCCGGCAGCCGGAGCAGGGGTTCGCTCGGAGAGCAGGCGTTTGCCAGTGCGAGCAAAGGCAGCTCATGCCAAAACTGGGAACAAACCTCTGCAGTTTGAGGAGGAAACCTGTGGCTTAGCCATTAGGTCATGCTGTTTCTCATACAAAGTGGCTTAATTTTTTCCATTTAGTGAGCAGAAAATGTTAGAAGTCACCTACAACATTAGAATTTTGTAGAATTTTTTGCCAGTCTTTTTTAACCTCTGGCAACATGAGACCCTGAGAGGACAAAGCTATGAAAACCCAAATTACTGGTCCAAAGCTTTTAACGCTGGTCTTTTAAAGCTGATCATTACAGTAGGCTTTGCACTATTCATTGAATATATTCTCATCATGGCCATAGCTATTCTCAACCTGCTTAGCACTGATGTCCTACAAGGGTAACTAAGAGCTAGTAACACCCCTATGCAGATACAGGACAAGAAAGTTTAGTAAGCCCCAGAAATCTCCCACCCCCAACCAAATCACCTGGCTCCTGCTCCCCAGAAGTTGGCTCCTGGCTCTCGGGGCCAGGACTCCTGCACGTCCCGTCCAGGGGCAGTGAGCAAGTGAAGAGTTAGCAGCTTACCTTATTACCCTCACGAGATCATGGAAGGCCTTGTCAACATTTAGAGGTGGGTCCTTGGCGCTCGTTTCTATATAGGGAATCTGGAGGAGAGAAGTGTATCACGAAAAGAGATTAGTAACAGCCTACATGTTGGTAACAAACCAGTTTCAAAATGAAAAACCCTAAAGGCTGGAGAAATTGGGGGCCTAAGAGACCAGGGAAATATAGGTAAACAAAGTGTTGTCACGATGCTGCTATCAACGCCTTTACGCCACAGTAAGGTCAGCGAGCGCTTACAAAAGGTCTGGAATAAGCACCAGGCAAACCAGCTGCTATCAGAGCTCCGGGTTTGGGGAAGAATAATCATCGACTTCATGTCGTCAGATGTTCTCTCCCCCTAAGTTGTGCTTGCAGACATGAAAATAGCCGAAGGTTGTTGAAAGACGAGCACTTGCCAAAAATTCTTGCTTGCCACATTTTATTAGGACTACTGCATGAATATTTCATGACTACAATTCCCCTTCAGGGTAAAATGATCTTCTCCTTCAAAGTCTGACAGCCAGATGGGGCCTCCTAGAGTGCTTGTCCAGCACGCTGGCAGATTTATAAATCTGCCTCTGATAAGGTATTTTTGTACATGGCCTTTTCCGAAGTGTGCATGTACAGCTGGGTGCAACATGTTGTGGTGCAGTTTAGGTGTCCCGGCTCCTACAGAAACGAGCTCTCTTGGGGAGGGGAGGGAGTGAACCTGCGCTGCCAAACTCCCATCGTGGCTTGTTTAGAAACACAGCACAGTTTGCCGTTTAGGCACAGCAAGCTGCCAAGAGGTCTCAGGCTTGTTTGTCTTTACCTTTTCATTCAGTTCCTCCTACGGGAGTTGTTGCCTCTCCTACGGGAGTTGTTGTCTCCCTCTGGGTATTCAGGGCTGCTGGCATCTAGAGGTGATTAGTGGAGTATGGTGTGGTCTACACCCATCCAAGACCAATTGCTTGGGCTAAACTACGGCATGAATAATGCAGAGTGAAGATGGTGAGCCAGATTTAGATAGGCTTAACAACCCTGTAACTTCATTATCTTTAACAAGCTCACTTCATACAGACACCTGGGTATACTTCCTAACGCCTGACTCTGCTTTTTCACTCTGGGAGGGTGCACTTTCTTCCCTCATTTTGAACATTTCACGTTTCTCACCCCTGGCAGACACCTTGTACACGTGGCTTCGTGAGGCCACAGCTTTGCTACAGCCTTGTGCACAGCAGAGGTTCTAGTTTCAATGATGAATTGGCCCTACTGAAAGGAAGCTGCATAGCGACTACTTTGTAGTAGTTGAAAATGTAATTGCAAACGTTCAATTGTAAGAGAAATGCTTTAATTCAGCTCTAAACGAGCAGAGAATTAAATTCTGAATGCTTGTAATGGGACTTACAACAACCAATTAAACAATCCCGGAAACTTACGTTATGTTTTGTTGCCATTTCTCTTCCCTGTTCTCTTGTAATTTTCCGTAAATGCATTAGATCAACTTTGTTCGCCACCAAAATCATTGGAAAGGACTCTCTGGAAAAAATCAAAACCACCACCCAATTATTAGCAGACTACAATAAAAAATGCTGAGCGTAAGTTTCACTTTCTGATGCTGACATCATCTAGCATTTTCAGCTACAGACATACCACATATATGTAAAGAAATATAAAGAAAGACCAAATGAACACACATCAGCCCCCAGATTGTGCTACACACGTGTTCATGTTGTAAAAATTTACTTGACAAGTTGCATGCATGGACACATTCATTCTTATTTACAGGCACTTCAGGAACATATTGTCATCGTTTTTGCAATGCCTGATAATAGCTAAGACTGAAGATCCAACTAGGTGAAGAACTACAGAATTAGTCAGGAAATTAACTGAGATATAGAGACAGATCTTGCACAGGAGAACAGGACTCTTGTGACAGTTAAGGCATCTCAGTAACCACGTATCTTGGCAGCTGCTGGTCACTGCAAGGTAGCGAGGTATGTTGGAGGAACTGGTGTCAGTTCATGTCCTGGTGGACACTCATCCGCTGGGAGCAACCGTGGGGGAAGAAAAGATGGACTCTGGGAGCTGGCACTTAGGGGCGGCATCTCATGGGGGACAAAATGACTGGGGGCAAAGATCCCCATCAGTTGTTACCCCAAGACAAATTGAAGGACTGCCAGTGGTAGCTGGAAGGGGGCTGGAGGGAACTGAAGAGTCTTGCTAAGTTTCCAGATGTTATTACCTACCATCTCCTGCTTCTAATCCCAGAGCAAAAACCTAATGAACAACCATCCATTTGTACCAAAAACATCTACCTCTGTAATAATACTCAGTATTTCTTTAACCTTACTGGGCATGTAAGTGACTGTCCTCAGCCATCACCTGAGAAGGGACCCATCTATCCACAGCACATCCAATGCAAGGCTCTCCTGACGAGCTGTGGGGGTCAGGCTCTCCCCCAGAAGAAATCCCTGTAGCTTCGGTGACTAAACCAGATTGAGCCAGCTCGCACCACGGGCGGTCCTGGCAGCGCGGCTGCTGCCCACCGCACCTCCCATGCGGGAGCCTCTCCTCCAGCTGCGTGACACAGAGCAAAGTCGTGCTGCAGGGCCTTTACCCACTGCTAGGAGGGAGGAGGACCCTTCTGATAATTGACAGTTATTGCAGTATTATTTTCTTATATTTAACTTTAAATCCTCCTAAAATGATTCCAGTGTTCTCTGCTGTAACAGAGCTGATTTTATTGGGGTAAGGAGCAGCTGGACCTACTCATTTCTGCATAAAACACTTCCCTGAGTAACTCTGGATTTTCAAACAGCGTTTCTGTGTCATTTTTCATCGAGACGATAAGGGCTCCATCTTCTCTCTGGCACGTTGCCCCATTGCTCTGGCTGGAAAAATACTGTACTGCACTCTGCATTTTAAATGAGTCTTACAGTTATTCATTCTGATAAAGTGGCTTTGATTTAATTTTAATACCTGAGCACTGATATATCTTGACTCTGATCATTCTGGAGCAAAACACTTGCTCGTCTGGATTATTTGATTCCTTTTTGGCTTGCAGCACATTGATAAGAAAGGGATTACATTTGGACAGTATCTTATTTGCCTTGTTTACATCAGGCATAAAACTCTGTGGGGACTTTGTTCCCTGTTGTAAGCCGTACGATTGCTAGTTGGACAAAGCTACTATAGTTGGAAGTTTTACTGTAATGAAGGTTATGGAAAGAAACAGGAGAAAGGCTTTGAACAGCTCTGCTAAAGCAGCAGCCTGCAATTCCTTTGGATTTTAAGTTGCCAAAACTGACTGCTAGCTTGAAAACCAGGGCGATGCTCCGCTCCCAGCTACGTGTGGGTCTGGCAGGACGATTTCTTTATTCACGCTGCTCCTACTGCTGCAATTTTCTGAACAAGCTCAGGTTTTGGATGAAGCGTTAAGCTCCTCGCGCTCTGCGCTTCGGTGGCGTTGAGCAGGGAAACAAAAACAACCTCACCAGCCTGTTTCACTTCCTGCTTCTCACACGCCAGCCGCGGTGTTTGCACGCCGTGCGGAGGGGTAAAAGTTTCGGTCCAGAGCAAAACAATGAATACCGCATCTTATTTTCACGAAGTTAAATTACATAAAACCGACATCGGTTTGGGGCAGGTTGCAGGAAACGCTGTCCCGTCTTCTTCAGCTTTCAGAAACAGATTTAATTTGCCCCAAGCTGAGCTGGCAGTGAAGAAAAGACTGTCGTGATCTGGGAGCCAGACGGAGTGACTGACATTTTTCTTCATTTAGATGAAATCAAAGGGTGGTTTTTCCTTTACTTTTCACTCTTGTGGGCTCCGCTTTGGATGCTTTACTGGAAGAGCTGTCAGCTGTGAACCTCACATGATACGAGTCCACCCTTCCTGTGGGGAAGTTATTCAGAGCTGCGAAAGGAAGCCAGCAACGAGGCCCGAACCCTCTGGTGGCTTTTCTTGATGACTTCCATAATTAAAAGCCATTATGAATGGAAAAACTAAGTGTTTCAAAGCTGCAGACATATAAGGGCTTAATTCACACCCCACCCAGTGAGGATGGATTCATCACCTCTTGAACTGGGATGGGAAGAGGGAGTTATCTCGGAGATAAAACCCTGGCAGCTTCCCCTCGCTCTGTCAGGACGCATTTGCTTACCACAACTAAACTCTCAGCGCTACCTTCTGCCATGCATGCACAAGGAGGGGAGCGGGCGACCCCCCTTGCTTTCTCCCCAGTCACGCAGAGATGTTTTCTTCATTGAAAATGGTTGCTGCAGAGCATGATGCATCAACTGCATTACACTCTTTGTAAGAAACACAGTTCCTTCCAACGTGAGGTGTTTTCCCCTTCAAGATACTTGTTCACAGCCCCAAATCATGCAGGACCTTCTAAGGTTTGTTTGGCACAAACTGAAGCCAGGAAAAGGCGGATGCTGCCAGGACACACAAAACGATTAGGGCCGAATACTTGCTGACTCCCTGCTGGTGTTCCCGAAGTGCCTGCACTGCGCACAGAGCATCCTTCCTCCCTCTTCAGAGCTAAACCGGTTACCTTCAAAGGTGTCTGATCTGCCTTTCTCACACTGCTCTGCCAGACCATTCTGGCAGGAGTTTCTTCCTTCCAGACCCGTTTTCACTCCATCACTACACTACTGAACTTTTCCACGTTGAAAGCACTACATGCTTATCAGAAGGGGTAAAACACTTCTTATTCCTCATATGCAGGTCCGCAAACCCACATGCAAGGATTTGCCCTGGGACACCCAGGGGGTGAAAAGCAGCGCGAGAAGTGCAACCACCCCCACGGCATGGTCTCCAGAGCGGCGGGAGTAAGGTCAGGCAGCGCCTGGTCCCACGGCACCCACCTGTCCTTGACTCTGAGGATCAGCTGGTGGAACCGGTCCACGTGCTCGAAGCTAGCCTTGTCCGTCACTGAGTAGACAATAAGAAAACCATCTCCAGTCCTCATATACTGCTCCCGCATTGCGCTGAACTCCTCTTGGCCCGCAGTATCCAGAACTAGGACAGAAGAAATGAAGGTTTTTAGTTACTGTGAGGACCTGTGGCTGCTGTCACCGCTATGTGTCCTACATGGCCCTTCTGCCCCCGCTGGGCTTGGTCCTCTCAAAGGCTGCAAGATTTGACGAAAGCAAGTTGGATGGACAAGGTGGTTTCTTGTTACAAAACAAAAACCACTCCCAGACCCCACTCATCATTGTGTGCCTACACTGGAAGCGGATGGAGGGGAAGAAGATTACGTGGATTTTACTTTCCTTTTCAAGTACCAAATACTGACCACTGAACTTGGGGAGTGGCTCCTCTGGCAAGATACGGCTCAAAGTATTTCGCAGCCCTCCCATCTTTCCCTCTCCCAGCTCTCTCTGTTCCCCGCATGGAAAAACCCAAGACTGGAAGAGTAAGTAAATGCCAGTTTAAATGTCAGGGACAATCTACAAACTGCATGGTGAAGCAGAGCTGGGAGACAACCCAGAGTAATAGCTACAACCATTTTCCTCTTCTCAATGCCTGGATATTATTTCTACACAATTATGTGCTTACAGGGCAAGATGGTAGAGCCTCGAGCAACTCCCCTTAAATATTTAGTCCCAAGTGGTGTGCTGATATTGAGAAGCTAGTGAAAACAGGTGAAAAAGCTCTAAGTGACTTGCATATCCTATATAGCAATCGTGTTTCTGTGCATTGACAATGCCTAAATCTATGCTCAAATCCCCTAAAACACTCCAGTTGTGGCAGCAACCCAGATGCTGTTCCCGACTAGATTAACCTCCTCTCTAATGTGACCATAACTCACTGGTTCTCCATCACTCTGCCTTGCAGGGGGTCCCATCAGCTACGTCATGGACCACATGTGGAGCAAGCTACGCCAGCCTTCTGGGTAAACTCCACATATTGATGCACATCATCAATGCCAATTCTCGGACCCCAGCTTCGTACACTGCCAGGATTTTGGCTGGCAGGAGGAGGGTACAAGAGGAGTTCATCAGCTTACGCTATGCCAGTACAAACATGGTGCAAGCTCAGAATGCATCAGCTGCTCAGAAGTAGTAGCCCTAATGCATCGTTGTATCCTAGAGGCAAACGTGGGACCTTCATGATGACTGGGAGTGTTTTCACATCCCAGTCAACTGGGCTGGGTGGGAAGACTGTTTCCACCTCCGTTGTACAGCCACAGCATTAACATCTGCTGCCCACGAGTGATGGCGAAAGCCCAGGGCGCTGGTGGATGGAGACTGCAGCAGGAGCGTACTGCTGACGGAGCAGCAGGGCTGGATACGGGTTTTTCTAGTCTGAGCAGGCCCACAGTCCTAGCAAGATGTTCCCTGTAGGGGTAAGTACTCATGCTGCCCCGATTTCCAGATGGGGCCGGGATAAAGCCCACTCTGCTGCCAGCATTACTTGCTGAATCAGCATGGGTGGCCACAGGCGGACATGCCGCGTGCCACAGCGCACCCCATGAGCCAGCCCACGCCTTCACTGTATGTCTGGAGGAAAGGCAGCTACGCTGGAGGACCTGGAGACCTTACGTGGTGATGGCAGGCCTTTTAAAGCCTTAAGCCTCATTTGTTCGCCTCCCCTAGGCTGGTCTTGAATGCCTTTAAGGTGAAAAGAGCTTCTAGGCTCTTGCAGAGACCCTGAGATTTAGGCTTGTTTGCTGAGTAGCTGGAAAGTCATAGGTGTCTTTTCATAGCCTTTTATCCTGCCTGTCTTCTCTAAATCTAGGAAAGAAGGGTCTCAGCACAAAGGCATCCAGGCTATTCTTAAGGACTGTACAAAAAAGAAGAAAAAGAAAAAAGACAAACAACCCAAAGACACTGCATGTGCTGGTGAATTTCTATGCCCTGGGCAGAATTGCTACCATGGAATAATGCCAGGACCGCGTGGCTAGGACGGAAGAGGAAACTAATCCTTCCTACCCACCCAACCTGTCAGGAGAGGTTGGGCTGCCCTCATCTGACTCCTGCACCAGCTGGACGAGATGTCAGGGCAGGGCTGAGAGCTGACAACCAACACACACACACACAAATACACACTCCCTTCCGCTCTCCAACACACACACACACACAAATACACACTCCCTTCCGCTCTCCAACACACATACCCAACTCGTGGTGGAGTGGGACAGCTTCTCACAGGGAGCTGGGCTCTCCTGCCCTCCCTCCCCCTGACACAGGGGAGGTCCCCGAGCGCAAGCCGTGGGCAGGAAGGTGGAGATGGATGTGCCATATCCTGCATGGTAATTTGCTTAGGGACTTCCCCTTGCTCTGGCACATTTGCAAACCTCCCATGAAACACATGAGGAGCATCCAGCTCTGCTCTTGCACCCATCGACCCATCCCCAGCTGCTGCCCCTCCAAAGCTTTCCATCCCCTGCAAGAGGGCAGGGGACGAGCCCTGGGGGGTGGGGGGGGCTGTGGGGATACCCGAGGGACAGCACGGGGCTGTGCTCCTGCCACTCCTCGCCTGGATCTTGGCCACAGCATCACACTAAACACAGGCAGAGCTGCTGTGTTGGCAGCTGCTATTTAAAGGGAATTCACTTGCAGCATTCGTAGAAAGGCGAGCAAGTCCAGGAAGCATTTAAAATGTCACTTTAGAAATGCAAGTAAGAAACATGCAGCAGTGAAGGTTAAGGTTTATCTCAGATAGGTCATTCATGCAAAATTAAGCATTATGTGGTGGGCCAGAGAAAGTCCTTGTTTTAACTTTAAATGTGCTCTTCATAAAGACAACCCCCCCAACCTAACACTTCTGTGCTACATGAATTGTAAATGGAGAGAAGAGTGTGATCTGGATCCTTCATAGGCAGGACAGGACCCCATCCTGGAAAGCATCAGCACCGAAAAAGGGCCAGATGCAAGCGGCTGTGCTCCTGCTGTAATCTTGTGCCATAAAAGCTTCAAGACGACTCTTATCTACAGAAATGGGAAGGTAGCAAGGAGAAATCTTGGGAAGGGGAAACTGGAAAGGTGATTTGACTGGCTTCCCAAAGGGCTGAGGAGATTTTGGATGTTAGCCAGCATTCATCATCTTTTAAAATCCCCATTTCTGCAGACAGGATGCCAGAAGACACAGAAATAATCATGAGCAGAAAAGAACTGCGAGCTCTTTCCTCCCCTGGTACACTTGAAAATCAGCAGTTGCCTCTTACTGGCAGTTGCCCCACTGGCAGCGCATAAAAGCCAATGTGGAAACAAGGCTGGACCAAAGCACAGCGGGTTTCCCCTACCTCATTCTTCCAAGAACTGAAATCAGATTCATAGGCTGCGCAGTGCACGGTCAGGGACTTCCAACAGCAAACTTGGTGAAGTTCCCACAAACTTGACCAAAGAAGCAGCAAGGAGGAGTGTTAATGAAAGCGTTTGGGTAAAGATCGAGGAGAGAGAAGCCAAGGACTATGTCTGACGTAGGAAAAGACATCCAAAGCAGGCAAAGCCATTTTACAGAGCTATCCTTCAATCAGCTGGAGACTAAACTAAGAGCAATTAGGCTGTGAGAGCCCAGCAGGGAGGTCTCCTGCTTTGCAGGTAAGAGGTTGCTGAGCAAAGAGATGGCCTTCTCTGCTTTCCAGTGGATGTGACCCCAACTGTTGTGAAGAACTCCTTGCTAATTGAATCCTACCCCCTCCGAGCTCTACAAACCATTTTCCTGTGAATCCTGATGGGTTAGGCAAGAGTGCGGCTGCTTAGAGAGCACTTCTGAGCAGACACAGGAGCCCAGGAATACACAGGAATTTGTGATCCAAAATAGAAGCACTCGGTGCTTCCAGGTATTTTATGTGGCAATGTCTCTGTAACCGACAGTGCTCTGAGTGCCCGTCCAGAGACACAGGCATGTAAATCTAAGTCAAGGGCAGAGACATACTATGAAATCTAAGTCACGGCATTGCTTTTTCTAGAGCCCAGGCTGGACTCAGTTCAGATTCAAACACAGCCTTCCCAGCCTTCAGGGAGCTCAGATCTGGTTACGCAGGTGCATTCCTCTTTTCATACCTAGGCAAAATTCCCTCCTACGTCTTTATCTTTACATTGCTGGGCAGCTAGGTGTATAGATCAACTCAAGAGAGCTTCTCCACTGTCCATGGCATCTAAGGGGACAAAGATGACCAGACAGGCAGGTTAAACCCATTTTCTATCCTTCAGCCCCTGGGTTTCACTGCCCGAATCAGACAGCAGCAGCAGTGATTGCACATTGCTGCAGCTGGTCCTGAAAGCAGCTCAACACGGCTCTTGGGTGCCGTGCCCTCCAGCATCCAGAAGAGTGGCTGCACACCACGAAGCTCAGGGACAGGACGCAGTTGTTTGTGCCTACCTCGATCTCATGCTCGGAAAGGCGAGCACAATGTGTACGACTTGATTTTTGCAAGCAGTCTCCAGTGAAATCCCTTTGGCTGACTCCAGGCGTTTTCTGCTTCTTCAACAGCTTCTTAATATGAAATACAGGAAAAGTCCCTGAAGCAAAGAGCAGAACCGGGAATGTAGCACTGTCAGGGGACCACAGGTTACAGAGCAGGACTCCTCATGGCGCTTCTCTCTCCAAGGCTTGCTTTTCTCTTGGCACAGCAGCTCTGCTTCAAAAGGTGGGTCCAGAGAGAAACTCCATCCCCAGCTGACCTGCAGCTAAGCTCAAGGGAAAACTTCACTTGAATTGACAAGTCAAACCAATGAGTCTCAGGCTCAGGAAAGCCATCCCCACTGTCTTTGTCTTCCTTCCATCAGCAGCGTGGTAGGAGAGGGCAGCCCCCATCAGACATTGGCTTCAGCTGAGGACTTGGTATTCTGGGCGCTGAGCAGATGGGGTGCTGGGGCCACAGTTTATATCCTGTATTCCCACACCCCAAGTCACCCCGAAGAGGTATGAGGTGCCGATGCTGCGAGCAAGACAAGGCAGATGCTTCACGTGGTCACTCTGATGCTTCTGCTCCTTCTCAGATACAGCCACACTGCCCCCAGCATGAGAGCTTTCCTCAGGGAAAAACACGTGATGGGGAAACACTGGGGCTTTTATGAGCCCTTCTTCTGTGCCCTAACTAAATACACAGATGTTATAACATGGAAAACCCGAGTACTTGAATTCTTGCCCTTTCTTTAAGGAAAAAGAAAAGAGGGGCCTTCAGAAGAAAGGCTTCCACATCAATAAACAGAATAAAGATGCGAGCCCTTAAAGGAGCTCTTTCTCTAACAAAGGGCAAGTATTCAAAGCCTTGTGTTTTCCATGTTGCAACATCAAAATTTTCCTGGCAGGAAAAAAATCCCCACAACCCAAGACAAAAAGACCTCTTTCAAGGTTGCAAAATCCCAGCAATTAAAGGAGGGAAAATACTGTACACACAAATAAAAGAATGAAAGTACAAACTTAATTTGAATTTTAATTCTTTCAGTGATGCTACCCAAAGTTTAAATAAAAAAGAAGAAAGCGAGCCGCAAACCAACCCTTCTGCCTGCAAGTCTGAAGTGACCTTTGATCTCCCTCTGGCCTCCTGGCTGAATCGTTCCCAAGCTTCCTGAGGAGAAAAGCAGAAAAGCAGACAGCCTGTCCCGGGATGACTAGCAGCAAAAACCCTCGGCAAAAAGGGATGCATGGGAGACACGGGTGGAAAGGGCAGAGAGGGAGCCCAGGGGAAGGGACGGTGCTTCGTGTCACTCCACGTGGGTGCACACCAGGGCTGTGCAGGTCCAGCCCAACACAAGGGCACCCAGGGATTGAGAGGACTTGGGAAGGAGAAATAAAAAGGAAAACTGAAGTGCAGGAGTAGGAAGACAAGTTCTAGGCAGTGAGAGTTTCATCTAAATCATACCAGGAGAAGCAAAGGGAAGGAGAGGGAGACCACAGCCTCCTTTCACCCAAGACGCAGGCACAATTCCTTGCTTTGCTGGTACCGATTGGCACAGCCCTACGGACAGCTTAGGGTTTAGCCCAATTCATCAACATGTCCCAGCCATGTGCTTGTGGCCATCTCTTCCTCTCCTCTTCCTCGCCGCCTTTTACTCTCTGTGTGGTTTATGAGCCATAAGGAATTTTGAACCATTAGGAATTTTTTGCCATATTACAGTATTCCACTTCTGGCTTCATGCCCAGATTAATAATTCCAGACTGGCATTTTGCAGCCACACCAAAAGAAATCCTCTGCTAATTGCTAAGTTAGCCTGCACGCAGAAAGGAGTGTACCAAATTAATAATAGCAACTCAATTGGAGCAACAGCTGATCAAAGCAGATTAACCCTGGCCCCCACTTAATTCTGACCTGATGTGTCTATACAGCACCTGCGTGTGAATGCATTTAACCAAGCACATCACCGTGCTGATTTCAGTATGAACAGCAGGGAATAAATGAAGATAACATATGCAGAGAAAATTGGAGGCTGATCTTAAAGCCTTGTTGGGGTGGCAGCAACTGAAAAAATGGGCTAGTCACAAACTGCCTTTGCATACCTTATTCAGGTTAAGTGCCGTGTTCCACTCCACAACATCTGTCCTCCAAACACCGCATCGATGGTCTTATAAAGTTGGCGTAAGGCCAACAATAAAGTATTTTTGTGTAGTGTTGGGCTTGAACACACCAACCACAGGTCCCACAATCTTCTAGGAGGCAGGGAACTATCATAGGCTCTTCTTTGGTGACACACAGAGACATGCCCAAGCCAGAGAGCAAATATGTAAAAGAAGAGTTGGAACGTAGGTTTGGCTCCAAGGTCTAAAATCCGAAATAAAAGCCTATTCCATTTAAGTCTACTTTCAGTGAGAGATTTCAGCAAAGGAAAAAAATGCAAGTCAAACATTTCATCATGCTGCCAGTTAGTGCTATTGAATAAATGTGGGTGGAGGTCTTCATGGAGGGAAGCCAAATGTTTATGCAAGCTGGCTTGCACAAGGGTTTTTTTTTTACAACATAATGCTGGTGCAGATACCAAATGCTAGAGATGCTTTGTCAGAACTGCTCAGGCAACAGCCTGGAACAGGGTGGGCTGTGTTTTCTTTCTTTTTTTTTTAATTAAGTTGTTAGATGCCAATGTATTTTTTTTTTAAATAACTATTTCTGCAAACTTAGAAACTTATGGAGACCCTCACGTTATATCCCCACTTGGTAGTCTCATCTTCTAAAACTACTTCCTATTTTTGGGGTGGGAAGCTTCTTCTCCCCACCAAGCACTGCACGAAGCATCAGCTTGTAAAGGATTTGGCCATAAAGGACAACTGGAAAGTCTAGAATTTATCATGATGCATCTTTACCCTTCCTATCATGTTTGTCCCTAATTTTATACCATAAGTGATTCATGCAACCATGTGTAACTACAACAAGAGCAGCTGTCCAAGTATATGGTGACCTCCGAGAATGGCCTAGATCCAAAGCCTATGACAGAAACCTGTGGCAGAAGATACATGTGATAGTCAGTCTTTATGCCCTGCTTCTACTGGGCAGATGGTAAAGGCTCACATGCTTTTCCAAACAAGAATATTGCCTTTCTTCCAAAATTCTAATTGTTCAAAATCTCACGGGGTAGGAAAGAGAAGGAGAAGCTGCAGTTTCACTTCTGTGGCTACAAGGCATCTGTGGGCACATGAACTCTGAAAGTCAGGGATTCCCAACATGCCATTCAAGGCCACAGCTGAATTCAGTTCAGCCCGAGTACAGACACTAAACTCCATCTGAGCAAAAGAAAGGCTTTTTCATTAAAACAAAGGGTTAAGTTTCTGCTTGCTGGAAAACAACCTCTTTCCCCATTCCTACCCAGGTCAGGGTTGTTTTTTGGGTTTTTTTTGACTAAACAAAAATTCCAAATATTCAGTGAAAGATGCTTTTTCTACTTCCAAATAATTTACAAACCCCAGGCTGTTTCAGCCTACACCAACGTGTACAGCAGCTGGTACTGTCATACCAGAACACAGGGCATACCAGTGAAGATAAAAGTTGCTCATTTTAGAGGGCGGGATTCTGGACTAAAAAGAACGAACGGACTTCATTTACAGCAGGATTGGATTTTTCTTTTATACAACACTGGCATTTTAAAAATAAAGGTGCACAGGTACATTCTGTGATGGTTGATTGAGAGCAGGTATCTCTGATGCAGATGACAACAAGAGACATATTTGGGCACCAGTTTCACAAATATTCCCTCATATCAGTGATCAACTACTAACATTTAAATGAACAAATGTTGGCAAGATTAAGTTGTTTGTTTGTTTTTTAAATACTGAGTAAAGGCTGTTCTTGGGGCCATTTGTACTTGCTAAATTGGATCTGATAAATCCTTAAGAGTGCAACTATGATCTCAAGTTTCCAGCCCAAGCTTACGGTCTTCACAGCAAACCCCACCACCCTCCACATTCCACCACTCATGCCAATCCCCCAGTTTTCTGTCCCCACACACCAATGATACATACGCAGAGACACCAAAGATCTTGAGTGCATTCATGACAAGAGGATGGAGGTAGGAACTCGCTGCAAGTGAGGTTAAATTTACTTCAATTGTGTTAGTGGCCACATACATGCACTTGGGTAATTAAGGCACAAAATATTTGTTTGCTTTTGCGTACTACCTAATTATTGTATAAAGTCAAACAAAACTTATAACATTTAACAGCAAGATTCCCCTTATGGCTGTGGTCAGTCTGTCTCTTGCAGCACAAACTAATAAGCTGCAGCTTTAGGTAATATAGGGCTTTTTCCTCACCTGCAGAATCAAGATTTTTTGGTTTTGTTTTTTTGGGGGTTGGCTGGTTTGGGTTTTTTTTGGTTTGTTTGGTTTTTTTAGGGGTTTTTTTTTTTTTTGGTTTGGTGTTTTTGCCTTTTTATTTTTAAAAAAAAAAAAAAAAAAAAAGAAAGAAAGAAAAAAAGCAAGCGATGTTTCTTCAAAGAACTGAAAGATCTTGGTTACAGCAGCTCTCCGGGCTGGTACCCTACCCGTATTTAAATGAAACAGGTAACTAGATATGAAAACATCACGCTTGAATGATGGGAGTTAAGAGGTGTTACAATTCTTCACTGTCAATGGATGACAGTTTTGATTAAATGTTCTTTCTGGTTATAACCCTCATTCAGTTACCCACTCACTGTTATTTCCCAGGGGATGAGCCTAACCACAATGAAGTATCATTAGCAATAGCCACCTCACAGTGCTATAATTCACCCTTCGCAGAAGCCTACCCCAAATGTCTATGATGATCTATAGGTTTTCATGCTCCTGCAAGAAACATTTCTGTGCAGAACTGGAACCAACACAACTGGAAGCAGAAGCTTTACTGGAGGCCAGCTGCAGACCACGCGCTGCAGCTCACAGGCCAGTTTGCACTCAAATTCCTGGCAGCCCACGGTGGAGTAGGAGGGACACAAGGGCACAACACGCTGTGGGAGGCACTGAGGTCTATTTGTGCATATGCTCAGCTAGAAGGGAAAATGGACCACGAGAGTAGCTTGCTTACCATCAAGAATTGCCCATTGCCCATCTATTTCCGTGTGCTTCAGGTAGGAGTCTTCAATAGTTGGGTCATAGTCTGGCACAAAAATCTTCTGGAAAAACTGAATGGTGAGAGCGCTCTTCCCCACGCCACCATCTCCAACCACCACCAGCTTGTACGTGGGGAGGTTTTCGCTGGGAACGGCACTTGTAGCCATGCTTCCAGTGTGCTAAACCTGCTGGAGAAAGAGATCATCTCCGATCACTCGTTAGCAATGAAAAGAGGGCAACATGCACAAGGCAGCTTCTACCTGCTGCCTAAGAAGTGAGGACGAAGGCGGTACTGACATCCAAAGTCCTTTTGGACAGGAGCGGCAGCACCTGCCCTCCCCAACAGCTCTACTGCAACCCAGACCCATCCCTTGGAAGTGCAGAAAGCCCCACCACTGCAGGATGTTTACTCCTGCCTCGTCCACAAGGATCACTGCCACCAAATGTGTGTGCAACACCTTTATCATCTGAATACCTTTCCTATAGGGGCTGGGCCCATGCAGCCATGCCAAAAATCACACCGGGTCAGTGCAGCTGTCAAGTTCCAGATAATTTCCAGTTGCTAGTGACCAAATGCTGTTGAGAAGCCAGAGCCTTACTACTCTTCACTGCTTAACCCGGGGTACAGCAAACATTAAATGGTGCATTACATCTGGGGGCCAGATCGGCCAGCAGAAACGGTGGTGACAGATGAAACTGGAGTTAAAGGTCTAGTCCTGGCTCTGCTGGCAGATAAAAATGTGCTTAGCTGCTTTCCCCTCCCTCGTTTTCAAGTTTGAGAAATAAAAACAAGAAGGCAGCAGGCCAGGAACGACAGGTGGTTTTTGTTTTGCCCTTTTTTTTTAAAAAAAAAAGCCCCACCCAGCCCTGCCGTGGCAGGAAGGCTGGTTTCTGTGGCTGTGACACAGCCCGGAGAGCCAGGAGAGCAGCTTCCCCTGCAGCGCGGTCACACCGCTCCCCTCCTCTCGGGCGAGCTGCGGAGGAACTGACTCCTCAAAGAAAGGAGAAAAAAATTCACCAGCTGCAACTGGGCAACGGCACATGTGTGTGGAGAAAGGAGAAGAGGCAGCCGTTGCTGAACAGCCCATTTCAACACTCAACAGCAGCGACTGCTTATTTAAGAAGCCAGGCAAGCGGTTTTGTACATACGCTACGGAGGGCAGTGCCCTCCACCTGCCCGCGGGCAGCAGCAATGCTCACTCAAATCACATGGGAAATGGCGGCCATCTCCCAGATTTGTATGGCCGTTGCATTTTTGGGGAGGTTTTTCAGCCAGTTAAAAAAAAACCCAAAACAAAAGAAAAACCCCATCCTAATGATAAAGCTCAAGCGAGGGCAGTTGATTTCCTTGGCATCAGTTTTCTTGACACAAGCTGTACAGTGCGGGAGCAGCTGTGGTGACACCTTCTGCAGGCAGCTGCTCCCATCCATTTTGGTTTTGCTCAAGCCCTTTGGGTTGGAGGCGCTGGCCGGGGTCAGAGCTGAGGGGGGGATGAGGACTGCTCTGGACTGGCTGCTCTGAGGGAACCTCCATAAACTGTCAGCATCCTGATCTCTATCCTCACCACCCCACACAAGCTTTTGGAGGCTTTCCCAATAACCACAGGGTGGTTTCTTCATTAAGAAGAGGACTTTTTCATTCTCAGAAACCACCGAGCAAGGCTTATGTGCTCGGTGCCGCAGCTGGCCCAGGTGGTGCTCAGGAGCCGAGACTGCTTAGGGCTGCAGCATGTACAGTGCAAGTTGAGTTGCCAACTAATAGAATTTTATTTCAGCCTATAGTATAGAAAAAAACCCCAACATTTTTCCAGAAATTCTTTCATTTTTTATATTTTCCAAACAAAACACTTTGACTGTTCATTTCCGAAGAGGCCCAAAAGCCAACTTGGACTATTTTTCAAACAAGATCGTAACCCCCTAATTGTTTGGTTTCACACTGAAGAAGATACCTGGCTTCCAAGTTTGGTTTCTGGTTTCTCTAGTCCCTTTCTCCCAAATCACTATTTCAGTTTAATCCGAACTGTTGAACCATAAAAGGCACTTTTGAGCTGGCGTGCTTGGGGGTCCCACGTTCCTTACTGTACACTGGAGACCCCATCCCTTGAGGAAGGGCTTTTCACCGTCATTTCACAGCTCTACTAACCAGCTTTCCCCCCCACTACATACCCACCTTCCCACGCATGCGGGCAAGTGCATGAAAGGGGACAAAATAAAACCAGTTGTGAACATTCACATTTGAGTTTAATTATGAGAAAAAGATCCTCAGGCCAAAGCAGCTGTGGAAATTGAGTCATCTAAAATATAACCCCCCCAAACATTCAGGGTTAGCAGGTGACCTGAGGCGTGCTGTGAGAGCACCATTCAAAACACAGCAATGCCCAAATACAGTATCAAGTCAATGAAACTTGAGTGATTCACCCTATGCTTTTTCTGTCTACAACGTAGGCATGACAACAAGGCTTCCTTGATACTTCATGCCTCTGATCACCACACCATAACCCAACTAGTGCCAGCAGGACACAACTCTGGGAGTTACATTCCCACCTACAGTCATAGCTCAATGCCAAAAGAGAAAAACCCTCCATTTTTTCAATGGGGGAATCTCCTCTCCTCCATCCTCCCCACCACATTATGTATGACGACAAGGTACAGCTTGCACCTGAGGGACTTCTGAGAACACAGGAATAACTTCCCATATGCATAATCTGTATGTTGGGCAGGTCAAATGCCTTGACCCCTAATTAAGGTCATGTACTGGACATTTCTCCTTGAACCAAATGTATAGGAACTGTCATAGTTTCTCCTCTAAAAAGAAAACCCTGTAAGAGGGAGAGAGAGGGTGATCACAGAGGTGAGATCTCTGAGGCTACTAAGAACTGCAAAGGCCTCTTGTCCAAGTTGAGACAAGCCAAAATTTTCAGAGCAAGAAGAAACATGATCAAGTCTGCTTGACTCCAAACTATCTTTGGAGGAAATTCTTGAGAACAGAAAGAATTTCCACTGCAAGCAACAGCTGCTGGACAGGGAGAATGAGACCAAGAAGCAGCCGAGCTCTCAACCAGTCTTACTGCAGTTCCTCACCATAATCCCAAGGAGAAGTTTCTTACCCCCATTTTCGGGAGAGTAAGCAACTTTCTCATATTTACAAGATCACACATCAACAAGTGGCATGCTTGGCTACATAGAAACCTATGAATTTCAACTAAGTTTCTCATTTTTGCTTGGAAGACCAAGTTTTCTTTCTACATAATCCTGCTTGGGTCAGACGATCCTCACAGGCTCTTTGGGACAGAGACCCTGGCTAAAACCCTGCCCCCTCAACACATTTGATGACAATCTTTTGCTTTGCCCGTGGCCAAGATTTCACCCCATCCTTCTTTACCCAGCAGAGCGGCTCCGGCTGGGCGGTATGAAAGGCCGATTGTTACTGACATGGCGGGGGACAGGCCGCGGATATGAAAACCATACTCCGTTTGTGCACGATTTTTGACCTCATCACAAAACCACAAACTACTGCTCGTCAGACAAGCATTACATTTTCATTGACATTTAGTACCAGCCCCTTTAACTCGCTCCTAAGAAGCCTCGAGCTTATCTTGCACGAAATGCTCCCCAAAGGACTAGGATAATATTTAGCCCATTGTACAAACTGTGACTCTGCCCAACACGCTTATGGGTTGAATTGGGGCATTTGCTTCCTGTTGTTTCCTGGAGTTTGGTCATACTGTACATCTAAGCTACCAGACTGAGTATTATGTAGCCTGGGGAGAACAGCAAGAAGTGAACTGGACAAAAATAATTTAAAAAAGAAAAAAAAAAGTCAAGCACCGTAGGCTGGTTTGTTGAGCACAAGCCCCCATACTTTAGGTGACGCTACCATGAACAGACGAAAAATTCTACTGAGCGTCAAAAGGCAGCAAGTCTAGATGTTTCTGCAGGGCTGTTCCTACTGCTCATGGAAACACACCTCCTTCTACTGAGATGGCAGGTCCTGTGCTCCCAACGTGCAGGTACGTAATGCAAATCCTCCAAAAGCCAAGTACTTCAATCCCTCTACACCTCCACCTGCCCTGATAACCAAAGCAAGAAGACAGCTCATGCCTTGATGAGATTATCATCTAAACCAGCCAATAAATCAAACCTTAAAAACAACATATGTCACCTCCTGGAAAACATTAAACACTCCCAAAGGTGGGCAGAGCTTCTGCACTGGCTAGTTACGTCACTACAGGCAAGTGCACAAGACTTGGGCTGATTTTCCTGTGTTTTTGGCAAGAGTACTGACACAGTTCTCCTCAGATGGGAGCAAGAATAAGCGTGTTTGCTGTAGACGCGACTGAGAAAAATGAAGCACAGACGTTTTTATCTATTGTCTGAATACAAAGCAGCATGTGGTAATACGCTGATAAGCTCTGATGATAATCATCTTACAATTCATATAGTTGTTTATTTTGAAGGAGCCAAGAGAAGGATCCATACCCTACGCTGACGAATGCCGTCAGGGCTCTGGTTAAGTCACTGGAAGGAGGCTGATTTATACCGCTGCCTTCATGCTCGTCGGCAAGATCCGCGTCCTGACAGCACAAGCCAGTAATGCTGAGACAGTCAGAAATGTGGCTACGTCTGGAGTAGATGGCAAGGAAAAAAGAGAAATGCTGACCCGAGAGTGTCACTGAGGTTGAGCCCTCCTCTGCAAAAGGGATTTCTTATGGAGGCAGAATAAACTGCGTAAAACCCCGTTTACCTGTCTGGATGTGGGGATGGAGTGGAAGGGCTGAGCTATCACCTTGGAGCAGCCAAGTAATACAAAAACACCAAAGATAGGGCAATTCAGCTTAGTCTGTATGACTGGACCACCAGGCCCCAACGGGTCACCACAGCATGTAGGTAGTGTATCTAATCCCCACCCTCATTGCAAAACTTGCCCTGAATGCAAGCAGGACAGATCTCAGCTTGTGTAAATCATTATAATTTCTGTTCATCTGAGCAGAGGTGTGGCCACATACCACAATAATAAAATTGACCCCAGATATTTGATATTGGATGTGCAAGCACCCCTATCCCTGGTTCCAGCTCTGCTCTCCTGGAGGCAGAGCTCCCAGGGTAAAGCCATTACAGCAGGTAAACGAGCTCAGAACCAAGCCCTGGGTTTGCAGGGGAGGTTAGTGCAATTAAAGACACCGGCTCCCTGACAGAGAAACCCAGCATGATAGTGATTTATGGTCTCCATGGCAACAAGTGACACAAATTGCTTAATTCTGTTATGAAACCTCAAGAAAAAGCTGCAGCAGGGTCTGCGTGGGAACCATGAGCTCCCTCCTCTGATGCACCTCTCCAAAACTGACAACTTTAGAGAGCCTGCAGCTGCTATAGCAATAGGCTGAGATTTAGCATATACTTAGGTATATATGTATGTATGCTGACCAATTCCATCAGCCCATGGCCAAAGGAATTTTTCTATCATCGGCTTGCTTTGGTCCACGGCTACCTCTTCACATACGCCCTGCCAGAGCTCTGTGTACCTAAAGACACCAACCTCACCTGAGGCCGAGGAAGACTATCAGCCACCGAGGCTGCCAACTACTCCTACAGTTGCAATTAATAACTCTTCCTCTAGCCACAGCTCACTCGATTACACCCTTTTACCCGGCCACTTTGCAAGCATTAGCAGCTCCACGCAATGCCTCCAAGGCTGAAACTCTGCAAGATCTGAACACTTCCCTCTCTGTTCCTCTTGCAGGCTGCTGGCTGCAGCCACACAACCACCACGACACACCCAGAGATGCTCGCCAGGTACCAAAATAGTTCAGCCTTATGTGTTGTAGGCAATCCCTTGGACTGGGAGCTACTGAGAACCCTTGAAACATGGGACGTGCCCTTTTAGGAGGCAGCTGCCTCCCTTGAGTCATGCTGATCAGGACAGAATGAACTTCAGGAATTTCTCCCTCAAGTTGGCATGACTGTGTCCCAAACCTTCGAAAGCCAAAGGACCCGTAGGTATATGAACAACCACCGCCAACTATTATTAAATAAAGATGATTAACTCTTAGCCAGGTTTGCTCCAGTCTGTTAGTTTTCCTGCCCAGTCAGTGCCTCAAAAAGGACAGACTGAGCAAAAGCTGGGCCGCATGCAAGTCTTCAGTGGGAGGTCAGCATGGAAGAGATCAGTCGCGTGGGAAGCCAGAGCCTGATGCTCTTTGTAGTCCTGGCATTAAGTTCTTCAAAACCCAAGTGAAATTGCAACTCTCTGAGGTTTTCTAATAAGGAGGATCCTGCCAGGTGAGAGCGCTCTCAACTCCCATCAGCTTCCAGGAGATCTTATGGAACTCTGCACCTGGCAAGATCTGCACAGGAAATTATAGGCATTTCCTTTTGGAGCAGTGATCAAAGCACTATCAGATTGCTACTAAAGAGGAGAAAAAAAAAAGTCATAAACCAACTGTTGTTTAAAAATAAAATCCTCAACCCAGCAATAAAGAGCTGCAACCGCTTGGGTTTTGAATTTGGGGGATGTAGCTGCAGGTCCTGGAAGTGGCCTCGTGAGTTCTCCTCCAGCGCAAAAAGATGCTGTACCCCAAGGGCTGCGCTCCCTGAACTCCTCACCGGCTTCCCATGCCAGCCAGACCTTTTCTCCTTTTCAACCCAAGGTCGCATCGCCTCCCCCACCGCACAGATGCTGCTCAGATTTACTGTAAGAGAAAGAAAACTCACCGGGGGAGTAATGAAGCACTTGAGATTCACACAAAAGGCAGCTAAAGGCAGTAGCTGCCTGATGAATACTTGGTAGTTATTTCAGGAAACGTGGAATTATAGGCTGAACAAATAATAATAATAAAAAGCCACATCACTGGAAATTGCTTGGGTGGTAGGTGGCCCCCCGCCTCCCCCCGCTGCGAATCCTTAAGGGATGAGGAGGAGCCCTCTCTGTAGCACTGAGCAGTAGCTTTCCCGTGGCCAGGCTGGGCTCAGGGGCTTACTTGTGTTTACTTGGAAGCACGTGCTTGTGAGTGTCCTGATCTGTATGTGAATGCAGCACAACATGCGTCAATCATATTGACAAATGTCATCCAAAACGAACTCCGCTTCCCTCCCCCAACTCCTCCTCCACCTCCCACAACTCCATTAATCTTCAGCCTGTTTCTCTCAGTGATGTAGTGCCCTTTTCAAAATACGTAAGAAGATTCCTGTCACTCTGACAAGCCAACACTCAGATGAAGAAGCCAGATTTTTTTTTTTTTTTTAATTAAAACCAACACTTAAGTCAGATTTGGGTCACCTGTAGAGTTACACCACTGCCACTACCAGTTTTGTAGGAGAATCCAGATATGCAACCAGAAAGCAGTTAGGCAAGATCCATTCCTGTATCTCTCAGACCTCGATTAAAACTGTATGGTTTCCAGTTTAGGGGTGTCCACCGAGGGTTGACCCAAGCCTTTTGCCAAGGTGTGAAATGAGAGCATCCCTACACATTAGACTGGGGCCTGAGGAAGCAGATGGCTCAGCTACTTTTACTTCCATCACTTCTTGTGTGTTTAAATCCACCATCCCTTTCCTTACTCATTTATTTCCAAAGCTCTCGGGAGACATCAGAGGATGACAGATTCCTGTATTACTCTTGAAAATTCTTCACTAGTGAGGCCAAGAATGCCTCTCCTATGTTATCATGGAACCGATGAAACTGACCTAAACATACTGTAGCAAAAAATCAGATAGCCAAGATGTTCCCCTGCCCTGCCCAGCTAGAGATAACACAACAAGAACAAATTTACAGTGAAGGAAGCGGCTTCGAATTCCAATAGCTGCCCTTCCTGCTCACACAATCCCTGGAAATGGGCAGCTTCCCTCCTACACATCCCAGCCTGCTGACACGCCAATAAAAAGACCCCAAATCCATGGCCCTGGGTGGTTTTGCTGCTCTGTTATACTGCTCAGCAAGGTTTCCAAAGCAATAGCCCAGAGCTGCAGCAGTGCTCAGTTTGTAGCCAGATGCTCTGCTGCCTGCACGTGGCCCCGCTGCCGGCGACACAGCCAGATGTGCATGGCACGGCCAGACATGCGCGGCACAGCCCTCCTGGCCTTGGCCAGCATCACCCTGGGCAGGCAGAGTGGTCCGCGCGCCAAATTTGTGCACCATGGGGCTGTGGGTGGATCCTGAGCAGCCCAGAAAACTGTCTAGCATGGACTATCCTCACAGCTTTACCCTGCCTTCCCCACCACGGCCCCGCATCCCCCTGCCAAAACAAGGGATGCTCGATAGTATCCTGACCACGCTGTGCAGCTACCCCCCACCCAGCTCCTTGATGGCTCATTGCACTGTGGTCTTGTGGACATCATGCCATGCACAGAGCAGGCATGGCTGAGCCAACGCACAGACTTCATGGCACCTACGGATACTTTGGAAATGGTTTATGGATAGAAAGGGCACAGGGCCATCTCATTCCAGTCACCCTCCTGCAAATCAGTCAATGCATTTGGCTCCAAGTTTGTCTTTCAGTCAGGCTCAGTTTGGTATTTAATGCTTTTTACATCTCCAGTGTTGCTACCGGACGTCTTTCGGGATGTAAATGGCTTTTTAAAGATGCCCTTCCCTCCTGGCAAACACACTTCGCATCTCTGCAGACAGCTGTAAAGAGCTGTCCCTGGTAACAGCTTTTCCATGCAGGGATGGGTGAATCCTATCAAGTCCCCAGCTGATGCTGGGGAAGCATCAGGAAGGTGAGAAGAGTGGGGACCTCCAGGCTATTTCCAAAACCTGTGCTCTACTGCAAGTCTTCTCCAAAACTTGATTCATGACTATGTCCTTTCTAGGCAGAAAGACTATTGTTGTCCATATTCTATGCCAAACCAGACAGATTGCCCATTCCCTCTCTGCATCCCACTGCTCCCTGGAATTACCTGTGAGCTATGGAGCAGCACAGATGTCTCCGCAACACTTCTACACCCCAGGGCACAGGGCAGGCTTGTAGGGCTCTCTGTCAATTTTCCCAGGCTGCTGGGTCAAGGACAGCTCTCCTGGCTTCCCACAGCTCATTTAATACTCATTTACAGGTACAGAAGACCACAGAGTGTGCTAGTCTGTGACAATGGAGCTTTAGTAGAGCTTTGCCAGCATGGACTTCAGAAGATGAAGGAACAGCCATCTCCCAGGTTTACCCAAATAGGCGCTTGGCAGATTTTAGGTAGAATTTCATGACTCTAAACCCCAGAACCACATGGAAGGCTATTTTCCAGGCATTTCCTGGGTCCATATCATTACTCTGTCACTTGGAAGACTCTAAGATCTCATCACTGGCCCAGGACCCATAACAGTCACTTTTTCCAGGCTCATTACAGTGTCTGCCAAGAGCATGTGCCTCTTATTTACGTACAACAGGCTGGGGAGACGACTCCGTACTTGGCAAATCCAACGGGCTTGTCTGAAAGAGGAGCGTGGGCAGAGCTCAGGGCTGGGTACTGGGGTGAGGAGGAGGATGGGGGGTATGTGCGGCCCCCTCCTCCGCCCCACTCATGGTGATGCACAGCTGCACGAGGCCACAGCATCCCCGTGAACCCGTCTGAGAACAAGGTGCACATACACTGCCAGCATCCCAGCCACGTGCTGGGCTAGCCCCGGTGCCTCTTCTCAGCCCTTCTCTTTGGCAAGCTGTGTGTCTGTCAGCTCCCTCCCTGCTGTCCTCCTCCTGTTCCCTGCCAGTCTGGGCAAGCCCTCCTGGTGGCAAACACACACCTTGATGCTCAGACCAGCAGGCAACTGGCCAAACCACCCTTGAGGAACAGAGTTTACCCACGCATGACTCAAGTCCTCCCTCCCATCAAGTGCCTTCACCCTGCCAGCACTGAAGAGAAGCATCCCGCAAGGGTACCCCTTCAGAAAAGATGTACCAGGGTCCCAGCCGGTGCTGCTCAGTACCTGTGCTTTGCTGTTGGACGCTCAAGTTTCTTCTCAGGTGTCATGAGTAGACGATTCCATATATCAGAGAGCAGCAGCCAAAAATCAACTCATCTTTGAAAACACCCTATGGGTCAGCTGACCCAACTTCAGAGCCCTGTGGCCACCCCTCACCCCCCAGTTTAAGCACAGACCTGCACCAGGATACCCTAAGCCTGTTCCTTCTATGCTCAGCCTAAACCTTCTGCTTCAACTTTTAAGTCATTCAACTTGCAGCAGTGTGGGAGGGTATATATGTACATTCATTAACACTTCCATTATGCCCTGTGGTTTGGCAGGTGGTGCTGCATTATGGATTTAAACAGTGCCAGCAAGCGAGTCTACAGCACTTCACTGGATTAACATGCTATGGGAAATCATACCTCAAAAGTGTTTTGCACTCTCGTGGAGCACCCCCGATGAACGAGGCAACAGCAGGGCTCCAACCACCACTACCTCTGTGCAATCACATCAGAAATTCACTCACAACTTCAGGAAAAGATAAACCCCCTCAAAAATCAATTGCCATTTGGGGGGGGAAAAAAAAGAACAGAAAAGAAAAAGCAACAGCAGAGTCTCTCCCCAGTTAAAGGAAAAGGGAGAAGCATACCCTCTGCTGCCATCACCACAAACCATCTTTCCCACACACCAAACAGTAACATCTTCTGCTTTTGCCCTATAAACCAGTTCTAGCATTCACATGGGAGAAACACACGACACACATTTATACTCATTTCAGAAGTCAGCCTTGAAGGTACTCAGCCTGCCAGTGCCCCACGCCAAAGATGATGCCTTCTGTCTAATCATTGGGCTGGCACTAACAGATTTCCAGAAACTGTGCAGTCAGATTCCCCGAGGGGGTGCTGTCCTGGAGGGATGAGGAGATGTGCTGGGCTACACCCGACCCACCAAGGAGCTCCCTCCCTGCAGCAATGTGGACGGCATACACACCATTCGGTACTGGTGAAGGGGCGGATAAGGACCTTTGTTAAACACAAATATCACCACATTTCTCATCATTTACTGGGGATGGACACACTCACTTTTCCTTAAATGTGAACGGCACTATGTGCAGTTGTACCTGCAGTGGTACAGAGCACTGGGTCCCATAAGCGCACAGGACTTGTGCTTTACCTGGGCAATGGGAAGGGTTGTTTCACAGGTAAGACCATGTATGAACTGAATAAAGCAAAGTAACTGGCCAAAGTTTCTGAGTCTAGACTCTTGAGGTCAAATCAAGAGCTGCTTTCAAAGAATCCCTGGTCCTTGATTAATTCTTCCAGAGCATTGTTTTGTTTCAATTCCTCTGCTCTCCTGTGTGAACAGGTTTCCTTGCTCAGATTCTCCTGAGTTTTAATCCCCTACAGACCTTGGCTGAGAAGTTTCATAGAAATGGTTAGGCTCTGTCATCAGAGCCCAAGAAGATCCCTTTTTTTCTTCCATTCACCACACAGCTGTGAAGTACAGCTGTTCTGCTGCAAAGTCACAACGGAGTCAAGACATCCAGGTCTTTTCTCAAAAATAGTGGGATGCAGCGTTGTGTTGCTCTGACCTCATGGTAGATCTCATATGCCATTCCTATGCCTGTATAGTGCCATTATTTTTAAACACCAAGAAAAGAGATGCTAGCCTTAGTCTTGCAAACTCAGGTTACATCTCTCATTTTCATCATATTTTAAATATCGGACTTACAGAAAGAGCAAGAAATTTGGATTTGGTCCTTCTTTGAACTGCTGGGTTCTCCCTAAGGGACATTCACTCCACATAGGGGTCTTTTTCGTACGCTTCAGTACATTCAAGGACACTGCAAAAATAAAGTTTGAACTGAAAGACAAATGTAGATATCCTTATGTTTTATCTTGACCTTGTGAGCTATAACACAACATGGGATGGTTTACCCTCATGGTGTCTTGACATGTTTCTGCATATAAAAATACCTCTATTAAAAGCACAGATAGAGACAGCATGGATTACAGCCACTTGAAAAAAAATAAAGCAAGCCCCAAAGCATTAAGGGCTCGTAAGGGACAAGATTACTTTCATCCTGCCACAGCATGTTTCAATTTAACCACTGCATCTCTCAGCACTTTTGGTTCATATTCTTTTACCACACAGAGACACGAGTTTGGTATACGCCCAGCCTTAGGAAGGGGAAATGATATTTTGGGTCACCAGCTCCACCCACCGTGTCCACCCACCCCTGCACTCGAGAAGGCTTTTGAAGTGCACCGGTCTCAAACAGGAGTGAGAGCACATTAGCCTGGGGTCAGGAGGGCTCGGGGAGCTGGAGCGCTCCTGAGGTTGGGAGGCATTCCAGGAGCTTGTCAGGGCCAAGCGCCTTCGTCAGCAAGTCCCTCACCTCCCGCTGCCCGCGAGGACACCCTGCCCAGGGCTGCCTGCCCCTTTGCCCCCACCACAGACGCTAGCAGGCACCTCCTCACCTTCCCCAGCTCCTCGTTCATTGCCTTGAAAGTGGCAGACCTCCACTCAGAACCTCTCACCTCTTTGGCTTAGACAGCTCCTCTTTGTCCCTTCCCACCTCTCAGCTAGACCCATCCACCTCTTTGCGAGCCTTCCCAAGCCCATGCAAACTGCAACTAATGTTATTTTTCTCTTTTTTCCCCCAAACAGATAAGGCAATCTGACCTCCAAACAAGAGAATTGCTCCCAGTGTTTTCTGCAGCAAAAGGATTTATCCTTACACTGCACAAAACCAAACAGATGCTTCAACGCAGCATATGCCTGAAAACACTATTTTTCTGCTTTGCTTCGACAACCTAACATTTATTCCCATATTCTTGTGAGGCTGGTATGTAAACAACAGGGAGTGACTTGCTGTGCTCAGGAGACCTTAGAAAAAGAGTTGTATTTCTCTGCCCTCCCAGATCCACTAAGTCATCCTCCTGAAGTTCAAAGAGTTTCTGAAGCTCATAATTTAAAAATCCAAGGATTAAAAATGGGTTGCTGGAGATCTTTACCAACAGAAAAGTACATTGAAACTGTTCTGTTATTTAATAATTCAAATCCCAGATGCTTAATTAAACAGACTTGCTACATAGTAAAAACAATAAGAAAGTCTATATCCCCTTAGCTAACTTTGGTGATTAACATGAAAGACTTTTCATGCTCTGCAGGCATTCGCTCCAAGTCAAACTTTTGAAGATGGACTTAACGCTCCACAGGTAAATCTCACGTAACAAAACTCTCGCTGTTCACAGGACAGGGGCGATGCAGCATCTTACCAGCTTCTCTGTGCCGCATGGAGCCATTTTGCAGAACGCGCACAGGAAATGATGCTCAGCAGAGCATTTTAACGGAGTATCCGGTATCTTTTCAGACCAGAAAAACCTCAAGAAAAGCAAATGGTCTGCTCAGCTCCTCATGCCTGCTATTTTGCCTGTTTGGAGGTTAAATCTGAAAGCATCCACAGCATGTGGAGGAAACAGAGAAGTCTCTCTCCCAGTGCTCTGCCCTTGAGCTACAGAATATTTTCTGAGGGAAGAGCTGCAAGTACTCATTCAAGTCCACCTCATTGCTACAGCTGATCGTATGCTTCGGACTTCTAATCCAGAGTTAAGATCCTTCGCCAGCTACCACCAAGGTCTCTTCGGGTGGAAGCAAAGCAGAGCATGCACAGGATGGGCTCAGGCGATACCTGCCTTGTTCTCCAAGGACGGTTACGTCAGCTGTAGACTTGTGGCTAGGCAGGTACCAAACAGCGAGATCATACGCTGCTCTGAGAGCTATGATGGCAATGCTTCATCTTGCACTGTTGTTTCACAAAAACAATTCACCACAGAGCACTGGCGCATGTTTCCTCCTCCTCCTCCTCCTCCTCCTCCTCCTCCCCCTCCTCCTCCTCCTCCTTGGTTAGCTGCGGAGTCTTGTCCCCACCAAATGCCAGCGGCCATCAAACCAGCCTCCAGTCTGCAGCTCAGCAGAGAGCACTCCTGAGTCGAAGGGATTCCTTCGGTGATCTCCCCCTTCCTGGTTCATCACCCCACAACACAAGCTCTGTCAATATCCTTGATGACTACTTCTGGGATTGAGTGCTGGGTACCGAATAACTTCTCCCCCATGAGTCCTACTTTATAGACAGATGTCCCCCACCCAGGAAGTCTTGTACTTAGACTGGTGGCACTAATACTTCCATACCAAGTATTACACAAGACATCAGCTACATATTTTCTGAAGATTACAATCTCTACTAAATTGCCAACTGTCTATGCAGACCACTCAAGAGCTATTTGGGTATGTTAAGTACAGATGACAGACCTGATAACAATGTCTGGATGTGCCTGAAAGATTAAATTCCATCTGCATCCTGTCACTTTTTGTCATTTCATACCTTTTTGGAGTCTTTCTGTGTCACAACAACCAACTGGTAAAGGAGCTTGTATCACAGGCTTGCAAACTTAGAGAAGAAAATCCTCTAAACGCTTTTTTGGAGTCATCGGGTACCTGGAGACACGCTAGAGGGGATGTTTTAGTAGCCCTTTAAGTGGGAAGGCCAGTTCAAGAAAAAAATGAATGGGACTCCCACTGCACCAATGTCCATTAACATCCTTTTAAATTGGGTTGGGTGGGTTTTTGTTGCAGCTATTGCATATTAGACTCACCATTAGGCTTTGTGCTTCCAGCAATGCACATAACAGATCCCTATTCAGAAACTTTTCAACCCTTCTTATGATTGCAAGATGAGCAAGTATTTGTTCCCGCAAACCAGAACCAGCCTTACACCATTACAGCCTTTTCTGTTTTCCAGTGTACCCTTCAAAAATATATTGAAGGAAGCTTAAACATGCTCATATTGATATGAACAGTTCTTAAAAACAAACAAACAAACCAACCAAAAAAACCAACAACAAAAACCAAAAAGCCCAAAAACCTGAAGATTTCACTTTAATAATTATTTTCTGCTCACTTCGAAAACTCCTCCTCTCAAATAAGCGGGCAAAACAGAGGAGCTGCAAAGCACCTTGCTGTTACCAAATCAGCATTTTCCAGGCACGCCGCACTGTCTGGGTTTGTTCACAGTGAGTCCGTCTCCATCCTCTGTTCTTGGCCCACCCAGCAGAGAAGTCCTAGTCCCAGTGCCTCCTCTACCTGCGACCAGAGCTGAGCCATGCTGGCAAGCAGACACTTGGAAAGCTGAATTCACTGGCACTCTCAAATAGAACAGTATTTTATTAAGGAACTTTTAAATAAAAAACCAAACACCAACACTTGCACTTCATAATTAAGTGCAAGCCAACTGAATTAGTGTCAAGACATAAGCAAAAGCATCCAAACCCTGGCACCCCTGTGCCCCTGGCAGGCTCTGAAAGGAGAGCTCTGGCAGCTTGCACCACAGCAGACCCCGACCTTACTTCTCTTTGGGACTACAGCTCCTGCAGAGGAGCGGGCAGAAGCTCTGCCTGCTCCCACTCAGGGTGCAGGTACCTGCTCATGTGGTGCTGCAGGCACGGCCCGAGAGGCACAGCGACGTCCCTCCCCTGGCCGCAGCCGAGGTGTGACTTTCCAGCAGAGGAGCAGCAACCGCTGGGAGGGCAAGTTCTCTGCTGCAGCTCCTGGCTCAGCGAGCTCCTGCCCGAGCCCAGGGAAGTCAACAGCACTGAGCGCTCCCAGGTTTTTCAAGACGAGTATTTCACTGTAACCAGCACAAGGTACACGATACGGGCCCCGAGCGAGGCACAGCATGACTTACAGCTGACTTCAGTGGGCTTTAGTTTGATCCGTAAATCCTCTAGACATTTCACAAATGTTGCTCAACTCCCGCTGCCTTCAGCCTCACAAGAGGTAGACATAAATACTTAGCATTAGCATAGCTCCCCATGACTCATTTTTTCTCCTTTTTAAATATAGCATCCTATAAATGTGGATACATTCTAAGCAATAAAACTCACATTGTTACTGTTCACCATGCAACCAAAACAAAAAATTCCTCCTGCCAGCTTTGCGACAGCTTCTACCCCCAAACCCAAAACACCGGTGTCCTTCACAAGGCCGGGACAGAGCGAAGGCAGCTCCCCTCTGTTAGGGACCCCAGGCAGCACAGGGACACAGTGTGGTGGCAGCAGATGTGGAGCCAGCAGCTGGGCAGAAGACTTCATCGTCAACCCAGCCACTCATATGAACTTTATTAAAAAGAGCACAGCTGGCTCTGGGCACAGGAGGAGCAGGGATTTGCCCAGAGGAACCGAGTTTCGATAGCTGTGAAGCAGCCTGTGCCAGCATCGGGGAAGCCAGGCTTGCTGAAGAAGTGGTGGTGGCATCTCTAGCTCGGGGATGCTCTCCATTCCCCATCTTCCCCCAGACATGCATCATCTTCCTCCCTCCATCACCAGGCTTGAGCTTTCCTCCTTAGAAAAGCCAAACCCCACTTTGTCTAGCCAAGGAAATGCCCCAAGCTGCCTCAAAAGCACCAAGGAGGAACCTGATAGGAAGAACATGGACCAGAGTTGGTGGTTTTAATGGGAATTGAAACCCAGTTTCAGCACCCTCCTGCCTGTCCTCCTGCAAACTTTCGTGTGTGATCCTGTCTGCTGTGTTTAGCTTTACTGAATACTCCAGTTCCCCAGCTGTGCAAGTGAGATAAATAGCAGGTCCCTATCTCACAGGTATGTAGCAAAATAGATTTTGCATTACAAGTGTTACAGGAATGCTTTAAAAATTGCACAAGTACCATGACTAATCCACCACTGCTCAAAAAGAAACCTAAGATTGATAGCAAATTAAAGTCTTACCTACACAAACATAAATACTAGAGTATGCAAGACTGTTTTCTTAGTTTATCTGTTTCTTCCGATAACCGTGTTTACCCTGGTGACTCGAACTGTTCCAGTCACAAGTTGTTTGAATTCAGTGCACCAAATCGTGTCTGGAGAAATGTATGTTTTGCTCTGTCTACAGCAATGGCCGAGACAGTCATCTTCCTGGCTGTCCTAAAGACATAGCTGCAAATACATGCTCCCGTCCGTCCTGCTGTCAGGTGACTGAAGAATAGACATTTTTACATCTTTGGACCTCTCTAGTAAGATTACCCATGCGAATCTATTTTCCACAGTATTTTTCTAATCATTCCTTCAACCTCCTTATTTAATATCTGAAATGAGTGGAGTGGCAGAGCTGCCACGCTCATCCTAGAAACTGTCATTTTAAAGACATGATAACAGAAGCCTTTTCTTAAAACTTCCATGAGTATGTGTGGCTTAAAAAGCTGATTCCTGATTAAAATAATGACTAAGACTCTTAGGAATCTAACTCCAAAAGTCACACAGGTAGTTTTGAATATGTTACCCTTTTAGAGTAATTATGCCATCAAAGTTCCAGTCAAAAGCTGATGAGCGTTACTAATATATGCTGATGAGTGAGCCTGTAAGTGAAAGACCTTCTTGCTTCATTTACACTCCAGTAAATCAGAAAGCACATCAAGACTTATTTTCACGTATAAGAGTAACAGACCTGACCCCAGGAGACATTTAGCAAGGTTAACCCACAGCCCAGGGAGCAGGTTTATTGTAAACTGGCTGCGACCTGATGCAGTTGTACTTGTTTTCACTGGAGCTGATGGAAACTTGGAGCAGCTGTTTGGTCTCCAGTGGACTAACACCAGTCGTGACATAAACCAGTGGTCTGGCCCACCATGTTTGATCATTACGAGTCACCATTCAGATGAGAAATAGTCCCCAGGAAGTCCTCAGTGACACTCATCTCTAGACCAAGAACTAGGCAGATGCAGTCAGGAGTTGGCAACAACCAAACAGAGAGAGCAGAGATCTGCAAACCATTTGGGGGCATTTCCCCCACCTTTGGGAAAATACACAGGTTTTTCCCCTCATGAAATGAGGCGCCCACTTCAGGTAGGTTTAGCAAGTTAATACGGGAATGAGAACTGTTGTACATTCAAAAGAGAGGCTTTGTATGAAACTATGTGGGATTTGCAGCCCCAAAGAAGGCTTAGATAGTGGAGGGCTGAGAGGGATGAAGAAAGAATAAATGATTTTTATCACACTGCATGAAGTTATATATTTGGTACAACATTCTTTCCAGAAGCAGACCGTCTGAAAGAGAAGGCAAGGCAGGCATTACGTTATCTGGGAGAAGGTGAAGGGGTGTCAGCACACTTTTTAGGCTGCTCTATAGTAGCAGTAGAAGAAAGTACAAGAAAGTAGTTCAAGATTTTAATCTCAAGCCCATCAATGGCAAACAAATTCTGAGGCAAACAAGATTTAGCCAAAAATTAATAAAAAACCTCAGTTGTAGAAGCATTGAGCAATTCTGCTGGTCAATTCTGGCCAGAAGAGAAGCAGCAGGAAGGGGAATCCAATCTCAGAGTATCTCAGATACTTATATGCCTTTTGACGTATCTCAGCATTTGCTATATTCAGGCACCCAACACACCCCACAAAGAAGAAACTTCTACTACCCCATTTTAGAAAGAAGAAAAGCGGGCTCAATGAGAGGCAGATTCACAGTTAGGGGTATCTGTAAGAGTTGCTGCCCTTAGCCTACCTGCCTTTGGGCAGTCTGTGACAGAGAAGGTACCTGGGGGCAGGTTTCCCATCTCTTCAGCTAGCTCCAGCCATTGGACTGGTCTCTCTGATGAAACCTATACGTCCGTGAAGCACTAACCACCACTTACTGAAGAACTAGTGTCTGAAACAGTAAAATTAGCAGGAGAGTCAGTAATAAGTACCATAAGTACTATAAGTACAGCAAACCACTTAAAAATACTGTTAACCTCCCTCAACTCTGCCCCTACCTCTTCCCTCAATCATTATTTCAGGAGACATATTTTTGTATAATTATTTCATCATTGAAGACCAGGTGGCCAGTTTGCCATATCTGTATGCAAGACTTCCATACATATTACTCCTCTGCTGACATTTTCTCACATACACATGCATGCATGGATCACCAATTGCTTCACTACATTCTCAAACAGAGAATAAAAGAGTCATAAATCTCAAAAAAATGAGTACGCCAAAAAATTCAGCATCTGAAGTTACAGCTGTTCATTTTTCCTCTCTGTTCAGAAAGAGCCAGTTGTGGCTTATTGCAGATGTTACTGAAGTTGATGGACTTGCTCGAGATTTACGTTGGATACGAACACTCAGGATGTGACCTACTGGAGCGCTGGACCTTCATTTCCCCATGGAGAAAAATACAGCCAGTGACACTCAAGTAGAACAGGAAGGCTGTACTCCCCTCCCCACTAAGGATCTTCTATCAAGTCCCTCTGTAGGCAACAGGAGGAGGAAGCAGTCACTCCACCAAGGAGTGGGCTAACGTTCCTCCCATCTGCCAGTCCCGTGCTCATTCTGTTTTCACTCGGACCAAATCCTCCCAACCCCTTCTGCTTTATACTTCATTAAACTTGGGTGCCTCAGACACCAAGAACAATATCGTTGATCTTTGACAGGTCACTTTCAAGGCACATTTCCATATCTTTTAACACCACTTCTCTTCCTCAGCCCTGTCTACAGTACTGTCTTGGAAGCCTGAAAATGAATTCTATATTTTCCATATTGCACCCATCCCCTCAACCCTGACCTACTTATTTATGACAGTAAAAGCTTATGCAAACACCGCCACTGTGCAAAAACACTCCCCTCTTCATTCCTGTGGATTCACATTAATATTCTCCATCTCCAAAGTCTGGAGTACCCTCTGTGTTGAGGGCTGCATATTCCCATGCTGAAGTGCAATCCCTCCTGCCTCCACCTCTACAGGGAAGAGAGGAAGAGGGATGCTCAGCCACAGAGAAGTTACTACGCCGAGGCAAGGGCAGCTCCCACGCGTAGGGTCACCACGCTGCACCAGAGCCCCTGTGCGGGCTGCAAAGGCTGAGCGATGCTGGAGCGAGGAGCCACCAGGAGTGACAGCATCGCAGAACCAGTGCAAAGCAAACAAACCAGGCAAAACCAAATTAAGACTGATCCAGTTGAAGTCTGGAGACTAAAACTTTCATAGGGCAGATTGATTCATCCTACCGAATTGACTCACCTGTAGCCAGCAGGTCAGCAGGGATGCCTGGCTTTGCAACTGGGGGAGGTAGGTAGAGGCTCTTGGCTTGAATCCAGCCACAAAATTCACACCCAAATTTCACACCCAAAGAGGGAAGATAAAAAGGAAAGGGCAGAAATGAATGGAGCCAAACAGCTTTTCTCAAGGAGCCCTGCAAAATTAAGAGCAGAGGGGTTTCTGCCCTGATGGCCTCAACAGCAAAGCACCCCTGACAGCACGTGGTGCAAGCTAAAGGGGCACGCAGGTCTCGGGTACAGGACACTGTTTCTGTCCGCAGTTAAAGAGCTCTAAGGAACCACAGCACGATGTCAACGATAATGACACATCCATTTGTCCTATATTCACTTATCCTTATGTTGCCCTCGTGTACTACTTTGCCAATGACAACACCAGCTCAGGTACAGGACTCATCCTCCTCCTCCTTCCAGTCCCCAAATGCCATGTCTCCTCCAGTGCTAAAAATATGTGTGGGAAGAAGGAAAGTCGTCCTCTCTACTTTCCTGCTCCCCAGTACAGTTTTATTCCTCCCTTTTGTTAGCCTCAGTCCCAGTTTAAGAAAAAAACCACCCAACATAACACATACCAAAAACATCCCCCATGAAGAAGGCAAGCTTTGTTTCTCTAATTCTTAGTTCCTCTGCAAAAAATTTTGAGCTTGTGAAAACACCTACCAAAAAGGTCAATAAATAGAAACTGCCTTTCACATCATTTTTGAAAACAGATGCTGGGCCAGCTCTGACCCTGCTGCGACTGCTCTGATTTGGGAATCACGCCAGTGGGGTGTTTGGCCCCTGCAATCTGGGCTACACACTCTGTCGTATGGGATATCTCCTGGAATGGAGGAGCAAAATCAAAGGAAGTCAAACAAATTGATGCAGGACTACAATACGAAGAATATCCACTTTCTAGATGCACTATTATTTTTAAAGAGATGCTGTCAGCTTTGTATTTTCAGACTCAAGTACATAGAAAGAAATCCTATCTCTATTAGGCAGTCCAAAGTATGCTACTGAGAGGTGGTTTTTTTAAAGCTATTACTTCATAATTTCCTTGCCACACCCTTGTTCTCTCTCTTATCGTCTCCTAGTTTTTCTTAAACTAATAGACCCCATTTTTGCAATGCCCCTATCAGATTCGGAGCAACAGACAAGCACCTTTCATAATGAAAAATAATGAGAGCTGACCCATGCAGTCTTAGGCCTTTGAAATGCATCTCTCTTGTGCAGAAAGGGCCTGAGCTAACCGGGTAATTTCATAGTGAAAATTCTGAAAGCACATCTATATCCAGGTATGACTATAAAATTGGTGTGATTGTTCTTAGTACCAACTATCGTATGAACAACAGTTTCCAGATAAGACATAAATAGAACATTTCCAGTCAATAGCATCCCTTTAAGCCTGCCACCAAAATCTGGACTTAGATGATTTAAGATACCTCAGGAGTTGGTGGCTTAGATTTTCACATTTTCATAACATTAGGCGACTAATGTAGAAAAGTGCCAGCTGATGGGTGCAGAAGTGCTGCAGTCACCTGTGCTGGGGGAGAGCCTCACACGGGGGTCAACACTTCGCTGTGCACTTTGCTCTTCTAACAAAACCCCAGCCGCTACCCCGAACCGCTGCGGCGTGAAGTCCCAATCTGTTGCATAAAGTCATCAGCTCGACAGGAAGGGTTACGAGAGCAGCCAAGCACAGGATGCTGAGACTGGTCCACCCAGGGTCTAACTCTTAACTTGCTCCTCAACTTGCAGCCAGAGGGGCTTTACCTTCATTTCTCTGAGAAGCAGGGTTTTCTAAACACTGTTTCTAGAGCTCTTGAGCCGTTTAAAAACAAAGGAAAAAAAAAAAAAGTTGCAAGTTTTCTTTCTAATCCCCAGCAATCCCAAGCACAAGAGCTAAAAAGTCCTTGTCCTTCAGCCACGGTTCAGCTTGTCTTCTTAAAACAGAGAAAAAGTAAAACCAGGAAAAAAAGTACCTTCTCCTCTCCTTGTTTCTTTGTAATTAAAGATAGCATCTATATCTTCCTTCTAAAAGTCTAGCAAATAACCCAAACACATGAATCTGGAAGCTTTCACAAAATATTTAGTAGTCCAAGAGCAGTTTTAATGCAAGATAGAAATCTTGCAATACACAGATCAGAACACACAAGCGGTTGGAAAGGAAAAGATTAGCGTGGCTCTGAATCTGCTGGGGGGAAACAAACCCAAACGCAACAAAAACCCAACAAACCCTCAACTCACAAAGCTCTTTCATCACACGGTGTAACTCCGCGACCCCCTCTCCCCCCCGCACCCCCAGAAGCAGACGCGAGACCCGCAGCGGTCCAACCTTTGCTTTACACAGCCCCTTTTCAAGCGTTCAGCGGGGAAGGACGGACCCCCCCGGGCACCGGGAGCGCAGCGAGACCCGCGGCACAAAGCCACCGTACCGTCCCAAGCCCGGCGTCCGGCGTTGCTGAGAGCGGCGGCTCCGCGGCGACAGTCGGCGACAGCCCCTTCGTCCCGACACCGATCTCCGGGCCGGGAAAGCGGCGGAGCCCGGGGAGCGCTCCTCCTGGCGGGGGGGCTCATGCCAGAGCGGGGCACCGCATTTCAGCAGGGATTACTGGGGGGAGAGGAGAGGAGAGAGGGGAGAGCCCCGCCGCAGTTACCGCTGGGCGTCACGGTGATCCCACCCCCCCCCGCGGGCTTTTCACGCGTGGAGCGCCGTAACTCCTCGCGGCGCTATCCCGCACCCCCTCGCTTCGTGGGGGGAGAAGCAAAACAGACTGCGATTTATTAGGGTGGGTTCCCCCTCCCAGAATTCCCCCCCCCCCCCCCCAGCCCCGAGCCCCCCAGCCCGTGTCCCCGAAGCCCCGCTCACCCGGGCTGCCGGGGCCGCGCCCTCAGCGCCCACCCATGCCCGCCGAGAGGCGCCCGCGGCCGGGCAGCAGCAGCAGCGCCGCCGACCCCCGCCCGCCCGCTCCCGCCCCGGCGGCCGCGGCAGGGGAGCCCGCACCCGGCCATCCGTTATATCGCCGCGGCGGCTGCTATAAATAGCCCGGCCCCGCCACCGGGGGCCGGGCCGGACGCCGCCGCCGGGGGTTTCTCGGCGGCGGCCGGGACCCGCCATCACCTGCGGCTCGGTGACGGCGACGTATTTCTCACTTTGGACTCCCTCTCACGCCGCTCTCCGGCGGGCGCGGGGCGGCGGCGCGGCTCCCGGGGGGCCGGGGCCCGCCGACCCCCGGCGCGGCAATGGGCCCGTCCGCCGCCGCAGCCGCCGCCGCGTTAAGGTGGACCGCGGCGGCGGGAGCGGGCGGCGGCACCTTAAGCCGCCCGGGCGGCCGGTGCCTCGCCTCTCCCCGCCCGGCACCCCGGGCCCCGGCGGGGTTGTGGCTGAAAGGGAGCGGATCGACCCGCCGGGCCGCGGGGGGTCTGTGCAGCCGCCAGCCGAGGAGGAGGAGGAGGAGGAAGAAGAGGAGGAGGAGGCTCTGCGGGCGCTGCTTGATGGTCAGGGCAGCAACCGGAGGGCACGGGATTATACAAGCGGAGTTCATGCCACATGAACACGGCACACACTATGCCATTAAGAACCAGCAACTATAGCACACGCCCACTCACATATATATTTATACTAAATACGAGGAAGCCTTATCAACTTTTATCACAATAACAGAACTTGTGTTTCATACAGCAGGGCTTATCCCAGGCGGGACTTCAGGGAACACACGGGTAGTGGGTACTTTTCCTACCTCTTCTCTGTGCCCTTGGCGCTGGGAGACAGGACCAAAGCAGCACTTCACATCTCACCTGCAGGCACCTTTGCCACCTCACACCTTCCCCTTGCAGCTGACAGGAGCAAAAGTCTTGCTTCTGCGCGCGCACTCGTGCATTTACACACGCTGCCCTCACAGAGGACGCAGGCAATAGCTACGTGACAATAATCCATGTGAGTAAGGACTAGTCGGTCTGGCTCTGCCCCGTGCCCTGCCACGGGAGCACCTTGGGCACAGTCCTGCAGGATGCTCAGGCACGTGCCAAGCGCCTGGAGCATCTCAGGGGGCTGCATTTGGGCACCTGCTAATTTACCTTGCTTGGTCAGGGGCCACATCCATGCTGGCTTGCAAAGCAGATGTATATGACTGGAATTGGTTCTTACAGACAAGTGAACAGCCCCAGCTCCGCTCCTGTGCCAAATTAGCATTACGTACACCCCAGTACTCCCTGAAAACGTCTACCCGAGGCAGTTTGGCACCGCGTTGTGGCCTGCATGAAACAAGAGAGACCCTCCATGCTGTCTTTCCCACAAAAGAGGCAAAGAGGAGCATGCTGCCATTTTACAAACAAGATACACGAGTCTCTGTCTCAAAATCTGCACTGGAGGGGCGTGGAGGAGGTGAGAGGGAGCAGACCCACAGCAAGCCGCCACAGTGCGCCTGGCCACGGCACCCGTGCTGGCTCACCCTGAAAATTCTTCACTAGTCTCATGCCATCTCAAGACACAGGAGGTGTGTCCAGGGGAACCCCCACAGGCTTTCTCGACCAAACCGCGGGCGGAGGTGTTTTGTTCACATGAACAAACAGCTGGGTTTGCAAGACACGGGTTTGTCAACAGGAGTCACAGTTTTGCACGTGAACTTGGTGCAAAACTTGGCTCCTCTGTTGGCTGCAAATTTTCCTTCCAGGACAAAAGTCTCCTCAGTTTCCTGAGGGCAGACTTTGCCAGCAGCTTTGTGCAGCGCAGCGATGGAGGTGGCTGGCTACGAGGATTCTGGGTTTTTTGCTATCAGCACATCCTGCCAGTGAGCGGTACCCATTAATGAGTCTCAAACCGCAGCAGGTCGTTTATACACCCTCGAAGGTGTGGAAATGTTGTCACTAAACGCTGAGGGACAGCAGTCCTGGGACTGGTAGGCCAAAGGTTTCAGGCTTACATCTTGAAATCTGAGCATCCAGCTTTGTACTTAGGCATCTTAAACAGATCACCATTCAGAGCAGGCACACTTCTGCTTCTGCGGAGATAGCTGTATTTCCAAACCAAGCCCAATATTCAGAAACGCAAACCTGAAAATCTTTGATGCATTTCATACTAAAGTCATTAACGTTTGAGAGGAAAAGCCCGTGGCCTGCTCCTGCACGTGAGGTCTCTGGGGTATTCCTCAGTTCTCAGTAGCCTTCCTGCCCATAAGAAATACTAAAATTACGTAAGGAGGAAAGCCAAAAAACTCCTCTTTCAATTCCAGCCAGTATCTGGCGCAGCATTAAATTTCTTGTAGTGCGTATTAGTTAACGGCATTGCTAAAGGGGAATTGCTGCTGTGGTTGAGCGCTTACACAATACAACTCCTATTTAAGTGCATTTTTGTATCCTGCTGAGTCACCCCAAGGAGCCCTCAAACAAAACTTTACGTTCAGTTTGACAGCAGAGGTGGCGGCATGAAGAGCCCCCCCTTTACCATCCCTCCCTGGGGACATGCGAGTGCAGAATGGGCAATGCTTCAAACTGTGGAACTTAATACAAAGCTAAAAGAAAAAAGTGCCTTAAGATTTCAGCCCACACTTCCCCCTATACAGCTTTAAGCACACGACATTTCCAGTCTGTTTCAGCTTCACTTAATAGATTAAAGTGACCGTACAGTCTCTGAACTGCTCGGGTCAGACTATACTTCAGGCGAACTGTCTCTAAATAAGAGGGCACATTATTTATATAGCGTAATATTTCACTATTAGGGCTAGATGAATGTTGCTGTTTATTGTCCCATATTAAAGCTGAGCGGGCTAACGCAGAGCAAGCCTCTCGGTTTGTTTTGCTGGCAGCTGCCTGACGGGCTGGCTGGGGATGCTTCCCTTGCCCGCCCCTGGCACGCTGCATGAGAGCTGAGGTCTGCAGCCAGCGGCTGCAAGCTCAGGGCCTTGCACAGCACGGCAGCAAGGCAGGGACTGTTTGCACAAAAAAAGCGCCATGTTTTCTCTGCAGGAGCAGTGCAGCGGGTAAGATTTTTGTCTGTAGAAGTTCCTGCTGGTGCCCCGCAGCCAGGGATAAGAGCTCACTGTAGAGAAGGCAGAGGGTGGAGATGGGGTCTGAGGGCACGCAGCAGCCCTCCCATGAGCTAACCCAAGGCACTGCTGGCATCACTCCTGGAGGCCAGCTGGGCTGTGCCGGAACAAGGAGCTGTACCTGACTGCACCCTGCAAAGATACATACACCGTCCTGCACCGGATCAGATCTCGCTAGAGCGGAGCCCCAGAAGCTTGACCCTTGGTGTTGAATTTGGAGAAGAGCACAAGGACACCAAAGCTTGAGCCCTGCCTGATGGCTTAGTCTTAAATGAACGGCAAAGCACAAAGTTGAGGTGCTCCTATGATGTGCCAGATGGCTCCAAATCTGCATGACACCAATACAATAGCTTTGCTGTCACTGTAAGTCCGGTCGGTCAGAGGTAGCGGATCACTCCTGCAGGCTATGGACGAGGAATATTGCTGTGCGTCTATAGACTAGGAACAATGAAGCTATAAAAAAAGACAGCTTAAACAGCTGAGATTCATTTCACTGAATTTCTGTGTGGTGCTTGGCATAGACGACGATAAAGCTACTTAGCAGTAGAGGACATCTAGTGATATTCACATGCAACTACATAAACCCGATAAAAGTTCATGTGTGACTACTTACAAGCCAGCGTCGCTCAAGATGGGATATGGTGTGGCTGTAACAGCTGCAAGAGGGCTGGGACCGGCTGACCACCCAGCACCCTCTATAAACAGGTCACAAAGAAAAAAACTCCCAAGAGGCTTTATATATAGAAAACATACAGTGAGGGCGTATATAGAAAACATACAGCGAGGGCGTAGACAGAAAGCTCAGGGGAGTTGATGGTGCTGCACCTTTTAACAAGGAGACATTACAGGGAAGTGCAGCACTGTTATTTCTACAGCAAAGACCCTGAAAGCAGGGATACAGAGATTAAAATCAGTAGTTTTCTTTCAGGAGTCTTTGCTCTTATCTCAGTTTGCCTTTCATGTGACTCACCCTGAGCAGACACTGTGAACATCAGCCTCAAGATCAAGATTTTTTTTCCTCCCCTAGTACAAGAGATCAGCCCTTTCTCCATACCCTTTTGCAGCCTGCCGCTCTTTGTTTTAGGAAGGATATATAGAATACTTGTCCCCTCCAGGTTATTTATAACAGGAGATTCTCTAGAAATATTTTTCCGGACATATTCCAGGCCTAGGACGAGGAATTTGGCTGCAAAACAAAGAGACTGCCAATTTGGTTTCTAGAAAGACAAGGATTAGCGTAGCTTTATAACAGAACGCACTTCCCTAAGGAAATAGACTCATTTTATCTGACACTTCCTTTGGATGGAATTATTCCCGTTAAGATCACCATTAATTTAGGAGGAAGAGCTTCACATTTGAGGCCTCACCATCTTGCGCTTATTTCCATGTCAGATGCACTCAGTTTACAAGTGTTGAGGAAAGGTGGGACTTTATTACTCCCAATGAAATACAAGGAAATTAAGTTTCTGCTGGCCAGATTAGTACAGTAAGCAAAAGTTTGGGGCTCGGCTGCCCAAGCTGGCTTCAGCTCAGCAAACAGGTCTGATACAGGATCTGAGTGCAACCTGGCTATTAAATGATGGCAGCAGACCAGGACTGGGAATAAACTCTGACCAGCGCAAGCAGAGAGCGGCCACAGCATCAGTGAGCAGCCAGACAAGACGTTATCTCTTACAGAATCATTTCTCCGGGCTGAATTGCACATTGAAGGCCTGATCCTGGACACTCTTGCAGTGAGAACCGAGTATGAATTTGGTGTGCAGACATCTACTCAAAATGCAAAGGATGGTGTTGAAATGCCACAGCGACACAGGCAAAAGAACAGAGGAAAAGACTGTATTAGCTAAGACGACGCTGCAACAACTGTTGGTTCTTGCCCCCTTTGTGTGTTTATGTTATTTATCAATGGACTCTATATTTAGCAATCGTAAGACCAGAGTGTGGAGCAGCCCCAGCTCCTTCCTGGCGAAGGGGCTCTCTGGAGGGGAGCTGGTGGCGAGCAGAGGCTGGCACAGCTCTGAGAGCTCCGCGGTAGCTGCTTGTACAAGGCAGGAGTCATTTCTCCGGCACACTGAGTCATTGTAGGAAGGAGACGGAATCTTACCCAATTTCCGAAAGCAGAACAGCTCTAAGCTCTCTTGTGATGAAACAAAAGCTGGTAGAGCACATGCTGTTATGTAGCAGGCAGGGAGGCCACTTGAGACACATTCAGGAGGTCTTCGTATGAGCAGCAGTAAAGGACACTTCAGAGGCTGAAAGCTGCTGGTGTTGAGCAGGGAAGGCACAGTGCAGCTGCTTCAGTACTGGAGAGCTGCAAATTGATGTATGATGTGAGTTTTAAAGCAAAGGAGATGAGGAAATCAATGACCCAGACAGAAGGGGAGATAGTGCCAGATGAAGCTCGATGACGACATTTCCAGGCAATTTGTTCACACTGCTGGGTGAGCTGCTTATGGAGAGATGGAACAGATTAGAGATGACTGCATATACTTTGCCCAAGAGCAAGATTGTGAGATTCACAGTTGCAAGGGCCTTGGTGGCTGTGCTGCCTCCATGCAGAAATATTAGTAACTGATTCTCTTAACTATCAAAGCATTAGCTCCAGCTGATTTTACCATTTCTGCATGTAAAAAGGCAATTATTTTCCCTCTTAGGGATTTCATCTGAGGGATGTACAATGTTACAGTCAGTTACATATTCACTCACAAATACAGTCTGGTGAAAAAGACAGGCTCTCAGAGGAACTTGAACCTGATGGGACACGTGTCAATCACAACACCAGCAAAATTTAGCTATGAAAATCTTATTCTAAGAAATATTGTAACTGCCATGTTACTGGAAAGAGAAGGACAAGGGCTTCTTACATCACGCTGGCAGTCCAAAAGCAGTTGCAGGGCCCTAACCTGCAGAAACCTGACATTGAACAGGAAGAAAAACTAGCAAATCTATCTAGTTAATGTATTTAGTTAATGCTTAGGTTTCTGGTTGGACACTCACCACGCATCAAGAGCTAAGGCAATAGAATTAAGCATGGGAGAAAGGCAAGTGGCCTGGACACTGGCTGCATGCTGTGAGACATGAAGACAGGACATGGCAAGTGGGAAGCGAGGTTATCTTTTAGCATTGCTTCAGTTTTAATGATCTCAGTCCCACACATACAAGAGAACTTATCTCCTTGGAGTGCTTGAGCTTTGGGCAGGTCAGTTCAAGCACCACATCTGAGATGCAGCACCACGGCACTCTGGAGCATGCTGTGTCTTAGCCTCCAACTCCAAATACAAAGCAGGGAACATACATTAAGAAATACTATATGGGGAGAGCTGTAGCAGCTGCAGTTGGTGGTGGCTCTGTCCTGCTCTTCTCCAGCACCTCCCTACAAGTTATTTATTATTCCCTAGACTCATTTCAACCATCTTATCCAGTGACTTTATGCATCTTTTGGGCTGCTTCAATATGGTTAGAACATAGGACAGATGATCCCCCAAGAGAAGATGCAAGACAGGCTCAGCATGGAGACTAAGAAACACTAAAGCACGGATCCAGGATTTCCCAGCTATCTGTCCTTGCACCTGCAGCTTATTTCTGCTTCTGCTGCAAACAGGCCACAGACGTACACGCAGCAAGTCCTGTGCGCCGGCGACTCTGAAACACTAAAGCACGGATCCAGGATTTCCCAGCTATCTGTCCTTGCACCTGCAGCTTATTTCTGCTTCTGCTGCAAACAGGCCACAGACGTACACGCAGCAAGTCCTGTGCGCCGGCGACTCTCTGCCCACGTGCTCTGGAATCGGCAGGGTTAGTCTGCCCTGCCATTCACTGAGGGCAATACCTTAATAAAGCAGTTGAGCTTGTAGTGGCTGTCAAACCTACACTGGGGCAGGGACCCTGCTCTTTACTTGACCTTATTGGCTTGTATACAGAGCAGAATGCTGTAAACAGAGCTATAAATACTCCTGTGCCCACCGCATGCTCGAGGTCAGAGCAGATGAGCACAGCAATTCCTTCTGGCTTTAAAAATAAGCTATGAATCAATGCATTCATTGCAGGCTGAGTATCCCTGGAACGAGGCTGATGGTGCTGCTCCAAAACATTGGCATTCTGGGCAAGAGCACTGTAGAGAACAAGGTACATGGTAGTGAACAACACAGAGGAGGGCACGAAGCAGCCTGGTCTCTAAAACCCACCTCTGGCAAGAAGTAATTCAGCAGGACACCTGGATGGCAAACCTGGAAATACCTGTTGGCTCGAGGAAATATTTATAACCCTCTGAACGGCTCTGACCTGTCAGGTTACATCTCAGATCTCTCAGCCTCCACGCTCTCTATGTGAAACTCGCTTGCAGCTTGTAGCCAAGGTAGCAGGACAGGCGAGAGGAATGGGAGCTGACCCAGAGCTGGAAAGCCAAACCTCAGCCCCAGGCAGGGCAGCACGACCTCACTGCCAGCACATCAGTTACCACCCTGCAAGCCCAGAGAACGCAGACAAGAAGGCAGGATGCATCCTACTCAGCATTGCCAAGAGCAAAAGCTAATGCTTTTCATTCAAATTCTTTCAAGCCCAAACTCCCTACACAGGGAAAAGGCTTTGGGTGCAGAATCCAGCTTTAGATTAATCCAGCCTTAGCCAAGCACGTGAACCAAGGTCCATCCTCCCCATATCCTTTATGGGAAAGCCCTGTAGTTACACCTAGAAGAGATGCACCCTCTGAACCCATCTTGGATGTCCCCTGCAGGGAGACACTTCTCTGATTTCTGAAAGACAGTTTTATGTGGAAAGAACAATCGTCTCTGGTAAATTCTTGATGCTACTGGCCCAAAGACTACGGTAGCCAATGTTTTTGTAGAAAAGCATTTCAGAGACACTCTCCCTTGGATTCTCTTTCCGATTCATATTGCTGTTCTCCCCTTACTCACCAACTTTACAAACATTTCTGCGGCTGAATAACGTTTTTGGTCCACTGCCTGTTGCAATCAAGGAAAACCTTTCTATTGACTTCAGGGACAGTCAGGCCTAGCTATTAGTGAAACATAAAAGCATTTGAACCCCACATTACTGGGACTGTGTGTGTAAATGGCATTACTTCCCTCCTCCTGTGGTTGCTCATGAGATCAGGACACAAAGGCAGCCTGTCTTTTGGGAGCCTTCCTTCCTTTAGAAGCCTGTTTGCCTTTCTATCTCATAATGACAGTGAGAAATCCTTAAGGGTTTTCTAACTCCCATTCCCCAGCAGAGAGCCCCAGCAGGCAAAGGCTTTGTCAGGCAGCATATTAATGAAACAGAAAACATGACCTGAATTTTTATAGCTTGTACTTAGCAGGTCATTTACTTGTCATGAAAAGGGACATTTTGCATCGGTTGCCAATAATAGCTTCAGAAAAGCAAGCACTTAGCTCTCATGTTTAATTCCCATGAGGAGGAAGGGTGAGAGGAGACCCAGAGCTGCTCCCTTTTCCCCCACCCCACACTGAGATATTCAAACTATGCAGAGCACTCTCCTAAAATTTAGTTGCAGGAACGGGAGTGCTTGTGTGACATTGGTAGTAAAGGCCACACGTGTGGTCAAGCGGAGCCCCAGATCCCAACCAAGAAGGGTTTCTTATCCTCACATCCCACGCAGCAGCAGCCCAGCTGAGCGGCTCTTTGCAGAGCAGAGCTTGCCGTTTTCCTGGCAGGCCTGTGCTGTTCTGGCTGGTCACGTTAGCTCTCCAGGTCAAGGCTGGGTCATCAGACCCAGGCTAAAATTGCAATACAAAAGCGCCCTAACTGTGGGGTGATTTTCACAAACTGGATGGTCAGGCCTTCCTCTTTATGCAAGGAGAACAGTGAGGCATGCAAACGCCCTCAGAGATAACGAAGACGTTCTGAAACAGTCTCTGCATCCAGACTAGTACATGTACCAGCTGCAAGACTGAACTGGGCACAAGAGCAGTCTAGGCCCGTGCCAAACCTGAACCATTAGATGAAGCGGTGATAAGCACTTTCAGTCTCTACAAAAGGGACACAAGGGCCCCTCGCCTCTCCATGACCATGTAAGCTTCAAATAATAGAAGGGGTTGGGATGAACCTCCTCACAGGACCTTTGAGCACCTGTAGCAGCTCTTGCACTGGCCAAGAGGTGAACAAAACTTTCTCACTGATTCCAAGTACTGCCTTTTCAGCTGTGCAATATTCTTTGTGTCTCATGGAGAAACCTTACATCTAAGACCAAAAATGTTTGATTTCCACTCTTTAAATGGGAAAAACTTCAGATTTCCATGGAAAACTCTAGAAACTAGATAATCTCTCTGGTTGGTACAGACTGCCTTGCTTTCCACCCAGTATCTCAGTGTTTTGGCTCAGCCCTGCACTTCCTGTTGTCCGTGTTGCCATAAATCTCTCCAGCACCTCCTTCTTGATGCCTTCAAGTAGCTGAGTCCCTTCCAAAGAAGCACACTAAAGACTGATGAAGAAACACAAAGCAGCACTGCGATATTGTTTCCAGCTCTCTCATGATTCCCTGTGCGTATATCCAATATCCTCTCCCCATCCTTAGACCCCTTTCTGTGGTACTAGGGTATGAACATTTGTGCATTGTGCAACATGACAGGACTCCTGGGCAGGGTCATAGACTCCTAAAAAGGTATGTTGCAAGCGACCTGTGGAGGTCTCTAGTCCAGTCTCCCGCTCAAATTGGGAGTTATTGCCAACACTAGACCAGCCAGCTGTGGTTTTGAGCCCAGACACATCTGTAGTGCGGTAATTACTGCCAGCTGCACTCTCCCATTTGTGAACTATGTGACTGTTGGTCAATGGCAACAAAATTGAGTCACAATAGTATTCCGTTAATTCCTTCTGGTCCTACAGCTTACTTCTGTCTAAGTCTTGCTGTCATCTATACTATTAGTCAAGTCAGGGATCCCAACTAAGATCACATGCCCATTTTTCTGGAGGGCATAGAGAACTAAAGGCGGTGTTTTAATGCCCTCGCCAATTAGTAGTACTTTAGTCCATCACTGATCATCAGGGTTGTTGTTGAATTGCCCTTTGCTCCAAAAGAGCCAGGTGTCAGAATACTGTCCTCACCAAGAAGTAGACCCTGCCCTCAAGAGCTGAAGCCGACCAAGCGTAGGGGAGGACACATGACTATATGAGGTAGGAGCCAGGAGTGCTGACACGATGCTGCTCTAACTCATGTAGGTCCACACGCTTCATCATGCATTTATGTCTCAGGTACAAATCCACGCATCTGTCAGGCTGGTCTGACTGATGCCTTTCACACACGAGCCATCAAACTGCCAGACCTACTGTTGTGCAGGGTCTTTAAGACCCTGGTATCCAACTCTATTCACCAGGGCAGGATCATTGAATTACTGAGTGCACTCAGTACAGGATATTTAATAAGGGCATGAAAAAGCTACTGAGAAACAGAGAACATGACCCTGCTTCTGCTAAACCAGTTTAATTTTAAAATAAAAAACTCTGAAGAAAAATTTGAAGGGACCTGTAAACATGGATACCATGGCTCATCAGATAAATTACAGGACAGAGTGCATTTCAGATATTGATCTGGGTCTGGAAAGGATTTAATAAGATTAGTTAGGAGTTACTAGCTCAGGATGGAGATATTCATCTAGTTCATAGCTTTGCTGAAGTCAAGGTACTTACACTAGACAGAAGTGCAGCCCTTTGAAATCCCTAAGCAGAAACTACCATGAGCTTTACAAACATCAGTAAATCAAGCCTCAGAGGAACTGCTGTCTCATTTCACATATGGGAAAAGGGAAAACAAAGGCTCTTAGCCCCACAGTTTTAAAGGTGGTTGATGCGAAACCTTCAAGCACAGCAAATTTTAGGAGACAACCCACCCGCAGCTCAGTGTATCTGCTAGGCTTTAAATCAGGTCATTAGGAGACAACCTACTCACAGCTCAGTGTATCTGCTAGGCTTTTGATCAGGTCACAAACTTATACTCCTTACTCAAAAAAGGACTGTCTTGAAATGGAAAGTAACTAAAATTGCCATCATGGTTGGTAGAAGTTGGCTCCTTTTTCGGTGCTTCCTGAATGGGAGTTGAGTTTGGAATGGTTTCAAAGACAGACTAATGATTTCAGCCTGAAGAGTCACTGCTCACCCAGCATTCAGGCACCATGTGGAGACCTTATGGGGGTGGTGTTTGGATTGTGCTACTCTTCACATTTCTTCTGCTTGCTTCCAAGTTCTGATAAAAGTGAACTATTTCTTTTTGGAGGGAGATCAATGATATGTTGCCTGAACGAGCAAGAACTCAGCCTTCTCTCCCCATCCCCTTGCTCACCAGGCCTGGGTGGTGTTTATAGAAGGCGTATATTTTTACAAATATCTCTGCAAGAAACAAAGCTGAGGGTTGCAGAATTTCAGTGGAAGACTCCTGATGAAGGCTTCTAATGCTCTAAGAACCTCTCCTTGAATATAGGTGCACGCACACATGCAAAGTTGATTGCACCTTACCCTCAGCATATTGCTACTTTGAAATCTATTTGGATAAAGGATGTTGCTTGCACAGGTCTTGATATCTGAGGATGTAATCTTTTGAATTCTGCAACAGTCTGGGTTCCAAGGAATGATCCAAAGGGTGTCCTGAATGAGCACGTGGGCGTTGTTTGCACTGACAAAAAGTTAATTTGATCTACAGAGATGCTTCAGCATGCTCCAGTAATTCAGACTGCATGCTAATTCAATCCCTGGCCTCTTTTCTGTTGAGAGTGTGTCACCAAAATTTCCAGTATCCCGGATCAGCCGTGCCCCTTTAGAAAAGGGAAGCTGCCGGCTCATTTAAAAACCAGCTGTCAAGTAATGTCAGTTTTTACTCAGACCCCAGCCAAGATCCAAATCAGCAAGACTAGAAATAAAAGGCTCTGAAGTGGGCTACTAGCTGGGACCTATCCATCCTCCTCAGCTGTGCAAAGATCATGAGCAGTTACATGATTTGAGAGCCTGAGCAGCATTTCTCAAGCAGAAAAGCCACCGAAAAGAGAAGTCCAAGTGTCATGACTCGAGACATTTGAGGAAATAGCATAACAGAGTATGAGGAAAATTCAGTCACTCGCAGAACGAAAATAAATCCTGGGTCACAGGGGCAAGGGGTCCTAGGTCACCCATGGGTTGTGGAAAGCAGTCTGGGCCATTCATGAGAGATTTTTCTTTCTTCTGCCACTAGAGGATGGCATAAGCAATCGAGTGCATTGCATCATTGCCTAGAAGTAGAGATCCACTAACAGGAGTGGGAAATCTAAGACTTGAAAGAAGACAGTCTTGGTGTATGATGGCATGCAGGTGTCAAGTTTTAAAATGTTGAAATTAAAAGAAAAACCTCTGAGCAAAGCAGAAAGTGACACAGCAGACTGAAAAGAAAATACTTGGAAGAGTACAGACTCAGACACAGAATAAAGGGATTTAAGGAGCTGACGCATCACATGCACTTCAGTAATCAGAAAAAAACCCCTACAAATAAAAGTAAGCATTCCTTTGCAACTTGTACTTTTCTTGGGGAGTAAAGAAAAAAAAAAAGCCTCTCAACTGTATTGGGGGGCAAGGGGGAAATCTGATTGTGTTCCTCTCTTAAGAAATCAAGCTAACAAGGGATTTAGATTTGAAAGGAAGAAAGACAATCCTCTCTGCTTTCAGATTAAATACCTAACAATGGCACTTCTTCCTGGAGTGCTTAAAATCTGTGGAAGTGCTCACATGTACACTAAATCCACAGGAGCTAGATGTCAGAAGCTGAGACTGCGCAGGCTAGGAGAACACCAGCAGTTGGGTTCCCCCTCCTCCCCAAAATCTCCTCTCTCCTCCTCCCACTCCCTTTTTCAGCTTTGATGTGAAATCACTGTTTCCAGGATGTGTTCTTGGAAGCTCACAATCTGATTTTGGGGAAAATCCTCCATCCATGATAAGCTGTTTCCATGGGGATTAAATATTTCAGTTTCATTTTTGTGCTGGGAGCTTCTATAGAAGATTTACTTGCCAGTTTTCACTCCACTAAAAAGATAAGGAAAATATCACCATGACGGAGGTCAATTTATACTCCCTCCCTGTAGAAGATATGGGGTAGGGTGAAGCATGGCATATCAAAGCTGCTTGATTCTGTATGATGCATCCAAACATTTTCTCATTATGGAATAATCTCCATGTACAAATGAACAAGAAATATCAAGAGATCAGTTTGAATAGGTTCAAGTCTCCCAGTCCCTACTAGCATTCCAGGAGAGGCAACAGAAAAAACAACCCCCTAAAACCAATCTGTCTGGAGAGTAAGCTGGGAAAACAGGTAGTAATAACATACCTAACCATGGATTTCTCATTTGCTTTTTATTGTATTAACAATATTTTGATTGTATTAACAATAACTGGCCCCAACCTGAATTCTGCAGGTATGCAAGATTCCCAGTGAAGCCACCAAGAGTTTACTGGGGCAGGGAGGAGGGAAGCCTCTCAGTTGCACCTTTGATATCTAGAGTCACTCCATCTGTGCCTGGAAAGGCTAAAGCATCTTGGCCATATCCTTTTATACTGATGGAAAAGCTCCTAAGTCGTACATAACTTAGCAGTGTCACTTCACTGTTAAAAAATACATATTTGATGCAGTCTTTCCTCTTCTTACTAGATTAAAAAAACCCCATTTATAAAAGCAAAGCATCCCATTTCAGTATAGACTACTTATCCATATCTTCTGATTGCAAAACAGATATTTGCGTGGCATGGCAGGGCTTTGGTCCTGCTCCATACCTGCCGATTTGCACTAGTCTGAATTAAGACTAGATTCTCACAGCTTGGGTGTCTCCTTCACACCTTCCCAAACTTGGTCACTGAAACCAGTTGAGGTCTGTGGGGTAAACTCTCCTTTGCTCTGGTCTCCTCAGATGGTCCATCTGAGAAGTCTAACTAGCATCCTACTCTTAGAGTGGTGTTCCCATCAGGAAGCACGGATCCAAACTGGTCAACAGCAGAGCCAGAGCAGACATAAGCCAGCACGGTAAGAGCAGGCAAATGAGCCATGCAAGAACCCAAAGCTGAACACTCACTCGGCACTCCTGATTGCCCAAATGGGTCCTTCTTCAAGGCAACTCTGCAATGCAAGTGCTGTTGCTTGTGCCATTCATATCTGGATGGACTCTGCTTAAAAATGATGATGGGAGGCACCATCAGACTATTTGTCATAGTCCTGGAGCTGGTCAAACAGTGGTCAGAAAAGTTGGGTTTCTTTCCTCCAGAGGTACCATTTTCTGTTGAAAAAGTGTGTGTGTGTTGGGGGGGGAGGGAACCCTCAAAACAGGTTTCATCAAGAATTCTCATGCTTTCACTAGGCACCTCTAACACTTTTAACCCCAACATTTTCCAAGGGGGGAAAAACCCCACAAAAGTTGATGACAACATCATCTAAAGTGATCCTCCCAGCTGTCTTTCTCCTCTCTTTCACATTAAGAGTAGGAAAATAATGAAAGGTGCTTTCCAGACAGCTGTGATGGCAAGTAACCTGCAAGGGATACGCGACTATGAGAACACAGAAAAGACTTGTTATCTTATCCCCTCCCTACATCTGCCCATCTGGGAAGCCAGCTGCAGCGTCTGTCCACCTTTTTGTTGTCAAAGAACACCAGCCTTTAAGGTACTCGGTAAGATGCTGAGTTTGGACACTGAAGAGTAAGCACTGCATGAGCTAATTTGAGCAGTGAGAAGAATGGACGGGGAGATCCTTGCTTCCAGCTGTTTTGTCGTGTGCTGGCTCATTCACTTTGTGATTTATAATTTGTTGCTGGTGAAGCAAACCAGAGCTCCAGCCCATTGCTGCCACATGAAGAGCAATGGGGAAAAGCTGCCTCTGTAGGCTGCCTGTGACACAGACCTTCCCATTGCTGCTTCTAGGATCGGAGCACATTTGCAACACGCTGCTTTAAGGCTGAATTTGACACTGTCTTTCCTTTTAAAGAAGCTTTAAAGCCACTTCTTTCTATTTAGCAAGTATCATTACGTTGAAGAAATTTGGTTCTCAAATTCAGCTTCTAAAACTAATCTCACCATTCCCCCCAACCCCTGTTACCAGCTGGAGTAAAATATCCACGCTACTTTCTTGATTAAAAGATTGTTGCAATCAGCAATGAATGAATAACTGTTCATGAGGGTAAAATTGAAACGATCCCTGATGTGAGCACATGAGCTGTTACAAATTTTTCCATTCTGAGCTTTCAAAATAATTATAGTAACCTTACATAATTTGGCTTAGGCTTTATTGTATTCCACATCAAATCAAACCCAATAACGGTTATTTCTAAAATAGCAATATTCCTTCAGTACAACTCACCCAAATAGAATCAGTTCTCTCAGTGGGTTTTCTCTTCTATGAAGAAACGCAGTGTGATTTACGATTGCATAGAAAATTGGCCCATTGATGCAGTCCTATTGCTGGTACCATGAATAACAGGCTCTGCTGTCAGAGATTCACCTAGTTAAAGATAGCGAGTATTTCACACCTAATACACTAGTGACAGCCCAAGCCTTCCAGCTGCTCTCAGACTGCACCCTGGAGAAAGAAATGCTTCTGTTTTTTCAGCTCTGGTCCTGATCTTGCGCACAAAAGCAGCTCTGCCAACTGGCTCCCAATAGCCACCAGCTGGATCCTAACAATTCGTAAGAAAAAGGATCAGGTTAGAGGCCCGTGTCCTGAGATTTGGCTGGACAAAGGAGAGGAATCAAGAATTATATAGCAAAGGAGAAAGATCAAATTAAGCTGGATTTAAATAGACTTAAAACGTTGTCAGATACAATTATACAAGTTAATGCTCAATTGAACAAAGGTTGGAAACCCTAGAAAATAATTGGAAGACTTTGGACTGATGAGTATTGAGTTTGGGCAACAGGGAGTGGGAACTGAAGGAGGTAATCCTCTTATTATGTACTAAATTGTTAGTGGAATTACTGGGTTAAAGTCCAAATCATGAATTTAAATATTCCCCATTAACAGGAAATTTTATCCCTCTGGAGTTTACCCTAGCAGGGAATGGCAGTACTTGAACAACTTGCTGAAAACTGAAGCTGGAAAAGTTTCACAAAAGAAATAAGGCAAAGTATTCTAAACCAAAGTCAGTGTTTGTCATTGGAACAAATCCCTGGTGGAAGGGCTGGATTTTCTCCCATTTGTGCTTTTGTATATAGACAAGATGCCTTTGTGTAAGATCTGAAAAAAACCCACAGTTTTTGACCTTAAAATAGGGGAATTCGGTAAAATTAGGACCATTTGAAATACAATCTTGTTCCTTCATGAAAGACTTCAGTTTGAAATAGGTTTTTGTCTTCCATCAGTTACAGAAGTAAAGCTTTCAGGACTCCACTGTCCCAAGGACAGAAAAGAAAGATTCCCCATGACAATTAGTATGCCAAAGCCGGGGGCTGATTTGCAATGCGGAGCTCCGGTTCAATCCCTTCTCTGTCCAAGCTGGTGAAAACTTCTGTGTCTCTTTTTTTTTTTGCATAATATAAATGCTATGAAGATGTTTCTTTAAGGTGAGTGATAGTTATTATGCTGAAGTTATCAAATTAATAATAAATTCATTGATTACATTTATTAAAATAATTTCGATTACAAAGAAACCGATTTCAGTTTTGAGGAACTGGACAAGGGGGGGAGTGTGAAGAGATTCCTCTGCAATTCCACATGGTATTAAATGGCCTGTGATGTGCAGGCAATCGTAATACATGAGCTAGTGGGCACAGACCTTATTCTTTCCAGCTTCACACATCTAGGGAGTAAGATTTTATTAATGAGCTAGGTGAAATTTAAAGGTAGATTCCCTGTTAAGCTAATAATAGCGTAAGTTGAAAAAAATAAACTGGACAGGTAGCTCTCCTTCAGTTTGAAGTAAAACCAGAACTACGCAGGGTTTCCCAGCTGACCATTTTGTTGCCAGTAAACATGCAAGGGTGAAATTGCCTTCAGTGGGAAGCACACACGGATGTTTTACACAATCAGGACCCAACATGAAATAATACAGTCTGTCCGGTAACTCATTAGCAGGTACGGTGTGAAAGCATTTGCACTTGCTCATCCACAATGGGACAGCCATGCTCTTTGGATCAGAAGGGATTCCCAGGGATTTTCAGCTCTGTATCAGGCTCTACACGTTAGAGTGCCATGCTCCACAGGAGATAAACCAAGCCCCTGAATGTGGATTACACTGTCTACAAAGTGTGCATCGCATCCTGAAGCCATTCAAACCCTACAGGCATCGGGAGAGATGCCGCCAGCCCCAAGGTGCATGGTCACAGCCTGGAGAGGGCTTAATTTTGAAGATTAATGCCTTATGTAAAACTGTGGATATTCAGATGGTCTTGCTTTTTAGCCTCTGTCCTTCCTGAAACAAGAGCCCTCCCTTTTTCTAGCTGACCCGAGAAGCAAGCAAGTGAGGACACTACGTGGAGAGTCCTGTAACAACACCCTCCTGCCCGAGCAGCGTGCGGGCGGCTCTCGGTGGAAGGCAGCTCCGCCGTTCAGCAGGAGGCCGGGAAGCAATACCTTGGTTTTAGTGGTCATTGGAGCTGCCTAGGGCCAGACCAAATAGCAAAACAGTCACACAAGTGTTCACGCACACAGCAGTAGCACTGCTGACCTCCACGAGCACACTAAGATCCTGCTCAAGTTCTGTACAGAATAAATGACAAAACTTGATCCCCTTTGCTGGTGGTGCAAGCATTGTAACTCATCCTTCCATGCCCCAAGCCTCGTTTCTTCATGCTAGCTCAGTCCTCCGGCTAGCTTAATATTTCAGTTTATTCAATGTGGCATTGTAAGACACAGCATTGACTTTTACATCTCATTTATGGGTGGTGAGGATCACTATGCTGTTATCAGGGAAGAGATTTTTCAACACCTTCTGGTGATGGGACTATGAAAGGACCTTGGCATCTGCATCACTTGGGGGAAAAGGTGCCCTATCATTCACTGGTAACTGGAGCAAAGTGATATTCTAGGAGAAGAATGTGGAGTGATTTACTTAGTTACTTGGAAAAAAAATCTGACATCTGTATTAGCTGCCAGGAAGCTAAAACAATACCCTGTTGTCTGACATTTTTAAAATACCTGGCTGAAGTATCTTACAGAGATGTATCACCTGTTTTCTTATCCCTGTTTCTTGGCTTCTTTGCCACACTGGCTTTTTTCACTGCAAGCTGTGACAAGAACTTTTCTCTAACCTGTCCTGCTGCCATAAATCTCAGATAGCATAAGTAGAATAATGTCTCAAACTAAACCCAAGTTTTTTCTCCAACACAGTTTTTCCAAAGCTATTATGTTTTCAAACTCTGCTAACCATGTTAAAATTAGGTTGCAAGTGACTTTTTTCAGAGATCTCTCTGCAGCACATGGGGCATTTGAAACAGTGCTACTAAAAATAAGAGCATGGTCTGACAGAGCATTCAATTATTCACATGTTCACAAGTACACAGGCAGGCCCACAGCCTTCAGAGCTGCCACCACATCACCGCTACCGTCCGGCTCCGATGTCTGTCAGTGCAGCATCTGCTGGATGCACTGCATCCTTCTGCTAAGAAGGGGCCAAACCTTTATTTAACAAAAAACTATGGAAGTCCAAGGAGGAAAATCCCTGGGTTCCGAGAAAGCCACCTCAGCTACCAGAGACTTCATGGCCCACTCCTGCAGGCACTCAGGCTGTCACCGCCACACCAGCTCCTTCCTCTCAGGAAGACATCTGTTAGGAGGCCAGCTCATGAAACATTTACTCTGCATCAATGTCACATACTGTGCCCTTTTCTCTCTCATGCTATAAAAAATGCAGCATGCCTCCCTGCCTTCAGCTAAAGGGAATGGTTTTGCAGTTAGCTGGTTAACCTTTTCTTCCCCACTCACCACCTGAAGATGACTCCCTGCTGCTTTACTTTAACTCAGAAGGAACCCAAGTATTTAAGGCAACTTGCAGTAGCAGAGCACTTCTGTTGGATGAACTTCCTTCAGAAATGACCAGGCTGGTAGGGATTTCTGTAAGCAATGAAGCAGTGACAGGGACACAAAGTCTTTGACTAAAGCCTGGGGCATACCTGGGTCCTTTGGAGCACTCTTGGGAGAGGCTGAGGGAAGGTGAAGGTGTCTTCTCTTGGACCTCTCTGAAAAGCTGTTCATTCTGGATCCATCTTACCATCAGTAAGATGAGGCAACAAAGTTTGTCATTCTGCATTTCCACTCTAAAACAGAGATTAGTTGAAGGACCCAAGATCTGTACAGGGAGTTGCTAGGTGGGATGTGGCCAGGTCTCCTGGGTCCTACTAGATTAGCAGCACAAACCATTGCAGACGGAAAGCAGGCCCTGGTGGGTTGAAAGGCTGTAGTTCACTGACTGAAGGCTAAATGATTGTGCGTAAGATAGAAGAGGAGGTTATAGACCATCCAGTGTCAGCAAGATAATTTTTATGGGTAAGGAAGCTTACCTAAATTCTGCTCTGCCAATTTCTAATCTAGCTGGAACTTGCTATCCTAATGTCTCAGGTCCCATCTTTGAATGGGGTAAAATATTAATTAGTAACTGTATTAAGGACCCCCAATGGAAGGGAAACTGCCAGGTGCTGCAAACATGCAGCACACAGAAGCCATCCCTGTCTGGAATACTTTGGATGAGAGTTGCCCTGGTCAAGAACAATCTCGTATTACATGACTGCACGCTAATAAAGACCACCCATGTCTCTGGCGAGGTCTCTAACTCATAATGGCAGCAAAGGATGAGAAGCGCTGCTCATTGTAAGATTAAAATGTAATAGCCCCTTGATAACTGTACACTAGTTACTTCCATTGGTGCTGTGCTACTGAACAGTTCTGAAATTACTGAAGGGAAGCTGTGCATCTGTAAAGTAGGAGCCAAGTAGTGAGCAAACATCCCCTCACTGCCAGAATCAAAGCAGTACTGTCCTCTGGGTATGAGCTAGAAATTCAAGAGATCCAACTTCATCCAGTTACATATTTAAAAGCTAAAAGTAAGACTGATATGATTCGTAGCACTCAGATTTGTTCATATTTAGGAATTAGGCATTTTTCCCCCAACCAGTTTCTAACCAATAAGTCATTAACTGTTTGGGGCTATTGAGTGCTAATTTACATACAACTTAACACTTATTTTACCACGAATAATTACAGTGCTATTGCAGCTCTCTTGACCCTTGGACACAAACTAAAAGTAAAACCCAAAAGGCTAAAGAGCTCAGGACTGCTTGAAAAACATATCCCCCCCCCCCCCTCAGATAACATATAAAGCCTTTAAAATGGCCACAGCAAAACTTCCTGAGCGCTGGGATGGTGGAACAATAGATTCAGCTCCTACTTTGGGAAGCAATGTCTGCAGTCCAGACTACAGCTGAGTGAACTCACTCAGTGGAGTTGTGCTCAGGAGGGTTGGGCAGCGGGGTGGGATGGGAGCTTAAACACCTCAATCGGATTTGCTGAGGTGGAAGTGAACCAGCCATGTTTTGTGCAAAGGAATCTGCAATTCAAACAGGAAGGAAAATTCTCTTTCATCACAAACTTCAAAGTGGTTTCCAGTAGTCTCATTGACTGGCTTATTGATTCTGCCTTTTGTTCTCAGAGAGGAAAAAAAAAGTCCAAGAGAGATAGCTTGCCTTAAGAAACAAAAGGCTGTACTATGGATCTCATTTAAATTCTCTGTGATTATTCATTATTTGGCAGCTTGTTTCAAAGCATCTCTTCAGCTATTTTATATGCCTACATTTCTAACGCTGTCCATGATTATCCCGTAAGGTCCTGATCTCCTAACTCAAAGCTTTGCCCATGCAATACAACTCAAAGGAGCCTTTCCGTGATTCTTAAATGTTTTAACAGCAAACTCCAATGGGTGGCTGCAAGTACGATGTACTCATGCCAGCCCTCTCTGCATCCCACTGCCTTTCATGCAGCCTGGAGACAGCTCGTTTCAGGTGTGCGCAGAGCATGAAAAAAAAGGGTGCTCAGTAGTATGCAGGGAAGATCATGGACGTCTTCCCCTCCTCGTACTCTGCAGAACGGTCTCCAGCTCTACAGGGTACCCAACTGCAGGTTCACCATTATCTTGCCTCTCAAATGCAACAGATGTAGCTGGGAGAGTTCAAGCAGGTAGTCCTTAGGTACGCATGACAGCATCTCCTACCTCTTCCAATATCTTCCTCATCTGGTCCAGACATTAGAGTAGATCCTCTATGATTATCCCACTTGACCCAAAAGAGCAACGTCATCTGTGGATTTTTTTCTTGCTACTTTCAGAGCCACAGGGAATTTCTACTTTGCTTATGCAGGAAGATGAGTGTAAGGAGGAGTTTTTCTACCCATGTGTTGCATGTAGAATGGTGATTTATTCAACAAGTGTCTGGGAGAAGTTTAAAGAAGAGACAGGGTTTTAGTCCAAAGGAGGGACCTCATCATGTGACCTTCAGATCTTATTCAATGTTAATGAGAGAAGTAGAGGAGAAGTGACTTAGAAGTGAAAGGCAGCTCCTGAGAGGTACCTGTTCCCACTATAATCCTAGATCATCTTTGATAACTAAGTAGATTTATTAAAACTGTCAATACAGAGTAGCTTTGTGAATGACAGTTGTAAGTTTTGCTCAGTGGCAGCTTCTTTAACTAGGATCCCCTACAACAACAACAACTCAAATATCTTAATATTCCTATTCATTAAATAAGTTTTCACCCCCCATCCATTCCAAGCTTTCAATCAGGAACTGGATCTATATTCAGTCTTGTAGTGACTGAAGTAGGTGCATGAAGGTCCTAATTGCACACTATGGAAATTACAGGAGCCATCTGTAAGACTGACCCCTCAACACTGTACCTGGTTTAGGACAACATTGACTGGGGCTCGAGTTCAAGGTCAATTCTAGTTGCAAGTGGTGACAGTTTAATAAGTGAAGCAGCCAGAAGGACCATCTCCTCTGGGAAGCAGGGAGAGACTTGCTAGGCTCTGACAGCTTGGAGATGACATCCCCTACCCCAACTATTCCCACCCTGGGAGCAGCTCTGAGTAGGAAAGTCCCAAAACATTAAATTCAGGTTCCTAAGTTTGGTAATATTGGCTGTAATTCTAGGAAAATATGTAGTCAGGAAACTTTTTATCTAGAATTATTTGATGGCAAGTTTAACTGAAAACTGGCAAGCCTCTGAACTGGCTATCGGCACTGCAGGGCAGCATTCACAGCGTGAAGATGAGTGCGGAGCCTTGCCAAGTGCAGCGAGTAGGATGGGTAACAGCTCCAGTAATCACTTTGCCTGCATTTATTAGAGTTTAGCACCACCTAATGTGTAAGTGCTTCAACTTCAAGCACTTCCCAGTGCAGGCAGGATGGAAATAGCCTATCTGGCACTAGAGAAAGCCTGTGGCATAAGCATTAAATTTTAATCCCTTATCTACTCGGCTCCTTACTCTTCCTTTACTAGGGGAGAAGAATGTAGGAAGAGGAGCAGGCAGCTCTGCTGTGAGCACACCTAGGATAGCCAAGAGGCAGAAGAGCCAGGAGAGCAGGGAGCCCAAGCACACCGATGGTGACTGTCCACAGTTCAGACATACAGGGAAAGGTCATTTTTCATTCAACTGACAGATACAGCTGGGAAGAGTCAGCAGCCTTCTCCTGATCATTTTCATCCTGGATATTTGACATTTGTAGGCTTAAACATGGCAGATGGTCACTCCAGCCGTATCAGGAGCAGCAGCTGGCAAGGGGACCTGGAAAGGATTTCAAGACTGCTCTGAGTCTGGGATCAATTCAGACTCTCCAAAAGCTGCAGGAATTGCCTTAGAAACAGCTTTGCAGGGCTTGAGAGGTGAAAAAAGTACTTGCATTTCTCAATTAAAGCTGCAAGTGTAATGATTTGCAACAACCTGCAGGAGCGTGGGTCTAATTTCCAGAGTCTGCTTAGGAAAGGATGGGTTTAGAACTAATAATTCCGTTGAGCTCTAGTGATATTTCTATGTTTCTAACTTTTCTTTACCCTCTGAAGAGCTATGCTTGGGAAAATATTGCCTCTAGTAATACTTTGAGGAAATCAAAATGAATGAGCCAATAGATAAATTGTCTCCCTCTTCCTCCATTTTTAAAAAAATTACTATTACAATTAGAATACACAGACTACGAGGATAACTGATAACTTCAGCAAAACAAAGTAAGAACATTAGAAAGAATTTGGGTTTCTGCCACATTTAGGTCTAAATACATAGAGAGGGACTGAAGTGCTGCCCAGGTTTGCTAAGGCAAGAGTACCTGGGGAGAAGTAAACGCCTAAGAGACCCACAGCAGCCAGGTCTCCACCACCTCCTCTTACATGCAGCTCCTACCTGCAGCTGAGCATCTCACCACACCTTTCTCACAGAGTACAGACAACAAACTCTTTCTGTACCCGTGCTTTGAGCTGTTGATCATTTCTTAAAGCTTAGCACTTGGGTCACATATGGTGCAAACAAATGTTTTGGCCTCTGGCCTGGCTAGAAGCCACCCTTGGCTACAGAAGCCATTATTTTCTTAACGCACTATATCTAAAAAGCGAAGCAGCCCAAAGCTTCCATCTGCCTCTCCCCTGTGACTGGGAGAGGACACAAAGTAGGCCAAGGCGACAGCTGCTTCTCAAAAGACCCCGCAAGGAGTGATGCCAGGATCAGGAAATAAGACCTTAAGGTAAAAAAAGTCAGAGTGTCAAGAAAAAGATGAGACCACGTCCTGTCCAGCCTGTATTTATTTTTCAGAACAACCCATTTAGAAGGCAAGCCTCATTATATCCAGGCACACTCTCAGTTTTACCCTGGGTAGGCATCCCTTAGGCCACTAGAATGCTGTTTTCAGTTCCAAAAGCCATGTTATGAAAGTGCACAAAGCTCAGTATCCCACTGCCCAGAGTCGTTTGTCTTCACTTGCTGCCATTTCACACAGTCAGGAGCCCGGGCAGCTTGGCACAGCCCAATGCATCTCTGGAGCATCTGGAGATGGTGTCCTAGCCAGAGCCTCTTCCAGCTAACAGGAATTCCCCGGCTCCCTTTTAAAAAATAATCTGCTTTGGGCTGCCCAAAATGACACAAGTCAGCCTTGTTATGATCATGAAGTAGGCTCTCGGTTTAGCTGCAAGCCGAGCCAGGATAAAGAATGGGGTTTCAAATAAATATAGAAAGCCATACCAGGGTCATTCTAAGTCAGCTGAACAAACAGACCCTGAATAACCCCCCAAGAGCACCAAGTCTACTTGCTAGCAAGGTGACTCAAACATAAAAAGAGTGCTTCGAAAGAATTGCAAACCAAGAGTTTACAGGGCTATGACTTGTAGCATCTGCATTACTCGGTAAGATTCAGTGACTCAAATCTGTGAAACTTTTCACCCCAGAATCATTATGTTTGGAGGCATCAGAAGCTTTAAAATCAGATGACCTCCTAGATTATATGCTGAAAAAATACATGTCTATTGTATCAGTGCTAATGCTGCAGAATATATGGCATTTTAACAAATGAAAGGGAAGTTTCATCTTTGCTAAGTCCAAAGTCAAGTGATTTTTAGCAGGCAGAAGTTAACATCTCTAGAAATAATTATCTCTGTGTGTGGTTATGGTTGCTTATATTCCTATTTCTTTAAAAAGTTTGATCCAACCTAATAGTAGGATAATTCAGGAGTCCCTCAACCATTTAGATCTTGACAGCTCATGATTTTCAGTTAGATTCTTGCAGATATTTTGGTGTTTAAAGGGACAAATCTGATTCACAGAAAGATTTTAAGCAACTTTGCAAACTACTTTTGGAGACCAGGCTGTTCTGAGCTGCAGTGCTCTGCCTGGACCTTTTAAGTCATTGATTTTGATCACCTTAAAGTACATGTGAAAAATTTCTGTGTCCATATAGAGCTTCTCCTAACCATAAATAATTTTAAGGGACTAGTTGTGACGTACAGGAGAAGGCTTCAGCATTTCTTGTTTATACCACAGAGAAAGCATTATGAAGTTTCAAACCCAGGCTGATTTTTTTTTTCCCTTGTAAAACAAAAGAACTACAAGTGGTTCTACTTCATGAAAAAACTTTTTAGCCTACATCCTTTGAAAAAGTTTGGTTGCTCATACAGAAACCGCTGTAATTTTGTTAGTCTTTTCAATCAACTCACTACTATTCTTAAAAACCAGGACTGTGGAACACCACTCATCAAGGCAATATTACAGCCAGAACCAAATAAATCAATGGATTTATAATACCGTATTAGAAAAGTAGTTAAACAAACTAGTAGACTGAACAACACTGGGAAAATTCAAACAGCACAGGACCAGTTCTTACAAACACACCGGACCAGCTCAGAGCATGTTCTGCTCACCAGCCTAAGACAGCAGGCAAGTCTTTCCATTCTTACTGAAGTTTCACCTTATCAAAGCTTTTTAGTGAAATATTAAACAAGCTCTCAAGAAGTACATTAAAGCTAAGGTGTTACAGGGTACATCAATAGTCTGGCACAAGGTTTGCATACTAACTCTTCCTGCGTTTCCCAGGTGGCAGGCTCCAAACCAGCCCAGGTTCAAAGTCCTGTAAGATACCTCCATGTGCTACTCTGTGCATCATTCCCCGACAGCACAGTCTGCAACTTTTCTTTACTATAAAAAGGGGCACCTGTCTTTGTGCAGGAGTGTGCACACTTCTCTGCAGATCCATTACAAGCCTCCTTTTTTTCCCACGCATCTTAACCCCAAAAGCACCGCAGGAAAGTGAAAGCTGATGGCTTTGGCACTTATTTCCTTGCTATTGTGACTAGCATTACCAGTAACTGTTATAATTAGTATATTTGGCACATGGAAAATGGTACCACAATAATCTGACCCTAATACTGCCTTTAGTGAAACCTAGCATCACTTTGATGTTGGGGGCTGGAAGGTTTAACTGAAGGCAGAAGTTGGCTTTGCCTCTGTATACATGAAATAGTTCAAGGGTGTGGTTTTCCCTCCCCACATTTTTTTTCCTTGGGTCATCACTTGTGCTGCCTTTAAAGGCACCAGGTTAATAGACAATTATTTTTACTGTTAATTCTGTATTCAAAACTCATAATTCCAGTAAAATGTAAGCTTCCCCAGCTCAGGAATACCATGGACTCAAATGCTATATAAACACAAGACATGAAGTCATTGATCTGTCTTTTTTTTTTTTCTTTTTTATGCAATTCTCACATAACACTTTTTATTCTGATTTAGTAACTTCATTGCTGCACTTCCAGTAACACGGCAGAACTGCGCTGTGCCAGGTGCTGTATACAGAGAAAAGAATTCCTAGTCTAAATACTATGAAGTGCAGTTTAGGTAGAACACTGCATCTCCCCTTCCCTGATAGTTGTCGTAAGATGCCGGGAGTCAGCAGCAGAGCCTGGAGCAGCCCCAGAACCCCTCGTTCCCCCTCTGCCAACTGCTGCAGCAAATGCTCCTTCGCCTGAAAGGGCTCTTGTCTTTCAGGGCTGCCGTTCGCTCACTGCTCAGCATGCCAGCAATGGTGCATTTTACAGCGTAAACCAGAGGACTGTTCTGTGCTGAATATTAGCATATGGCTTTTGACATCTGGTCCTCTAAGAGCGATAAACTGCCAATCAGAAGGCATATTGGGTACAAGCATATTTTTATCACTGCTCTTACTAATCACCAAGATTAGTCCCTGCTTGGCAATTGTGACTGACGAACACACTGAACCTATTCAAATATCCTCATCCATATTCATTTCCATTTAAACAAATTAAATTCTCGTGTAAAATAATCCTCAAATTCTCAAAAAAGCTGTTTGTTTTTCTACTTAGGTGGCACAAGTTCAAAGACATCCTGTTAAATATGCATAATTTCTTAAGAGCAAAAATTAGAGCTTTTAATGGTATTTGCCTTCTACTTCATGAAAATCTCTTTTAATGTCACTAGAGATCTTTGGAGCCTGGACAGAAGTTTCCTTTTCCAGCCCAGGGGGGTAGAAATGTCATCATTTTCAGAGCACAGCTGCTTTGTCAAGACACATTGGCACACACAGTTTGAATAACAAACACTGAACTACAGCAAGCATTTAGAAATCTCCTTCAATTAAAAAAAAAAACCTCAAACCTAAACCAACAAGCTATAAATGAGAAGGACCAGCTAATACATCCATCCTGAATCTTTTGACTTTTGGGGAAGGAAATAGGTTTTTCAGAAAGTGACCTTCAGCAGCTAGTAAACACACATCAGAGGCGGCCGTTTTTCAGTGGTTGTCTCTCAGAGGTGAGAGAGAAGGACATGAATTTTAAGCAGAGATTAATCTAATGAGCCATTGTATTAATAAGAAAAAAATCTTCAAGCTAAACTGCATTGTTTCAGGGAGTCAAAGGCAGCTGAAATTGAGAAGATGAAATAAAACCAAAAGTGAAAAGAAGTTAGATGGATTTGACCGAATTGCTAATTGGCATGGAAACCTTAGCCCCTCATCACTTGAAAAAAATAAATTGCCAGAGGACAGAGACTCTAAGAAAAACTTCGTGAAGACAATTAGCGTAGGAAGGAAGAGGTGAAATGAACCAAGAGGAACAGGTATGGCTATACAGAAATAACTTATTTTGGCTTGCATATAGTATGGGCGTGTTCTTCCTGTTATATCATGACTCACAAACCTATGGTTCATAAGAGCTGAATATTAATAAAGACTAACCAAAATGGTGCAGAATGATTTGATACAGTTGGCTCCTTTTCCAGTCTTCTGGTAATGTGTCACCTCTATTTCTGGTACATGGTCTTGTTCATGCTCTTCGTTTGGATACTTTTTTTTCTGAATTGATTTCAAGACTTCCCTACTCCTATAGGCAATAAGTAATTTTGTCCTAAAATTGTTCTGCTGGCTTGACTGTGACAATTCACTCAGAAGACTATTCTTCATTAGGAACATGGATATCTGTATTTGGCCTTACATGAAATAACTTTATGGAACAAATTAATTGTCTGGAAGAGTTCGTTCTTTGTATGTTTGTGGGAATATAAATATTCCCGAGGAACAAATGTTTGATCATAGATTTTCAGGGTCTGTACTTTCTTGCCACAATAAACTGTAAAACAGAAATGATAACAGAATCCTCTACATCAAAAAGGCAGCCCAGATGCCATTCTAACAATTTCAGGGTATTGCCATGACCTTATAAAAATGACTCAAGTTAGGAAAGTGCACCAGTGTGAAAACCACCTGTGATGTTCACTTTCTGTTGCTTTGTCTTTGTGTGCATAGGGAAGAATAACATGTCATTTTGCAAGTAGCACATCAAAAGGAGATGGTGATTCTGTGGACTTATGTCTTCCAGCTGTCCTCCCAAGTGTATACTTTGATGTCTAATCAAGGGTCAGTTTATGCTCCACTCTATTCCGGGTAAAAGCATTAATAGAGTCTCTCTGATCTTTTCTACTTTTGCAAAATGTATGGGAATTTCAGGTCTTTGAAACTTCTACTGTGTCAAACAAATTCAAACAGAAGGAAAGAATGGCAGAGATACTTACATTCCTGCAAACTTTGCTCCTACAGAAAACCAGGATAAACTGTGCAGGTTCAAGCTTATGAGACAGATTATTCCCTGCTGGAGCCTCCTGAAAAACATAATGCAATTTAGAAACTACGTTAGAATGCCATTAGGCACACATTTCCTACAGGCTTTAACCTCACTAACGTTACCATCACATGCATAGCGCAGGAGACAACTGTGCAGAATATCACCCTACATCCGTGAAGCTGTCAATGGACCAGACAACGGCTGCTCACCGACAGCAGTAACAGATGCTTAAAAAGCAGTACGGTTTCCTTGTGTCTCTCCCAGATCCAAATGAAAACAACAGCTCTGTAGAACAAAAATGAATCCCCCCATTAAGGTTTTTTGCTGCCTGAGAGTCAGGAGAGGCATGAGCCCTCCTTTGGGCAGATCCCATCACCTTCTTCCTTGGCCACTTGCTATTTCTCTGTAAGAGCTTTTAAAGTGCTGGGAAGCTTCGCAGGCTGCTGCGGCAGCCCGCAGGAACGCAGCCGGGCTCGAAGGCTGTGGTTTTGGGTTGTTAGCCATTCGGCAGGGCCGGACTGAGCGCAGGGCCCAGGGATGCGGAGGGGGCGGCAGTGCGGCGGCAGCACCGCGCGATGGCACAACACGCACACGAGTGGGGCTGCGGCGCCCTGCAGCGCAGCGGAGGCAGGGAAAGCCGCCCGCTTCCTTCCCCGCTCCAGCTGCGGAGCATGCCAGGCTACTGAGGGCGTAAAACTAATGAAAAACGAAGAAATTCAATCCTCCTAACTGGGAAGGGAAGGATACCACTAAGTCTCTCGGAGAGGTGGGGAGCATCAGCTGCTACATAGCGCACATCACAAGCTACCAACAGGAAGGTTTTGGATTTAAAAGTAGGACTGAAATCAGAAGTAGCAATTTTGTCCCCTCTTTCATAAGGGGAATTCTTGGGAGCCTGAATTGATCCCTCAGACCACCTACCTGGGAGAGAATTTGCTACCCAAATGACTGTTTGCTGGCTCTAAGGCAGGGAGGTTTGATTGACAACCATCACTCAGTCAAGCATTATACTAATCCTATCAGTCTATTGATAGGCAGACAGACAAAAAGGCATTGGGAAGAAGGGAGGGAAGGGTGGGTATTATGGAAAGCTAAAAGCCAGTGGCTCTTCAAGCTAGTGACTGGAAAATAACCAGGAAGAGATGTAGAACATTCAACCAGAAGGTCTTGAAATACTCTTGCTTTTACTTATGGATTTTTTTTTTTTTTTACCTTGCAGAGAGCAAAGGCAGAGGGCATCTGTCACCAACCAGATCTACTTCTGAGCATAAGGCAACAACACAAGAGTGATTTCACCTGCCTCCCCACTAACCTTGAGATGACCGAATCATGTTCGGTTTTCCCAACTTCTTATAAACAAGATCTGTGCATCAAAGATAGCCTTGCTGGCTAATTGTTAGCAAGTTAACAATTGTTAAAGATGATCGAGGTAAAATACTTAATACTAAGTAAAATGCAGGATTGTTCATTCTGCTTGGCGTAACAGTCCATTCCTGAAGCTTCTAAACATTTAATGGAGTGTCTCTTCTCTTCCTTCATACTTTAATTTTTGTGAAGGACTTATCTTCCATCAGGGAGTGGAACTGGGAGAGTCAAAATCAATGGTTTCTTGATCATTTCAATCTAATTAAGCAGGTACAAGAGGCTGAGGCAAGTTCTGAAGAAAACTCGATCTCTCATGCCCCTACCTGCACCACATCTTGAGACTTCAGAAACTCTCCTAGCCCCCGAGAGAAGCCAGTGCTATTTTTGATCCTGATGCATGATCAAAGCACCATGCAGCCCAGTGTCATGCTCCCACAGTGACCAAACATGGGCTGTTTGTAGGGTGCATCATTTTTCAAAGAGCATAGACTTCCTTCCACATCCCCACAGATTCACTGACAGATCAGATAGGAACAGCATGGCGATTTCTGCAAATAGCACTGTGATGGCAGGGAAGTCAACTCTGTTGTTGCTGTTAATCTCGAAGCCTGTGTGTGTACCCAACTCACTGCTCCACTACCACTTTCCATATGTGAAGAGCCACGGTGCTGCACGCTCTCTCCCTGGGAAATAAGACTTGTTACCAGCAGTAACCTTTATCTGTGTGACATTTGAGCTGCCAGGAGAGGATGGCAATCCTTTCATTCCTGTGCTTGCGCCTTCCCTTGGCAAAGTGTCAATCAAATCTGGCATGTGCTGCTTCTGCTGCGGTTCTGGTATACTTCACAGGAGGCGCAGAATTACAAGGTCTACAGGATGCTTTTTATCACTGCAGACAGTATTTTCCTACACTACCTCCTGTATTCCTCTCCAGTTAGTGTAAAAGAGAGCAGAAGCTCCTATCTGCTTCTGCTGGGCATGCGACTGATCCCCTCACCTTGCTCTCCTTAAATTCTTCAGTGACCTTGTTTTCACACAGAAGATCACCAAGGCTGTTATGTTTCCTGTTTCAAGGCTTGTCTGCCTATCTGTGCCAGGACTGAAAAGCTTTAAATCCTGTCTTCTCCTTTTTACTAAGCCCCAATCTATTTTTTTTTTTTTGAAAATAAAAGTCCCTTTAAAGTAAATCTTTTTTTTTAAAAAAAAACCAACCCAAAACCAAATCAGGGATCATATAATGCAGGTATTAGCAGGGGACTAAACTTTGTCATCCAGGAAGTTAATTTTACTCTTAAATTTCTGTGCAGATGACAAGTCTTTGTCAAGCTGCATTGTAATTGGACCTTCATCCTGAATCTGAAGTTTGCTCCATCCAAAGTACAATGAATTCATTTTTAAGTTCTTGAGCCCCATATGTCATACTCAGGTTTCTGTTCTATCAAAAGGGATGAAAACTCACCTGAACTACTTAAATTCTGCAAAGCCAGACCTGTCTGAAAGCTAATGTGGCTGGCTCAGATTCTGAAATGGGACAACATCCTAAAATTTTGGGTTGATAAGAAAGCTTTAAATAAAGATACAGTAAATTGATAGCATGCTGCTTTCACACTGCATCTAATGTCTGTCTACATACAGAGTGAAAACCGTTGGTAGGAAAGGCAGAGTCCAGCTGTGCAACTGGAGGCCCATCACTGCGTGACAAATGGACACTTCAGGTGTTCCACTTCCCTGTTGCATGAAGTCTCATGGGGGCTGTCAGAGAGGACTTTCAGGATTATGACGATCTCGCAAAAAAATAATCAGAGCTTCTATGAAAGATTTTGGGGGTTTTTTGTTTGTCTCCCCAGAAAGCCCTGGGAACAGTATTTCAATGGACCTGGTAAAAATATACACATTCTGGTTTGTCCTTTCTGACACATGCCACATTGGGGACCTGTCCCTGGATATTATGTTTCATTAAAAGAATCACACTTTCTTGAAGCTAAAACTCAAATCCAAGTAGCTAATGCAATGAATGTTCCTGAGCAAGTCCATAATGAGAGAAAAAGAGCATTAGAGATCCAGCTCCACTGGTACTACTCACATTCTGGATTTTGTGTCTTGAAACGTTATTTTAAAGCCCCCACTCTTGAGCAAAACAAACTTCAACTTTCACTTGTCTTTAAAGTTCACTTTTTCACAGCTGTTAGAGAAGCTATAAGAATGTGACCAAATACTACCTAAAAGTTGCAAGACAAAGCAAAATGCAAACGGAAGGAAGCCAGAAGGGATTTGCTTTCAGAAACTACTTGTGGGATTTTTGTATGGCTCGGATTGGCAAAGCAGCTTCAAATATGGAAATGCCGGCCAAGGCACTATGAACACGTGCTCTTCCAATAGTCGTGTTTTGGAGTGGAGATCCCTCAGTCACAGACACAGGAGGGCTCTGTCTGGAAGGGAAAAGTTCTGGTGGAAAACTGATATCTTGGCAAGCAAGGGGCCAATCTAACCTGATTTCCACATCTCCAGAGGCCACCCAGGGATTTGCTTTCGCCCCATCAAGTGAAGGAGCAAGAGGGTTTTTCACTTTTACATCTCCAGCAACAGGACTGCAAGGACCACACAGGTCCAGCTCAGTGCATTTCCCTCCCATCCACATGGGCAAAGGTTTCTTTTCTCCCTTTTTCTCTGCCTCTCCCAGAGCAGACTTCCAGGGATAAAATAAAACTAAATACAGTTACTGGGACTGCTGCACTCTGACTAGCAAAGAAAATCCCAGAGAGGAAATTCTTTCCTCTGTCTCTTCAGACTATACTGACCATCACTTCTAGAAAGCTTTGGTGGCATAGAAACAGCAGAGGAACAAAAACCCACCTGTCACAGAGAGAACCCAGAGAGGAAAAAGGGGTGCATTTCCTGTACAAGATCACCATGTTGATGGGTTAGAAAGGACCATCCTTTTTTTGGCACCACAGGCTGATTTTCTGTGTTCGCTCAACAGGAGGCCCGTCAGGAGAACTGTTAAGAAAGACGGCAAATAAAAACACCCAGTCTTATTTTAAAATCTCACAAGTTTCAGGACCTGATTCACGACATGTATTTGCCTGCAGTTGGTCACGCTTCATTCTGACACATCTCTAGGTCTGATCTTCTTCCCCTGCTCACTTTGAAAGTTGGGTCACTGCTGTCTGCCTGCAAGCTGGGCTCAGATGTCCTTAGTCCCTATCTTTATGCTTCCTTTCCCTGCCGTAAAATTGTCCACCCTAGTCCTGGAGACTGTAAGCGAGATGTGGCAAAGGCCTGTGCTATCAGACATTAAAATTTAAATAAGCAGATGTCACCATCGCAGCACATGGCAATTCGGCACCTAAGCAGAGCAGGAGCAAGATATATGAGCCGGGCTGAAAACAGCCCCCAGGCACTGGTGCACATTGAATCTCTGAGGCATTGTACCTGGAAATCTTTCAGGCCATTGCTGGAACAATCTGCCTCCTTCCCAGCTGCTACAGTGTGAAGTATCTCAGCAGAGCTTTACTGGCAATGAATATTACCATGTTGTTTTGAGCCTCAGGCCAGTGCTGTAAAGGTCAATGTAAATAGCTTCTTAGTTACCCCTCAAAGACTTCGATAAAGCACTGCAATAATGAAGTTGCTCTCATTTGTAGCCTCTTCCCTTCGCAATTCAGGCCAATGTACCACCCTGCCATAGAAGAGAAATGTCACTGACACCTGGCAAAACCAATGAGCTCTTCATGATTCTAAAACAATTCCAGGTCATCCCATGGCAACCTTCATTGATAGCCCCTCAGCCCTGCTCCCCCCTTCCTTCTAAAAAAGGAAAAAGAATTTGACTTGAGTTTATAACATCTGGGTTTCTTGAGGAAAAAATAATCCCTTCCTTTCAGCGTAAGGGAAATGCAGCAAGGTCAGAAAAGGCTGTCTCTGTAAGGGAAGGCCAGGAGATACATGCTGTGCTGTCTTGCCGTGCTGAGTTTTAGCTTCCTCTTGAATAGCTCTGGGGTTTTTTTAAGCTTCAGTGGTGGGATTTCTGTATTTATGATCCAATCAGTGACTATGACCCATTGAACTAATACCTAGCATTAGTCACTGGAAGAAACCTGGGAAGTTAGCTACAGAATTGTTTAAAGAACTGATGTAAAGGCTCAGACGAGTCACTACTCAGAGCTCTAAAGTGCCTTTTTTCCCCCCTCTCTTTTCCTGAATCTTACTGCCAGCTAATTACGTAAGAACAAAAATGTCTTCTTTTGCAAAGCAGGAGGAGTGGGGAAAAGCTTTAAGGTTGCCTGACTAAGAATGCCACATTGGAGATGCTTCAGGTTTTTGTTCTTAAAATTCAAACTAATCGACCTCAAGCCCAACACAGACATTTAATGCTTAACATTTTATAGCTGGGGACTGAAATACAGGAACTATGTTTATCTAGGATCAGCTCTTTTGAAATGAGCAACTGATCTGTTTTTATGATGTGGGAATGGGGAAAACTCTAAGGAGAGGCTGTTGCGCTTGGGGAAGATTTGGGTACCTCATACAGAAGGCTGCTATGTATTAATGTGAATAGATACTTGTCAAGTCTAGCTGCAAAACTGGCTCATATCACTGGTTATTCCTGCTTTTAGCTGCAAAGGTTTATTGGAAGACATATTTTTCAAGGTATTTTAGATAACGCCAATTCTAATCCATGCCAGAAAACAGAATGGCAGATATATGGAAAATAAAAAAAAAAATAGCAAAAGCAGAAAATGATATTAGTGTAACATTAAAAGTGTTGCTTTAAATTTTAAAATGCTCTGTAAACGTGATATATGTGCAAGTAGATTAGTTAGAAATGTTATACAGTTAAGAAAAAATGGTTTTGTCAACATTTGGACTAAAAAGGAACAAAATTTCAATGAAAATATACTCTTTATCTTTCTGTAGCTCCACATAGAATTAACTCTATCATGTCAGGCCTGCACAATACAGTATCTACTAAATATAACTGTCTCAGTGCAGTCTAAAAATAGACTAGCCTATTAGCCTGATAACACCTTCCTATGCCCCCCCAAATGTGGAAATCCGAGTCCATAAATGTATCCAAGACAACCTGTAAGGAAACAGAAGGTAAAGTCCATGCACACTGGAGACCACTAAATCTGCATGCTGGAAGGGTCTTTAAAGCTTCAAGTCAACACTGTTAAGCCAGACTTGACTCCCTTGTGACTAAGCCCTGTTTGGGATTTGGTCTTGGGGCAACCACTACTTAGGTGACACCTCCATCACATGGAGGATGGAGTGTAGCAACTGAAGCAAAAAAGTGGATGTTTAATTCTGTGTAGTTTCCCTCTCAATTTCCAGTCCTTCCCACTTTCTGATTCTTGGGCCCTTTTGCAATCAAACTCAAAACCTTTAAAAATGCTTCCAAACCCCATTTTTTGTTTAATTTACTTTTCAAAAATTCATAGGAAAATGTTGACCTCGCACAAAATTTGATGGTACTGGGGGACAAATCTGAAGAGGACTGTAATTCCGCAAAAGTTAATGAGATGAATTAGTCTTAAGTCTCTGACAGTGATGCTGAAGTATGCTTCATTAATGTTATTGACTGTGATTAATGGAGTTAACAAAGCTAATGAGGTTTATTTACTTCAATGTATACAATACTATTTGTAGACTTCCCAAACAGCAGTGCAATAGTAATATCTAACAGCATTTGATATGTGCAAAGTGATTAAAAAAACATTTGAAATATCTTTTAAGGAAGGAAGAGAAGATGAATGATCTAGTTTAAGTAAAAAGGAAGTAAATGAGAACAAATAAGTGGAGCTAAGTAAATAATTCAGAATGAATAATTTATTTCATATATTTAGCCCTGCTTTTTTTGCTCATGGGATCCATGGAAGCGAAGAGATTTCCTCAAACCTATTTATCATATGAACTTGATAGCTTAAAGAAAGCGTACACAACAACGGGACCAGGAGCACTGGAAACTTAGGCTTCATTGGGACGGTGTAAATGGCTGGGGAAGTCAGATTGTGTTGCTTCTGTTCTCTTATTAGCTAAACAGCCAAAGATTCCAGCACCAGTATGTTGTGGTTTAACCCCAGCTGGTAACCCAATACCACACAGCCGCTCACTCACTCCCCCCATCCCCAGTGGGGTGGGGAGGAGAATCAGAGAGAAAGGAAAACTCACAGGTTGAGATAAAAACAGTTCACCAGGACAGCAAAGATAAAAATATATTAATAATAATAATAAAATATAAGGATAATAGAATAAAACAAACGATGCACAATTTCTCACTACCTGATAACCAGTACAGCCTGTCCTGAGCAGCAGTCAGGGAACAGGGATATTCCCCGACAGCTATCCCAGAACAGCAAGATCCAGAGAGAGCAGGCGAGGGGAACGACCAGCCGAATGAACAAAAAGCCCAAACAAAAAAGGGAAAAGAAGGGAACAAGAAGGGAAGTGGCCCACCAGCCGACCCTCACTTATACCGGGCATGACATCTGTGGTATGGAATACTCTTTGGCCAGTCTGAATCAACTATTCTGGCTCTACCCCTCCCAGGTTTTTGCACCTGCACATTAGCAAAACCTGGGAAACTGCAAAGTGTCCTTGGTCATTTAGCAGCAACCAACAACACCAGTGTTACTATCACCATTCTTCTCACACTAAATCCAAACCACAGTAGCTGCTGGAGACAAAACTAGCTCCATCTCAGCCTAAGCCAGGACACAGTAATTCTAAACTTGGCAGATAAATGCCAAGTATTATCGGTATTTATTGTCAAGCCTGAAAAAAACCTCTGGCTGTGACTAGAGCCTACTGCTCCAGGGTATTTGCAAATACATAACAGAAATACAGTGTTTGTCCTCAAGGCTGTCTACACTGATGGGGTCAATCCTAGGATGCCATCAAATCCTATATCCTCATCTGCTGAAATACATCTAGTAAATCCCTTGTCTCTCTATCTCAATCCCTCTTTTGAATTCATGGTTCTGCTCAGTTGCTGCCTCATGTATGTTGCAGCATATCTGGAGCTTTCACCCATTCTTCAAGCCTCCAGCTCAAGCAGGCCACTTCCAGCAATGCCAGAAGAAGTCCCTGTTCCAATTTGTTTTACACCTCATTTTCTAAATCTGCTACAACTAAGTTAAATGACATCTAGAAGAAAAAGCAAATGAATATGCAGACTGATCCTTTGAACAGCTCTTCAAGCCAATCTGAGATACACTTATGCCCAGTTAAGGGGGAGAAAAAAAAGCCCTCAAACCCCATGGAGAATAACCTCTAAATCAACTGTAAATACCAATATAAACTCTGAGAGTCTACAGGCTAAAACGGTAACCCTCCCCTTCAAGGTGACCCTAGTGATAGTCCTTGTGGTTACGGCAGTTTTCTTGGGTGAAATAAACTATAGGAGCAAAACTCCAAAAAAAGGTGACTGAGGCCTACAGGAAGCTGAGCATTGTTATTTGCCAGGGATGTTAGTGAATGTTGATGCTCTCAGCATCTCTTGGGCACCAGGCTCAATAGATGTACTAACAGCGATAGTAAACAAGGAAGCTCCTGTAAATACTCATCCACACAAACCTTGGAAATTCACTTGTTAAAAGTGCATGTGGGCATCAGACTGGACACATATGGCACAAGGATGTAAAAGGTATGTGGGGAGAGTGAAGGTGAGTAATGGAAAAAGGCATGCTGCATTTGCTGTATGGACTACATTTATAGCTGCAAATCACGATCACCAACAAATGATGAAGTGGTCTATTTGGAGAAAAGGAACAAGAACAAATGCAAAACAAAAACAACAACAAAAAAATCAAGGCTTAATTGCATCAAAATTATTCTTGTTCCAGCTCACTCCATTCTAAACTATTACCTTCCAAACAAATATTAAAGCAGACATGTTTTACTTTGGTTTGAATCAAGCAACTGCACTCAGCTACCCGAGGTGGGTACTTTCCTTATAATATAAATCAGAACACACTGAAATCAATGGGAGAATTCCCCTGGCTTCAAAGAAGATGGGGCTGATTGCATGTTATTAAAGAACCTGCTTCATTTGCTCTGCACATCTAAGCCTACCCCATCTCTGTACTGTGGGAACATTGGTCAATTGACCTCAGATGCTGGGCTGCTTCTCTCCTTGTACATGACGTATCTTCTTTGTCAAGGGATAGTGCAAATCAATCATTTCTTCAGGTCATGTCACAGACTTCTGAAATTGTCCTGGTAGCTATCAGTTCCCCTTAATCCTCCTAGTTCTTGCCTGGAGCATAATCAGCCTGAATAACAAAGGAGGTGCGAAAAATATGTGCTGAATTTCCCCTCCCTATGAAAAATTGAGTTTTGAATCAAATTCAGTCTTGGTGAAAAGTTTTTCTTTTTTGTGTGAAAACCTAAAAATTTTCCCATAAGGAAACTTCTGAATTTGTATTTTGAGGTAGCTTTCGTAGTAAACTAAAATGTAATTAAAAATTTCAAAATCAAGAGAGTTTTCTTCCGAGGTTTCAATGAAATTTTTTTTCCTACTTGATCAGTTTCATAGATTACCCAGGAATATTAATGGTCTCAAGGAGCTCAGTGTCTACAGGAGCTCTGCAAGGTACCTGCAAAAGCACAGGTGGGACTGATGGGCCATACTGCTGAGGAGGAGCTTGTGTGGGGAGGGATGATTCAGCTTCCCAGATTGAGGCACCCACATTTGGTGTCTACATAAGTGTCTAGATGTGCCCTAGGTGTCTGAGCTCTCACTGCAGTCAATGGGAATGGGATTCAAGTGCCAAGACTTGTCTAAAGTGTCACTGGAGGTGCCCTAGTTTACCCCTCCTGGTCTCCACAGGCCAATTCTGAGGGGCTTGGGTAGCCCTACGTCCTGGATCATACTTGCCAGGCCCACATGGATGTCTCAGATACCCTGGAGCATTTCAAATAACCTTAGAGGTTAGGGCTATTGAACTCAGGCTGCAAGTAACCACAGAGAAGATGCTAGTAAAATAGACATCCTATATTACATAGATTGCTTCATCTATATTACATACATTACTTCAGTTTGTAAGAATGCGTACAATAGATTAACATTACCAAATGCAATGCACATCTCCATCTCTGACTCCAGCCTGCGACTCCCAGACCTACACGGGTGATGGAAGGAAAGTGTGTGGGCAGATTGTATGAAGAATCAGCATTTCTAAAGGTTCGCTGTGAGGTTTCCACAGTAATTTGGGATTGCACTGGCCTGGTCTGTGATAAACCAATTACAATATGGTGGTACACAAAGAAAAGACAAACAAACAAAGCACGGGGAAGCTAAGCTGTGATTTTCCTCCCTTTCTGGTCCCTTTGGGATGCATTCACTGTTAATCCACCCAAACCATTGTTAGATGTCCACCAGCAGGTGTTTCTGACACAGGCCTGGGCCACTGTGATGTCTTTTGCACAGTCTGGAGGCCCTGCCATGCTCTGCAGCCTGTTTACTTGCAAGACAATTTTTTGAGGGTCCCTGGCCCTGTGCCCATTCTCCCTTCATAGCTTCTCCAGCAAAAACATGTTGGAGGTCATTGTGAAAGGAACTGGTCAGAACAGGGCATGTTTAATAACAGATTCCAGGAAAACAGGCTTAAGTTTTTAAAAAGCAATCCAAGATCCGATTGATTTATCAGGGTCTGTCAGTGAGCTTCTGCCTTCCATGAATCTTTGCTAAGACAGGCCTTGCACGATTTAAGGGACAGAGGCTGTAGGCAGCTACTGAGATTAGTAATGAGAGAAATTTCTTCATCAGTATGTGCATTCTCTGCCCACCCCCACCCCTTTTTTTTGGGGGGGGGGGGGGGGGGGGGGGGGGTTGAAGTAGACCGAGTTCCTCAGTCTCTGCTGATGGCAAAGACCTACAGCAAAATCACTCACGGCCCATTCTTGCAGAGCACTCATGCCACCCGCACTAAGGCTTTCCACCATATTTCCCCAGTAGGAAACCTGGTGCCCCTGGCACTGCCAGCCCTGTCATTTTCATGGGTACTTGACAACGTTTAACACTGAAATGCAACATTTCATCTGGTGAAACGTGCAGCAAAACCTCATTGTGGGTTGTGCAGATGCTTCTCAACGAATTTACATGAGCTTAATCTCCCTAAACTCTTACAAGATCCTACAAACTGCACCATGGGGGACTTCTCTGCTGGCAGCCTTTTATATTAAAAACACATCTTTACAGAAAGCCTTTCATTTGAATCCTTAATCACATGAATGGGCTTTTTTTTTTAAGTGCTGTCAGACAGTATAGCAGCCTCTTGTCCATCCCTAACCTTGGGGACCACGCAGCTCAGCAGAGGCACAGTGCAGGAGGACTCTGAATTGCAGCCTGTGCATCTGTGTTGTCCTTGTTGGGAGGATGGGTTTCATGGCAATGGCAGTTTGTTGTAACGAGTCAAAGGGACTGCACTGATTTTAGGAGGCAGGAAAGTGCTAACAAGAACCCTTGAAACCCCCTCCAACTTGAAGGAAAGTCTTGTCCGCATTATTCCCCTTCTGTCACTTAACTAAACTTCTCTACCTGCTACAGTTGAACAGAAAGGAAAAAACTGTCTTAGCATCTGTAGTAAAAAAGGTTTTCTAATTGAATAGGAAAAAACGGCACCTTATTATGCTAAGTGAAGCCATTCTGGTTGGGTACCACCTTTTGCTCATTTTGCAAAGGGAGAAATGAATGGTCCAGGTGCATCTCAGTAGCACAGTGGAGACTTAAAAGGTTTAGGACCTACTCCTGCATGCAGATTTTCAGAAGGACTCACAGATAAGCATCTCCCTTGCAATGCTTTTAGGCAAATACTCAGAAGAACACAGTCCATTGGACTGCATTCAAACCTTATTAATTTGGCACTATGGCTGTGCCTGATGCATTTTGAGCTGGCTCTGATGGTTCATGCTGAGCTCTTGAAAATTTGGCCTTCTGTGACTTGCCCAAGGTCACAGTGGAGCTCAGTGGCAAAGATGAGAAGCAAACTCGGATCCTGAAACAATTTGATCCTGGCTATTAGCCAAAAAATATATTCTCCTGCATTAGGCACAGTGCTGAGCCCACAGGAGGCACCTAAGACAAAACCTGAAGCAGAAGATCCCTATTTAGATCTGGTCATCTCTAGTTGAAGACAAATTGGGCACGTATATACAGAATCTTCTGTTTCCTCTTAAGGTTTCAGCTGATTAAATGAAAGCCATGTAAGAAAACCTGCCGTAGGCCACAACATCTTTTAGGTCTGTGGAAGAAAAAAATACTTACAGCTTTTAATGAGCTCATGAGATTTTACCCTCTGTAACCACTAAATCCATCACTTTGCAACAATGAAGATAATTTATGATTGCCTCAATTGTTTCTTTTATTTATGGGACATTTTTAGTATGGAATTTAATCAAAGAGATTAAATGTCATACTACTTATTACCTTGCTGTTAAGATATTAATCCTATAGAAAGACATATCAAACTCCAGATTAATCATAAAAGGAGAGAAGTATGATGGCAATGCAATTGCTTTAGGATTCATGATTTTTTAACTTATTTAATCGGAGCAGAAGTTGAGATGTCACTGCCTCTTGTAACATACTTGTTGTTTTTCAGAATTAGGAATGGATATGAAAATAAGTAGAGTTAGGTCTTGATTTAACAAAGTGCTTAGCATACACTTAACTTTAATGTGCTTGCCTTGACTTCAGTGAGACTTATGCCTATGTTTAAGAACTGTATAAGGCAGGATTAAATCACCTACTTAATTTTAAGCATCCACTTAAGTGCCTTTTGGTAGGTAGGGCTTCAGTAAGCTAAGTTACATATTTGACAGGTTTGCCAGCTTAATAGTATAATTTCAAAGCTAAGAAAAGGGAATAAATATGCTGTCTATATTTATATCTCACTTTCTATACAAAATGGTTTCCCAAAGCCCTTTATGAACCATAAAGTGAACTACATTTCAGCAATTGATTTCAAAGCCTTTTCTACTGTAAGAGCATAGCACTAAGAAACATGATGAGAGATAGCACAAAGAAAAAAGTTCAATATACACTTGCAGGAGCTCTTGTAAATTAAGGGGGAAATCCGAGACCCCAGGAGCATAGGAACATTGTGTTAATTCGTAGTTTTAATCTATTGATCCACTTTTTAAAAAGACCTGGGTCAAGTTAGCATACTGTTCCTGCAGAAGCTATTTGCCATCGTAGAAAGTAATGATCATCACTGTGTTATTAGGAATAAAAACTCATTAGTGACCTTATCTGAGAGGCACTTGCATTACAAGTACCACATTCTTTTCACTGAGAATTGAGTGAACACTGTGTTGTCCAAACCAGGCATGGGTAAGCCCAGTTCATGGGCTTTTACTGTTTATTGCACCAGTAATGTACTTTCTGGCTAGGTCTAGTTTTCAAGTGCTCAGATCAGCCAACTTACTGTGGTTTCCCACAGCTGGCCAGACCTCCTTTTCAGAAGTTACTGGGTAGGTCACAGTTTTCACCAGGCCTCCCCTCAGTTCCACCCTTTGCTTTTCCCCAGATAAGCCCTTTTCATCTGTGCTCACCTAGACCCAGGCAAATGTGGCCTCCTGTAGACTACACACAAAGAGCTTTCAATAGCACCTTCAGAAAACAAGTCACCTGGCAGCTGCCTGAAGTGTAACCTATGGATTAGAACTTTCCTGAAAGAATAGGTAGCCAAAGTAAGCTTTGTATGTGTATAAGTGGTGCTAAATAGCTAATTAGTTTTATAAGTCAAGTCTGACAATGCCAATCAAGAACTCTTACCCTAGCAAAACCTCAGGAGCCTGTCTCTGCTCAGCACCACATAAGTACATTGGCCTTGTAGTTAACAAGGTCAGGATATATATTTTTTTAAGTGAAGGCCAAGAAGAATTATCAGTTCCTACCAGTGAACTTCCCAGGGAGCAGGCAGGAGGATTTGAAAGGTTTTCAGATGAAAACAAGACTGATATACCATATCTGTAAGGGCTCCCATCACCATCTGCTGAATGGCTGTCAACTGAGGATGATCCTAACATTGCTCTAGCCACTCCTGATGTCAGCTAGGTTGAACCTGACTGGACTAGAGTTGAACAAGCACTGCCTGTTTGCAGTTCCCCCTGTCCCTCCCTGCACAGACTGCAGAGAAAAGGTTTTCTAGGACACAGCCCCAGTCACCATCTGGCTTTACTTTGGCTTTCCAGCCTCATTAGGGCAAGGAGCACAGGGACTATCTTGCCATGTCACCCAGGAAATGCACAAAAAGCCTCAACAAAAAGCATCATCTGGCAACAATGAAATATTCAAACAGGTTTGCAGATGACAGTGCCTGCTTCTGACGGGAGAATATTGTTTGGGAAAAGTTATTTGCACAAGGCAGTGAATGATTGATGCGAGGCCAATGAAAGATTGATGTGTGAAAATGCAGAGCACATCTGCCCTAATTGAAAGTCCTGGGTTCTCCAGGATTATGGGAGGGAAAAAAATTCCTGCCTATGAGATTCACCCTGTCATCCTGTCCTCCAGAAATTTTCTAATCACTCATCCTACCTCTTATTTTCATGCTGATAGCTCCTTGATGCCTCCATCAAGATTATCATGGAGTGACAAACTGTGCATACATAGAGGGCTTGGTAAGAAGTTAGGTTGGAAGCAGAGTAGTGGAAAAGGAAAGTGGCAAAGTGAGGGGAACTGATAAGAAAATCCAGGGCTTCTGGTTTGTCCTTTAGCATCCAGCTCACTAGTGTCACAGATGTCATACAGATCCACTCTGGTGTTTTGATTTATGACCAATAACTGATTACAGAGTCAGGAGAAACTCTTATTATACCCTCTTATGGTTCTTGCTTCCCCTGCACTTAATGCTTAGGAAACTTAGAAAATTCCAAGAAATATATTGAAAATCATGTCTATGCATGATCTGTGCAATTCAGACATGCCAAAATGGCATCGGGTATGTTGTTCCTGTCAAATTCTTTGCAAGGCCAGAAAGATATAAAATAGGGACTAAATAACAAAAAGTCAATCTGGACTTCCTTGTGCAAATCAGAAGGCTTCGATATTTTGGAGGTTTAGTTGCACAGAGCTTGCAAGCTTCACAGTCAAATCTCACTGACAATATAGCCAGGACATGGCCAGTTGAATCCCTCTCTGAATAGCTGTGTTGCCTCTAGCTCACAGCCAAGTCATACCCAGTACATGCCTTCTGGTACACACTGACACGTAACAGCACATTAAAGAATGATATATTCTTGGTCTCCTTTTCTTGCTACAGTCTGAACTTCTCCCTTCAGTGCTTCCACCTGCACTCACTGACCTCCTCTAACAGACACCAACATCCGTGCTCTTTTCAGTGCACGCACTATCTGGCATCTTCAAGGCCAGGAGCACCATTAGGAAACATCAGTGAACCTGCCCAAAAGCATGAAATTACAAGCATTAACTCTCAGCTAGGGTTCATTGGTAGTTCACAGCATTCCTCGCAGCCAGGAGCTAATTACAGAGGGGAATGTATTTAAAACATTTTCAATCTCATTGTTTTCCTGCTAACTCTGCTGGTGGCACAGAGCACCAGCAACTAAGTAGTTAATGATACTCCAATAATGGGCACAAACTGAATCACTAGAAAGTTTCAGTCTCACCCTGGAATGGATTTCTTCGCTAATATTATCAATATTGTCCTTTCCTCAGACTTATAGGATGGTAGATGGCAAGAGACAAGCTTCTGAAGCCTGGAAGGGATCTACCCATCCACAAAGAGGTGGTGCATGGAGACTGGTCTTCCCTCAGCCTTGCAGACTTTAAGACAGACAGCAACAGAAAATAGAGGCAGAAATAATTGCATGCATGATTTTCTGTAAAGTAGCCAGTAATCTCAAATAATTAGTTTTTGGAAAACTACTGGGAGACTTTCCCGATATCATTATTTGATTTCCAGTAATGCCTGAGAGCTCTGTGTTTGAACCCTCCCTCCCCAGAGCAGACTCTGCACAAGCACAGAACAAAAAACTTTCTGGTCCCAGTGATCTTTCACTGGACAAGCTCTGTCAGACTGGATCCAAACTTTAATGCAAATCAGCCCCCCCCCAAGAAGCCGATACACAACAGCTAGGGTTTCAAAACAAAGTGTTTTTGTAATTATTAAATGCCTTATGGCAACTGTTCATTTCTGTTCTGCTAGCAAAGTAAAAATAAAGGGGGTGGAGGGTTGCAAGGGGACAAGAGAAGGCTTAAACATGCACATTTTACTATGATCCAGGGAAAATGTTTCTATTCAGGTGGCATTAGGGTGACATAGCTGTCATTGAACTGGTTGATTTGGGCACTGAGCAAGCACTGCACTGCTATATTCTTGCAGTTCAGCAGAAGTATCGCTTATTTGCATGGCCAAATAATAGAAAGTGTCTTTATCCCTTCTGCTGGCCCTGCTTTGAGCAGGGGGTAGGACCAGAGTCCTCCAGGGTCCCTTTCCAGCCTCAGTGACCCCATCTCATCCATGGCAAATGCCCTGTCTCCAGTCTCTAAAATAAGCTTTCCCTTCCCAGCATCTTCTGGAGCCCCCATAGCTTGGCCTCTGTCTCAAGAGAGCTCAGCCTTTGATTTGCCCGTGCTTCTGGTCTCTAATTCCACAGGTTAAAACCAGAGGATTTATTTTCAATGTCACTGTTTTTGAAGGGGCTTGGGGGTACCTGAGGCATTGCTGTTGCAAAGGCTATGCTTGTAAAAATACTTTTGGGAAAAGTGAGCTATCCCTGCTCTCCCATTAAGAAAACAGCAGTTCTGGTTTAGGACTATATTATGTATTGTTTTTACACAGCAACAAAAAAGGAAGGACTGTCATTGTAATATCTGCTCCTGATATTGGATTGTGATGAAGGGTAAATCCAAGCTGAGTGGGTTATAAATTGTATTATACCATTGATCCTCCTGACCCTATAGTCAGCCAAGTTTTCTATTACAAAGACCCTATATTCAGGAGTTTATATCCTGGCTATAAAAAGTTTAGTCTAAGCTGAAAGTTGGCATAAAATACCATAACTCCAGAGTGAATCTTTTTTGTAAACTTGATAATAGCTTGTAATACACTTCAACAGCATTTTTCATTGAAAGAAGATGGAGTGTTTAAAAATCACTTCACTTCCCATGGAAGCAGTTACCAGTGGAATCACCTTCTTAATAGGCAGAGTGAAATATTGCTTCTAGTTAGTTTAATCTGCAAAGGAAAGGCTGGGTTTTGGTGCCTGGTTTGGTAAATTGGGAGGAAACAATCAGATTGATTTTTTTTTTTGCAATAGACTGTCACAGTCATTATAAACTGCTTTTAAAGACTTTTAAGTTCTGAGCTAGTTCTAACTTTCATTATCAATAATACAAAACCCAGAAGCTGTAAATTAAGAAAAAAATTCTATTTGTATTTTTAAAACACATTGGGTAAGAAATAGAGAAAGATTTTAATTGAATTTTTTCCCTTCTTTCCTACTTGCAAGTTTCCAGCCTTTAAGTTTTATCTCAGTTCAAACATTTAAGTTAAATCTGTTTCCTCTCCCTTCTTGATTTTTAGTTTTGATCATCTAAATCCCATATTATTGTCCCCGTTCTATGCACATATTAACATCACTTGAAGCACCAGCAGATGAATACAAGGATTCCACTGTTAACCCATGAAGAGCAGACACCACCCAATCTCTTTTTGACAAAAATATGTTCTCAGGAGCATTTGCCATGAAAAGGATCAAAATCTGATCAATGCACAACTGAGGGTGAATCACAGCCTGTTGCTCTGGGTGTAAATGCCCAGGCCCTAACAGTTTCATGGGAAGTAACGCCAGGCATAAAGTGGGCTCAGATTGGAGTAAATCCAGGCCAGTCTCAGGGGCTTTGCATTAGAGTGAGACATTATTGCAGCACTAATCACCTTAGTTTTGCTTACTTCATTTTGAAATTCTCACCCCAAAGCTCCTGTGATGGAAATCCTCCTTGAAGGAAGCAGTCCAGGACAAAGCTGTGATCACTCAAGCAAAAGGGATGCTCAGGGACACCAGTTTTCCCTGTCTCTTGCTTATACATGTACCTCTTGTGGAAGAAAGCAAGAGCTGTATGTACAGCTGACAAGATAATCCCCCATAAAAGCCTCTTGATAAATATCCTCCTCTCCCAGGAGGACGCATTGTTTCTTTGCTGTTTTGAACTAATGAGTGTTGATTGTGATACAGATCTTAACATGACCTAGTCACCAGCCAGGTGAAACTCCTGTCAATTTTTTTCATGTACACATGGAAGATGCAGAATTAAAACCTTCCTGAGACCTAATGATCCACAAGGTAAGTGGGAGGAAAGGGGAGGAGGAGTGATTAATCTCCCACTGTTTAGCATCACCTCATTCTTTACAGAGAAACACCTCTTAGCATAAGAGTTTTATAGATTATATTGTCATCCAACACCTCAGTATGCACATCCCTGGTCTCTGTGGGGAAATCTAAGGTTCCCTGCTCAGTAAAAATCTCCTAAAGTTTTACTCCCTGCAGCACGCAGAGCTGTTTCACACAATATTTCCACATGGGCTGACGCAGGTCTCTGCAGGCTCCAGGCTGGCAGCACAGCAAGACGAGCATGAGAAATCCCCATGAGGAATTTGAACTCCCTCCTCTGAGCTTTGTTTGCAGGACCTGAGTTTGGCTTCCACAAACTTGCTATTCATGCTGGGGGATATAGATGGCTCAGCAGCACTGAAGAAAGGCACTGCCTTATGGGACAGCCCAGCTGGCTCTCCGTATGTCTGAAGCATACAGTCTGCTACAGTCTCTGATACTCTGCAAGGCTGACAAGGACTGGTAGCCATTTGACATATAAAGTATGCAAAGGGAAGCAAACTCACTGTTTCCTGACTCTTCAGTGCCTGTAGATACTTCTTTTACTGAGTACTTCTGTCTTTAATCCCTTCCCAAGATAAAGAAATAAAAGGAACAAAGTTTGTATTGAGTGGCATCATCCCTCTACAGCATAAGCTTTAAAACACGCAGGGAACAAACTGCCTCCAAAGATTAAAGTCTTTTGTTATTTACTTAATAAGAACTCTTTGCTCTGGTGTTTTTCCTCCTCCTTTAATCAGAATTATTTCTGAATGTCATCACACACTTAAGGGCATACCTGCACTGTGTCATGGTTTAACCCCAGCTGGTAACCGAATACCACGCAGCCGCTTGCTCACTCCCCCCCCTCCCCAGTGGGGTAGGGAAGGAGAATCAGAGAGAAAGGAAAACTCAGGGGTTGAGATATAAGCAATTCACCAGGACAGCAAAGAAAAATATAAACATATATTAATAAGGATAATAATAATAAAAATATAGGGATAATAAAATATATAAAACAAATGATGCACAATTTTTCACCACCCAACAACTGATACAGCCCATCCTGAGCAGCAGTCAGGGAACAGGGATGTTCCCCCCCAGCTATCCCAAACCAGCAAGTTCCAGAAAGAGTGAGCAAGGGAACGAACAGCTGAACAAATGAACAAAAAGGCCCAAATGAACAAAAAAAAAGGAAAAAAGAAGGGAACAAGAAGGGAAGTGGCCCATCAGCCGACCCTCACTTACACCAGGCATGACATCTATGGTATAGAATATTCCCTTTGGCCAGTTTGGATCAACTATTCTGGCTCTACCCCTCCCAGGTTTTTGCACCTGCACATTAGCAAAACCTGGGAAACTGCAAAATGTCCTTGGTCATTTAGCAGCAACCAACACGACCAGTGTGCTATCACCATTCTTCTCACACTAAATCCAAAACACAGGAGCTGCTGGAGACAAAGCTAGCTCCGTCCTGGACAAAACCTGGACACACTGCTAAAGAGAACATGGCGCAGCCTTATACCAGGAAGGAATGACTGTACGAAAGCCAGAAGCATGTGCCTTGCCTCTTAGGCCAGGCAAAATGAGAGGTCAACTCAGCTAAGCTGCTGTTAGCACTCTAACAGCTCCAAGGGTGGCTCTGGATACACCCAGAGATGGACCCCTGGGTCAGGTGTTTCAGAGCTTTTGCTTGGGACTCCACTGTGAAAGTGGTTGTAGCCCCCTTATCAGATCAAGCCCAGGAGCAGCCAGATGTAATGCAGTGAGAAGGTCATTAGACAAGAATCAAAGATGGATCCACAGCAGGTGCAACCCACTGCTATCCACGGCTACCTGCCCTGACTACATCCCAATGGACTGCTGGCGTAACAGATGGGTGTGCACACCCTTTCTTCTCCTTGGATGCTTACCTGAGGGAGAAGGAAGCCACAGGTAGTCCCATGATTTCCTCCTGTCCATCCTGTGGGATAGGGACTGCTGAATACATCTCTTCCTCACTGCAGGCACACAAGGATGGGCTTTCTTCCTCACTCCCTTGTGGCAGCTCCTCCAGTGTTCCCCATGCTGCTGTAGTCAGTCCTTCCTCCCCACTGCTCTCTGTCCTGATACCAGGGAGCAGCAAGAGCAGGGCTGCTCCACAACAGAAGGCAAGCTGGGAGCTGAGGAAGACCACAGCATTGGGTCTTCCAACAGTCCCAGATAAAGCAAGGTTCAGGGGCCATCCAAGGAATCCACACAGGAGCAAAAGGAGCTAGAGACAAGGCTGCAGCATGGGTCCAAGGTCCAGCCACAAGACAGGGCCAAGTCTATCCAGAAAACAAGCTCTGCAGCAAGGCTGAAAAGAGATACACCTATAGCATAGCTTGGGGAAGGACTGAGATCCCTGGCCTGAGCTTAAATAGAGCCCTTTGGGCCCAGGGGAAGGGTGTGGATGTGGGTCCCAGGTGAGGCTGGTCAGGGTCATGAGGCCTATTAAGGCCCTGACACCTGATTACCTTTTCCACACTGTTAGGACTGCTTCTCCTTTTTCTGAGCACTGGGGTCCCAGCACTAGCTGGGACCTGATGGTGCTATTGCAATGCAAATAACAAAGCAGTTCATCGGTGATGTGAATTAAATGCATGTCAGGTGCTCCTTGATGGGTGCCCACACAACCTGCCAGGAGGAGTGTAGCTGCTAATTAGCACCCATGTTGGCTGTCGGGGTAAGGACACCCAAATGTGTGAATGGAATACAGAGAATTACCTACCCACGCTGGGAAACTGCAAGTTGACACAGTCTTTTCTATGCCAGGTTTTCTGTGGACTAATAACAGATATCATCAAAAGAGATAGGAACTCACAGGGCTGTAGTGTTCCCGGTACAGGGAACTGTGAACCAACATTTTGGATAAAAAAAAAATTAAACTTTACAGGCAAAGGTACCTTAAGAGAGGTGCAAACTACACAGAAACACTTAGAATTTTTTTTTTTTTAAATGTAATACATGCAAAAAATAGGAAACTAAACTGTTTTGGTCATTTACATTGGGTTCTCTGTTGCTCTGTAGCCTGACTCTGCTGGCAATGTGGGTAGTTTCTGAGCTTCTAACTGTATTGATTTTCTTAGCAGAAAAAGCCTAAGGTTATCTAAACAGTTTAGTTTCTTGCTTCTTTGTGCTGAATTCATTATTTTCTTTCTGCCTGAATATAATACTCTACATTGCACATGCAGCGTTGATCCATAACCTGAGCAGAAATGGTCTGCAGAATCAGCTAACAATCGAGGCCAGTGTGCGCTCTGGTGATTAACAGATCAACGCTCCCACGACCAGCAAAGATTTCCATTAGAGCTAGTCAGAGGGGCAATGGGCCAATTAGTGGTGGTGTCAATGGGTGCAGCTCCTGAATTCAGCCAAATTTCTTTATTTCTCGAGCTGCATTCAGCCTTGCAGCACTAGCAAAAGGGACCCTTTGAAGGTATTTCCCACCAGGGCAGCTGGTACTGACTTTGCTGAAATGCTTTCTGTGCTTTCATCCCAAAAACAAAACAAAGGAGAAACAAGAGGAGTTTCCAGGTCAGGAACATAATCATTTGCATACTAGGTCATCCCATCCGTGTCAAATCCCTCTTGTACCTGAGATTTCAGAGGGAGGTAAAAATCTCCTACCAGAGCTGGTACACGCAGAAAAACTGGCTCACCGCATGCAGCACATGAATGAGAGGTGATTCCGCTGCAGCTCAGGCCACCATAAATCACCGGCCAAACTACTGCCTTGGAGAAGTCATTCAGGGCAGAGTAAATCCATTTCTCCGGGGAGGAGGTGTCCTGGAGCAGCAGAGGATGGGATGCTTGTGGGCAGAAGGGTTTCAGACTCCCCAAACTCCGTGCAACAGCTCTGGCCCTGTACCCCTCTTTTGTCTGGGCTGGAGCCAGAGCTGTTGGGAAGGCAGGTTTTGGAGCTGAAGGCCTCATGGTACAGAGCACAGAGGGGATTTGGCTGCCAAGCAAGGCACGTAACCCTGAGCAGCTCTTCTTTGCCCCAGGAGGAGGCTGAGACTTTTTCAAGTCAGCTCCTGATACTCCATCCAGCTTCACTATCCACTTGCAAACCCCTTCCCTCCTCCCCGTGACCAGCCAGGCTGCTGCGTGCCTTATGCATGCCAAGGACATGGGTCATGGCTGGGCACTGCTTGCCACCCCAGTTCATGTTCTGTGACCTGTGCCTGCTTAAACACCAGCAAGCAGCCACCCCATCTCAATGTGCCTCGGCCACCCCTCCACTGGTGCTAGTGCCTGCTGTAAGCGCCATGGAAAAGCCCAGCTTGTGAAGCACCTCTTCTCCCAGCCAAGGCCCTTGGAGGCGGCTTTTTATGGACTACTAAGCAGATTCTAGATTAATGACCAGAGTCCTGCAAGGCTGGGAAGAAATCACCACAGGCTGTGCAGGGCGAGACAGGGCAGGCTGTACTCTGGCTGCTGGTGGGGAAGAGTTATTCTGCTTTGCGTGTGTGTTATATTCAGGGAGATATTAAACTAGCTCTCTTCCAGCACTGTCACGGATACTGCTCTGATCTGCTGCATTAAGTAATTTGTGCTTCTCCCCCAGAAAAGAATTTATTTCCTCTCTGTGCTAGTGTCAAAGCTAATATTAGCGAGTGTTACTGAACCATTTTACATCTGCTCTAACAGCAGCTGCTCCGCAGGAGGGTGACTCGACAAGAGGACAGGGCAGAGGAGAAAAGTCACATTAGGCACTTAACAGAAGGGGTAGGAGGGAAGGGCTGGACACTGCGGGGCAGCAGGAGGAGGGCACATGGCTCTCAGAAGCACAGAGATGCAAAGAAGGAGGATATAAATACAATATAAACAGCCCTCTTCCCACATGCATGTCTGAGCGGTGTGAAATGCCCCACGTGGGAGGGGTCTGGTTGTGTAATTGTCACCGGGGAGGCCTGCGGGGATGAGCCAAATTAGCTCTGCTCAAAACCAGCCTGGGAAGCAGTCTGGCAAAGAAAAGAACAATTTGCGGATTTTCTTTTCCCTTGTGCTTGAACAAAAGCAAGCTCAGACCATCCTGATTCTGAGACAAATACATCAAAGTTCCTGTTTGCACTTCAGCAAAATAAAGGGGGCCACCGGCAGCTCTGCAGCTGCGTCATCCTGGTAGCTCCCAAAGGGAGACAAACGAAACTGGGGAGCATCTCTTCACTGGACATTAGGGAGAGACAGAGCCCGGCTGGTACGAAGTGATGCAGCTCTGCATGGCGCTTAGTAGGGCTGCAGAGCTTTGTGCTGGGGACGGTCCCCACACTGCTGTTTCCTGGCATGGGGTACCTGGTGCTGGGTGGCCGAGTGTGGGAGCTCTGCTATTAACTTATTTCAGTGAACTTTAAAGGGATATAGCTCTTGTGTTATGTTCTTACCACATCTCGATAGCTCAGCAGGTGGATGCTGGATCAGTGAAGATGAAATGGAAAGCCATTTGGTCAACAAGCCAAGGATTAAATTGGGAAATTCAAGAGCTTAAGAGTGTAACTATATTTTTTTTGGTCCACCCTAAAGATCCAGCCAGGGCTGGAGGCTGTAACGGTGTCTCTGGTGCAGGGAGGGGGCAGACTGGTGGAAAGCAACGCAGTAGTCACTCTGCACCCAACCGCGGGAAGAGTTTCAGGTTTCTTAAAAGCTCCAGATGTTTTTTTCTTCCCAAATATTAGGGATTTGCAAAACATCCCTCTCCTCCCAGTGTTCAGTCCACTTCCACAGGCCACTCGCACCATGGCTGCCGGGATCAGAAAGGCCCCACTAGGGAACGTGGGCTCCGACAGAAATTGCATCTCCCGCTCTACAAAGCTTTGAGATTTCAAAACAAGTTTTTCTTCTGTGTAGGGATGAAACCAAGAAACAATAAGAAACGGCTAGTATTAAACCCTGCATATAAGCGCATTTCACTGTTTTAAATCCCAGAAATATTCACAGCCAGAGCTGGCTCTGTGCCCCTCGCCTTGCGATGCAGACGCCGAGCCTGCCTTTTGGCGAGGATGCTGCAGGGGGTGCTGGAGATCGGCGTTTCCCTCCCACCCAGCCGCCAACAGCCCCACCGCCAACTCCAGCGGTACGTGCTGGAGACTTGTTTACATCTGAAAAGATTTATTTATGTTGTAAAACTATCTGCTGGTGAATAGATGAAAAGAAATATGTGAGGGAAACCATAATCATTTAATACTTATTCCGTTTATTTTCTATTCATTTAGCAATGTTGGCATTCTCATCATAATTAAAGGGAGTTGGGTGGCTTTCTAATGATTTTCCACGTGTTTCTTCCTTCCCTTTGAAGGTGCTTGGCAGATTTAGGTCATACATTTTCTTCCTATCGTGCAGCAAGGGGAAGAGGGAAAAAAAATTCCCAGCACCAATCTTTTCTAATACTTCTACATTAGTTCAATCCAGCAGAGGTTTGCTCTGCCTCAAGCTAAAGAAAATCTATTAGGCTCTTTAAAGAAGTAAGTCAAAGGGGATGCATCCAGGATAAGGTCAGGCAAAGATGTGCACAGCAGAGAATGACAGTGCTCAATATCATTGCTTTGGCTGTCAGGAAAAGTTCACCCCACGGGATGCCAAACTGCACTTAAACTTGCCTCCTTGTCTTCAAATGCCTCTGCAAGCTGGAGGCGAGCACTTTGCACTTTTTCCTGCCACTTGCCTGAGCTAGGTGGGAAACAAAAATTCAGAGTCGAGGACCAGATGCCCTGTCCCAGCAATGCAAACTGTGAAAGGATTGATACTGGAGCCATCCAAAAGTCATGTTGCTGCTGTCTTGTGGGCCATTTTAGAGTGTGCTTTATAATATACTCATATTTAACAGCTAATGCTTGTTAAAATTATTACAGGGTAGCTTTTTACTTAAGAAGCAGCATGTGCAGATCATCAGGGCACATGTTTAATTTTAAGCAGATGACTTACGGTTAAGATGAGTGGTTAGATCTGTATCTTTGCACCCACTGCTACGGATTTTTGTTCAGAGTCTAAGATAGCAGCAGAGTCACCGGAGGTTTCTGCTATACTCAGAGGCATTTGCATCCAGAACAGTTTCAGAAATTAAGATGCTTCACAGTGTAACTCAGCCCACGCAAGACCCCACCGCTCTGTGGAAGGTCCCATCTGTGCCCGCTGATGGTAGCAGGGCGTGAGAGCGACAGCTCAGTTAGACGCCTCATGTCAGAGGGAATGAATCCAGAAAGTGCTGCCGAACTGCATCCTGCCGGCTTTTTTTGGAGTCTGGCAGTTCACGCAGTTGCAAGTTCGGTGTCAGCCTTGGCACGTCTCTTTGATGCTGTCACAGCCAGGCACCTCGGTTTTGGTAGACCCCCAAGAAGAGGAACAGTCCTTTTGCCTGTCTGGGGAATGAAGACGAGGAGGAAGGGGGAGATGGGAAGGCGTTCCTTTCTGCCATTTCTCCTTGGTGCACTCCGATCCAGCTCACACAGTGGGTTGGGGCAATGCCCCTTTCAAAACACCCTCAGCTTTGGCAAAGCAATGCCTTTGCTCCCACTCCTTTCCTTTGGCTGTCTCTTCCCTCTCCAACTCTGGGAGCCCTCACACAGCTGCCTTGTTGGATCTTTAACCTACTCTGTATTTCAGGTGCTGCCCATGCACTTCTAAAGCACCACAGCCAGAGAGGAAGGGGGGAAAACTAGTTTCCTTTTGAAATCCTGGCCTGTAAGAGCCTTTTGCATAGCAGCGTGCCGGGAGAGGAAATATAACTCCAAACAGACAGGATATGTTTTAGGAGTGATTTCACTTTCCCCAGCTCAGGAGCTCTGGAGGGCTGGAGCAAGAGGATGCTGCAGGGGGGAGGATAACCCTGGGTGGCATGGTGCTGCCTGGCATTTTACGGTCAGCACCAGTTTGGACACGAGCTTGGAGTATACAGTGAACTCTGCATGGCCGCTATGGACTGATACATTAAAGGCAGTGGCCAAGAATACCATAAGCAGTGGTGGCTGAGGGGTCTGGCAGCAGTAATTTAAAATATCACATATTGGGATTTCCAAACCCTGAATCCCTGGAGTGCTCAAGTCACCAGGAGGGGTTTGCAGCGGCTGTTGGTTGGCCAGCCCTGACAGCCGCCGCTAAACACCCTGCCAACCTCCTGCTGCCGCCGGAGTCACCAGCCATGGCTTGAGGAGACACAGAGAGCCGCTCTGAGATGTACGCAGGGTCCGTTTCTCAGGCAGCCCGACTGCAGCCACGCTGCCACTGCCCTGCTGTCGTTATTTCAGCTGCTGAGCTCCGCTAATTGTTCTCCAGAGGAGTCCGATGGCAATGGGGTGTGCTTTGCTAAGATAACGGCAGTTATGCTAGCTGGGAGCAAATGACAAGGGCTATCAATCCTCATGCTTCAGGGCACAAACTGAATACCATTTCAGGCTAGGAATAAGCCTGTGCAAACTGTTCTTGACAAAAACAAAGGCATGCAAAATTCACTTGCTTCCTTACAAATTCTCAAGTCCAGATTGGGTCTGTTAAGGTGTTCCTGGTTTTGGGGCAGAGGAAGGAAGTTAAGACAAATATCATCATAGCAGAATCCCCCGAGTCCCCAGTTTCCCTGTGTTGCCTGTGCCGTGGCTTCGGGAACGGCTGTGGAATGGAATGGATTTTGGTTTGCAAACCTTGCCTTGCCTGGGAATGAAACTGGGATGTGAGGGAGGAACTCTGTGCGGATAGAAATGGAAGAGTCAAAATGTCGACTGGCAGTGCTTCTGCCCCTCTCATCTCTCCAGCTTGGCTCATAAAATCAAAAATTTCCATTGAATCATGTCAACAGCAGAGGGTATCCTAATTGCCTCTGCTTCCACCCAGCAGTTCTTATTCCAAGCTGACATCTCCCAGCAGCTAATTCCTGTGTTGCTTAATCTAATAAACTACAGAGAAATCCCAGTACCTTTTAAAAATCCTTTCTTTGGAGATAGCTGTATCTGATTCTCTAATAAGGATTCTATTAAGGGAAGCCTCTGCTGTGCTTTGTTAAGGAATTGATGCAATTTGATTTTTATTACATGAACAGAGTAACACGGATAGTAACTGTCTCCGATACAAAGAGTCAGTGCAAAAAGTGTTGTGCTTCCTCATGCACACCAAGATAAAGTAATTAACTTTATATTAAAAAAAAAAATCTCTGTTGAGATCTGTTCTGCATAATTCAACACCTTGTGCCAGTTAAAGAGAACTTCTTTGGAAAATGGCTTAGGCTGTAATTTTATATGTTTTCAGATTTGTGTGTGAATATATGCGGTTTTATGAATGTTTTGATGGGTGTAATTTTTCTTGTAGCGTTTATACATTACTTTGCTTTATTCATAAAGTGAGACTTTGTAGAAGAGCGCCTGGATCAGGCCTAAATGTCAGGCTTGATGTCCCTGGCAGGGACAGAAGAATTCCTACCCAAGATAAGAAAACTTCACCCCAGGATCCCCCTCGCTGCCCTCCTTCCTTCCCACCTTCCCTTCCCAGCCCCTCAACACTGACCTGGGGTTTGGATGGCAGGACCAGGGTGGGTAAATTACACAGAATCACAGAATCACAGAATGGCAGGGGTTAGAAGGGACCTCTGGAGATCATCTAGTCCAACCCCCCTGCTAGAGCAAGGTCACCTAGAGCAGGCTGCACAGGACTGCATCCAGGCGGGTTTTGAACACCTCCAGAGAAGGAGACTCCACAACCTCTTTGGGAAGCCTGTTCCAGTGCTCTGTCACCCTCACAGTAAAGAAGTTTTTCCTCATGTTCAGACAGAATTGACACAGGGACTCTGCTGATTCACTGGAATGTTCCTCAGCACGTTTCTGAGTTGCAGGGAAAAAATCAGAAGAAATTTGGAAATACCAAAGTGAGCCGAGGACCAGTTGGGAACCAGCTGAGGACCACTGAGGACAACACAGACCCCTTCTCTGGTGGCCACACAGCCCCTGTGTGTTATTGCTTCTGGGAGGATGGTTTCTTCAGGCCCATCGGGGCAGGAGGCAGTGGGGCGAGTCCTGCACTGCGTGTGCATGGCCAACCTGCTGCCCACCCGCTGTGTGAGACAGAGCCTGGGTGGGTGAGAAAAGTCCTGAGAGAAACATTCAGGGTAGGTGGAAGTTGCCTGTCACTACTGAAAGCTCATGCTAATGTAGTGAACAGCTCATGCTGCTTCCCTGTGAGACAGCCAACTGCTACTGTTAGTGCCCTCTGACTTTAATTTGTGGGAGGGCTCAAAACAGCTAAAAAATGCACAGTCAGAACAAGGCATTTCTTGTTATCCTTGGATGCAGCGAATCAGGATGGTTACTTGGTTGATGTGGCTTCCCCAGAAGATGTAGTGAGGATGGCTGTGATAAAAAAAGACAGTCCAGTATTGGCAACTGTAAAAAAAATCCATGTCATGGATGGATTAGGCCAACACCAAGAGATTAGGTGGTGTGCAATCAACTATTAAATAGGATAAATACTGTAAACAGTAGGTCTAAGTTTTTAAAGGAGAAATTGCCAAATAAAGGTCAAAGTGAGAAGTAAAGACAGTTTCTTCTCTCAACAGCCTGTCTGCTTACCTGGGCTGATAAGCTACATATGAGGGCGACTCAGTTAAGAGGATAATAATTAACAATCCTCCAAAGCAGACAAACTCAATCACTGAGCCAGTCAAGAGTCTCATTCCCCCTTTTGTATCCTCAGCTATGCAAGTGCTATAAAGCCACTGGTGCCAGTGTTAGAAAGCTGAGGTAGAACAGCAGCCGACGTCTAGCTGACATTTCTTGAAGCAGTTTGTATTGACTCGACTAACATCTGGAGGCTGCCCTACTGGGCTTCACTGCGCTGGCTCCCTGTGCCACAGATGGGGACTCTGAGACTCAGATTTCTATCCCAGCATTCGGGCTTTCAATACTTAGAAATGTTCCCCCTCTTCTGTCTATATCTATATCATCTATATCTCTATCTAATCTATATCCATATCCGTATCTATATCCATGTGTCTTTGCTCCTATGTCTATCTAGATATAGCTACACTATGGTTAAGGTTTTTCCTAGTATTAATTCTTCTATTATCATAATATTGCTAAGCAGCCCTAATAAAATAAGATCCAAACCGTACACTAGTTTCCATTACAGTCATCTACAATTTGGGTATTTCTCAGACATTCATGTTTCACTCAGTAAATTTTACATTGAGCCTGTGACCACTGATTAATCCAGGGTGCATCTTTTCAGTTTACTTCCAGATTGCTTTAAAGATTTTAAATAGGACAGAGGCCAGTACATCTCTTCACCAGCTTTTCCTGAGCAGTTATCACTGTACTCAGGATGCTCAGCACAGAGTATATGTATATACACACATGCTCACTTTAAATAAAAGACTCTGACCTAAAGAAATTATATATTTAGACAAGTAAGACAGGCAGTAGGTGGAACAAAATTAGAGTCATCTTCACTCTAAACAGCAGAAAAGAGGGAAAAATCTGAAGCGCAAGTATTAAATAATATTAGAAGAGCTTTTTATACCACAAAAATGAAGTTGCTTTCAAAATGCTAGTATAATAAAAATGGCACAGCACCGTAAGAGTAGAGTCATGTATAACTGTATTAGGGTGCCTGTAGTAATAGATCTTATGTCTGTCCAGAAAGGGCAATATACTACCCAGCTACAAAGAACTTTTACACTGATACAATTTATAAAATAGTATTGATTTAACTCTTGCAGTAGAAAATCACGTCCCCTGCAAGTGAAACAATGAATTGGTAAAAATACTCTGAGTAGACCAAAGAGTGGTCTGTAGGAGAGCTTGAAACTACATTTAGCTCTTCTAGAGATGCAAGAAAGTGATAATTTGGCACTTCCATTTCTTTTTTTCCTACATCTTAGTATTTAGGAAAGAATCTGCAGAAAAATCAACCCACCAGTGAGTTCATTTGGGAAACAATAAGGATTGTTAAAGCTAATGTTGTACGTTCTTTTTAACCCATCTGTGTGATCCAAAGACAACTGGCAATCTCACTCACAGATGCTGCTTACCAGAATCTCATTATTTTCTCTTCCTGTTATTAATCAGTTTAGTAATCCCACAAAACCAGCATGTTTCTGTCAGGCCAGAGTCAATACAGGAAAAGTCGTCACCTATAAAACAGGTGCAACTTCCCTCCTGCCCCACCAGATTGTCTGCTTCTTTAGCTAATATTTGCTGTTTGGATCAGGCCCAAGAGTTTTGTTAAATCTTGGCTTTTTTTTTTTTTTTTTCTATTTTCCAAACCAGCCTGTCAGTCCCTATTAAACAACAGGATGAACTTCTGGTTACAGCTATAGCTTGCAAGTCAGTAAAACTAAGTGTTGCCTCTGGCTCTGCAACAGACTATTTGCACCTAGGATTTTTACTACATTTGTTAAACACTTTTTTTTTTTTTAAATATATATGTAGAATAATCATTCTGCTACAGCCTCTGATGAGAATTAAGAAAAAGGTACAATCACTTCAATGTTATTTTACTATTAGTCCTACATATTTCTCCCTGTCCGTGTTGGAATTCGGATTGCTTTATCTGTCCCAGTATAATAACGTGGTCCCTGAGCATCCTCGCTAATGAAGAGAGTCTGTTGTGGATTTGTGTCTTATATCCCTAGAGCTCTACCACAGTAATAGATTGAGTGCTGAGACCCATAATTTTGTTTTCATAAAATTCATTGGACCATCTGTGAGGTCTCTTTTGCTATGTCAAAATTGCTTAATATTCTTCATAGATTCAGCATTACGGTGGGGGAAGGACACACTATAGGACGTATAGACAGCATGATCACATTGCCTTTTCCTCCTTTGAGATCTGAGCAAAGGCAGAACATCTGCATGCAAATGAGTGCAGAAAGGCTGAGTCTTGGGGCCATATCCATGGGATTACAAGCTTAGAGATTCACTGGGCACAATCCTTCACTGTTGTGAAGGTCAGACAATGTGCCCAGGGAAGGTCCTTCAGCCCTAGCAATATCAAATAATCTATCAAATCTATCAATAATCTAGCAAAAATCCCTTCACATGAGTAGGAATCTAAACACTGACGTGGTTGCCTTTGGATGTCAGCTTTGTGACCTCTTCTTGCAAGAAGGTGGTGTAAAGAGTTCTTCTGTATTGCAGAGGGATGTTTCCAGGGATATGTATTAAAGTTATGTTAATTATCCAAAGCACCTGGAGATCCTAGGAGGGAAACCTGAAGAAATGTAAAGCATCATTTTTATACCGAGCATTAGGAAACTGCCAAGCTTTTCTTGTCAAACAGGAATAGCAAGGTTTTGATTCTGAACTTTCTAAAGTAGCCTTTAATAGGCAAATACTTTAAAATGTGAAGGCTATTGACTTATGAACATTTGTAATCCGCTCTCTGTCTGGGGAGAGCTGTAAGCTTCTTCACGCAAATGATGTGAAGAATAGTCTAAAGTCATAGATGGAATGCACCAGCGTAAGCTTTTTAATGCAAGGAGCACCAATGAGCTTTTGAAACACATTTTCAATCTTTTTTTTTTTTTTTTAAAATGGATTAGTTGTCTTTTGTTATTTTTAAGCCTTTTCTAGAGATCAGCTGGTGGCACTGATAAATTATCCATGGAGCTAGACAATCTCTGCTAATTCCAAGCACCCTCTTCCATCAGGGAAATTGGTCTGAATGGAATGTGTTACTTCCCATTGACAGGACTTTATGAAAGATTTCCTTATGGTAACGTACTTGCTTCACTTACAACGCATTACTTTAACATAGCATGTCATTGTGATGGAAAAGAGCATATCCAGGGATGTCAGACCAGGGGTGTAATGCAGTGAAAAAAAAAAAATACACATGACCTCCTACCCAATGTGCACGCTGCTGTGGTCCCTTCCCCACACTCATTTATATGAGAACTGGTGTATTTTGAATGCTAATACCGAGACAGATCTGGGTCTACCTTCTGTCCTGTTACAGAAGTCAGGTGAATTACCTCGGGTATTGCACCTTAGCAAGCAAACTCAGCACACAGCATTAACACAGTTATCAAACCATCATGATTATTTTAAGCATATTAGAATTAATTTTGACATCCCGTTTAAAACATACCTCTTCTTTTAGAAAGGGTGCCAAATTCTACTGTAAAATTAGTATCGTCAGAGCAGACTGTAATGCCAGATTATTCATAAATTCTGTCTCTAGCAATGGCTGATACAACCTGCAAAGACAGTGCAGGAAACCCCACAGTAGTTAATTATAGAGGAAGTTGCCCACAAAAGTTACTTTAACCTCTGGTAGTTAGAGGCTGTGTTAAAGCCTGAGGCATGTGGGTTTATAACCCTTTCAAGACTTCCGTGTTTTAAAAAATCCTTCTCCAAGGATTTTCGGGAGACTTGAGATTTTCTTACCCAACGAATGTCCATTCTTTCCCCAGTACAGTGACATTATTGACTCTGGGAAGACACTTCCCAGGATACCTATGCATCAATAAGAAAATTCCTTCCTTTGTGTAAACAGTTAATAAAATTGTCTTGCTTCCAGAGAAACAAAACATGAATATATGTATGGTATATATATATAGCACTCATGAAAGGTTTATTTTTAAGTTGCCAGAACATTAAAGATAACTAGCTTTCATTTAATTTTACATGCTTCAGAAAATGTGATATATTATATGGCTGATCAATGAAATAATTTTGTTGATGGTAAAAGGTCCTAGATTATTTTATCTGATGCTGTTACTACCCGATATCCTCTTCAGGGAAAGTCTTGAGCTCTGAGCAACCTTGGATTTTTGTTTTTCTTTCAGGGAGTTCAGCTGAGCTGAAGCAGTAAAGATGAGTATTGACTCAAAAAGTAATTTTGCAATGTTGTACAGCAGTAAGGGTTAGTCATATTTCCAAAGGTTGTACTCAGATAACTCGAATTTGGATACGCATCAGCCTGTTCACAGCCCAGTTGTACCTTGGTTTAATTAGCTCAGCAATCATGGTTACATAGGAGCATTTTTCTCATTTTAACCAAGCTTTCAAACTAGATGTCCTGCCACACAAAAGGGGATGCTCTATGGCAAGTTGTGGGGAAGGGCAGCAGCTCTGCCTCTTACTTTTCTTAGCAGGGAAAGGTAGGAAAAAAAAATCTATGCAAAAGGTAGAGGTGTAAACATGTCCCCATTAACATACAGTGATCCTTCTGCCTATGGACTCAAAGTAAGAAATGCCTTTTTAAGAACGGGAAAAGTTATTTAGCCAGATTCCAGCTACCAGTTTCTTGATCTGTCTTCCCACTTTTTTTCATACTTAACATTTCTCATAATTCTTGAAACCAAGCAAACAAATGCATAGGTACTGCAAATGATCTCACGGCAACTTGAAATCACAAACATGTAGGTAATCTAGCAAGGAGAGGAAACAGCTAACCCTGCAAGGATTTGATATTATAGCAAAAGCACAGTAGCAAATTGCACCTGGATTTTCTTCCATTATTCTGAACCTTTAACCTGAAGGGCTGCAATCCACTAGTCTGATAAAGCACAACCTGCACGACTTTAACACCACTGTTAGGCTCTTATCCAAAATGTGCATTGCCAATGTAAAACAAGGTATGAGTGCTAATTACTTTTGTTAAGGGTTATATTTTCACGGTAACTTAATGCAGCTAATATCCAGGGTAATTCACCATGTTTCAAATACTTAGGGCCAGATGACATTTTTCTTTATAGCCTTAAAGCTACTGGAATTATGTAAGACCAAATAATACCCACTGTAGCATTCCTCAATGACTTCCTCAAATGACTTGCACAGCGTCTCTTTGAAGTCCACGATACAAACAGTGTCTGAGTGAGCTGCAAGTTTTGCTCCCTGGCGCACACAGCTCTCTCTAAGAGCTGGCACAATATTCACTTATTCTGTTTTTCTCCCTGATTTTTCACAATTGCGATGACTAGAAAATGGGATTTTTCCTCATCTTTATGGTAGGATTTTTGGCATTTCAGGGAACGATGGAGCAACATCTCCCAAATCATGAAATGTCAACATTTTGCTTTGCCAGGACAGTGCTCAGGAGTTGCAATGCAGACCCATCCTGTTCCTCCTCTTCTCTCATGGCCAGGCTCCCACGTGAGATTTCATTTTCCAGGGTGACTGGACCCCACTGGACCTCACTGTGGGAGCCACATGGCTGTGGTAATGCAGTGTCACCTCCCTCCACAAAAATACGGACCAGTTAAAGGACAAGGAAAGTGGACAGAGAATGACCAATCTTTATAGATATGAGCTATGGGGACATAACCTTGTTTGGGTAGTCAGAAGGAAAAGAGAGCGAAGATGAAGGCACAAGAACAGTCACTGTAATGAAGGCACAAGAACAGTCACTGTATTTCATTTCAGTCTTTTCTCTATGTGTGCATAAAGCAAGAAGCATCAGGCTGACACGGCCATCAGGGATGTATTTCAGTTAGACCTCAAGGGACAAAAATTTATGATGGCAGAAACAAGTAGGGGTAGTTTTGTAGTCTTTATCACTGAGGTCTCTTAAGAACAGGTTGGTTGAATATAGGCTGGCTTAAAACAAAAATATACTGAAACTGCTTTAGGAGGGGAGAAGAGACTTCTTGGGGTCCCTTACTATGAATCTTGTGAGAAAAATGGACAATTTAACACTCCCTATCTTCCATGTTCCTTCCTTTTTGTCCCTTAATGGGAAGCAGAAACTTCTGAGGAAAGATGAAATTTTCCAATAAGACTGGATGTTCATTGTGGACTTTTTGATTTTTTTCATAGTCAATTTGAGGACCAAATGGGCAAAATTAGTCCTATGATGGATTCTTTTCAAAGTAACTTAGACCCTAATTCAGCACAGCAAAGTGTCTAATGTACTTAAGAAATTACTTCTCATGGTGACTTTGCTGTAGCATAAACACTGTTAAAGATGTAGTACCACACAGAGATGCTCTGAAGTGTACAGCATCAGCCTTTGATGAATTTAAGACTAACTTGACCCTGGTTACTGCACTAGTCCTGAAAGAGCGTGTAAATTTTTAATGGGAAAAATACTAACATTGGGATATACTGTAGCTTTCCATTTGAAATAGATTTTCAGACAAAAGAAACATTTCAAATCCTCTGGATAAGGAAGAAGTATTGCCTTCTTCAGTATGCATTGAGCATAAATATCTTGCTAAAATCTCTAGTTCCAGTCCAAGAAGGAGCAGTATCTTACGGAGTTTGAGAGCCTCTGAAGCAAAGGAGATCAAACAGGCATGTTTGTGCTCTGATCCAGCTGCAAGATCAGCAGTTTTATTAATCCATTTCCAGTAAGCACATTTAGTGAAGTTTCATAGCAAGTCCATATGGGATTGCACTGGCTTTACAAATGGGGAAAAAGAGGAGGAGGAGACGATGAGGAGAGCAATCAGTTGAGAGAAAGCAGAAATAAGAGTTCAAGAAAGGATTTGTTGCATTTTATCTCACCACACAGACATATAACTACCTTGGAAATACCTGGGCCAATAAACATGGGAAAAAAATAGAAAAGAGAAAAGGAGCTGGTCTCTGGCCTGTTTGTGTGGCAGAAGCAGTCCCATTATGTAGCCCGCCTGTGCAGACCTCTTTATGAAACGTACGTACATCTGTAACACTTTATATTTAGTTTAATAATTTATCAATGGTTAATATTTCAAAACAGTAAAGTAGAAAATCAGATAAAATTTTTATACCTGCTATTAAAAGTTGAATGGAGCATTGAGAGACAATCCAAGCAATCATCCCCCCAAATCTATCTACTGAATCAGCCTGGCTCTGAGCAAAAAGGAAACCTTACATTTTATTTTGTGCTGGGCATGAGTGTGTGTGTGTTGGTGTCACAGCAACAATGGCCTCTCCCAGTCATAAACTTTCAGATGGTCGCGAGCTCCTGCCAGGTCATTTTTAAAAAGACCCCAAAACCTGTCACCTGATCATCTTTTCTTAATTACTTAATGGCTCTCGTTATTGCTGTGGTACCTGGTATATCCAAGGCATGATCTTTCAGCTAGTGTAATACTGAATCATGCATTTAAGCCTCTGCTGCTACTAATATCAATGGCACTGAACTGATTTGTAACATTTTGCTGCTTTGATGGGTCATGGGATAGTTGAGTGAAAAATCTCTAACCTATCTGCCCATCATCTTATATGGAAACTGTTGCTCCTGACATAAAAAATAGTAATACAAAAATAAATTAAAAAGAAAGGAAGGAAAACAGATAGAAACTCCATAAACTGCTTAAAATGTTAACTCAAGCAATATTAAAAATAGATTTTAAGAAGTTTTAGAGGCTTTTTGTTTGGTGTTTTTTTTGCTGATTCAATAAAAATGGCAGGAGTAATATAATAACCAGTATGGTATTTTATAGCAGGTTTAATGCAGTCTAAGTCCATTAAGCGAACTTTCCTCTGCTTTTTTGAAAAAGGTCTTTCAATTTTCTTTTTCAAGGGAAACACAGTTCACTTTTTTCCAGTTTTACAGCTTAATGCACTGAGTCAAGCACAAGGTGGAGAGCAACTTGCTTAGGAAGTCAATAGACTCTTACTATAATAAGTCAAAGCAAACTTGTCAATTTTGGTGGAAACAGAAGCTGGGCAAAGACAAGACTATTGCTGCACGTAGCTGTGGCTGAAGAGGAGCACAGGTCTGTGAACTAGAAAGCAACCCACAGCCGTGGTCAAACATTTAGATTAGGAAGCAACAAAAAATAGACTAACCAAAGAAGACAATTGCGGGAATTGTACTTAAAAAAACTGCACCAAAGCTAGAAGGTGTTTGTTTTTATTCTCAAAAGGTAGTGCCTTCAAACTGTGCGGGGTTTTTGAGAAACTTTTTGTGGTGTGCTGCAGCAAGCTTACAGTGATCTACATGGATTTACATGTAAATGGATATTCACACCCCCTAACTTCAGGCGTATTTGCTATATGTAGTCAGTGGAGCCTTGCATCGCATGACGCAGCACATCCAAGCTAGCCTTCTGCTTCTCTCCATTAGGAACAGAAGGAGCCATGATCTGTCACTTGTACGTGAAAGTTAGATGGTGTGACTGTGGCCTGCTGTCTAATAAAAGTGTGTGCATTGTAGAGAAACATTGTTTTCTCTTTTCTTCCATCCAAAGAAAGTTTTGTACATGTTAATTTCTGGAGTTAAAATTGCCATTTGTGTTTTTTTCTAAATAGCGGGTAAGCAAACACATGGCCTTGTTATGTCACACAAGTGTGCCCTCATTTATTTTCATGGAAGGGAGAAGAGAGGAAACCCATCATTACCTACCCTGAGTCTTTGAGAAGCCTTTGTGTCTCACAACATCCACGAACACAATGGCAATGCATCCTGCAAGAATAACAAAGGAGACGGCCGAATTGCTGACATATTGCTCACAACTAATTCCCTTTGTCCCTAACCATTCTAATAATACACACACTTATTCAGTAAAGAGATGATCTAAAATCCTTTGATGTTAATGGGTTTGTTTCTATTGACTGCAGCAAGTTTAGGACTAGGCCGTGAAGATTTTTATTTCTGCATGCTGCTTGTTTAACTGGCCAAACAGCATTTATTATTACATGCCTGTGAGGGAAAATGTGCCATCTTCTCACCAGAACATTTACTAAGTTCAATCTCTCATGTTTAATTATTTACTAGTGATACGTTTTAATAGTCAAAAACCAAGGCTACCAAAGAGCTCCATCTGAAATATAGTATCACATGGAGAATATTTACTTAGAAGAATCAGATTCCATAAACTTTAGAATAGCAGTCAAAACTTACAACTGTGAGAAAGAGAACAAGAATTATAAGTACACCAAATTCTTATTGATTTAACATTCGTCATTATTTCACATTGTTCACATCTCTAAAATTATTTGAGAAAATAAAATTAGTTCATTAATTGTTAATGCCAACTATGCCATTAAAAAAAATCTGTGATTTGAGTGAACTTTTTTACAGAAGCTTGAAGGATATCTTCCAGTCTACTAACTTAAAATATTTATACATTATAGCCTATAGAGAAAAAGAGGTTCTCATATTCTTTTAGGATTAAGAAATTTTTCACAAAAGGACAATAAGAAAGGCAGGCTTAATTTTTTTCTAGACTTAGCTAAGAACAATATAAAAATGTTACAGTGGCAAATCCCCAAATGGTAAAGTAATATTAGGTTACACTGGTGTCATTAAGAAATGGGATTAGCACCTGGGATATTGTTTAGTTTGAACAACAAGACAGAGTAGCATTTCTTATTCCCCAGAAAGGAAAAGGGCATGGGTGTGTGTGCGTATGTGTGCTGCCCACAGCCAGCTGATATCTATCAGTTCCGCTGGACTCAATATCTTACCCCTGGGGTAGGAAACTCAGTGAGGTCTCACCTCATCCTGATGTACCAAAGGATGGGAAGGTGAAATGGAAGGAACTTGGAGGTTTTATCAGCTTTAAAAGGGGGGGTTCAGCTCCATCCACCTGCCTAACCTGGATCCTGAAGATGAAATGGCTCCCTCCGTGGACAAAAGCTACCCAAGGACAGTGTCAGCCACAGCAGAGGGCCGTTATGACCTCTCTGTGGAGATACCTTGAGCTAAGAGGTCCCCAAAGGTCCGATGAGCAGAAGGCGTGGTAGTGGGGTCACCCCCAGGGTAGAGAGCACAGGGTTGCAAGAGGTCTCTCACTGCTGGCTCCTGTCACACCACGCAGCTGATGGGGCTCCAGGCTTGTCCTTGCCTGGAGGCTTTACAGCTGTGGGTAAAATGCATAATCAACCTCAGCAGCTCTGCGTGAGGATGCAACAGAGTCACTGTAGCTGGTGATGTCTGGGGTCAATACAAGATCCTCTCACTCTCCCTCACATGTGTCAGCAACCACCTCAGGATGGCCAGGTCAGCCTTGTCAGAGACCAGGCAAGAAGATAAAGCCAGGCCCGCTAAAGAGTCCTCCTCAGGGATTTCTGGAGTTTAAAGCACTGCCTTTTGCCTGTTGGGTACATTCGACTTCTTGACACACATAGTTTAACTTATTTGTAGTTAAACATTCATTTTTGCTCTTGATAATACTCCCAGTTCAATTCTCCATTTAGACATTTTGTATAATTAATGTTTTTGCTGCTGGGTTTTAAATTTTTTTTTTAATAAGCTCTGCAACTGTTGACATAGTTTAGCAACGTACAAATTGCATGTAACAAACTGTCCTAGGACAGATGTTTGACAGAAGACCTCTTTTGAAGGAATGACCTTTCCGCAGTAAATAACAATGTTTTCTTTCCTTCTCTTAGCACTAATTTACTGTTCATGTAGCAACAAGTTGCAATTATAAAACATAAATGTCTAAACTTTTTAGAGAGCAGCTCTGGAATGATGAGAAGTCAGACTGTTGACCATTATTGTACATATTGATCACTGTTCCTTGAGGTGTACAGTACCCTCATTTAATCATGCTAGTTACAGCGATACCAAAGGCCAAGACCATTCAATGTGTAAATGTATAAGAAGCAACACTGCGGGGTGTTCAGAGAATGTTAAATCCCACAATTTTGGAGGGAGGAGAGCAGCAATCTTTCTCCCTTCCTGGGATTTTTGTCTCACCTCCTTTTGCCTATGGCATTTATTTCTCCCTAGTAAGACTAAGCCACGGCTGGAAAGACTCTCCTGCAATACTGATTCTCAGGCAGGTCCTTGAAAAACCTGACTTTATTCTCATTTATATATTAAAGCTCAGTTGCACTGCCAGAAGCATGTAAATCACAGCAAGACCCATCTTTGACTACTAGTTTTGATGTAAAATGCTGCACAATAAGCAAGAAATGAACTAAAGGTTCAAAGCAGCCTTTAAAGAATGTTCTCCAAGAGACATTTTCAATGTTGTGTTATCCAGAAAACACATGTCCCTTTTACCAAATCCCCAGCTGTGACAACTGATATGGTAGACTGGGAAAGAAGTCGGATAGTTTTTATGCTATTAGTGTCCTCAAATATTCAGAAGCTGGCAAAGAAATTTGCACGTGGGGCTCTACTTTGGCAGTGTATGAACATCATCTACACCTCAAGCTGTATGAATGTCTGTGAACATTTAATTTCACTACAGCTTGCCAGGGTCAGGGTTGGAGGTGACGATGAGAGGGATCATGCTTGGACCATAGAACTTGAATGTTTTCTTCTTCTCCTTTCGATCACTGTTTGGGGGGAGGAGGGTAAGGAAAGACACTTCAGTAGATGATGGTCTCCCCAGAGCTCTGGATACACGGATTCATCCTTTGTATACTGTGCTGGTAGCGATTTAGCTGCAGTTTCATCCACTGTTGCTATTGGAAAAACCTGACAGGCTTTCCACAAACCTGGGGAAGATAGTGCAATTTGGAAGAGATTGCTAGGACACACTGCTCAGAGCCAAATTCAGTCCCTGGTATGTTCACAGCACTGTCTGTGAGGAATAAGAAACCACATGTATAGACAACAAGGGAGAAGAAAATGTTAGCTGTAAACTAAAGGAAAAAAAAGCAAAGAGCTTCTTCCAAACAATGAAAGAAAACAGAGCAGCAAAAGGGAAACCTTGTCTGCTGGCTGCCCTGTAACAGTCATAGGAGGCAAAGATGAGGTCTTACAAGTTTCTCCACCACACATAGAGAAAGTTTGTTGCTGCCAATGTGCATTCAGCTAATTCCAGGTTTTCTATGCACAAACAAAAAATTTCTCTGTCCTAGGCTCATGAATACAGCATCCCTCTCCTTACCTCCTCACTGTACTGCCTTCTCCCTGGCTCGCTTTGCACAGGCACCGAGTGCTACCCATTAGCATCCTTCCCTCAGGCCTTATAATGGTGATTTCTTGCTGCTGGCCTCACATCAGCTGGCTTTCCTTCTGGCTCTTCACAGCCCTCTGCACTTTATAGGAAGGGATTATTAGCACTATGCATTATTAGAAGCTAATAGCAATATTCTTAACCCATGTCACTGTTAAACATAAAGACTAAAACCCAAAGACTATACTGTCTGGCTAATAGTAGACACAGTGTTTACATTGTGAGTGAAATAAATTGTGAACAGTGATAAAAATGCTAGGCATCAATGCCCTAACACTGTGCAAACCCCAGTCAGCAAGTGCAGGAAGGACAGAAGGAGGTCAGGGCAAGTGACCAGACCAGCCGTGAGTTTGGTGAATGTCTCCTGTGTGCATCAGCTTTCTGATTTCATTAATTCCACTGTCTGAATGCAGAAATGCCGTAGCATGGAGGGGATAAACACCAAACTGCCCCACTCCAAAATTATCACCGTAGGTATTCCTCCCCGCCCCCCACCTACTGCTTCTGCAACAGCCAAGAATGTCACTGATAACTCCACTAGCAATGCTGGGAACCTCCCATGTCCTACCAGGATACCAGTCCCTGTTCGAGAAGCATTATTGCCCTTCATGAGGTTAATCTAGCAGTTTTCCTAGTTCGTATTCTTTGGCAGATGTCTCCTGTGGTCCAGATAAGACTTCTTAGTGGTACAGCTCCTAAAGGACAAATACTGAGGTGCTTCCCAACCTGATGGAGTCCTCTCGCTATGGCAGCTGGCACCCAGCCTTCTTACACATCGCACAGCACCCGGGAGAGGGAGTCACAAAGCCAGTATGCTGAACAGGGAGGGGGCCCCTCCTTCCCAGACTGCCCTAAAAAAGCAGTCTAAGCACTTCTGTAGGGCTTGCTCAGACTCTCCTGTTGACTCTGTTCCACTTCATGGAAAAATAAAATGTTCATATGGCCTGGGAGAGAGGATGAGGATGAGCCCCTGCTCCAGGTATTAGAGGCCTGGCCAGGATTTGAGAATGAGTAACCTTTTGAGGGTTCAGTGAATTTTAGGCATCTACTAGCTTGGACAAGTAAAGCAGAAGGGCACTTATCTCATGCACCCTTATGTGCTAAAACCTTAATCGTGCAGCTTTGGCAAGAGGTAGGAAGTTCAGAGCACACCTAGCAGGGGAAAGCCAAGGAGCTCTGACTTTCGGAGAGGTCACAGAGCCATAGAGGTAAGTTGGGTGGAAGCTGAATTCCAGTCCCCTGTTTGTGAAATCGGGGTTGAAGGTTTATGGGGAAAAAACGCACCAATGGTTACAAAGAGTTCATATTAAAAGGGAACCATGCATGTATCTGGCATAAATAAACCTGATTTGTGAATCTGTTTTAACATGTGCCCCCACAGAAAGAGCTCATGGTCGCAATATGTTCTGTGCAGTGATGGCTCTTGGGGATGGCATGACATGACAGACTACAGAAGACTACCAAGTCTGACAATTAAAAAAAAATAACAGTGTCACCACTCTGAAGTTAAAAAGGGAAAGGATAGACTCACATAAACTTCAGCGGGCTTTTTAACTTTAGTGGACTTTGAAACAGACTGCCTTTTTGGGAATCTGGGACAGTCTAATTTAGTGTCTTAGCAATGTGTTTGACCCAGTACCTAAAATTGCGACTATAAGTCTCGTGCTATGATCAGAGCCAACATCCCCACTACCAAAATTTTCTCTGGAAAAAAACTTGAACCTTTCAATCCAGAGCTGCAAGAGCCCTAATTACTGGAGTAATCAGACCTGAGTTAAATATAAATATCAGGTACAATTGAGTTTTGCATTTGGTCTGAACTTTTGGCAGCTGTGGAACTAACCTGGCAGGTCCCTCAGCTTGAATTTGTTCGCCTTTAGTTTGCTTGGAGGTCTCAAATGGTTCATGTGGGTATCCACTAAGCCCTTGCTTGGCCAGACCTGGTTTGCCAAGGTCCTAAATTAGGTTCCACTGCCAACTTCCCCCCCTCATCCCCTTTTTGCAATGTTGAGATGGTGCAGCTATTTAATATTAAACTTAAAGGCAAACAATTTGTATTCATCTCTCAAAGGAGAAGGAAGAATAAGCAAATGTTCTATTACGATTGTGTGCATTTATATTTGATAAAAATGGTTGCAATTTATATGCAAATTAAGTGTGACTCAGCCTCCTGGCAATTTGTCATTAGAGCCCTTAGCATCACAAACCATTTATGCCCTTACCTAAGCAGCCCTGGGCCCATCTGGAGGCATTTTAGCGAAGGGAGGCAAAATTCTGCTTTAAGGTGCTGTAAACACATTCAAGCAAGGTGCAAGCCTGGCATACCACCTCCCCTCCGACTCACTGGATCATCTTTGCTCATTCCTGAAGATGTTTTCTTTTACAGTGCTGCTTTTCATAATCTCTCCTTTCCAATAGAGGCCCAGTGGTAAACATATCTCGGCTTTAAAGCACAGATCTCCACAGCTTTTTTGCTATACTCACAATGAGCTTGGGATTGAAAGCCTCTTCTTGGCCCACATTGGAGCTGCCTGATACTTCTACATCCCTCAATCCTCTACAGCCCTGGAAGATGGCACCAAAAACATGAATACCACTTCGCAGGTCTACTGGAAACTGCACCTTGGCCACCATCTTGATTTACTTGTTTTTTCTTCATTTTTTCTTGGTGGTTTCCTGTCCTTATCCTACTACTTCTCTTATCCCTCCCATTTTCCTATCTGCCTAAAAAAAAAAAAAAAAATGAGGAGCACAAAATGTGTCTTGTGTCTTTTCTCCCTGACCTTCCTGCCGTCTTAGCTGGGCACTTCATAATTTGCTAGGGGAAAGAACCATTTCTTGTGTCTGCATGCCCTTCTTTAGCCATCAATTTGGAGAGGGACATTTAGGGGTACAAAGACAGGATATCCGATACTTCCACAGCCATCTGTCTGCTGCTGATGTACATTGACGTGTGGATACCATGAAGAGGGGCAGACTACCTTATTGGCAAAACAGAGACCTACACTAGGCAGATGACCCACACATGGGCTCAGGAAGGGCTCTCAAGAGGTGTTGCAGAGAAAAAAGCAGTCATGGCAGCAAAAAAAAACAGAGGAAAGACAGACAAGGCCAGCTCCAGGGAAGCCCTAAAATGAGAGTCAGTAATGCAATAGTGTCAGTAACAAACAACCCATCTAAACAATCCAAGAAGCAGATGTACAAGGCGCAGTAATAACAGAGCTCTTCTCTAGACTAGATTTAATTTTGTTAAAGGATGGCTGGAATTAACTTCGGTTAGATAATGCATTTGTAAATGCTAGTATAGACAGTCTGCAAACATTTATTCCAGGAGATGAATGTTTGTGGCTTACTGAACTGGCTGGCTAACACAAGTTAACTGGCAATCAATTATAGCAGTGACATACCGCGACGGGGGGAACCCAAACCACCCGTGACTTGCTTTGCTATTTGTGATTGTTAAGGGATTAAAAAGTGAGCTCTTAAAGAGGAGATGAAAAAATATGTATGTGTTTTAGAGTAGTTATTTGATGGCCTTTGTATTCCCAATAGCTTGCAAGCACAGGTAGAAGGAATCTTTGCTTTGTACAGATGAGGAAATCAGAGAAGGAAATTAGTTTTTATTATTGGCATTGTCACGCCAAAAAAAGGGTCACTGAAAAAGCCAGTGGGCATTTTTCAGATCACCTTATCTTTCCAAGGAAGAAAAAGGCTATTAATGAAAGAGAAATTAAAAAATAAATCAACATATATAGGGAACCTTGTAAAAAATATAATTATAGCATGTCATTTATGATGGGAATGAAAGTTTGCAGCTGTAGAATTCAGTAGCACCGGTGCGAACATTTCAAAGTCAGCTGCAAGGTATTATTTATTGGGTTGTTTCATTTGAATTAAACTCACGTTAAAGTTCCAGAAAGAGCACTCACACCTACATTTTTCATCCAAGGTTTTGCAATTCGGGGTGACATTCTCCTTCTCCTCTCCCCTTCTCTCCACCCTCCTAGAGATGAGAGACTAATCCTATATAGAGCCGCCGTAGATATAATTGAACCCCAGGGTGCTGGAGCAGTAGTGCTTTGACATGAATTCCATATAGAAGTGTTTCTGTTACTCTACATTTATGCTGTCTGTGGAATTTAGTGGTGATTTACAATATTGATTGATTACTATCTATCTTCCTTGCTATCCTGCTTTGCATTCCACTTCAGAGAGGCTGAATTAATCACTGACAAGGCTTGCAGTGTTAAAGGTATATCCTGAAGCCACATTGTTTTATTAGGCACATATTCTGGTAACACATTGTTTTTAAAAATGGCATTTTTCCTAGGATCCAAGCAGTCAAACTCGTGAACCCCTGGACAAAGTAAAAAAACAAACAAAGAAAAAAACCCAGAAAAAAAAATCCATATAAAAATTTAGTTTATCTGAACTGGTTTTTTTTTTTTTTCCCTCATAAACTAATTCTTTTAAAAAAAATCCATTCAGGTGTACCTTAAATGGAGCTGCTTCTTTTCTGAAACTCTCCTCTGTAATTTTACAAATCAAAATGATTTATCTAAAAATCCTGGGAAAAAAAACCCTTTAAAATTACAAATTTGCAGCTTTTTTTTTTCCCCAGCTGAAAAAAATGATCATGATTTATGAGTAGCTTCAGCCTCACAGGTGCATTTTAGGCATATTTTGACAATCTAGTCTGAAGCAACTCAAGCTATTAGAAACCATTTAAGAATTTCTTATAGATAACATGCTGGTTCTTTGAAAAGGCACATCATATGGATTTGCTCCGTCCTTGCAAAATCACCTTGGCTGATTAGTGGCACTCACTTGTTCTACAAAACCTGCATAAATTAAAGAAATGCATGTGTTACTACACATGCTGGTGGTAACATGTACTACGGCCTTGACCCAAAGCCCATCACAACCAAAAGCTTCCACCAAGATCAGTAAGATTCAGATCAGGCTAATAATAGCTCACACTTGTGTAGCGGTATCAAGAATGGTGAGTTTATGGACTGCTCGGTGCCACTAATGATGAAATGCTGCAGTGTCCTGCTCTTCATCCTTCTCTCGCATTTTATCCCCTCTGGGTTAATTTCTCTTCCCACTGTGGAAGGTTTCTGGTCTGGAGCAAATGGTGATAAACAGGCAGGCTGCTTCTCAATGTAAGGAAACTCCCTTTTCTAACCTGTCCCATTACATTTCCCCATGCCTTTGATCTGTACGGGTTGCATGGGGTCAATGGCAAAACTGCCTTTGGCTTCATCAGAGGTGGGGTTTAACCTTCAATGCTGAAACTTCTTTCTCCTGATGTGTTTCCACGCACAAAGGCTGTGTTTGTGAGACAGGGAAACCTGAGACTTTGGTGTTGCCAAAATATAAGAATAAAAAGATGTTTGTGATCAAAGCAGCAAAGAAATCTCCTTACCAGGCACTGTCTGAACCCTCAAATTCTTTACAAGGTCTTGTTCTAATGTGCCAAATAATTGCAAATAAACCAGATACTCCAAAGCTTAGAAAGGGTTGAAAAACAAAGCATGGGGAGGCAGGAGAGCTCTGGGGTATTGCCATTCATGTTGAAACTCAATCAACTGCAATGATGATTAACTGCCAAACACTTCAAGTATATTCCTGAAAAGCAGTGGCTCTAAGGATAAGATAGGACTTGCAGTTCTGTCTGGGCCAGAAGAATTTCATGGTGTACTTTATCACTGAAAAAGCAGGTAAACATCTCTGAAGTGCGCATTTTGCACCAATGAGTGGTTAAGAGGAAATGACTGGCATAATTACAGTACAGTGCTTTGCGCTATTAAGCCAGACAGCCAGTGTGCCCCAGGGCCAGTTTCTAAGCTCTCTCTACCAAAGTGGAAACCAAACTTCAGTTTAATTTTATTTGACTTGTAGGATCTGGTGTGCACATAATTTGGCAAGAGCTAATTTGCTGGTGAGCAGTTTTTAACATTTCACATTAGATTAGAACAGGATATGCTCTAGAGGTTTTGGATGGTTATTCACTAAACAAGCAAACAAACAAAAATCTGTAGCATCTAGAGCTGAACTGTTACAGAGAGAATTAAATTTAAGAGAAAGGCAAGAGAGAATTAGAGAGAAGACAAGACTGCTGGTGGGGGTGAAACAAATACATGGGGCATGTAAGTAAATGCAATATTTCATGTATTTTTGTATTGATTCTCCACACAGTTTGGCAGACAGACCTGTAATATAATTACGTCAATTTGCACTCTTTTTGTGGTGTGCCCCAACAGGTCTTCTAAGAGTTGAAGATGGTTGGGAGGGAATTTGGAAAACACCCGCCTGACACAGGAACATATGTTGCATTGACTTAAGTGGGACTGTGTTCCTGAGTGTCTTGGGTGCTTTAAAAATTTAATATGTTATGGTAATTTCTTATATAATCTGAAGTTATCAGAAGTGCCACAGGCTCCAAGGTCACCTATACATTAGTCATTGAACTAGTCTATTAGTCCTCCCATCCTCAGCAGTGTTCTCCACTCATGTATTCCTCAATCCCTCTTATGACTCTTTGTCATCTCACTATAGGAATTCTTTTACTCAATGACCATTCTCCGCAAAGCCCCTTATCAATCTCACCACCACGCTGCCTCCAGCTCCTGTGGCTGCCTGATCTCTGCCTCAGTTATTTCCATCTAAGTGGTTTATTTTCGTAAATTCAATCTTTCCTTTTTTATTGTGTCGAAATGGCTGTTCCCAAAGTCTCAAATGTCTTTTTGACCACATTTCAGGCCTCCTGGTCATCTTAATCCTCTTTATCTTCTCAATTGTTTTTGACAGTGCCTCCATAAAGATATGTTTTCAACTCTTTTGAGACTCCTCCAGTCTCTTGGGGTGCCCCCCCATAGCGTCAGAGTTCTCCCACTCACTCAAACCTGTTCAATTGCCATTTTCATGGAAATGATTCCAATCTCTTTTCATTCCTAGCCTGTCTGCAACCATACCTCCTGTCTTTCACATTGCAGGTTGGCCCTGCAATGGCTCAGGATCAAATGAAATGACCAAGCCCCAGTCTTTCCTGCAAACCTCCTTTCACTCTCTGTGACCTCAAAGAATTAATGTTGTTGGCCAGTTCCTACTTCAGTTTTCCCATGACCAAATCTTAGATCAAAGAGCATGTGTGCATGCATGTGTATGCACACTTGAGCTTTCTCTCACATGGGCGAGAACTAGATGACAGTATCTGTGAAGCAACTAAGATGATACTATTTTTCTGCAGTTGTTTTTTTCCAACTCTGGAAAATACAAGAGAAAATTCAAAAGTGAGAGACGGAGCAGCAACTCAGGGGAGTATAACTGATTACATAAACAATTTAGACTCCTCTGTTCCCTTTGATTTTTGCAAGCTTATTTTTACCTGTGTTTTATTACAAAAGCCTTTCCCATTACTTGACTATTTGTAAAGCTTAGATTCAATATATGAAATCCGCAGCCTCTCTTCATAGATAACATCATTGACAGCTCAGTATATTTTTCCCCTTTGGTGGAAAAATGAAATGAGGCAAACTTTGGAGTTAATGAAGAAAACACAATGGATATTGAACAATGAACAGCTTTTATAAATTAAAAGTTTTTCTTGCAGGAAGGAGAATGGTATACACACGGTTCTTGACTCATTTTAAATGGTCATAGGGCTTTCTTGAGGACTCCCATAAGCTGTTATTCAGCCTTAGTAGTAGTGATTTAATGTGCTTTTATGAAGTCAGGCTACCTATGCTGAGGCAGTGATGCCTGATCAGATCACTATAGTTTACTGTTACAGTAAGTAAAGGGCTTTTATATATATACACATGATTTTCCAGCCATGGAATAACACCAGGTTGTCTGTGCTTGAGGAATTACAGTGACCTTTGGGTCAATGGGATCTGTAGTAAGTCACAATGGCAGGATGATTACATTATCCCTAAATTGTTTCTCATAGATGAGCATCATTTGGCTGCATGTCTACTAGAAAAGACGAACCCACAAAGCTGCCACCAAGTCTCTCAGTTATTGCTGGTGTGGAAAATAGGAGGCCTAGGCATGCTGAGCAATTTTTAAGACTTGGCTTTTCTCCCAACATAAGTTATCTCTGCTCCATTGCACATCTCCAGTTTAAGATCAACTCTGTTTTATTTTCATTTTTCCCTTTCGACTCATGCTATGTTGCTGCTCAGCCCTCAGGACATTTGGCAGTGAGCACCACAAGATTCAGTGCAGTATCTGTGACAGCTTTTGGAGGACACTGTAAGGAGATGTGAACTGAGATGCTGATGACATCCTTTTCCAATGCTATTAATACAACCTTCCAGGATCTGGAATTTCGGCAAAACTTGGACTAACTTCAGTACAGTTGTGATTTTCTGCAGGGGTTCTCTGGAGTTTGGAAAAATCCTCAGGGAAAAATAAGTATCTCATGGAAATACTGAAATGATTGTGTTTGGGTATAAGAAATGCTTTAAAGACTGGACATAGACTGCCATCTCCATTCCCAATCCTAGATAACTACTCTCAGACAGGTAAAATGAACTACAGTTTTGAGGTCATGCTGAGTTCATCACTTCAGCCTTGGTCAGGGGCTGCAGTCAAAAAATCCTTCTCTTTTTGCCCCTTGGATCTACATTTTTTGCACAAAGCCATAGTCACAGTAATTAGTGCAGTTGTAGTTCTGAGGCTGGATGTTTTTGATGCTCTCAGTCTCACTCATTGCTAAAGAAAAACTTCAAGCAACACATAGCTCTGCAACCCTTCCTCCAGACTACAGGTAAAGGCTAACCTGTCTTTGCAACAAGACAGTTTTCTACTCTCTAGCCAGCAAAGCCTCCACATTAAATGGCTTTGCACTGACAGGGCCCTCTACAGAGATGTTATTGCAGAAGACAATCAGTTCCAAAGTATACTAAGAATTGGTGTGGCAAGCTGCCACTAGAAGCCCCTCATGATGCCAAACAAATACTGCTTGTCTGAAAAAAAATCAAAAAGCTGTAATGCTATGACTGAGTACACATGCTGCCACTTTATCTATTAACACATGTCCAGATATACAGCATGGTGCAGCATTACCAGGAGCTCTCTGACACTTCCAGTGTCCTGCACAGTATTCTCAAGATTATGGCCCCGGTGATAAGTCTTTTCCTGGCTGTTTATTCATTCCTATACTGTCCTTAGATGTAACATCCCTTCATGAGCACTGGCAGCAGCATTAACCAGGGGTGAATGAAACCATAAGTGCACAAGTCTTTGGGATGCTCTTTGGACCCTCCCAGTCCCAAATGGATGGAGAAGTCCCTTGTCCACCTATTCCACTGTCTCCTGATGTTGGTCTCACTGGAAACACGGCTTTACCAGCCATTTCTGCTTGAGTTCCTGCATGGGTGTGAAAACTAAGTGCACAGACATTTTTGTTAGTGAACCTGATACTGAGTAGTACTGAGGGAGCACTGTTGGCATGGATTATACAGTTCAGTTTAACCAGTCATTGGGCAGAGATTATATTTTCTAGAAAAGGTACAGGCAGAAGCATGTAGTTAGTCTGCATGTGAAGTGGCTGAAATTGTTGGCTGTTTTCACTCCTTCCTTCTAGGACACAGCAGTTTAGAAGAAGAATACTGAAGCTGAAAACCTTAAGAGTGTGAAGAGCCTGGGGCTTTGTGCCTGCATTTTAACTTTGCTACAGGCAGAATTTTAGAGGAAATGGCTAAGGGCTATTGGCCATGTAACTATGTAAAGAGAGAGAGAAAGCAAGAAAGCGAGATAAAGTGCAGTCAACCATGTACCCTTCTCCAACAGGAGAATTCTGGGGGTCAATTTCTGAAGCAAAAGCTAAATTCTAAAAGTACTATAGTTATTTAAGTGACCCAGTACAGTGAGTGGCCCTCCCAGAAGCATCTATCTTTGCTAATTCAGTCAAAATCTACACAGAAAGGAGTTTCTTTATTAACTGGTAACTCAAGATACTTTTTTTTTTTAAGACTTTCAGCCATTTTCATCTTTATGTCTTCTTATTTTCTGCTCGTGGTTTTAATCTGAACGATCAGTCCTGTGAGAGGATGCTTAATTGAGGACAGTAGTGAGATAATGAAAGAGGCCATTTGTCACATCTCTTGTCGCATGGCTGCTGCTTCCCTTGACGCGCGTTCCTAGGGAGGAGACAGGCTGCCCTTCTCTCCTGCTATTCCAGCTCTGCTCATGCCGCAAACGACAGGCCCTTTACATTGTCAAGAAGCAGAACAACCCCTTGCTGCTGCTTGAAGTCGTGCCCAAGCCTGAGCAGTGTCTCACGCTGCAAGTTGCTTGTGTGCAGGGATTTGCAGCAGTAGCACTGTCACAGCTGGCAATGGATCTGTGGGGTGAGTTCTTAAAACCTAGATAACTCTCGCTGTGATATTCCTCAGATACTCTTGTTTCCTCCCCAAAACTGTAGGTTGTCCTGATGGTGGAGTCTAAATGCAGTTGCTTTTCATGACACCAGATGAAGCAGTATTGTTGGGTGGCAAAACAAGTGCAGGACAAAGGAAGGTCAAAGACAAGCTTTGCATTGCATTATTTACATCAGTGCTGGGAAAAAAGCCTTGTGGGCTGAGAAGGGGTAAGTGGAGATTAAAGGTGTGCATTAAAGCTTCTTGAAATCAATGAGTAGGATTCCATTGACTCCTGTGAGCTCCAGATCAGATTTGAACAACCATCACATAGCCACTTTGCTTGTGTGGATTCTCTTTCTCTTTAAAAAAATCCCACAGTGTCAAATACAGCACTTCTGGAAGAAATATCAGAGATTTTACAATTCTTCTCCATACTTACTCCCTGTAGTTTTTTGGTGGGTTTTTTTTTTTTTTTCTCCTCTTGCTCATAGATTTTTCTCAATGTGTCCAAAAGAATATGAATCTCATCACCAGGTTTTATCAGTTGGAAAAAATACCAGGCACTCAAAAGGGGAAAGATTTGTTTTGTAAAATACAGTCTTCCAGTTAAGTGCATGGTGGAACAGACACACAGAGAGTTATCTTGGGAACGTATCATTACAGATACTGAAGACTTGAGTGTGGGTATCTTCATTTCCCTATAGATTCCCTATAACTTAACTGTGCACTATCTGGTACCAGTGCTGCTTAGCTGCAAACCCTCTCTTCTTAGCTGGAAGGATTCATACCAGCATTAGGGATGAGTACAACACTGGGGTACCAATACGAAATGTGCTTGCTGGAGGCGCTGAACTTTTGGCAATGAACTAAATCAGATTCTCTTTCTACACATGCGGTAGCAGAAACAAACAACAACGATAAGACCAACCCCTTGCTGGTAGACAGAACTTTTCATAATGAAATTTTGAAGTGTTTTAAAAAGAAATCCTATTTATCCACTGGGAAGCCAATACAGAGAGCGATGATGCAACGGGGCCTGAATCCAGTTAATGATCTGACTCAGTGGGTCTGAGATTATAACTCAGATCTCCCCAGCTGCAGGGCAGAAGCCTTTAGGCCACTCTGCAGTGAAAATGCAACAATAGATAGCGATCGTGTGGAGATGGAGAAATTATTTCTTGGTGTCTCAGGATTGCTTATATGTATATGTGTATATATATGTTTGTATATATATATATATATATAAAAAAAAAGCTATTACCTAGGAGTAACACCGAACAAATAATCTTCAGACATGTATTATTTTCCATTATTACTGTTCTTGGATGGAAGTGTCTCTCTGTGAGCTGCGTTGCTGTGCTTATGAAAGGTCCTGGGCCACATCCCACTGAAGTCAGTAGGATTTTTGGAACTGACTATGCTGGTGCCTGTCTGACGAATTTAGTTAAACACATGAGATATACAGCCTGAAAAATCATAGGGAAACCGCATTCAATTCTCCCTTTACAACCAGAGACTATCAGTTGGTGTCTCCAATACAGAAGAAGCTAAGAGAAGGCCTAAGTAAATGCACACAACGCATCTTTCCTTTTCCTGAATAGCTAAATGTGGAAAAAGTAGCAGTAGTCAATGGGTTAATGAATCATAAACTAATTCTTGACACCTCCACTGACAGAACAAATGAAGATTAAGTTCCTTTGGAGAATCCTGATTTTCATTAAATTTATGAACTTCAGGACCGATAAATTCTAATCTCTAATGTCTCTACATTATTCCAAAGCTTCTTGATGGGATGGAGCTCTTATAGGCAGGCAATGAAGTGATTACATTAGATAAATTGGGAATAGGACAATGATCTCCTGCACACCAGCTATAGCAAGGCTCTCGTGGACTGGATTATCCTCTGGATGCACAAAAGGGGTCAGTAGCAGGTAAATTAAATGATGGGCTGCCAGAGGAGTTAATAACTATAACTCCCAGCTCAGATGCACAGTTCTCTAAAGGAGCAGCGTGATGCATTCATTAGTTACTTGACTTCTTTCCAAAATCCTCAGCAGAGACAGTGTCACCACACGGTCAAAAGAAGGGCGAAAGGGTGAGATGGGAGATTAGCGTAGCTCACTTCAGCAGTTGCATTTCTCTGACGGGGAAAAAGTTCCTGAAAAACAGTACTTAACTGCAAGCCTCCCTGACCTTTCAGAGCCGAATCCAGGCATTGCTGTCTGCAGCAGTTCAGGAAGCCCCTGCACCTCCTAAAAACTGTGATGTGGGTAGATCCCTGTGCAAAGCCTGTCTCAGGATGAGATTAAAGAAGGTTGTTTGCAAAGCTCCCCTGGAAACTCAGGGCAAAGGACGTGTAAATGAAGTGAAACAATCCATCGTTTTGCCGATCTGGGTGAAACATCAGCTAATTACTCATATCGACCCTCTCATTCTATACAATCAGTTTCTATAAAAAAATGACTCCTGAAACACTGGCTTTTTTTCTTCTTTTTGCCTTGCTTTTACCTCAACAAAAATAAAGGATTGTTTTACTTGCTTTTAGTGTGTATCCATTTATGCACTTTAATAGCTCGATCCTGCCTCCACTGAAGCCAGTAAGAGACTTTATTTATAAGCTAAAACTCTTGGGCTGATAGCTGTAACTTTTAATCATTTATTCTGTCCTTTTCTTGGGTCTGTTGCTCTTGCATGGCCTTTCCGTAAAAAAAGCTATGCTTTTTGAGTTCTCACTTAAACCCCTTTGGACTGGCTGAGCAGAGAGACATGCACAAAGCTCAGCTAAGCCCGAGTGACTGGAGAAGTGGTGACCACAGGCAAGGGACAGGATGGAGCTGCACAAACCACACCGCAAATGCAAAGAGAAATGGCTCTGCAACCAGTGTTACGTGACAGACTTGGAAATGGAGAGACACATTCTACTCCAGAGCCCTAGGTGTGTCTGTTAGAGAACAAAGAGTCCTCAAATGATCCAAGGTGATGAAAAAGTTTCCATTGAAAAGCAGCTGTGGAAAACAATGTATAACCCAGGGAGAAAGTGTGATAGCAGCAAAGACAGCATCATGCTATGCAGTAACATGCCACATTGAGGGTATTAAGCCCCAAATACGCTGTAAGCCTTATCTTGGACATAGCAATACACTGAAGTAGCATGTCTGTTACTGGCAGGGTTATGAGAGCCTTTCTGTTCCTTTTATACTCGCATAGCTTTGGAAGCAGCAAAGTAACGTGAATTTGCTTGGGCATTGCTGATTCAGAAAGAAAACCATTCTGTATCAAATAAGGCTTCCTGCAACACCTTGGATTTTGTCTAGCGGTGCCTCATTTAATCACTGCCCAAAGCCAACTTCAATTGCTTCAAGAGGGAATTGCCTGCTGGATCAAAGCAGCGGTCCACCTAATCCTGCCTCCCGTCTCTAACGGTGACTGGCTGCTTTGGAGAAAGGGGGAAGAAACTCTTCAATAGGCAGTTACAGGAATACTTTCCCCAGGGAGCTGATAAGATCACAGCCAGAGGTTATATGAATGCTGGTGAGGTGAAAATAAATACAATTAAAAAGACATCAGGATTATCAAGGTAAATGGAAGAACCTTAACTTAGAGAGAGTGTGAGAGAGGCTATAGGAGGAAAGAGCAATACTGGAGAAACACACGGGGAGAGATGTGCTACCAGGGGGCATTTTAGTCGTGTTAATACTCCCGTTAGCATTGTTATCAGGACAACAGATGGTAAACCATCAGCAGAACATGAAGAAATCAAATAACCTTCACAGCTCAATTGAGGCTGTGTCTGTAGTAGTTGGCTTTTACCAAATAGTGGAAATTAACAGCGCCAGAGCATAGTGGTATATATTTTCCTTCTTCCCTTTCTCCTTTGTGTAGATTGTTATTGCAGGTAAATTAATTTCACTCAGGTGAGTATCACTACCTAGAGTAGATGAAAAGATCAAGGCACTGCACTAAACTGGAATTACTGGAGAGGACCTGCCAAAAACCAAACACAAGTTTATCTTTGTAGATAAACAATACAAATTAGTGAGACTTGAAAATGTCTACATTTTGTTTGGATTACTCTTGAGCCCATCGTCTGTGACTAGCACAGGCTGAAGACTGGGGCAATCTTGGTTTCTGTGAGAAGCTCATGGGTCAATGCACAACCTGGATCAGGTTTTCAGTTCACGTGTGGCAGATTTGATCTCATGTGTCTTGCCCTATCTCAGATCATGGCAGTCTCCTTACTTTTCTACCATGTTGGTGCACAGTTGAAACATGCTCCCCAAAAGAAGCATTTTTCATTTTTGAATCTTTGGATCAACACCAGTTGAATTTTTGATGGTTCTTCCTATATGATATGAAAGTCTAAGAATAATCTATAAAACTCCCTAAATAATTAGGCACAACATTAAGTCTATTGCCTTTTTATAATAGGAATGCCACATCTACATGTAGTTTAAATTGGATTTGACAGGATTTCTGTTTCTATCTGCATTTAATTTTGTCTATATTGTGAGGTACCCTGAAACCATTTTGGCAGAAAACACTGTGACCATATAATGATAATGTCATATGGCTGGAAGGCACCTCAAAGGTCATCTATTTCCTCCCTCTCCTAAAGCCAGGACCTGTCTATGCCTATGGAGTTCCTACCAGCTGCCTCTTAAAACCTTCAATAATGAGCGCTCCCTCCCCTTCCCCAGGGAATTCGCTCCAGGACAGCACACTCCCTACATTTATAAACATTTCCCTAATATCTGAAATCCCAACAGAGTACTCGTGCCTAATGCTTCCTCCTGGCTAGACACCACTGAAGACACAGGGACGTAGATGGAATTAGGCTGTCTGGAGATGGCTCTGTACAGCCAAAATTATCTTATAAAATAGCTGAAAAAATCAACTAGACTGATGGACTTTTTAATGGTAATTTACATGCATAGAGACTGTACTGTCTGGACACAGAGGACATAAGTCCAGATTCAATATCTTGTTGTGAACTCTGGGAGCAGTTCAAATTACATCTGATATGACCACATAACAATATTTGGAGAATTCTATATGGAGGTTAATATATGAATAGCTCTGGCTCAACACATACCTAAAGTAAAGTACATTTTAAAGTGATTATTTGCCCTACAATGAACATTTGCTTCAGGTAGGTAACAATTCCCCAAAATTCAGCCTTTCTCTGTGTAGATTCTTAGCATTTCCCCATGCCATTCCACAATTTTCTTCACTGGCTGTCAATGCTCCTAGATAAACTGGTTTCCAAAAGGTGTGGGAAATGTTGTACCCATACTTTCTTCTTGGTCTTTCACGAAAGTCTGTTGGTACCACTGCTACTGCTAGTGAAAAGTCAGCTGCAGTCCTGAGGAGCATCTCAAAAGCGAGCTTGGAGATGCAAGGCATCTCCTCCAACACATGGTCAGTTATTAGAGGAGGAAAACCAGGGAGAAGTGCATGGTTCGGTTGTGTCCTCCAGTTTTCATAAACAACTCTTTGTATATTCATTTCAGCCCAGCCCCATTTCTTCTCTAAGACTGAATAGTTCACATGCATTTCAGGATTATGCTACAAATTGAATTGGGGAAAGGTTTTTCAAACCAAATAACTACTACACTTCAAAAGTTTAAGAACAGCAGTGGAATATGTGGCTCTTTCTAATCTAAGGCTTTCATGCTGTTTAAGTCAGTGATACTCAAACATACCATGAAATAAATGAAGGTCCCATCACATCCCTTTCTATTTTGTAAGCCCTGAATCTAACTGCCTCATTTCCGAATCTGACTGGGAACCTTTCAATGCACCTACAGCAGTCACTGCATCATTTGTTGGCATTATTAAAAGAATCTTCTCAAAATAGAAAAGCAAGCAATGGGGCATCGTGTTTCATAGAACTGATCTTTATCTCAGAGATTTTACAATCCAATTTCCTTCATGCATTCTCTGCTCCACTGGGGCCTTTTATGTGAGGCATTCACTAGAATAACAGTGCATTTCCATTTGTATCTCTTTTGTTGCACATAAAAGCTCAATTAGTATTCCAATTCACTGTCAGCCTGTACCTATTTAATGAACTTTTATCCACTTCCATGTTCCTTAAGTTTAATTAACTAAAACGGAGCTAGTAGCTTAGCATTTATTAAATGCTTTTGGAATGAAAATATTCTTTCCTTCAAAGTTTTTATCAAAAATCAGTAAAAAAAAAATCTGAGTCCAGTCTGAATATTCTAGTACTTTATCATTGCTTTGCAGTTTAGTGTAGGACACAGTAAAGCATTATGCCATGGTTTTAAGTTGTCTTGAAACTGTATTTTAATCTACATAATACTTCCCTCGGTGTTGAATCCCAAGGACAATTCCTTTTGAAGATCTCAACTATTTAACAGGGGTGGTAACAGAAAAAATGATTCAGATAAATCAGTGAGGAATTTGTAAGAACCTCCTCCAAACGCAATGACTGAATCTTTCTTCATTATTCTGCCTTCGAGCTCAAAAAACAAGATGCACATCCAAATACGTATTTCTTAGTCTATGCACAACTTCATGTTCAGCAAAGGGAAGTTTGTAAATTTTTCTGGAAGCATCTTGTGAGACAGATTTCAGTGTGATGATGCTTTTCTGAACATTTTGCTGAGGTCTCAGGATTTGTGTGCTGCTTCAACCTACCATGGCCTTTTGCAAAGTTCAGGCTGGTATGTGGAGACCTCAGGTGAAACACCATTTCTCTGAAGTCTCACCTCTGTCTGTTGCAATGCAGCATTTTGACTGACACTGGTCTCTACTTTTTAGATGAATGAGCTTATCGTTTACTTAGATCTTCCTTAAGGACCACTTAAGACTGAACTGTGTGCCCACTGCTGTGCATTCACATTTGCCCTTAAGTGCCCCAGACAATTTAAGTGCCAAGTCCAAGAGGCTAGTTTCCATTAGCTCCCTGTACAATCACTATATAGAGAGAGCTTCCTTCAGAAAGTTATTCAGAGGAGCAGCCTAGCTTAGACACTGTGACTTTCCTCCTGGAGGAGGGAGCATCTCTCCATGGTTGGTATGTGAAAGCTTGGCCACCTAATTACAAAGGCAGGATCTCTCTCTGGGTAGGTAGTTTGCAGAGCTGCATAAGGTGCATTGCAACTCATAAGGATCAGGACAGCAATAAAAGGGCAGCTATCGCAGTCTTCTTGTGAGGCATTGATAGAAATGTTTGACCAACAGCTAATGATGAGAGAGTGGGACTGATGGGAGCGGTGGAAACGCATGGATGTTATGTTGACACTGTTACATGGGAATAATTTTCCACTTTGCTTAGTATTTCCTCTTTGGCATCTTAGATTTGCAACACGAGCTGTCCCATGGCTTTCTGTTCTCTCTGCTTTAAATCCATTTCTTACAGTACAAGACCATAAACAAATGTAAAATAGCATTGGAGCTACATGAATAGAGGTGATTTTGAATATGCTCCTGAATTTTTTATAATTTCTTTGTTGTTTCCCTTTCTACCAAAAAAAAAAGGGGGGGGGGGGGGGAAGTAGTCATAAGAGATGCCTAACCACTACTTCCACAAGGAAAGGAAATGGTGGCATGTCTATTAAATTCACTGTCTGGAACCTGTGGGATGTGCACTGGAAAGACAATTTGCTGCCCGCTGTGTGCCTGGTTCCTCCACCCAGTGGTAGCTGCAGTTAATTGGTGGTTGTGTTCTGTAGATGGTTCAGATTTTCAAAGCAGCTCAGTAAGAATCAGGTGCCTAAAACTTCCAGCAGTTTCCAGTCCTGTAAATAAATATTCAAGTTATTTTTAAATTTACTTGTTTTAAAAGCATATGACACTGTGCTTGTGTTCTTTTCCCCTGAAGGACCTCTGCAGCCAGCATGTTACAGCAAAATCCGAGAAAAAAGAAGGAAGATATTTACACCTCTGGCACTGAAAGAGAAGATGCTTTTTGCTGTGATTTATAGAAACTAACATTAATCTCGATTGCTTTATACTATACTCACAATAAACAGCTTTGGAGATTGATTAAAGACTCTCGTTGCAGCTTTCACTCAATTTCAAGAGCTCTTTTTGCTCCATAAACTCAAAAGCAATAGAGATTATGCCTTAAACAAAGCCCATGATATCCATCTCTAGGAGCATTTACTATTTTCAGTGCTTTGCATTAAAAGTTATACATGTGTATGTGTGCATGTGTAATTTCAGACTTTTATTACAGAGTCTCTTCCACAATAAATGGAACAGCAAAATCAGATAAATACACAGTTCTGGACCTCTATTCTTTCCTTCTCCTTCCCTATTCCTTTGCCCCAAGCTTGATTGCTGATAACAGACATACTACCCATTGCAGGTGTTTTTTAAAATGTCACATGAAAGAAAAAGCAGCTCTCTCCAGCCTCAGCAGCATTTTCTTCTCTTCCAAAGGCAACAGAGAATGATTTTATTACTTTGGTACTTATTATACCAACATCACGAATTACATTATCATTTTTAGAAGTTTTTGCCTCCATGTCCTACTTCTGTTCTCTATTACTGACTCCATCCTTAACCTCCCTCTTCTTTGTCTTTAGCCCCTTTTAAAAAGGCACTTCTCCACTCATTTTGAGAATTAACTCACCTTCTGTTTCTATTGTCTTCACCCTTGCCACCTTCTCCATTCAGTCCCACATCTGCCCTGTGTTCTTGTCTTCTCCTGGCCAAATTCAACCTCTTTTTGGACTTCAGCACTTTGGGGTTTTTTGTTATCACAAATGCCGGCTTCTAAGTTTCTCTGGCTCTACCTGAGAAAGGTCTTCAGCTTTGGTCCTACCTTGTTATCTCCTTTCCAAACTTCTTCAGAAGCAACCTGGTCTAATGGAAGGTGTCCTTGCCCATGGCAGCAGGGTTGGAACTAGATGATCTTTAAAGTCCTTTCTGACCCAAACCATTCTATGATTCTATGATTCTATGATCTCACTCTACAGTTCTCCAGGGCAATCTTGTCTCATGCCCCTGGATAACTATAATACCTTCTTTTCTGGCCTTTTCAACCTGCAGTTCTTTGCTCCCTTTAATGAATAGTTAAAATGAAGAACATGCACTTCTTGGTTGCAATGTCAATCTATTCACATCCTCCTCTGCCTTCCTGTCGCAATCCTACTAACTCATCTCATTGACTATGTCTCTGTCCTAGTATCATGAAGGTGCTTAATGACTCTGCACTACTGATTCACAAGTTTGTGCCTGTATTTGTCTGACAAGGTGCTCCCATCCCAATTGTGACTGCCATGCTAGCTTTCCTACAATCCCACAAGCCTCTTTAAACATCCCTAGAACCTGAGATGAACATCCCTCTTCCTGACCTGATACATGACTAGCATCCATTTAATTTCTTCTCTTAAAATCTACTTCTGTCTTTCACTTACCCAAAATTAGCCAAGCTAGTTAGAGAAATTCAAGCCTAGGTTACACAACTGCCCTTACTGAATGACTATTAAAATGTTTGTTACCTTTCTAATGTGCTGTTAGTCACTGATTATGTGGCACTGACTACCTTGCAAACTCTTGAGGGCTGATTATGGCTACCTGGACTTGCCTAGGATAGATCTGAGTACTGATAAAGGAAAAAAAAAAAGGCAGAACAAAACAGACTGAATAAAATTCAAGGTTGAAGCAAAGGAAATCGAAACCTTTTTTTCAAAACCAGCCATAGTGTTTGAAGAAATAAGAGCTTTTACTGCATATATGGACATTATCTCCATAAAAGAATGAGTGAAAACTTAACACTTGAATATCCTTGACTGTCACAAATTGGTGGCAAATTTGGCAAGTTCTAGGTGAGGACCTCTCTCCTTTAGAGAAGATCACTACTAAGTAAAAGATAAATTTGAATTTCGTATCTTCAACCTTCTCTACCTAGTCTTTTTAAATGGAAGCTGTTGGAGTTAGAAATTTAAGATTCTAGTGCAAGAAAGTTCAGTGTGATGCTTGGATGTCCCTTGAGCAGGGTAAATTGAAAACATCTACTGACTGGTTGAATTGACTTTTGTGTCTATTGCTGATATTTTTTGTCTACCTCCTTTCTGAAGAACAGTATACAGCAGAAAAATCTTTTCTGTTACATGTCTGCTGACCAACTTCCCTCTTAGAAATAGGACACAGGCAGGCTGATGCAACTCTTTGAGCAACTGCACCAACTCCTTCGATGCATAACACAAAACCACAAAAGAGCAGTTGTATCACCACTATTGACATTACACATGGTGTTTTGATAGCTGTTCTGTACAATATATACTGGTGTAATCTACACCAGAAAAGCTACTTCAGTCTTGGGATTCACCACTTTGAATCTTTAGAAAACTCACAGAAAGGAAGGGATAATACAGCAGGAGTAATGCTGCAAAAATCTAGTGTTTTCAGGACTTGGCCCTCAATGAATGGAAAGTGTTGGATGACTGGAATACAGATCACTTTGTCTTGTGATAGAATTGCCTGATAAATCAGAAGCATATGTGGATGGATACTTCAGCTATCAGTATGGGTTGAAGCAGAGACCTCCAGAAGCCTATTGTGACTGTCTGTACCCAAGCAAGAAGGAGTCTATTAACTTCTGCTACTTGTGGGGTCCCTAGAGCTGGATGCTAGCTGGATGCCTGTGAAGCTGCTGTATTACATAAAGGAAGTCAAGGAGTTGGATGTTTCTATCTATTAAATATTAAAACCACAGATAACTGTTAATAAGAAAAAGCCAGTTCCAGTCAGGCAGTTGTGAGATATGAAGATGTACTATAGTTAGAACTAGCAGGAGGGGGCATTCCCAACACTATACTTTGTGGGCGCATATTGGAAGAAAGCCTTTTCCATTGCACCTTTCAAAGTAATCTATTCTATTAGATGTGATCTGCGTTCTTGGATGTGAGCAAGAATAGAACATTCTGCAGAAAGAGAATATGTGATTAAAAAAGGCAGGCATGAACCACTTCCTTCCCAGAACAAACCCAGACAAAGGGAGATGAAGGCAGTTTGCATATGAGCTTTCCAGGGACCCGAGTGACAGCTTGCATGGATGAGCACAGTGCCTGTGTCCTGCTCATACCTGCAAAAGGACATTTGTTAATTAAATAAACCCCCATTGCACACAGCTCTGTTTGATGATTATCAATGTGCTAATTTTGTCATTAGGAAAAATAAACAGCACATCTTTGCCACCTGCCAGATTTTGCACATTCAGACTAGTCCTTTCTAACTGCACTGGCTGCCTGGCAGGTGGGCTCCCACTTGGCTCTTCCTGCCACAGCTTGCTCTGCTCCAAAAGCCAATCAGGGTCACACAGCTGCAGCAGATTGAGTTACAGTTATCCAATAAAGCCCTAGTTAAAGGGTAACCATCTAGAAAGATGCTGGCGAGGTTGATGAATTTGGATGAACTTGCATGTGTGGGGAAGAGCATGGAAGATGTCCAGGTTTTGCAGTTTATTTACAATGAAAGAGTATGGACCAGATTCCTTAACTGGGATAAATCCGTCCCGCTTTATTATTTCAGTGGTGCTCTGGAAGGGACGTCCCTCAGAGATTTCATCCCTGCCACAAAATGAAGTGTAGCTCAGTAGATAAAACTTCAGCTTAGGTTTCCAGAGAGCTGGGTTTTGTTTCTGGATCTAGCACTGACCTGTTGTGTGGTCCCAGCAAGGCCAGTGCTTGTTTATTATTTGTGCTGAGGCAGTGTGGTACTGAGGCTCAAGGCCTATTTGGCTAGGCACCGTACAAGCATCTGATGAAATGACTCCCCTGCCCAAATGTGCAGAGGGAAAATGAACTACCAGTGATCTCTGTGCTGCTGTGTTTTGCAAGCTCTGTGAATCAGACTTTGTGTGGTGCAGGAAGCCTGGCTGTGCTATTTGTGGTGTAGTACATCCTGTCCTACACCTGATCCGGATTATCCTCAGGCACTAGACACTTGGTTTTCGAGGCAGCTGCATCCTTCCCATTGAGTGTACCACTTGGAGTCACATGAAGGGCTAAAGTAACATATTGCAAGTAGGCACCTGAAGTAATATGCTTCTCCCCTTGGTGAATGCAAATAATTAACATTAATTAGAACTACGCACATGCATTAAGAGCAGACTCCAGCACTCTGGGGAAATTTTATTTTCAATTAAGTGAAAAAAATACTTTAAAGGCTTATAGCTCTGAAAACAAAGGGTACTTCTGTGCCAAAACACCTGACTTTGTTTTAACCAAGTCTGCTCAGAAATTAAAGGCAAGAGCATCACAACTAGGTGGTGTTGCCCACTGAGCCAGATCTTTCAACAGCATTCATTAGCCTTGGTGCAGCTTACAGGTAGACTGTATTTTTAGACACCTGGTAGTGTTTCTGCATGTCACTGCACTGTACCATGAAGAAGTGCTGGATCACTCACTAAGAGTTTGGAAATCCCTCAGTACTTGGTAGTGCCATGTAGACAGGGCCAAGGACATTCATGGTTTCAATAGCTGACAAAATGTAGGGAGATGGACTCTTCCAGGTACAGAAACTCAATTGTATTACACTTGTGTTCCTAGAAGCTCTCCCTAGTAGGGCAGTATAAACTTCATATATTAATTGCCACACCTCAAACTCACATTAATTTTTTTCTCATTACAAAAAGTCCTGCATTTAGAAATTAGGAAATGCCAGAGCAGGGCAGCCTTGTAACCTTAACGCAGCTCCTGGCACTTTTGCATTTTGATAGGCTCTTCTTGTCCATAGGCACGTTCTCTTATTTCTCTGAGCACCTGCCTGATTGGCAAGCAGGATGGATGAGGCTCAGAGGACATGCAGATGTTTGATATTTCTTATTAGCTTTGTCATTCAGCATGTGGCCCTATGCATTATTTACTATGGCTTCACTGAAGCTCTTAAGGCAGAATCTTTCTCTCCCTTATGGGCTCTTTCATGATGCTCTTGCTGTGCAAACTTCCTTCCAGACAGTCTAGTGCTCCCAAGACTGTGGTGAGGTATTTAGATTCTTTCTTTATAATGTATCCTGAACGTCATTTATCTTCCTCATAAAGCGCTTTGAGGTTGTGTTGCTCAGTACCGTGACTTGGCTGTAGCCCATTTCAGCAGAGTCCTGACCATCCCACTGCCTGTTCCCAGGGCCGGTTAACAGGGTTATGTTGCTTGGCAGATTGTCAGAAGCAGTTGCCCAGTCAAACTATGAAAAGCCTATTGGTCAGGAGTAAAATAGATCTTTCCCAGTAGACACAAGGCTTGCTTTTGGGAGTGGGGAGAACTTAATGGCAAATTAAACAGAAAGAATGTAATCTGTCGACAGCATCATTTTACATTAAGACAATGTTAGGAGAAAGGATATGCAGATGCCTGGGTTAGTCTCTGTTTATGGTGGTGCCCTTATTTCTTTTCTTTCTCTTCTAGCAGTTCATCTGCAGCACTGAATCGTGGTGCAAAGAGAACCTCAGCAGAAAAAGGCACTTGCTAATGCCAGGATGCATTTTAAGCAAGGCTGGCTAACTCAGAAGGGGGGTGCCTCATATGGAACATCTTTGCACTGACAAAGGGAAGAATTAGGTATTTCCTATGTTCATTTACTCCAGATCAGAAGAAATCTGTAATGCCAGAGCATGGCTGGCCTCATTGCAAATGCCGCGGCAACAGTGCCAGGGAGGTGGATTTTCCTGCCTCCCTGGCTGGCAGCGGTTACGCAGCGCCAGCTCTCGCGGAGCCGTTTCACCTTGGCACGCCGCATCCCGCAGGAGCTGGCATGCTGCCTCGCGAGCCGGCAGCCCGCCACCTCCACAGATGGGCAGGAGCGGTGGTGGGCCAGGGGATACACGTGCATGTCAAATCGCCTTCCCTCCCGCCATGGTGCAAAGCCTCACAAACAGTGTTGTCAGTAATGAAAGCTGTCACTGCTCAAGATTTTCTCTCATTATTTGCAGTTCACAGTGTTGGTAAGGTTATTTTCAAGTCAAGCAGTTTTTCAACAATGTATGTTTATGCAGATCATTTAAAACAGTAGCTTGTCACATGCTTTATATTCATGGAAACTTCAGAGAGCACTTTTTAAAGCCCATGCAATCTGGATTTAATTTGCATTTTAATTAATATTTCAAATGAATTCCTTGGCCTCGTTTATTTATTTATTTGAGCCTTCAAGAGCAAAGACCCTATCAAAGTCCTGAAATAAGGAGGACTGGGATTTCTTTGAGCACAGCTTTTATTTGGCCATACTGTCCAAAATACCTCTGGCTAATTTTTAGTATTGAACTGAATTAGCTGCTCTGTAGCTTAGAGTCAAGCTTGTCATTTGCTTTATGGCAGAAGCTGCAACAAACTCACTTTGCAAGAAGGAGAGGGAAATATTTGAATTTCTTGTTAAGAAGGATACAATTTAAAATGGAATTTTAGATACATGAAATAAAAAAAACAGAAAAAGAATCTCTATCTTGTAAAAATAATGAGGTCACATGTAGATCTTATGGAAAAATTGGAGGCTACATTTCAGGAAACCATTTAAATAAATGCTTCCCTTTTATTGGGTAAAGTGCTTAGGCACATAATTCAGATTAGACAGCTGTTTATGTTTCAGAAGTTAAACAAACCAAACCAAACTAAAAATGAAATTATAATTTCTATTCAAACAACCAAAATTTCAAATACATTTGAAACTTATTGCAAGAAAACATTTTTTTTTCAACTCTCCCAAACTGAGATGTTCTTATTGTTAACAACATCTAATAATAAATACTCAGGGTCAACTCTGGGTTCTTTATATCAGAAACATAAAAGTTATGTTGGTTGGCTGTATGCCTGTTCTAGGTGGTGAAACAGTGAATAACATGATGCATAGCAAAGGGCTGCCCTCACGTATTCAGGGCAGAAATAACAGCACTAAACTCTAACAGTGCTTACTGCCTGAAGATTTCAAGGCAAATAAGCAGGAAATTAGCAATTAGAGAAACTAACTTTCTTATCCCCATATTAGAGTCAGAGAAACTGAGGCAGGAGGCAAAGCATCTACTGTTTTAAAATCAGCAGCCATCCAGCAGCAAAGCTGGAAAGAAGACATCCATCAGTTCAGCACTGATGTGCACATCCCTGGCAGAAAGCCAGTCCCTCTTCTTGATGGGGAAAGCCGCAGGGTGATGAGGAAAGAGCTGAGACACCACTGGTGTTGGGGTAGGCAGCTCTGGGGGTGCAGCAGGGTGGCTTCTTCTCATACAGAGGGATGTGGCTACTACCAAACACACTGAGTGCCCTGAAACCTTTCCCTATGGTATTTGGGATTAGGATGTTATTGAACACATTTCACATTGTTTTGCTTTTTGACCCCTTTGGCTTTCCAAACTTGCATCTATTTATGAAAGACATTCAAACTTTTATCCGTTTTCAGAACGAGTTCATAATCCTCTGCTCTAATTTTTAAGCTTCATACTTCTGAAAGTACCACATTGCAAATGTGTAACTGTTAGAATAAGCCACCATAAATTAGATGATAAGAAATATATTCAAGTACTGTAGACTTTATGTTTGCAAAGCCAGTAAAACTCACCTCAGTTAAACCGTTTTCCCAGACCAAAGCAAACCGATCAACTAACCGAAGCACCTCCCCAAATGTTGATTGCATTTAACTCAAATTCTTTTCCAGAAGATTTTAATTTGCTTATCTATTTTTCAGTAGTCAAAGGATCAAGCTTGCCATTCAGTGTTCAGTATTCTCTGTTAAAATCTGCTAAGAACATTTGCAGGTAGCTGACTCTGGCAAGCACATCCCATAAACGCCCTCGAAGTGTGAATGCTCTCAGGGACGGTGAGGAAGAACAGGACTCCAACTCCTTTTTTAGAATCAATGCTACCAACAAAGCACAAAATTCAGATTTCTGTAATTGTAAAACGCTGATTTGTAAGGTAACTTAGCAAGAGATTATGGCATCAGGAGACTTTCCCCCGAAATCAATTCAGTTTTTCTATATGCATGCATGGTTTCTTTCTCTCTTTTCTTTTTTTTTTTTCCCCTCCAGTCAGCACTGTAACTAATACCAGCTAATACCCACCAGAATCTTAAGGAAATCCACCTTGTCAAAAAGCAGAATTAGGCAAAATGAGGATACATGTGAGCTGCTGCCTTTGAGCAATGGCAAAATGTTTCCTGTAGCAACCGACAGCAAAACACAGGACAGGGCAGAGTGAGGGTGGGAGTTGGTACAGCTCGTGATGCTGCTCAGAGGCACTTCCACCGTGAAAGCAGTTCTCTTCAACCTCATACTAAATAACAAGAATTATGAGGCAATGAATGGGGATTCAGAGCGTCTAGACAGAGGAGGATTACCTTTTCCACCGACTTCCCCTCTGATCCTGGAGCTTTCAGTGTGTCTCTGTTCCTCCCTTCTGCAGCTGTGAAAAGGGGATTTGAAGGAACAGCCACTGCCTTTCTTACCAGTTTATAGTCAGTCCTTCAGCACGGTTCATGTTATTAACAGCTCCCAGCACCTTCATCCTCCAAGCATGTGGAGGTGGTGGAACTGGACCCCAACCATAGCCATTGGAAGACACTTCCAAATTAGGCTACTTTTAAACTTTGTGAAAACCACAAGTATCTTAAAGAACACACACACAAAGTGGAAAACATTTACGATTTGGTTACACAAACCAGAATGAAATGGGTAACATATCACTCTTCCTGTGTTCTGAAAATAATCAGATTATTATCTGATGTTGAAATTGCACTAATAGGTTCTTGGCAAGCAGTTATATTTTCCCATACAGTTTTTTTATCCTCCATGTTTCTCCAATATGTCACTCATTTTTCATATTCATTTATACTTAGATGTAAACAAAGTGCCATAAATTAATTCCATGTGCAGTTAATTTTTCTGGTAAAATATGGATGAATGAATACATCGTATTAGTGCATTTCAATTAAGAGCCTTCAATTAGTTTTAAAACCCATGGCACTTCTCAAATGCTGCACTATTTCCATTCAGCAGTGAGGAAAATCCAGCAAATTATAGGCCTGAGGCTGTTAAACCAGGGTCCTAACAGACCCTGCTCATTCATGTAGCCCCAGTGAGAGTTCAGAGGGCTGTCTGGAGGCTCACAGCTGGAGCTGATGAGGACGTTCAGGTGAAAACATCATGGGATAGAAAAGTGAGATTTTAATTTATAAATGCGTGCAGTTTTCAAAGTGATTCCTCATGAACATTGTATAAACCCCCGAGAGATTTGTGTAGTACTGGGTGAAGGAGACAGGGGAGACACAAGGCAGGGAGGACTTTGCTGCTGGCAGGAGACTGAGGTGGCTGGTGCAAGGTGTTATTTCTTCAAAATGGAAATGTGCTGCTGGCAAGTCACATGTCATAGCTTGAGAAAAGTCAGTGCAGAGCGGTCAGGAGCATACTGCAGGGCCTTGAGCAAAATTTGCTTTGGTCCTTGGTGCTTGTTTCCGCTGCTGGTTTCAGTTTTGCCTATTAAGATCTGAAGCCATCTTGAACTGCAGTTGTCTTGTAGTGTGTGGCAATATATACCCCCATGGTACAACAGAGTTCTTGCGTGTATGAGGGTGCTAGTATAACACATATAATGATAAGTTGCAGTAGCATCTATTCCTGAAAATTAAAGGAGGAGCAATTTTCTCTCTGAAAATTCTATGAAGAATTACAGTTACTAATCTAGAGAACAAGGCAAATCTCTACCTAGTGACTTTCATGGGAACTGAGTCAGGCCTCACCCCTCTCCTTTTAATTGAAAGATGGTTTATAAAATTTAATTATTGTGTGCTACAGATACCACTACAGCAGCAAGGAGCAATGGACCAGGACTACAAGAAGCTGTAAACATGCTTCTGTTTGCAAAACATTTTTGTGTTTTGTGCAAAAGGCAAGAACTGAAGGAGAACCAACACATGGATTTGAGGATATTTTCAGAGTGCTCCCTCAAAGCTTGAGACACTGCGTGAGAGAAAGCATGAAAATGCTGGTCTGATCATTGAACAAGTAGCTATTGAGTACTAGCATTACGGGCTGCTTGGAAGCTGGAAATGACATTTTGGGAGGGAATGAGAGACTAGGTAGGAAAGGGACAAGTGAGGAAAGATTTTGAACATAGAGAGAAGCAGCTTCCTGTGACAGAGGAGAGGGAACAAGAAAGCAGCTATGTAAAGTAAAGTTGTCACCCTTTCTTGAAGTATTTCTCGATATCCAGCCTTGATTCTCAAAGGTCAAAGATCCATGAGGACAAGCAGAAGTAGTTCTTCATGCGAGAAGGGGATACTGGGAGCCTCCTGGGATTTGGGGGCATAAGTGTAATTTTTGTTTGTTGTTGTGTTTGTGTGTTGATCAGTCTCTAGATATTTTGCATTCAAGTCATGCGTAGATAGAGACATTGGATAAAGACCTACAACAAACACTGTCTGAATGAGATCTAGATTGCTCTGATATGTCTGATAAATGTGGCACAGAATGGTAGTTTAATTTGTTTTAGAAGATATGATCATCCCAAAATACGATGCAGGGCATGAAGACAGTGAAGCATGGGATTTACAGAAAGAAGGTAAGGATGTCATAATCTCCTCCTAAGGAAGGAAGAACAGGAAGACAAAAAACTTTTAACGCTGGAGTTAGGCAAACAAGAGGAGGACAGGAAGATGGTTAGAATCATAGAATGGTTTGGGTTGGAAAGGACATTAAAGATCATCTAGTTCCAACCCCCTGCCATGGGCAGGGACACCTTCCACTAGACCAGGTTGCTCAAAGCCCCATCCAACCTGGCCTTGAACACTTCCAGGGAGGGGGCATTCACAACTTGTTCCAGTGCCTCACCACCCTCCTAGTGAAGAATTCACCCTCACAGTGAAACTTAATCAACCTCATAGTGGTTGATTAAGTTGTGTGCATGACCGTGAGTTTCAAAGTGACACAGTGTGAAAGATGATTTTTAAATAAAGAATAACAAGGATAAAAAAAAAAAATCATCGTAGACAGCTTACACTGCTCTTAATGTGGCAGCAACACAGCTGGAGAGTCATTTCTTTGCCTCTAGTTTCTGGCTACATTTAAATCTTTGCTACCAAAGCACAATAAAAATTTGACTGACTTTTGTGTTTGGAAATCTATTGTTACTGAAGCACAGTAGCATCTAGAAATCCTTAGTGAACCCAGCCTCACTCCAATAGGCATGGTATATTTAGTTAGTCTTGGGATTTCAGAGACTTGGCATTATTTTTTGGGTGAGTGTTACAATGAAATTACTGGATGATGTTGTCTTTTATTTTTTCATCTCTAAACTGGGGAATAACATTTATTCCATCTTTCCCTTTTCCTAATTTTACTAACATGCTCTGTAGTGCCTTGCTATTTGTGGGTGCAGTGTCACACAACTGAATTTTGACAACTGCAGAGATTTCTGTAAAACAGTAAAACTGTGAAAATTAGAGGGTATATTTAAAGACATCAGAATGATCACCCAGGCTGAGACAATTTCCATCTCATAAAGAGTAATAATCATAATCAACTTGGTAACATTGAGACAAGGAACATTACGAGTTATGAAAGAAAAAGGGGAAAAGTTTTTTTTCAACTAACAGGATAGAAAAGACAAGATGAAGGTGGAAGAGAAACGTCCTTCTTTTCTTTCTTCTGCTTTGTCCCTATTCAACTGATGGATGCTTACTCCTACAAACAAATACGATGACGTACCCTGTGCAAAGTTGTTGCACCTAATAATAATTAAAGGTAATTTAAATAGTAAAATAACTAATTAATGTTGTTTACAAAGTGCTTAAGCAATGTGCTCATGCAAATCAGGCATCTTCTCAGCAAACGGTTTCTGCAATTGCAAACATTTCTCCCAGACTTTCACCAATTAATGCTTAGCTGTAACAAGTCCCCTTGAGTACATGGGCTTTCTAACACAGAGAGATTCAAATGTTCCTCCATTTTGTGCTGCACTAGTTTTGAAGGATTACCATTCTGGTTTCGTTTCCTTTTAAATCCTCCAATTCCCTCCACAAGATGACTCTTCATATAATACGGATGATAGGTTGCTCATACTAGTCTATTTTTTGTGTGAGCAAGTTGACTTCCAAAGTAGCAGGTGCCTAATCTCTTACAAATGACACTAAATGAATTTTCTAGCAGGTGCCACTAGCAATGCTGACCCTGTGCAGCAACATGCTTGTTGCGTGGTGGCATCTGTAAGACATTCAGGGGATTTTTTCCACAAAAAGAAAAGAGTGGAAAGAGTGTCCAAGGCACTTTCTCATCAGGGATAAAGACACATGTCCCGAGAGGACAGGGAAGGAGTGAAGATGAAGTAATGAACCGAGGGGTAGTCACTTCACAACTCAGTTTTTTTTCCTGCCTTCTGTCTGTGTTGTGGGCCAGGGAGAGGTACTCAGTCTACAGTTACAACAATGGTTTTATGTCACTGATTGAATCTAATATACACAGTTAATTTATTACTGTGACTATCACTATCATTGTTGTTATCAATTTAAAATGTGGCTACTGAGGAGCTATTCCAAGTTCGTTTTCCATGCGATGAAAGCACAGCAATATTCCTTTGTACAGCAGGCTGGCCAAAGCTTTGTTCCTTTAATTTCACTGGGTTTGCCTCTGAAATGCAGGCTTCTAATTATTATCCTTAAAGGGAATGCTGCCAGGAAGGATTCACTTTGGAGATGGCTTGCTTTATTGGCAAGGCAACTAAACCTGACAGTGAAGGCTGTCAAGAGGAGAGTGGTGTGTTTTTACTGAGTAGGAGGGGATGACGGGGGAGTCCGCTGTGCATAATGTTGGCTGGGAAAGGCCACAAGAGATACTCATGTAGTGGATAGGATTTGCGGTGTAAAGAGAGAGGAGATCAACAAGGAGGTGAAGGGCAGGGAGTAGGGGTGAGGGTGGGGATGGCAGCACAGCAAGGGCAGTTATGAAAGAGAGGAGGCTGTTCTGAGTATGCAAGAGAGACTACTCCAGCACATTTCTATTCTATTCTCTGTTAAAAATTACTGAAACCTCATTGTGTGGGATTTTCTTCAGGCTACCAGCAAAAGTCTTACCCAGCTTCATTTATTTGCAGCAATTGTACCATCTATTCTAGTCCAAAATTCCTTGCTACTATATCTAACACAGGAGCTGACAAAGAAAGAGTTGGTGTGGTGGGAGAAGGAGGGGAGGCAAAGATGCAAAAGAGAGATGATGTTACATATACAAAAAGCATGAGAGAGAAAAGGATGGTAAGTGAGTGAAGGGAGAAGGATGTTGGAAAAAGAGTACTTAAGGCCATGAAGAAGAGTGACCATTACCACTGAACACTGATAGGTAATCTTTCCAGGTAAAGGGCTACAACTAACAGTCCATCTCAATCATTTTAATCTTCACAGCAGAGACCAATGAATCAATTTGGACAAAAAGTAAGGCATTTTACTGCTCTTAGTTAATGTTTCATTGAAAGGCAGAACAGAAAACAATAAAGAAATCATATTTCAGGAAATTATCAAAGCCCTAAGAAGTTCTGCCAAATATTAAATACCTCATGTTTATATGCACTTCAGTAAAATGAGAGCAGAATTTCAGTGCAATGCGTATCAGCTTTCACGACTGTAATACCCAAGCAGATAAGGCTCTTACTCCTGCAACTCTTCTCTTTCACAGCAGGGCAACTGAGGCACAGAGAGACAATGTCTCAGGTCTTTCAGATCTTAGCTTCCCCTGAAAACAGTAGGTGTTAAATTCTGCAACACCTCAAAGAGACTGGCGTTAAATGATTCATTGAAGATCACACAGCAGAAACCCATGAGGAAACAAAGACCTGAGGCTGGAAACCTCAAGTCCTAGGTTACTACCTTAAAAACCAGAGCACTTAACTTTCCTACTGATGCTGAACTAAAGTTTCAAGTGTTGTACCTGCTCTCATTTTAGATTTTTCCACAAACATAATTTCTAAACTGTAATTACAGGGGATGAACCTCTGCTCTGTAGCATCAGTGGAATTCAATATCCTTTGATAGGATTGCTCATCTGTAACTGATGTCAAAATACGGGTCTCTCTCAGATATTTTACTTTGGCTTGATTAAAATGTACCTTCCATTAATGGTATAGCAGTCATTTTATACACAAACCCCAATGAGTATATTTACTCATCTTACCAAAAAATGGATCAAGCAGTCAGTAATGGTGATATAAATCTGTAGTATTTTTACAGAGCCATGCCATAATTTGAGATGTGTTATTGAGACCTCAAAATTTTTCTTATAATAAAAAATATACACAACAATTACTGGCATTTTCTGTTAAATAGAAGAGTGAATGAACTGAGAAACAGTTTGAGAGAAAAATAAATGTTCAGCAGGCAGTTAAAGCATATATATGTCATTTTCATGTACCTTATAAAATACCCAGGCCCAAGAAACACATGCAAAATTCAGAAACTAGGGGACTGTCAGACAAGGTCCAGTAGTGTCAGCAAGAAGGAAATTGAAAAATTGTATAGAAAGAACCACATTATAATTAACTATTCAGGAGTTGTGAACAGGGACAATATTAGCCAAGTAATATATTGCAAAGGAGTTATCAAGAGAACTGATAATTTGTTGACGCTCAGTGCTTTGATTTGGTGGTACTGCATTAGCAGTTTTCACTCTGACCTATTTTCAGAACTGACCTATTCATTTTTTAAAAACAGTACCATTACATCTGGAAAGGCTTTTTTCCCCTCTAATTTCCACGTAAGTGTGAAATGAAGCATCTCTTTTGGATGTTTGCATTGGAAGCAGGATGGTAAGAGGCAACACCCATGATCTAGACCTAAATTTAACAGTTTACATTGCCATAAACTCATGGGGGCTGGCATACAGCTCCTGAAGGATAGGCTTCGTGCCAATGAGCTTAAATATTACCATATATTTCCATTTGAGAAATAGCAACCAATAATAAATATGCCAGTGTGTAGGGGCCTCTTTCATATATCTTAGCTGGATTAGAAACCTTTTGAATTTTCATCAGGCTTGCAGTCATTTTTGCTTGTTACATTCCTTAGAAGAGTCTTCCCAGTAACCTTCAGAGATGCTATTTCTCCTCCTCTCCAGGCATTACCTTGAAATCATGACTAAGCAAGAAAACTAGATGGGGAAAAAGCACTTCTTCCTCTCTACTTATTTTGTACAATCAAATTACCAATTATGACTTCTGGAGCACTTGCAAACAACTTGTTAGTTCTCACCACTGAAGTCTTTTGCAATGCTGGAGGTATCTTTCATTCTGTAGGACAGAGTAAAATGATGAAAACAGCTCTGCCAGTTGCCATCAGACTAGATCTGTTGTCTCAAGGGAGCAGGGGTGGATAGGCATGTAACATTGCTTTGGGCAAGGAGAGGGAGCCTCAGGTATCGGATAGTAAACTGTCTGCAACTGAGGAGGGGACAAAGTCTATTTCCTCAATAGACAGCAGGATCTCATTTCTGGAAGAGGAGAAGACTGTGATTTCCCACCTGTTCTCCAATCCCAAGCTACACTGAGTTTTATGGAGCAATGGTAAGAAACAGCATAAATACAGACGATCTGAAGTCAACATGTTACCATATTGTTTTGTGTCTGTTTAAAAGAGCCTGGTTCATTGGCTTGTGTCAGCAAGGTTTTACATCCAAACGCTGGCACCAGCATGTGGCTCCATAGCTGCTGGAGAAAACAGGGCTTTTCCTGAGGACGTTTCAATGAAGAAGCTTAAATAAATCACGCACCATTATCTGGATGAAGAATTTCTCTCCAGCAGCAAGGCAGACAGCTGAAAGAGTGCTGCCTCCTCACAGCCCTTCTGAGCTGGGCTGTGGTCCCCACCAGTGCACGGCAAATGCACCTCCCTGTGGGACGTGGGGAAATAAGCAGGTGGTGGTGGTGGATTTCAGCAGTGACAAGGCATCCTCCTTGATGGCTGCTCACTCTTTCTTTTCTTCTGCTCCCTTAGTCTTGTATGCGGGGTTGCAGAGCTGAAGATGAATAAGGGCACTGTACTAGAAATATGTGAGGTGCCAGCACCAGAAACAGAAAGTCAGAGGAAGCTGGGCCATCAGAGGAGCTTAAACTAACCACTTAAGGAAAGGAGATGTTAAGCCCACAGCCTTCTCTAGTTTCCTGTATAAAGCCGAGCAAAATAAATACTAATAATAACAACAGTAAACCCTCCATATTGAGAGTATTTCCTGGTTTACAGTCTTCCCAAGCAGAAATGCCCTCAAAGCCTCTTGGTTGAGATTTATATAATCTCAGATTCTCATGTAAATTTGCACTTGGTGACCTGGCAGCAATCAAGGAAAAGAGGCGCTAACTGGGAAAAGATCCTGCTTCGCTTTGTTTAAACGTTCAACTTGTGCTGTGAAATTGCATTTGTAAGAGAGGAATAAACTCTGAAGCCCTTCAGCAGAAATGGATTTCACATATTTAGTGGATGCCTCAAGGCAATTTCTTTTCTTAATGGGATCTGAGCACAGCTTTAATTTTTCACATTTTATAAGGCTTTTCCTTGAAATTACTTTTTATGTGGTTCCTCTGTTAATGGATCCTCCACACTGAGGCAAGAATAAGAGAAAAAATCTTCAGAGAAGGAAAAAGCAGAATCATACTGGGAAAAAGTCACATAATAAATTGGAGATTACAAGCAATAAAACTGTCTTCCATATTTTTCTTTGATAAATGTTGGTCCCATCTCCTTTAGATTTTGAAGACATTAAAATATCAAGCCAAATCTTTGTTTTTTAAAAGAATATTTTACTAGCTGAATAGAGAGTCACAGGAACTATTTGGTCACAATGTTTAATTGTCCCCAGGAACTATGGTGGTTCTGATGCGTTGTAATGTTATGTTCCTGGGCAGGAATAGCAACGTCACCTGAAAAAAAGCAATGTGTGCAAACCCTTTGCATAAAATAAGACACAAACAGATGAACCAGTCTTTCAGAGAGTTTTAAGGTGTCCACTTTCTAACAGCAGAGTAATTATGGTGGATAGCAAAGGCAGAGCAGGATAATTTTTGTTTTCTAGGAGGTTGTGCACAATAATTGAATTTAATATAACTCCTAGAAAAAGTCCCTAGTTATTACTGAAGTCGTTAGTCTCTTCTGGTTTTGCCACTGGCATTTTAGAACACTGGTGCCATTTGATTTCAGAAGGCTTGTTTCTTTTAATGAAGCTGAGAGATGATTTTACAAATAGTAAGAATATAGATAGCTCTGTTACAATAATAAGGGACTTTTCTGAGATGCCTAATATGACAAAGATACCTTTTATTTTTCTTAGATCCTAATTTTCCCTTAAAAATAAAAATGTGCAGAAGGAGAGTCCCATTATTGATCTGGAATCCAAAAGAGTTAGTTTCTAGTCACTATAATTGACAAAGGCTTTTACAGCTCATTAACTGCAAGATTATGTGGCACAATTCATTAAAATTCTGTTTCATTGAATGCATTTGTAAACACCTTCTGAGAAGTTTATCACTCTTTGCATAACGCTGAGCTTTCTTTCAGCAGATACATTTCTCTGCTGCTGTTTACTGATATAAGAGTCTGGAGTAAGTTACGGTAAAAAAGTGCTATCTTCTCACAGCAAAGGTAAAAAAAGGAATTGTGTTGACTCTGAAGCATAACAGATATTAATTAAACATTGCTATACTATTTCCTTTAGACCACTGTATTTACTAAATGTCTCATTCCATTAGTTTGGTGCACATTTTTTGCAAGAAGAGTTTGAATTTTAGTACAAGTGTGAATCAAAATTTACAGGACAAGCCATATTTATTTTTTCTTTCTCTGCAGCAGAGGAAGAGATCACTGCACTCCAACCAGCAAACCCACAAATAATCTTTCCTCCCCTCTTGCCAAATAGATTTCAATTCTCCTTCATCTAGAAGCATTTATCCAGGAGAATATCTAACCTATTCCTTGCAGCTCTATGAGTAAATGTCTTGTGCTCACAATACAAGCTGGGCAAGTGCTTACAAAGATGATGAGAGACATAATACAGTGTGAGAGTAGAGTACGTTGAAGAGTAGACAGGTCCCCCACTCCCATTGTCATTTTAGCATCAGGGGCCTCCAATCACTGCGGCTGCACATGTATCACATTTAATCATAATTAAAGCTTAAATCTTTCAGGTACGAGCAGAGCCAATGCTTCTATGCCTGCTACGTTTTGTGAATCTGAACAGATACTGCCTGTCAAAGCATGGAGCAGATGAGCTTCCAGCAGAAAGAGATGGAAAGGGGTATTTTGTGCATTTTCTAACATTGACAAAGCACTTACTACAGGTGGGCTTCATCTGACCAAAAGTATGTGCCTGTAACTGAGCTAGTCAAATTAGGATCCCTTTTGTCCCACAGAGAATTGGTCACCACAATCAGCAGAGGCAAGTGGGAATTTTATTTATCAAACATCTATGGATAAATGTATCCTAAACTCCATTAATTATATTGACTAAATTTTCCTTGACTATAAAGTTAACCCAGCATGATTGTTTCAGAAGCCATTATCTACTTTGTGGACAGATAAAGCTGCCGAACAACCCGCTCAAGTTCAATCACCTTGATGGGTCTCCAGTCCCTCCTCTCTGTGCCTGCCTGGATGCTTCTGCCGTCACTGTCATTCTTTCTTACCCTTTACTTTAACATACCGGTGATGGCACAATAACATTTGTTCCCATAGGAGACTTGATTCACTGTGTTACTGCTCTGTTCTTATGGGAGCAGAACCTCACTGAACTTATGGACTTAGAATGGCTAAACAGTAAGGGAACAGGTCTAATGTGGTGAATCTAAGCCAACAGCTTTGTGCCATTTCACCAGAATTTTTGATGCAACTATGATAAGGCACCAGAAGACAAGGCAGTACCTGCTACCTGTGTTTACTCCCACTGACTGTGACTGGGGCTTGATGATGCTTTTATGTTGACAGCCCTAGTGCTGACAAGACCAGTTTAGCTAACTGATACAAAAATTTTGCTTTTCTCATATACCTGTAGCATTTCTTTGATTCAGTATATGAAAATATACCAGTTGGGCTGTTGCCTGCACTCAGCTGTGGCACCAAGGTAGCTATTGAGATACAAATGTCTTTTTGGTGTGGCAAGACTTGCCACAACACAAGTAACAAGATTTTGGTTTGTTCTGGTACATTTTGTGTTTTGCGAATAACATGGTGGTACAGACTCTTACAAACAAATGACTGAATTTTCTATTTCAATGTCATGAGAATCCTTTTTTTTTTAATCCTAAGGATAAGATGTGTCTTTCTCTCTGTACTCTGGGCAAGGACCATCCTTGCATTTGTAGATTCATCGTCTTTGAAGAAATTAAACATATAAATTTTTGTGTGTGCGCGTGCACATGCATGTATGTGTACATGTTTAAGTATGACAACATGAATAAATAAATATGATTGTATGTGCCTATCTGTTACACACTTAAACTAACAACCCTGGATCTTTTCAAAAGAAGTTGTGAGTGCTCAGATCTGCTTAACTTGGTGATCAAATTTTCAAACAGACATCACTGAGTTGGCAGAATTAGCAGGACTGTCAGAATATGTGAGCACAACTGCCTAGAAAACTTAAAATGCCTGAGAAGAATAGCAAATCAAAGCACATGAGTGACAAACTGAAGACAAGTTCATCTCCTGGTCCCTTTTTTATCTTTGCTGCATGTTCTTCTCTTTCATGTTTGTTTGCCTTGCTCCACAGGTTGGTGCAACTGTTATAATTAACTTGACTGAAGGGGTTTACTACCAGCAGATTAAAATAATCTTTCTTTCTTTAAACTCCTCTCTTTCTCCTCTAAGGAAAGGATGAATGATTCCGGAAAACAAGAATCACTAAAGGAACACAAAAGCAGCTAAACTGTAGGAAAGAGGTGAACTCTGCCCTTGGGCTTTCTGCTCTCATAGGGTCTGTGCAGACCACCTGACTTTGGAAACAAGCACACCTGAGACTTTTCTCCTGCCCCCTTACAGAAAGCAAGTGACCAGGCAGGAGGAAGAAGGACAAGAGACTTTACTCCATCTTCTCTGCTACTGGCTGAAATCAGAGGACAATAAGGGGAGTGTGGACATGCCAAAATTTGAAGGTGGTACAGGCTGGTGCTGAAAACTAGGTCAAGAAAATGATTTAGATACCTAATTCCTTTGACATTACTTTCCATGATCTGGATTGGAAGTTACTATGTGCTGCAGTAAAGGGAAAGCTGAAGGAAAACAGGCATTGAAGTTTCTACACTGATCTTGTCTGATAACTATGTGAAGACAGGATCCAGTCCAATCTGGGTAACACTATCTGTCATTCAGTGCAACAGACTTGCACAGTCAAACTGAAAGGAATCATAATCAAGATCATGTGGGTAAAGTCACATGAGATTTCCCTGGAGAAACGCTACTTTTGTTCCACACAGAAAAAGCATGATGTTTAAAGTAGCCTGCAAGCTAACAGATACTGCTTAAGAGATAAAAATCAAAGGTTCAAGCCCTAAGTCTGGATCATGCAGAGAAGGAATTTGAACGAAGACCCTTCACAACCTAGTAGAGTATCCTACTTATCATGCTATTCTGGTTGGGCTTTCTGTACGGAGAACATTGCAAAGCTTTTATTAGGTGCTAAGGCAGATGAAATACTGTAAAAACAAAAAAATCACACACCAGGAAAATCTTTTCCAACATGAACAGAAAGGCTTTACTTTCAAATACTTGGAAGACGAGCCAGAATCTAGTTGATAAAGCAAAACAAGAGTATGAACTCTGAGCTTTGTCTTCCAGGAGTATGGAGACAGAGATTTAGAATTCCCTGTAGAAAATATTTTGGGATTTGACTCTTTTTTTCCAATGTTTTAAGTTAAAGCATCTGAAGAAGATTCTAATATTGAAGTGTCTTCTTCCCATTGGTATTTTCTTTTGCTTGGAAATGGTGCACTATTGAAACAGCTCAGGCATGATGCATTATGGAAGAGGACTTAAGAGACAGTAAAAAGTTTCACAGTACAAAACACCAACGTGACATTTCTAAGTCAAATTCTTTTATTTTAAGTGTATATACTTCAAGCTCCAAGGAATGCTTTGTTTTCATTTTGATGAAAGTGAAAATGACAGGAAAAAATCAATTTGTGGACAGCCTTACACATATGCATTCCTGAGACTTCCTTACCACCTTAGCACCAATAAAACTGAGGAAGTAGAGAGATTATTATGAAAATAAAAATACTGCTAGTGAAATGCTTATCTTCTCAGATTCCTTGTTTATCAGAAGCTGAAGAGATGGTTGATAAAGCTGATTGAAATCTAGCTAGTTAGCCATTCACATTCACCTGAGATTTCATGGCTTCCACTTCAGTTGTCTGTCAATGCTTGCTTGAACCTTAAAAAACGTTAAGCTTTGCAGAAACACAGCTCAGAGGCAGAACCCTGGATGCTTGTAATTTGCAGCTTGTCAAAGTAAATATGGTTTGTTTTGTATTTATTTCCTGAAATCTGAGCAGGCAACATTCATTCCTTCACAAGGGTATACAAAGCAATTGGCCAATTGTTTAAGACATGTCTTTTGAGGGTAGACAACTTTTATTTGTAGGGGTTCTCTCCCCATACATTTTTACCCCTTCTGTCCCTAAATTGTAGGGACTGATTCTCCTGTCCAACAACGTTTTCACTCCCATATGTCTCCACTGCTGTAAATGAAGTGCTGCTACCAACATCACCATAAGCTAAATGAGCCCAGAGGCTTTTTCCACTTCGTTGCTAAAAGTAGGTTTAAACTACATCGCATTTCTTCAGTTGCATTTTCTTGATTTCAACAGCAAGCCTTGCTTTTGTTAACTTGTCTTCATTTAATATTAAAACAGGCTGGGAATACATTTAGTTTGATTACAGTACATTGGAAACCTTCAACAAGATCACTGGCCAGCTGAAGGGGTGTGGTGCATTCCAAACATCTCTGCCACTGCCTTAAGTTTTCCAAAGTCAACTTCCTGCACAGCAGGATCCAAGGCTATGGTGCCACCTCCCACCTCCCTTCTTTCTCTCTGTATGTCTGTTTACTGTAGGGATTTGAAAGATAGATAAGAACAAGACTTTGGATTCAGCCATAATGACAGACACTTCTACCATTCTTAACTGAATGATCTTCTTCTGGGCAAATATGGCATTCATGAGTTGGCAACAAGTATGGCTTTTCTCATTCACAGTGCTGAAGGAGCACGGTCATAGAATCATAGAATGGTTTGGGTTGGAAGGAACCTTAAAGATCACCTAGTTCCAACCCCTCTGCCATGGGCAGGGACACCTTCCACTAGACCAGCTTGCTCCAAGCCCCATCCAACCTGGCCTTGAACACTTCAAGGGATGGGGCATCCACAACTTCTCTGGGCAGCCTGTTCCAGTGCCTCACCACCCTCACAGTAAAGAATTTCTTCCTTCTATCTAATCTAATCTAAATCTCCCCTCTTTCAGTTTAAAGCCATTACCCCTTGTCCCATCACTACATGCCCTTGTCAAAAGTCCCTCTCCAGGTCTCTTGTAGGCCCCCTTTAGGGACTGGAAGGCTGCTAGAAGGTCTCCCCAGAGCCTCCTCTTCTCCAGGCTGAACAAGCCCAAGTCTCTCAGCCTGTCTTCATAGGAGAGGTGTTCCATTCCTCTGATCATCTTTATGGCCCTCCTCTGGACCTGCTCCAGCAGGTCCCATGTCCTTCTTGTGTTGGGGGCCCCAGAGCTGAATGTGGTACTCCAGGTGGGGTCTCACGAGAGTGGAGTAGAGGGGGAGAATCACCTCCCTTGACCTACTGGCCACGCTTCTTTTGATGCAGCCCAGGATACGGTTGGCTTTCTGGGCTGCAAGAGCACATCATTGCTGGGTTATATTGAGTTTCTCATCAACCAACACCTCCAAGTCCTTCTCCTCAGCGCTGCTCTCAATCCATTCTCTGCCCAGCCTGTATTTGTGCTTGGGATTGCCCTGACCCATGTGTGGGACCTTGCACTTGGCCTTGTTGAACTTCATGATATTCACATGGGCCCACCTCTCCAGCCTGTCGAGGTCCCTCTGGATGGCATCCCTTCCCTCCAGCGTGTCAACTGCACCACACAGCTTGGTGTCATCAGCAAACTTGCTGAGGATGCAGTCAATCCCACTGTCTGACAAAGATATGTTAAACAAACAGCACCAGTCCCAATACTGACCCCTGAGGAACACCACTCGTCACTGGTCTTGACTTGGACATGGAGCTGTTGACCACAATTCTTTGAGTGCGACCATGCAGCCAATTCCTCACTTTGCCAAGTTAATATGAATTCTCACTTTGCCAGTTTATATGAAAGCCAGGCACATGCTAGCATAATACTTAGGTGAGAGAATTATCCTGGATGGGCACTTAGTCTCACCTAGTCAAAGTTCTGCTTTATCTAAAATACTTAAAGGTTTACATAGTAGAGATTTTGTACTCATGTCTTCCTTCCTCCCAGCAGAGCAAACCAGCTATTAGCCTATAGTGTCTCTTTCCCTTAGTGAATATTAAATCATCAGAAATTGTTCCACTTGATATAAAATACTTAAATAACTCTTAGATCAAAAAAGGCGAGAAAAAGAATCAATATCCCAATGATGAACGCTCTCCTGGAAGGCAGCGAGTTTAGTTTCCAATCCTGGTCTACCGGGAAACCTATGGCAGAATCAGGAGCTGAACTTGAGTTTCTGAGGGCACAAACTAGTAGCCACAACAAAGTTCAGTCCACTTTATTTTACAGTCACCTTGTAGATAGGCTCATATTAGTGTGGGTTCCTGCCAGTAATTAAGGATCTCTGTGAAGACATTTAGTCCTGTAAGAAAAATTCATGAAATTTTTCTGAATCTTCTGCAGTAACTTGTCTGTCCCGTAACTTATTATTGGTGAGATAACTCACAAGATGTAAAAAAAAAAAAAATAGTGGAGAACATGGCATTTGGGCAGGAAAAGTGTTTTCTTATCATCACAGTGATTATACTGTGCTTTATTTACAGTATGGACAGCAGGCATTGAGTGTACTATTTATTTAATTTAGCTGCACAGCAGAGATCTTTATAAATCAAGTGGTTTTATAGTCATGCTGACATTATCATGAGCAAGAACTGATTGTCTTGGTTAGTTTAAGATTCTTGCTTCAAAGTCAACCACCCATTTAACACTTATCAACAAAATTAATGAGCAGACACTGGTGGCCTCTGAGGGACCAAGTAGCACTGGTGGCAGTTCTTTCAGAGAAGAATCCCCATAAACAATACCTAATGCCTTCCTAACTGAAATAAGAGTAGGATCTGAAACCTTGAAAACTGAAATAGTTTTCGCTTTAAGGTTTAAAACCTTAAAATCCTTCACATTGATGTCTGGGCCCATACAGACAAGACTGCCTAGATGAAATACTCTTCTCTGAATGAGAAACTTCAGGGCTGATCCAAACTGAAGAACATAAACTGGGCTTTGTCTGGTGCAAAACCAGCTGGGGGAATAACTCCATCCTCTCACGAACAGACATATTTCCTTTCAACTGCTTCATCAGCTGAGAAAAAGAAGAGGTGAAACATGAGTGTGTTCCCCAGGTATGATATGAAGTAACTGCACTTACACTGTTTAATAAGCAGAGGCAACATACAGTGCCTGGTAGTGCACGCATCTGCTCTGCTTTCCAATGCCAAGACAATGCTCTCTATTTAATTACCCTATGCAAAGTTCCAGACAAATATTATGGACATAGATATGGTATTGTGTAATCTTGATCTCAACAAATATCTTGATCTAACACATAGACTAATACTATTCCCACCACTGTATTAATGTTGTACTGGGAAGATGGGACACTGTTGCCATGCAGCTATGGTAAATGGCTATCCCTAGAAAGGGGTGTAATGTCTGTGGTTTTGCAACCAAACCTCATCTCTGTTTTGCCTTATAGGCAAAGATCTGTCTTTATCAATATGATGACCACAATAATGCAACACAGGGGTTTTTTTGGAAAAAAAAAAAAAAAGAAAAAGATTTTTTTCCTTCATTTTCTCCAAGACTGTAAACATGCTGAGCAGAAGGTCTATGGACCCACTCTTTGGCTTTGGCTTGTGGCTGAGTGGATGTCACAGAGGTACACCAAAACGACTCCACACAGACAATAAACTCAAACAAACTTTAATTCACGACCGAAACCAAACAACCAAAACCAACGACACAACAAGATAACCAAAACTGACACTCCAAGAACATTTAACAAGTTATAGGTTCGATATACCAGTCGAGGATGTTATCACTACACGGCAAAACACGAGAATGATGATCCAAAGTGTGCGCATACTCACTCACAAAAAGGAAAATTCTCACTCAAGGGTACCCAGAAAATAAGATCGCTCACCCCAAGGGGCGAGGGTTCACTCAAGGACACATCCAGAAGAAACAGTCACTCACCAAAAGATGGCGAGGGCACTCAGTCCCAGGGAAGTTTCCTTAGGTGACGTCTCAGCCCAAGGGGAGAATTCCTGATCACAGACCCGCTGCTCCGAGGAAAACCACTCCGGGGGGTTCTGGCGAGGGCTCCTCTTGTAGCCTGGACGGATCTGAGCTGTGGCCATGCACGGTCAGTGTTCCAGAAGCTTCCCTCAGCTGAGGCACGCCATTGGCTGAGGGCCCTGCCTGCCCGCCAAGGGGTCCCAATATGGTCAGAGGTCTAGAAGTTTCTCTCAGCCGAGGCACGCCATTGGCTGAGGGCCCTGCCTGCCCGCCAAGGGGTCCCAATATGGTCAGAGGTCTAGAAGCTTCTCTCAGCTGAGGCACGCCATTGGCTGAGGGCCCTGCCTGCCGGCCGAGGGGGCCCAATATGGTCAGTGTTCCAGAAGCTTCTCTCAGCCGAGGCACGCCATTGGCTGAGGGCCCCGCCTGCCGGCCGAGGGGTCCCGCCTTTCTCGTTCCCACCACAGGGCGGAGTAAGTGCCCAGGACGGCGGGATCCCGGGGTGGGGGGGCGGCACCTGCGCGAGGTGTGTACGTGACACCTGCCACGGCGGGGCGCCGGAGGCGCGAAAATGAGGCGCGAAAGAGCCATCGGCTGCTGCCCTGAAGAGCTCTGGCCTTTATCGGCGCGAGTGCGTCTGCCACAGTGGATAATGCGGATATTCTGCAAGGAGTTTAACATGGAAACAAACATTCTTGTGAATCTTAAAATCAAGGTGTAAGAATTTATTGCCCTACCCCGTGTTGGAGGTTGCTACTATAGCGACAGATCCAGCAGAAGGGAACTTACACCTGTGCTTCAGCTGTTCACTTTGCAGTCTAGTGTCTTAACACAAACTCACACATTCATCAGCAGGTCAAACTGAGATGCCAGGCTGAAAACTGGAGCAGTTGAAATGCAAACACATGTTCTCTTCCTGAAAACCCACTTTCTTCCTACTCTCAGCCCTGCCAAAGCATTTAATCAGTCCTTTCCAATTCCCGCAATTTCTTACTGGCTTCCTGGTATTGGGGAAGTGGAGTTGAATGCAGTGCTTGATAAGCGCATCTCAATTTTACAGAGAGACATTATTTTTCTTTCAAAGACTTGAAAAAACTTCCTTCTCCCTTGGTATCTCAGAGTTAGATTCTATCTGCTCAAGGTGGGGCTCGCCCAGTAAGTGATTAAATAAAAGGAAAATCGTCTTAAGCAGTAGGTTTGCATTCCCTTCTCCACTGCCCTGATTGTTTCAGGGCTAGTTCCAGGAGGACCAAACCCCTTTGCGCGGCAGGAGTCGAACCTGCGAGGCTTCAGCACCTTGGCCAGCGCCAGCCCCGGCGCCCGCTGCCCGCGCGGGCCGCGGAGGCGACCGCCCATTTCCAGGCTGCCTCGGCCACAGTCAGGTGTTCAAGGTAATCAAGAGAGAAGTGTCCCAACAAGGCTGTTAACTGAATCTCCAGAACATTGCTGACCTGGAAAGAACCCAAGTTGATTTTCAGGTGGGGTTGTCAAGCCCAATTTCCAAGTTCCTGCACAATATGTAGTCGTTTTAGGACTACTCTTGTGGAATAGTAGAGAGGAAAAGGAGAGAACTGCAAAGAAAGAAGGAGTTGGATTATCTTTTACAGTATTCTCATCTGCTGCAGGCTCCACAGCTTCTTTAAAGCTACTGTAGGATAATCTGATGGAAGATACCAGGCTTTTCCCATCCATCCCTGCAGCACTCAAATCCCACTATAAATTTGGTATGTTGCAAACCTTTAGCAAACTCTCTCTGAAGTATACAATGAAACGTATAATGAAAATGAAATGGACAGTAGCCAGCAAGTACAAAAGCAATCTGTCACTGTAAGTCATTTCTACACAATCCTAAAATGTTGCACACAAAAGGTGTACTATCAGTCAAAAGCAGAGGAGCTTGAATGTAAAGCAGCCCTAAGCTTCTTTGTACCATGGGCCTTTAATTAGACCTAACAAATGAATATGAATCTGGAGGAGGAGAATTGGCAGGAGACTGCTGCTGACGATGCTCATCACAATGAACAGTAGTGTTTTGACTCTATAGCGCAGATAAAAGTGAATGTGTGTCCTTTGTTTCTGTAACAGGATGCAACACGCATTACACAGACAAAAAAAAAATCAGCGTCTGGGACTTCCAAGGCTCAATTTCTAGAGGGCACACGGTACAAATGAAAAGGTTCATGGGAGACAATGATCCAACACTTAGCTACAAGTCTGTTTTCTTTAGAATTAGAAAATGCTGTTTCAAAAAACAACAATACAGAAGAGCCCACACACAAAAATGAGGAGATACATGAAAACATAGGAGGCTGGGATGGATTAATATTAATTTGGTTCCAGTTTTACATTCATGCTGACATTTGTTCCTGAAAACCTCATTCCCTGAAGGAAGGCTGACTTGAACTCAGTAACAGACTTTTTCTACATCAGGAAGAGGAATAGATGGTGTTTCAAAACATGTGAGATGGTCACATTATGATGATTTGCTCAAGGGACAAGGCCGATGACAGTTTGGACTCTTGGTGCAACAGTCCCCAGGGAACTGGGAAGCCCTGGCTAGCTGGAGCTGGGATGTGACTCAGAGCAGGGAAGCGGCATCACTGCTGTGTATGGCATCAACAACAGCTTGAGTTTCTGCTCTCCCAGCATGTAAGACTCACTGCAAGAAACCATGTCACAGAGGGTGTGTGGGTTGTGCAGGGGGAAGATCCTGTTGGACCACGACCTCTCTGACCTCTAGGGGAGAAGGAAGTTTTGAGAGCAGCTGGCTATAATTTAGCAGCAAGAAGTAGTAACTAAAAACTGAGGCTTGACGACTTTGCTAGAAACTTGTGAGTTTCTTGAACCAGAAGTGAGATAACAGTACAGTTTCCCTTTTGAACTCTTTTTATTACTGGAAGTCTTTAGATTAAAAAAGCTTGTATTCTTTGGTAGAACTTCAAATCCAGTTGGGGAGTTTTGTTTTAAAATATGGTCCTATGTCAGCCAGAATGTATAGGCTTAATATAAAATAATCACGGCATGAATTTCTCCAGCTTTCACTGTGCACTGTGAATTTTAATGGCTGTGACAGTCTTTTGGCCTTAGGAATGTATTGGTCAAGCTATTAACTCTGATGTCTTCTATAGTTGATCTACTTTGTTCCAGATGAGTGAGGTGTTTTAGCAGCAAGATTCTTTATCATCAGAATTTCAAATATTCAAATGAGTTCTTAATTGAAAGATCTTTGAAATAAAGTATTTTCCTAATAGTTTTGAAGATTCTGTATTTAAAAGTTGTGGGAAAAATGTTTCTTAAAAGATGAAATTCTCATTCCCCAAAGGATGAATACAAATTAGGTTTTAACTTACTATTTTTTTTGTTTTGCAGGGTAGGGGGAATATAATTTCTTCTCTTCTGACTTCAGAAATGTATTTGGAAGGTGCTGTGGAAATGAATGAAATTCATGGCTTGTTGTGGGTAGAAAATTTATTTATCTTTTCCAAGAACAAGATCTGTTCAGTTCATCTCACTTCAACCTGGCTGACTGAAGATACAGCTCTAACTCAGAACACTTACTTCAAGACTTTTGGATCCCAATTTAGGCACGGACCAAAGCACAAACCTGACTTCAATGATTCTTAGAACAAACCAGGGCCCTGGGAAGCATGAAGAGTATGTGAAGATGAAAAAAAACCCCACAGTAAAAGTGAGTATTGCTTTTGTGTATCTTCAAAGTGATTCAGTCTCAGACAGAGGAAGACTTGAGTTGTTACTCTTTTCTTTTTACTTACACGAACTCAGTCCTCCTGCTGACCATCTCACAGAGCTTCATGCCTGCTGTGAGATGTTAAAAGGATAGGGAAGAGGGGTACTGAGCATTTTAAAAATATAGAAGTTATGGACTGCTGCGGGAGCCGGTTTGCAGCTCCAAGGGCAAGAGCCTTCACATGACTCTGTCATCTTGTCAGTTAAAGGGCTTGCTGCAAACAGCTGGTAGGAAAAGAATGCTACTCTTCTGTGCTCATCTTTGACAGAAATGAAGAAAACTATGATTAAAACCCATCTAAAGTGTTTCACCTGTTTCACCACATTTTAATGAAAAGATCTATAGAAAAGCTTGTTCACAAAACTGAAAAGCTGGACAGAAATTGCTTTAGACAGCTAATAAAAATAGGGTTTGTAAAAAGACAACCGCACAGGACCAAATGCAAATGTAGAGAGAAAGCTCTCACTGCTGTGAGTGGGCTCTTTTGAGTTGAGATGGGTCAAATAATAACAATTAGTTTCAGATCTCATATGAGACCCAGCCCTCTTCTTTAAGAAAAAGATCAAGCTCATTTCTGGCTGCAGTATCACACTCTTCTGCACTTGAAGGCAGAGCCAAGAAGCGGGATTGCACCACGGTTTCACAGCACATTAGACAAGGTGATGCCACCCCTCGAGAAGAGAGAGGAAAGGCGAGAGGTCGCAGGCAGTGTCGGAGCAGCGCTGCCCAGCAGCCACATCAAAGCCGGGCAAACGATGCTGCCCACTCTGCTGCACGGCAAAAGGCAAGGCAAGTTGGGATGTAGGTTTTACTTGTCAGGTGTGTGGCTGAGGGGAACAAAGTTTGGCGATTACGAGGGAATTACAAAATTCCACAGCCATTGTGTCTTTCACAGAAAAAAAGAAAAAGGCAGAAAAAAGGAAATGCCTCTGATTTCACAGTTGCTCCCTCTCTTTTGCTGCCCAGCAGTGGAGCTCAGTGAGAAACTAAGATCTCTCCGTAACCATTGTCTGCCTCATAATGAGAAGGTAGCTCAGAGTGCCTCAAATATTGTTGCTGCCTCGCAACAGCAAGTAGCATTCCAGCGTAATCGTTTATAACCGATGGGAGGAAGCAAAGAGATAAGAACAAGCTCTAGTATTTTATTACCCTTTCCGATCTGATTAATCCAATTTAGTCTGAGGAAAGTAAAGAAAGAAAATAGCAATTCTTTGTACTCCATTCTCACTTTACATTATGAGTGCCTAATGAATGTTAATGAATTAATTTTCAGACACCTTTCTGAAGCAAAGTATTTTTGCACCTTACCTGCCCACACTGAGAAAGGGAGGGGTAAAATGACTAAATACTATAGGTCTTTTACATTAATCATTTATATACATCTACTATTCATTTTGCAGGCAGCTGAAAAGATTCAACAGTTAAGTCTTTTTCAGAAATCATGGAAATTGAAATCATAGAAAGTAAAAGAGAGTACTATCTCCTAGTCCTTGAAACACAAGAAGAAACCTCATCTAACTGTGCATTATACTTTCCTCAGTCCAGTTTCAGAAAGTAAAAGTCAAGGGTTTTTTCCTTTTAAATTTGCAAATTTCTGATTAGTACTGTGTTCTACATTACAGGGACACTTATAAATTAATGTGGGATAGAAATATTAGCATTTTAAAAATAAGCCTACACTGGAAAATTGCTAGATTTAGTGTAGCAAATCTGTGGCATAAAATGTTAATTTATTCTCATGCTTTTTGGGTACTGCTAATATAGACATATGCATATATATATATAAAAATATATATATACTTGCAGTGTCGTAACGTGGGGTGACATCTGACTGAATGAATCTCCTCCCTCTTTCATTTTGCTCATCCCTTCGTTAAGATAGGAATGCATAAAATACCATACTTCTCTGGCTGGAATTAATAATAGAAATAGTACACAGACATGACAGTTAAAGAATTTTAAACTAATAAAAATAATTAATAACTTCAAAACCCCACAGTAAACATATTCCATTAATTAACAGAATATGCCAAGAGTTCTTATATAACTACAAAGCTCTGGAGATATAATGTAATTTCATGCTAGCTCTTCTTGCACTGCTTATTGCTTTAAAGTAACTGTATCACTGAAAGTATTTAAGAGAGCAATTGCTCTTGGGGATGTAAAAATCCTTAGATGTTTGCATCTAAATAAACTGGCAGCCCCATTAAAATAAAGATAAAGGCACATTATCAAAGAAGTGGTAATTAGAGTACTGATTCTTTCTGCATGAACACCACCCCCCCACCCCCCCCCCAAGTATTAATCAGTGATTAATATCATCTGAGATTAGGCTGAGATGATATTAAATTTAAGTGCTCAAGTTCATGTTATATAGTATATATTTTGCCAATTAAACAGCTTAGACTGGTACAAGAATTTATTGACAGGCTCTGTAATGATTTTGCACCACTGAAATGTAGGTTTATATATTTTAAACCACTAGGCTACATTTTATTGCTTTTCTCAATAGAGAATTAGAATAGAACAGTTTTAGCCTCCAGAAAGATTATTAGGCCTCATTTCGCTCTTGTTTAGGCCCAGACACAGAAAAACAGAGCAAGTTCACGAGGACTCAGTAACGCTCAGGAGCTTCGCAGTGTTGCCTTTCCGCACCGACACAGGCTGGTGGTGCACAGTACTCTGGCTGCGGGAGCTGTGTATGTCTCTTGAATGGCTGGAAGCTGTTCCTAAAATCACAGTCATCGTGTTTGTTTCCTGCTACTTGGTAAAATATTTTGCTTCATATTTTCAAGCTTTTCTTGGCATAACCGCTAGATGTAGAAGTGCTTCCTTTTTGAAAAAAAAAAAAAAAGATTTTATTTGCACCATTCTGGGTTCTCCAAATTCATAAAACAATTGGTAAAGACTGGGGATGGCATGAGGGAACCATCTAAGCTGGCAGTGGCATCGCATGCTGACCATCACATTTTCATGGTGCTGGTTATTCTTGCTAGCAATAGATGAACTATGAACATTTTCACAGTTTGAACATTCCAGTATTTTGATGAGGGAAACAAATCCCACAAAGCATCTGCAGTGATTTCTGCTGATCCCCAGCACTTCCCTCATTCAGCCTGGACAGTCTGACTGACCATCTCCCCTCATAGCTTCTGGTCATCCTTCTTTTGGCCTTGCCTGGAGCCAGGGGAAGGAGGAACATGAAAACAAACAGCAACCAGGCCAGAAACACCTAACTGGTGCATGCTGGCACCTCCGCTCGCTGGAGTCAGCTCTGGATTAAGGACCGCAGAGAAAGCAACTATATGGCTCCATGTCTGGGTTTATTTCTTCTATGTTTTTCTTCAACTCTACCATTACCACGACAATGGCCCCTGGCTGCCTTATCTCCAGGCGCTGATCTAGGGACCGTATTTGCTGTTTGGGGCACGGACTGACTGTAAAGGTCAAGGGCAGCAGCAACCTCAAGACCACAATGTCATCCAACCAATGGAGGAAGATGGAAATCCACATCGTGCCTGCATGGATTATTTTCTTGTGCGGAAACAATATTGCACAATAAATCTGAAGCTTGGTGCATTTAATTTTGTCTGACAATCCTTGAAGCCCATTCAGTCAAAGGAGCTCTGAGGCAGTTCAGCTGATATCCTCATCTCTACTACTTAGGTAGCAGTTGCTGCTCATGGGCAATACCGCAATAACGCAATTGTAAAGGCTGTCCTGGCTCTGTGCTAAAATAGAAATGAGACCAGCTAAATTGCAAAGTGGGCCCTAACAGTGCAGATTTGGTAACTAATAACAAGGAGTCTTTGCATACAAGTCATCACTGCTCCTAATTCGTATAGAAGACACGACCACATGAACATATTTCTGCCAGAAACTGCCACTCATGTGTTACAGAAAGGCTGCCCACCACGGCCGACACATCGTGGAAAGGCTGTGTCACCTTGCGCAGCGATCTCCCCGAAGGAAAAGCACTGCTGGCTGTGCACACGCATCCTCCTCCTGCTGGCACTTCAGAGCTCCTAACATGGACACAGGTTGCTTCAAGAGGGCATGGGGCCACGCAGACAGATGGGCAGGAGGATCAACATGCCACTGAAATGGGATCTGTTTCAGGGACTGAGTAACGGGGCCTGAATACTCATCCAGGGATGTCAGTACAGGAGTTTGGGCTGGATGCCCGCACATGAGATCAAAGGGATACCCTATCACCTCACCACTGCAGCACGAGGCGTGATGAGTTAGGCACTTAGCATTTATATGGTGTTTATATGGTCAAAGCACTGTCCTGACATTACCTAATTAAACAGTATAACACCCTTTCAGAGAGCAGTATGGCCTTCACTTCACCGATGGGCAAACAGATGGGAAAAAGTGTGTGTTTTGGCCATCAGCAGCAGAATCAGGATTCTGCCAGGATGTCCCAGCTTCCTGCCCGGTGCTTATGTCTTTAAGCTCATCTACGCAAAAGGCAGCGTGTGCTAGTCTATAGTTGCCGAAGGGGAAATTTTGTTTCTAGGGACATGTTTCTTTGTGAGTTGATTTCCATTGCTGGTAAGAAACATTTATTGACATCAGTGAAAGACAGAATTTTCCTTGAGTTGTCTGACCATACCCCCATCCGTGCCTTCTGTGGTGCCCAGGTTTGTGTTTGATCACCACATAACAGAGGCACTGATTTTCATCCATGCTCAGTTTACAGAAAAGGCTAAGATGCTTCTCTAAGCATTTCTCCTTCTCTGGCACTGCAGTGCCAAGCAACTCAGTAGACTTTTATATGATTTTGTTACAGTACCTACAGACAGACATGAAAGCAATTTTGAATGGAAACATTTCCTTTTTTGGGGGAATTTTGAAGCCAAAAGTGCAGTCTCCCTATGGGGCCCTCTTTCATCAAGACAGCTGGCCAAGCTGACAGAACCACGTCATGCTGCAGAACCGGGAGCCACAGGGAGGGAGTCTCTGCTGCCACAAAGTTGTTTGCTTGTTGATGCCGCTAGAGCTGTGCTGACTGCACCGCAGCTGAAGACCCGGCGCGTGCTAGGATGGAGCTACATGGAGCTAGGCTGAGAGGAAGAGCGCAGGGAGTCCCATGACTGCCCCGGGCTCCTCCAGTGTCCTGTTCAACACCCATCCTCTCTGCTGCCCCCAGGGACACCTGAAGCCTTCACAGCATGGACATGTCTATGTATTACTCCACCTCCTTGGCAATGTCTTGTAACCCATCAGTCCTTAAGAAGAAAGCATTTGAGGGGAATTTCTGTCCCTCTGGTATTTCAGTCTATCAGCACAAGAAGGCAGTTTTGGGAAAGAAAGGGCACAAACTTTTTAGAAACTGCTCCTTCCACCCACAGACTCCTTCCTGTGGAGTAAATGGGCACAGACTGGTCATTAAGGTGGGAGATAATGATCAATATTTAGCTAGGAAGATTGATGAACATTATATTTATTATGTAAGTCTGTAAAGGCACTTCAGTCCCTGCATTTAACTTATCACTTTTAATACAGCAGGAATAAAAAAGCCTCCTCACACTCTGTTCTGTTCTATAACAGGCAAACTATAATGTTCTTTGCTCTCATGCTGCTTCATTTTCAAACACAGCACATGTAAACAAATTTAGCAATAAATTATGCATAAGTGTAATAGCAACAAATATTTCAGGGAGTTAACTGGCAAGTTTATTCTGTGAATATGAATGATAAATAATTGCTTTATTTGCTTAAAGTAGCTTGAATGTATATTTAAAATGCTTGGCATTCCACACCTTTTCAAGTCAATGACAAAATTCTCTGCACTATCAGTGGGGCTCAGATTTTATCCATGGATAGAATAAATTAGCCATCATTTTAATTTTCATCCCCTGAATGAATTAATAGTAATTGATCTTCCCTAATGTTTTTCACTGATTCACCTTCCTTGTGATATACATCTTATGTTGATGAAAAATCGTTCAGGCTTTTCTGCTATAAGGCCTAGCAGAAGACTGCTACATCCAGTGTTTGACTTATAATTTCTCAGCATTATGTAATGCAAGTCCCTGAACTATACAAATTATTTTTTTTTTTTTTCCTGAGAGACTCCTTAAGGTTTAATTACCCGTGGTGCAACCGCTAGAACACACCAGTAAAAACAATCTTTATTTCCTATGAGAAACCGTTTGTCCTTTCTCCTTCTCTCATCTGCAACAGACATCTGCGGATGGACTGTAGAGACACCACGAAGTGCTGCTGCAGAACGGGTCTGTAATAGGGATTTGTTTACTGTCTCCCATCCTGAGATTTGCACCTCGCTCAGCTGGAAGAGGCAGGCTGCTGTCCGTGGCCCCACGTACACCCTGGGCTGGAGAACAGCCAGGGGACCATCTTTTGCTGCTAGTGTAGTCTATGAGCAACTTTTAACTCTGTTGCACTGAAGGTCAGCAGCCACATTATCACAGCTGAGCAGACTCTCAGCCCGGGGCCCAGGTTTTATTCCACCTTTCCAACACACACAGGCCGTGCGATGCCATCAAGAAAAGCATCGTCCATTCAAAACCTTTTTCTTCCCCAGACAGAACTTTCCTTTCAATGAAGTGCTAATACAGGTACACAGCAACTGACCCACTGTTACTGGTGAGTGACAGCAATACAAATCCCTTGGTTTTGAGTTGATTACCTAATCAGGCATCTTAAAGAGCCCATCTCAGCTCACTGAATAACCATAATTTCTTGGAAGTGAGTGAATTGACATCAATATCTCTCCCAGAAAATGAAGGGCTGAATGCATGGCTGAGGGAAAAAAAAAAAATAATCATGATTGTGGTTTTTCAGCACATGCCATTGGGAAGGACTCTTTCTGTTAAGTCCACAATCATTGTCTTAGTGGGTACTTGAAACAGTTAATAGTGAAATGTATAGGAGCTGCAGCAGCAGGGTGCCTTCATGGTGCACTAGAAATAAGCAGAGCATGGTGACTTTACCACAGGAGGAAAAGTCCTGTGGTTCAACATGAATGAAGACCACAAAAACGTGCTTGTCCATTTGAGGCATGGAGGTACTTTATGGATTAGTGTAAGGTTTGAAGGGAAGTGGTCTCAGCAACAGACTGAACGAGTGTCAGATATGCATACAGGAGCGCCATTTTCTAAAAGCCATGTTACAGCAGATAAGAGACACCTTCCAAAAATTTTTATGAGGCAAATCTCATAAAGAGTCAAATATGAAAATTTTACTAATGTTATCTGGTGAAACGAAAAGTTTCTGATCAAATATATCTTTGCCTTCATACTGGTGAAACCTAGATAATGATCCAGCACAGCAGTTCTTCCACAAGTGATGTGGCAGTGTATGAATCTGTCTGGATGCAGGTCTCCCCTCTTTCTGTTTTATGATGTCCTTCACAGCTGGGAAAAAATAGCGCAATCTTTCTCTATCACCTCTGAGCTTCTGGAGGCTTAGTTTTATCCTGACACTGACTAAAGCAGCCTTTCACAACAGGAAAAAATGAACTTCCTGTACCAGGGAAGTGATCGCCCCCCTGTACTCGGCCCTGGTGAGGCCCCACCTCGAGTACTGTGTTCAGTTCTGCGCCCCTCACTATAAGAAAGACATTGAGGTGCTGGAGCATGTCCAGAGACAGGCAATGAAGCTGGTGAAGGGTCTAGAGAGCAAGTCTTAGGAAGAGCAGCTGAGGGAACTGGGGTTGTTGAGTCTGGAGAAAAGGAGGCTGAGGGGAGACCTCATCGCTCTCTACAACTACCTGAAAGGAGGCTGTAGTGAGGTGGGTGTTGGTCTCTTCTCCCAGGTAACAAATCATAGGATGAGAGGAAACAGCCTCAAGTTGCGCCAGAGGAGGTTTAGATTGAATATTAGGAAAACTTTCTTCACCAAAAAGGTTGTCAAGCCCTGGAACAGGCTGCCCAGGGAAGTGGTTGAGTCACTTTCCCTGGAGGTATTTAAAAGATGTGGAGATGTGGCACTTAGGGACATGGTTTAGTGGTGGACTTGGCAGTGTTAGGTGAACGGTTGGACTCTATGATCTTAAAGGTCTTTTCCAACCTAAATGATTCTATGAAGAATGGAGATTTGCTAGTGGGTGTTGTATCACAGACTCAAGGCCAAAAATAAAGGGATGGATTAATAACAAAATAACTCAGATTATCCAGGCAAAAGCAAAGTGCAAAGTAACTGGCACATTTTCTATGCAAAACGTTTGATATCTCTAGATTTACATACTTGTTTTTGCTGCTTGCTTCTGGGAGTTGATGACTACACCCAACCTAAATCAAATATTTATTGTATTCTTGCTTTGCAAATGATTTGCCACTGATAACAATTATCAAAGCTCAGTAAAATTAAGTAGCAGTTTGTTATTGCAGCTATGTATCAAGAGAAGAGCTATATATTGATAACTCTCTCTAATACTGTACCTATAATTTAGAATTGGAAAAAAGAAGAAAGTTACTCAAGGTCATGGACAAAGCATTTTTTACACCTTCAGGCTTTCAAATTACCACGATCTTTCCTGTCCCTTAAAGAACCCTAAGCAGATAGACATTAAGATTAGAAGGGAATATCACAATTGTCTTTTTTTTTGCCAGAGGCGCAATAGTGCCTGATGAGCTTTAACGCCTGTAACGCATTTGAACCACAGAATGTGCTTTAACAAGATACTAGATCCTGATTTGGAGACTCACAGGAGTGGAAACTCTCTTATATCTGCGGCAGCCCCATGATTATTGAAACTGAAGCTAGCACACAGAAAAAGTGCAAAATTCATAGATCATTTCCTTTTTATGATATCAGAAGTCAAAGGCATATCAAACGTCTGAAATAATCTGCAGTGGTTTCAGAAAAACGGGCAGAAGAGAGTGGGTGTCTGTGCACTCTTGTGCGGGATCTAATTCTAACAAGTCATTATTGAGATTTACCCAAGGGCACCAGGTTGTGAGCTGACCGGATGAGACAAAATGTAGTTATCTGACTTGAAATGACTTTGAAATTTGGGATAATATCCCAGATCCATAATATAACATGGAATTTCTACAGATATCCAGGGCTGATTTTTTACATCTTTGCATGTACATCATTGCCCTAAGAATTTATTTCTAGTTCATCAAAAGGGAATTTTGACCTGTACCTCATCACACTTTTAAGGTAATATAAATGTTAAATTGGAATTAGACAGACAAGATAGAACATCTATCCACACAATCCCACTACTTCCCTTCAGGTTTTAATGGGCATGAAAGGTCACTCATTTACCTCCAGACCCGATTGCTGTAGGAAACGGCACAGTTGCAGACATACTGCTTTTTTCAGGGCTTGCTGGGGAAGAACACTTCACATGAAAGCATACCAATTTGTGTTTCTCTTGTTGCATGCTAGAGGAGAAACTTTTAAAGAAAGTGTTTCACAGCTGCTTTGACAGAAGAGGGAGGGAAGAGAGTATCTGAATAAAAACCAGAGAGCCCATGAGTAAAAAAGGCTCCTGTTAGACATGGGAGTCTCAGGTTTGAGTTCCTGAGCTTGATCAGCCAGAACCTCTCTCTACCATATTCAGCTTGGGGGTAGAAAGGGGAAAGGCTGCAACCTCCTACTTATTCTGGGATCAGTCCCCAGATTTTCATTCTCAGTTCTTCTACCAAGCCAAAGAAACATTCCCAACATGGAAATGCTTTTTAGGTTGGTAGATTTCCATGAAAATGACACTTTTGAACAGGTACTGTGCCAAAACAAAAGCATTTGCTAGAACATTTCCAGTGAACACCACTGATTAGCTGGCAAAATACCAAGCTTGCTTTTTAAGAGAGGAATGTACTGATTAACATGTAATTTTACTGTTAAAAAAACAGACCACCACCCCCCCCCCCCCCCCAAAAAAAAAAGGGTTGCACACTGAATTTCAGTTCCTACCATGCTGAAGTTGTAAACTGGGTACTCAAATGACAGCATTTTGGTTGCTGTCATGTTGTTTCACTTTCTGAAGGGTAAGAGTAAAGCTGAGGCTTTTAGGTAACATTTCAATTAGCTATAACTGAGACAAGGGAGCTGTGGCAATGGTTGGCAAAGGAAGGAGATCATTTGCTTCAGGGATTGCTGGTAGCCAGGATGTCCGAGCACCTTGTTCTTCAGAGGAATAGGAAGAATTCCTCTGACTGCAGAACAGTTTCATGCCCACTAACTTAATGATATTCCTTTGGTTTTTGTCAGCTCCAAGCTATGCAGTGACCATTAGTTCAGTCTAGGAGCATAACAGGGTGAATGTAAAGTTACTTACAGCAGCTTTTAAGGTGAGAGATGTTCCGCTCTGGCTGTGACCACTTGAAAGTCCCATAGAGGCTCTTTAAAAGAACCTTAAGCATTCCTCTTATTTTTAAATGGAAGGAGAAAACAATTCTTTGAGGTGACTATAGGAAAAATCAAGGCAGGCAAAGTTAATTTTGTAAAGGTCCAGGAAATAGTTTCCCTGCATAAACTAAGAGGAAAATAGTTTTGCAACCCAAACTATCTGTCAGAGAGCTCTACCTGAAACTAGGACATTTATTTGTGGCTAAGACACAATGCAGCCTGACATTTTCTGCCATGACAAAAAAAAAAAAAAAATAAAAAAAAAAAAAAAATCAGCATAGAGTCATCAAAACCATTTAGCTTTTAATCTAAACCCCAGAACTACATGCTTAGCATAGGTCCCCCCCTCCACTCAAAACCCTACTGCTCCTTTTCTCTTTTTGTAGACCCCGCTCTGAATCCTAGCCTGGAAATCCCATACTGCTAGAAAGTGAAGGAGCCCTCACAAGTTTCCCCAACTGCTTCCACCCCTCCTACCCTCCCACACGGCCAGTCTTCCAGCCTGCCTAACAGCCCTCTCAGTCTCTATAGTTAACCCCACGCTCATTGCTCCAGCTGCAGCCTTTTGTGGCCGTGGCTTTGTGCCAGCAGCTGGTTTCACACCTGAGGGCCGAAATGAACTGCTTCTGGCTACAGGTGAGCTGATGCAATCCCTCATCACTCTGCTGAAGCAGGAGGATTTTATTATCTTTTTTTATAGGTAAAGAACAGCTTCAGGGGCTTAAGCCCAGATGTCCCAAAGTATGCAGGCATTTTGTACGTAGTACAGTGAGGCACTTTGCACTTTTAAGGATCCAAGCTTAGTCATTTGTGAAAGATTCTAAGCTGTTATGTGACAAAAGAGAAGATGTGTCACTTGTCCCTGCCCAGGAGGCTTTTTTAAATCACTTGAGTCCGTCCTTCCAGGCTTGTGTTTTTAGGTGGACTATAAGGTTGAGGAATACAGAAAAGGTGCACACATTCATTGAATTTGCAAGAATAGCATTTCCTCCTATAAATGAGAGAGACAGGTTTTAAATGAGAGTGGCCTTGTAAGTTATGAGCAGCCTTAGGAACTTCGCTGTTTCTGGAGGAACCAGGGTTATGCAAGGTCAGAATGAATCTGAGAGTCCCAATCCCAGATGTTTTTTCCGACTTAAACAGTGTTGCAAGAGAAACACCTTACAGAGAGGCGAGGGAGGCAGGGAACTACGCACTTCACCCATGGAGAGAAACTAAGCAACCATTTGAAGGTCACTGCTTATTAGACCAATTGACTGAACATTAAATCAGCAGGGTGTTAATATCCAAGGATTTTGGCTCCAGTCCTACAAAGTCCTTATGCCAACTCCAGGTAGGTTTTCTGTACCTGGAACTTGATTCTTCCTGTTATTTCTTTGCAAGGGAGCTAAAAGTGTGAAGGACTTTGCTGAGATCACACTTTCTTTCTGGAATCTGTTTTTTTATAGAAGTTCATGTCAAAGACACTTCCAGAGTGCTTCCTTCAAAAAGATCGTTAGCTTCTCCACGGGTGATATATACTCCCATCTTGGAGATCAGCTCTGTGAACAGGCTGTCAGACAAAATGTCTTCAGTCTGAAGTCACTTCTCCCCAGATTCCACTCCTCAATTAAAAAACCATAAACAACCACAAACCAAACAATTTGATGTATCAACTGGATGTAACACACACCGCCTGACTCAGGGTTGGGTCTCCCTCCAGGTGGGAGAGCAAAAAGGTCCATCGTGTGCTTTTGTATGCTATTCACCAGGAGGGGCTCTGGAAAGGGGACCTCCGATCATTCAGCCCTGGTGCTTATTACTCTGTGTCCAAACAGCTGAGACAGATGGAAATATCAACACTTGTGTAAGATGACATGTGAGAGAAGCATGACCAGACCTGAGATACCTGACTGTCGATCTGGTGTGTCTGGAAGCACTTGCTACATTTATCCAGTGCCAGTTAGAGTAGGAAAAATAATGATGGGAAACTTGCTAGCTTATTTTCTTGTTTCTAGCTGGTTTGGGGTTGGTTTGTTTGTTTGTTTGTTTTTTTCCCCTTTCTCTAGCCACTGACGTGTTATAGTTTGTTAGCAACCTGTGCATGTGGCCAGACATGGCACAAAGCCAGGGGCCTGCAGCCTGGAGACTTGTATGAGCTATCATATACAGTCCAGAAGGCGAGATGAAACTTGTGCTGGACTCCTTCAACAGGACAATACCATCAAGCACAATTCTAATTTTTGTTGCATTTTTATAACTTCAGCCGCAAACTCCACATTTCTTTCTCCTTCTTCATTTCCTCCATTACAAAAGCTACCTGGACAAGCTTACCCCAACAGTTGCCCTACCAAGGAGTTTTCCAGTCCTGTAGGAGTCACTCTTAAAAGAAGATTGGCCTTCATCCTCAGCCATCTTGGCTCTCTTCTGTAGCCATCAGAAATTGTAACTGTTATCATGGCTCTGCTAATATTAGTACTTTCCTTGTGGCATCAGTTGAAAGATCCCACCACTCCCTCTCGGATCTGCTGCCTTGGACTCTGATCACACACTAAATGACAGTCGCTGTCCTAAAGCACTTACGATCTATGTAGATGAGACATGCTAGGGGTGGAAGATAAACTCTAATTTGACAGAGGAACCATACAGTAAAATCAGCATTTAAAGATGTTCAGTGCTTTACCAAATCATCCAAAGAGTTTAGGTCCCAGGAAGAAAAACTGAGCAGGTAGATTCTTCAAAGGTTCCCTGATGATGGATATATATGTATGCACCTTAGGTGGAGCCCATGAAATCACAACTGATTGTCTTAAAAGTTAAACCACAGTTATCTAAGGACTAGACAGAGAACTGCCAACAGAAATTAATCATGTTTTCCAAGACTTCGCCTGGTGCTTTCTTTGTTTTGATGGTAAATAATAACAGCAACAACAAATTTGCTTAATGGCAAGAAATTATTTTCAGTTCCTCATCTCTGATAGTTTTCATTTTGGTATTTTTAGCAAAGGAAAGAGAAAGTAGCAATCTGATCTCATGAGAAGTACAGTATTTGCCATGAGAAATTTTGTGAAGTTTTTTCCATGTCATCCTAGTATTTAATAACAGTTTGGAACTCAGGCTTTCACTTTGGCTCAACTTCAGACTTGAGCTGTAGTTCAGGCATAATATAGTTTCCAACTGTGATCATTTCAACTCCTGTAAAAAAAAAAAAATAATTTTTTTATATCTATAAAAAGGTTATTTTTAGGCATCCACTTGCCTCTAAAATTGCTCTTGGTGACAACTCTTCCAGGACATGACTGGCCAGGTGTCTGCAAACATTTTACTACCTGTCAGGCTAACTTGGTTTCACCATCTCAGGAGAACGGCTTGAATTCTAACGAACAGTAATAGGGACACGATGAAAATGCTTGTAGAATAGAGGATAAGGCTTCTACAGGTAAACAAGTTAGGTTTTGTCTTTGGTACACCTAATTAACTGGAGTAAAAAAACCAGAACAAATAAGTAAATAAATAAATAAACTAACCCTCCAAAACCCAGCAGCAGATTGCTACATTAGCATGAATATTTCATGTCTGATCTGAGAATACCCACACAGAATTTTATTTTGTTCTGGGGTTTGCTGGTTGTCTTAAGTAGGAAGAAAAAAACACCCAGAAATTCTGCAAGGTCTTAGCTACCTGTCTCTGTTCCCGGTATTTCATGCAGGGACTGGTACCTCTTGCACATTTAGACCAGCTGTGTGCAATGTGGAGTGGAAAAAACAACTGGAGGAAAAAAAAAAAGCCATTTCCATTTGGACAAAAAGGCTAAAAAAAGATCAAGCAAAGCTCAGCCCTGTCAAGTGTTATCAATAATAAGAGGACCTGACAGCATTTGGCTTAAACTTGTCCATTTCGGGCAAGGATAGTCCATTGTTTCAACAGTTCTGAAAGGGAGAAAATGGCACACGCGATCCTCAAAGGGCTGCACTACACGTCCTGTGCCCGTCATATGTCAACGTACATTAGGTTTCCTTTCCTACTGGGAAGCTGCTGTCAGTCTGATGGCTCAGTGTACTGATGTTTATGACATTAGTAGTGCTTCTGGGGGACCTGGAAGGCTGAAGCGCTTTGTTGCATGTGATGATTTGGGGGACAGAGTGGAGGTTAATGATCAGAGGCGTTTGGATCAGATGGTTTGGTGGTCGCACCTTGGTTGTCAGTCTCCTTTCACCCTCCCAACCCTTGCTGTTCAATTAGAGCCAAGTGGAGTTAATTCACTTTTGGCTATGCTGTTGTTACTGGACCACAGTACCATGCAAAAGTGACACTGGTAGGGAAATTCAAGTGTAGATGCAGGCGAAAGGCTGTGATCATTGTGACTGTGGCATTTACTTTCCAACTTCCTCTTACATTGAATGTCAACCTCAACAGCCATGGCCTGAGCATGTATTATCGTCGTGAAGCCACAGCCTTCCCGGCCAGGAAATTGGTCCTGCCCTCTGACAGGCTGTTGTGGTTTAACCCCAGCTGGCACCTAAGTACCATGCAGCCGCTCACTCACTCCCGCCCTCCCCAGTGGGATGGGGAGGAGAACTGGAAAGAAAGGAAAACTCATGAGTTGAGATAAAGACAGTTTACTAGGACAGCAAAGGAAAAGATAATCATAATAACAACAATAATAATAATAAATAATATGAATAACTATAATAATAAAGAACAAATATAATGCTAATAACATATACAAAACGAACGATGCACAACTTCTCACTGCCCAATAACCCGACGACCAATACAGCCCGTCCCGAGCAGCGATCACAGAGTGAAACCGAGAGCAATCTCGGAACGATCCCGAGCAGCAATCTCGGAACAGTGATTTCTCCAGCAGCGATCTCGGAACCCCATGTTCCTGAGAGAGAGACAGGGGGAGGGAGCCCAGCCCACCAGTCGACCCCCACTTATATACTGGGCATGACATCTATGGTATGGAATACCTTCTTTGGCCAGTTTGGATCAACCGTACTGGCTATACCCCTCCCAGCTTTTCGCACCTGCACATTGGCAAAACGTGGGAAGCTGAAAAAAGTCCTTGATCGCTCAGCAACAACTAATAACATCAGTATATTATCAACATTATTTACATACCAAATCCCGTACTAAATCCAAAACACGGTAGCTACTGGGAAGAAAATTAGCTCCATCCCAGCCAAAATCAGGACACAGGCACATTTGCCTGTTGGAACAAGAACAACAATAGATGTTTTAGAAGACTTGCTTCCTTCCTTGTATTTCCTTTCTTTTTTCTTCCTTTTTTTTTTTTTTTTTTTTTTTTTTTTTTTCCCTAATCTAGCCTGCCCTTCTCTCTCATGATGGCTCCAGGAGCACATATTACCTCCTCTTATCCACCCACTGACTGCAATGATCTTCAACAGCAATGTGCTTATTAAACAACAGGATTGCAGAAGTCCTTTGAGGCTCTAGTATGGATAAAGCTTTAGTGTTTGTTAGGTTTACTACAAATGTGCAAAGGCCACAGTTTTCAAGAGGAGCTGATGATTCCATGTTCACTTTTAACACTCTTTAACACCAATATAAAGAACCTGCAGGTCATGGAGAGTTTGGTCATCACTTTTTCATCATCAAGCTGCTTTTCTCCCAGCACCTCAAATAAAAAAGGATGACTGACAAAATGTCACACATTTTTACATTAGTAAAAGACAGAGCCAACACTCGTAAAGAAAAAAATATATATCCTTTGCATTTTGGAGGCAGAAAGACTGCCAATTTTAGTTGAGGACTTGTATGCTTAGGATTTGAAAAGTGAAATGATGAACATGAATTACTTAGACCTTATGCTCAGCACACTCTACACATGCAATCAGACTTGACCTTGCAATGCACCCAAGCGTCTGAGGGCAGAGGGGAGATTTTTAGAAGCACAAGTGACAGGCAAGTATCGAACGTCCCTTCTTTTTCAGTGATATTTTGGCACCTAGCCATGCTTTCTCTTTTGGAATATGTCCTGTCGAGTGTCTTAATTTTGTTAGAGAGAGAATCTTTGGTGTTTAAGATCTGTCATTAACTTGATCACAGCTTCTTGCAAACAACTGGGATACAGTAGAACAGAGAAAAGAAGATTTAGAGCAGGAGTAAAGAACAAAATGAGCACAAATAGGTAACTATCAGTCAGGCATTTTATATGGAGAGAAGGAGAACACACAGAGAGATTCTTTGATGAAACATTTGCAAAACAAAATGATGATATAAAATTGTAATAAATTACAGTAACAAAAAGATATACCAGGAGAGAAAAGGCTCAACAAATCTGATGACTACCCTGAAGAATAATGGAGATAAATCTCATTACAGATTTCATGTGATGTTATCTGCTATATCACATATAGTGCGAGCAGGAACACAGACTAACTTTCACCAACTGTACTTGTATATTGTTATGTTTGACAAAGTATAGTATTAGGCAGCTACAGCCTGAGTTGGTGAAATGACTAGGTGGCTGTGTTCACTCACTCAGGCTGTATTAATTTAAAAAGTTAATAGCAAAGTTACAAATCATAAAATTGTAGAATAATTAGTTTGGAAAGGACTTCTTGTAGGTCAGCTAGTTCCAACCCCCACTTCCCCAGTGCAAAGCAGAACTAACTTCAAATGAAAGGATGAAAAAAAAGAAGATAATTCTGTTTTATTCTAGAGGATGCCTAGACATGTTTTTCTTGTGAATTTTTCTATGACCTCTATTTGTAGCTCATTTTCTACCATTTTCTGAGGTCTCCTTGCTGCAAACCTTTGTACTTCAGACGCAAATCAGGTAGACTGTACCTGAGCATTAATATTTAACACAGACTTATGGGAAAGGCAGTGACTACAAGTGACAGCTGCATTTTACCAGAGTGAAGGTTGTGAAATGGCACCAAGGACTGTTTTTTCCTTCTCTTAGTCTTAATTGGCAATTCGCTCAGCAAGTTTTTTGTGTAACATCTCTGAAATAGAAGGATAGACCTTGAAGCAAGAGGCAAACTGGAATTGTATTTAAAGTGGCAGGAGCAGAGGGGTTTTTATTGTCACAGGAAGTATTTTGAGTGTCTTGTCTGATTGTGGCTTTGATAGACGGGCAGCTAGAGGCCATTTGATGGCAAAGTTTATGTCACAAACTCTCCAAACTACTTGATTCTGCTCAACAGATACGGAGAGCCTGGTCCTTGGAGATGCTTCAAGCTTAGGGTACTCTTGAGACCCAGCTTCAGGCATTCATAGTGCCTTGGTAGAAGCCGCAAATTCAGGTGGTTGTAATTCTTACGTGTCCTTGTTGAAACCCAGGGCCCTTTCAGGAAAGATTCCTGAATCTCCTCTCTTCCAGCCTTGTCTGGGTGTTGCAAGAGCAGATGTAGGCAGATGGCTGAGTCAAGAAATATCTGAGGTTTCCCCATTTCTTCCCTCAGGCGTGTTACCTGGCCTTAAGCCTCACCCTGAGAGTGTTCCTGCAAACCAGTCTAGCTAGCCGGTGACTTTGACACTGCCGGGGCCTCTCAGGCATCGAGCAGATGCAGAGTGTCAGCTCTGTCACTACTTCATTTTCACTTGATCCTTTTAAGCTTTATGCCTATTTTACAGATAGAGTTTTCCATGCAGAGAAATGAGGCAAAGCATAGGTTAAGTGACTTACTCAAAGTCACACACAGAAAGTGTAACTGAGCAAAATATTGAATTTTCATCTGTGGATTTCTATTCCAGCACTTTACAATCAGATCATCTTTTAAATTCAGTTTCAAATTGGAAGAGAAAAGGGCTGAGGAGTTTCAAACATTTTCTTATTATCAATCATTCACATATTCCAAGGCTGAGAAAATAACATGTGGAAGACAATTCAGATTGGCAGGCATATTTTCAGAAATGGTTACATGATGTCTAAACTCTGACTTGCATGACAAATACACCCTTGCTACAAAACTCTGATACAGACTTTTTCCCTTCAGAGGCAGGTTTTGATCTCAGGGCATTCCTGAGGAGGTGTGGCATCGTCTCACTGTCTGTTCGCTTCAGGTTTGCCGCACATCTACAGTTTTTCAGGCAAAGGAAAGCAAACCATTGCTAAATGCATAACTCCAAAAGTTAACAGAGAAACAAAGTATGCATACAGTAAATGATGTTGACCGTTAATTCTGAGATATGCTTGATTTGCTACAAAGATGATGAGCTTATTCTTATGAGTGATTTGGAGGAGGGATTTGAAAGCTAGATTTTTCACTGCAGAAGATAATAAATGGGGATAAAATATGAATAATAAAGAGCAGAGCAAACACATTCAGAAGGATTTGGATAATTCATTAGGCTAGGCCTGAGAATAACAAATATATTTCAATGAAGACAATTATAATGGAGTCCAGAAACTTCAGAGTTGACCCAAGGGATATCTTAAAAAGTTGGCAAAAAAATCTATATTCAACCCTCACTGCAAATTATCCCTGTATTTGTTATTTTATCTATGAATCAAATGGATAACATGACATCTACAAGCTCCTTTCCTTGCAGCCTTTACACGACGGTCAGACTTCTCAGAAGTATGCAGCACCACAAGCAAGGTTATGTTTTTTGGAGACAGTCTGCTCTCATTCAGCTGTCTGAAAAGCGAACATTGGGCTGTACTCAACATCAGCTCACAGAAGGCATTGAGTTTCTTTACATGTGTAACTTACTTCAGTCCTCTACTGAACCAGGGCCGAAGGTATTAATACATCTTGCCTAGGGGTATACTGGCAGATGCAGCTTGCTTTGAGTTCCAGGGCATTTTTAGCCATAAAATCGATGTCTTTTCTCCTTGTAGGGAGTGATAAGTGATAATTTCCTTTCTTAAAACTGATCAACTCTGCTAGAAGCTTCCCTTATGTCTGGTAGAGCCAATGCCAGATGGCTCCAAGACGGACCCGCCGCTGGCCAAGGCTGAGCCCATCTGCGACAGTGGTAGCGCCTCTGGGATGACACATTTAAGAAGAGGGAAAAAAACCTGTGCAACAGTAATTGCAGCCAAAGAGATGAGTGAGAACAGGTGAGAACATCAACTCTGCAGGCACCAAGGTCAATGAAGAAGGAGGGGGAGGAGGTGCTGCAGATGCCGGAGCAGAGATTCCCCTGCAGCCTGTGGCGAAGACCATGGTGAGGCAGGCTGTCCCCCTGCAGCCTGTGGAGGTTAAAGGTGGAGCAGATATCCACCTGCAGCCCGTGGAGGACCCCACGCCAGAGCAGATGGATGCCCAAAGGAGGCTGTGACCCTGTGGGGAGAGGATCCCACACTGGAGCAGGTTTGCTGGCAGGACTTGTGACCTCGTGGGGGATGCATGCTGGAGCAGTCTGTTCCTGAAGGACTGTCTCCTGTGGGAGGGACCCCACGCTGGTGCAGGGGAAGAGTGTGAGGAGTCCTCTGCCTGATGAAGAAGGAGCAGCAGAGACAACGTGTGATGAACTGACCGCAACCCACATTCCCCATCCCCCTGTGCAGCTCGGGGGGAGGAGGTAGAGAAAGTTGGGAGTAAAGTTGGGCCTGGGAAGAAGGAGGGGTTGGAGGCAGTGTGTTTTAAGATCTAGTTTTTATTTCTCATTATCCTACTCTGATTCAATTGGTAATAAATTAAACTAATTTTTCCCCAAGTCAAATCTATTTTGCCCGTGATGGTAATTGCTGAGTGATCTCCCTGTCCTTATCTTGACCCACGAGCCTCTCGTTATATTTTCTCTCCCCGGTCCAGCTGAGGAGGGGAGTGATAGAGCAGCTTTGGTGGGCACCTGGCATCCAGCCAGGGTCAACCCACCACATGCAATAAAAGTATTTGTCATAATAGCACATAATTTTGACTTGGAGTCCAAAGACTGCTCTTTTAAATTGGCATAAATCAAATGCATTGCCTGTGCAATTGGCTGCCACCTGGCATGGTTCTATCCTCCTTTCTTATTTACAGATTCTCCTTGAATAAGAAGCTGCTTTTCACAGACTATAAAGGACAAACTGCTCCTTGGGTCACTTTGTTGACATACAGCCCTTCTGAAATAGCTGACACATGCCATTGTATAATCACCAAAGCCGTATTTTCTGGAAGAACGCTCCATTGTAATGCCAGCTGGCATTTTACAATCTACTTCTGGACAGACAACCAGGTTTTGACTGGGCTTTCTCCTGATTTATGCGCTTCTGACCATTTAACTTTCAAAGAAGTTCCTTGTCAGTGAATCTTTCTACTCACATTATGGCTTCCATTACTGGTAAATTCATTGGTTTCACCAAAACCTCACGCTATACAAGAGTAATCAGTCTGGCCTCCAGCTGGCTTTAGATGTAGCAGAAACACATGGGATCACATTTACAACCAGAATGATTTGTCTGGGTTTGAGAAGTGCCCAGACATTTAGCGAAGGCTAAGTGCTACTGCTCTCCTGGCAACTTTGCTGCCCTCAGTGAAACTTTCTGCATGCACGTCTTCCACAAGATCTCTCTCATTTACCATTTGCAACTTGATACATCTCTTTCAGCATGAACTTTAATTATCCGCTTAGCATTTTCTGCTTGCTTTATTTTTTTTCTGGATGTTCTCACCAAGCTGTTACAACAAGTGAAATAAATGACCACCCTCTATTCATTTATTCTTGTTAAAAAAATCCATTTTTTAGCTAGACTATTGGCACTGCTGGTGTGGATTCTCTGGAAGGCTGCAGCTGTGTTTCAGGAGCTAAACAGCAGATATTATGTTATCTTCTTCCAGGGTGATTCATGAGGAAGGGCTGCTGTGAGACTGCTACAATTAGGTGGGGGCATCGTAGACATAGCACTGGAAAAAGAATCATTCTTTATCTATGGTATGATAAATAAATGAAAGCTGAATCTTGCTTTAAAAAGAATTAAAATGTAAACTTCATTTCCCTATTTTTTTGTGGGTACCCTGCCAATGTGAATATGAAAAAAATGTCTGGCTTTAGGGATCAGTTTGCCTTTTGAAATTAAGAAGCCCCCCCCCCCGCCTTCTTTTAAACAAGACCTGTCCGCATGTGATAAGGCAACATCAAACACTGAAGCAAACCTCTGCCCTCTACTATGGTATTTGCTCACAAGCAATTCACAGTCACCAGATCAAAATCTTCTTCTTCTGTAGATATGTTGGCAAGTTATTTGACAGACAAAAAAAAAAGTGTGCACAAAGAGGTCAATGTGCCTAAAGGGCCCTATAGCACTATCATGGCTGAACGGTATCACATACCATTATTGTGAAGTGTTGGTGAGAAAATTGTTGGCAGAGGTCAAAACTTTACCAAATGTGGTGCTGAAGCACAGAGTTAAAAGAAGCGGGATATAGAAACAGGTGTCTAATTCATTTTAGGCACTCTAAGGTATTCTTACCGGGCCTCCAGCAGCCCCACCATAGTAACGTGGCTCTCAAGTCCTGCATCGCTTGTGACAGCCCTACGTAGATGTGCCACATCCACTAGGGCATCTCAAATGGCACTGCATGCCTGGTTTAGGCACCTGAATTCCTCTTTTGGGGTTTTACCCAAGGTCACACAGGAAAACTGACAGAGACTTGAAATCGCATCTTTCAAATCCAGGGGAATAATCAGTGAATATATTTCTGAACCGGCAAACTTTGTACTGAAACATGCTATTTATGAGTACCTGATTTGTCAGCTGATTATGTTCTTTAACTGGATTTTGTTACTCATCACACATATATATGTGCGTGTGTATATATATAGACACACACATATGTAAGTATATGTATATATATGCACACATATTTTTAAAGCAAGCTGAATAAAGACAGCAAGCTGCCATCAGTCAGTCAAGAAGCTTGCCATCCACCACACAGATCTCTGCTGTCACTTATACAAATTGAGTGACTGATAACAGAAGTAGGTTGTTAACTTCCCCGTCAGCTGGCACTAGAGAGGGAAGTGACCCTGTGTTTTGGTGCCTTGCAGATAAACTATTGATAGCTTTTGGCAGCTGAGATGGTGTTGAAGGTCTCCTTTGAAACATGCTTTATGATTTTTTTCTGCTTTGATTAGGAAGTGGCTTTTTCAAAGGAAACTCGTGCACACGGTTGCTCATTCTTTCACTATTTCTGCAGTCAGAAAGCCTGTTTTCCTCTTTCACAAGGTCATTTTCCTTGTGTTTGGTCCTTTCTCTGTAGGGAGATCTAGCTTTTGCCCCACTATCTGCCACTTTTCTGAGCCTGATGCCCAGAATTTTACTTCCTTTCTTGCCTCTCCCTGAACCTGAATGCCAAATACTTACATGCTTTCCACAAGGGGAATGGAGAAAACGAGACCTCCCAGAAACCACGACTCGAGCAGTATCTGACTCCAGCCCCATTCCCATCTAGTGGTGAAACAATCTCTATTCTAAGCTTAATTGTAATTGTTGTTGTGAGTGTCTGGCTGAGGGGCAAATGCAAGACATTATATCAATGAAATATAAAAGCAATTGTTGCCAGCATAATCAACAGTTCAGAAACTGGTTGTTCTGCTTCATCTTTCTGCCACATTCCTGATGATTCTGCAAAGATCCCAGAGTGCCTGGGACTCTGTTTCAGCCTGCCCAGCAACAGGGCATGCAAGCTCTTTTATTCCCTTTGTTCTACCTCCTTTTTATAAATGAACATGTAGAAAAAAACCCACAGAAATATGGTCCAGTTGTGAAGGAAGAAGCTACAGCTAAGACCAAGTGCTCTTGGGTATAGCATCCATCAGGTTCTGCCATCATCTGCCACGAGAATCAAAGGCTGCCAGACCTGCAGCGATCTCGTCAATGCCGTTTAAAACTTTCCCCGTTCATAGTTCGGGAGGATGAGGCCATTCTTCCTGCTTATCTTACTCCGTTGGTCTGAGTCTACTGATGCCAGATCTTCTTTCTACAGCTTATTCCAGGTTTAGGTAGTTGACTACATTTATGATGCTTTTGTGTAGCCTAAATTCCCTAAAAGAAAAATATTCAAGTCAAATTGTCATCCGTTCACAGAACTTAAACAAAAAAGAGATAATGTGATAATTTGGGTGGATCTATCACAGACTGTTAGCTTTGATTTGGGGGCATCTGTATTGAGCTCAATAACATATGATTGAAGCATAATTAGTGGATGCCAAAGGTAAAACAAACAAACAAACCAGCAAGGCACACAAGCCTGATGTGGAGATATTAGGAGGCAAATGCCGTGGTCCTTATGAAAGTTATTTGGTCTTACTATTAAAAAATGCACCTCTCTCTCATGTGAATTTCTCTTTTCTGCTTCCAGCTATGAGTTTCTCTTATGTTTTCTTCTGTTAACAAAAAAGCCTTTTAGGTATCCAGTATTTTCTGACAGTGAAAGCACAGTTTTATCAAGTTACCTTCTTTCCTTTGCTTAAATAACTAGATTGAAGTTTTAAACTTTTTTTTTTTACTGTGAAGGTTTTTCCATCCCTCAACTAATTTTTGTAGTTCTTTTTTCCCTGTTCGAAAGAGAGGAAGATTTTTTTAATGCCATCATGAAATAGCTGTTATTTTTCAAAATGTCACAATCTATTTTGAGGGTATACTGCATTTTCAGAAAAAAAAAAAAAAAAAGAAAGGAAGGCTAAGATTACAATGAAAATAATGTGCATTCTTTTCACAAAAACCTGCAACGTGAGTCCATTATAGTGAATAAGGTGAAAATATGCTTAAGTGAGGAGTTTTCTTTGCAGGCAGAATATTATCCTGATATTTCAAAATGGCTGTAAAGAAGCCAAAACAAATTCACAAGTCCAGTTATGGAAAATGAGATAATGGTAATCACAAGTCTTAAAATTGCAAAGGATGTTTCTGAACAAATTTCTGGAAAGTGGTAAATGATGATGGTATATGACAGACTTCTCCAACAAGGAGGAAGTGATTTTATGCCTGCAATATTCGGAAGATGATATGAACATTTATGAAGTGTTTGTCAGGTTGTACAATGCAGAGTTTATATTAGTAGAGGTTATCATAGCAGTAAGGATGCCCTATTGCTTCTAAAGTTGAAGATGAACAACTGCACATGGGCAATGTTATGAGAGACCTGCTAATATGACAGGTAAAGCAACTATGAGGCCTAATCTCTGAAAATACCTATACATGTATTGTCATGGCTAGGCTTTGAATTGGCATAGATGTTATTAAAAATAATATCATTTGAACAAATATTCTTAAATCTGTTTGCATTTGGAAATCCGGAATAACCCAGAAGAGTCACTGTCTGTCAGGTCAAAAGACAGAACAAGCAGGGCAGGGTATCACCAGCCCTCTGTATCTCCTGCCCTTTGCAGTGGATGCCATCCCGATGCAAGGGCCTCGGCTGATAAGAATTACCCTGTGCAGCCCAAAGGCTGTCCAGGAGACTCGGTTAGTGATCCTGAACTGGGAGCTTGAATTCAGTGGGAACGCTGAACTTCGCTGCTGAAATAGGCCAAAAAGTCCTGGGCATCAATCAGCCTATGGCTTTGACAAAATTTGAGCATCAAAAGGCCCTCTCTTAAAAAAAAAAAAAAAGGCAATTAGTACAATTTGATCTCTCTGATCCAATTAAAATCCATGAAATATACTGGGAGAAAGGCCACCTGGAAAGCTTGAAGTTGAACTTCTCAGGAAAATGCAAATAGGAACAGTGAACCTGAACTACCCAAATACAGCACAGACTATTTATAAATCCATTTATTCTGAAGCAATTATTTTATAGTGCCAGTACTCCTTTGAGATTAGAGCAGAAATGCTTCCAAATTATATCTCTAGAAGATACTGCTGCAACTGTAACACAAAGCCGAGGTGAGAATTTTGTTTCAGGTGCCAACTTCAATCATGATTAACTGCTAAGCTTCATCTATTGCAAATGTACTACGAGGTCATTAAAGTCAGTTCAGAAACGTCTCCATCCACTCAGCCATGCCAAATGCCAGCTGTTTATGAGATAGGAGAAGTGGATCAAAATGATTTTGGTAGCGTGTTCAACCGGTGATAGGAGTGCAGTTTCGGAGCTCTTTATCATATTAAAGCCCAGCTTGGATTGACAGTGTAGAAAATCACCCATGACTTTCGAGAAGTTGCAGAATAATGTTTCACTTCAACAAACATGAGGTGTTTATCTAGTCACACATTACCTGAGTGTTTGGAGAGGATTTAACCCTTCACAAGTCACTGGCTGCCTATGCCATGTTAAAATCCAAATCTTATCCAGGGCCAGGAAAAATGGAAGATAATAATTCAGTGTGGAGATGGATAAATCAGTCTGTCCAAGCTCTGCACTTAAAAGAGAGGATGAAATCCACCTGACAAAGAGAAGGCAAAAGTGTTTTTTTATTCCTAGTGTTGAAAAGTAGTAAGTTGAAGGTCATTTGCCGACAGCTTGACAGTACTATCCCGTTGTTCAGCTTCCCGCCTCTCCTGCTCTACCTGTTCAGGTTGAAATAGGAGAGGGATTACCAAAAAGAGGGCAGTAAAATTAAAACATAGGAAGACACTCACTCACGTTCAAAGTCAGCCTTAGTAGATAGCCCTGAATTGTAAAACTGAATGTTCTCACGGATTTTCCCCCAGTATACTGTACCTGGCAGGGATCATTTTCCTGAACTGTCATCTTTAAAGTTTTGCAAGCCACTAAGGGTTTGTCAGGTTAGATGCCAATAGACAAGAAAACTGTTGTGCAGTGTTGCATCCAGGTTCTCTGTGTTCCTCCAGTAAAATGATGTGTTTGTGATGAAAATGACAGCCCTTCAATTTTCTGTTCGACACAATGATATGTTGCAAAGAATCCCCCAAAATAACACATGCTGAAGTACCCAAAGTAGTCAGAAAAGGTGAAACTTGTTTTTCTTTTTATTATTGCAGGAAATAGGCCGTACTGTTTTGCTCTAATAGTATCTTTCCACCTGGCAGAGCCCCTCAGCCCTACAGAAGAGAAGGTTATAAAATTATCTTAGAGAACCAGATGGGATACATTCAAAAGATATTTTTGATTCATATATTTATCAGGATCTTTTGTTACATAAAACAGCTCTCTGCTTGTCTTTTTCTTTTGGCTCCTTTAACCTGTGCAGGCACAATACATTTAAAGGGTAAAGCAATAGCACATGTTCTTTTCATTCCTGTGACATGGGTGTTTGTACCATAGATCAGCTGTTTGGAGGAGAATAAAGAAAAAAATGCCAGTACCTCACTCGCTTCTGCAATAGAATACATCATACCATATCGCAGCTGCACAATAAAAAAAGACAAATTTAGTCATTCTCAGGAAACTCAAGTACACTATGATACATTTGCTTTTGGCAATGGAAAAAAAAGTGAGAACTTAACTACTTCTCTGACCACTTTGCTCCAGAGTATGAGTCTACAGAAACAAGCTGATTCTGCCAACACTTTCCTCTAATGTAGGCATAGAAAATAGCTTGCTAGACCTTCCACTTTTTTGCTTGTTAGGAGGAGGTTATTGCAGGGCTTTCGACAGTTAGTGATAAGGATTTGGAAGGTTATATTCGCAGCTGGTGTAAATTAGCCTGACTCTCCCAAAGTCAATGAATGCTGAAATGTATGTGGTGAGGCTCTCGGTGTAGGTTCCATCTCCTATCCCCTTCTGAGTCAGATCTTACTTGCTAAAGGCTGTAACTAATTTCTTTGGGAAAAACATTAGATTTTGTTTCTTCACCTATAAAATGTACATAAACTTGTTTACCTGCATCTCAGGGGCATTGTAAGGTTGAATTAGTTAAGTAACGTACACTTCTTTGAGTTCCTTGAATGAAAAATGCTGTAGGAATGCAAAACAGTGAGGATCCAGGGTGGTAAGATCTCCTAAATTCTGCTTACTCTGTTATAGTAATTCTGGGTAAATTAGACCAGAGAGCAATATACTGGCAATAGCCCCTCAAAATCCTGTGTGAACTATTATTGGTCAGGGTGTAATACATAATACCCTGCCCTTCACAGAGGCGCTGGCTTGAGTACTACCATATTTATAGATATTGCTGTAGCTATAGAGATAGGCAGTTAGGTTTAGAAGTCCTTGATTAGTTCCCCAGTGTCAGCCCTGGCTGTAGCCCTGAAATAAACAACTTACTCCAGGTGATATTATGGCACAGTAATGAGGTTTAGATGATAGCTATGGAAGCTATGTTTGCCTTTGTTTCATTCTTCTGATTAACACATATGGATTACTATAGCCAAGGTGATTTGAGCCTTTATTTCTCTCTTACACTTTCTTAAGTTCTTTTACCATGGGATGAGAGACTTGTCTGCAAAAATCTAGGCTGAAGATCATTATAGCTCTTAGTGACTTTTTCCCTTCCCCCCCACCCCCCAAAATAAGATGAACTAGGATGTGCCTTTAAAGCTGCAGGTCAGTTAATATTACTACAAGAACATGAGAAGAGTCAACATGGTTGGCTTGGGTAATTGCAACCTTTGATGTAGATCTTGTCTCTGTTGGAGCAGACCATCATCATCTGGCATAAATTGACTAGACTGGTTCACCTGGTGCCAGTTTGCTTTTATGCACTGTAATGCAAGTTTCTTTCCCTCTGTGTTACCCTCTTCTACCAGTGTATTATTTCCATCTGTGGTCTGGCACTGTGGTTTTTCTCCCACCGCAAGATTTGTCACAGCTGGAGACTTGACTCATTACCTGTGCTCAGGGAGTAGGGTTGGGTTGCACGGGTGGAGAGAGCAGCCACGATATATAAATGCTTGTAGGTGGGATGGGTGAAAAATGATACCCTAACAGAGAAGGTGAGCGTCTACTGCATAACATAAATCATATGACCTGCTAAGACTCATGCATCATACTTCTGGTGGTTTGGAAAATACTCATTATTCGGGTAGGGCTCAGAAGAATAGAGGTAAAAGCATGGCCTTGTACTAATTGTGTTTTCTTCTTGTTTCTGGCTGTTTCAGAAGCTGTTTGGCCTCCACTAAATGGGCAGTCATTGCACAGCTGGGCAGTGAGAAACAGGAGCAGATGATTGATAGACAGAGCTTTGAGCAGAAGTGCCAGATTCAATTGTTTTCTCTTCAGGAGGGAGGAACTGAAAAGTTACCCTGTTGCTTCTCCTCTTGTTATCTAAAGCAATCAAACAAAACCAAAATTAAACAATATGTGTGATGGATGCTTATTAAATTTATTTTTTCGAGGAAAATGAGTTATGAGCTGAAACAGGTTTGAAAAGAAGAAACAGAAAAGATCAGAAGGGTTTATTAGCTTGAATTTTGTTATGCAGTGAAGTTGCCTTTGTAATCATTTTCCCTTGAATACTCCAAGCATTGCGAAGCGTTCAACATCCCTGTATTTCAAAATAAAGTGAAGACCTGATAAATACTGTATAAATAATAGGATTGTCTTCAAAGATAAATAGGCTGTTAGCTTTCCCCTGTTGAAGAAAAAGCACATTTTAGCAGCATATGAAGAACGGGTGAAGTAAGTTTGAGATTTGCTCTCTCTTGCAGCTATTTATCTTCCTGCCATACAGCACTTAACAGTAGAAACCAAGGAAAAGGTTATGAAATTTGGTATGGGAATGGGACAACCAAAATCTCACCCATGTTTTCAAAAACTAAGCATTTATAATTTCATTACACCTTCTAAAAGGCAGTTCAGAAGTCATTATGGAATCCTACAGCTTTTAGCATGATTTCAACTTTATATCTTGTTTTACCAATTAAAACAATTCTCCATCCAGAAGAATACAGTTCAAAATACAGTGTTAGCTCCTGAACTTACACTTTATCATTCAATAAGCCATTGTAGTAAACGGGTAGAAACCAAAATAAGCAATAATATACATTACAAAGAATTGCATACATTAAGGTCAATTGTTATAGTATTTCATCTCGTCTTGATTTCTGAAAATACATATTTTCTCTAAATGATCATCCTACATGCAGAAGAAAATTAGATCAAGTGGAGGAAATTAGATCAGAGTTTGCAACAGAGAATAAGAATAATGTTCTTAGAAGAAAGAATTGGGTAGCTGGACTTACTTCCAAGGGATGCGGTCAAGACACCATTGCTACACACATTAAAGAGCTAGCTAGATGAGACATTAATAGAGACACTAAATTGAATTGTCTGTAATAGCTGCAGGCTCTGTCTGCAGGAAGCAACTGGTTTTTTGCTTGTTTGGCTTCACTGACAGCAGACAAAAATCTGTTTTGGTGACAGGTAGAGACTGACAAAGGTGTTGGGAATTTGTCGTCTTCTTGGTATCATAAATTTTAACATTAGGCAAGTTGAAATAACTACACTTATTGGGAGTAAACTTATATTTGACTCAAGCAGGTGGAAGACTCCTTAGGACAGCAATGAAAAAAAGAACTTTAGACACAAATAGGTCAAAGTCTACTTAACTGACTTTCAGTTTAGAGGAAGGTTTATGTTCTCTATAGCAAAACCAAGAAGAAATCAGTTCTGAAAACAAACCACTGTGGACAGAAAACAGGATTCTTTCACATCTTGCAGAAGGATGTCGGCGTAAAGGTAAAATGAACATGTCTTCATTTTAACTTTATCCATTTGCACTTATCTGAATGTAGAAACAAAATGCACATAAATGTCCAGAGATAGCTATGCAATAATATACTTTTGCATGTGGATAACAAAGGAACATAATTTACTGGGTACCACTTTGCTTCCTCATCTACAGTTTAAGAACATGGGAAACCAGAAGCAATTAGAAACAGAGGTGGTTCTGACCTAGAAATGCTTCCTTTCAAAATAAAGATTATTTTGCTCTCTGAGGATGGAAAAAGCTTTGGTAAAGTTTCAGGGAAGTGTGATAGATTTTGTCTTGTCTCATTTCACACTTCAGAGTTGATTTAACTCTAGCATATAGGAAAATGCTGTCTCTGGCCAAGATAATATACACTTCATGCAGAATCACAATGCCGAGAATAACTGGCCATCTGAAAATACCTTTTCAACTTATCTTACATATTGATTACTCAGTTAGCAGGGGAGGTAGATTTTAACAGGGATAACTTTTTCCATTCGTTATTTACTTACAAAAAAATGCACCCTTAAATTAAACCTTTGACAGTCTGAAGCCTTTCCTTGGATAAAGCACTGGCAGTGGGTGTAACTCCTGCGTTTAATGTTGCTAACCACTATGGAGCTCACACCTCTGTAAAGGTTTATGCTTGTGTCAGTGGCTAGAGCACAGGTGAAACTTGGGGAGCCTGTCTACACCCTTGAGAAAGCTCAGTTCTCTGTTCATACTCAGGCCCAGGCTGATCATTATACTTATAGCTACATGAAGGCCACACTCAAATTTGACCAACCCTTGGACCACACTCAAGCAAGAAAGCTCATATACACCCTGGTGTGGATCTTGTTGACTGCATGAATTGTGCATGGTTGAGTCACCCACCTAAAGGGACCTTCGCCCTGATGCTACAGCGCAGTTACTGTGAGCCCAAACTACGGTGAGGCCAGTAGTGTGTATAGAAAGGCAATGGGAAAGGTGATAAAAATATGTAACTCTTCCCTTAACTCTGCCTTTTGCCCCATGATAGAGGTATATTGCAAATTGAGGATCACTGCTGAAGGCTCTGTTCACGCTTCAGTCTCACAACTGGGCAAGGGATTTCTGCAGTCTGGTAGGAAGATGAAAATCCTCTGACCAGAGCAGATGTTCTGTCATAGCGCTATCTGCCAGGTAGGCAGTAATGCACACGTCTCCCACCTCCTACCCAAAGTTTATCCTCTCCTTTTGCAGAGCTAGCTACCCTTTTGTTGAGCACCCTTTCCCAAGACTGAAACATCCCAGAAAGAAACGTAAATAGTGTCCATCCTCCCTAGGTTTGAGCTCATTGCCTCACTTCAATTTCATCACGTTGTCTGTTCCTTTAATCCAATCCACCCGAGCTGCTTTCTTGGGAGATTTCCCAGCAATGCATTCCCCTTTCTTTCACCACAGCCAGCAATAAGGGTTGTCCCTTTCTGCCCCTATGAATTCAGGAGGAATTGTTACCCTGTGTCACAGACAAGGATAGAGAGGTAGGGAGAATTAACTTCCCTTCATTGAAGTCAACAGAAAGCCTGGGGCAGAGGCAAGAACTGATTCATCGTCCTTCAGTATTTCTAAGTGGAACGGGAACTATGTATATTACTTGGAGCAAGAGAGCGATGTTAACCAGCAGTATTAGAGAAGAATTATTGGTTAATAAAAATGGCTATAGCTACATGCAGGCAAATTAGATGCATTTCAGTTAATCTGAATTCTTAGTAGCTCAGCCATTGAAGTCTAGTGCTAACATTTATCAATAATAACTACAATAACAATAATTATTAATCAGAGGAGTTCTGATTAATTATATGCTCTGACTGTATTTAAAATGCTTTTTTTCTTTTTTCCTCATTCATTTGACAAAAGTAATTTATCTGCCCCTTTCATTACTGCTGGTAATTCGCATATACACACACATGCACATATATTCATGCACACACACACACATATATATGTATGAAATTAAAAAAAGAATGTTGTCTTTAATTTTAAACTGCATATAATTTTTCTAAACACGCTGTATAGCAAGGTACTTTACTGTGACTTTCAGTTAATGTATATTTCTGCGCTTGGCTCTTAATTTTCTGCACTTTATCCACTGTACATACCCACTCCCTGCCAAAATCATCATTTTGCATTTTAGTCTGAATGGTTTCAAGCTGGTTAGGTTTCATTCCCCTGCTTTCTGGGAAATAGTGGGGGAGAAAGCTACTTTTCTTTTAATGTTGAGAGAATAACTACAGTACTTGAAGCCTATAGTGAACTAAGCAGGCAAAGTCATCATTATCACACCGAGTCCCAATTTTAACATCTCGTGATTTGTCTGAAATTCAAGATATGCAGCAATCAGCCCTCTGTAGTTAAGCAGTTTCAGCAAGCTTTCCATAGTGCAAAATGCAGAAGAATTGCGACTCCTGGGCTGAACATTTTCACAAAGAGTTCTCAGGGCTTTTGTCCGATTCCTCAGGAAGCTAAAATCTGAAATAACACACTCGACACTGACAGATGTGAATTACTTCAAAAGGCTTAAATTTAACATGACAAATCTCAAGGTCCTTAACTTAGTTCTTGCTCACACTCTTCCACACTCCTCAGTGGAAGGCTGTAGTGAAGTGAGGACTGAGTCTGAGCGGTGCTCTTCGTACGAAGCCTCGCTGGACTGCTGCCCTCGGGCCGTGGTCAGATGCTCGGTACTCCTGGATGCACGGCTGCACAGCTGCGTTTTTCTGTCAAATGAGGCAGAGCAGGCACCCCAGTGGTCGTCTCAGCTGGTGCCAGTGAGGGGTGTTCCAGATTGCTGCTTCCTGCCCTCTCCCCATCTCCCGTGGCCTTGTGGCTGCCACCGCTACGGCACTGTAGAGATGTTTGCTGATGGCGCCCTGAGGGGCCCAGCCTTCTGTTTCTGAGGTTAAATTCCAGCCAGGGGAAAACCCTAGACAGTATTATGCCACTGGAGGGACTCCCTTGCTTGCCCCATGCTCTCATCATTGCTCTGCTCCAAGGGCACAGTCTGCAAGCTGCTCCCACATCTTACACTGGGTCACCAGGCTCCAAAGTCCAAAAATGTCATCCAGCTCCTCTCCTTACTCTTCATGAGTGGGGGGAGCCTTCACGATGTTCTCTAATGTCCATCCCTCCAGAAACACTAATGAGCATTGCTTTGCTCCCTCTGTTGAAGTTCATCTTTACCATCTCTAGCAACTTGTCCCTAGTTTGAGACTCGATTAATGGCTGTGTTGGAGGAAGGGGGCTGAGGAAGGGGAGGATGGCCCGAACCCTGTTTTGCTATGTGTTTTGATATAGTCTGTATGGCAAAAATAGAAAAAGACTTGTTTGATATTTGTGCCTACTTTTGCTTTCTGAAACTTGTTGCCCTGTGGTTGAGTGTGAACAGCCTAGAGCAAAGGACAGGGTTTTGGGGTAGGGAGGAAGGAGACCAAAGTGTTGTGAAACAGTGGGAGAAGGAGGGCCTGCAAGAGCACGCAGGTGCTGGCCACGTGGCCAGAGCCACTCTCAGAGACACAGGGCAGGAGTTCAACATGTGGAGAGCTGACCAGAGACTATGAAGCACAGCTGGCCTGTGCGGGCAAACCTCCCTCACCTCCCATGGAAGCAGGTGCCACCAAAGGACTTCATGAGAGGCAGCTCACAGGGGTCTCCACGGTGGGCTGGTGATGTACTGCAGGGACTACACCGAGTGCAAGACCGGTCAGCTCCGTCCATGCGTGTCACTAGCCATTCAGAGCAGAGAAATTAATGCTTATTCCAGAAATGGCTCTCTCTCCTATTTCCCTGGCTGGAAGTGGTCACTGAATTTGACTGTGCAGACAAATAATTTCTGCCTCTCTCAAATCCTCGTTGTTTGGCTAGTTCATGAGAACATTTTGTTGCCAATTCTAGCTGCACAACAATCAGAGCTACAAAGATTGATTGGTTTTTCAGACCGAATGACTGGATTAACAGTAGATGAACTGTAACACAACCTGCTGTGTCTCTTGCTGCGCTGCTCATACCATTTTCTGAAACATGCAAACTTCGACCCATCCATTTAGCAAGCTGGTGCTAAAAACTTCACTGCACTCAAGCAAAACACAATTTTTTTGTTTTCTGTGTGGACATTAGAAAGTAAGACCTCCAATTATAAGTCTGAGACAACTGCTAATGGTAACTTCCTAGTGAGGCAATTTTCCTTTGATGAAGGAGCTCTCTGCCTAGATTGGCATCCTTTTTTTTTCCTCAGGGTGACTGTCTGATGCCAGGACAGGCTGTGTGGGGATGTATTAGACACAATAGCAGAGCCATTAAGATATCTGACTGTAAACCCAAAGTACGAACTCAGAGCTCACCCTGGCTGTGCACCACACGCTACCCCCCAGTGTACCCAGCTGTGAAGAAGTGTCCAGGCATGTGAGCTCGGCAGCCACGGGAGGCTGGACGTGCTGCCAGTCCTGTCAGTCCCTTCTGTGCTGTTGGCTCCGGACACTGGCATGCCCTGGCCATGATGGTTGAAGGGATTTTGATGAACTAGATGTCAAACGTTTCTCCTCCGGTATAGAAAGCATTAACTTTCAACTCACTCTCCATTTGCCTGTTAAAGTGACCGGGTTATTTTTTAATAAATATTTTCCATTGGAGGCAAATTTGTAGCAGCTATAAGGTTTTGATAGATTAAACTCCCCTCTCTTGTTTTCCAAAATCAGATAGGGCATTAGGAGTAATGGTTGCACTGATTTATAACTGTAGATTCTTGGAGGATGCAAAGCAGCATAGGCCTGTGAAATCAGGGAGTTTAAAGCTATTGACTTCAGTAGGTTTTCACTATATAAAAGGAAAAGTGCATAATTTGACCATAAGAAAGTAAGTACAGGTGTCAGTACCTTTTCTATGGTATTGGGACATTTATATTCATAGTAAAAAAAGGGTAAAGGAAATGCACCCTACCAACAGCCTATTGCACCGAATATAAATTACATTCAATTAAAAAGCTTGTGGTTTTTTTTTAAAGAAAAAATAGAGAGAAATTACATAAAACATAGTTTCTCTTCACAGCCCAGAAAGAGGGCATGGGATCCTTAAAAAAACAATTTGCTGAAGACTCATTAGGCCAAAGCAGCTCTTGGAGTTTTGCCTCTGGCTCTCTAATGATCCATGAAACTTGAATTCAATAAAAAATGATTTAACTGTAAAGTAGTTGAACTGAGCCGACTTTTGCTTACTTGGGTATTTTTTAAGCCCTTTGTTGTGTAAATAATATTTGTTTCTCTCAGAGTTAAAGGATTTCCATAGAAATACTACCCAGGTGCTCTGAGATAGTTTGCAGCTATATTGACCTCTGTGCTTTTTTTCCACCGATGGCATCACGTACACCCAAACCCCGATAGCAGTAACTTACGGGATATGCACAATGAGGCTGCTAGTCTTGGGAGACTCTTGAAAGCTCATGCATTAGACTCTCACTTTCCAATCCATTAATTCTGCTGTTCTCTGCCTGTTGGGAGCTTTGTTGTGTCTTGTAAGAATAACAGATCACTGCTGAAGCTTTTAAGATCTGTTACCAGGAGAAGCTGCTGTGCAGACAATGTGTCTCCACCAGCCTGGCACTTTTGGCTGCCAAACTTTCTTTTTTTCCTTTTTTTTTTTTTTTTTTTTTTAAGTAAAGCATTATTTTCAAGAATGGGCATAGGAGATTTCTCTTTTTCTCTTGGACTTGAACTCCACTGAGTGATATTTTATACACTGACCTGCCGGAGGATGGCATGATGCGTTGGAGTATTGCACCTGCCACTGGAGAACTTAGCCTGATTAAACTTGCATGACTGGGGTTGCCCTGCAGAGCCCTCTAGGCAAATGTCTGGCAGCAGCTGACTTAGCATAACTTTGCACAAACTCCTTTACCCTTAGGAAAACTCCTCCTGGAAGAGAACCAGTGTGAAATTTCCTGGGGCAGATTTACCTTAGGGCAAAGGATTATGTCTTGTGGTTGCTTTGCTTTTCCTCCCAGAGGGCAGCTGGGACCTTCCTATGCTGACAACTTGAGTAGCTCATGGCATTCAATGTGTATAAAACTACTGCTGTGGTTTCCTAAATTGGCACACCGTGTAGACCTCTTCCCTAGAAAACTGCAGGATGCTCAGAGACTGTGCAGTGCTACGGCGACCATATCGTGGTAACCAGGTCAAATTTGCTGCGGATCTGAATCTCTGGACCTGCCTTGGCTTCCAGGGAAGCTTTCCAGTTCACAGCAGAGCGGAACTGGATTTCATATACTTTTACTGCCAGCCCGACTACATATTTGGTGAATATAAAGAGACCTAGTGTAACTTATCCAGACATTGTTACAGCATTTATCATTACGGAAAAGGTAATGTGTAGAAATTGGTGTGTCAGCTGGTGTAAGAAACCTATCTAATAGAGAACAAGTGCAAAATAGTTTATTAGACTACTGCACACAAAGGCATTCTCAGTGTAGGCTAAGAAAACCCCCATGGCAAGTTATTGTGGAATACCTTGTGGGCTGTAAATCCACATCTATCTGCGCACTAACTGCCCCATCCATCCACATGAGCCCATTGCACATGCCACTGATTTTAGAGCAGAACTCCCCACTGACTTTCATAAACATAAAAATCAATCCCCCGATTTTCACTCTTTGGAGACCATTCTCCAGATATGGCATATACCTGTACTTTATTCTTATTTATGTTTTAGCTTAGTGTGGTATAAACTACCTTCCATCCAGGGATTGCTAAGCACTTTACAATCTTCAGTTAATAAAGTCTCAAAACACAGGTAAATAGTCACATACCAAAAAACATGCTGGGTTTGTGATTACTTAAAACAGCCTTATGATGAGTCGAAGTGTTTCTGTTCTTCACTTCCCTCCAAATTCTGACATTTAGAAAACATGAACCATTCAGATGAAATATTCAAATAGCCTCATTTTTTTAAAGTGAAAGGGGGCCAAGAGAGGTGCGCTGCAGGCTAAAAGCACGCACGTGGAGAGCTACAGAGGGCCAGCTAACATGCAATAACTTTCCTCATGTCTGACCCCAAGTCAGTGCAAATCATTGTTTGTATCTGATGAGCCAAGGAGATGGCAGAAGTATGTTCATAGTAAATACATTTCCAAATCTCTCACATCATTGCCATTTATCAGTTATAAGAAGAAGAAAACGCAAAACGAAACCAAACCACCCTGCTCCTGCTGAATTGCATTGCAAATAGAAGTAATATAGTTTGGAGATTTTCTATTAAAGCAAAGAGAATGGATGTACTAAAATATAACACTGCAAAGTTTGAGAACATGGAGGTGACGGGGCAGGGCTTCTCCTGATTTATATCCATCTAAACTTATGCCTGCTGAAGACCTTGGTGAGGTAAACTGCTGAGATGAACGCTGATCTTAACCTTGTCTTTCACTTGGTGTGTTCGTACTGGGAAGAAAGGGGGAGATTTCAACAACTCCCTGTTTCACCTGTGGAAATTGGGATTTTCTTCCATCACCATCTTCAAGGGCTGTCCATGTCAGGTTGGTTATGCTGTAATGGTTTAGCTATCAACTACTCTGTCCCCTAAGGCTGTGCCTAGACTCTCGCTGCCTTGGTTGCTTTACCAAGCAGATTTCTTGTTTCTGTTTTGTGAAATAATGCTGAATGCTGGATTGGGAAAGTGAAATGTCTGTACCTGCCTATGTCTCCACACAGGTCTGGTAGTCTAGTCATGGCTGGATTCCCCATCCTGATTTGGGAACTGAGACACGCTGCCACATCCTGCAATTTAGATATAGCTGTGCCTTTGCATTTCTGCTTACAACCTTCACCTTGCAATTTATTTGGTATGCTACCCTACATCTTTCAAACACTAATAGGCTTCATTCACTGCTAACTTAGTTTGTAGCTGAGGGAAAGAACAAAAAATAGGAAGGTACAATTCTCAGTTATCAGTGGTTTAATAGCACAGTTATATTAAGGCATTAAATATCTTCTGCTCTCCAATAAATGTCTTCTACCATCCACATTATTTTAGATGTTTTTCACTGTTTTAGATGAAAAAATGGCCAGATTATAAAATCTGTGATGTTCATTATACTCCTAGTATTTTATTTACTATATCTGGAACTGCTCCCTGCCCTCCTTAATATCTTTGCTCGCTGCCCATGAGGAAAGAACTCATTTTGGGTGCTTTTCCTGTTTTCCTCACAGTATCATAACAGTGTTGGTCTCATTCTGCCTTTTCTTTATATGATTGTCCAGGGACCAGGATGAGGGAAGGAAAGAAATTCAGGCAGAAGGAACCATAATAATTACACTTGTGCTAAGGTTACCTGTGGTAGACTGGAGCTGCTTCAGAGATCATCAGAGCCTATTATTCATGTGCATTTCTCACGGGATTCGTTTAGATCTGGAGGACAGCAACCTGGACTTGTGCAAAGCATTGACACTGTCCTGCACGACCTCGTTGTCTCTAAATTGGAGAGACTTGGATTTGACGGATGGACCACACGGTGGATATGAAACTGGCTGGATGGTCGCACTGAAAGAGTTGTGGTCAGCGGCTTGATGTCCAAGTGGAGACCAGTGACGAGTGGTGCTCCTCAGGGGTCGGTATTGGGACTGGTGCTGTTTAAAATCTTTGTCAGACAGTGGGATCGACTGCACCCTCAGCAAGTTTGCTGACGACACCAAGCTGTGTGGTGTGGTTGACACGCTGGAGGGAAGGGATGCCATCCAGAGGGACCTCAACAGGCTGGAGAGGTGGGCCCATGTGAACATCATGAAGTTCAACAAAGCCAAGTGCAAGGTCCTGCACATGGGTTGGGGCAATCCTAAGCACAAATACAGGCTGGGCAGAGAATGGATTGAGAGCAACTCTGCGGAAGAGGACTTGGAGGTGTTGGTTGATGAGAAGCTCAATGTGACCCAGCAATGTGAGCTTGAAGCCCAGAAAGCCAACCATGTCCTGGACTGCATCAAAAGGAGCATGACCCGCAGGGCAAGGGAGGTGATTCTCCCCCTCCACTCTCGTGAGACCCCACCTGGAGTATTGTGTCCAGCTCTGGGGCCCCCAACGCATGAAGGACATGGACCTGTAGGAGTGAGTTCAGAGGAGGGCCACAAAGATGATCAGAGGGATCTTTCCTATGAAGACAGGCTGAGAGAGTTGGGCTTGTTGAGCCTGGAGAAGAGGAGGCTCCAGGGAGACCTTCTAGCAGCCTTCCAGTACCTAAAGGGGGCCCACAAGAAAGCTGGAGAGGGACTTTTGACAAGGGCATGTAGTGATAGGACAAGGGGTAACGGGTTCAAACTGAAAGAGGGTAGATTTAGATGAGATAGAAGGACATCCTCACTAAGAGGATGGTGAGGCACTGGAACAGGCTGCCCAGAGAAGTTGTGGATGCCCCATCCCTTGAAGTGTTCAAGGCCAGGTTGGATGGGGCTTGGAGCAAGCTGGTCTAGTGGAAGGTGTCCCTGCCCATGGCAGGGGGGTTGGAACTAGGTGATCTTTAAGGTCCCTTCCAACCCAAACCATTCTATGATTAGATATGTCTTTATTGAAGGTTTAGTCTTGACTCTAGCTTAGGTATTGATCCTCACTAAACTTTTTCACTGTGCAAATCCTTTGTTTGAATTCACTTGCTTTAATTAAGAGTCTATAGGTGATGCTTAAAAGCTGATTTCAGCTTGGCTGCTAACCTATATGAATGTATAAAGCCTGAAGCATTTGACTGTTGGTGTTTTCCAACAGTCTTCCTGAAGATATCCAGCTATTTGACCAAAGATTCAGGAGATTTTCTCCTTGACCTCTTAACACATACACAAATGACCTGAGTAAATTTCTATACCTTTAGATTTTGGGTGATCAGATCTCATTTGGCCAAATCTAAGATGTAACAACTATGAATTTATTCCACAAGAGGGAAATAACCTTAAGCAGTGATGCTTCCTCTTCACCTACCCGTTACGAAGAGAAGAAAGAATTTCCCTGTGGAAATGGAGCTCACCTCTGAGGAAAACAAAAGCAATCCATTACAGAGGTGGGCTGACACTGCATCTCACTCTATGCAGTCTCTTGATCTCAAGCTGATTGCCAGGTTCACAGCTCTCTGTTTATGTGCAGGGTGTCCCAGGGCTCTAGCTTTGGTCCAAGTCATGGAATGGGCTGCCAGATATAAAACTATTAATTACAGGGTCATGAGCACTCAGGATTACTGGTATTATGATGGTAGCAGTATTGAAGCTGATGGAAATTCTATCTGGTAGAATTGAATTGTTGATCTTTCAGAGGCTGCGTGCTCATGTTTTAGTTTCTGCAGTGTGATGATGGGTTACATTTCAAGGTTTGAATCCTTCACTTGTGAAAGGAATGAGTGATACTTTGACAAGGTTTTGGAATTTGTCCGAGCATAAATCTTGCAGCACTTTGCCACCACACTTCATTTTCTATTATATAAGCTTTTTTTTTTGTGTTTCATAAATAAAGTTATGATACACTTTCTGCCTTGGGTAGAAACACATCCTCTCAGTCTTATTCCACACTCCCAATCTTTTTCATTTACTTACAAATATGTTTAAATGATGGCCCTTCCCTCTCCCTTTCTGTTGTTGATTTTTTCAAAAGCTATCCTTTACGTTCAGGATCTCTCCCTTTACAGCCTCATTAGGAATCTTTGCAGAATCAATTAGGAATGGAATTCATCACTTGGGTTTGAATCTAGGCTAATGAGATCTAAAGCCCTGGGGTCATTTTTGTTGTTCATGGCAAATCAGTTTATTTACTCACTTAGCTTTGTAATATATGTTTTTGTAAGAACTACAAGGGGTATATTCATAATACCAAGTTTTGGACATCCTGCTCTATTCTTCGGCTGTAGAAGGTGATTATGTTGATTTTAGATAGCTACAGTTGTGTGCTGTGAACACCTCTTTTTAGTTTTGCTGACTGTGTTGCTGTCTGTAACTGCTTTTTGTCATTGACATTTTAGATCATCACATGTAGGACAGGGTCCTGCCTCAAGAAGGAGAAAGGGTTTTGCTGTGGACAAAATGTGTGTATGGAATTCCCTCCTATCAACTTCAGCTCATGGAAATTGCATGTAAATCATGCATACCAAACCCCTCCCAGGACTGGCTGGAGCTTCAGTGATGACTGGAGGAGGGGGAAAAGATTTGAAGAAGACAACACAGTAACTGTCTCCCACGCTTGTGTGATACTGTGCAGACAATGCATTGAAGAAACCAACGGGGCTCCCTCAGTCCTCTTCTGCCCACACGAAAACATCCCCCTGAATTGCTTTCAGAGACATTTTGCATGAATAAGGTTTACAGAGTCAGGCCACAGTGCATAGATGCTGGGGGTTGGCACCTGCAGCAAACTCCTTAAAAAGCGCTTTGTTCGCATTGCCATCAATCCAAGGTAAAAGAAGGGGACAGGCAAATGACTACAATTCTCTTGCCTCCTTATGAGCTTTCTGGGGATGCTTTGCTTGTGGGATCAGTCAGAAGTCAGTTGTACTCATGCCCTAGTGAGACAATTTGGTGCCTGAAGTTCTGGGCCCTTGTTGTCCAAGTATGCCTTTGCAAACATGCATTAACATACACAGAGATTCTTTTTTAAAGAAGTGGATGCTGTCTAACTAATCACATTGTGGGATACTGGAGTGGAAATAACATTTACGAGCCTCTCCAGATGTCCAAATGCATTTATCTTCCTTGCACTTGACAAAACCAGGAAGCGTAAAAGTAGATTTAAAAGATCAAACCAACATAAAAATCTCTAACATTTTTTGAGTCTTAGAAATTGTTCTCATGGGTGATCAGTAGAAGTTGCTGCAAGTTCACTTTTCCCAGTATCCACCATTGTCTCATTTAAAACACTATCAGAGATAATGTTCCATCTCCTTCATTTACTCTTCTCTAAATATGCTGAGCAAGTAGCTCTAGATTGCTCTTCACCCTTGAAAAAGTAAAAAAAATAAAATAAAAAAAGGGTATGAGAGTGCATTACTGGTTGTTGGGAGCTGAACACCTACAGCTGTCAGGATCAACACGGATTAGCATTCCCATGGTACCAGGAAGCTTCCAATCTGGAGCTATCGTATCTGCAGCCTCCTTTTTAGCCTCATTTTAGTCTCACATATTTCATTCAACAGATGGTTTCTTGGCAGGAAACATCACATTCCTTAAAGCAACATTAATACCTCAGTTGTGGGAGTGGTATAATACTTGTTCCATTATTTAGTTCCCCGTACAGAGCAATAAAGTGCTGTTCTGCGGTGGGTAAGGGAAGATTTTTTCAAAACAGGAGTCAGCAGTACTACTCAGTCAGAGCTACAACCATTTCTGACTCTTGTGCAGTTGGTATGAAGAATCAGATGGGTAGCTTTAATGGAGAGAAATTTGCCTTACGGTTCCAGAAGACGGCCTGGGAGTCAAGTTGTCTGCCGGTGGGGCTGTTTGTGGTAATGAGCCCTGATGCCTTGCATAATTATTTTTAAGACTGAAGCGTAAAAGTAAAAATCTTTGGTCCATATGTAGTTCCCCTTCATCCCTTTTAAAGGTGCTTATGTGAGACAGCATGGAAGGACAGCTGAGTGAAGTCGTCAGCTTTTGGCATGGTTTTAAAAGCAAATCTGAACTTTCTCGCACATAAGAAAGATGATACCATGCAGATTATGTATCTGGGTCTCTTTGGACTGTCAGTCTCTCAATTCATCAAACATTAGATGTTTCCATAGTCCCAAGGTCCCTGCTAAGTGGCCTTGATGAAAAGCAAGAACTCACAGAAATGTGTTGTAGAATGAATGCTTGGCACCACGGAAAAATCAAATCTCTTCTTAAAAGTTCCCATTGAGTCTGGTAGTACGAGGCTTTCCTAAGAAACTAATAGGGCTGGGGGATACCTAGGAGGGTCATATTGTATACCTTCCTGCCCTTAATATACACTTCTTGAGAACTTTGAGGCCTGAGCATGACGAACATCACTTTTACAAAATAATTTATTTGTCCTTCTGTGCTCTGACACCACATACCCGCAGAACCTGGGTATGATCTCCAGAGCCCGTTTTTCATTACATTGGTGCTTTTGATGCATGGGCAGGCTATTTCTGTTTACATTTATATTTATAAATTACTAATGCGATTTACACATGTGCAGACCTGATTTATGCAGCAGAATCATGTTTACGGTCATGTTTGTGCTATCATTTCCTAAAAGTTAACAGGAAGTATTTGGCTGCTTTATGAGATCCCATATAAATGCTGATACAAAGGCTGGCAATGTGTGAGCACTGACATTTCTTAAATATATATATACGGCCATTGTTAAATTAACAACCTTTTTATTTATAATACTATTATAAGACTGATATGTTTATATCCATACTGTCAATGATAACCTTCCTGTCTTTATTTCAGCCTTGGCTGGTAGTGTTTATATTAGGCTTTTATGTCAATGTGTTTTCAACGGCATTAATGTCACACACAAAGCAACATTAGGCCTGCAATATAATTCATAACATTTTGATATGAATTTTGCATCGGTCCCTTCACTGTTAACACAAGTGTAATTTACACCTTTTTTTCACTGGAATGTTTTTCTGACATTTCAGAGCCTCAACATCTGTCTCTCAAGCTACAAAAGTTGCACTTGATGAAAGTCTGGCTTTCAGATTAAAAACCATCTGCGTTATCAGGCTCCTCCAGGTTTGCAAGAAATAGAAATCCCCTCGCTCTCTTCAAACATGCATGCGAGAGACAGTCCCGTTATCATCTAGCATACCTCTAGTCTAACAAGGCAATAGCTTAAGTATGTGACGTCCTCTGCTGAAACAGGACTGAAAATCAATCATTATTATTATTATTGTTGGTATTTCAATGGAGTTTCAAAGAGATAGCTAGTATTGTCTGAATGATTGACTTTTTGATTTGCTGTCCAGACTGAGAAAAGAAATGAAGAAAGACGATCTGAGTGTCTCTATGAAACAGTAAAAAACCCTAACAACAATAAAAAACCCCTCCCTCCAATAAAATGCCAAGTCAAACAAAACCAAGCAAATAAAAGGAACCCCATGATTTTTTTCTTAAGTGAATGAATATACTTCTCTGATCTCAAAATTGTTCCCAGATCAGGATCTGATTGTGCAAGATACTATTTAATCCTATTCTGCAGCCTCATCTTAATAAATTTAGTCTAAATAGATGTAAACAGATGTGAGAGATTTTGGAGGCCCAAGGTCATACGTCAGATATTTAGCTGGGCTGAAAAAAGAACAGAAGATAATTTCATTATCTAAAATTGCCTTCTCCATCAGTCTAAGCTGTAAGATCATCTAAGGGCATTAGGCATCCTATGGGAATGCAGGCTGAAGAATCAAGCCTTTGATGTACCATGAGTTGGATGTGGATTTGAGGTCTTACAGTGAGTAGGAAAAGAGGAAGGATTTAGGGAGAGGGAGAAGGGCTTCTACAGAGAGGACATTAGCAAGACTTCACACAGAAGCATGGGTAGCTGGTGATGATTATAGAGGTTAGGCCCTATGCTGAGAACTAGATTTCTGGGTGTGGAAACCTCATGCAGGTGTCATAGAGGGAGACAGAGAGAGATGAGAAATATAACTCAGTAGGGTCTTGATATTGTGGATGCTGTAGACATATGGATATGGGAAACAATCAGGGCCTCCAAGAACAGGTGATGTGGCTCAAAGAACATGAAGGGACGATTGAGGGGGTTACAAGGTGCCCTTGAACAGAAGTTGGGTTACTACATGGGTGGATTGTGAGGATCGGACACAGAGATATGACTTTATGATGTGTATATACCTGCAGGTTTGACCCAGAGAAAATTATGATTTCTAATTACAGAAAGGCTAAAGAGAGATATTTAAGGAAGCCAGTGACTTTATAAGGAAGACAAAGAAAAGTAAGGAAATGCTCCGAATCACTGCTCAAATTTATATTGAAACATCTTTGAATGATTTTTGCAAAAGTTAATTCATGTTTGTCCAACTTTTCCTTTATTCCTCCTTTTGTCTAGTCAGCAAATTCGTGTTTTAGTGCTGACCTCTAGCAGACCTCACAGGATGAATGCGACGCCTCTAACTAAGGCATCATACCACTCGCCTGACTGCACGGCATTCCACTGAGGAGGGTCTCTATATGCAGAGCGTATATACATTGAAATAATTGCTTTGCTGAAGACAACGGGAGCTTTGCCAATGATGTCAAAGGGGATAGGATTTCAGCCAAACCATTGGAGTAATGTAATTTGGCATAACTCCATTAAAATCTGTGGAGCCACTTGAATATACATCAGCTAAGGATCAAGCCAATAAAATACATATTAGTCAGCATAGTCACGTAGGTGTTTAAAAAAGGTTATGAGGAATAGAAGCAGCATATGATACCTGTAATTTTGATTCATACACATACATATAAGTCCCAAAGGAATTTGAATGACTACAGATTTGAACACACCTTAAACTAAAATGACACCAAGGTTGAGCTGAGATTCCATAGAGCTGTGCTCACCCCGAAGGCTTAGACTGAGGCAGAAGAAAAAGCCGAGGAAACAAAATATTTTAAAAACTGTTTACTGCTAAGCTCTCTTTTTTCAGTTATTAGGGAGTGATATTTAAAGGGTATATAGTAATATAAAGGGTAAATACACCTGGTGCTTTACAAACACATGACTACGTGGAGGCTATTTGAGTAGGTTATGGAAAACTAAACTTCTTAGTTTTCAATATTTAGCAGGGGATCCAAGGATATGGACAAAGTAATACCAGATTCCATTAGTCGATGCTTGCAAAATGCAAAGTGGTAGTTTCGCACAGGAAGAGGCTGATGAGAACAAAAGGATTTCAGATGAAGTGGAACATACGGCTGCAAAACAGATTTCTATAATGAATTCTGAGGGGCGCATCTGTTATTACCTACGTGCTATAAAATTGCTCTTTTTGTCTCATTTCGCTCAGTTGCGCAAAATGCAATCACATCAAACAGGCACGTTCAATAAAACTGTGATCTGACTGATTAAAATGAACAGCAATCTATTTTCTTCTGACAGTCACACAGCAACTTGAATAACAAGGGCTATGAACATGGAATTGAATAGCCACTCGGAATTGGTATTAATGTTCGCGAGTGCTGTTAAGGCATTTGACCAAATCTGTCCAGCCAATGAAATAGCAACCCTGTATCATTAAATCATTTAAACCACAAGTCATTTGTGAGGCATATTTGATAGCATAATGCTATTCCTTGTCACTTCCAAAGCCTTCTCCTGAGCCATTTCACTGCTTTTCTATGCAGTATAAATACCAGCAAAAGGAAGTTTTCCTGGAAGGAGGGTACAGTCGTCTGTGAGCGAGACTGTGAGAAGTTTCCATCCGCAGTAGCGGGAAGAGGGTTTGGGAAAGAGACACCTTGGGGAAGTCATTTCACCTGACTCCAGCATCTAGCCTAAGCTTTCTGTTCACTCCCTGTCTAGTTGAGAGAGGAGAGCGAGCCCTTCCCTTCCAGAACGAAATTCATTCTACTTGTTCAGACACGTATCTGTGGTGGGAGACTGAATTTCCTTTTGCGACACCTCCTGCTGAAGATATTAAACCTGCTCAAATCTGTGATTTTTGTCATTTTCCTACAAAATCCATCCTAACTGATTAGTACCATTGAAATACTGAATTCTTCTGGCTTGGAGCAGGCAGCCTTAGGCTCTTTTATTGTTAACATGATGAGGTCTAACATAGTAACCAAGTGGTCATATAAATCTGCCTGCTCTGATGTTAATGTGAAATAGCTGACATTTCTATTGATCGCAGTATTCAACGTCATAAAGTAGCAAATTTGATTCCTGTTTTGTTGTCTACTCCAGATGGTATTGTTTCTATTCTTTAAGTGTCTCAAACCCACGAAAAGTTTTCAAAAGGGCTTCAGAAGATTTCTAGCATGATTACAGTAGGTAGATATTCCTATTTGCACTTCCTTGTCTGGTGGTTTTGAAAATCTATATTAGCTTGCAAAATATGTTTACAATATGGAAGTAAATTGAAGAAAGAGGGCAAAAGCAGAGTGAATTCATTCATTCTCCTACTCTGTTCTTTAGCAGTAACTCTTTGGTTTTGCATTAAGGCCTAAAATATTAAGTAATGAGGATAAACTTTCAGGTCAGATGTTTGAGGCATAAACAGTATATAGCTCCCAGAGCATGCAGTCATTTTATATGTAACCTTTTGCTCTTTTTTTTAGTAGGCATCAGTGTTCCATTGAGGAAAAAAACACTTCAAGGGCAACTTGAACATAACATGTCTGTAGATGATACAAATTTATTTGAGTGACAGACAGCTAGAAACAATAGGTCTGAGGAAAATAAGCTTCCTCATGTGTGTCCATTTAGGGTCAAGTCCAAGACCAGTGGGCTATGGAACACACCTCCTCTTTGCCCCCCCCCCCCCCCCCCCCCCTTTTATGGAGCAAAGAGACTAGTTAGCTTGGCTTTCTTACCGAGACACACACTTTTGTTGCTGCCCTGTCCTTCATCCCCTCCAAACCCTACTACCAGGACCGTTGGAAGAGAAACCCATGTCTATAGAAGCAGGACCTGTTTGTCAGTGGTGCTTGTTCTTGCTCTGTACTTATCCTTCTCTTTATACATCCATTAGTAGGTGCTACTGGGAAAAGGATACTGGTGGACCTTTCCTCTGATGCAGGATAGACCTTTTGACCTTTTTTTTCCTATGATGGGAATAATAACTTAAAAGGGCTTCATTTCACTGTACACCTTGGACCCAGGATGACCTTAGTTATGCTCTGAAAAGGAGACGTTCTCAGAAGAGCAAATATCTCTCCTTGTGTGCCTTTCACATGGCCATTTTAGGCTAGCATTTCAGCTTGGAGGAAGAAAAATTATTGAGTTGCATTTCATGTGGTCAAAGTCCCTGGGTTTCTCATTCCTCTCTCTATTCTTTTGACAGAAACTTCAAGGCTGTGAAAATCACTTGGCAAGTATTGTCAAGATCCGTGTAAAAACTGTCACGGCTCATCGAGGGACTTTTGGAGTTTCTTGCCTGCCGGCGCAATTATATTATGAATGAGCCAATTGTCGGGGAAATTTTGAAATATTTCTGTGATGGCTTCTCATCTTGACAAGCCTTTCATGAAAAATAAGCAATACAGGTTTCTCAGGATCAAGGGGAGTAAAGAGGAAAGCTACAGGTGAAATATTTATATCCACTAAAGATTTTGTTTATAAAATTAATAAAAAAATGACACTTTCCTGAAAAAAGGTGGGAATCTACTTACTACTCCTTGCAGACAGGATAAAATAGCGCAGTGAATCATCTAAAAAGTCTGTGTTCTCTGTAAATTAGTAATAGACTATAATAGAACAAAATTGACTGGCATGCCTAAGTCTGTGGAAAGCCAGTGGGGATCCAACTCCAATGCACCCATTGACACCTCTGAAAATGAGAGGTAGAGGCTTTTGTTCCCTGTATGGATTTAAATTGCCTGAGTTTCGGTCCTTCTTATGTGGAAGACAGGCTGAAGTGAAAATATAAGAACTCACTATGTGTCTATTTTAGACCTGTATATCACTTCTTTACGTCAGCCTTTCTTAGCATTATTATGCAGTTATTGAAAATTGTACAACTGGTGAAAATTGGTCACAGAGAGAGCGAGTCCTGCGTCCTCCCTCGCGGGGGAATGGCTGCAGTGCAAGTCCAGCGTGCTGCGTCTGGCCGCTACCCCACCAGGGCACTCCGAATAGCTCAGAAACGGTTTCAGTGTGTGCAGCTTCACACCCACAAAAGAAAGATATGGGCACTATATGAATGACTTATTGGATGGGTACACGCATGTGGGGACAGGTACAGAGGTGTTTAGGAGAAACTGTGAGGACAGGTCAGTGAAATGGCTCAGGAGATGGCTTTGGAAGCACCGACGACCCGGCAGGAGCAGGCCATTGCAGTGGGCAGTGACATAGGACGTCAGTGCATGCTCGGAACCTGCCTCCAATAGTTCCACTGCTCACGGAGCGGCCCTTTCCTTTTCCAGTTTTTAGCCTTCTGATTTGCTTTGGCTCCTTCTGGGTCACCACACAGTGTTGTTTCTTAAATTTCTAATCTCTCTTATTAAAAATTATGCTATTGATCACGTTTTGCTGCCATTTTTATGGGCTGTCTTTAAAATCTTCTTTTTGTGCTCCACTGGTATGTGATGCCACATCTATTTCTCTGAGCAAGAAGATACTGGACAGAATTCCTGCAGTCGCAGTAGGCTTGAATAACCTTTAGACATTTTCCCTAGCTATAGTTCATCATTACATGAGGAGGCTCACAAAAGGAATTTTTAAAATGGGTTAAATCAGGGACAAGTGGAATTAGTGTAGAGGATATTCTTACAGATCTGTTCTGTCCACAGTGCCAGTAAAATGATCATATTCTCATAGGCTTCTGTAGCGGGCAGTAAGCACACACTAGAGTTGGCTACAGTCAATGATGGCAGTTCAAAAAATAGAGAAGAGACTTGTCCAGAACATCTGCATTTTCTTTCCAGATTGTCAAAAGCCATCTGAGATAAATAACCAAATGCTGAACATACTTTATTCATAAGCACAACCCAGGTCTTGCAAAGAGACTTTGTCTATACGAACGGTGGCAGACTTGCCTTTTACTCACTGTGGTGTCAATCAGGAACAGCTCTATCCAGGTGACCGTCTCCCTTGTGCCCCCCAGTCTGGGTATTGTTAGTTTCTTTCAAATCCCTTGTAAATGTTATCTTGTCGTGATATCTGAAACTCTGACAGACAGGCAGGCCGTGCGGCGGATACGACCGTGTCAAGCTCATTATTATGCCCAGCTGAGCTGATACTACCCTACCGTTTCCTTGAGCTCTGTCTCCATCCCTCTGCTATCTATCGCACACATTTTTGTTGCGGTTTTCTACAATGCCTAGCATCAAAAGGCTTGTGTCTAAGCATCTACCTGGCATTAGTAATAAACAATAATAAAGATGAGAATAAGACTATTTTGACATCTCTCTGATTGCCTTTGTGTCAGAGAAAAAGAAAACCTTGTCAGAATATCAGTTTCCCAAGGAGGTGGCAGGCACTTCAAGATGAGAGAAAAGCATATTTAATAATGATTATTAATCCTGATGTAAATATCTTCAAGTCAAATTCTGTCTTTGCAATTCCACTGAAATCAGTAGGCAGAGGTGGCTGAGTTATGTTGGTCTCTTTTTCTCTTGTCTTAATATCTTTGACAATTAATATACACAAAAAAGAATCATAAGGTGTTTTACAGCCACCAATCTCCCTTTTACTTCGTAGCTGCTGCCTACACTATGTGCTGTGTAAGCTACGTGTTTACCATAGCAACCTTCGGACTAGTCAATTACCAGACACAAATTCTGGGAGAAATACTACAATTATTCAGAAAGGATTATCAACATTGTGCATTCTTGTTCCAAACACGGTAATTATTCAGATACTTAAACTGCAATCTTTTGTCCATTAGATGATACAGCATACTCCTTTTGCCTACAATTTTATTTTTTAAGTCTCAGATCATTAATCACTTCATTTTACCATGACCATGGTTGTATTTCTCTGCCTCCCGCCCACTCCATGGAAAAGGTTTTTCTGATTTTGCACTAAGAATTACATAAGTGGAATAATACATTAAATGGAGTGTGGAGATCAGATGACTTCCTTTGAAAATGGTACATCCCAATCGGGTACATCTCTTCCGTAGCCGTTTATTCATAGAGTGTGGATAGGAGTGCAATGCTTACTGGAACTGAGAATTTCTGGTTTAAGTTCATGTAGATGTTCTTTCCTAACATAGACATAGAGTGAGGCATTTATGGGGTAAAAGAATTGCGACAAAAAGGGAAAGGAATAGAAGAAACAAGTTCAGCAGTGAGGAAGATCATATTATTCATTGCTAGTGATATTTAAGTAAGATAATATTCAGAAATGCTCAGCTCTTCAGTCATATGCTGTGTGAGGTGCTGTACAAACATACGTCTTAGAAGTTACAAATACACCTTGTGGGTATTTGTAAGGCCTTGTGAGCTGGCGTCTTACAGACCACGTCGTTGTGCTTTCATGGCAGTCCAGCTAGAATTGGGGCTCTCTATATCTGTCAGAAAACAAGGCCTGTCTTCTTCTCTTTGTTGACACCTTCTGAGCAATTATAACTAGGGAATACCAGCTCTCTGAGATTTCCTTGGCTGGCAATGAATGCACGTTAGCTACCATTACTTGGCCCAACCTAAGCACGCGCATTTCAGTGGATGGAAGAAAGCAACCACTGCACACAAATTCCCCAGCAGTCTTTTCCACATGTCTCTGCTAGCCCTTTCCACTAACTTAACATGGCTTAAAACTGGAGTTCTTGCACGATTTGCATTTAATCTCAGTAGCACATCTCTTCAGCAAACCCCTTAACCTTTGGATGTTTTCAACTGCAAGTTGTCTGAAAGCTAGATGGGAGGTTTGGCTTTTGCTTTAACTGTTGAATTGAAACATCCAAGCAAATTTTTGTGAGTTTATCACTTCCAAATTCAGAGTTTGAGTCCAGGCGGTGTGCCTGACTCATCTGATGTCACTTCTGTCTACATTTGGATTAGCTAAATCAAGAATAGTGTGAAGACATTTTAGGGTGTTGAATTCCTCAGGAGGAAAGAACTCATGCTCCAGCTTGGAATCAATGTCATTTCTTTGTTGCAATTTTGCTGTTGCCTCTCCTTTCCCCAACCACGATTGCTACTAGCTGATTTACTACTTTTCCTTGATCAGTAGCGGTGGGATTGACAGATTTTTTTAATGTGCAAACAGCTCTTTGATGTGAGGCCAACCCTCTCTACAGAACCATGAAATCTCAATGTAGAGAGCATTATCTCACCTTAGTTTTCTCCAAAAATAGAAGGCTACATATTTAGTGCTTTTCATCAGAAGATTTCAAAACATTTCACAAGGGAAGATAAGTATATTTATAGTGCAAGTATATTTATAGTCTGCAAAGACATCAGATTCTGAGACATCAAAACCAAATATGAATGTAAAGCCTTTTTTAGAGAGCTGGTGGGAAAACTTATCTTGCTATCTAATACAACCATGTCCGGTTCTGTGTGATTTTCTAAGCCAAGAGTTCATTGCCTCTTTCCTGCAGCTGACAGCTTACTAGAGCTGTCGGTCCTGTTCTCTTTTGTGCTTTGTTTATGCTGATTTTTCGACTGGTTGACCTAATATAAGGAATGGGCAATTGTGGCTTCTCCAATAGCTTGGATAGTCCCCGCTGCTTGTGTAGACTAAAAGGCTCTGCATAGACCATGAAATGCTGTAGTGATATGCCCTTTAGCTCAACAGGCTACTGGGAAATCTGGACAGCCTGAGTCAAGACCTGAAAGGCTGTACTGAAAGGCAATACTAAAAAGGAGCTAACGTTTTTGTGCACCTTAATTTTGGACCTCCAGCTTGGGAGTCTCTAAAAAACATGGTCAGATTCCAGTGTGGCCAGTCACTTCTGGAAAATGAGAATGTCTTTGGCTAACCATTCTTCCCCTGCCTGCACGCTCCCCCCCCCCGTCAGTAGTAATTTTTGGAAATGATGGCAAATACCAGCTTTGACTTTTGATCCTCTTCGGTCTATTTGGACAACCTCACTTTGCAATGGCATTAAGCTAAAAAAAAGAACAGCAAACAGAAAAACCCTAGTCAATTCAGAAAGAAATAAGACAGGGAAGATTGTTTATGCAGTCTCATGCATACCTCATGATAACGATAATTTAAAATATTTAAATGCACGGTCATCATGGTTTTTAAATTAAAGCTTTCCTCTCAAAACATCTAAAGTCAGGGGAGTGCTCTCAGGTAATAGTTTTCACTGCCTGTGCTGCTGACTTACATAATTTGGATGCTAATCAGAACAGAATGTGTCAATATCCTTCTAGACAGTTTTTATTTTGAACCTTTTCTTTGCAATCAGGCAGCTGGAATATTCGTTAAAAAGTTTTAATTTCTATTCATTTCTTTCTGTTCCGTTAGCTTCTCTACTGCTGTGATGATTGTGGCTGTGAGGCATGAGTATTACCTGAACTTTCTATGACCTAATCAAGCTCAGGTAAAGATAAAAACCAGCCCTAATTTCTCTTCCTTTGTGCTCTTAGAATTCAAATGATATTTTCAAGGTAAAGGGGTCATCATCTCTTTTCTGCCAGGTATGCTTTTCTCTCTCATTCAAGTTGTGAATGTATTGTGAAAACTGAGCAAAATCAGGTTCACGTTAAGGACATGAGCTTAGTCTTTGCTTTCTAATCAGATAACAGCTATTTGTGTATAGGCTTGGAAATCAGAGTCATGGTTCATAGTTCTATTGTGTGAATGAGTCCAAAGGCAAAGAACAAAGCAAAGTCCTTGCTACAGAGAATGATTTCACTTGTTATTGGATTCAAGGTGACAGGAACTATAGCTGGCACTTTAAACTCACTAGATTCACTAGATGATTATTGGCAGTAGTTGCGAAAAAGCAAAGCTTTCTTCACCTCTCCATGATTCTCCTTGTGAGGAACATTGGTTTTCCAGTTGTGATCGCAGTGATGTATCTGTTAAAGTAGTGATTTGATCAGCGATTAGATAATTAGGTATTGGAACCAAGGATTGTTCTTTTTTTGCCAAGGAAGGTACAAGACAAAGACAAGAGAACCGTCAGCATTAGCTCAGGATTTCCTTCACAGCATCCACATAATAAACTTGAGGGAGGACCTTTCAGGGGAGGCCTTCCCCATCTTCAGACTTGTCAAGTTTCATGTAAAGTCTCTTGAGACACACAGCTGTGCATGTGCTGACTCCCACCTCACCGCCTTGTTACAGCTGGAGGGGACACATTTATCTTTTATACGAAGCTGCGCCAGGTCCGGCACCGTGACCTGCAGCTCCAGGCAGTCGGCTGGTGGGAGCTCTGGCCGCGTAGCAGAGTGGGGGATGAAGGACTGTGCTGTTTTGATGTCTATCCAGAGACTCTAGTGGACAGAATGTGATGTTGTTCTATGACAAATTCAAAGGATAAGCGACCTCACTGCTTTGAAAAGAAAAAGATTAAGAAATTAATCCCACCTGTACACATGGGGTGAAATCATGGTTTATTGCTTTCCTTTGGCTCTACCCTCATGCTTCTTCTCAATGATGAGGAATCTATTTCTATTAGCTGGTACCCAGCCAAAGTCATATCTTTCTTTGAACAATTCGATCTGCTTTGGATAAGGCTCACTAATGCCGGTTTGATTTTAATTATACCACTCTTGTGTTCATTCTTGCTAATAACTTTTTTATTTTTTTATTGTTTATTTCAGTTTCAGGGGAGGACTTCAAAAGGGACTTGCTGGCTCCACCTAGTCAGAATTTGGGTTGAAGACAAGCTGCCTGTGAAGTTATGTGTCAGTGGCAAATGTAACCTCCCATATTTGTGTTTCTGTAAAATTAAAGCTTCAAAGTACTTTTCTTACATTACTGAATCTTCACTCCTTTTTGTAGGCTGGATGTTATGATTACTTAGTTTTAGAGACAGATGAACTAGCAACCTAAGTTCTTTTATGGATTTTTAACCCTAAGGGGAATCCTTACACCGTTTATCTTCAGTTACTATAGGGTTCTAACTTAGGTGCCATTCAAAAGCTCAAAGTCAGAAATTCCCTATAAATCAGTGAAGAGAGGCAGCCACCTCTGGTGCTGACAGTGAAAGTCTAGGACGCTGAAATTAGCTGTCTGAAGTGCCGAGTGTAGATATTATCAAGTATTTAAATAATTTGTAAAATGCTATTCATAGAAGGTTTTTCCTAAGGTCACCCAAGAAGCCTGTGGTATTGGGCAAAAATAAATGCCCCTCTCTCCAGTCCCATGATTGCACTCTAACATCTGGACAATTCATCTTCTGTGATATTTTTTGGGAAGAGTAAGAATAATAGTGCATTGCACTCTGTGCTTTTTCTTTTCTCTGTCAGAAAACCCCATCGTTATTCAGCTCTGGCAACAGACACTTCCATGCTGTTGAGGGTAAAACTCAACGGTTCACAGCAGACGGAGGCCTGTTTTCTCATCCCCTTTCCCACTGCATTAGGTTAGCTCAAAGCAAACAGGAAACTATTTTCCCTAATGAGCACCAAGGGTTGCAATTTAGTGATACAAAGAGCTTTGCCCTGTGCTTATGTGGTATTTCAATAAATCAGAAGAGCCTTTGTTTTACTGCTTAGACATATTAATCATGCTGGAAGAGGCATTATTAAGAGAAAATCAGTTTATGTTAGTTATCAAACATGGTTACAGTTATTAGAGATATATTTCTCTAGGGGAAACATATAACCTCACAGGCTTTTGGAAAGGAGTTATTCTGTTCATACTCACTCCAGGTTAGCAGTGTAGGAGGCTGATCTCTGGCAGAAGACAGACAGAAGAATTAAGGGCTGCACCTGAACCAAGGGCTGAATTAACAGTTCTCTCCTCAGACACATATAAGCTTATACATGAGATCTTGGGCACGTATTATAAATAATGAGGTTGAAAGTGTTAATATAAAGAAGTCACACGTACATGCACCAAAGTTGGAAGGCAGAGGAGCTCTGCAATCCACCCTGTGGTCTGTACTCCATTTCCCAGGACTGTGACCTGCACTTTCAGTATGTTCCCCTGTGCCACATGTACACCTGCGTTTGGGATAGTGTTTGTATGGATGGAGCTAATGGGACCTGATGGACATCTAGCGCTTTCTCACAACCTCATCCTGCAGCACTTGCTAAGGTATCGCATTGTCTAGTGCCTGTGCAGACAGCGCTGCAGCCTCCTGGAGAGGGCAGGACGGCCACCACTTTCTGTGACCTCTTGGGGCTGCTGGCATGGTGCGGTGTGTGCTCTCTAAGTGCAAGTGTGACCATCGTGCTGCTCCTTGCCAGCCCATTGAGGCTGTGTCTGCATATTCCCTGTCCCAGACACAGCTGTAGGAGGGTTTTTTTATAACCCCTGACATCCCTTCTCCCCGCAGAAACCTGGCCAGAGCACAGTGCCCAGCACACATCTCCAACCCTGCTTTGAACTTTCTGGGCTGAAAAGTTGCCATTTTTGAGTCTTGGCAGAGCTGCACCCAAAGCACCCAAAGTTGCTCAGCCACAGCCGTGGATATTCAAAAGCAAAGATGAAAGGGACAGAGAGGCTGTGATTCACACCCTAAGACCAGTCCCATGGTTTCCCGCACAGGCTAGGATCTGGGAGATTTCCAAGGAAGAAGCGAGACTTTGAGGCGTTGCTGAGGAGAATCCTAATGCAATTCAAATTATTTTCTATTAAGTCCATGGCAAAGACCTGTTTGGTTAAAATGCTGGAATTCTGCCTGCGCGCTCCTCTGCTGAATAAATCCTCGGGTAGTCTGCTCCAAACAGGTAACTAATCTTTGGATAATTTAGCTGCATGAGAGTGCTAAACTAATTCCCATTTATTCTCATTAGGTTCCTGTGCTCTCCTACCCACTTCATCTGGGCTGGGATCCAGCTGACGAGAGCTCAGAGAGGCTGAAGGTGGAATCCAGGTCTGATGACAGTTGCTAAAAACTCATTTATTTTCGAGGCAGTAGCATTTATTTAATTTACATTTTAATAGACTGTTATTTCAAATACTAATCAACCTACCTGCTACCTTCAGGTGTCTCTCATTCTATGCACAAAATAAGAAGAAAAATTTTTGCTGTCATTTGAGCTTGGACTCAAATCAGAGTTCAGCAAAGCAGTTAAGCCTGTGCTTAACTTTATACATGTTTATAATTTCATTACTTATAAGCAATTGAATATTGGCTGAGTTTGATTCTGCTAGTAATTTTTCAGATTTAAGTCATATTGTGCTTCTCAGGCCTCTTATAACTCACTAATTTAGCAAACTCACTAGCAGTATTAATAATTTGTATAGGGATGGCTGAAGTTTTCCTCCCTCCATGGTCTGTCTTTATGAAAACATAATTTTTCAACTAAAATAATTTTGAAGACAAAGAGATTTTTCCTATATTTAATAAAAAAATTCTGTATAAACATTTTTGCATAAAGCTAAATTTTAATTTTGAAAACTGGTATTTGTTTTCTATAAAAATCAGTTATTTTTTGAAGAACCCCTCACTCCATAATGTTATGCTTTTAAGAGAAAATTTCTTGGAAAAAATGGTTGATATTTTCTCATGGCCTGATTAAAGCTAATGATAACTGTCTGTTTTGAAACACCACAACCCTTGTAATTCTTATCATGTGTTTTCTCTAGCGGACAAGCAGTGGGCAAAAGAGGGTACAGCTGTCCCTGTAACAAAAATGAGAACTGAGGGAGAGAATTATAAAATAAGCTGGTCAGGATGTCTGGAGAAGACAGAGTAAGAACAAGCAGCTACGTTATTTCTTGAGCTGCCTTTTTCCACCAGGGAACTTGTTAATCTCTTCAATATTAACCTTAAATTTCTCTGTCATTGCTTAAATCTGCATTTGTTTTGTCAGCTTCTGAATCCAAGCGAACAGGATTAATTGCACTTGGAAAGGTTTTCTTGAGTGATTTCTTTGAATATGAGGGGGAAAAAAAGAGCTGGTGAATGATGCACAGCAAGACGCTAACAAAGTAAAGATAAAGAGAATCGGGAAAGTTTGTTGGTTTTTTCCCTCTGGGCAAAGACTTCTATACTCTGCAAGCTGCTTGAGCCTGAGAGAGCAGCTGAGGTTCGTCAGGCATCTGCAGCGTAGCATGCCTGGCGGGTCACCGGGTCGTACGGGAGCTATCAGTGGGAAATCAATTGTAAACACTATAAACTATACAGAGTACCAGGGCTGCAGGAGGTGGAAAATAGGATGTTCTTATATTACCGGTGTGGAGCAATACAAACCTCTGAGGAGGTGAAAGAAATGGAAATAATATCTGACCAGTTTGGGCACCTGGTATTGCAGGAAAAAAAATGATAAACCATAAAATTGGCTTTGGCCCTTGAGAAAAAATGCTTAACAATATAGCACATGATCATGGAAATTTTTCTTTCACGTAAGTAAAATACTATAAAATTGTGGAGAGGTTCCTAGGTTCCTACATACTAGTCAGCAGAAAAATCAGTATCAACGGTTACCGGACTCTTTACGGGAAAGGATACTTTTGTAATGTTAATGTTGCTATCATAAGAGTCATCATATGCAGCCTTCCAATTTGCACTTCACAAGCCAGACCAGCTGCTTTTTCACTAAAAAAAGAGTCATTTTTATTTTCTTTATTTTTTTCAGTGCAAATCAGAAATAGGAAATATTTTCATTATACTGTACATTCTATTAAAAACTGTTTTTAAAAATTAATCTATTCCTCCCCATCCATTTCAGTAAAGAAAATAACTGGAACTTCGCTCCCTCAAATAGTATTTCTCTGTGGAATGAAATAAACTCAGATAAGTACACCCTCATAAAATTAGAGCTACCTACAAGCCTGAGTCCAGGTGTGTTCAAGGAAGGATGAGCAGATGAGTAATCCCTGATGAACTCAGTGGAACAGCTCATCTGCACAAACTGTTTGGAGGAATGAGAGAAACTGAGGCCCAAATGCACAAGGGATCCATAAGCTGTAGCATTTATCATCTGCTGAGTATATGTTCCCGAGCAAGCCATAAGTACAGTCCTAGGTGTTGGGAACCTCTAGTATCAGACATGAACTCACTCAAGGCCTTTGGTTGTTGCTGAGACCGTGTGGCAGACAAGCAGATATATTGAACAGCTCAGTCTGAGACTTAAAACTATATATGACTGAAATGCCTATCACCACTCCGTAGGTAAACCCAGAAAGAGAAATCAGATTTCCAGGTTTCCAGTCTAACACCTTCGCAGAGCAATTCCCCCTTCAGGTCCAACAGTCCTCCTAGGGAAAATGGCCAAAGTGGTAGTATGCTTGCTGCATACAGTTTGCCGTAAAAAGTACCATGCTTTTCTGAAACGGTGTCTGAAAGCATCTAATAACTATTTGCCTTTCACTGACCTTAATCTTAGAAATTTCCTCTTCAGATCCTAATTTGAATATAAATTACAAATGATTCACAACTTTTTCATGGAAAATGTCTAAAGCAGAACTATTGTCTGTCTATTTATTGCTTCCTTTTCTTATCATTGTAAAGATATTCTTAGCACAACTGAGAATTACCACAAAAACCATCATGATTTAAGTGAGTCTGTAGAATAGGCTTCATAGCGAGCTATGGCTATCATAAAAATGATTCTCAGTTGTTAAAGTTGATTCTGCCTTTTAATGTTTCCTCATAACTTGATGCTTTAAAGTAGTCTGTCTTTGGAACTCACACCAGCTTTGCTCATTTAAATATGTTTTCTTCTCTGGCTTTTGGAGAGCAGTCCTATATTATTTCTACAGTTCACCAGTTGATAAAGGACTTTGTGTAATAGAAACTCTTCAAGACCGTCATACGTAATGCTGGGAATCCTTCAGAAATTCAGCGAGACCCAACCAAATGTGAAGAATATTGAACTGTATCTATGCCAATCCTTATTGACTTGTCAATATATGAGTTTATTGAATTCATCAACTTTCAGGAATTATAACAGCTGCATTTTAACTAGGATGAATATCCACCCTTATGTGATCTATATCTGTATCTGCATCTATACCTATACCTGTATGTATCTCTATATCTATGCTGAATGTAGTAACAGCATGCCTAGAAAGGAATGCCAAGGTTGGTATAAAAGCTCATGAAAAGACTCAGGATAAGCCAACATCTAGCAAACATTTGAAGGTAATAAAGGGATAATCATAAAGATGATCATGTTGACAGCATTGAAAATAAATGAAAGACGATCATATTTCATGGAAATGGAGATGAAAAGCTGGACATGAGCCAGCAATGTGAGCTTGCAGCCCAGAAAGCCAACCGTATCCTGGGCTGCATCAAAAGGAGTGTGACCAGCAGGTCGAGCGAGGTGATTCTCCCCCTCTACTCCACTCTCGTGAGACCCCACCTGGAGTATCGTGTCCAGCTCTGAGGCCCCCAACACAAGAAGGACATGGACCTGTTGGAGCGGGTCCAGAGGAGGGCCACAAAGAGGATCAGAGGGCTGGAGCACCTCTCCTATGAAGACAGGCTGAGAGAGTTGGGCTTGTTCAGCCTGGAGAAGAGACTGCTCTGGGGATACCTTCTAGCAGCCTTCCAGTACCTAAAGGGGGCCCACAAGAAAGCTGGAGAGGGACTTTTGACAAGGGCATGTAGTGATAGGACAAGGGGTAAAGGCTTTCAACTGAGAGGGGGTAGATTTAGATGAGATATAAGGACGAAATTCTTCACTAAGAGGATGGTGAGGCACTGGAACAGGTTGCCCAGAGAAGTTGTGGCTGCCCCATCCCTTGAAGTGTTCAAGGCCAGGTTGGATGGGGCTTTGAGCAAGCTGGTCTAGTGGAGGGTGTCCCTGCCCATGGCAGGGGGTTGGAACTAGATGATCTTTAAGGTCCCTTCCGACCCAAACCATTCTATGATTCTATGGTTCTACGATAGTCTGTGTGCTGGTTTAAGTCCTTTTTTCCTAATGCTATTTTTTTTTTTACTGATATAAACAGCTCTCAGGTCACTGTTAAAACATGTTGCTGAGAAAAAGAAACTCAGATCCCTTGTGACTCACATGGTGAGAGCACTTAGAATACAAGGATCATAAGAAAGCAGGAGGCTTGCAGGATCTTGTCATCAAAAAGAACGGAAAAGCAGAATGTGTAGACATCATGTAGGTAAGTGATATTTACATAATCTTAGCAGTGGTATAGTCATCACAACAGGTTAATTTTCCAGTTGCGTCCATCAGGATTGAGCAGGAATGAGTAAACTTCGTTTTCTTGGGTTTCCTTTCAATTCCACCCCTCTTGTCTAAATGTGGTGGAAAGAATATCAGGTCTTAGAGAAGATTTTTTCACAAAAACTATCTCTTTCCCAGGGAATCTGTCATTTTTCCCTACTGGAATAATTTCTATCTCAGATTACATATGGTGGTCTTTCTCTGAGAAGTTTTCCAGTAGGGATTTCCTGTCTTCAATGCCTGGAGAGGACCATGGTTTGGTGGGGGATTAAGGTCTGTGAAGGAGAACATGGGCATGGGGAGTGAACTAGCAAACTACATCTTCCATTAGGGAACAGAGCTGTTCTCCTTGGCTAAAATTTCATTTTTTACTTTCCATTAAAAACTTAAAAGTGTCCACAGAAATAAACATTTTCTGCCACTGGAATTTATTTTTTTTGTTTTAATAAGAACCGTGCTAATATTTAGTTACAGACACCAGTACTAACCACAGAAACTCCCTTTGAATTTTTATTGCTCTGCTTCAGGGGTCCTGCAAAACGGAGTGTGCCACATGAATAGCCAACAACACTCCTGGAAACTTCCCTTTCTGTCACTGGCCTGTGTGGTAACTTAGGTATGTGCAGGAGAGAAAGGTATGGCTATATGAGTATTTGTGTGCAAACTGAGTTTATTGGGGATGGTTATCATGTTTTGTACACTTTTCTGTATTAATATTGTGTTTCCAATGATTTATCTAGCTGTAATTGAAAAGTTCCTAAATAATAAAAAACCCAAGGTAATACAAACCACATGTAAAATTAATTTAAACTGTGTTGGGGTGGTGAAACTGGGTAATGAAAGCAATAAAATTCGTAGTCACATTCCAGTCCTCGAAGGCGCTTAGCGGTTGTGAGGACCTGAGCACTCTTGCCGTTGCAAGGCTCCTGGAGAAGCAAAGCACCTCCCAGGTTTGCATGGGGGTTGTCTGGTGCAAGCAAAACCCAGAGGTCTGGTGTGACCTGCCATGCTTTGTTAGCAGAAGCTGCAACCTGCGCTGTGAACCTCCCCGTGGTTACGAGCTTGCCTTAGCATTCTTTTAACCCAGTTTTTTGTTCTCTGATTAAGGAGATTATGTGTAATGCAGAGCTACTGAGCTAAGCCCAGGGAGACCAGAATCTTTATTAAAGGAACAGATCATGATGCAAAACACATTAACTTTGTCAGCTTAGACTGATGAGAAGTGTTGGTGTCTCATGAGATGAGAGATTCGGACAGCAATTAAGAGAAGCACGGTTTTTGTCCATATTCAATGACTGTGAATGCATAGTGGAATGAGGATGAATAATTCAGGGCCAGATTCTCTCTCCTTAATTATATGACGTGTACCAAGGCTGTAGATTGACAAACACATTTGGGAGCAGTGTTGACATAGTTACCACCTACCTTTCACTCCCTGCTGTTCATGGCTGTCTCTGCATTTGCCCACTGTGCTATGATAGGGCAAATAACTGATGTGACCAAGAGGAAACCTCTTTTTCATAAAAAATACCTTTTTTTTTGAGGTGGATGAGTTCCAGCAAAGGTTACCATAGAAATTCGCATACAATACTGTGGAAAGAAATAGGTACATATGAGCTTAAAGCATGGTTTCATGCAGGCAGGAGCAGTGTATAAGGGGATATGGTATGTCAGTATAACCTACTTACAAACGAGTGAACACCATATCCAGTAAATCGAATATCATTGTTTATAGAGGAATTCACTTCCCAACACAGCCAAATATTTTAAGGACTATGTATCCTCTGAAAAGGTCACCTGGTTACCCAGTCCAGCGCCGCCAGATTTGCATTGATTCAATTACAATGTGTGTTTGGATGAAAGTAGATGAAAGCGCTTGAAGAGGGAGAGAGTAAGAACTTAAGAGCTGTATCAAACTGAAACTCCATCCTTTCTCCTGCACTCAGCGAGAGATACTTAAGGAAATAATATAAGGATACGGCAGGTACATAGAGTGATCCTTCCACTTGTACCACTTTCAATCTCTAAATATTTTGCACCTTTAGGGACATCATGACCCAAACATTTCATCTGTATACTGTATTTAATAGCCGTTCATTAACTTTTCTACTGCAGTTGCTCTTTGAATCCATGTCCAGACTTCACCTGCAGTTTAATTATTTGTTTTAATTCTCTGTGATTATTTCATTAGGTGTCTTCTAGCTCCTGTTGTATGAGAAATAAAGAATAGCTTTTCCCCTGCTCGACAGCTCTATTCCATTAATGATTTTATAGCTCTTTATTGCATTTCTCTCTCAATCATTTTTACCTAGGACAGTGGCTCCTAATTTTGTTGTGTGACTTCCATATGGACACTGCTCCATGTCTCTAATCATCATCACTCTTCTCTGAATTGCTTTTAATTCTGTTATGTCTTTATTGAGATGGGATGACCAGAATTGCTCTCAGTATTCATTCAAATTAAGGTACCCTATGGCTTTAAACACCATCGCGATGATGTCTCTATTACTTTCCTCGTAATCACTAATACTCTTTCGATTTGATGCCTAAGCAATGAGCAGATATTTTCCTAGCACTGTCCCCAGTGATTTCAAGGTCCTTTTTTGAGATAATTTAGCACTTATCCATTTCTATGTGTTCTTACTGTTTTTTTCAGGTGCATTGATTTGCATATATTAGTATTGCATGTCATCTGACATTTTAGTAGCCAGTCACATGCTCTTGTGAGGTCCTTCTGCAACACCTCACAAACAAATGATTTTATATGGGAAAACTTTACCCCCTCACTCTTCACTCCCTTTCCATATCATTCATGGGTAAGTCAAGTGGCCCAGACCCCTTGGGAATCTACCGTTCTTTTGAGGACTATCTGCTTATCCCTGCCCTTTGCTTCTAATCTTTTGCACAGTTATTAATTCACAGTGGGACCTGCTCTTGTATTCTGTGGCAGCTTCTTTTCCTCACCAGCTTTTGTTGTTCATGTTAAAGGTTTTTGGAAATTCAGATGCCCCATTGTACCCTCCGGGCCACACTGATTCATGTCCTTGTTCATGACTGACAAACTGGCAAGAGCTCCTGAAGTATGACATCCATCTGTCATTTGGATTCATTCTCAGTTTATATCACATTTATTTATATGTCTATGTCTATTCTTTGTGTAATTTCAACTAATTTGCTCTATATCCCAGTCTGGTTTACTGGGGTGTAGCTCTTTGAATCCCCATAGACTTCTTTCTAAAATTTAGGTCACATTTTCTGCCTTTCACTCCTTTGGTACTATGGCTGATTTAAACATAAGGCAACATACTACAGATTTTATATTTGATTTCCTTTAGAGCTCTTGCATGAATAGCATCTGGTCCCACACATTTGTTACTATTTATTTTGCCACCTCTTTCAAAATCTTTTCAACTGACACTTGAATTTGAAACAGTTACTCTGACTCATTCCATCTGCAGAAAGGTGCAGGTGTGGGATCAGGCCTTAAATATAATGTTATTTCTTTTTATATCTCTTTTCCACGTTAAAAATAAATGAGAAATCAATCACTTATCTGAGCATTTTCAAGAGAGTCTATATTTGAGCCTGAGCATTTTTGTCAATGTTTTTTCAGGGAGAAGGCATTCAAGAAGATAGCTATGTATAGCTATTTTTTCTGATTGCATTTTAATTAATTTAGTTTCCTGATTTTTCTTTTTTTTTCTCCCCCCCCCCCCCCCCCCCCCCCGCTGTTCCCTCACTCTCCTTCTTGTAAGGGGTTTCTTGTAGGTAAAATGTTTTCTTCAGTCTAAGAAATTGTACCAGGCAATATCTGAGGGTCTGACTTTCTGAAGTGCCTTTCATGTGCTTGCTTGAGTATTATAAGTATGTTCAAAGCTGCAGCCTAAAGGTGGCCAAAGTCTCCACCTGTGTTTTTTCCAACCAGGATTTCAAAGCTTCCTGTGCGTTTTAGCTGCTAGTAACCCTAACAGAACCTTGAAACACAGAGACCTCAAGTCAGCCTCACCAACACTAAACACACAGGAGAACCAGGGCAAGGTCCTTGGAAGTGCTCAACCAAAATGAGAGAAGCACTATGTGGGAAAAAAAAACCCAAAAAAACACTTCAAAATTGAAAGCAGAGGGAAAAGAGATCAGGAGGGAGCTATTAAATACGTACTGGAGACAGATGTTCAGATGCTATAGGACATCTAAGCAACTCAACCATACTCTACAGGACAGTTGATGATCTCAGGTCAGTCACACAGAACCAAACTTTGGCTTATCAGCCTGATTTATCAGAACTAGTGTTACACCTGACTACATTCTGAAAATCCTTTTATTGGGTATTTAACTGCAGTCATTTCTTCCAAAGAAACCACCTCCAGGTTGACAAATCCATACAGCAGAAGATCTTCTAGTGCTAGAAAACTTCCCTATGAGCTGAACAATAGCTGCAGCCCTTTCAAAATATGACTTTGTCAGTCTTTGCAGTCCTGAAAAGTGCTTGGGGCACTCATGTGATTCTGTGGTGTTCTCAGCACCTCATGGTGCTCTGTTCAAGGAGGCCCATCCAAGGACACCCAAACCTTTGCAGGAGCATCTTGCCTGCGAGCTTGTTTTGCTGCTCTTATCTTTCCAGCACCTAACGTTCTCCTGTCTCTCAGTTATAGTTCCCTGTTGTTTCTCATTGCGTCCTCTGATTCTGAAGAGGCACTGAGTTTCTGGACCTGGTGCAATGAATTTCTGTTGTTTAGAGGAGTTTTCAGTTGCAGCCACAGTTGGAGTAAATGATTTATTTCAGCCGCACTGCTTTGCACACTGGTGTTCTGAGCATGACTGAAGAGAACAAAATTCAGTCCTCAGCTAGAAATGGAAAATAGATCCCCCTCATGAATTTTAAACTGCTTTTATTTCTAGTGTCAGTAGCAGCCAGAGAAAACTTGGTTATAAAATTGAATAATTCCTACTAGGTCCAGGATGAGAAACGAGAAGCCTTCACTTCTCAGAAGCCTATTTGACAGGGGCAACAGTTTGATGTTGCAGGGATCTAGAAAACCTTTCAGGCTTAAAGCTCCTTCTGCAGATAGCTTTCACCTGAAAATGTCTTCAGCATGGGAAGTCAGAAGTGGAAGAGGAGAGCAAATTAAAGAACAGTGAACCCATGCTGAATGACTAAGACAGGACTGAATTTGAATGCCTATTCCTGATTAACATAATCTTTCTCCAAAAGCAGTCAGATAAATTCCCACTGAGCTGGTCACTGCATGGGATGATGTGGTAGAAGCTGATTATGTGCTGTGAAGAATTTGGAAATAGAAATTTTCTGTTTGGTTTCTGTTTTGTTTGAGTTTTATTTTTAACCCACCTGTGTTATTACTATTATTTTCTTTGGCTTATTTTGGGTACTGCAGAGTCCTTCCCAAATCTCGTCTGAGGCATCTTTGCTGCAGAGTGAACAAAGTTTATTGCTAGTACAATATTAGCTTTTCTAATCAGAAACTGACATTATTACTTAATAGTTATTGCTCTGCATTACTAGCCAGATGTTGGAAGTAATGGCCTGATAAAGCTGCTATTAATTTAAACAGTTTGACAATTTCAGGCATTCACAGCACAAGATCAGGAGACCCATAAAGGAGAAGAAAAATAATTTGAGTAGCAAAGGCAATATCAAAGCCTTGTAAACTCAGGAATTAATACGCAAGTGCGATACCCTTCCTCAGCCTGACAGCTGCGTGGTCCCACAGGGTACAGCACGCGCCCCAGTCCAGAGCCCAGAGACTCTGACCAGACCTCAGGCAGCCAAAAAGTATGAGACGGTCAATGTCATTCTGAACCTGAGCTAACATGTTTCACCTCTGCACAGAAGATATTTTATCTTCTAGCACTAAGATAGTCCCAAAGCTTTTGGTCAGCTGGAACCATGGACAGAATGGGCTCATATCCCCTGCAGCTTTCCAGGGAGAGGGAAGTGCATGGTTACTGGGTGGGATCTAAGGAGTTGTGGTTGTGCATGTTTAGCAACTGGCTGGGGAAACTTCTCTCCTCATTTGCTGTGTGAAAGTCAAAACTTTTCCCTCTGCTGATAGAAGAGGAAAATAGAAGCTCATTTTAGTCTAAACCTCACCTTTTTGTCTCAAAAAATGGCTTCACTCAGCTTGAGAATGCATTTGTGGGGCCTGCAGCTCTTGGATGCAAACAAGGAACAAAACTCTGATACCCTGTGAGGTACCATTCTTTGAACTTCCATTCTATGTTGAAAATAAAGAGTACCTTAATGTAACATAATGAAATAAACCTAAATAATCACCAGATAACATTTCAGTGCATGCCTGTCTATCCTTGAGAAAGATCAGAAAACAAATAAGTTTCAGATAATAGAATATTTAATAAACATGTTGAAGGTGCTTAGATGCAGTAGCAATGAGGAAAAGAGGACATCTATTGGCATTCAAAAATAGAACCGAGTACACACTAGAGCAGCATCCTTTTGCAGCAGAAAAGCTATACTACCAAGGATGCACTGATGTTTCGATCTCCACATAAGTCAAAAGGAGCTTTGCTACCTGCTCATAGACAGTAGTACTTCCCACGCTTGATTTTAATCTCAGTTCCAACTGCGTAACTGTCCAGAGCAATTTTTAGTGAATGTAGGCACAGACTCCTATTCAGTTTAGTGAGCTTAGTCCTAACTGTGTTGAGGGAGAGGAAAAATGCAAAAGTTAACCCTCGCTGCTAGATTTACTTGTAACTCGTATTACTGGATTTGCTTCTTTGGTCTGTACTTTTTTACAGTCTAATTGGGATAAAATATATCTACTTATACATACGTGATACATATCTATATAATGTAGAGAATATACAGAGCATGCTTTTTTCTGTTATTTAGCTAATCCTAATTATACCATCTAGGAGAGGAGGAGCAAGAATAGGGAAAATAGAAGAGTAATTTCAATTAGTTGTATTTAACTTTTGAAATCTCACATCAAGAGGTTTGCATTTTACTGTGATTTTATAAAATTAGACTAGTATCATGAGAAAGCACCAAGCTCCTTTCAAGCCTTTTTGTTTGAAAATATGGCTAGTATGATATTTATGTCTTTAAATGAACTATTTCTATTGTTATTAAAAATATCCCTTGGAGAATGAATATAAATTTAATAGAAACGTTTATTAAATCTTTAGACATGTTTACTTTAGCCTTCAAGCATTCTCACAATCTTGACAAAAAAAATTTCTAATTATGATGTCAATTTTGATCTCACAATGTTTGTTTTTTTTTAAAAAAAAAGCTGATAGAATAAATGGAAATGCCACATTGATAACTGAAACTTACACTAAGAAGTCTTTTCTGAGAAAAAATGCTTCTCAGTCTGGTTGATTGTCATACACAATGGCTTACAGGTGATGACTTTTACTCATCAGTGACTATCAAGATATTACTGTTATAGGGCATTGTCTGTGAAAATGGCATCGGCTCGCTTCCTCATCAGAGGTGTTTTCACCCAAATGTAATGGACTAGATACAAGGAGAACACTTGAGTGCCTATTGTAATACTAGTGTAGATGAGTTACCCAAATCAAAAATAGTAATCTCAATGAGCTGTCACTTAACATGGGAAATATCTGGATTCACTACTTTTAAAAATTTATTTACTTCCCAAGTTGTTAATATCTAAGCAGCTATCTGTTCCAATGACTAGTATTGTTTAAAGATAAAACATCTCCACCAAGAATGGTGGCGAGACCAGCCCTGGAGTGCCTTGCAGCCCGTTGATTGCTCTGAACCATGCAGAGGAGCAGGGCTTTGAGCTCTCACCCTCAGGCAAGCGCACCAGAGAAAAACTCCAGGGAACCCATCAACTCTGTTGGCTTTTGTGCAAGACTGAATCTGGTCGGCGTGTTTGGAGAATATCCACGGCCTCAGACCGGAGTCACTGGGGAGTGCCCAGCCCGAGAGTTTCATTCACCTCCGTGGCACCAGCACTACCGGTACTACTGAGAGGTCCCTGCAGCACAACGCAAAGGACATCAAGGACAAGATCGCAGTGTCCACGCTCACACCGAGTCGTGCCGTACCTTTATGAGACTATGCGCGAGTTAAAGAGCTTCTGAGAAGGGGAATCCATATGAGGCAAGCAGACCACTACTGCCTTTTGGTTCCTGAGGGAGAAACAGTCATTTACGTGACCTACCCAGCATGAAATTAGCAGATCAGTAGCAGAGCCAGCAGCACTTATTTCTCAGAGCTGAAAGTTTGCTAAAATCTTAGAACAGGGAAAGCAAAGCACCATGATGCCAGATCAAAACTGACAGAAGGCTGAATCCTTAGCCCCCAGCAGTGATTCTGGCTGTCTACTGCCTCCTTTAGAAAAGGACAGCAATGTGTTATTCAGATCAATTTAACTGCTTTTCTTTCTAAGAAGCGGTTGTTTTTTTTCAAGACGTGTTATTCCAGAAGATCTATATTTGTTTAAAAAAATGTACAGTCCTGTTTTACTTTCAACAAAACACATCGATATTATTAGACTTAGTGAATTATGAAAATACTAGTTAGGAGAGTATCTTCAAACCTTCACATTCTTGCTATAATTAATTGTGTCTCTTTAAAATCTCTATTCAGAGGCATCCCATAGATTAGAATAGAATTCAGAGTAGAAATAGATTTCTTCATTCAGCATCTGCATTTTACGGTCACATAATTATAAAATTTTTAACAGCTATGTTTTTCTTGCACATTTTTATGTTACATCATTGTTATCTTTCATTTTGGATTTCCATATTGTCTAGGTTACAGTTTCTGGTTTCCGTTCTACAAAACTGGTTCCTTCTATGATTTTCATTCCTTCGCCTTGTTAGTGTTATCAGTTCTTGTAATGGATTCACTTTTACACTCAAGTGTAAAAAAAATTTTTGTTATCTGATAAAGTAAGATTATCTTCACTTCCATTCTATGTTAATTAATTCTCCTTATTTAATATTCATATTTTGCGTTACTCAGTGCAGATGAGGAGTGTTCTCAAGTGAGCAGCTTTTCCAGGGGCCAGACTGTGACTGGATTTGCATGCTCACAGAATTCAAGGTAATAGATACAGACTTCCTCATCTTTCCCACCTCCGTTTTCTCCTTCAAATCATCCTGTAAGCAAATTTCTAGGGAGAAATCACTGTGAAGGCTTTTATCCGTTGAGAACTGTACTGGCATAATTACACCACTGCAAATTACAATACCGATATGAACCCCCATGTGTTTATTCCGGGACAGCAGTTCTTTGTTCTTGTTTGGTTTATGTTGCTGTGGAGATGGTATAATGCTAGAATGGAAAAAAAAGAAAGTATAATTATGTTTATTCCACAACGAAATACATGCCTGTGCAGTTGCAGTGATATAATACCCAAAGGGGTATCATTCTAGTAAGTTCCCCACATACCGGAGATGTGTAGCACTGTGTCTCTTGGGATGATGAAGTTTCCAGACCTAACCACCGTGAGGTCAGTGCTGTGCATTAAACTTTCCAGAAAATCTTCTTTGCATATGGCTTATTTTTCCCAGAAGAGGGCTGGGCTAAAATTTCCAAAAGCACTCGACTTAACACCCTGCGTCTTATTTCCAAAAGCAAACTTCTTAATTCTGTTGGAAAAAATATAATTGAAAGAATTCAAGACTGTCTTTGTGTTATCTGTGAATCGTGAAAAGTCATAGGGTACTGAATGGCTACTGAGGTTATACTGAGGGTTCCAACAAAGAAAAATCCTTCCTATGAAAATTCATCTTTGAAAGTAGATACTTCCTTCTTTAGTACAAATTATTCAGTATTTTCCTCTCTCTAATGCGGTTGCAGTGCAGAAACAAAATAACGCTGTTCAGGTAATGCAAAAAACCCCCAACTAAACAGGTGAAATAAGTTATTTTAGAGGTGTTTGGGCATAAGGAAGGAAAGTGTGCACAGAAAGGAGAAAAAACTCATACTGGAAAAGTGGGGGAAATCTCAATGCTGTACTAACAAATACACAGCCTTTTTTCCAAAGGATTTTGCCTTTTTCTTTTTGCAGAACCTGAGCAATGCTATTGCAAAATAGAAATTTGGTTAGAGACATAATAAATGTTAAAAATTATTAATTTGAGAAGTTAAGAAGTCGCCTTGAGCATCAATATAGTGTTTATTTGTTGGGGGATTGGATAGCTGGAGGAAATCACAGAACAACTACATTATTAAGAAGCACTTTCCAGAAGGGGATCGTTTAAAAATATTTCTTTTGGGAAAGCTGGTATATATTTTTCTCAAATAGTTTAATGGTAAAATCAATTGTGCTGTATTTTGTGTTAAATGAAGAGAAAAAAAATAATTAGAATTAAAATTGTAAAATTGCAGTCAGAGCCTAAATAAAAGTCTCAAGTCTTCGTTCATAAGGAGTGGTTAACAATGCCTTTGTAATGCAGATTTGCTTACTGTAAGGTTTCATTTGCTGAATTGAATTATTCAGAAGATACTCCAAGCAGCACTGAAAAGCAACGCTATCTTCATTGACATAGTGTCAACGATTACAGTCCAGTTATTTTCATGTTGCAATGTACCCATGTAAAGTGGTCAGTATAGAGTTTTTTAGGTCAACATGGACCAGGTTTTCATGCATGAACTGAAGAAGGATAATTGTGTTGCTCTTAATACATAGATATGTTCAAGTTCTAATTGAAATGTGCCTTGTACGCCTGTTCCTTTCCTCGTAGGAAATTAAATTATGGTATGTTCCAGTGGAAGTGCTATGATGTAACATGTCTACACAGACGCTGAAAGAACTCATTGTGGTTTTTCATTATAACAAGCACTGCAAGAGGTTATCGTTCATCTCTTGTTATAAAGCACAGACAGACTATTTCATCTTAAGAAGGAGGAATGTTCAAGAGAGCAGCTAACGGTACGGGGGTTTTTTGAAACTCTCTTCACAACGTTTTGCTGTGAAGGAGGTAACTTCCCTTCAATGGCTGAAATGCCTGGTACATGACAGGCCCTGGCGCCTGGTTTTTAAATCTGCTCGTACAATAAACTTGCAGAGGACATGCAGTCAGACAGCTTCTCAGTTCCAGGTTCTTTGCTTAGCAAACAAACAGCGGCGCACACTTTTGCTATTTAAACAAGACAGCTTCATTTCAAATGCATGTACCATTCCCATTAAAGTCAAGGAGAGCAGGACATGTCTGAAAACAGGATTTTTCTTTTACTTTCCTTTGGCCTTCTGATCGACACACCAGGAGAATGAACGGCATCTTGTTTGGCGAATTCAGCGTTTCAAAGCATTTCAAAGGGAATAGTGAATAATGAATAAAGAGATAGGATTAAAACCAGGAGATACAAGAGAAAGTAAAGAATGATAACAGGAAGAAACGGTTACAGCGTTATCGGGGAGTGGAGACCGAGGGGTGCTGCTAACATCCTCCCATGAGGTATGCAGGTCCGGATCATACCAGCCAGACGTGAGCGCTGCTGTGTCCAGCCCTCTCCTTCGCTCTCTTGCAAGGCCAAGGTCTCTGGAAATTTCTCTTCTCTATTGGCTCTTTCAACACATTTTAACCTGTTTGAAAGTGTTCTGGGTGAAGCATAGAATAGAGCCGTATTCTAGAAAAATGAAGAATAATAATAGGAAATGACCTTATGTGATCTATCCCCATTCTTCAAGGCAGGACAATCCTATCCATATTATTGTTGATGATTGTCCGATTTGTTCTTAAAGATCTCCAGAGCTTCTCCAGATAATCTAGTCAAGGATTTCACTAATCTTTCTACCGTTAATTTTCTTAGTATCTAATCTGCATGTTGCTGCCATTTTAAATCCATTGCTCCTTATCCCACAGGCCATGGATATGAAAAATAGATTGTTTTTATCATCTTTGCAGTATCCTTTCAGGTTGCTGGTGATTTATTGATTCCCTCTTTCTCGTTTCTTTAAGCTAAGCAACCCCAATTCTCCCAGAGAACTGACATCCCTTGAACTTTCTCCACATATATCTTGACACAATGCTCCTAAAAATTGACACAGTATTCCAGGTGAATCTATACCAGCACCATGTGGGAAAATTATTTCATGTGATTTTCTTGTTACTGTTTATCTCATATTAAAATTTCTGGGGTTTTGTAACATCTTGGCATTGTTGATTTATGATCAGTTTGTCTCAGCTTTCAGAGCTTTTTAAAGATGCTCCAATATTAGCAGCCTAAGCACTTGAAAACAGACCTCGGCCATTAAAATTATTATGAAATAATAATGCAGGGAACTTTTGGAATAAATATATGCTTATTTCTCATTCAGTGTTGGATTCATTAAAATTCATCTTCTTGAATATCTCATTTCCATCAGAGGTAAGAAACTCTATTATTTTGTAAATGTCTGCTGAAATTGTCAAAGATTATCACCATTCTCAGAAGATGAGGGCTTCTAAGGGAGCACATAAAAAATCTTATAACTGGCAATAAAATTGTGAGATTTGATAGCACCAGGATTCAAGAGATCGCCAATGAGAACAGATTGCTAAAATCACCTCAGAGTGGTTTTACAAAGCACTAAATTAGTGAAAATTGATCATGATTTTATCTTGGGATCCAAAAATCGAGTTTTCAATTCCCAGGTTTTTTCGTCTGTGACCTTGGCTGTGTGGTTGACTTTCTAGAACTGCTTCCCTTAGCCTGATCTGAAAGAGTTCATAGCTAAGTAGACAGTCCCCTACTGTGAATTTACAGCATCCCAGGCCATTGACCCCAATCTTATATTGCAGTGTTAAAAACTGAAGGGACATACCTGGATATTGAAAAATGTTGATCATAACCTCTCTTGACTATCAGAGGAATAATAAAAAAATGAGCTGGAGATTGAGAATGAAAATATACAATTTGTGGAGTGGCAAGAGCAATACTGATGGGAAAACTTTGGGAAAGAATTTGAAATACTTCAAATTCTTGATAGGAAGAGGTACCAAAGGAGAGGAGTGGAAAAGAATAAGTCTCCTTCATTACCCAGCAGAAACTTCACCAAAAAAGCCCCCACAAATCACACACATATTGGTTCATACAGATCTAGGCCAAGAGGATGTGTCTAGATTTTAGCAAGCACGTTTTGTTCAGTTGAGAAGCTGTACAGTCAGTCTTTTATTCAACCAGCCCTTCTAATTGCAGAGAAATCTCAGTGCCGACAAGGTCTACTGAGCAGGGGAGAATCAGAGGTGCTATAACGTAAATAAAAGAGAGGGAAAGGAAAGCTTTAAAAACAGAAGCCAAGTTGCACCATCATAACTCTACTGCAAATAATTCACAAGTACAGAAGTAGATCTCTGCATATTAATGACAGAAAACAGATAAGAACGCTGATGTTGACCTACATGACAGGTAAACCTCAGTCTGATCTTCTTCATAGATGAAGAGCACCAAAAGCCAGCTGGCACCAGGGCCGTCTCTGTCTGACCCCAGAGCAGAGGCTGTGGGGCTTCCTCACGTGCCTCCACCCTGTGACTTCTGGTTCTGGCACAACCTGGCTCTCAGCCTGGTTCTGCTGTTCTTCTCTAGTTGCCTGCAGGGCCTTGGACTTTGTGCGTCCCTGATTTCCTCTGCCTTTGAGGGAGTGTCCCCAGTTCTGCACTCTCGAGGTAAAGCTGGTAAGACCCACCTGGTCTGGCTGTCAACCAGCAGGAATCAGCAGCAGTTTTGCGTAGTGTCCTAACACCGGACAACTCGGCACTGTTACAAGTGATTTTGCCTGCAATAAAACCAGGTTTACAATATTCCATGCTATACAATGTATGCTGATTATTAACTTACAGCATTTTTCCACCATAAACTACTTCTTTTGGAAAAAAAAAAAAAATACCAGTCTTGCCTATTAAGTTACAATCAGAATAGACTGTCTTTTCTATGTGTGTGGAGATGAAATGATTGCTTTTTTCTTAGCAGTTCCTGTCCAGCAGCTACAAAGCTGAAATGCTGGGTAATTGTGAAATTCATGTACCTTTCCTGGGGTTACTATAGGCCTTTTTGCTGGTGAGGCATTGCTTTCACTTGATGACAGGAATACTGACAGATACATCTCTATTTCTGTTTTTAAATAGACCGTTTACAGAACATGAAAGAATTAATTGGGGAAAAAAGAGAACGAAATCGCTGGGCAAAGGCTGAGTGTACTGGAAAGAAAAGCTATAACCTTAGAAAACAAATGAATACAAAAAATTTTGGTCCCAATGACTAACTAACATTTTTCTTGCTTCGGAGGAGCACTTGACTCTGGTCTTGAGGCTTGAAGAAAGCACCATCTGAATTTAAAATGAATGCTAATGATTTTTGGGGGTGTGTGGGGGAGCCTTGGCTCAAAAATATGTTTATCATCTTCTGTAATGGGTGAAGGTGCCCACACTGTAAATACCTCTGTTAAGATTATATGTCACATGGGAAAATTAAATTTATGGATTAGTGCATTTTGATTTTCTGACCCAGGCCAGTGTCACCACTGTGCCTCCCGATCTCAACGCTCTCTGCTGCTTTGGGTCTCTGGTGTAGAATGTATTCATTACTGCTTCTGTAATGTAATTTACACTTACTAATTTGCTGCAGATTGACCTTTTAAGACAACAGAAGATAAATAATGGGCTCGGTGAATCCCTGGAGCACCTTCATAAAGGTTTGGCAAAATAGCCCTAATGATTCACGCTTTTATAAGCCTTGGATTTGCATAGCATTAGGGATGATGCTGACGTCCGGTAAATGATCAGCACTAAGATATCTAACAATCAAACAGCTGAGAGGAGCACCTTTTCCCATGCACTCATATTATAGGCTTAGTGATAGTAACCATTTGCACAGAGGGGTGAGTACTTCTGAAATTCTTAGAAAGAGCCATTAAATAAAGAGGAACTGCCTGACTTTAGGAGCCTGCACAGCTATATATAGCAGCACAAAACTGGTCTATAATTCTAGTCAATGGCATGGCTCATTTCTAAGGTTGTAGTTTCCTGGATGCTTTGAATGAGAATGATGCTTCTAATAGCGATCTAACATGATAGTAAATGTCCACTTAAATCATAATTCAAGGATTTAGTACCTGGGTTTAGGAAAGTAAATCTCTCTCTGTATGAGAAAGGCCAAGTTGTGAAGGCATCTGGATCCAGCCCAAAACACTACCAAAGGGAAAAAAATCAGAATGGTAAAAAGCTCTTTAAACAGTGTGGATAATAACACGTATATTCTTGTAATGAGGAAGGAGAATAAAATGTTAATTCACCCAATATTTAATAGATTTATTAGCAGAATGAAGCAGATTTGAGAGCTTTGAGACTTATTAAGGAAACCCTGAGACTCTCTAGACAGATTTGAAAGGGTGTCTTCCAAACCAGCTTTTGACTGAGAATGTGCCATGTGTATCAGACCAGCTCACTGCTCTTGCCACAGCCCCAACACCCCGTGCTGTGCTCTGGTGAGGTGTCACAAGTCTGGACGGTATGGGAAACACCCAAGAAATACGCTCATGCTATGCGAAGGTCTACGGGCATTTTCTGTACACCTGAGAAAAGCTTGTGGGAGAAACAATCTTTAGCTATTGCTTGCATTTGACTTCCCTTGCCTTTAAATTGCTCTCTAATTTTTTATAATGGGAGATGCTATGGGACAGCAAAAGTTAGTCAGTATACGTGCTGTCTTTGCAAGTATATGTGTATAGCGGTGTACCTCCAATCATTATACCACTGATTACAGCGATAGCATGGAAATCACAGAGCCATAAAATTCCTCACGTTGAAAGATGTGGGTTTTGAAAACAGGGTCAAGGCAGCCCCTATACTCAAGCAGCCCAAGTGGCCACAAGCACACTGCAGACTGCCTCGTGCAGAAGATATTGCTTTTGTCTGAGCTAAAAGTGATGATTGATAGAAAACTGAGGCTGTGGAAAGAATTGTTATACTTGGAAGACAGTCCAGAAAAGGGTATCTATTTGAAATAAAAGGAAAAAAGTAAATAGCCAAGGCAGGGGATAATCAATGAGGAATAAATGTGGAAAGGAGATTATATAACTAAAGGATTTGCACTCAGAAAGAAAGCTGGTGGAGAAATGGAGAAAATGGGTAAAGAGAGTTCTTGGAACCTGTATTTCCTTTTCCTTTTTCCTTTTCTCCTTTCCCTTTTCCCATTCCCTTTTTCCACACTTTTTCCTTTTATCACTCTTCCCCCACACCTTTTCCTTTTTTTCCTCCCCTTCCCTCCCCCTTCCCCGATGGAAGCTTTGAGACCATTTTTAAGGTTAAGAAAATGAACCAAGCCCAAGAGAAAGCATCAGTGACAGAGAAAATGTTATGAAGGAAAACGGTAGGATGGAAGTTATTATGAAAGGTCAAGGAAACAGACCAGAATAAATACCTGAGTGCCACGAAACTCATGAAGGAAAAGAGGGTTAGAAGTTATAATATGATGGAGGAAAATGAAAGAGATTAAAAGAGAAATGGAAGTGAAGATTTATGATGGATGGAGTTAATATCAGTAAGGCACAGTGCATATGACAGGTAGGCACACATGGCATGCAAGACTTCCTCTCTTAGATTCCACCTGGAAGACTAGATATACTGCTAAGAATATTAGTAGGTAATATTAAGAATATTAAGAGACTAAGATTTGTAGGACAGAATAATCCTGGGTATCAAACACTAAATTATATATCTAGTCTCAAAATATTGCCTGTTTCTTTCATAGACTTTTGTAGGAATTAAATAATAGCCAGTATGAGTAAAATTATCATGATAGGATATGAAAAAAATCATGTTTTAATTTTATTGCAAAATGTTGTCTTTAAGCAGACAAAAACTCTGAGTAGAACTAAGCAGCAATGATTTTCTTCTCCTGTGAGAACATGCAGAGTAAAAAAAAATTCCACCTCAAAAGAGAGGGAAAAATCAGAATCTTAAAAATATCAATAAACAGATGAATCAAAGGAAAATGAAACGGAACTCAGAACAGTGGAAATAGTTTGATAATGTCAATACATAGCATTTTGACATTTAACTTTTAACTAATTTTTAAATAAATTTTGAAGCAGAAAGATATTGATAATGGTAACAAAAAACCCTTTGTGCTTTGAAAACACTGAGAAGACCCAATCGGGCACCTCCAGAACTTACTCAGCCATTCAGACTGACCGGTGAACTCCACTGCTTACTGAGCAACTTGGACCGATTCACCGTCCCCAACTGAGGTTTCTTTGGCTGCAGTTTCTCTAGTCAGATAGTCCTTTCCATTCAGCTGCTCTCATCTCCAAAGAGGACAGCAGGCTGAAACCTCTCTTTCTGCTTTGCTTTCAGTCCTTAAGAAAATATCTTGGATTGTTCATTCAAGGAAAAAAATCCCTCTGAAGAGTTTCAGTGAGTCTCGGCATTTCTGCTGCTCCCAGGGCTGGGAAGCCGCTGCTCTGTGGCCCGTGGCAGATCCGATCTCCTCTGCTTCTCTCCGCCCACTCTGGCTGCCTGGTGTGTTCACACAGAAATTTGGGCACTTACCTGCCACTCAGATATGACCCTTTTTCTTCAGCTTTTCTTAACACACCTGCATTGGGAAAAGCCCAGGGGTGGGGGACACACTGTTATACTAGTGAATAAATAATAATGATGTCAGGTATTTTGGTATAATTCATTCTACTCAAAGTAGTTTATGGCAGAAGAGTTTTTCCCATTAAATAGTTTCTGTGCTCTAGACCTTTGGGGTGCAGTATGGCAGGAAGCCTTTCCAGGACAAGGCTTCCTTTTGTGTTTGTTGAATATCTAGCACAACAGAGCCTAAGTCTCTACTGTGGCATTTAGGTGCTGCTTTAATACCGCTAACAACAAGAGAGAGTAAGACACAGGTAAAATAGCATACAGCAATTTGCTGAAGTACATTTCTAAATTCCTTTTATGTTACCTGTACTAACATCCTCCATATTTATTACTAACCTTTTCCACTAAGCTCTGCGATCATTAGTCTGTCTAGCTGGTATTTACGATGGTGGGACAGACTCTGGTGCACCAAACGCATTATAACTTTCAGAGACACTTCTAACCAACAGCTAAACGTGAGCACTAAAAGCTGACCAAGCACATGAAAGGTTTCTATAATTGCTGTAATATTGTAGAAGCTTTAGAATAAACCATCATTCCTCCCTGCCCCCCTTCTACTTTTGAAAATTCATTGTCAAGGAAAATGAAAAGGAATTGTTCAATAGCAGGGTCAATCTCTTCAGACTTTGATGCTTTTGATTGGAAATTAAAGCCATAGTGATGACAAAGTGGATACGGTACCTAATTATAACGTTGGTTCTTGTGGTAATATATAATAATAATGTACCTCATTTATATCACTTCTTTTGTGGTATAGGATTACAGGAGCTGGGGAAACACAGCCAAGTTGTAACTCTTTAAAAGTTACTGCTGGAATAAAGCTAGAGCTGATAAAACTGAAATCCTATCACAGAACTGAAATAAAAGCTTTGTGAAGATGTGGGGAAGAGGAAGGTCCCTTTAAGAACCTTTTATAACCACGGGGCGTTTTGAGGCTTTGAAGGTCACAAAGAAAGATGTTTGCAGAAGCAGAATATAAGGAGGTCCTGGTCTGCGGGGATGTAGCCCCTGGGGAGAACAGCCCCTTGCCCTTCAGCCTCAGCAGGCAAACTGGGATGCCAGAGGCCATTCATTCATTGCACTAGATGTGGAACATAAGTCCATTTTTCACTTTCTGCTATTAAAATTCATGTCACAAAGGCTGCTGGAGAATTGTAGGCTTAAAACCACACTTTTGTCCTATACTTTTGGCCTACCCATACTCACGGAGATAAAACTGCATCTGCAACAGTGTGGGGCAGGAGACTCCATCGTTTTAACACCTCCTCTTGGAGCATTGCTGTAGGTTGAGCTTCCCCAGCATAACAAGAGCTAAGCTCTGTTGGCCGTTCCAGCCAGAAACACATCTCTCTATGCAGAGTTCTTTTTGACGAATGGGAAAACATCCAGCACACAGCCTGTGCCATACAACATCCTTCTCTTCTGCTTCCACAGCAACAATCTGGGGTAAGAGTGGCAGTATTTCAGTATTTCAATGTCTTTGGTTGTCAAAAACAGGGTGAAGAGCCTTCAAGGATTTACAAACGCCTAAGGGAACAGACTGTCCACTACCTAGTGAAACCAATGAGAATTAGTTGCTTAAATTCTGTCTACATCTTGAGAGGAAATCTGTAAATTCCACCTGCACGCTTAGATAGCAAAACAGTATTGAAAAATCCATTCCTAGTGTGTTCATACTACAGCTGTGGATCAATTAAACATAGTTAAACTGTGTAGAAATGCCCAGATTTTCCTCTCAGAGGGGTCAGTATTAATTTAAGTTTCAGAGTTGTTCTTAGTTTACGTGGGCAGGAGAGAAAGCAGAATTTCACCAATATTAGGTCAAACATAAATATAACAAATAAGGAAAATCAGATACAAGCAGAAGAAATCTAATAAGAAATAGATATTAAGAAATATCTAATCAAAATATATCCACAATGCAATGCTATAGACAGGAGGCTTCTGAAAAATGTTAAAAAATGTAAGAACCAACTCTATTGCTATGTAACATGTCATCACCAGAACGAAGAGCTTGCTGGGACAATAGGCATTTTTCATGATGCTTAGGACCCACTCCCTGGGTTATGCTGTTGTGCAAAGAGTGAGTTTAGCAATTATGTTTTAAACATACAGTATAAAAATGTAGAAGGGATGCCACTGGTACCACTGTCAGCGGTAGTGTGTCACAAACCCACATAGAACTGTGAGGCATTTTGACTCTGTGGACCCACAACAGTAGTAGCTCTGGTTTTGTGTGTAATCTTTGCCACGTGTCTCTACTCCTCTCTCCTTAGAAGTGATCTGTTGTTAAGCGGATTAGCCTGCCTCTTCAAGCCAGGCAGAGAAATCCCACCAGTTTCACTGCCTTCGAAATCTCCTCTAGCCATAGAGAAGTGTAGTAGCAACGCAGCAACGAGATGGTTGCAAATGAATGTAACAAGTGATACGACTAATGATGCAGAGCATGTCTGTGGCCACAAGGCCATCTTTTAAAAAATGATTAGCTGCTCTCTTCTATTCTGTTTGTTTCTTACATTGCAGTTGTCAACGTTGCATCAGAGCCCTAGTGATTTCCATGACAGGTAGTCTGTGCAACACCAAACGACTTGCTTTTTGTGCTGTCTCTAATGTGTTCTTGCACATTTTATTCTGTCTCCAGGGTAGTATATTTGTCAGCTTTATCCTGCAATCATTCAGTGGGTAATTATTACCCTAGAACAATGAACAACTCATTCAGCAACACTCAGAAGTTTGCTAATGGTAACGGAGAGTTTTGTTAGCCGTCATTGTGCTTACCTGAAGGTGCCTACTGGGCACGGAGCTGTGGTGCTTTTTCGATGCCTTATAATTATAATGGCATGTGAGAGAACAGAAATATTCCTCCTCTGGATATTTTTTTAAAAAGTCTTTAGTAGAATAGGTATTGATTACAGCTTTTTCCAGCTTTTAGAAGGAACTATTTATTGCTCCATGAGTTGAGTGATCTCAGCTGACCTGCCGAGTCAAAAGCTTTCATGTAGTCGATAGAGTATATCTAATGTCTCTGGTTTGGGTCCGCTGTCAATTCCATAATTGTCTTTCAGCTGAAAGATTCCGTCCTATATTGCTTAACCCAGTGTGTTCTGGAACCATTTCACCAGACAGGATTGGCCTTTTCTCCTGAACCATAGCGGTACTTTGCTTGTAGGACAAAAAACCGGAACTTTTAGGGTTAATGATAAATGAGCAACTTCTACTGGCTTTGTTCTCCATTGCCTGCTTTCACGAACAGACCAACAATCCTTATTAAAAATATTATGATGCTCAATCATCATTTTGTCTTGTCATTTTGTCTTGTTGGCCTGCCTAGGGGACATCTCATCCTGATGATAATGTTCCTGCTTTTAAAGTCGTTTCTTTCAGAGGAATTTAGTTTGGGCATTGTGATAGCTGCCTACCTGTAATTCAGAATTTTTTCCACATTTTGAAGGCAGACACACCAGTTTCCTCATTACACAGTTCTTCAGCTCTGCACACTCTTGGTATGCTCAGCCAGGACCTGCACGGGTGAGACTGGCATCCTTTGGGACTATTGTTGTCAATGATAAGTTTAAGTGTCTCAGCATCCCCCCTTGTCTGGCAAATTTTAAAAATTTATTCAATTTTCATTTATCAAAGAAAAAATTCAGAGGTAACCTGATTGTAGTCTCTAAGTACTTTGACAGGGAGGAAGCTGATGAAAGTGTAGGAATCTTGAATTGATCAGAGAAGGGCATTGAGTGGTTGAAAGATAAAAAGGTTAAGGCTAAAGAATGAAGTGCCCATTTTCCACAGTGACGACGATGAGCAACTATGGGAATACATTACCAGCGGAGTCAGTGTACTCTCCACACATGACATATTAAAATAAGAAATATATATTTTTAAGAACATAGTGTATGTCAGACATATGGATTCAGAGCAAAGATTACTGCAAATTCCGTGTCTTGAGTTGCTCAGGGGACTAAATTTTGTACAGGAATGCCTTTAAAGGCTGAGGAGCCTTCCATCAGTTTTCATCATTATAACCTGCGAGCGAGTTTCATACACAACCTTTGAGAAAAGAAGTAAGTCAACCAAACCAGGCCCCAAACAGAATTGTGGTACAGTCTGAACTGCCTCCTTTGAATGGATTTTTCCCTTCCAGAAATCAGCATTGCCAGTGTTCATTTCTGCATCAGCGGATGATTTAGATCTGCTCTTTGGTGACTTTTGGTGAATAAGAAAATTACACTTTATGCATCTATTCACTGAAATTTTCATTACTTAACATTAAGAATTTATTTTGTTGAATAGCATAACATTCCATATTTAACACTTTTCAGTGTGTAATTTTGTTTAAATATCCTGGCTGCTGGCAACAATATTTGAAAATTACAAAGGGCCTTCTAACAGCTTACTATGTTTACAATTACTATACTTACTCAATCATCTAAACGTATTGGAGATATTTAGCTTTTCATTAATAGCTTGTAGCTGGGATTGTGCTATTTTCATTCAGTACTTCAAATGTTCTGAGGGATGTCTGCTGTAAATCTTGTCTGGCCCAGAGATACCACTATATCTAGATTAGCGATCTGTTTTGGAGCAATGGTACGGTTTTGAAGGGAACTCCTTGAACGTCACTATTGTGCACTGATTGTTTGCGGAATGGTTTTGGTGCGTGGAAACTCGATTCCCTTCAAAGGAAACTGGTCCTGTATCTTTTCTTCAGATGTCGCCTAAGGTACTCCAACCCCAGTGGAGACAGAAAGTCCAAAACAAGGATGTTTTGGAGCTATTTGAATGGCACACGCACAGTGGGAACACTTGCTCCAAGACACCACACAAAAACTGGTTTGACAGTCCACCCAAAAATGCAGAGTTTGGATGCAGGGGCTTGAACACCACTGTTTTTCTCTATGGACAAGTTGCTCTTGCGTTAAATTACTTGTTCATTTAGACATACTCTCTGGTTATTGTATTGTAGACTTGCTTCTGATTCCAGTGCTGTCAGTGAGAGCATTAACCTCAGGGTTTAAAAGCTGCTTTCTGCACCTTCTTGCAGAAAACACAAATTGCCTAATCTTAAACAAGAAAGAGCACTTCCGATTGAGGATGACTTGGTTTCGGTAACCCAAACTTAGGTAGAGTCGCTTCTGAAAATTCATTCTTTAAATTCAGGTAGGAGCTGAGCTGAGCTGAAGACAGAAAGAGACATACAAGGCAAGTTCTACACTTTTAAGAAAACTTTGTCAAACCAATTTTAATTTAAAATCAGTTGAAGTTTCACAAAAAGAATGCTACACTTCTTACAATAATCTGAAATTCTCTTCTTTTCAGCAGCAATTCAAATTATGGACTGCATTTTCATTGTCCTAATATACATCATCTGTCAAGATAGCAGCTTTCAATTTGATTGTTAATTATTCTTCTTTATACATAAGACATTTGAGCCATTTTAGAGCTTTATTCCTCTTTGCAATTAGATGTGGTGATTAGAATGTCTTTTATATGCTGTTAGAATATTCTTTTAACAGTGCTTGACTTTACATATCCATTCTCGCCTCCAAGTATTTGGCGAGTTCTCTCACTCTGCATTGAACATCTCTAGGTTTGTCCCTGTTGTTTTTCCATTTAAGTGTCTCAAACTGTTCGCTGATGTAGCTGATGCCTCCTTATCACGTCTCAGCAGACAGTGCATGTGTTGATTTTCTGCTAACAATTCCTTCCTAGCTTTCTCATTTGGGGTTCTTTTCTTTTCATTTCTGGGCTTTCTTGTATGCTCTATTGATTCAACCGAAATTCAAGTTTTCATTGAGGCAACTCTATTTTTTAAAATTTAATTATAGTTTTTCTTCAAGAATGTTTTTACTTTTTTTCTTTCAAGTAGTCTACCATTTCATTTTATTTCGTCTTCTAAGACTGATGGTTTCTTATGGTAACCATAAAAATTATGTGATACACTTGAGCTCGTGACAATAGGCTCATATTTAGCGTGAAGTATGTTGGTTTTCTGCCTCCTCAGTAATATATGCAATTAATCTGATACCTACAGTGAGATCAATCTTACTGCAGGTCTAAGCAAGCTATTTGCACTGCTGCTGACATGACCTCCATCAGTTTAACATCTAATTATACTATTCTTGATTCCTCTCTCTTCAGATAATAGATGGATCTTGTTCTAGATAGACAATGTTCTTTCTTAAGACTAGTTGAGATCCCAACCCCCAAATCCTGTATCCAAGTGCCTGTGAATGTAGGGGCCAAACCCAGGTACCACTTTCCCATTTTGTCTTTTTTCCTCTATGCTCCTTTGGTCAGAATTATAGTCATTTCAGAAGGCTTGAAATTCAAACAGGATTTAGATCTCAAAGCTTTCCTCCTTTTAAGCCAAAATCTCACTGTACCGTATCTACAAGCTCACTATCATTAGGAGTAATTCTGTTTGGTTTTTTGTGTGTGTAATTTTTAAACAAGGGATACATCTTAGACAAAATATTTGTTTTAACAACAGAAAATCTGAAAAACTCTGAATGTACCAAAATCAACCTTGATTTCAGGATCCTGTAGCATACCTCTGTAAAGATCTGAACTCGTGAATCATCACTAAAGGGAAAGAGTCACTTCCTACTCTTCCAGTTCTTCTAACAATTGGCAGGTTTCAAATCATGCACTTTATTAAGTATTGTCTTTGCCACAAATAATTTTTTTCTCTCTATGCCTTTCAAATACAACAGAACAAAACATAAAAATATTTTTAAAACCACCTACGGTGTATACCATATTTTTTACTTTCTGCTCCTTTATCACAGGTATTTGAATACTCACTGTGCAACAGTTACAAGCCAGAAAGGCTTTCGTTTTCTCAGTTTAACTCTATATCCTTTGAACTGAAGCTGATGTGAAACATCATGAGTCACCATGGTCTTCAACCCTGAGGTCTGCTGCAAATGCTGGTCTCTGGGTGATGTTTAACATCTTGGCTATAATTTAAATAGTGGTAAATTGTCAGAGCAGAGCCAACAGGGAGAATATATGTTTCACTGTGGACGTGAAATGGGCAACACAACGCTTTTCTTTAAAGATTTCAGATCTATTAAATTTGCTGTCCCAAACTTCCAAGTTAAGATAGTTCAAATCTCGTGCCTCCTGAGCGTGGTGCAGATTACCATTACTTAACTACAGAGGATATATTTTCTCTTTATAACTAACTGTAGAATTATCCGTAGGTGTTGGTCTCCTGAGCAAGTATTTCCAATATTATGTTGAAATAGCTGACATTCTGTTAAATGACTAAAGACATCAAGGTGTCTTGGCTAGGCAACTTCTTACAATTCAAAATAGTTTCAAGCAAGGGAGAGTGGCTAAGATTTTCAAGAAGGTCATAATGATTTGGGGTACTTTGTTCTGGAGTCTGTCTTGAGGGTTTTTTAAAAGTCCCTGATTTTCTGAAATTTTGATGAGACATCGTCTGGAAAGCATTCTCCCTGAAAAAGTTTCAAAGATTGGCATTCAAAACTTCACAGCACTTTAAGGTCAGCTTTGAAAATTTATTATGACATTTTCTCAGATTAGTACTTGCTTGGCTGTGCTCTGGAAAAGACAGCTTTCTCGGGTCTTTTTAGTCTGCAGTCCTTTGCTAGCTTGTAGGAGTACAAACAGGGATTCAATAAAATGTTTCTATCGCTTTCTGATCAAACATAAAGAAGTGATCAGTGCTCAAAGGGAGACATCCATGGTATTAACGTTTCATTCTTCAGTCAGATAAACAGTGAAATCTGCCTTTCCATGGAAGGCAGTTTAGCAAATGGCAATCATCATTGCATCATACAAACAATCAAGAAGGATTAGAGAAAAATGTTACTAATTGGATCAATATAATCCAATTTCTCTCTCCTTAATTAGAGAGTGAACTAGATACAAATTCTTTACATCTTCCTCCATGTAATCCTATCTTTTATATTCAACCTTATACAATTTTAATCAGCAATAATTGATATTTCTATGGAGTCTTTCAGTATGGTTGCTAAATGCTGAATGTAGTCTTTCATGTAAAATGGAAAAAAATAGATATAATAAAAAATGTTTTTTCCCCACTATGAAAAATAGTAATTTTTATGTTTCAAAATGTGTCTAAAATATTTGATGAAAATAAATATTATGTGTTGTAAATTATTTCTATCTTTCAATTAAAACATGTTTTTGGTTAATGTGTACTAGTGAACATGTGTGGCTCTGCGATTTTGCTGTAAATATTTACCAGCTGCAAAATATTAAAATGTGAATGCCACTGAGGCGATGATGACAAAATAAAGCCCAGTTCAGAGTTATGAAAGCTGATGTTAATGACGAAAGTAATGGAAGAATTTAAAGAGATCTTACAGTTTCTTTTTGGGGCACAAACAAATCTATGTGGACAGAGAATTTCGTAGCTTTCTACTATTGATTTTTTTAAACTTCTTTGAAATGTCTGTGTGACCCACTCCAGTGCTTCCTATCCTCTGCGTAATTTTTCCTGGTGGATCATGTCTAAACTTCAAACTTGTTGAAGTAGGAAGTTTACAACTTGGAGCTGCAAGTCTAGTAAGAGACACTGCAGTTTTGCCTTGTATTTTGCAAACATGTCCTCTTTCAGAGGAATGTAAACCAGCAAATTATAAGTACAGTAATTTATCTTACATCATTCATGTATTTGTCATTTCAGTTAGGCCATTTCACATTTTGATTTGAAGATGGGAAGATATGTGTATTCCACTGTGATCCATTAGGACTTAGTGCCAGTTGAGCTGCTAAGAAGCTTTTCTTTCTATCTGGGAAAAAAGTCCTGCTCTTTCTCTTTCTTTTTGTCTCTCCTGTTTTTCCTTCTCCCCCTCTCTCCTTCGCACCTTGTGCTTGACTGCTCCATTGTTTCGGGAGAATGCAGCTGTTGCTTTTACCTTCTATTTCTGGTTCCTGCACTTTCCTTTCAAACCACTGGTCTGTTGGAAAGAAGTTTGCTGAAGATCAAAGGTTGTCCTGACACTTCTGCCTGAAGGTAAGCCAAGCCAGGGCTCTCTTTTTTCCCAGCCATCCTCTAAGACAGCACTGTTGCCTGGCTGCATTTCTGACAATTCTCAATCACTTTTTGCACACTGCAAAAAATAATGTATTTGCATTAACAGCAGCTTCATCAGACATCATCTTTCTTCCTCTGCTCTTCTCATGTGGCTCTGCAATACTGTATTTTAATAACTGTATTTTGAACCCTTTCCTTATCTTCACATAGCTTGCTTCCTTCCCCCTTCCCCCCCTTCATGCTCCTTGATCATGAAGCAGTTTGCTTCATTTCTAGTTATTTGAGATGCCTACTATTTATTTTGTGCTTTAAAGAATAGCTAGGTATCTTGTTAATGAGACGACATGACTGCAAGTCATGCCAACACAACATGCTCAAGTCTGGTTTGTTATTGTGTTTGTGAGTGTCCAAAATCTTTTGAAACCTAGCAGAACTCTGTTAACTTCACTTTTACATTGAAAGTTTTTATATTCATAGAACAAATACTCCAAACAAAGCCATTTATAATTTTCTTTTTCTTAAAGTAGCCATTTTTTTATATGAACAACCGTAGGGCTACCATTGTCCTCAAACCAACAGGGATTGCTTTACAGGCTTACGTACTGAAAGAGGAATACAATAAAAACACTGTTGGGTTGAAACCAGAAGGAAAGACATCCAACTGTATTGAATCGCTACAATAAATCTTACAACTGAAACAAATAAATCACGAAATCTAGAATGTGGATTTTTAGGTAGCACTTAATTAATGCACTGCATTAAACAATAATTTTCAAGACTATTTCCTCAGCAAGGGGGTACTTTAATAAATAAAGCCAACATCCATTCTCTTAATATTTCATATCAAGAGTTATTACAGATATTTCAGATGCTAAAAGTGTAATGGTTGGCTATTCTTTATTGCCAACTTTCTTCTGTATAAATAACCTGCTGCCAAGAAGCTAGAATTTCTCAGCGCCAAGTGATTTGATTTAATGGGCAGATAATCATCTGTTGATTCTTCCTAATCTAAACAGAGTGTTTGGAATAAAAGATAGAATATGAGAGGTAGGTGGTAAAACACATGAAGCACATGATGTTTTTACAAAATGGCAAAAATTAAAAATCTCAATCAGTGACTGAAGGATAGGTTTTCAAAAGGCCATTTAAAATCAGAGTTTTGAAAGGTTAACTCTAACTTTGGTGCCAAACATCCTCTATAAACAAATCACTTTAGTTTCATTTTGCATCTGCAGTGAATTTTTAAAATGATTTTAACAACTTGTTGCTCTTTTAAACAATTATGTAGCTAACAATAAATAAATATGCATTTCTTGTCATTTTGGTAGCTCACCAATTTAACAGTTCTTTTGGTGATACTGCCTTAGGTTAATAGACTATTCTATCAAGACATATTCATGATGAAGCATTTATATGATAAGGAATGTTTCAGCATGCAGCTTCTCCAGAAATGGGCACATTAAAAAACTTGGCCAACACTTCTGCTTAACGCTGAAATATTGATGATACTTTAGTTATCATAGGATTCAGGAGAAAGTTCCCTGAAACTTTTAGATGGGTGATCTTTTCCCAAATAAACATATCTTAGTCTGTTAGACACCAAAGTCATAAAGTGTGGATGAGAAATTTTGTTCACATTGTATTTATTCAAATATAGGGACTATATAAACTGTGCTGAATAGCCTCAAGGACTGAGATGGTATTTCTTCCACCAGGCTTCAACTTATTTAATTCAACATTTAACTTTAGATTGTAACATACAAGTGGGTGGTGTTGGGAAACATTCAGGATCCAGATGGATGCCTAGTGGAACCACTCTAGTCAATAAGAAACTTAGTAAAAAAGATTTTCTATCAAGTTGCAGACCTTTCTGTTTCCAGTCGAGAACAGAGAGGGGACAAGCAGCCTGTTGGCACATACATATTCTGATTCAAGCTGCCAGCTGAAGATACAAAACTATATCTGATCCCTCTGAAGCTTAAATAGGGTTTACACTTAAAATGTCTAGAGCGTTTATTTCTGGAAATGATGTAAGTTAGGGGAAGCTGGAAGAGTTTGAGAGCAATATCGATATATTTGGGTAAATTTGTACCAGTGGAGAAAGCAAATGCCCATGTTTGAAGGACTTCATGGAAGAAGTAAGCCATAAGAAAATCCTCCAGTAACATGGGTGATGTATTCTATTTGCCTCGCATATTCAGTGTGGTATTATACAAGGGTAACTTAATAATCATAGAATAGTTTGGGTTGGGAGGGACCTTTAAAGGTCATCTAGTCCACCCCCCCTCCCATGGGCAGGGACATCTTCAACTACATCAGGTTGCTCAGACCCCCGTCCAATGTTTCCAGGGATGGGGCATCTACCACCTCTCTGGGCAACCTGTGCCAGTGTTTCACCACCTTCATTGGAAAAAATTTCTTCCTTATGTCTAGTCTAAATCTCCCCTCTTTTAGTTTAAAACCATTACCCCTTGTTCTATCACAACAGGCCCTACTAAAAAGTCTGTCCCCATCTTTCTCATAAGGCCCCTTTAAGTATTGAAATATTGCACATAAAAGCCTTGTGCAGGTATGATTTCTGTGTGAGTTCTATTTCTAAATGCTAAGTTGAGCTTGCAGAGTGCAGGTGACAAGTTTCACCATACAGGGGTACTAAGGAGTACACATTGGTGAACTGTATGCATCAGTAGTATAGGGACCATTTGGGACACTAATGATTACGGTTCTCAGCCAAATATCGTCTTATTTGTTCTTACTCCCTGCTTACTGCATGGTATTGATATCATTGAAATTTTGCATCAACTGTAATTTCAAAGGCATTTATGACAAATGAGTGTCAAACACTGAGCATCTTTCTATATGTAAATAAGGAAGCAGAGAATTTTTGACTCCTCAAGGGGTTGTAATTATACAGTGCATTCAAACTTTTTATTAACAATTTGATCATTTCCTCAGGGTTTTACCTTTTTTTCTTGTTCTTTTTGCATAATTAAGTGTGATCCCAAGAAATAAACTCAGCTTAGTATTGAGACAATCAGATGTAGGTCATTCTTTTTCTGCAGTAGATGGTTGAAATTTTCTTAAAGATGTCTTGTTCTGGGTGAATTTTATGCACAGTATTTTGATAAATAATCTAGTACTTTATTCGTTATTTCAGTGAGCACATTGTTTCTGGAAGGGCAGATATGTGGTTTGATGCTTTGCATGGAAATTAACATTGTGATAGTGCAGAGTCTTTGCTCTTGTGTTTGAAAATGTCTTCCCCTTCCCTTAATTCCACAGAATACCTTGGCCCATTGCTATAATATGCCTGCACATTTGCTGTCATCCCTAGGAGATACATAGACAGAAAAATAAATACTTCTTTTAGTTTCTCCATTTAGGATTCATCAGGCCTCTATTGATCTTTGTTATTTCTCTCAAAGGATTTTCTGAAGAGGTGTATTAACTGTATAATAAATATTAAAGGCACTTGAACTTCTGGCAATTAAAGCTTTCCTATTTTAGGGCCTCTTTGGTAAGCGGAAAGTGTACATAACCATTGAAGTAACTACGCTAATGCACAAGGTCCCCTCGTTGAATGGATCCTGCCTTGGTGAGAACACAGATGGGAATCAGTGGAATTACAGAGAGGTCAGGAATCGGGACCTTTGATTGAATGAGCTCAGACACACTTTATCTCCATTATAATATCAAGCTTATCTAATATGAATGTAAACAACTGTGCTTCCCCACACTCCAGGGATGAGTTGCTCCTGGGAGAGGGCAGAAGAAAGGTATTTTATGCTAGTCGTATGATCCCGAACAGGGCCCCATCGCACTAGATGCTCATGTGGTGAGAACATACTCTCTTCCCCAGAGAGTGCATAAACAGTTCTGCATTTCTTTTTTTTTCCCACAGATGAGCACCCAGAACTCAGGGTTCTCTCAGACCTGTAAGGAAAGTCCTGTTATTTCTTGACTAGGACTTTTTTTCTGATTTTTTTTCCCTGTGCATCGGCCAAGGGAAGCAATGCCATGTTGTTATGTAGGTGTGTCAGAGGAGAATACTTCAGTTCAGAGTCAGACGGTATGGGTTACTGCAGGCCCTAATGGCCAATTTGGTCGTGCCTGAGTACAAGCATGCGGACAATGACATTTGTCCTGTCCTGTCACCACAGCCACGATGAATGCTTAGACATGAGTATCCTCAAAGTCCTTCTGGCTGTCATTTCCACGGTAAGACAAACCATATGGCTGCATTGCCTATTGGCATACAGCCTTCTTCACTACTCAAACAGCAGAAGGGATAAGAAGCTAGTCTCAAATGGTTAGAAAATCTTTCTTTCTGCAGAAAACAGCCCTGGACATTCTCATCGAGTTTATCAACCTAGAGAGCAAGGGCTATTCTCTGTTCGACCCGGCTTTACTGGTTTTGTTTCTCTAGCTTTCAGCCTTTTAGAGACTCTCTTTACATTAATATTAAAGCCTTTGGAATAACACCTGGTTAAAAAAAGTGTACCTCCTAGAATACAAGCTAGCTGGGAATAAGTTTCTGAATTACCTATGTATAGAATCAGAAAAGCAAATTTCATTGATTTTATACAATGCAAGCACTTAAAACTTTTTTTTTTCCTCTATAAAAATGTTAGGATGGGTCTGAACTACAGATTTGGTGGTCATTTCAATTATTCATAGTAGCTGAATAGCTTTTGTAGGCAATTGTTTCATTTTGCTTGAGGGATAAATTATATTGCAGGCAGTTATACAGCAGAAAGCAATGCAACATTTTTTTATTACTTATTTACTGCACACCCCAGGTTGTGTAATGACTTTAAGTAGCATGTATTATGCAGGTGGACCATTGTCTGCTGCAGGAGAAAATCGGAACTTTCTGTTTGCATCTCAAAAGCCCCTACAGTGGCACAGGTGAATGGCTCATACATTTTAAGGAATAGAAGGCTTGGTCTTTTATTCTAGTGTTCTCCCTTATATTTGTGCTAGTCCTCCCCTTAAAACTCCAGTCTTTCAGATTTCTAGATTTCAATAAACTCCAGATAGATCAAAACCCTTTCTCTTAGGTCCTGGGTAAGATTTCCAGTCAAAACCAGCGCAGAGGGTGCAAGAGAGCAATGACACTGTTCTGTGCAGCAGTTTCCACCGAGCCGCAGCTGTCAGTAGCCTCATCACTAATGCAGCACCAGTTTTTCTGAAGCTTGGTGGGAGTGACAATGTACACGATTCGTTATTCCACTTTAGCCCATGACATTTAGTTCATCCCAAACTCAGGAAGGAGGAAAATGCAAGTATTTGTCTTCTCACCAAGCATCATATTCACAGTCCTTCATCCACCAGTTGAGCTGAGGGAGAAAAGTAGCATAGATTTTTAGCTCATTTACAAACCAGTACTATGGAAAATGTGAGAAAGGAGTTAATATGACAAAATATCTGGTAGAGTTGAGGTTGGGTCTTAATGAGCAAATGTTTCCTTTCTGTTTCTGTTTCCCATGTATTTAGAAATTATGGTCATAATCCATTTCATACTATGTCAACAAGTGCTAAATATTTAGAAGGTAAAGCTTTGCTTACATGTCAAGTTTCAAATATACTTTAAAAATAGAAATGTGGGAAAGTTAGTGAAATATTCAATTGCCATACACTAATAAATAACATCTACAGCCTTTGGGAAGTACAGTACTTTCTAAGGAAGTGGTTTATCATGGAAACTCTCTCTTCTGCATTGATATGTCTGTCATATTTTCACAATCAATCTAGTGTATCATCTCTTCGTAATGCTGCCAAAAAGGATGGTCCCATCTTACCTTTTCCCCTTTCTTTTCACTGATGATAGCAGTTATATGGACACACAGGGGATCGGAGTGGGAAAACAATGAATTTGAAAACCATTTGTATGTTTGTTGCCATGGTATTTTTTGAACCAAAGTTACCCACGTGGCAGAAGAGAAAGCAGGGATGTGGGGGGGAAACAGGTGTGAGATTGTGGAGCAAAAGCATTATAACCCTTCTGAGCAGTACAGCTGGCTTCTATGAGACTAAAGCGTTTGTGGAACAGCAGTCTAGCACTAAGTTTCTATGTAAGTTGTTTTCTAATTATGAAAAAATAGGATTTAATGTCAATGTACCCAATTTCTATGTTATAATTCCCATCATTGTTTAAATAGACTGCATAGCACACTTGGATGTTGAAAATAGGACCCCTTTGTCAGCATCCCATTCATTAAATATAACTCAATGCTTTTTCTTCTCACTCCTGCAGACACTTATTGAATGTGCACTACACGTGCTTGTATCCTCATGGCATTGCAGCAGTCCTGTTTTAAAGAATGCTCTTTTAAATGGGGGCTAGCATGGAGGCCTCCCAGAAAGTGCAATTATTCAGAGCTGATCTTGTAGAATTCTTATAAGGAATGAAATAAATATCTGAATATCAGATTAATAATTGGATTTTGGTAAGCTTGCAATTCATTACCTTGCATTATTGAAAAGTTGTTTATTCAGCATTCATGTTAAAAAAAAAAAAGAGAAAGGAGAATTTTTTTCTGCGAGACATTTTCCCAGTCAAAAAACTCACTTTGGCCTTTCATCTGGGCTTGACAGGCTACATGTGTGCAACAGAGGAAGTTGTGAAGGGACATCAGTGTAATTTGAAATTAAAATTACTCAAGAGTGAATGTGCTGAAAGTCAATATATTTCTCGGGTGTATCTGGGAGTAAGTTATATTTTCTATTCATTTTCAAAAAAACAAGAGTGCATTCCCACAAATATGTTACATACCATACTAGAAATTCTCATTTTTAGGATAAAGTTTAGTTTCTTTAGTTTTATGGTTTTTTTTAAAAAAAATGAACAGGGTTAAGTTTTGGGGCACTCATACAAGAAAATATCCTTTCTTTAGGAAAATTTCAATGTGTCTGATCATAACAAACTGAAACATAAGGATTTGCTTAAATCCTTTCTTTAGTCAGGGCCTGGGTTCTAAAGCAATAACGACTTCTTCCTTCAAGATCACAAAGCAGTTAGACTTAAACCTGTAAAATACTACTTAGATGCCTGTCTCCCATTGAACTGAACGTGAATCCACGATGCAGAAGATTTGGGATGTGAATACTCTCAGATTCAGTTAAAATTGGCCGAGGTCAGTCATTTCATATCTTGCAAATTGTGCTGTAAGTTAATACCAACTTTGTCTGGGTATCTAAGATGCTGCATTTTAATATGTAGCTCAGTAAAGTCATAAAAATAACAGAGACCAAAAGTACCTTTTCTGTGGAAAAGGCTGGACTACATATTATGAATAACATGTGTTTTAAAGATTTTGATTAGCTAATGGCTGGTTAATCCATATTTATTCCGTTCCTTTATGCTTGTTATGCATACATTTTTTTCAATTTTTAACAAGCACATGCCTGAGTTTTATGACACATTTTTCGTTTGTGTCATTTTTTATGCAGAGAATCAGTCTCCAAAAATCACATTACATGTGATTCATGTGATCTAACTATGTGAAATATTAGAAATCCTGTTTAAGTCAGTTGCCCAGTTCTCCTCTATCATCAACACAGAGACATTACTCCATCTCCAGAAAGCGATTCCACCCTAGTCCCTCATCCAGGCACGGAGCAGTTCCTCTTTCCCTCCAATGACTATAGAGGAAGACGAAATGGCCAGTGTAGATGAGACACTGTATGGTTAAATTAAATAAGTGTAATTCTATCCATAGAATTAAATCTAAATGTATGGATAGAATTCCTTCTGTAACTCTTTGAAAGGACCAGGAAATAATGAATAGTAAATGATGTGTATTAATTACTTATAAAATTGAGAAATATATTTTAACTTATGGTGATTTGCATATTTTTTTCACAAACATTTGTTGCCTGTCATGTACCAAGTGTTACATTCATGTTATACTGAGTTTAGCCCTTTTGTGCCCAAGAACAACATTAAAGAATGTGCTTTATTTTTTATTTCTGTCATTTGACATGCTGTGCCATAAATCCTGGGTTTCTGGGTGTGCAGTAAAGCCAGTATTTTTATAAAAAGTAATATATGGAGCCCTCCAGGGGTGTGTTGCTAAGCAAACCAACCATAAATGCTGAGTTCAGTAAATCATATCCCATCACATATAATGTCTCTTACCATCCCTTATCATACCCTGCTTTAGCTTAGTCCCAAATCCTGGACGATACTGGCTGCACAAGCTCCAGCTGAGTTCAAATATCGATGATATGACTTCTCCTAGAATACGTTCCTTGTATCTCAGGGCTCATGGAGGTACTTTTAATCATTCCTGTTGAAGCTGTTCCAGTTTGCGGGGAGTAACTCTCTATTCACTGATGTAGAGAAAGAGAGATTGATTGGGCAGGACTGGCTGGGGCACTCGGGTTAGAGACAGTAATACAGCTTTCCTGGCTTGTCCTCTACTAACAACTAGCTAGCATAGAATAGCTCAGTACTCTTCCACATATTGGCTGATGTTTGAATAAAAGAGGAAACCGCCTCCTCTTTTTTTTTTTCCTTCAGTTTTGTGCAGGGCCTGGCCTTGCTGGAGGTAGCTGGGAGCATCTGTCAGGGCCTTGCAGGTGAGGCAGGCGAAGGGATGCCTCGTGTTTGCATTGGACTCGGTAGCAAGTGCTCAGCCTTGTGAGGATGCAGGTGGCTCTGGGCATGCATAATGCAGAGGTTTAGTAGCACTTTCAGGTCTCTTCCCCAACAAGATGCAAGATCTGAATGACACAATTGCAATATCCATGCTGGGGCCAAAGGGATAAGCTTTCTGGAGTATTTTATATCATCTCTGTGTGGCTTCCTCACCCAACAGGCCTTTCTGGAGGCATAACTCCAGTGATCGAGCAGTGCTTGTTGAGTCCCGCTCCGTGACTGAGCAGGGCGGCTGACAACTCGCCACCAAGCTGCTGTATGGTGTCGTGCCTTCTTGCTGCCTCGCGAACAAAAGGAAGGTAGATCTTGTTCCAGGAAAACGCAAAACAGGAGGACAACTTTATGGGTTTCACTCTCAGTATGAAAAGCACAAAAGAGCTACCTTCTATGCTTGCAAAACTTAACTGCTGAAAAGTTGAGCAGCTCCTCGATGATTAGGTAGCTAGGGGATAAGGTTCAGCAATTAAAGGTGGACAATTAGTTGTTTCTCATGGGCACAAATTTATGACTAGCTCTGTGGGTCTGAGGAGACCTCAGTAGTGGGAGGACCTTGAAGAAAGTGCCATCTAAGCTACATTTAAAGTATAGCACTGATAAAATTTAGCCAAGCAGCACAGGCTGCATCCCTTGTTTGCTTGCAGAGTGCCACACACATATTTATAATTTGGTATAAATAAAAGATAACATTGAGTAATGACAACAGGCAAGGCTACAGCAGTTGTGCTGGCTCAGCCATGAAAATTTGATAGTGCCAATAAAATAATAAGAAAATCATAATTAGGTTAAAGGCTTTCCCATGTTTCTCATTTTCTAACTCTTGTGTAATAGTCTTTTGGGCTACATCTTCTGAGATTCCTTCTGGAAGGCAAATTTGTACCGATTATATTCTTTTTTTCAGTGTTCTGTTTTTATTGTGCCTAAATTTGTTTTCCTTCACTTTGCTTTATAGTGAATGAAAAGTACTTGTTTAGAAATTGAGATATGTGTAATAGGATTTCAGTTAAAAGCTAGACCAGAATCAGAAAGTACGTATTCTAAAAAGCAAATATACTCTCTACAAGACATATGTATAGGTGGATATTGTAAACACAGAGGAGCCATACACTACAGTTTTTAAGTGGAGATATTAAATGAAGGGTATCTTAGGTCCCAGTTCCAATCCTGCTTTTTTCTGTCCTTGTCAAAGTGTAAAGGGTTATGGGTAAATGGGGCATAAAATACATATGGATGGGCAGGCTTCACACCCAGAACAACATTTTTTTTCTCAAAAGGGAAGCTAGGATGCAATTCTAGCTATAATTTACTGCTGGTGTTACTTTGTCTTGACTTTTTGTCATAAATATTACTTGATAATGGAAATACCTTTCTGCTGTTCCTTAATTTGTATTGATATTTTTACCCCAGCATTTTGTACAGCCCTGTTTGTACTATTAAATTCTCCTTGGTGGAGGTAGGAAGACTCAAATCAATTCTCACTGGGTTTCGTGATCGTGGCAGGCACAGACAAACAGCGCTTATTTCTGTGTCAGGTAATTAGAAGTAAGCCTTCAAGGTGAGTCACAAGCTGATGAATACAAACCCTGTTAAAACCGGGAGGGCAGCCTGTAAACTGAGCGGCGTTGTGCCCATAGATTCAGCTAGAGCTGTGAGAAAGGCTTTTCCTGCAGAACTCCCCAGGTGGCAGCGGGTTTTCATCCACCCTCCCCTTTGTGTGCACCCAAATGATCAAAGCCCACCTGAAAGGAAGAGAATGAAAGTGCTCACCGCGGATTCACATATCACATTTTGTCATTCTGGACAATAGACGCTGAAATTTCATGCTCTCTGTTCACTCAAACCGTGTCCACAACCATCCCCAAACTAGGTGAACTGGACAGTTTGCCACTGCAACATACCAAACCTTTGCCCTTTTCTCTTTAATAGCTTCACTGAAGATACGGTGGGCAAGGAACAGTGGGCGATGGCCACTGTCGAATGTTACCAATGCTACCACTACTGGGGTGAAACACAATGGAAATAATGGAAGAAATCTTTGTCTCTCTCTGTATGACCAGGTAAGAGAGTTTGGTGCTACTATATGCATAATGTGCATGATGTAAAATAATATATTAAGGGATCTCTCAAAGTTGCAACACTCTGCTTCTCTCTTGATCCTGTGCACAGGGCAAAGAAGAGAACTGAACGAGAAGGTTGAAAGGAGACAGTTAAAGCACTGGTTAACAAAACTGTCAGCTTTCACTCCTTTTACTCTCTGAATAAAGCTGCACAAAAAGAAATTAAAAGAATTAATCACAAAGGCAGATTTGGGTCATTTGCCCATTAGCTTTTAGGATAAGAAATACTCTTTAAAATAATTATGAGACAGATTACTGAGGTTAACGAAAGCAATAAAGAAGTAAAGGAGAATCACATCGCCTTTTACCAAAGCACTGGGGCAGTTCAGGGGACTGCTAAGGAAAGGATTGACGCTAGTGTGGTCTAGACTGTGATCAGTGAAAGGTAAGTCCTGTAACAGTTGCCGGTGTTATGACCTTATCTCCTCATATTGTTAAAAAGACAAAACCTGACCCTTCGGGTCCAAAGCACATATCTCCTCCACTTGCGATAATGCCGAGTCTGTTAGCAGCTGTAGTAGGTGGTGAAGGATCTCTGTGTGTTCCAGGCACTGGGGAGGGAGCAAAGCATGCAGCTATTGATTTATTTTACAGCATAAGGCTGGTAGCGATGCAAGCACGTCCATCTTCCTGCTTTGCATACTGAAGTCTTGGCCTTCAGAGAGCTTTGGTAGAACTGGGACATCCTTCAGGTCTTGGAGCACACATGGATACCGAGAAGGTGTTGGCCATGGGAGCCACTCTGCATGAGGGTTGTGTTTCAGGGGGGTACGTCGGAGCGGGCTTACGCAGGGACTGAGCGCTGTCCTGGATGGAAGCTTCTTTCCTGCTACACACAGGCTTGAGCAGGGCTGAATTTAAAGCTGGCAGGCAAATACTGGCCATATGATTACTTCAATTCTTTCCAGGTCCTCATTTCTCTTGGCTACTGAAATTAACTGGGGTTAAACACTTTTACCACTTTTAATGATACAAATCACATTCATTGGTCTCTAAGAAAAATCGAAACTTGTGAATGATACACGTAGCAATTCTTCTGTCGAACAAGCTTACCTTCAGATGTCGAACTCTCTGTTTCTGCAGTGTGGCAGATTAGATGTTATTAAGGCTTTGTAGAATAGTTCATGGAGTACATTGACTTAATAAAATACATATTGATTACAATAAAATGTCAGTCTTTCTGCTCTGAACATAATATCTAGCTGTCATTAAGTAATGTTAAAATTTTATTAAATCAATATTACGTGCTCCCTTTAATTAAGAAGAGATTGTCTTTGACCTTATTTGTGCTGCTTGAATGAAACTCCACTCAGAGTCAGCAGAAGGCTGGTCTGTTTTAAAGAAGAAAAATATTAATATTAAAGTATGCACAAATTCATACTTCATAAGTGGACAAAGTAGCACATACATCAAGTCAGTTTAGACTTTTATGCATTAGAAAGAAGCGTAGTATTAAAAGCGATATTTTGAGCTTTTCTGGAGCTCCTCAGCCTCTCACAGTATCAGGTCTGTGAGAACAGAGCAGTCCCATAAAGGATGGAAAAGAAAACTCTACAGCTGGAGCACAGAATGGTTAAAATTGGAGAGAGGTAACAGGATTTAACATGGCTGTGATTGGGCTACCCCCAAATCCTTGCAAGTTTTAAATGGCTAAACGGTAGAAGAAACACAAGGATAAAAATGTATTCTCTAGGACAGCACAACTGAATGGCTAAAAATCTCTAGGCAACAGGATACCATTAAGGAAAAAATGAATCTCAAAGGCAGAAGAGTTGTTTATTCACTGAGCAACTGAGTTATACAAAAATTTAAAAAAATTCCTTGTAAGATAAAGAGACATCAATTTGCGTCACTCCAAAACACCCTCAGAGTTATTATTTCACGTGTTTACGGGATATTTATGACCCTCCATTAGCTTCTGAACGCAATGGCGAGCTGGTTTGGTCAGACAGGTGCCTGTAGGCAGAGAAGTACCAGCACAGCCAGCGTGGCTGATCCAGAGGCGGCTTTTCTTCACGAGCGCTTGTTAGTACCATCTGGCCACACACCGTCCCGCAGCAGCTCCTCTGTCAGCTTGGGGAGGGAATGAGAGGTACGGCGAAGGGTAAAATTGTACGCTGGATATTTGGATCGTATGCCTTGTAAGTAGAATGTCTCCTGTCCTTATTGGCAACCTGATGGCTTGTTTGGGAGTTTTATTACTCATATATACAAGTAATGTTTGGGTAGTTATGATTATTAATGTATATAATTAGTGGTTTTAGCAGTTGTCCAGCCTTGAAAAATTACATATACCAGAAAAACAAAAGTCTTTTTAAAGCCTACAGTTTTTACCCAAAGACCTTGGGCAGACAGATGACACCGTCTTCATCTAACAAAATGCCCACTTTGTATTCTCCTGTATAATCTAATAATTAAACCACACAATTAGACCCATTATAACAGCCTAATTTATAATATTTTCAGCTCAGTCAGAACTCTGCCTGGAACGTATTTCCTTTCAAGTTTAAATGAGCAGAAACTGAGTATTTTAACTGAATAACCGCATGAAGAAAAACAATTATATCTTTGCTTTAGTTAATTTTTCTCTCATAAAGAGGTATTTACTTAATCATGAAGAGTGAAATTAATACAAGGCTGGGAGTTCAAACATAACAAAGTGACTGAAAACCAGCTTCATGTGTTTCACCGAGCTGTTCTAAATGTCATGTACTACGGCGCAAGAAGCTGGAGAAGGAAACAGCAATGTGGCAGCAAAATGTCAGTCACCTAGAGGCAAAAACATCATAGGACTTCTGGAAACTTATAATTAACATAATTATCCTATTGATTAACGTGGAAACTGAGTAAATGTTTTCCTGAATTTAGAGTTTACTGTTTTAATATGTATCATAGTTACAAGCTGATAAAGCTGGAGCCTGTTGTTTGCAAGGACATAAAGACACTTTGTTTAGGCACTGTCTTGCTCTGTCCGCCTGCAGTGGATCCCTTCTTCGGTCCGAGTATCTTCTCAGCTTCTTATTCACGCTGCAATGCCTCAGTTATGCTGGGGAGCTGCCGGCTCAGACGTCTGTACACACTAGTATCATTTATTATTATTACATATAATTGTAATAATATACTTACTGGAGGAAAGAACAGTTGTTGGGGGAGGAGAGGGAAAGATATTTTTCCAACCAAAAGGCCTGAGAGAAGGAGAAAGAGAAGCGAAGAGCAGTGAACAGTGGTCTCAAGCACCACCACATGAGCGGCAGTGGGTAAGTTACGTAGCGCTCTGAGCAAGAGACACAAAGCATGACACCAAAATGACGAGTCACGAGATTGTGACGAGTGACGAGAAGTGACGAGATGTATTTAGGGTGGTAGGGAAGGAAGATGAACTCAGAGCAAAGTCATGGTTTAACAAAGCTAGGGAAGAGGTGAGAAGCAATGGGAAGGTAATAAACACTCCAGAGTTAGGGAGACAAGGTACAACTGCATAGCTGGCAACAAGTGATTTTTTTTTTCCCTGTTTAGTTTGATTTCAGGGTTGAGTTTTCACACATTTTTTAATAACCAGTTTTGAGATGTTGTCCAGGCTGATGTAAGCCTGTAACAGTATCTCCACGTGGCACACTGGGGTGGTTTAGGAGACAGGACTCCAGTTATTCAGGGAGTAGAAAGGGTGATGTAATAGCAACCAAACTCCTGCAACAGCTCATGCTGAGTCTCACAGGTGCCACAGGTGGGTCCGTTCAGCTACTGTGTGCATCCAAGTGGGAAAGATCTACCCCCTCTGCTTCAGTCCCAATACCTGGAGGTACTTTCAGTGTCCAACCTCCACGTCCTGACCGTTATGCAGCACCTGACTGACATTTTCCCAGAGCTTCAGTCAAGACCTATGCGTGGTCATCGTGTGTATGAATTGACAAATGACAGAGAGGGTTTGAGAGCAGTGGGCTGTAGGTCCAACCCTTCTTCATCTCAGTCCACCTGGGCTGTAGGTCTGGTGTTGTGTGTCCTGATTAGTCCCTCCAGCCTCGCTCCACCCAGGTGAGGTGGCTCAGCACGTGCAGAGGGCTTTAGGCTCAACGGTGTAGCTTTTAGGGCATGTATTTCTCTGCAAACGCCAGGGTGAGAGAGAGCGAATTGTGAGCATGGAAGCAGTCTGTGAATTTTCAGAACAGGTAGGAGATCCATAAACAGGAGGCAAAATGCACAATAAACACGTTTTTTAGATGCAGGGATATTGAGTGGGACATGGCTGTGATCACATGAAATTTAAAACGCTAAATCAAGTGCATCCAAGTATATTCAGAAAAAAAATGTAGGGAAAATAGCTTGTTTTTTCAGATGGAAGGCATCAAGTTGGCCTGTTTGTATCAGCTGCAGTTCTGTACTTGGTTACTCAGCCTACAAGCATCAATAATTATATGTTCTCTAGAAAGGACATAATGACATCTATTACCTTTGATAATTCCCAACATCAAGGTTTTCACTTTCTCAAATAAAAGCACTAGGAGTTTGAATTAAAACGCCTCAAAGTTGTCACCAAACTCACTCACAAGTTACCTTATTACCAGACCTTTCCCCTCCCACTCCCAGTAGTGTTCATCATGAAACCTTCAATTTTACTGGGGGTTTGAAGTGGCTTTATGAAACCAGACATGAGGACGGAGGGACTCTATTTATGCAGTGTCAAGGCAGTGAGGTGGTTGCAGCAATTCAACATACAGGGTTTATATGACAGTGTGGAAAGGCTGTGCTTGAACGAACTGACTGCTATTGCCGTGTTCAGTGGAATATTTGACAGAGTTACCTTTTGTATTAAAGCTCTAGAAGAATGAGTTTTTGAGACCTGAATGCAGCTGTTGCATAAGTGGCACTGAGCTGATGAGGTCTGTGTTATCCAATCTCTTTGTGGTCTACATTTAAATTGATTTCCCTCTACAGTTCTAGTCTGGGCTGCTGCTTTCACGCATTTTTTTTCCCCTTTGAATTCTCAAAGTAGCTTGGTGAAAAAGATTTGCAGTCCTGGCTTTCACCACACTGGCTGCACAGAAAGCTTAGGTTGAGTTTTAGTGTTGAAACTTCCTTGTCATTTTAAATAGGTTAAGTAGCCTCGAGAGAGGCAATTTGCTTCGAGGACCGGGAGCGGGAAGCAGGGATCATAATGAGGAGGACTGGACCAGATCTTGAAAGAATAAGAGAAAGAAACTGCAACTAAACTTCAGAGGAAGAAAGAGCAAATCTTATTTGGGAAGTGGTACTATGATAAGGGTGTGGAGATCAGCAGAGAAGAGAGGAGTCAAGGCCTTCCTCCCAGCCCGTAAAGCTGCTGAATTTGCATCGCTGGCTTATTGCCAGCATTCACACCAGAGGCGTGCGCAGGGACAGGAACGGAAGGGGCTCTCAGTCCCCCGAAACTGCCTTGTGGTCCCGTATGGTTTCCTTCATGCCTTTCAGCAAACCACGTCACCCCCATTTGCCTCAGTTTTCCCCTCTTTAACAGACTTTCTGTTTGCTACTAAATTAGCTAAAGCTGTCAAGTATGTTGAATACGCAGCACAAGCGTCAGGTGGACGGGAAGGAGATTATTTCCAAACATATTTCACAGTTTATGCAAAATGACTCTTACCATATAATCTTGTTGATTGTCAGACATTGAAACAGTGCAATTTTCCTTTAAACCATGAGATTTGAATGGAGTCGCTGAGGACTCAGCAATTTTAGATTTCTTCTCATAATCTACTTATGCTCACTTCTGCTAGCCACTGCTATCTGTGGAAAATCTAGCTGGCTTTCTCCCTGGTTAGTGCGCTCCCCAATAAACAGCTTCATCACCGCTAAAAAGCGATATTTCCATGCAATCAAATTAACGTTACAGATTAAAGATGACAGGTGTGACAGATACTTTCATTTCTGCATATTTGAAAACCTGAAGGGTTCCTGGTTTCTTTGCAAAGCAGAGCTGCTTTAGAAACAGGAACAAAAGGATTTTAATAGCATCCTGTCCTTGGAAGCTTCTGAAGCTCCACTTCTGCACAACCACACAGTTCTTGCTTTTATTTAATTGAAACTGTTTGTTATTACATGATGGTATTTATTTGAACACCTCTTGCACCAAGAGAGTCCCAACAAGACTGTACTAGCTTCTGGCCAGTAAAATAGGCTCAGCCATGAAAAACACAGGATACAAGAAGTCTGGAGAGTAAAAGAAAAGACAAACAGTGTAAAGCAAAACAAGTCCCTGCAGCTTACTGGCAATGCACAATTTGCAAGAATCTCCCCGTTTCAGTGCTGCTCTTACGACAGTTTCTGAGCACATTGCAAGCGGTGTTTTAAGCTGGCATTGAGAAGAAGCATCCCCAGAGCTGGGGCAAGGTATTTTCTCTGTGATATCTGTGAGAAAAGCGATAGGGAATCACAGCAGCTAGCCTGCCCTCTACTCCTCACTGCAGTGCTCTTGTTATCGCCAGATGCAACAGCGGAGAATTTACAGCCGCCTGACCGTGCTGAGCCTTTTACCTCATCAGGGACAGAGATGGGCCATACAGTAATGCGTATTGATCCATGTCCCAAAAGGTGGTTTATGTCTTACATTTCTGTGCTGAACTATAGCAAGGGGAAAGCAGACTATTACAGCCCAGTCTCCCACGTGCAGATACAGCCGCTAAATGAGTGATGACAAGCCTTTAAGGCTGAATGGATGTAGGCGTACATAGGATGATGGCTCAGACGTGGTAACTGTCCATAGCTGAGTGGATGTGCACACTTCAGCCTGCCACAAATCTAAGGTGAAATGAGTTAGCTTGAAAATCAATAAAAGATCTTAAGAGCACTCATTTGATCGTTTGCAATGGCTCAGCTGACCTGGGGTACGTCACTAAGTGGCAGGATCTTGTGAATATGCCCAAACCTGCTTGGGGCAGTAGTGAACGGCTGGACTGACATATTCCCCTGGCCTGAGAGGTGCAAAGGCAGCCGATGCTGCAAAGGAGGTGTTGCCTCTTGGTGTGGTTGCACAAGTTATCACACGTGAGTCCTGAAGAGCACTGGGGAGAGGAGAGCTGGTTCTTAAGCAGACCAAAAAGGCAGTCTCTGGGAATTTACCTAAGGTGTGTTGGTTTTTTATTCGGTTTTGGTTTTGTTTGTTTTGCTCTCCGGTCCCCCCCCCCCCACCCCCCCCCCCCCCCCCACCCCCCCCTCCCGAAAAAAAGTCTACTCTACTTCTGTAATTGAATGGGAAAAGTTTTTTGCACTCAGCTGATGGGAAAGTGTAAAATTGGAGGAATCAAAATGTGCATATAGGATCCTTGCTCTTTAAAAAAATCACTTAATTCTAATATTTTCTTCCAGCTACTAAATCTTGGTGATCATCACTGCTGCTGTTCATTCCCCAGACAAGAGAGGACATAGGTGGCCAAACCCTGGCTCTGCAGAGAGAGAAGCAGTTGGTGACCTGACCCAAGAACTGTGCAAGAGCTGAGGATTTCACCTTCTCCCCAGACAGTTAAATGACGTATGGAAGGGGAGCCTGTCTTCTGCTGTGGGGACCAGTAAAGTCCAGAGAGGGTTAGCAATGCAAAGCAGAGTCAGTCCTTGCTGTGTCCATGTGTTCAGGATGGGCTGCTACTGCTCTGGTGCACAGAAGCTGCAGCAACATCAGCACTAGTGCTTTATCCAGTCTAACAAATGCAACCGAGTAGCAGGATTTCTTAGTAAGGGCACCATCATACAGTCCACAGCAGGCTAATTTCTGGAACAAAGTCGGTTTGAAGGGTCTCAGCTCAGATTTTCAAGCAGAGTTTAACATGTATCTAATACCTATGCCCACAGACATACTGGGACGTATGATGTGTCAGCACTGCAGGTGCTCCCCGGGAGTGCAATCATTGAAGTTCTTCTGAAGATGGGTTTGATGGAGTAGGTGATGGTGGGTTTTCCCCCTTAACTTACAAAATATGCAAATTCTCTGTGACTTTTCCATCCCCTCTCCAAGAGGTACAGTCTAAAGTAGTTCTGCTGTATGATGATGATTGGAGTTTTTCAATTTTGTTCATCACTTGGGCTGTGAGAAATATCCAAACATATCCAAATTGGGCTTTGAGGGTTTCTTTTTGCTTCCTCTCACTCCCTGTAGTAATACTAGAGAGTTCCAACTTCAGCTGTATTGGAATTTAGTAATTCTCTTAATGCTGGCAAGTATAAGGTATATTTTATGAGATATCTTATGGAACTGATGGGGGGAAAATAAATAATAGCAATATTAATAAAAAAAAAAGTGCTATCCAAGCTGCAAGTGTTGCAAGGATAAACAAATCAGTAAAAGGTGCAGTTTGCTTATGATACAGTAATTTTATGAGCAATAATTTTTCAGATGAACTGAAGCTATCATCATTATCAACTAATAGCTTTAAGAATGACTTATCTAACTTGCTGCTGCCTACGGTATTTCCAGAGTGTGAAAGAATTTTAAATCGTCTGTAAGGAACTGATGCTGCCTAAAGGACATTAGAATAAACGAACCACAGCGTTTTAAGGGTTATCCTTTCAGAGGAAAAGAAACAAACATCCTTCACAAAATGCGTAAGGGTGTGTGTATTCTATTGCTCCTGGAGTATCTGTGCCGTTCTTAGTGACTCGCATCAAATCTTCAACAGAAGGGCAGTATTAATGCTGGATCTGATTCTCTTTTCTTGCGCCAAAGAACACCAGTGACATCAGAGGGCTCGTGGCCCTGGCGCAGGCTGACGTCCACTGCAAAGGAGTTGGGGGCAAGTACAGAAATACCCAAAGAGATGTGAAAATAACAGAATTTGCTGCATCGTTTGATGAAAGTGAGCCAGAAGATGTCATTTAACCTTGCAACAAAAATTTTTATTTAATTTTGGAGAAAGTAAAATATTTTGTTCTGCCTTTTTTTTTTTTTTTTTTAATTTTGGAGCAGATGCTAAGTAGAAAATTTGAAGAAAAAACAAGAAAAGATGTTAAGCATCCATTTACGAAGAGTTAACCTTTTAAAAGCAGAATTAGACATCAAAACAAACCTGGATGGTTTAGAATGAAAAGTTGATATATTTAATTTTGAAAATGTCACCATTAATCACCCGGATCTTCCTCACAGCCACTCCTGCTGTCCTACATCCAGTGAAATGGACTCATGTGGTCACACCTTTTTATTCAATGTAAATCTGCTCGGTGAATTTGCTATTTGCTGAGGAAATCAAACAAACAGAGAAAAGCAAATCTCTTCCTTTTGATCACCTCTCATTCCCCTTAGCTAGGGCAGAGATGGTAGCAATTATTCAGAGAGCAAGATAAATGAGTGACTGCAGGACTGTTGGCATCCATGGTCCTCTGGCAAGATTTCCGAAGGGCTGTTGCTTCAGCTGGAGACGTCTCGGTCCGCTCAGGGCTCAGCCCCCACCGCTGCACGGGCTCCCGACGAGCCGTGAGGAGACGGGCAAAAGTCAACCCTCGCGAGTGCCGGGGGCTCCCCCGCTGTCCCCGGGAGCAGGCTGGAAGGCTGGAGCTGCTAAAGAACAGTGCAGGGGGGTGAGGTTTAACTGCACTTGAGCGAGAGCTAATTGGGTTTACAGCTAATTAACAGGTATAGGGCTCTGCTCCTATGGAAGGCAATGAAAACCCTCCAGTACAGTTTCAATGTGATTTTGGTTTCTTTTTTTTTTTTCAATTATAAGTTTTGTAGAATGAAACAAAAAGGAAAAGGTAATCCAGAAGAGTGCACTATATAAATTGGGAAGCTGAAAGTTGTTCTGGAAAAACATAATTGGCTCACTGAAGCATGTCCGCTTGACAAAATAATGGTATTTTTCTCTTTAATATTTGAATAAGTCCAAAATGTTTCATTTTACACTGGTTGGAAAAGATTATTTCATTTTTTGTTTCAATTTTGTTAACTCTAAATAGTTATCATTTAATAGAGGATTTTCCTATATGTTTTCTTTCACATCTTTCAAGTTTTTAAAAGCCCATATTCTAAAATAATCTAATCAATGATTATATATATTTAGACAATATACATAATTTAATTTAAATTCTTAAATCACAGTTGAAATCAATATTTCAAATGATGCAGAACAATTTTTTAGCTTTATTTAACAGGAACTTCTGATTTTTAACAAATTATATTTGAAATGTCAGAACTGTGTGTGTTCTGAAAGTTTTGCATTTCCACTAACCCTGTGTTTTTATAACTAAAAATCAGGTGGCCTTGCCCTGTTTTTCCTATATCTTAGTTCTGACCAATGTATATGATTTCAAATATAGCACTATTGCTGCAGAGAGGTAGAGGTTTGAGCATCAAATAGACAGATAATTTCCAGACAGAGGAGAAAATGCTAATCAATTACCTCAGTCACTGCTATAGGCTTTTTGAGCAAGTGTCATTTGAAACCCCGAACGTGATTCAAACAATCTCAGTGGAAAATAAATAAAAGAAAATAACTTTTTCCACAGCAGAGGTGAAAAGCTGACTGCATCCTCAAGGGCACAGACGGGCTGAGCACGGAGGTGTCCTGGTGCTTTGCGGCAGGGCTGGGAATAATGCCTGCACGAAACTTTTGGGAGTATGTGCCAGCTCTCCGGCATTTTTTCACGGAAGAGAGGACGGTAGTCAAGGGCACGGTCAGAAACAGTCCTGCAGTCACAGACGATGCCAACAACTGAACTTCTCACTGGATTGCTTGCCACTCTTTGTCAGGCAGGGCATTTCGATTCCGCTTTAAATATAAAGAATCCTTGGCACCGAGCAGGGTTATCATTGCAAATGTTGTGTGTCTTTAAAAGAAGAGCAGAATGAAAGCAGCTTGTCCCTCGGTGCTTCCCTCCTCCTCTCCCCGCTGCTGCAAACTCAGAAATGGGAATCGCATGACAGAGTGCATCCGTCGCGATTTATTCCACCACACTGAAGAGCTTCACCACATGGCTGTGACTGCAAGACAAGCTGGATTCCGGGTTTTAAATCTAGGATGATTGATTCCTTTCTCAGTGGATCTTTTAAAACTCTGAAAACCAAGCGATTTGTTCTCACTTGTGAATGAGAATATGAGCCTCTTCTGCAGCATTACTCATCGATTGAACTCCAAGTGCTTTGTAAGGCGGTCAGCATTAGCTCTTTTCAACAGATGGGGAAGGAGGCATGGTTTTCCCAGAGGCACTTGTCAGGCTGGTGATAAGGCAGGGAGCCGAAATCCCCGCCAGCCTATGTTCCTATCAGTAGTCGCCCAGCACCCTGTGCTCTGTTACTTTTGTTTCCTAAAAATTACCTCCTAAAAATGGAGGCCACATATTTCTGGGCATCATCTCCTTGTGCACGTGCACGCCTCCGGATTCGTTGGCTGGCCCTGTGCCGCACGGATATGAGTGCCCATGCGATTTCTGGTTCACCGTTTCTGACTCGTGAAGCTCCGAGACGGACTCCACAAATGTTTGCCCAATCTGTGATCTTCTGAAACCAAAATGTCAGGCTTAAGGAAGTGGCATTTCACTGGCACGTTCCTTTCTTAGTCCATTTCTGATCCCTGTTCAGTTAGGGAAGCACACAGAAGGGTTTTGACGTGAACCTACCCATTTCAAACTTAAGAAATGTTCGTTCCAAATAAGATTAATTACTGTGTCCAGACATGCTAAATAATTAAAAAAGACATTGCGTATGGACACGAAGCACTTTAGGATAAATTAACTAGTTTATGCCAGTGTAATAACCCAGCATTAATGTGCTCAGAGTGCAAAGCTGCCAGGCAAGGCATCAGGCAGAAAAGGGCATGGTTCTTCAGTGGAACTGAAAATTTATCCTCTAGGATACAGAGGTATTTCAGAGCTCCTTTAAAGGATCGTTCTATTAAAGAGGTAAGAAAATTGCAACTTCTACATGCAATTTGTTTATGAAATATAGTAGCTGGGAGCATCTTAGAGGAAAAATATATACGGAAATGGATTACGACGTTGGAGATGATTCACATAAATGTCTTTTTTCCTACTCAGCTTAATTAACTTCAGAGTAGATGAATTCTTATTGGTGTAGTGGAAAGAAAATGAAACCGGTGTCAAGAGAAAATCTCCTACATGCAACTGCTTGGTATATCCCAATTTTGGATGTTGCAAAAGCATAAAATTTTTTCCTCATTAAATTTTAAAAGCTTTCTGACTTCCTAGAATTATACCAGGGAGTTGTAAATGATGTATGAAATGAAATGTCCTTCCCTACACAAACAACATACAGAGGGAGAGCTTTGGAATGACTCTTATTATGTACTACTAGCATTAATACTTAGATCAGTCAGCCATTAAGATAAATAAATAAAAATACCCACCAGGACCAAAAATTTCAGTGAAAATAAGACAGGATGTTTTAAAGTACTTAGCCTGTTTGTGGAGAAAATCTGTAGCAAATTTGTTTACTTAAACATTTTCAGTGGTTTTGCCTCTTGCTTCCACTATCTGTTCCCTATAGACAGAAGTTCTTTCTGGACAGAAGGACTCTTATTGCCAGATCAAAGTCCTCTTTCTACATATTCCTGCATTCAGCAGAAGAAAAGGGTTTTACAAAGACATGCCAGGCTGAATCCAAACAGCTTCACCTAGACACACTACTCTAAAATCTGTGTGACCAGAGGTACTCTGACTGTACTCATTACAGATGGAGGTAAAGTCTGAAGTCTGATTTATGGTTCCCAGCTGACCCTCACTGGTAAGGTCTTCCTCCAACTTGTTATTAAAAACTTATAATAACAACATTTTAATAGCCTTTAAAGAGCTTCCCTCAAGTACTACTATCTTGGCCATTTCCTTAGAGGAAAACTACTCATTATACAAATTTGCAATAATATGGTGAAGAAATACAGCAGCATTATTAAAATCCAGATTACTAGCTCAGAGACTTCTCCAGGGCCTCAGGCTGCTATTTAAACTAATTTTCATGTAAACAGCACCATGAAGATACAGTGCTACATACGAAAAAACCCCAATGTTTCTGCAGAGTGGAAGCTACCACCCAAGTTTCACTCCTGATTCAGTTTTCATCGCTTGACCATTTCTTTTGTTTAAAATTACTTGGAAGGAGTCAAGGTTCTTTTGTCTTGCTTCTATTCTATTCTATTCTATTCTATTCTATTCTATTCCAGTCACTACTCTGAATGTCAGTGATGCATTAAGCAGCATGTCTAGCATATCATATGCTTGTTCTCTAATCCTCTCTCCATTGGGAAAAGTGTATTCAATAGTGTTTTGTTCTGGACTTTTTCAAAGGCAATTCACACATACGGACATACTTTTATGTTAGTGAAGGGAAAAGCCAAGAAATGCTCTTAAACAAGGAAGTTTTTCCCTCTTCATCCCTGACTTGTCACCATCTTCAGCGTCCAGTATGCTTGGAGTAGACATAGACAGACTAAGGTCATTGCATTTGGTGGAAAAGAGGTTTTTTTGAAAAGTATATTTTTCTTCTTCTTGGAGTAGAGACCTAACACCATCACGTTCTGGGAAAGGGAACAGAGACAGTGGTTTGGGACAGTCTGCATGGTGGGTTTGGCCTCTGGAAGTCATGGGGTTGCCAACCTTGAAGCGATTCAGCAGGTGCACTGCTGGGGAGCTGAGAGGTCATCTGGCAGCAAACCAGGAAAACTTCCCAAAGACTAGAACAGAATGTAACTCCCAGGGAACCCTGTCTGGAGCTCCAGTTTTGAAATCAAGCTGAGCCTGCGTTCTGTCACAAACTTGTCAAAATCAAAATGGTTCCACAAAAACATGGTGTCACCTTTAGAGCTGTTCCCTGGCTCAGGGAATTGAGTCGGAACCCACGCAGCAGCAGTAAGCACACCTTGAAATGCAAAATGCCCTGTGGTTTCCTCCAAGGTCTGTGTGGGTCCAGTGGCTCATCCTTAGACTAGTTCTGAATCTGTACCTGCAGGTGAATCAGTCTGAAGGGCTGGAAAAATTAACCTCAGTGATCAAAACATGCCAGCTGTGTGTCTTTCACCCACTGACTTCTCCTCCGCTTACACAAGCGCTAATGCTCAGCCAAGTTTTGCTGGGCTGCTGTGAAACCTTACTAAAAGTTTCCTGAGATCTTTGCATGTCTGTGAAGGATAAAACGTTCACATTATTACAGTCATTACTGTGCCTATAGGCCACAGAGAGTGTTTATGGTGAGAGGAGATCAAGGATTTGAGTAACTTTGTCAAGTTTCATAGAAATACTGAAACCTCTCACAGATGAGTACAGACATTTTAGGATCTGATATGGTGTGCAAAGACAGGCTTCACAATCCTTGGCTTGTGTAACTTACAAATATTGTGTAATGGTTCAGATGCCATTGGGTTCTTATGCACAAGGCAGTTGATCTATAAAACATATGGCATTTTGAAATATTGATCTCTTCTGTGCCAGTGAGTAAGAGATATTAGTGTAGCATGAGATTCCATTTGTAACACTGGGATTAAAGGCAGAGAAGTGGAAAATTGGAATAGACCTGAATTCATGTGAAGTGGAAAGTATAGCTGGCAGTATTACTAAAGCAGGAGAATAACAAATAAGAGCATGTATTTTAAAAATAATTTAAAAAAAATCACATAACAACTACTGAGGTAACAGAGTAAATGTATCCAAATGAATGTTTTATACTAGGTCACTTTTAATTTTACTGGTAATGTAAAGTCACAATATGGTGACACACAACAGAATGGGACAAAATAAAGAGTAATACCAAACAGAAAATGAACAAGCTTTTTCTCTACAAAGTAAACAATGATTTATATTTTAAAGTAGCACTTGATCTGAGCCTTTACTCAGTCCTGTGAAATAGATCTTTCTGAATTAAACCAAACCAAACCAAACCAAACCAAACCAAACCTCCAACTTTTGCTCAACTCCTGCAGGTTGTTGCCTGGATCCTCAACAAGTCAACTGATTCACATTGGGAGTATATTCCCTCCCCCCGCCATTTTCCACTGTTTTCTTTGTTGGAAGCATGGGATACTTGGGAAGGAATTCTAGAAATCAGAAATTTTAAGTATTTTCAGTGTTCTGCATAACAACACCAATTTTTCTTCCTTTTTCCTTTCTTGTCCCAGTTAGCCTGTTAATGAGACTGATAACTTGTGTTTGACCATCATGTCAGTTTTAGGACATCTGCTTCAGTCCTTGTCTGAAGCTGTTAAAACGTGGAAACTCAATCAGTACATTTTATTGAAAAAAAAGAAGAAAAACGACAGAAGCCTTCTTTCTATGCAGATTTTACCTGGTGTAACGTGAAGCCAATGGTTCTTGTTGTGATTTTCCATGATAGATTCAGTCCTTTACCAGATGACATTTTCTCTCCATGAAGACACATCTACATTGCAATTAAGTAACTATTGATCTTTTTTGATGAGCAGATTGAGCTCCTTAAGTCTTTTATTATGAGCATTTTTCAGCCCTAAAATCACTTTAATTTTTAAAGGTGATCAAAGGTTAGCTGAACCCTGGTAAAAAGTCATATCTCTCTTCTGCATTGCACCTCACAGTACTTTCTTCCTTTATTTCCATAATAGTGTAAGATGAACTACTTTTAAAAACTTTTTTAGCCATTATCATTAACATGAAATGAAATGCCACATTGATACTATGGATGATGTAGTTTTTACATTGAGTTTAACTTTGTTCTATTGAAATTAATGGAAATATTATCAACAGCTTCAACAGCAGCAGAATTAAGCCAAGTGAGCGGTTCTGAAACTCCCAATTCAGATATATTTCTATTCTAAGGTCCTAGGGGAAATGCGGCAGGTCAGATGCAGTTTCATAGTGACTGGTGCTAAATATTGACATTTTAACGGCAATCACTGTATGGAAAACCTCAGACAACATGACCTTCCACGCAATCTCTAGCCCTGTCTCCCGATTCAAAAGCCATTACACTAATGAATAATATTCCCCTGATTTTAGTGGGTTTTGAATCTGACCCTGGTTTTGAGAACTAAGTGTTTGGAGAGCTAAATAGACCACAAAGGACTTGGTATCTCAGATGGCCTCTAATGTATTCTGTGGGTAAGACAGGGATGTATAGCCCAGGAATAGCAAGATTCAGTTTCTTCGCTGGTAGCAGCGTTGGGGAAGTCAATGAAGATGCTCCTATTTATTTGAATAGGCACATGACTGAGCCCTCTAGGTTTCCACTTTTAAAAATCAGCTTAGTTAAAGGTTTTAGTGGAGGAGTTGTTTTGAGGAAAAAGTAAGCTAATCTAGACACCCACCATTTTCCAAACATAATACAAAGAACAGAGGTAGGTTTTCCCTTTAGAGAAAGGATGTCAAAGAAACCGGAGCAGTTGGGCGGTGCCCGGGGCAGCTCTGTTCCGTGTCTCTGCTGAGCCTGGAGAAAGTGTTGCTCTTCCATGTGGTCGCTGGTGCCAGCTTTCGAAAGGAACAGTTTTGAATTTGCTGTAACGCATATTGGGAAGCTAGAGAAATTTGTCAAAGAGGGTGTGGGCACGTGTGTGAGTACGCGTGCATGTCTGTCAGCGACTGGGTTGAGGTGGCAAGCGAGAAAGATAAATCACTCAAATAGAGGCATGGAGGAAGAGACAAAATTAAGAAAGATGGTTTTGTCAGCAGCACTTTGAACTAGCTGGTGATGAAGGGGCCTGGGGTTAGACTGTGAAAAGCTCTGAAATGAGTGGATTGCAGCAGTGACACTAGGACAGATGCGGGTAGGGGATGTGCCTGTCAGGGCAAAAGGAGAGGGCAGAGATTAGAGAGGATTCAGGGGAAAACGTGACAGAATTTACCCGTGGCTTGGCCACACTGGGAAAAGATGGAGGTTAACCACGTATCACAAGCCTGGATGGTGTGGGAAACAGTCGTCAAACACAGGCAGAATAAGGTGGTGGGCCAAATCTTATTTTCTCTATAGTTCTTGATAAATTCACGTCTCCCACAATCCTGAAACAGGTTTGAATGGGAACAAGGAAGCAAACCTCTTACACTTCCAATTTGGCTTTATTTACTAGATTTCTTTTGTTCAGGTAATAAACCATAACGACCTTGACATAGGATGTCCCTGGAGGGATTAAGGACTAATTTAGATGGTTTGCTCTTAGTCTTGTCCTACTGACAGGAATGATGGGTATAAAAATAACTGCTCATTCCAAAGAGGAATTTAACAAGTGTCTTTCCCAGTAGCTGAGCAAAGGACACCCGCTTAGAAAGGAGTCTGGAGCTGGACTGTGCAGCTGGTGGGAAGTAGTTTGGCTAAAACCTTTGTAATTTAACTAATATCTCACTGAAATCCCTGTCTTCCTTTGCAGATAACCACATATTTAAAAGTACACTTAGCCAGTTCACATTTTAAATAGACTTTATTACCACAGCATTAATAATTTAGTGCACTACCAGAAGGAATGAAGAATAATAAAGTGAAAGATTTTTTAAATGAAAATTCCTTTTACTTTATTTTTTAGACTGACAATACACAGTCATTGATAATTGTTATTTTTAAACCACACTCTGTAAAGTTTCAGCTTTATGAAGAAAATGTTGTCAGATTTTTTTAAGAGAAGTTGAAAATAGCCAATCTTTTGGTTTGGAGATCTCTGAATAAATTTGGGAAGACTTTAAAGTGGTTTTCATAGGTATTAAATATAAGGTAAACATTTTCAGAAAACAAGAATTTTTTATTATTATTATTTTTTATTTTACTATTAAGTAGGTTTTAAAGTAAATGGGATTGGCTGGTTTATGAGTGAGTTTCCTCCCCATGTAAGACTTTCAATATATTTTGTGCTAACAAGGTTTTAAAGTTTATAAGTGTTTGTGTTTCTATTCCTGCTTTAACAGCTTTTGGAAATTTAGTGAAGGTTTTAGCAGATATAGACAGTAACAATGTAGTAATACATAGACTATATGAGGTTAAAGTGTTTGTTAAATGTTATAAATACTCTTAAAACTAAAAGTGCAGCAAGCACTTTATATGCAGTTTTAATTTATAAGCAATTTAAATTGTTTATAATGTGTTAAAAATTTGAGTTAACAACTAATACATTTGACTGTGACTGTGGGAAGTGCTCCATAAACTGTTGATGGTTTGGAGCTCTTGCTTTAAAGCCTTGTTTTTTGGATTTCAAATGCTGTTTTTCCTCCTCTTAAGTTCAATTCTTTTCCCGATTTTTCATGAAACCATCTCCTCCCTACAAAGAATTGCCATAGTCTTCTCATTCCTTTCCTCAACCCTTCAAGAACCTGGAAGCTGAAAATTTCTCATGTTTCAGCTGTAAATGGTTTTAGTCTATATGTATGCCCTGTCATTTTCTTTCACGTTTTCTTTTAAATTGGACTCAGAATAGAGTAAGTAGGGAAACACATACATGAGAAAACAATCCAACTCATGTTATTAAGGTAAAATAGACACTAACTGACAGTTCCTCTGCTTACTTGTGATGAGATAACAAGGAGGAAGAGATTTAATTTACATAATTTATGTACTTATTTATTTAAATGTGACTAAAAGCAAGGTATGAGGTCCAAAAACCTGAGAATCACTATCGGTGCTCTCCAGGTAGAAGAATTAATAGTCATAGTAAAAAAACACATCATAAACTGAATTACAAATATCAATAAATGTCCTCATTTAAAGCTTTTCCAATAAGATCTTCACCACAAAATTTCCCTTTGCCTAGTGCTTCTAATGGTAATATAATGAAAAAACTTTATCTGGAAGCACTGCACCTCAAGTTTTACTGGTTAGAGAATAAATAGCAAGTGAGCATCAAAGGAAGCACACCTTAATCTCCTGTTTTCGATACAGTGCTTTGCAACTGGACCTGTAAGTCATCACCTCTGTGTTAGATATTGCATCAACGTTTGTGTTTTAGCTCAGATCACGAGTAAGGTTTTGAAGCAGATGTCCTGACTGTCCCCCCTTGCTATGCTTTAGTTCACATTGTGGAGTGTTCTTGTAGGGCATGGTCGGGTTCCTCTTGAATGAAGTAACAAAATGACCCCTTAAGTTGGAAGATGAACCCCAGAAAAGCACCTAAGGTGGTCCAGCTGCTACTGAGCAGTCAGTCAGTAGAAAGGACAAGCCTAGAGCTACTGTGAAATAAAATCCCCAGAACAAGTATAATGCGGACAACAGGTGTGCAGCACAAACTGGTTTGCCCACCGTGTCTCATCTCTGTTGGTGTAGGCATACCTACAGACACCCAAACTATCTCCATACCAGTGAGGATGGCTAGCTGGTATCGTCTGGTATGAAACAGAAAGTGCCTGACATCTTTGAAATGATGTAGCTATACTTCTGTTTCTGGAGAGGACTCATTCATCTCTGCTCTACGCACGCTTTATTTCTCGATGCACAAAGAGAAAGAAAGCCACCGGAGCGCGACTGGATTTCTACCTTTTGAGAGCAAGTCACAGAATCATGTGTTTCAAACCAGGGCTTCCTCACGAGCTGCAGCTGCAGTGTCAGCTTCTCCCACCCCTCTGGGGAAGCCCGCGCAGTTCAGGTCCCAGTTTACACTGGATGGAAGCGAGCAGAGCAGCAGGCGGCTGGTATCATGCGTGGCTGGCAGAAAGGCACTTTCAGCACCTGTGCTTCACAGTGAAGAAATTTCAATCTCTCCAGCTTGCAGAAACAAGTGCGGTGAAGACAAACCCTTATTCGTTCATGTTCTGTCTTCTTATGAGCTATAGAGGATTAGTCCTGGTGATGTCTGTGGGGTGTAATGTGAGCAGCCGGTTCCTTTGTGACTAATGGGCTTGCGCTGAAGTTAAATTGCTCATCCCATGGAGTTATCATTTCTACTGCACTGCAGTGATAATTATCTAAATAAGTAATAAATGAGGTGCTTCTGCTTGTGTGGCTGGGCTCAGACTGCTCACTTTAGCGCAGTGCCGGAAGATTTGTGTTTCCATGCCATCCAAGGTGAGCAGTAATAAAAGTTATTTGCGTGGGATTCCTGAACAGCCCCTTTCTCCAGCCCTCACCTCACCACTGAGCAGAGACCGCACACACTGGAGGGGCAGGAGCACTGTCAGCTACAAATAAAAGCGCTTAGGAGAAATGAAGGCATTTTCCCTCAGCCAAAGGTGCTGAGGGAAAACATATAACTTTGGCTACCTTAGTCTGTAATCACCAGTTTCAAAAAGTCTGTCAGTCTCTCTTGAAAAGGGAGACGGAGGGAAATGGAAGAAAGACTTCAGGAAAAGAGAGAGAAGAAAGTAAACAGAGTGACAAAGTCAGGTCTCTCCATGGAGGAAAGGAGCTCATTTGCTATATTCAGATATGGCAATGGGAAACCAGACCGGGGGAGGGGGGATTGAGGTACCAGATTCAAGAAACTCATTACACGTGACTTTTATCTCTCTAAAGACATTTAAACATCTTCTCTTGTGCATATGCACTATGGAGCACCCATTCAGGTTTTGTGCTGGGGCTATAAGACACACATTGGTCAGACTGACTCAATTCTAAGGGAGTTTCAGTAAGTCGACAGCAAGTTTGAAGTTACTGTCATGAACACGCTTAGAGCAGCTGAGGTCTGAAAGACGGAAGAACACGAAACTTGTGCTGCCATCAGCTGAAGTTTTCCATTCTATCTAAAATATGATTTTTATAGTTTTAATAGGGAGGGAGACTGGGAAAGAAAACTGAGTGACTCAAGCAGAAATTACTCTAAGAGATCACATTGGTCTCTCCCCATCTTAAAACCTTTGAAATTGGACTCCATTAGAGACCCTTCCAAAGCGCATCGAAGCCAGTGGAATGGATGCCTTTCACTTTGTCATCGTGTTTTGGATGAATGTGCTGTTAAACAAAACTACCACAAAGGTATCTGAGCTTTTAGAGAAGTTACTGCCTGAGATTTTATGAAAGCCACACGGCATATGGAAACAGCATATGGAAACTTGTTAACACTGAAAGGTAAGGAGAAAAGTGGCAATGAGTGATGAACTTCCTGGAAATGTTTAAAAAGCTGAATCACAGTCATCTGCAGAATTCCTGGTGGAGCACATTGAGACTGATATGAAGTCAAGAGGTTTCCAAAGCTCTCCATCACCTGAATGATAGCAAAGGGCTAGACACTAACCATATGTCAACTGCATGTTGCAGAAAGATCTTCTGCCTCCTGAGAAAAGAGGGTGTGAAATCATTAGCAGAGCCTAGAAATGTGGAAAGTGAGGGATTGTCACGTAACCACACAAAGAAAACTACTTACAAAGATTATATCAGCTAATGAGTTTTTCACACTGCTGCCTACAACAAGGGAAAGTTTTGCATTTTTATCTCAAACAGAATCAGAGGAGTAGTTGAAAAAACATCTGTAACATCAGCAGGGGTGAATTTGGCACCTCTGTGTGGAGAAGATACTTTTACTTGAGCAATTTATCATGCAATGGCAGATCTGAATCCAATAGTAATTAGTGTTTAATTGACTTTACTGGCACATTCAGTGCTTTGTACCTCCTCTAATTATGGAATATCCTTTGTGTATGTGCATTTTCATCAAAGCTGATTTTTGCAAGAATATTGTCTATATTAGAATGGCTTGAGGTCTTATGTTACAACTGATCGACTGGTTTAGGAGTCAGCCCTGGCATCCTCACTCACAAAATAATAAACAAACAATAGCCTCTTTCATCTTAGTAAATCCCAAAGTTCTGTACAAAGTAAATAATGATTAAACAGATGAACATTTAATGAAAATGTGTACATCAAAGAAGATGCATATCACATTAAAAATATATTTAGCGTCAAAACATCCCCACCATGTAGCCATTGCTTATCAGGCTTAACTGCATACAGCGATGAAAGACTAGTCTGATTTCACAGCCCTTGTAATTAGTGATTCTCTTCCAATTACCTTCAAATTTGGCAGCCTGTGTTACTATTATCCTGACAGTATCTCTTTCTAAGATGTTGGGCTGCTGTTGCATCCCACTTCTATGCCCATTAGGGAGGTGGTTTGTTTCTTGAAGACTGTTGAATCCAGTGAGAATCTTTCCAGTTACTTCAACAGTTGCCAGATCAAGATCCTAGTAAATTCGAGCTTGTTTCTTTAGGTTTGCTTCATTTGCCTGTGTAGCTGGGGCCAGGCGCCAGCACGCTCTCTCCTTCAGACTAGTGTTTGGTGTCTATTCATTTTTAGTTGCTGTTTGGATGAAGCCAAAAATGCAGATTCTTGCGTGAGGCAGTAAAAATGTCAGGCTTTAGCATTATCTGGAATAATGAGAAGCAGCTGGTTTCACATGAGATAATTCACGATCCGCCAACAGACAGGGCAACATGTGGCAAAGGGACCAACCCCAGCCAGCTGTGGAGAAAAAAGGGATTGTCTCCCGTCGACTTTTCCGCACATAGCTTTGGCAATTGTTCGTGTGGTTTCTGAATTTTGAAAGGTTCAGAGATTTTCTTACCACACTGGAGCATGAAACCTGTGCCTGTCAATGCTGTGGAGACTGGCAAAATTTGTCACTAGCCAGGTGGCACTATTCTGTACACATGGAAATCTGCATCGGCTTCCTTATTCTGTTATCCCAACTCGGTTTGCAGGTTGGTTTAGAGAATCTCACATCCTGCTTGGTTTTGTCTGTTTGTTTCCATTTTCTCCATGAAAATATTTATTCCCGCATGCAGGGATGGTCTCTGTCATTGGGTCTAGCACAGGGCATGGTGGTGAGGGGAAACCATCCTTCCACAATCAAGGAGTCTCAAAATCTGCCTACATCTCGGTCTGTGCACATATCCACATTTTCTTTTTTATAGAAAATACTGTACAAAACAAGTGCTGATCAGATACCTGGGATTATATATGAACAGCTCCACAGATTAGCTCCTCCTGGCACCCAGAAAGAATCGATACCTTTAGTTACAGACAGATCTAGTGGAGACATTAAGGGCAGCAAAAACACCTATTCTTTCCAAAGGAATTGATTCAATTTCTAAGCAATTGGCTAGAAATCAATTCAGACAAATCAGAATGTGACTGCTAATTATGCCTTATTTCATTTTGGAAGTGGTGTGAATTTATGCCAGAAAACCAGGGGGCAATTGTTCCATGCAGAGCCAGGGGAAAGTCATGGAAAGTCTCTGAAAGATGCTTCTTTCCTCTCAAACTCGGATCAACAAATCAAAAGAATTTTTAGAAATTTTGCTGTCCCTAAGAGTAGTAAGTGGACCGAAGTTCACATCATTTTAAAGTGAAGTCCCAGCTATAACTCAGGTATAATTAAAGCTCCACGTCGGCCACATGCCTTCTCCCCACCTACCTGCTCAGCAGATGATGACAGTCTTCGAGAGGTGGTATTTTAGACAAAAAGGGTAAACTGTTCTCAGAGGCAGAGAAAGCACCATCACTTATTTTCCTCTCTCTGTCTAGGCTTCTCTTTCTAAACCACCTGAACCAAGCCCAGTTTACTAATGTTCAGCAAACCGTTTTACCAGCGCTCCCGGCCTGGCTCCACAAAGCCTTTCCGCGCCGTGCTGACCCATCCTAAAGCCGCGCTGTGCTGTTAGCCTCGCAGAAACCCCTAGGAGATGAAGTAGCTGTAATTAAAGGTTTTCAGCTACAGGGCTGTCAAATCCTTTTGTGTATCTGTTTTGGCAAGTGCTTCAAATCCTACAGCAATATTAAATAGACCATCTGTTAGCCTTCATTAGGCTCTCACTCATCAACAGGACTATTAAATATAACTGAGCATGCTAAAGGAAACCTTGACATCTGGGCTTTCAATTGGAACAGTGATCAATATTAATAACAAAACTATTTCACCTGAATTTATTATTAATAGAAAGTTAAATACAGCATAAATATGGATGTTTTGCCCTACAACACAGCTTTAATATGACTAATCTAAATGATAGAGTGAAATGCAACTTTATTACTATCAATATCTGTAATGATGTAGGTACGTAAAGAACTCCGTGGCACTGGCACTGCCCTGAAAACATGTGAAGGACTGATCATCACTTTCATCTTTGTTAAATGACAGGACAGCTAGGACCATGCTAAACACAAGGGGTGTTATAGAAAAAGACCTACAATTACAAAATGCCCAGATGGCTTATTCTCTTCTTCTTTGCAACAACTTCTCACGTATTTAAGGATAAGGTATAATATCTTCCTTGGTCATCTCTTGTCTACATTAAAACAAGCTCCCGAAGCACTCCTTAGAGTCAATGTTTTCTAGACCCTTTTACTGTTCTCACTGTTCTCCTTTAGACTCTATCCATTTACTCCATGCCTGTAATTAAAGCATTGGGATATTCACCGGTTCCTCGATATTCCAGCTGAAGGATGTTGGACAATTTCCTTACAAGTTTCACACACACCACTGCCATTTATATAGCCAGTATGATCCCTGGTTGTTTTTTTTCCTTCCCTTTGAAGAAGGATATGGTCTAGTCTTTCCACATTTTATATAAGTATAGTTGATTCTTCCCAAATACATACAATATTTTGTATGTTTCTCTATGAAACTGCACCGTAGGTATTTCAGACCAATTCCATTATGGTCATTTTGAACACTAACCTTGTCTTCCAGTGTTCTTGTAGACCCAGTCAGAATGGCATTTCCCCCCAGAGCCATCATTAGACAAAGTACTGATTAATATGGGAATCAAGAAATGCTACTGAGTAACTTCATCTGATACATCCTTCCAGCCTAATGTTAAGCAACTGATAACTGGTCTTCAAAAATGTCAACTGAAAACCGATCTGTTCCAGAAAGTTGCTGGAATGCTATTGTAGCTTATTTCAGAACATATTTTCCTACAGAGCTACAGAGTTATAACCAAAAGCCTTACTGAAGTAACGGTATATCACTTCCCCTTTCTTCACCCCTATGTAAAAGACCGTTTGTGTCTTCTGCAGAAAAGTAATAGTTTGGTTCATCTGAGAACAAGGACACTTCATCAAGGCAACCGCTTCAGTAGCAACTCTAAAGTATAACTGCACTCATAAACTTGACAGGCCTCATCCTAAAGTCATTCTGTCTCCATCTTTCTGGGATAACTGAGTACACACACATTGACTCATTTCTAATCCTGATTTTACAGTCTTGGTAACTGGAACATGGTTTGGAAGATCTGTCACCTCTACTATGTAGGGAGATGAAAAATATACTCATCAACCTCTGTGCCTCACTGGTTACTATAGAACCAATAATGAGTCTGAAATCCTTGTTCTGGTGCAAATACCCAAAACACTGGCAAGGTTATGATGTGTCTGAAAGCTATTCCTCAATTTATTATGGGCCTGATGATTGAAAAATTCTGTATCTGAGCTGCCTGGCATAACCATTGAGCTCCAAATCTCGGCTTTGCAGACAAAGCTGACGCTGAAACAAAGCGAGACTTTGAGGCTGACAGAGAACAACATAGCCTGCCAATAGCCTAGCACACAGACAGCACGAGCAGAGGTGTCAAACCTTGCAATGTGCATGATCGGAGCTGAAACTCAGTCACTGAAACTTCTAACTCCATGTCTTACGGCTGCATCGTGCACACATCAGTGGGACCCTTTGTATCACAATTGGTTTATTCATAAAGTGAAAGAAATTGAGTTCCAACACAGAATTGCTGGGAAACTGATTAATGCTGATGAGCATCTTGATCTGCTGATACAGTATCCAGTTCCAATTATACCAAGTCCAGATCCTGAAAGCAGTTTTTGTGAAATTTTCAGATGAGTCGTTTGTGATTTTGATTTTCTACCTAAAAGAGCCATAACTAAGGCAAGCTCAGAGTACCGTATCTGAAGGACATTCTACCTCAGATTATTACAGCACTTATCAAAATAGTGAAAAGACACCCAGGCAGTCTGAGGTGGCATCGGTATATTTTTATTCTGAGGCTGTTTTTAATCATCTTTTACAGTGCCTGCCGCATACTGGAATTTTATATTCACATTAATGTATCAATATTTAGCAAAAAAATGATTCCCCAGAACATCACTATAACCAAGACAAGTTTTTCCACTGTGTTGAACCGATCATATTGAAGAAAAATCTGAATATTTATCCCGGTTTTGCATAACAAACTATTTTGGTGAGTGAGATGTGATTCAGATTTGTTAGTTTACATTGATGCAGCTCTGAGCATAATCATTTATCAGAATCCTAAGGATGAATGACCAGATGCTCAGCTGAATCCCGTACACCACATGTCAGCCTGGCCTGCTATTTCGCCTGATTTCCTTAATACTGAAAACAAATGAAGTGAACAGAGTTCAGTTTAACTGCTGCTTTCCCCAATTCTTTCTGAAAGCTCTCCGGACATAATTTGAGTCTTTGTACTTTCAAGATTATTTGGTTCTTATTTTATGGCAATTTAACCTTCCATGATTAAAAATTCTATGATTTTGTCCCATGTGAAATAAACACCATCAATTAAACCCCATAATGAGATGTATCCTCAAGGCTTATACACCCTTACTTATTTCAGCAATTCATGCTAGTACATCACAATATCCCTACTATAGAAGTAAACAAGCAGCTGTAGCACCAAAAGCCAAAGGACAATCTGGAAAATTAGCTATGAGAGGAGACCACTAAAAGGCCAAGACTGAATGTCAAGACATACACCATTTTTCAAACAGCAGGTGGTCACGAATGTAATATCTGTCTTATAGTTAGCTGTGATATTCAACTGATATGATATTGCTATGGTATTTAAGGAGTGCGTTGCTCCAGCACATCTCTGCTGTAACTTTCACTGACAGTGGGTTCCCAGAGTTAATAACCCTGGACCTTTCTAGTAGAAAGCCCTAGACGGATATTGAAATAATGTATTCTCATTGATAGAAGTCTCTTCCAAAGAAACGGACCAGCTGTGTTTGTTGAGGAGACAAACAGTACATGCGGGAGCACAGCAAGCTGGTCAAAAGGGAGATAAATTCATCCCAGAGAAGCCAAATTGTGGTGAGTCGGTATCAGAACCGGACATAGGATGCTTAACCATGGTTGTGGAATGGTAGCATGTAGAGGTAATGAAAACTGGTTAAGTCCTGCACTATGACTATGTCACTTAAAAATGACATAAATGTCAGTTCTTAGTGAAAGGGAAGACTGTTCTTCCTCTCCAGTCAAGGGCATGCATTTCTGCTGCTTTGCTTACATTGGCGTAATGATTTTGTGGCACATGATGGATCAGATCAAAGACTGATTTGGCTGAAAGTTACATTTCTTTGTTTTCAACAAGTTAGTTTGCAGCAGGATCAGTTTTCTGAATGACTTTACAGATGCTGATGTCTTCACAAGAAGAGCAAGAATAAACAGCAAGACTTGGCAAAAATCTAGTTTTCTGCCAGAGTAAAATGATCTTTATCTGCAGTCCAATTCAATGAATCTGCTTTTGAGACACAAGCTACTTTGGCCGTGTGCCAGGCTGACATGAATGCTTCCCCTCATCTAGGTAGGATACCTGTTGGTGCAGTTGTATCTTTATTCCTATTTATTCTGTGCCCAGTGACACCCTTGGAGAGAAATGTCACCCTGTATTTCCAGCTGTTGTCATAAGGTTTTTCTTGTCATTTTTTAAATACTTCAGGACTAATCTGTGTAGGTACAAATGCCTTAATTTCACTGTTTTGAGTTCTGGGAGAGAAAAGGGCAACTGTTTTATTCAGAAGGAAGTCTCTCAAGTTCTAGTAAAAGATGGGTATCATACATTGGAAGTTACTCAGAAATTTCATTTCTGCTGAGACTTCCTGAGAAGTTCTGTATATTTGCTTTGAGAGACTTCAGCATTTCTTAATAACTAAGAACAAACAAACAAACAAGCCTCAGAATGTAATTAAATCAATCCTAATTGTTTACATAGCATTTACAGTTTTCATGGCCCCAACATATAAACAAGTACTGGAGCATCTATTTATGCGGTATTGACCTTCACACAAAACTGCTTGTGGCTCGGCATACTCAGTGAAGGTTGTGACTTTCCCATACCTATCTGCTTTCTGCATGACATTAATGAAACAAAAACTATACTGGGAAGGACACAGTGAGAGGAATGGCAGACAGGTCATGGGAAGATGTTTAAAGGAGCTGCTATCTCGGAAAAATGGCAGTGCTACAATGGCTTCATAGGCTACTACTTGCCAACGGAGCCACAGCAGCTAATAGCTGTGCATTCTTGCACCACCGCAGCTGCAAAACAAGAGTGAATTTCGTGCCTTTTACTTTTCAATGGGGCAGACCAAAACCATGCACATCACTGTTTCCTGTGGATCAAATCACCTGTGGTGACTCATTTATCCATTGCACCTTTCTGTGCCAGTTTGGTGTGTAGCTTCAAAGTATACACAAAACAAACTATCCATGTAAAGAGTTTATAAGCAACAAGCTTGCGGAGAGCTTTACAGTCTTGTGTAAGAGCAATCTTAGCCAATGCTAATAGCAAAAGTAAGCAGAAGCAGCTTCTACCTGAAAAGACACTAATAGCCTTTTTTTTTAAATGGGTATCTTGTAGTCTAAGTAGACGACAGATATGGGTAAATAGCAGAAATGAAATGAAAGGAATGATGGCTGGCAAATGGCGCAGAAGGTGGAAGATTTTTCTAGCATGGAACATGGCTGAGGCAGGATTAATCCGCAGAAAAGATGAGGAAGTGAATGAGGAAACAAGAGGGTGGAAGGTGGATGCAAGGGAACAGGGGAAGTGGTGTGGAGGAGACGGAGAGTAGACAACAGCCAATTCATCATGAAGTCCGAAGTTAATCCTCTGGAAAACAACGTGCTTATGTGATAGGATTTGTTCCTTCCCTCAGCAGCACCTAATGAGGCAGCTTTGGAGCACAGTCCATGGCTTTAACGTGTCTCCAAGAAGCAGGGATTGATGCTTCCCATGATTGCTACTATTGCTGAAATGACACAGTATGTCACCTCAGCTTGTATTCCCTGATGTGGATGAAGCTGGGTCATCACTGATTAATTCTCTGACCTAGAGGAATGCTTGAAAAATACAGATGAGCGGAGTGTCTATTAATCCTCCTGTAATACTGCATACCTTCTACGCATTCCAACTCGCCATTATAACTTTTTGAGTTTTCTCTGGAAATCTTTTAGTTTAGGAATGGGACATCAATTTAAGATCCCTAAAACTGAAGGAATTCTCCTGGCAATAATTACTAAGAAAGTCCATAGTGTGCAAGTTCATGTTCTTCACCTGTAATAGTAAAGTAAAAAGTAATGATGGAGTTCTGATTTGGTTCATCTAATCACTGAATTCCGAACTAACAGATCCTCTTGGGCTTGAAAAACTGGGCCAGAAGTATCACGAGAATAGCTTGTCTCTTGGTATTTCTGCATGGAAAAAGGCCATGTTAATAATAGCAAAAATGAAACATAATTAAAAATAGAAAGCCTGATTCTCCCTGCATCAGAATTTTGTTCACTGTGTTGCTGGAATGGAGGCGACTTTTTTTTATAGAAGGACCAGGTCCAAATTATCCGTAGTATTATTTTTTTTTCAAAATCATTTAAAGACATTTCTAACTCTTAACAAAGACTCACCTCACTTTTATTTCTTCTGAACTGATTCCCATTTGCTAGTGGATTATAACTGAAAAAATTCTGTACTGGCTAGGTAAATAGTTGTCTGAGGCTGTGCTGGTAGCTAGGGGTGCATGAATTAAATGACCTGGTCTTTCTCTTCTGTCTTCATTCTGTGGTTGTTCCGAGCCTGTGCAATGTTTCTATGACCTTCACTAGAGGATTAATGGGAGTTATTTCCTCTATTGGTGCAAAGCAATTATGCATGCCATCTTGCTTTGAGATGGTTTAAATGAAAGTTGCCACTAGAAATGTTAACCTTCACCTGTCATAATGCTATTATGTTATCTTGGGCTAATGGTGAAAAGAAGTCATGATTTCATTTTATTTAAATTTCAGCTGGGTATTTGACCATAAAATTATTTATAAAAGGAAATAAAATAAAGACAGTAGATCAAGAGTTCAGCAGTGAAAAAGAAAAGTGTTGTGCTATTGTCTGGAATGTAATTATAGAAAAAACTTCAGTGTAAACTAGAATGGATGCAGCTTAGGTACTCAAAAGATTCTGTACAAGTGAAGGGGCCGACTGCATTATTGTCCTTTGAAAATCCCAATATTTGGCTATTTTATTCTCGTGATGTTAGTAAACGCTCATGACAATGGCTGACACAAGACCACAGTTAAAGTTTTCAATCAAAACATCCATCCTCAAATGAAAAGGCTAGCCTCAAATTGGAAACCACCCTGCCTAGGGACCAATTTTTATCTTGATTTTGATTTCTTATATTCTCTATAAGCATAGTTTGGTGAAAATGAAGGCTAGATAGAGCATGGATTCTTCAAGACTAGCATTAAAGGCAGAATAGTAATGCTACATCTGGTCATTTCCATGTATATGTGATTGTGTGAGAGAAGCGTGGGGAATTATGTAAGTAAATCAGTCGAGAGGGTGGGCTAAAATGAAAATAGGTTTTCCTTTGAATATATATATGTCAAATAGGTTGGCTGGGATTAAAAAAATCAGTTTTTTTAATTGTAGCTGTTTAAAGATGTATGAATAATAAGATATTATTTTGGGCAGAGTGTGAGAAACAGGCTTCAGAGTCCAGCATTGTGCGGCTGGTGATCAGATCCCTGCTTTAACTCACTAAAGCACTGTTTGTTCTAGGATAGGCTTCTCCTCTTCTCAGGATGTGAGAAATTGTTCCTAACAAGTATAAAAACCCCACAGCATTATATGAAGCTGAAATCAAGCAATTCATTTTTGGCAAATCAACATTTTTCAACAGAAAAAGGTTTCTTCCAGAAATTTCTGTCCAGCTCTAATAAAAAAAGATGAGCCACAAGGCTCAGCATTGCATTCTGCAAGCTCTAAGCTCATGCAAATTTCTCAGTGGAACTACTGGAACAAAATTTGCTCTTTTTCATGAGGTAGAATCAAACCCTTAATGAGAGAATATTGCATATAGGAATAAATAGACAAAAGTACCACCATCCACCTGATTTCTGGCATATCTCCACTGACTTTAATTTCCTTCTTTGCAGGTGTTTTGGGTTTTTTTTTGGAGGGGTGGGGGGCAGCGGTGTCTGTCATTTTTCTTATTTTATTATAGAACCTATTAAGGCTGGAAGTACATGGTGGTCAATGTACAGAAACACAAAACTGAATCCGACTGTTCTGGCCAGAGGAGGGCTGCACCCTGATAAACTTGTTCTGTTATTACTGACCCCAGGCAATGTGCCCATCTAATCTATGGCATCCTACTGGGAAGCCTGCATAAGCGTACCCCTGCAGCCAAGAAAAGCATACGGGGATAAATGTTCTAGTGACACAAATGGACATTGCTTTAAGGATTTGCACTCATAATGCACATTCGATTTTAATTTTTGCAGTCTGTTTAGATGGTACCACCAATGAAGTTATGGTTTTTTGCCTCTCCTTTACTATCAGGATAGGGACAATGTGATCCTAGTAAATATATCAGTGAGACTTCCCATAGGATAACTATTAATAACTACACAATACTTTGGTCAAATACAAGGTACAATCTGAGTAGGAAACATGGAGACAGTTAAATTGCACCTTGGCATCTATGTGGAATATCTTGTACCTCTATAATTACATTATCAAGGTGAAAGATGGGCAAGTATGAAACAGTCATTGAAATTAATAGCATGAAGTGTAGTATTTACAAAGGAATATATTATATTTGTTTCAGCTGATGTTGAAAAGGGCATGTGGAATTACTATTTTGTATCCTTTAATATCTTCTAGTTGTAAAGGATCTTTTGTTTAATGTCATCTCAGCAGGAGTTTAGCAAACATGTAACTAGCTTTTTTAATGAGGTCATTTTAGGAAGAGAGTCCTTCTCTTACTCTCATTTCAATCCCATATTTCCTTCCCTGATACTTCTTGCCATATTTTCATAAGCTTTTAGACAGTACAATTCTGTAAGCCTTCTCACCTTTTCATGTCTAATCTTTACAAGGTTTGAAGTTGCACATTAGAATATAAGTGCTTAAAAATCAAATCCATGGTATCATTTATGTTGAAAGTACGCTCTTCCACTGCACTTTTCTGCAGTTGTATTGCGGAGATGATGATGATGTAATACAGCTATTTGCCAAGTCTGTAATAAGAGTAATGGAGATATTTACCAGTTATATACAAAATTACAGTAACAAGTGTGAAAGAGGTTGGAGTTGGGTTTTGATCACGCTTCTAAACTGTGCAAGGAGCTGTGCAAATGAAATACAACTTGTTTGCCTCAAAGACTTTATTACTTAAAATGGCAACACAGGTAAAGGGGATACTATTCATGTTTCAATGCAGAAGATAAAGTTGCAGACAGATCAAATGAATTGCCTTGGGTCAAGCAGAGAGATTGCTGGGGACCCAAGACTTGACTTGCAAACCAGCGTCTTGAGCCACCACTGTATTGCAAAACTACTTGGCCTCTTAACCTGTCATTCAGACCTGTAACCTGAGTTTTCAATGTGTATTCTCTCTGTGAAGAGACCAAAACCAAATAAAATGTGTTAGCTTCTTGTGTCTTCTGAAACAGCAGTGTATGCAGGAGCAGATCACTCGTCTCAGCCTAAAGCCTGCCTTATCTCAAAATTTCCACTATAGACTCATGCTACATAGAGATGGGCCCCTGCTATTTGCACTAGCTCCTCTGCTGCTGTCTTGGTCCTCTAGCACTGAAACAAGCAACTAGATATTATGAAGGAGAAGGAGCAGTATGAGGTGACACCAGTTTGTTTACATTTGCTGGCTTTCAATGAGATTGGAAATGGGTTGAAGAACCTGCACTCAACCCAAACACAGCTTCAATGGGAGCAGGGAGCATCCAGGTTAGGTTGCAGGAGGACCCTTTTGATGAGAAGGAAGTAGAAGTGGAGGAATAGATTGCTTGAGAAAGGTGCTGAGTCCTCAGCTCTGGGTGTTTTTAAGGAGCTAAACAAACTTCTGTCAGGAATAATTTAGACGTAGTTTCTCTGGCTTTGAGAGTGGATACAGCAAATGCACCTTCTGGAGATGTCTTCCAAATCAATTTGTCCATTATACTACTTACTATTCAGTCCAAACTTAAAGATGAAGCTCTCAGCCTGAAGATGCCTAGGGATGGTTGGAATTCAGATCAGATATTCAGTGTCTGGTTCAGCCTCTCTTATGGGATTCAGGCTTTAACGGGTGAGCTTTAAGAAGTCCTAGCAGGCATTTCATCAGTACTGCCCAGGCTCAGACATAGGCCAGGGGTCATGGGATGCAAAAGACTAGTGTTCCTGACAGAAGAGTCTGGTTAAGAACAAAAGCAATTAAAATCTTTATGAAACAGAGAACCTGGGGAAAAATACATAAATTAAAGCATTTCCTTTTTATTTTAAGCTTTAAACATTTAAAATGCAATTATATGAAATTTTGGAGAGTCATTTCAGATTTTAATAAAAAGGAAATGTTTAGTGCTGAACACCACATATTAGATCATCACAACCACTAGTTAATTATCAAGGCCATATAGTGACGCAGAACAGCTCATTTTCCACTTTGGAGCACATCCTACAAATTCTCAGTCTTACCTATTTCTCTCACTTAAGTTTGATGTGTCACTCTGTAGAAAAATAAGTTACCAGCTTACACACAAGGACTCCAAGATCCTTCAAAAACCAAGAGAGATATACAGAGAGATTGCTAAAGTAACAACAAGCAGATGATAATGACCTTTAATTAAGTAGTTAGGTTACAGTAAAGATGCTGATTTCATCCTTTATCTTCCATTCTTAAATGGATGCTTGGATGCTTCATACTTTTAGATTATATTTACTGCCCCCTCACACAACTTTTTTGCAATATGACTTCAAACACTTTTTATAAAAACCCTTGTAATTCAAAGTGATCAGAAACTGTTGTTCCAGTGCCAATTTTACCAAAAAAACATATTTAGTTCAGAAATTGAGTAAATGTAGAAAACTATATTTAAAAAGTTATTTTGTATCATGATTCTTAGATATTCTTGCCTCTTTTCAATTGCTGGATCATGTTTATAGTAGCACAAAATTAAGCCTGAAGGGGCCCACAGAGTTAATTTCCCTCAAATAATCCCTCAAAGTAACAGTTATGTTGATTCAGACACATTGTATCAGCACATTTGTATATTAAAGGTCTTTCTTCCCCCAAGATGTTAACATAGCCTTTTTAATGAATTCCCAATTAATTTCATCAAAAATATTTGAATAAATAAAAGATCAATAGAGAGATGAGGTAGAACTCTGCCCTCTAATGTAGAAAGCAAGCAGAAATGAAGGTTTCTTTTTTTCATTTTTGGTTAATTAACTTTGTCTTTTGGGAATAAGGATGAGTCTTAAATTGAAAAGATGCAGGAAAGAACAAAAATGTATATAAATCAAGAATCTCAAAGGAATAAATGGGAAGGGTAAAGAAAAGCACACCTTTAAGATCCCTATTATATTATACTTCATTATATTAAATTTATGGTTAAGGCTGACATCAGTTTTAGAAGGACTACAAACTTCCACACTTAAAGGACAAGCATAAAGGTTAAGGCAAAGTATTTTCGCAGAACCACCATCCCATGTCAGCTTACTGTAGACATTAATCTGCTTTTGAAGAGCTCGTTACTGATCATTATCTTCATACTGAACTAACTGGACTCTGGGTCTGAGCCAGCAGAGACATTCCTGACTTCCTATGTGTCAGACGCATTATCCAAAGGCAAAAGGGAGTACTCTTGACTGACGAAGAATGTTCTAGTGATTTATTCAAGTTATCATGAAGTAAAAAACAATTGAAAACCTTTAGCTTGATTTTATGTGGAATGTTAATGCAGAGATGATACAGGTACGAAGCCTGAAGCATGCACACATCCAAAGATTCTTTCAAACTTGTTTGATTTTCTAAACTGTATTCTGTAAAAAAAAAATGTGCAGGTTGAGGCCATAAAAGGTTCATCTGATACCATTAGTTCAGGCTTATCACAAACATGGCTTGTTGCACACAGAAACCCACCACTTCTGGGTGATTTGCTGATCAGCTTAGAGCATGGACAAAGCGACACATCTCCCTGCAACTCTTTGTTTAGATGTTCCTCAAGGCTAGCCCAGTGTTCAATTACTCCACTAACAAAATAAGGGAAGATGGCCAAACGGCAATATCTCTGAAAGGCCAGAAGTTCTCTCTTTGTAAAATAACAGAATGGAAGAGAAATAATACCAATATCCTTAAACTGGTGTACTAGGCAAACCAAGGTTGACTAGACAAGGATACGCACAAAAATATCCTTAAGTCTAGCTTATACAGTCAGTGCTGATCTAACATTCCTCTACGATATTCCCAGAGCTCCTCCTCTGTGTACCTCCTCTTTTATATCAGTTCCCAACTAGCTATGCTCTCCGAGCCTCTGAGAATTGGGGCTTCCAGCCAAGGTGGGTCATCATGTTACTTGCACAAAACACCTCTATAACTTTCTCACTTCGTCACTCCATCTGGAGCCTTTTCACACCTAGCAAATTCTCTTACATTTTTATTGCACAGTACATTATCATTCCTTGGTTCTGCAGGCTTGCAGAGATGATAAAAGGTGACAATAGCAGGACATTAAAATAGAATCTATTGCAAACATATCCATGGATCTCATAGCCAGATGGATTTTTTTCAACCCTCCATTCAGAGGTTTTAAATTAAATTTATATTCCAATTTATATAGAAGATGGGGATGGTGAGGTGCTGCATAGAGCACCTTAATAAAGTTGTATAGTGGTATTAATTGTCATTCTATACCAGCTAAATAATCACTAATGATAATGACTCATTTTGCCTCATTATTTTTCTAGTATAGTGCATTAAGGGCTTTATATTGTCAAGGGTTTTATCTTCCTTTGCCTATATTTCTGATCCACTAAGGTCTTTTTCTCTTCCCCCTCCTCCCTTATTCAAAGCTAGCAAAGTTTTCATTATCCTTGTTCTCCCAGGAACAAGCTATTTGTGATTTGGCCCAGCATTTTTGTGTTCAATCATCTTTCTTTTCTTTGTTGTCAACCCTTTAAAGATGCTCCTCTTGCTTTCCTGTAATTTATAGCTTCTCAAAAAGTCTAATCAATTTATACCTTCCCCACAGGTTCAGATCTGACTTTGTGTTGGCTGTTTGGAATTCACAGTAATAGGTGTTGCATTTTTGATAACACATTTACTAGTGTGTTAGCCAGGATGATTTATAAAGGGTGTGTGGGAGGGTTTGATTTTTTGCCATCCTTAACACAGATGAATTAGGTGAAATATTTCTCAATCAAAAGCTGCCACACAAAGCTTGACTCTCAACCACAGCATAAGCTCACTCAAATGGTATCTCTGAGCTTGAAGAATACCACAAAATACAACAAATACTATAGCAGACAGATCCTTCAAAGGTAGCTTGTAGTCACGCAGTGTGAGAAGAATTTCAGACTACTGGAAACTGCTAAAACATTAAGCTCTCTGCAATGAGAGCAACAAATCTATGCTACTCTCAGCAGACATCCACTTGCTTGGGTTAGTTCCTACATAGAGGGTTGTGGGCAAAACATTTTCTTGTTTAGTTCTAGCAGGAGTAAAAACTCCTCCACGCACTATCAATGAGTTATCCCTTGATTTTTCTGCATGAAGGCACAGTTTGTGCCTCAAACACAGTATCTCCTCTAAGATACAAATCAGAAAGGATTATTCATGTAGAAACAATTTGATAAGCATGTTCAATCTCCTGTTCTAAGGATTGATTCCCCTGGCACGAGAAGTTAAAGTCAGTACTTCAGGACCCACAGAGCTTACCGCTGCTTCAAGTTGGCCCAGAGCTGCTGTTCCACCACTCCTGCACTTCCACCTCCTCTCCCACGCTGAACTCCAACATTTAATTTTCCTGTGCTTATAAGAGTATCCAGCCTTTGAGCTGGTGGTAATTATCAACACCCTAAGGTAACAGCAAGAACACTGCCTTTTTTCCTTCATATCTAGTAGCTGTTCAAGGACCCTGGGAGATAAAGAGAGGGAGAAGCAAGAACAGAGAAACAAGAACAGTAGTGAGGATGAATTTCCAGCAGAGGTCATAAGAACTCCCACATCTTCTGTGATCTTTCATTAGAAAGAAGGTATCTTTATAAGGTCTTTTCCTTCTTCAGAATCAGCACTAGCTAATACTGCTCCTGAAATAAGAAGGAGGACTGAAACAAAAATCCTTATCCCTACCAATAAGCACTGACACAGAAGCTCCAATGACTTCCCAGCCTGCATAGTCTCATAAATAGTCAGAGCCATATGAGGTTGCCAGGACTCCATCATCCAGAAAAATCCCCTTACCTAGGCTGCAAACTTGCATCAAAGCCCTGTATCAGATAAAACAGGCTTACATAGAATGCAAACAGCATATATACTCATCCCACAAGCTCCACCACCCAATGACCTTTGCTAAACTTGGCCAGCCCATTTGTAAGTGATTATTGCTGAATTGGTTCTTTCTGCTCCTGTCCTGAAGGCAACAAACCCAAACACAGGTGTTTCTATTTCAACTAATGTCTGAACCAGGATATGTCTAGGTATTTTCCAGCTTCTACAACTGGAAACTCTGATATCCTATTCCAGGCAACGGTCTGTCCATAGTCAACTCGCACAAAACGTCTGATTGCTTTTATATCTCAATATCTGAGTATGGACAACTACCCATGAGAGTGTCTTTCAGCAATATTGTGAAGACTAACTTACACTTACTGAATAGAAATAATAACTTTTTTTAAATTATCTGACACTGTAATAATTGATTAGTTGTTAATGTGAAGCTGCATCACACAATTGATTTCATTTTTTAAAAATTTATGTCATTCTCTCTTGTTATATGAGAATGTTTCCATTTCTTCAATTCACCCCATCTTACAGCACAACTTGAGTGAAACGATTGCAATAGTCCATTTTTAATAAGGTTGAAGTTATCCATCCTTGAATGTGGGGAGCTGGCTAGCATCAGAAATTGCTTGGCCTTGAGGATCTATTTTCTGTTACCATTTATTAGAATGAGCATAACCAGTTTTACTGTAGCACCTGGAGCTACTCAAGCGCAGGAAGTCTAATGTAACCTCAAAGGAAAAGACTTATTGCACATGCACAGAATAATTATATAACAGAAAATATTTACTACTGTCTGGGATTCTTGGATAGAAATATAAGAATCCTGCTGAGAGCCCTAAGGGAGATTAAGGCAGTACGGTCTCAGGCAGAAAAGACACTTCTGCTTTGTGGAGGTAATTGATATTTAAAAATCATGTTTAGTTCTGTTAAGAGAAAAAGTCATCATAATTGTCAGGTATCTGTGAAAAACAACAGATTTCTGGCCATAAATAGAGTTGTCCCTATAGTCGCTGTTGAGGGGACTGCCCTAAATTCCATCTTGGAGCAGGACTCCGAGACAACATACCTGGAAGCTTATTTTAAAATTAAAAATGATGAAAGCCCTGGGATTCCCACGTTTACAAAGAAACTTGTTCCACTATTCTGGAACCTGAAGTTCTGAGGTTGCTTATACAATGTGTTGCCCAGAAATCAGGACATGGGAAATTTTACATTTACTACCTCCATACTGTTTACATGATGGAGTGCTCTCCACCACTGGGACCAGGCTCCCTAGCAGGCTATGGAAATGAGGAGGGACGAAAATACCGAAGTATAGGAACCATGCCTGAGTTTTACAACTGTTTTGGTAAAACTAATCATTCTTTGCCACATGTGCTTGCAAATCAACATGTATGGTATTGAAATGTAAAAATTTCTTAGTAAACCTAGCATTCCTAATGGCCTTGCTGCAAAAGCCCCTACTAAGTAGCTTTCCAAAGGCCAGACAAACTGCTTTTCAAGAATTCCATCATACATAGAATCATGGAATAGTTTGGGTTGGAAGGGACCTTTAAAGGTCATATAGTCCAACCCCCTGCAATAAGCAGGAACATCCTCAACTAGATCAGGTTGCCCAGAGCCCCGTCCAGCCTGACCTTGAATGTTTCCGGGGATGGGGCATCTACCACCTCTCTGGGCAACCTGTGCCAGTGCCTCACCACCCTCACTGTGAAAAACTTCTTCCTTATGTCTAGTCTAAATCTCCCCTCCGTTAGTTTAAAACCATTATCCCTTGTCCTATCAGGGAACCATTCTCACAAAATCACCTTTCCTTTCAGCCGGCCCTTCCTAAAGCATGGATATAAGAGGGGAAGATGAATGCAGCCAGGAGGGAAGTGGCAATACCTGTTAATACAAGACTCAGGTAGGAACTCAACAAAGTTCCATAGTTATCCCTCAACAACTTTGAGAGTTTTCCTTTGCTTTCATGAAGCTTCCCACCTGGTTGGTCACATTTAATGCCACTTCACTCCCAAATAAAAACATAACTCAGTTTTGGGTAGTAGCACAGATAACCAGTAATCCCTGGTCACTGTTCCTACCAGGGTTTACTTAGGTATATTAGAATCAATGTCTCTGTGGTAATTAGTATTAAATCATATTAATTCATATTCATATAAAATTCATTTAAAATAATCTACATAAAGGGAATAATTCTCTCTTTTCCCCACAGAGTTCTTAATTATGTGTCATATTTTCTGGTGAGTGGTCACTGGGGAGAAGATAAAGCATCCATTACAGCTTTTGGAACCAAGAATAATTATTCAATGAAACCGAGTGAGTAAGAGAGAGGGAAATGGTTTAATGGTCTGCTTGTCAAGGAATGAGAAAAGTTGATGGCCTGGGAGAAATGGCCCAGATTTGATCCTCAGAATTACTGGAAAACACTGTTGCAGGTGAAATCTCTGGTAAGTTATGGAGGTGAGTGGATCTCAGTCTCACTGGCTGTGTGTGCATGTGTAAGTGCACAGTGAGTATTCCATATATACATTTTTAAATCAGTGCAGAAAGCTGTTTTTCAGTATGTATATATATTTCTTGATACAAACTGGTCCAAGGGCAAAAGTACTACCCTTAATTCGGTCTCCCCTCTTTATGGCATATTTTTGGGGATGATTTTGAATTTTCTCCTTTAAGCTTTGAGTTAGCCAGAGAGAGTTGAGAAAAGTCTTGTGGAATAGATGCAAATAGGCAGATCTTAACTAGGCAACTCTTACATAGTATCATTGTTTCATAATCCTGATCTCCTAGAAACAACAGCTATCCTCAATGCTTGGAAAAGTCCTAATAAATTGCAGATGCTCTCCTAAAGAAACAAGAGCCCACTGAATGCAGTGAAGGCATAATCTAGCCATTTTTTTTCTGATTCAGTATTTTTCTATGTTAAGAAATGGGAGAGAATGGAGAAATCGGAATTTTCTGTAAACCAAAAAGAGTCAAATGGTAAAATGTCTCTTAGCACCACCCTATGTATCTTGTCAGCAACTTGACTTTACTTTAAATGATGGCTAAAATATATTGTTTGCCGTGCCCCTTGATTTGTTAAACCATAATCATGAAATTGAATTACAGGACAGGAACGATAATAATAGATGAAACTATTATGTGTCATAGAGAGGCAATTATGCTGCAGCTAATGATCTTTACTAATAGGATAAGATATACTGCCACATGTGCCTTGAAGACCATCATCAGATAAAACAGAGTCATCCATCAACTAAACCTTTAAGGTAGTGTTTAATTTGAGAGGTGAAAGAAATGAAATTGGGCTTTGGAGGACACTGCAAATTCCATCCATGTAATGAGATAGAATATTGATCTAATGAACTACCTGAAGTCTAGACTGTATCATTTACCTGGAGCCTGGAGCAACTGGATGCACACACATGCATAACCAAAAGGTTGGTGGAGTATAAATTAACTTTTCTTACTCAAAGGCAATACGGTATTCTGTATAAATTTGAATATGATTATGTCCTGTCCACAGATTATAGCATCACGCCTTAACAGCAGGATTTCTACTGAATGCTGTATGGCTTAATCAAAGAACCTGGGTAATGGGATTCTTGGGTTCATCTTTGCCAGTGACTTAACAATGTGGCATTGGTACAGTCACCAAGGTCTACATCAGCAAATAGAGCAGTGCAGTAGAAGAGAACATGTGGAGAAAAACAGTGTTAAAAGTCCGTTGTCCATGATACATATTTTGCAAGTTTTCCCTTCCGGTAGATCTCTTCCCCTCAGTTCTACAGGGAATTGCTTTGAGCCGGGTGAATGAGCCACCGGTGGTACAATCACCGCAGGCAGTGGTTTCCAGGCTTCCCGGCTTTACAAGACTGCCATTGCCTCTGTGGGTGAGAGGCGGGTTGGACACTTATGGAGATCTATGTGCAAGCAGAGGCACAAGGACAAAGGACAGCAGCGGAAAGCCCTGATATGCTTGGTACATGGGGGTTTTAGGGATCTCTGGCCAGAACTTTAGGGAAATTTCAAGACAATAACCAGGGGTAGCCCCAGACCTGGCTCAGTGGGAAATGAAGTATAAGATTTGGGAAAGCTTTGCTAGTGGGGTGGAGGCAAAAAAATGGGCGGGTTTTGCTGGTGCTTATTTAGGAGAGAATTTGGATGGAGTGGCTTGTTACACTGATGGGATGCTGAAGGAAGACAGACTGTGCATAGGGCTGGCCTTGTCTGTACAGTCTTCAGAAATCAGGGCTGGAAGTATAAATCTTTCAGAGGAGGCAAGGAAAAAAGGTGTTTAGACAACAGTCAGGGCTTTTTTTGGTTGTGTTTTTCTTCACTAGATCATTTCCCTTTTATTAGCTGGATCCATCCTTCATTCTCCACCATGCTCAGTTGCAAAATTAATTCTTTGGGCAGCTCTGTCCAACGGCAGCAGAGGCTACTCTTGGGCCACTCACACCAATGGAGCCGTCTGGTTACAGCTGATAGCAAACGGTCGACTGGATTATTTTCATGATGAATATCCCTGTACACCAAGAGAAGGAGGTATTTCATTTTGTATCCAAAAGAGAAATGCCTATGTGTAATTGTGTGTGGGATTTTTTTTTTTCCTAAAGTCTCTCATTAAACTGAATGGCATCTAAAACAATTGCAATTCGTTTGCAGCAGCCTGAGGGAAGAAAATGCCAATAGACAGAAATGACATTTATAAATACTGACTGAACGAACAATGTAGACACCAAATAAACCCCAAATCCCTATACCTTCCCCCTCCTTCTCAAAAGAATTCATTCGCTCCCTTCAACCTTTAAAAGGATGACAGCAAAAACAAGTGGGAATGATCTACTCTTGAAATTTTCACTTATTGTATTCTTGAGTTTTCTGTGTGACAAGTGTTGACCTATATTTAGGACCTACGTGTAAATCTGAGTAAAAAGGGCTAACAATGAACATGTGTTATGTTGTGCGTATTGTCCCCCCTCCCCTCATTATTCCATGTGTTCCCTGTATTTTGAGTATTGATGAAAATGGTATTGATTGAGGAGGTTGGAAGAAGCATGCCTTCATTCTTAGAATAATGTTAAGTCTCATATAGGCTCTCTGCAAATTTCAGAGGATTTGCATGAGGCCGAGCCAATTATCTAAGATTCAGCCAGCAGAATGTCAGGAAAAGACAATCTGAGCTAATACAGACAAGTTCAGTTTAAGTCAGAGACTGCACAGTCTCAGAGAGCTATGAACATAATTCTGTCTCTGATTAAACACAATGCAAAGTGCGAAGAGATTCAAGACAAATTACTGAATCAGTCAAGAAACTGCTATTCTACCATTCCCGTTTTCTTTGTTCATTTTGGCCATGGTTTCTGTACATTGCAACAAACGTGGTATTAATCTAAAGAAAATACTTGTTATGGATTTCCTCTTTAACTATGCTATCTAGCATAAATGTTATTGTAAACTGATTATGTCTTACACTTGGATTTAATGTAGTAAAAACCACATGAGATAATTCTACCAACTACTTCTTATACCTTTTTTGTTGTATGTGTGAGAGAAAGAGCAACATGGGCAGGTGACCATTTTAAATTTTTGTAAAATTCAGTCCATCTTGGTAGGGGAATCTGTGAAATTTTACTTTAAGCAGACTTTAAATCCTCTTGTCTTCTCTGTCAATCAGATGACATAATATACATAAATGTTTAACCATATTAAATACGAATAGAAAACTCCTGACTGGAAAGCAGTGCATGGTTGGTAGCATGGACAAAAATATGAGAACTAAACCAAAGGCAGGTGCTTCAGAAAGTAAACAATCTGGATATAAAATTAGCTCTGCTGGAGACAATATTCATAGACATTTTACAGAAGCTGAGTCTTCTACATAAAATAGAAAAAAAATGCAGCAGGGCATCTACCCCACAGAGGAAGTTAGGAGCGTGAAGTGTCAGATCTGCAATTCCCACGAGGCACCTCGGCAGCGTATCTAAATCCCACTTCTCATAATAAAAAAAAACCCAACAAAAACTGGAGGAAACACTTTTTGTTAAAAAAAAAAGGCAAAAATATATAATAAAATGTTTTCAATCAGCCTGATTTTCACTGCCAACTATATAAGCACCACTCAGCTGCTTGTTTTATTTTAGAATCCAAACTGCATTAATTAACCCATTGGGAAATGCCCACAACAGACATACTGATAGCATTTGCATGTTTTAACAGAAAACCACCAGGGAACTTGGACGCCTTGCTTCATGCGTGTCCAACCAATAGAGACGGCACACACATTTTAAGGTTTCATTTAAGCTATTAGATACTGTACTATGTATGTATCTTCCATGTAAAAACAGTGCCGGCAGCAATGTCCTGACTCAGTTTAATGAAATTTTCATGACTTCCTCCTTTTTTTGGATACTGAAAGAATCATTTACTTTGTAAAGACTGTCTCAAAGAGCACCAGACTTCAGATTCAGTTGGCCAGCTCTGCGTCATTGTCAGATCCCCTGGCAAGGGAATGTTTCATCTTGCTGACTTTTCTAAGCTTTGAAATCTTCACCAGGAGTACATTTTTCACTGTCTACCATAAATCAAAAGTCTGCTGTTCACAGAGCTGATGTGTGACCAACTGATTGCTTCAAAAATGAGGATCAAGCTTGTAAAGCTGTATTGTAAGTAAATTTAGGAGTTCAGAGAACCACTTAGGTATGATTCAATATATTCATGGCAGCCTAAGCTCTGAAGAAGGCAAAGAACTGCACTGTGTTCCAGCAGGTGCTTGAGCAAGCCTCTCCAAAGTCAGCCACGCTGGATCAGTGTAATCTAGCCTGGAGCGACCATGGTATGGAATATTGATATAAAGAAATTTTTATTCTTTTCTTTTCTTTTTCTTTTTTTTTTCTTTCTTTTTTTTTTTTTTTTAGTAGAAACAAAGTCAATTTGCATTTTGGGACAATCTGGAATTACTTTTATCCAAGCTATTATTCAATAAGATATTGCACTACTTTGGGACACCAAACGCTTTTAGCCTTACCCTAAGGAATTTCTTTTTCTAGTCATATGATCTTAGAATGAAATTTGGCATAGTTTTAAAATATTTCACCGTGAAAAGATTTTTTACATCTTTTTGCCATCTTCCCACATTTTTCCACCCAAACTTATTGAAGCATAACCTCAGGAGTCTCAGAAAAATTGTGAAATGATCCTATTTATTCTCTTTTATTTCTTCTAGTTTTCCCCTTATGTCAGGATTGTTATGCCAAGATTTTGTGGGCAGCCTGATATACTGTTTTGAAACCTTGCGAGAGCCTCTACTATGGCAGACTGGATAATACATGACAAGATCAATCCATGTAAAACAATTCTGCAAGTTGTTAGGCTGCAATTTGACGCATGAAAGACAAGAGTTCTTCTAAAGAATCTTTGCCCCATGGGGAAGGTCTGTGAAAGCCTAACAATATGAATGGAGCATTCTGTTTGTTCCTCTCTGAAGGGGATATCTAATTAGTGTGCTGGCACGAAGAGTATCAGAGGTTACACTATCTCCTCAGGGAGCTCCTCTATGATTAAATACAAGCTCTCATTTAGGTTGCTTCAGTCAAGGGGTCAAGAAGGCAAAAGACACAAATTCATTCACCCACAGCGTCTGCATGTTAATTGTCAAGCCTCTTAGCTGTTCAAATGTGAGCTCAGAGTGCACCCAACCTACAGATGTGTGGACAAGAAACGCTAAGTCTTCGAGCTGAATTCTTCCTTTTTTACACTTGTACAAGACCATTGTGGTATTATTGACCATGGGAGAGCTGCTGCAGGATTGTAGTGAAGTCCACGGACGAGGAATACATCCCTCGCTGTGCCTAGCCATGAGCAAACAAGCAATCAAAAGGGTAAAATTAGCTTCCGCTTATTTTTCCACTTGCTGAGAATGTCTTTGGGCATCTAGGAGATAAAATATCATGAAAAGACACATGGAATAGATTTCCTCAACATGTAATCAAATCCCCCCAGTACTGCAAATATTTCTCAAGCTTGACTTGGAGCTTTACAGCTCTATAGCTGACTACAGAGTACGCACACCCACACTAAGTTTAGTCATTAGGCTCTGTATGAGAAGCTGAAACTCATTCGCTGACTGAAAATTTGCCACAAGGCAGAAAATGAGAGAAAATTCATCGAGCATCTGTCTTAAGGACAAAATGCTTAAAGGTGACTTTCCAGTGATTTTTGAAGCACTAAGAATGTTGCTCTTTCTTTTCCCTGCATAAAGAAGTACTTAAATGTGTTGATCTGAGTGGAAAAGGCAAAACCATTTCTCTTTCCACTTGCTTTTACTTTAAAAAATTAGGCATGTGAAAAATTATCCTCTTTCAGGTGCCTGGAATTTTGTTTGGCCTGTCACTCGTCAACTGAGTGTTTCATAGAATTAAATCTTTTAATGTAACCCTGGAGTAGCTGTATACCATTAGAGATACGGTCAAAAACCAGTTTAAACAAACCAACTAAAAATCAAGCCTCTAGCCGAGTGCCTTGTGACATTTGGACTATTTTACAATGACTGGAGAGTATTCCAGAGGAAGGCATGAATATTACCTCTGTTCAGCCTGCTGCATTGGCACTTGGTTCCCATGTGCTCTTCTCCACAGTATAGTGTGAAGACTGCCAAATTCGATAGATTAGCATGAGGATTGTCAATGGTTTTCTGACCACAGTTGTTCTGAGATCGTGGGTAGTATTTAATGGGATTTCTGAACCAGAGGAACAGGGGAAAGGAAGGGGCAAACTGGGATACATGGTCCTGTGTGCTGTTACTGAAGCATCTATTCAGCAGAAATCTGAGTTCAGAAGGTCCATAGAAGCTACATGGCACACACCAGCACACATGCCAGGCTACAAAACATTTCCTAGTGTTTGACTTTGACTTTGAGACTGAGAGAAAAGCATTGCAAGAATTATGAGTAAACAGCGGTGAAGAATAAGAGCGATCACAAGTTTTGCTAGTTTCCACAGCCTCTCGTGCAGTAATGGATTAACTGAGTGAAACTGCTAGAGATACAACAAAACAAGTATAATTCCACACTGCAGAAGAAAGAACAGAAAAGGCTTGTGGGATTTCTTACCAATATTAGTTTCCTGTAAATTTCCCCCTTAGAGTTTTGAAGGAATGCAAACATCAAGAACTCATGGCTCTGGATCAGCTTCACCATGAAGAACAGTTCTAAGGCTTTCACGGTCTCGGTGGTAGAGTTTGTTTGGTTTTTCCTTCTCCAGTTTTTCTCCTTTTGTAAAAAACTCTCAGCATTTGGCTGGTTATTTAATTTTAGAGGAATAAATAAAAGGATATAAAGATAAAAGGACAGAATAAGAGCATCTGCATCTTTTTGTAACACTATAGGAATGTTTTGATTAAGGTACTTCTCTAAGAGAAAAGGTAGGATCAGTTCTTGATTCTTCTCTAGAACGTCATCTGTGTCTCTATGGGATGTTTATTTTACATAGGGACTTCAGGGGACACCAGTATATAGTAAGTAATTAAAGTGTAAAGAGCTGATATTAAATGGGGAATGGAAACTATTGCGTTCACATAGCTTGACAGGAGATGTAGAAATCTCACAATATAAACAAATAAAATAAAATTAGATAAATCCCAGTTTGTAGCCAAGGGAAAGTTGCAATCCTCATATTTCAAAAGAACCAGTGATGGAAGGCAAATAACCCCACTGGGAAAATAACATCTTTCACACTCTCAAGGTGGAGTCAAATTCTCCCTAAGCATGCCAATTATACATTGCTGTGGCTTTTTATTTTATATAGCAGCCATTGCGATTAGAGAAACACATTGAGTAATAACAGCAAAGCCTAACATTGGTTTCCCATATTTCTCTCTTCCTGTGATTTGTCTCAATTAGGCTATTATCCCAAGACATTGTTTAGCTTTGATGGTAACAGCAATGTCCAACATAGGCCATGGGAATATGTTTCTACAGTTTCCCACTGCAAAGAAGAGTCTGCTATGGGGAAGTTGGCCATGCTCCGTTTGAACAATCTCAGTGTGGGGTCATGGCTGTTACTAAAATGTCAAGTGTTATGTGAAGTGAAAAATATTCTGGGTTTTAAGACAAAAAATAAACAAATACAAGAAAATCCAAAACAAAACCAAGCAACTAAAGGTCTGCTAGAAAACTTCAACAATTTTTAGACGTGCACAGATGTGTGAAAGGAAAATTAAATTAAACAGCCAAGTGCAAAGCTTATGTTGAGAAAAAAGAGAGCTTAAGACTTAAAGAGCACATATATATATAGACACAGTTGAAACTGAGTCAAGTGTCCCTCTAGGCTTTAGTGCAAATTGAATAGACATTGATGGATTTGTTTTCCTTTCAGATTAAATTGAACTTTTGATTTGAAAGTAGTTTACCTGCTCTTGCACTTGAAAGCTACATTTTTCCTTAACTAATTTTCTCTTGTTAAGGCACTTTAGTTTCATAGTGGTTTATAGTGGTTTACAAACTGGTACTGTAATCCTCTGGAAGGAGCAGGGAAAGAGAATCATATAAATAATACTGAGCAGTACTTTCCTGGATTGTTTTACCCCCACAGTGGCCTGTTCTTCTTAAAAAAGTCCATTTGGCGCTGTTATGCTTTTAAATACACTTGGACTGATTTCTAGAGTTAGATATTACAGCTCCCATGGAGTACAAGGCTTTCTGACCATTTTTAAGGTGCTGCTGCAGCACGAGTAATAAATAATTGTACTCGTCTCCCAAGGGGTATGTATTCACCATCATCAGCCCAGACCCAATGGCTGCGCAGACTACAGAGTGTGGCCTTTGTGGTTTCAGCTCTTCTAGCCCCTCCAGAGGTCTCAGACTCGATCTCACATCAGCTCTGCCTGCGCTGGTGCTTGGGCACCTCTCCACACCAGCTCTGGAGCAGCCCACACAGCATGATTCAGAGAAACATTTTGCTCTGCCCTGAATCTTATGTCAGACTCAAGATCATGCTACCTATTGTGGGAACGGGCTATCGTGTCCTGTGGTCGGGCTGAATGTCTAACCTGTCCCACCCACTCTGTGGCAGCATTACATGGTTAACATTGGACAGACAGGATCGATTTCTTCCCGTGATGGCTTCAATGTTGCTTACCTAAAGGACAGAGGAGTTTCAAAAGCAGCGTGAGCTCAGGCTGGGTTGATGCTGCTTGCAATACAACGTGGGTGTGTGGAGAGCTCTCTCTGGAGATGGATGGTCTTCTGGCTGGCCTGATACTGCCTAGCTCAGGCTAGACAGTAGATAACCACTAGATAACAGTGGATAACCCACTAGATAACTAAGTTGAAACTTTGACACATACTGCATCCCAGGGAACACCTGCTTTGAAAAGAGAAATCTTTATACTAGTTTTGTTATTATTATTTTGAGTAGAGTGACATTAAGGAATTCCAGCCAGGACTGAGATGCTGTTTAGACACATAGCAAGCTATATTCCTTTCTAGAAAAATAACCCAACCAACCAATCAAACAACCTCCCTCTTTCAGTCTAAATACACAAGTAAAGAAAGAATTATTATATCCTACTGGCATGCAGGGAAACTAAGGCATAGAGATCTTGCTTGGCGTGACTGGAATCATACAGTGGGTCCGTGAGAGAGCTTAAGATCAGATTTCCCAAGCCCATTCCAGCGGTCTCATGACAGACACTGGGCATCAGAATTATCAAACTAAATGCTATGACCCTACAGGCTCAGGCCATTGTGCTACTCAATTCTATGGAAATATTCACATATAGGAGACGGAGGTTTAAACTTCACTCCAACAAAATAACAACTAAAGGTCTATGGAGCAATCTCATGACTGACTATGTTGAGAATGTGGTCCTAACATACAGGAGATTTGTTATATGTGGACTGGTTGGACCAACCATTCAAGAACGCTATGAATTGTATCTTAATCCTTCAGGAAGGGCACCAGATTGCCTTTGTTTTGCACAGTGCTTCTCTTTGGTACTTTGCATTTAGAGCATCTGTTCCAGGGAAATATCAGTCAGTGGGTTTTCTGTTTCATGCACAGATTAATCTCATAACATCAAAGATTAATGACATATGCTCAATGAAAAGGGAAAAAATTCTTTGTTTACCTCAGCATCCTGCCCAATCCCTGCCATGTCTTTCTTTCCAGATCTTTTCATCATGATATAGAGGAGTGAAAAGGGAGAGAGAAAGCTGAAATAACCCACTAATAACTTCTGCAGTATTAAAAATAAGCTTGGGAGAGGGAGAGAGAGATGAGATGTGGGTGGGTGAGAATCGGTGCTGTTTTGCATCTGTCTGCTAAGAAGTATCACAAACACACACAGGTAGAAGCTTTTCATTCCTCTTGTCGTGTTACTGGGTGCCTTAGCAGGTTACAGATTGCGCCCGTAAGATACCGGCTTCAGCTAGAAATCTCTCTCTGCTTACTTCACTTTTAAATACACAGAAATAATGAACATAGAGGCATAATCTGTTTTTTAAAATATGGTTTACAAAGGAAATGATTTCCTACAGCACCAGCTGCCCAGGACCCAGACATTCAGCCGAGGTGAAGTAGGTAACTGTAACTGGCTGCACTTGAGCTCTGATGGCTAATACAAACCAAGTATCTCGCACTGTGCATTATATTCTCTCACAGACAAGGTATCTCCTTGTATAGCTGCAGAGGCGACTAGTGCTCGAGAGATACACGAAACAGAGTCCTTAAGGATGATTGGATTATCATGGTCCTTTCAGCCGGGAGTTGCTGCAGAAGCTTCTATCTCTAGTGGCAGGGTTTAGGCAGATATTTGTCCCCAAATCCAGCCTTGCTACTCAAGCCATCAAATTATTTTCAGCTGGTAGCAACTTTTTGCTTTTAATTGAAGGTCAGAAGATGGCTATGAGAGTCTAAGTTAGACTTTATGGATAATTCAGCGTCTACACTGGAGTGTAGAAATTAGCATAGACAAAGCCCCACCATGCAGAGATGTGGAGCCTTACTGGCATTTTGCTGCATTTGCAAGACAAAGTTAGAGCTGGGTCAGTATCCTTATTACACAGAAAAATCTTACAGAAGTTTAGTTTTACGTCTAAAGCATTAGACTGAAAGGTATGTCTCAGCTTTTGGTCTTCTATGACATACCCAGAAAATCTTGTTTTCCTCTGTTCAAAAGAAACACCTATGTGTGAGGTGCGGAACAGTGGTGGGCTTGAAGTCTCTTTCTGGTGTCTTAACCTTAAATTATACCTTACCTCTTGAATAGTCCAGCTAAAGAAAACTATTCAGGTAAATACCTCTTGTAGAATACCACCAGTATGTAGTTTACCCCATTCCCAGAACTATGGGAGCCCACCCTGGGCCACTTACTTTTGGAGTGCAAATATGCAGAAAGACAGCTGGTCCCTGCCTAAAAAGAGCAGGTGGGAAAACTCAGGTCCACATTTTCTAGAAGAAAATTCAGTACATCTTCTCCCAAGCTGTATAGGAACTAAATGATGCAGAATGTGAAAATTTACCTTCCGTTTTCAGTATCTGTTTTAGTTTGATTTGAATTTTGTCTGAGACATGATTTAAGGTTTCTTTCTTCTTTCTTCCCAGTCAGCTAACTCAGCCCTAGTTGTTTCCCTGTTCTAATATGAAATTCATTCATTCAGTGGAAGAAGCAGTGAGTGCCAGGCTATGTTTCTCGTGACAACCCCCTGCGCTATTTTTGCAGCACTCTTAAGTTACGCTGTAAGTTTTTCCACAGTGGCCCTTCTTTCCTTGTGGCTTCTCCCTCCAGCAGCTCTGGGGAAGGATTCACAAACAGTGAGGATAACGGTACCACCAGTGGCTCAGATTCAGCCCGAGGGGACTGACATGCTGTACGAATCACCAGAGTTGTATCAGGAACGAATGCGGCCATCCATGTGAGCAAGGGAACTGGGAAGTGTTGACTGCACGTACACCCACTTCAATGTGCCTGCGTGATCCAAATTCAGGAGGAGTACGCCGAGTGAAGTAAACTTTTTTAATTTCTGTTTGAGAGGCTGTCATCTAGGATCATGATGTTGTATAATATGATGCATCATATCCCATAATATAAGAGAGGAAGATAAGCCTTTTTATTTAAAACCTGTGACAATGCCCAGTGTTGTTGTTGACTGAATTCCAATTACCTGGGAAACATTCAGCACATCACATTTCAACATGTCATCTCTCCTAAGTGGTACCAATTGCATTAAAACAGTCATGAAACTTCAGGCCCCCACACTTCAGTAAAAATGTAATCATAAAAATTTAAAATGCATATATTCATTTTCCCCCTTCTTCAACAATGTCAGGCAAATACGCCTCATCGGGATTCACCACAGGCACAATTATCAATGCTCTGTCTGCAGAATTGTTAATGGAAAAATTGCATACGCAGACTCTTGATAAACTGTGCATCTGATTTCACTGTTTGTGAAGCACAGAGATATTAATTATTACTGCTGTCGCTCTTCTGGTTACTGCAAAGAAATGGCAAAAGTTTTCCATTAAGCGTGTCTCAGTCTTTCCTAAGCACTCTGTAGTGTGATCAAAGAGGAAGACACCAAAATAGCTGTGGCATGGCTGCATCAAATGCTGATTAACTGGAGAAATCACAGCAAATTTCAGTGCTACATTGTTTGTTTTTATTCAGGATTGAAAGTGCTCCAGAATGCCTCAGTTTATACCTCTCTGGACTGTATCGTTCTCAAACATTTTGATAGTTGGTGTTAGTTATATATAAATAGGAACCTGAGATAGGCCAGCAAAAGTTAATGCCTTGATAAAAAAAGTCTTTCCTTAACGTTTTGTTTTGCCTAAGCAAAGTAGCTTATCCAAAGCGCATATCCTGCTTCAGCTAAAGACAATTGCAGACCATTAATTAGAGTGTCATTTCACTAAAATGTGTGAGATCATGCCTCAGGTAATGAGGATGTGTTAAGCAACTGGCAGCAAACCCTACCCGTTCCACTATGTGAACTATTGCTCATATATTGAACTATATTCAACTCCAACTATTTCAGGCTCTGGAAGGTTTGGATGAATTTTATTTCCCATTGCTCTTGGAGTAAGATCTATTTTATTCCTCTCAGAGATTTTGGGCTTAAGCTTTTGGGGCTTTTGATTTTTCTTTTTTAGATTCAGTATGTCTTTGGCTGCGTTTCTCTAGGTTTGCATGAATTAAAACGGTTCGGGCCAGAGTGTGATCCTCCTCTCTTCTAGTTTAGCTGACCCCAATTTCAGGCTGGGCAAGATCCTTAGTATAGGAGGTCACCTGCTACTAAATAGTAGAAACTACTCCACTTTTATAATTGGCTCTTCCAGCTGCATACAGGTATACAAGGCCCCTCGATGAATATGCGGTCTCTGTTCTTCTCTGAACCCGGCATTCAGGTAGGCTGGTCACAGATCAGGTGTTGGTCCAGGCTCGTGTACACAGAGCCATCGCTGAAGCCTTCCCCTGCAGATCTGTTGTAACAGTTTTGCTCATCCTCCACCTTTTTGTATTTTTATCAGCAGAGGCAAACCCTGATATACTGATGACATATGCTTTTACGTTACAGTTGCTATTTTAAATTTATAAGTCAGTATCTTAATTCACATCACATTTTAATTTTTACGCCAGAAGCTTTAGAGTAGTGCATGAATGTTCTGAATACGTGTAACTCAACCTGTATGACATCATCTCTTGCCATTGTATATTGCTTTCCTAAATAACTCAGGGATGTACCTTATTTCATCACTGAGGGTTTTTTTCCTGCTTTTTTTTTTCTTAAAATAAAAAAATACGTAAGTTCTAAATAAACAATTCTGTTAATTGCTCCTTTTTCAATCATTTTGTTTATTTCTTTCTCACTTGAACAACAAACAATAAAGATATTGTTATCCTGATACGCCCATAAATGTGCTGTATCACTGAGAAAGAGTTACAAAAGGTCTAACAAAATAGCTTGAGATGGAAACTGAATGAAGTGAGCGCTAGAGATAAACAAAATAATGTAAAACATCTGAACTGCTTTGGTCATGCCTGCAGGAAGAATGCTGAAAGTTGTTTGGAAGGCGATTGCAATTTGTGAGAGTAGTGGATTATGATTCACCTCAGGTGATGGTGGTAAGTGAAATCTTCATGAGAACTTTTAAGCGTGGCACTTGAGAGCAGGACAGTTGCATTGCAAGGGTCAGAGAGGTAAAGTGATACTTGGAATTCAGTAAGTGGCTTCCTCAATTTTTTTTTTTTTTTGTGTGTGTGCATACAATGCTCTTTTCTCTCTTAAGTCTTCCTCAAAACCCTCTAAAAGCTGATGTAGAAGAACCAGTAATAATGAGCAAATGAAGATGGTCTATTCACCTGAGATTTTTCTTCCTTTAGCTTCTATTTTCTCTGAGCAACAAAATGAAAAGATTTTCTTTCATCAAACGTTTTCTGTGATGGCAGTGGTTTGGAGCAAATGTGTGATAAGAATATCTGCAACATAAAGATAGCTGGGAGCTTTGAAGCAGCCCCTTGGCGGGCAGTGGGCAGCCCTGTGTGTTACAAAGGAGGGTATAAGAAATCTTGTGCTTGGCAGATGTGGAATAGTTTGTAGCTGTCCTGGTTGGTGTTGCCTTGGAATTGATTTAACCTTGAAATATGAGGTGAGTTTGGTTTTTTTTATTAGCGCTGGATAATTTTATCAGGGTCAATGCCCATTTCTTCCTCAGAGCTATACGTGGTGCCAGTGAAAACCTGTAGCAATGAGTTTCACTGTTTAACTATTCAGTGAGTAAGTGTGCAGAACTTTTCTTCTAATGCAACAAACTGTCTTCCTTTAGCAATATGTTTTTCTCTTTTTGCAATTGCTCCTTTTGAATTTAAATGATTGCCCTTTTTGTCTTGTACTTAAGGACGGAAGTTCCCAGTGCTTCATTTATAAGTGCATATGCTTCTTTTGTAGCCTGCCTTATTAATCTCCTTAAGATAAACAAGCTCAGTGTTTTCTACTCTTCTTTGTAGGTGAGTTTTCACGATAATTGTAACCATCTTTGTCTGGACCTTCTTTAACTCCGTAGTGTTTCTTTTGATCTGGGATGCCACACATAGTAGTACTTTTGATTTATACCATTGCATTATATTTTTCATATTATATTTATTTAATCCACTAAAGCACAGAGAAGGTAGATCTTCACTAGGATGCCCCTGCTGGACCATCCACACTAGCACAGATTGACTCTTAGCAACAGCAATGATTAATGAAAAACTGCTTTAAAGCCTCAACAAAAAACCCAGCTACAAAAAAATCCTGAAAAATGTCTTGTTTGTTGAACTAAAAGTATTGTAAGCTACAGTATTGTGAGGGTATGATGCTAAAAAAAAAACCCTATAAGGGACAGATTTTCTAGTACAATAGCACTCTGTGTAGACCAAGGTCCCGTTGGTTTGCTGACATAGGTTTTTCTGTATATGTACTTATTTCCTGATCTAATAGGCTACTGTTTAAGCAGTTGAGATAAATGTAGTAGTTGTGATGCTCAACAACTGTATTATTTCCACTACTTTTACAGGTGGAGGGAAGGATTTACATGCAAAGACCCATATCTTGCAATCACTTATGTAGTTAATTAAAAAAAAAGAATAATCAGATTGATTACAACAGGACTGTTTACATGCTTAAGAATAATTAAGCTTGACCGGATGTGGTTATGGGGTTGGGACTTTTCTGTGTAATCAGAAAGGTATTACGTGTGGGAGAAAAACACGCGAACCACATTATTTACTGCTTAAGTTACTGTCTTTGCAGAGTATAGATGCATAATTATGTCTACAACTGCCACTGCGAGGAAAGCCCTAGGATGAATGAGAAGAAGCCAGGAGAAATGCAACTGGCATAGTGATGTAAAGCTACTGCGTTTTACCGCGTTGCGTGTTTGTAGAGGTGGCTCTGCAGGTGGTCATTAGGGAAAGTCAAACGTGCCACTAGGTGTTACTCTTCCAAATAACTATTGGCAGGGCTGCAAGAGTCTTTGGGAAACCCAGAGACATCTTCAACCAGATCCTAACTTGAGATCTGAGCAAAAGACAGTTAATAAGATCTACATATGTGCCCTAAGCAACAGATTGATGTGAGGTTTTTGCTGCAGAATGGTATGTTCTTAAAAACACTCCTTATGCTACCTTGGAAATATGGCGTTTGTGGATAGGAAATCTGCTTGCAGTTTATTTGCTGTTTGGAAGAACTGACAAAGCAGAACAGATGCTTTTGCTTTTGCTGCTTGAGTGGAATAATTCCAGAGAAATTTGGAAAGCAGCGATGGAATTTTAAGAGATTTCAGAGAAATGTTACAAAAGTTTATCTTCTCTGATGCACAAGACTTTGAAAGAAAGAAGTTTCCAGGTGAATTAACTAAAGTACAGAAAAGTTCACAGGTTCCAGAGGAGAAAGAGGTGAATGATTTGAATCTCAAGGAGGTATTGACAACCAGGAGGGAAGAGGTAAGGCCTGTGTTGAAGATGACACCACCTCTAGAGAATGGGTAGATGTGGTACATGCAGGAGTAAGAAGGCCTAGAACAAGTTTTCTGTTTACCGTGGAGGTAGTGAGAGGTTAGGAAGTGTGTGTGCCCCCCTAAAGTAAAATTTCCCACTAATGTGGGTGTGGTCACATTTTGACACAATTATCGGTGTGAGATGGTGGAGGGGGTTTATTTTAACCACGTAAGTCCCCTTAGGTCAGTTTCTTGTCTCTATACACGTTTGGCGCTTGGCTCAAAGAATTCTTTACTGAGCAGAACATTGGCTGTGACATTTGCTAGGCAAGCTCAAAAATCTAATGCCATACATTATTAATAATGATAAGTGTTCTGCAAAGAGAAGACATCAAAAGTGGAATCATGTTCAGGCATTATATGCCAAGCTATCTTGTTCCATCATTCTATGGCAAATACAATTATGCGTTATCGATATTAAGGATGCCCGTGTCATGGATAATGTGAATACATATTGCAAAGTGGTAATGAAATTTGGAATATCTAATTAGTCATGGGAAAACTACAAAAAAAAAAGGAAAGAGTATTTTATCTACACTTCTAACATTTTTTACACTGGATGACCAATTACACTTCTATTATATGCCATTTATTTTGCATATTTTAATTTCTAATTACTGATAAATTGGTGATTAAGATGACATTGATCCATTAATGCCTACTGAATGTTTAATTCATGGATACCTTAAAATGCTTGCTGTTACACAGGATTCTGATAGGTTTTGGCTGGGACTCCAAAGGAGTGACATATTTCTAGCCTCTGAGTACAGTATATCTACTAGCAAATTGAAGCATCAATGCCACTTGATTGAAGCATCAATGTCATGGCACCATCCACAAAATTATTTCTTTTAAATTATTAAGATCTTAAGCTGAAATGCAGCCCAGAAGGGAGCCAAACTAATGCTATGAATGCTCAACTTAAGTCTGTAAATGGTTTGTGGTTCCTTTCATGGAAAGTGTGTTTCAGTTCTAATGTATTCTGTGCCCCTGAACAGCTAATCAGCAAGTGACGGGCACTGTTTTCACTTGTTTGATCTAAATCTGTGCTTCCAGATGAAAAATCCTACCCAAATGGAGGAAAGGCAGAGGATCACCAAGAAACATGTGTGCCCCTGCACTTCAGGAACCAGAAATGGGTGCAGTCAAAAAAGAAAGTCAGTGCTTGCCAAATCTTTTTGGACTACCCCACCGCTGGATAGTTTGTGGCTGTCATGTTATCTTTATCAGAAAACCTCTATTAGAAAATATGGTTAAGTTTGTAGAGTAATGTGACCCTAATTTTTGCCTCATGACTTACACCTTTGCCAAAGCACAGCTGAATCTGTACTTTGGGATGGATGAACAACCAGTCCTGATCCAGTTGCACGCATTAGATACATAACCTAGAGAAGGTAACCTGGGTACCTGTGCAAGGAAGGAGCTGTGCTGCGATACCTCCTCGGGTCAGCATGGTGGCAGATCTCGCCAGGGAGCAGCGAGGGCTGCAAAGGAAGGGGAGCCAGGAGCTGAGTGGGGTAACGAGGCCAACAGGAGAGGCGACCTCACTGACAAGGAGCTGGGATGTTTAGCAGCTGGTCAGATTTGGGTCTGGAGACACTAATTGGGGTCACACACAGTCCAGAAATCACTCAGCAAGTCCGTGGTGAGGAGGCAGGTCCATGAGCAGCCTGGGAAGTCCAGCCAGTAGATCTGGGTCAGGGCCAGCGTTCCAGAGACACGAGACCGAGTGCAGATGTAGCTGCTTTGGAGCTGCACTGTAGCACAGATAGGGACCACCACGAAGCCTTGGCTTATAAGCAGCTCCCGAGGGAGACAAAGCAGGTCCTCACTTCTAATCTACTTCACAACAGCTTTTACCAGTGGAGGAACAGATCCTTACCTCTGTCAACTGAACTCTTAGAAAGGGGCAAACGCACCTGGGGCCCTGACAGACCTGCGCTGCAGAGGGCACAGGAAATGCGATTCCTATTTACCCCAGCATCAGAAAACATGCTTTTAAAGCATATGGCACTATTTGCCCAGAGAAAGCTGTGAAAAACACCTTTACAGGCTTCAAGAGCATATTGTGCTCACAAAGACAGATATTGGAACCATGGAGACCCTATAAGCACCAGGCTTTGTAGGAATGCAAATGCAAAAACCACATGGCAAACACCTGTGGCTGTGAGCCCTTTTCGTTTGAGCGGAGGTGTTGACAACCAGCATTTTTGAAAATCCTAGTTATATTTTCTCTGCCCTCCTCTCATCCCAGCCTCGCTGGAGGAGGAGGAGGTGTGCTGTGTTGAGCGCTGTTAAACAGCGGTTATTTTCTACCCAGAGACAGGAACATTGCCAGGGAGGGGAGAGCGATCCCTGTATCTTGTTTCTATGTAGTGATACTAAGAGGCTTAATTAATTAGCATTCATGCTGAATAGCTAGCTGAGATTCTCTCATGAAAAGGCACGCAGAGTGTTGCCTTCTCAGAGGCCTGTGGCTGAATGTTTTCAGAAGTCATCACACTCAACTGCTGCTAACAGTGAAAACAAATTTTGGGTGGTGTCCTGGTTTAGGCCAGGATGGAGCTAGTTTTGCCTTCAGCAGCTCCTGTGGTTTGGATTTAGTGTGAGAAGAATGGTGATAGCACACTGATGTTGTTGGTTGCTGCTAAACAACCAAGGACATTTTGCAGTTTCCCAGGTTCTGCTAATGTGCAGGTGCAAAAACTTGGGAGGGGTAGAGCCAGAATAGTTGATCCAAACTGGCCAAAGAGAGTATTCCATACCATAGATGTCATGCCCAGTACAAGTGAGGGTCGGTTGGTGGGCCACTAGGCTTTTTAGACCCTTGGTGCCTTAATCCTTAAGCTTCCCTTCGGGTTGCTTTTTGTTTCCCTATTTTTCCTTTTTGTTTTTCATTCGTTTGGCTGTTTGTTCCCTTGCCTGCTCTCTCTGGAACTTGCTGTTCTGGGATAGCTGGGGGGGGGATACCCCTGCTCCCTGCCTGCTGCTCAGGATGGGCTGTATCGGTTGTCGGGTGGTGAGAAATTGTGTATTGTTTGTTTTATATATACTATTATCCTTATATATATATTATCATTATTATAATTATTAATATATTCTTATATTTTTCCTTTGCTGTCCTGGTGAACTGTTTTTATTTCAACCCGCGAGTTTTCCTTTCTCTCCAATTCTCCTCCCCACCCCACTGGGGGGGGGGGTGGGGTGGGGTGGTGAGCAAGTGGCTGTGTGGTATTGGGTTACAATTTGGGGTTAAACCACGACAGGTGGTTGTGAGGTGGTGTTTGAGGAGAAAGAGATGCTGTTGCATGTGACTGGAAAGTATTTTGTTATACCAGGGTTCCATAGAATTGGATAACTTTTTAAGTTGAGAGCCTGCTGTACGTATGTTAAACTTTGTTCTCAATTGTAACCAGGGTCCTTGCCAAGTTAGTACCACGGTGGGCGCCTGGACATCAGGGAGTCCATTTCCCTAGGAGAAAATGAGTTTGGGAAACCTTTATTTTCACACCATTTTACTGGTCTTGTGTACATTATCTAACAGCCACAGCGGTCGCTCAGGCTCAGCGCCAAGGTCAGAGTGGCATAAGCCTTCAGGATGGGAGAGAGCCTGCTTCATTTAGCAGAAATGCCAGCACAAACGAGGCAGCTTGCTGGAATTCCTCCGATCCCTGCCTGGAACAGACAACACACTCTGCTTCCCTGAGAGGTGCACAGCTTCTCTCTCTCATGAGCTAACTGGGAAGAAATTAAACTACTAGTCAGGAAGAATATAACAAGTGAGAGCCCTTTGGAGATCTGAAGCCATGAGCGCAGTTGATCCCAACACGCGGGTGTGACAGCCAGCGCGCCGCCATCAGCCATTTGTACGCATCTGAAAAGCGCGGGTACGGTACTGCCAGTGGTAAGCCACACGGAGCTCATAAAACAAAACCTACAAGTTAATTATTCATCAAAGCCAGCAAAAATGTGTTCTGCTTTAATATGACAATGCCAGTACATAAACTCTTGAGCTAACAGACACTTTAAAAAACAGTGATTACTGTTACAGCAGCTGTTTCATCAGCCGCTTTAGAACTGGCAATATGTTAGTCAGCCATACGTTAGCAGGTGACATAAGGACAGGTCAGAGTTGAGACTTTCCATACTGCAAGCTCCACTCAGATAATTAACATCTATAGAAATGTCCTATTGAAAACCTCAGAGAAGCTGGGGACAGGGAATGGGAAGAGGAGATCGCTATACTGCAAGGTGAGGAGCTGGAAAATCATGTATTTGAATTCCATAGGGGATTGCAAGTAAGAATAACTAAAAGTGGCTTCAGAGATAAACCAAACAAGCTAGCAGAAACCTTGATCTCTCTGCCCATAAAAAACCAACCAGTTGCTAGTGGATAAAGCTAACCCATAGACACACAGCTGTGTTAATTCCACAGTCTTTGTGCTGTCCAGTGTTATTTGTTACCAAAGTCTTGTTTGAGGGACAGTGCTACAGGAATGCTCGGTTTAATGGAAATTGACTTCAAAACTCAGCCTGCAATGAAACCACAAATGCCTGTTGGAAAGTATCATTATGACTCCCCCTCCTTCTCCTTTTTCTTCCCCCCTCATTCAATAGCTTAGTAAAAAACACCCAACAAATATTCAAACCCACAAACCATCCCCCTAAACCTCTAAAGACTTTTAAAGTATTGCTAGTGCATCAGAGAGCCGGACTGACCAGGAAATTTACATTGATTTCTAGGAAATGTTGCTGACTTGAGCAGCTTAGATAGGGATCTCCACTTGCATTTGTTGAGTTTTGCCTGTACCACATGATGAGGAGAGAGATTAAAAAAACCCAGACAACTCTTGAGATTTTACTGTGAAATGTGTTCTGTGCTTTTATGCTTTAATATGTGTAACTGCTGTGTGCTCGATAGCTGAGTATCTATGGTATTTGATTATGCCAGTTATTTTATAAATTTCAAAGTAGAAAGAAAGCCCACAGAAAATGAGCAAACAAAAAACCCAACCTCAATGTTTTTATGCCTTTTTTTTCCAGTATAGCGTCTCAGAAAGAGAGGAGTAAATATATTGCCTTTGTAGTTGATCTGTTCAACAACCAAACAGCCAAGCAACCTCTAACTTCATAGTCTTATGTCTCCTAGAAGGTCCAGGTGAGTTCAGTGCTCTGCTGTGGTAAGTGTCTTCCAAAGCGCCATCAGCAGAAGCTGGAGCACCAGAGAGAAAAGGGGTTTGATGCGGAAGCAGTGCCATGGACACGGCACTGAGCGGAGAGATGCCGGCTGGGCTGTAGCCAGAGATGGAGCCCAGCTTGGCCCGTCTCGAGCGTTGTTTAAAAGCCCGTTCTTCCTTCCTGCTCCACCTGTTGCTGTACACAACTGCTGAGGGGCATCGAATGCTTATTCTGCCAACTTCAGTTGTTGAACAGGGAATGTTGCCAATGCCTCTGCTACAGATCAGTCCTGTACTGTACGCTGGCTTTTAAAATTCATTACATGGCCTCTGTTTTTTTTATAACACAACTAAAATTCCTGCTGGTTTATGATGCCAAGCTTGGTGACCTAATAAAGACAGGCTTTGCGTTATGTACTTATAATGCTGAATTAGTCATAGTGGCAGTTTTGAGGGCACATTTATTTCTAGAATCTCTTGTTTAATTTATGATTCTATCTTGTCTTTCATAGCTCACATTTTTCTCAGTAACACTTCCAATTCCACAGGCTTACCCATCCAAGGAATTTCCCTGACAACAAAAATATGAGCCCGTGTTCTCTCAAAGGATGCGTGCTGATATTGATGCACCCTTGCTTTTTGAGTGCTGGTTCCTCTCGATGGTATACAGTGAACGGTTCTCAAATCCTTCTCTTCCCTCCTCTGGCACAGATGAACAGTGCCAGCATTGATTCAGTGCAGAGTTTATCTTAGTGCACTCTTTGTCCTCTTGATCATTATTGCACAGGCACTCTTTCCTCCGGCTTGTGTTTTGCCAGCTGCAGTGATTGTTCATAGACTGACTAACAAGGCAAAGAACGGACTTTGTTTCCACTGTTGAGCAGGGAGCCAGCAGACCTGCGTTCTAATCTTTGCCTTTAAGCTGGTACATGATGACTACTTCAGCTGTCCTCCCTATTAGGGTGCAGTATATTCTTCCCATGAAAAGCTGTGCTGGAAACTGCCTGGCATATCTAAAAGCAGGTTATACAGAACTTTTTGAGTTACTCTGATGTGGAGAAAAATCCTGTTCTGCAGGGGGGATTTCACCAAGTCATTCTGTTGCTGGCGTTTGGGTTGTGCGGGGTGAATACGCCTGTAGATGTGCTTCCAGACCCTAGGGCTAGCACGCCAGTTCCTGGCAACAGAAACATAAGTATTGCTTGATTTTGGAAGTACCATGAGAAATTTCTTTAGGGTATTCCACATTATTTGTTCCATACTTCTGCTCACAATGCTAAGCTCTAAGTTTTCCTGCAATCTCTGTTGAAGTCTCTGATGCTCTACCCTTCCAGTCAGTACTCCTCATATTGCCAGCTCTTCCATGGTGTGCTGTAGGGTTTCAAGCACTGAAGTTAAACGTACATGTTTTCTTGGTTATCCTACTCTATACACACTCCAAATGTGAGTTTAGATTAATTTACATAATGGAAGGATCCCACATAATTATAGCAAAAAAAAAGGATAACATTTGACTTTAGAGAAAAAGAAAGCTTAGTTCCTTTAAATACTTCCACTGTAAAATTCCAGCACAACAAGGAGGGGACAATCTTGGGATTTTCCAATGTTTTTTTCCTGTGTGCTCTAAAATGAAACATTCCTATTACTATTGCTAAAATGCATTTTTAATATTTCCATTGTGTGTGAATCTGAGCCACCATCCAAATCTTATCCAGATAGCTATGTTTTAGCATGATGTAAATAGTCCCCCCGGAAATTTCTTGTAGCTGAATGTATGCATAAGTGCTTTGATTGGAGTAGTGAGGGACAGGGACAGACACATATTCCTCCCTCAGTGGATAACCAGAGGGAGATTTTTACTTAGGAAAATAATTAAGAAGAAATGCTACTGTGAAGAGGACAAAATGGCTTCCCAGGACTTGGAAGCATTCTGTTCATGCTGTCATTTTAAATTTACAAACTCACACAGAGGATGGCTGGTTGCTGTCAGTCAGAGGGGTAACATGCGTTAACAAGCTTAACAGTTAGTGTTTGAACACTGCCTTGTGTGCTGACGGCACTTCATGTAAAGTGCTCTTTATTCGTTCACCTAGGCAGAAGAAATCTCTAGGAACTTCTGGATCCAGTTTTGCTCTATTCAAAATCAATTGGGGTTTTGTCATTGACTTTAATAGGCATCGGATCAGCCCTTTAGTGCTGCATAAGTGGCAAACAGGAGAAATTGAGACTAAATGGGCTAAAGGTGTATTGTCTTTGTTTATTTTTCTTTGCCAATGAATAGGTGCTGATGAATTTAACTCAGTCTCGTTATGGAAATGGGAACTTTTAAAATAATGTTACATTACGGCATTTCTGTGTGTCAAAACTACACTAATTACTCTGGAAAAAAAAAGGTGAATCTATTTGCAAACTTATTGTAGTTTCAAGCTGCAATTTAATATCACAGTTTGTTCTACCAGCCCTTAGGACCATGACTTTCCAAGTGGAACTGAGGTAGAATTTAGACATCTAACTTTAAAATTACTATCCTGAAAAGCCTTGCTTAGATAGTAACTTTTCTTCTATGCAAAACTGCAAAAGATTATACACAGCCCAAGACGTATCTCACAGATAGACTTGGCTGGCCACCCACGCCATCCAAGTGTGTCTCTGGTGCTGCCCACACTGCCATGCATGTCCCATCAATGTGGTAGGTATTCTCAGACCGTACTTGCACACTTTGGTCTGGGCTCCATTGCAAAAACCAGGGATGACAGGTGGTTTCCTTTAGCCTTGGCTGTTTAAAGTGCAGGAATTGCCTGATCTTCCTGATGAAACAATTTCCCTGGGGATAAATGAACATGCTGAGCCAGGAAAGGTGCTTCCCAAAGCATTTAATTGTTGGTCTGTCTTTCCTCCTTGATACTCAAACTGATAATTAAATGTTTATACTAATTGGTAGTAAGTCAAATTAAGTTGAGAGAGTTTTGCCTGTGACAACATGATGACTACTTACAGAAGTGAGTGAACTGGTAATTTCCTTTCTTACTGGGGAGTCCTAATTCTTCACCATATGAAGATGTTGTCACAATATTAGCTAGTAAGTATAGATGCATAAAAGTGTTGTACACTACTTGAGGGCCAGAAGCTGCAGAGCATACTGTTAAATGGCCACATCTTGATCTTAAGATGTCTAAACTCTTGTTCCTCAATTGTCCTTATTGCATATGTGGTAATTTGCTTTGGGGTCAGCTAGATCATGTTAAAACACAATCAATTAGTATATTATGGGGACTGAGAAGACTAGGCCTTCCCTCTCTTCTCTGACTTAGCAAAGTGGTTTGGCACGAAGCTAACATTAACTGGAGAGGCCGCTCTGTCTTAATGGAGGAGGGGAAGCTCTATATTTTCTTTTTGCTTCTTAGAAAAGCATGGAGGAAAGCTTATTTGGCATGCCTCTGGAAGAAGTGCCAATAATTGTTGTTCTGCTAAGCTTTATGCTCTTAGATAGCATGTGCTACACCGGTATTCCCACAAGGAGAGAAAGCATTACATTTACAGTGGAAAGTAAAATGGAGAGGGTAAGCAAATATTTGCATGTGTATCCAGCTGCCCCAAAGCTTAACAGGATTATCCGTAACAATGATAACTGTGGAGCTCCCTCTTGTTTAAAAAAATAAGAATAAAAAATAAATTCTTCACTTTATTGCAACTATTTCTTGCACGGGAACCAAAGTACCAGAGTGATGAAATTTGGCTTTTTGCCATTTCAGGGGGACAATAATTTCTAGTCCAGCAAATGTGACTTTCACAACAAAAAAAGTCTGTCATCTGGGAGATAAGGGAGCCCTGTTAGCTAGGAGATAAACTAACAAAAATTATCCAGCTGCGACAGATCCCTGGGACCATGCTTTGAAAAGCGTCTTAGCCTGATGTCCCTGGACATATGCACTGAGTCTGGCTCAAGTCTTAGAGGAATATGAGGGAGGAATACGCTGCAGCTGAAAAAGCAACCATTGTATTGGAGTACACTGCAAGAGGGTTGCTAGGATGTGCTGGCCATGAAGGAACATGATGGAGATTACTGTTGTTCAGGCACAATTGAATTCCTCTCAATGGGTCCACACTGAGGAGCGAAGGACAAGGTGTCACTACACCCTGCTGACAAGAAGTGTTGCAGTTGCTTTAGATGTGACGGCTTTATGGGACAGACTGAAAGGCGGATCAGCTGTTGCTAATCCAGCCAGTCTGTTCCAGGTGAAGGGCAGGAAAAGTTTTCAAGACTTGGTGCTTTTAGCAGGAGGCAGAGGCCTGAGCTGAGACTTCTGTCCCTCTTGTGCTGACCTTGCTCTTGCAAGCCGCTCTTCGCTAACTGTGTGCTGCAAATGGTGCCGACCCATTTGCGCACAGCGGCCTGTTTCCCGGCTTTTGATGCTCCAGTCTGCCCGAGCACGTATCTCCAACTGTGCCTCTGGGTGCAGCCCTCTGCACCGCCTGTTCTGGGCGGCCTCGCATCTGCTCTGCCTGCAAGGTGGTTTTTAGGCTGGACTTTAAGTATTCCTTGGCCTGTACCTTAAGGCTGACACAGCACATGGAAATGGACTGCTGACTCTGCAGTATCAAACGCTGCTGCTTTATCCCCAGTTAATGGAGTGCAAAAAGATAAAAAACCGCTATCCAGTCAGAAAAGATCTGAAGACTTCACTGCTGGACATAGGCTTCTCTACCTTTCAGGCATTTTATTTTTCTCTGAAATGAAAGTTACTGGTCACCATCAAAAGTGGAGTACTGGACTAGTGAGATTACATTTCTCGCTATATTGGCATTTCCTAGTAGGGATATAACCTTTGTTTAACAGAAGAAACTTGAATGCTGGAGCAGCAGCATATTAATAGGGCAGACTAATTAAGCTTATAAAAAAATCCAATTTTTTGCTAATAAGAAAATTAATTCGATTTTTTGTGTTAAGCATCCGGAACACTTGTAATACTAGTGTAGAGATTTGGTCTGGAAAATTAGAGTATGGATAACAAGATGACAGAGTTAGTTGCTGATGTGAGAGGAAAGGTAAATAGGAGGAAACGTGTGAGTAGATAAGGAAAGGCTTAGAATATTTAAAGACTAATAGATGAAAAAGACAGTTCAGTGGAGATAAATGATGAATAATGAGTTCACAGCAAAGTATTGCCGGCATTCTTAGGTGTTTCATACACTTGGAGAAATATAAGACAAGGGAACAGATCGTGCTGTAAATTTGTATAACTGCACTGAAGCCAGTGGAGCTTTGCTGATTTACACCTCTGAAGGGCTGGACTCTTTACATGAGTATTGGTGATGAACAGTGAGAAACAAAGGAATAAATCACAGTTTGTTTAGAAGCTCTCTATGGGGCAGTGGGGGTTACGTTATTTGCTTTTTCATTAGTATCTAATTTGCTCCATTTGTAAAGGCAATACAAAACATAATAGACGTTCTGTATATTATTTTAAAAATTCACTAGATAAAATGTCAGAGACCATCTAAAGCACTTCAGTCTACTAAAGGAAAAGTCTTTTTGAGTCTATAAAGAGCCGTCATACTCTAAACTGTGGAAGAGATTTACTTGAAAGTGTTATTAGTCACTGATAGCTGCAGTTTGAAGGCACTTGACATCTATGCGTAGTCCTGCCATGTTTATTTTGGCAGTTAATGTTTTAATCAATAGTTGGATTGTTTAATTTAAGCTGTAACTACTTTGGGGATTTACAAGATAAAAATATACATATGCTTTTTCCCTACTTTTAAATGTGCTACAAATTAAAGCCGTAAACCTGAAAATAACAGAAAAAGCTGAAATGAATAATGTTACAACTCTGCTGGTAAAGATCAAAAATTTTGAAAGTTTCAGTAAATGATGAAGTTTCAACATGTCTTTTATAAATGTGATGTAGCCAAACACTGCAGCATAGTATTTATCTCTCAGTTTGTTGATAGCTTCGTTAACCTCACCTTCACTGTTTGTTTTAGATTTATCTTATTCTGTGTTTCTGAGCTAAGCAGACTTGTCCAAGGAAATCTGTGAAGCCCAAAACATCAACTTAAATGAAGAAGCTAAAAATCTGTAATGACATTTTCCTACACAGATCTTGGAGAAACTTATTCCAGCCCTGACATTCCTAATCTCCCTCCTGCTTTTGAGGCCGTCAGTTATGCCCTAGCCTTGACAGTTCATCTCTTGCATTTCTGCCATTTCATCGCCTCCTGTTAGTTGGGTTGCTTCTTCAGCATCCATTGATGCGTTCTTCTGTTTTGATCTTCTGGTTTAGAGGGCAGTTGCAAAAGGCTGTCGTCTTGGGTCTGCTGTCAAACTTCCTCAGTAAGGTCATCTCTAACATGGTTTCAGCTGCAGTTTTTCTATCGATGTCTGCTATTACTAATTTAACACTGTTTGACTACTTTCGGAGTACTGCAAGCTGTGAGTTTTCTATTTGAAATGAGGTCTTCTTGAATTAAGACATTAATGAGCTTCAATCCAGAAGACTTTTTTACTTGATTGAAACCTTACATCAATTAAACAATCTTACGATGATCTCAAACCTCCACAAAAATCTTATAATCACAGTTTGTGAATTGGCCCCCACACTCCTAAAATCTGTTAAAACTTGTACCCAGATGAGGACAGGAAAGAGACTCTTTAATTGGTTCAGTTCTGTTGGTGGCCGAAGAGTCATTACTATTATGTTCCCTTTCAAAACTGTTTAGCATACTGGTCAGATATTTGATCCATGTTTTCTCATTTTGAGAAGAGACTGGATGGTGCGTTTCATCTGGCTGACTAATCTTGATTAAAGCCTCTCACTTCTGAGGGAAAGAATGTGGGGGTTAAAGCTTATTTTATAGTGGCAAGGAAGTGTAGTAAGGCTTGCTTTTACCTTTAAGTGTTTATTTGGGTGACTTGGTAGAGAAATGAGCAAATGAAAAGCCAGCTGTATTTCTCTTAGCCAAATAGTTTGACATTTCTGTCCTGTTTCTTGATCATTTTGTCCTTCTTGGGCAACAGCGTTTACATATTTAGCTGTGTAATAGACTTTTTTTGATGAACCTGCATCTTTCTTCAAATAAATCATGATACGAATCAAAGATGGGACCATGACACAGTATTAGGCATGTACAGAGCATCCAGTTCAAAAACATGTCATTTCTCACAACAAACATGCAGGTCTTCAGTGATGCTGTTCGCAGAGTTGGAGCTATGACTTCTCCACAGAGTGAAAAGAATTCCTATATCCACCACCCAGATTATGTCCTAACAGACTCCAAAGAGTGTATTCCCTTCTTGCTAATACTGAATAGCTTCCTAACATTTAAGCATATACACTCTGCGGGTAGGAGAGCACATGTGAGAAGCTGCAGAACCTACTTCAGCTCCTCATGTGCAGGGGATTTCCATGAAGGGTGCCTAGGTGCTCATGGTGGAAGTCTTCACCTCCACCTATTGTGTATCAGCCCAGTCCTCAACATGATATAAAGGACTTACCTCTCAAAGTGAATGATGTTTGTATATGGATGTACCGTGGGTTTATAACGTCATTAAGAAAGGCACTTTTTGGTTCCCAAAATTTTAAGTTTTCCTGGCAAAGCTGTTTTCTACATCAAATTGAAGATCCATCCCTGTGTCCATCCCCGATGTGTTCATTAGTCAGCTACCTAAACATGAAGTAAATATTGAACAAAAAGTGAGCTTGTGATGAAGAAAAGAAATACTCAAGAAGGGGAAACATCTGTAACCTGAAACAAATTTTGCACCCCCCTTATAAATTGGAATTGACTTCACTGCACTGAGTGTCTTTGACTGAGACAGGACATACTAAGTCAGTCACAGTGTCATATAAGCACATTGCTATGGATTCTGGATTGGAATTGTCTAATTAACTACAACAATATCAACTCAGCTCACACAAGTGAGATAACACCCAGTCTTTTGTCTGCTTTGTTCTTCATTTGAGATGAACTTGACCTCCTTCTTTCTACAGTCCCATTGGCATTTCTTTTTCCTTTCTGAAATCGTTTTGCGTAGTCCTTGGCTGTCACAAGGAGAGATTAATGGCTGGTGCCCGTCCTTCTGTCATAACATGAGGGATTGTCATGTGTGTGGATTGATTTCACCCATTGTTCTGTCCTTTAAAATAATATTTGTCAATAAAACAGACGCAAGGAAAATCCTTTGGCACTGACATTATGAGCCGATTCATCTTCACCACCATGAAACTGGCTGGAAAGGATATAAGGCAAAACAATCCATTCTCATGATAAACCTGAGTTGTATTTAGGATAAATACTACCCTACTCATCTGCTGAAGGCACTGCACATTATACTGAGAAATGGAAACTGAATAAGATAAATTTATTATCCTGACCCCATTCATTTTCAGATTCATTTAAAAGTTGCTCTCTTATTTGAAAAAATCTACACCTAAAGTCGAATAGGAAGACTCTTACTTTTCTCACTCTTACTCTTCCGTTGGCTTGTTACATCTTCATCTTACCATTGTAACACTGAATGTGTGAAATTCATTTTCTTTTCTTCTTCTCGGTAAGTTGCTGTTTATCTAGTGTAAGCAATATTATGCCTTGTGCTGATGTGTCAGACATTAAAAATACCATGAGATTGGTTTATGAGCAGTAAGGCTTTTGTAAAATTATAAATCTTGAACATACCTTATTTTGCCATCTAGATTTCACAGTTCTTTGGATGTGCTCATTTCCAACTTTTAAAACACCTTTGCAGCTGTGGATACAAGTGACTTTCAAATAAAAAAACCCCAAAACCACCCACCCCCACCCACCCCCCAAAAAAAAAAACAAACCAAAAACAAAAAAAGGAAGAGAGAAAGAAAATGCGTAATGTCAAAAATACCCAAACCTTGCAGTGGAAGTAGTACGCATCTTTGCTTTTTGTCAAAACTCTTCTCTGAGTTGGAAAATAAAGATTTTTCTGTCTTTAGAAAGATTGAAACAATGTCTGTCTTTAGGCATTCATTCAGCAGTACGTGGAATTTGGGTAGGAAGAGATCAGAACTTGTTCATTAGAACAAGACGCAAGTAATTCTAATGCTTCAAGCATTAGAGCCACTGATCTCAGCAGATGGAGTGAGTAGATGCAACCTATTAACCTCAGCCTTCAGAAAACTATCCATACACATCTTTCCCAGTCCAGCTGACTAAGCTGCCCTTGTAGTCAGTGGAGAAGGAAATGAAATTATAAAAAGAGACTCACCTCATCCTAAGCCAAGTGTCTAAGACAAGTTGAAGGAATTGCACTTTGGAGAACTAAATTCTTGAAAGTCTACAAAACTGCTGACTTTTAATAGTTGGAGGGTGTAGTGGTAGTAAGAATGAACAGAAAAGGCAAAAGTTGTCTGTATTGAGCAAAGGGGAAGAGTTGTGTTTGTATCACGTAAGGATGATAAAGTATTTTGAAGTTTATTTGTAACTGAGGGGTATGTTAGACAACATCTAAATGAGCAAGTCTAGATAAATTACACATAAGAGTCCTTAAAGAACTGGTGGGAGAGAGCTGTACTCCTGCTTTTTGCTTCTCTGAGTGCTATTTAATGAATTGTTGAGTTTACCAGCAATTACCAGTAGGAAAAGTTATCGGTAGCAGCGACAGTACTCTTCAAGAGCTATGCACTCTTAAAAAAAATCACAAGAGAAGTTAAAAATTGAAGAGGAGCTTTTCTTTTACATCTGTTTGCATAAATTTCTATGATCTTTTTCTCACACTTTTATTCAGTAAAATTATAGTCTTGTGGATAAAGCGACTCAGGAGATTGATGTTCAGTCTAAATCTGTTTGTGCCTCAGTTCCTCATTTGGAAGAAGCAGATAATAAAACTTTCACTCTTCTTCCTATGATCGTAGGATTTCAAAGCAAAGATTCCCTGTGTTATGAAAGGGCCCAGGACAATGGGTGTTTCACGTCTAGCGCAGACTATCAGACCACTACAAAGTAAGGAAAATGAAGTGTGTTTTAGAATTCATAAAAATTCTAAGAGATTCTTCTTTTTTTTCAAGGAGAGATTAATTTCCTCATATCTACTTACAATTTCATCTTCCATATAACCATCTCCTTCGGCATCTCTAAATTCCTTTAAGTTAGGAAGGCTCCTCTGTTAGTGTTACTATAGCAATGAAACATATGAAACTGTCACTTCACCAAATCCAGAACATTAACAGCGAAATGGGATCAGAACTGAGAATGGAAGGTTTTCAAAAGACATTGTTCGGAGCCCTGCCTTCCAATTCTTACTGCAAAGAAGAGTGCAGTGCAGACCCTGAAAGAGGTTTTGTTCTCCTCTCAGTTGAAAAAGACTTTTCAAATGCAGTGCATGTTGCTTAAGTATTGGAGGCAGTAAGAGGAGTGGATTGGCCCAGGCAACGTTGAAACTAAGCACATAAAAAAACGCAGCTTAAAAAAATGAAAAAGAGAATGTACTCAGCTGTAAGAACATTTAATTATAGCTCTTGCAGAAGGACTCTGAATTAATATAATCAGTAACATACAACTATTTTCCAGAGCCTTTTGCTGGTCTGCCAGGTCCAACAGTGATTCCTATTTCTAATTTAAAAGTCAAGCAAACAACATTTATCCAGTTATGGACACTTAAGTGATTAACCCCACATTAAGGGGGCTGTACAACAGCCTTTGGATCACAGGATGGAATTTCTTTGAATTAGTCAGGCATTCTAGGCTGGATCCCCGGATGTCACTTCTAGGTCTGGAGAGGAAATATCTACAAAGAATGGATAGGACAAAACCATCCTCATGCTAGGGTTGAGTGAAGAATCGAAAGTTTTTTTAGGTGAATGTCATGTTGTAGCTCATATTCAGATGTTTTGTGTACAGCCCCTGAAAGAGGAGAAGGCAGCAGCAGAGTGGGGTTTTTTTGTGATCTGTCTGTTCCCATGCAAGCTGAAGCAGCCCGATGTCTGCTTGAAGTCTCTGGCTGCCGTGCTGAATTTGCTCAGGTTCTTCCACCACAGAGAGTGGTTTTCCCTGCGTCAAGAAGTTTGTGCTGGCTGCAGCTTGAGCTTCAAGCTCTGTGTCCTGCTGCTTGTGTACCCAAGAAAAGGTGTCCCTGTGGTCCTCCTTCATCCTCTAAGCTGGAAATAGCAGTGGTAGTAGCTTCTACTAAACCCACCAGAGGACACAGCACCGTGTGAAATGGGAGTAGTAGGCTGGGGTCTCTGCTTTCTGGCATGTAGCTTTGGTATTGTGGTAGGTATTCTTCCTAAAGGCAGCGGGAAAATGCTGCACAGCTCCCAGTATTTCTACCAAAAGTGCTGCCCAAACAGCCTTGGTATTATCAGAAAATTGACAGTACTTAAGGAATACTGCATCCAGCTCTGGAGTTCTCGGCACAGGAAAGACATGGACCTGTTGGAGTGGGTCCAGAGGAGGGACACGAAAATGATCAGAGGGATGGACCATCTCTCCTATGAGGAAAGGCTGAGAGAGTTGGGCTTGTTCAGCCTGGAGAAGAGAAAGCTCCAGGGAGACCTTATTGCAGCCTTTCAATACTTAACGGGGGCTTCTAAGAAAGACGGGGACATGCTTTTTAGTAGGGTCTGTAGCAATAGGACAGGTGGTAATGGTTTTAAACTAAAAGAGGGGAGATTTAGACTAGATATAAGGAAGAAATTTTTTACAATGATGGTGGTGAAACACTGGAACAAGTTGCCCAGAGAGGTGGGAGATGCCCCATCCCTGGAAACATTCAAGGTCAGGCTGGATGGGGCTCCGAGCAACCTGATCTAGTTGCAGATGTCCCTGCTCATTGCAGGGGGTTGGACTAGATGACTTTTAAAGGTCCCTTCCAACCCAAACTATTCTATGATTCTATGAATAGCTGTGCTGGTTTTGACCAATGTTCACTGTGTAATGTAATGTTAATAAAACCCATTGTTCTCTCCCTCTTCCCTTTTCAACAGTCTACTTTCCTCTACCCATAAACTCTCATCTCCCTTTCTTTTGTCAAATACGCTTTTTTGTTTGAACTTAATTCGGTATCTGCCAAATAATAGATAATAGATTCACAGGGATTTATATTAAAATAGTGCTTTCCATCTAGATGATTACCAAGACCTACATACTTTGAATTACAAATCATGAATCAGTTCCTCAGCCAGCGCTGAGCTTGCTTGAGATCAGTGGGGCTGTGTTGATTTGCCTCACTTGAGATTCATTCTCTGTTTTAAGGAATGATTCTCATCTCCGTGATAGCTCAGATAGCTATTGCCAGAACAGAATATAGCAACAATTTAATAGTTTTTAATTGTAAATAAGGTTTCTCGCTTATGTATCTCATGGTAAAAAATTATTTGTTGCATTCTAGGTATAGCTTATCCCATCTTGAGGCAGGGGAGTGAACTCAACAACTTCTGAGAGCTTTTCTAGGCCTATTTTCTACATTTCTGTGCTTTAAAATGTGAAACCATACTGACTGCTTTGTAATTCTGTGTTAATAACATTAGACATATGCAATTTTGGCAAAAGTTTTCAATCTGGCAAAACCCAAACAAAAAAAATGCTGAAAAAAATGTTCATGAGTACAAGTGGTCAAAAGCTGGTTTACATTTCAGCTGCGTGATTAGGAGCACAGCAGTGCTGTGTCTCCCAGAGTGGGGGCATTGATTTAGTACTGAATTACAGAGATGCCACCTACTGTTAAAAGCCGCCACTTATTCATTTACTCTTTCTCTAGGGCTGGGACACATTTACATTCAGTGAAAACAGTGTGGAAGGGTAGTCTTAAAGTGGAAGGATCCATGATCCTCATCAGCAAAAGATCACTGAAATTGCCACGTTTTATTTTGCTCCCTTTATGGAACTATTTTAGCTTGCTCAACTGACCATACTTCTTCTAGTTTAGCTAGTGTGTTATACTGCAAAATCCTATAAATTTAGCAGCACGAGTCCTTCATTTTAGCAAGATACGTGGTCAGGGTTTAGCACATGTTCTGTGTTTCAGCATCACCGTACTGCAGTTTCAGCTCCAAAGTTAGTCAGGAAAGATGGACGGCATAATACGGCAAAAGACAGCAGATTACCAAACTGGTGAGCCAACGCTAGCAGGCACATTCAAACCTATCAAGATCCCAGTTTGAGGGATATGACAGGTAGTTTCAAGAGTAATGATTGATACCCAGCTCATACAGCAATGTTCCAAACCCTTAATGCTATCCTTGTTCAATCTCGTTTTATGGTAGCCATGCATGAATTATGTCGCTGCCTATCGTGAGCCTTGAGAATGAGAGATTTCCCGGGGGCTGTTCCAGTGAACCATTGATAAGTTTGCTTTCATGGAAACTGGAGAGATGATGGGAATCACTGTCAATAGTATTCAAGAGGCTTGAAGGCCACACCCTATCTTTTGTGAGAAAGATTAATCACCAAACTGCAGAATAGTTTTTCCCAAAGTACATATTCTCCATTAAGAAAAGCTAACAACATAGATATCAAAAAGTAGTGAAAAGATTTGTCAGGATCCCACAGCATGATTTTTACGGCATGCGAACATAAGTTAGAACTTTGACGGTTCCTGTCCAGAGCTCAGCATCGCCAAAGGCCAAGGACATTTGGAAGTACTCGTGTCAGACAGAGGAGCAAGTTTTAAAGTAAGAATTTATATACAAATTTTCCTAGATTTCAGGGAGGTTTTAGAAAGTCAGTATCTAAAGAAATTTTAATTTTAGTTGTGAAGTCTTACAGAGACAAGTGTTATTGGCATATGTTTAGAGTTCCGGATATAACCCTCAGAAGATTAACTTAGATAATAACATCTTGTATATCACTAGTCACTGATCAATTCTAACCAAATTTCAAACTCTTCGGCTTGTCAGAGTTCCACCAAATTTTCACCGTAATTATAAAGATGTTCCTTTTAACCTGATAATAGAATTTCAGTTGTAACTATAATTTCAGATAACTTCATAATTTCCCACTAATACATGGAAAATATGCAAGCAAATCAAGTAAAAAATGTTGCTGGTGACTTGGGAGGTGAATCGTCCCACAATAAACAGATAATTTGTATGTTATTTAGGAGGACTTCAGGCTTGTCTCTTCTGCAGATAGCTAGCATGAGAAATACTGGGCAAAGCTTCTAGGGTATAAAGATGAGATGTAACCACTTTGTATATAGTATCTATAGAGAACAGAATGGTGTAGTTCATATCTTCCTCAGATCAGCCCCAGTTACCCTCCAGGAGAGTGAGAAAAAGATCTGAGGTATATGGATGGGGTTTTTTTAAATTACCTTCTTACTCAAAAAATGTCTTTCCCTCCCTTCAGGCCTGTGCTCAGCGCTGATGTTTCAGCGGAGCTAGGTAAAGGAGCTGATGAGCAATGGAGAAACACCTCTCTATTTGGTATGCAGTTGAGCACTGCTTGCTGGTAGAGAGAACTTGGGCTTTGCAAACTGCTTAAAATAGAGAAAAAAATCTGAATGGTCTTTTAAAGCTACAGAAGGAGCAGCAGTGTCATGATTATTCTGAAGTGATCACCAAATCCATTGTGTTGTTATGGCTTATGAAACACTTGAGCTCTGTTAAAGTACCAAAAATTCATTTCTAGCAATTCCTGCATAATTTAAATGACAGACTGGCATGCAAAGCATTTCAGCTTGTCATTCTTTCCCTACTCGTACTAAGGTGCTTTATTGCAGAGAAGGGGAAAAAAGTACTAAATACATTGCACTCAGCATTTTTATGGACTCTTTAATAAATGTATAAAAGGATATTCATAAAGGCTGCTAATTGTACACACATTGCACTAACTATTGGTTGTAAAAAATGGTGTTTACATTTTATATCAACTCATTGTAAAGCAGGGATCATTAGTGTGAAAGGAATGTGGTTAATATATAAAACTATTCTCAATCAGTTCTACAGAGCCCGAGGAGACTTCAGAATGAGTTAGGCTGTGTTGTGGCCTTTGAAATAAAGCAGGTAAATTCATGTCCTAGTTTACTTTGTGGTAACTTGTGGTAATTTGCACACAGATACGGATCACAGGTAACATATCTCGTGGAAGAATGTCCATCCCATCATCCTTCTACAATACTGGGTTATTTTACTGCTTTCTTGTAAAGCAATGGCCAACAAGTGTGGATCAGCAGAATTCTGAAGTGCACAAAAATGCATTTATTTATGATTTATGGTTCCTTCTGGCCTGTTCCTGTAGTTCTCACTTGAACAGAAAATGTGGAAACAGCTTTTTCTAAATAGCAGCTACAGAGCTGAACCTTATGTTCATCTTACATTTAAACAAAACTATGTGTTAATCTCATTTGGATATAAGAAACATGAAATGAGCCTATACAATCTATTATGCTTGAAAGGACGGATTTGCTGGTGCGTACTGGTTGTTCAACAGCATTTCAATAATGCCATTAAAACCATATTTAAAGCTATTCAATGTCATTGGAATGGCACAAAATGGGTAGAGCACATTAGTCAATTTGTCATTAATCCAGGAAAAAGACATTACAGATGTATTTCTTTTTTTCCCATAGAGCTCTGTAAGTGAATGTGATTTTAGTTCAGAAGAAATATTAGCAGAAAGGCAAGAAAATATCTGGTATGATTTTTCAGAGCTTAATTCCTGAATGTTTGGCCCCCACACATTATTTATGTGAACAATGAGAAAAGATTAAATAAGTCTATTCAATGTGACTGGAAGTGAAAACAAAACAAATTTTATGAGTTCTGATCTCTGAACCTTAGCAGAGGTTAAATTGTTCAAACCAGACTTTTCACAAGCTTGCCTTCTCCAAAGCTGATCTCTATTTTTACATCTGTATCAGTTGGTCTAATGAAAACTTTCTCTCCAAACAAATACTGTTTCATCCAAAACCGGTTACATTGCAGAATCAAATGTTCACAAAATTCTCTCACAAAAGGAAGGTTTTCCATTGCTGAATTTTTTATTTTTCCATAACAAGACTGGGGTATTTTATTATTTTCCTCTGTTCCCAAACTGATAAATGAGATTGCAAATAGGCGCGAGTCGAAAACTCGAGTAACTCTAGAGTCTCTAAAGAACTACCGATAATGGTTAACTTCTTCACAGGGGTGAACAGTCAATGGCTGAAACTGAGCTTTTTGTCTACTCTAGTTCCCAGTTTGATGAAAACAGTATGGAAGGACACACTGTTTTCCACCACAATAAAAGCAAACTTGAGACTCAAAGCTGAATGACACAGCATATCTGCGGGCTAGTGCAAGCAAGAACATGGTGAGACTTACAAAGAATGATTTTATACATTTTAATATTTTGAGCCTGTTTGTCACCAGAATGACAGTAATACAAGTGGCACCATATTTCTTTCTGGCAAGACAGGAGGTTCTTGACAAGATTAATTTAAAAAGTACCTTTCACAATTTTCTGTTACTGAGCATCGCTTCTGAGAGGGTGGTCTTCTTGAAAAACTATACAAGTTAGAAAGAAGAAAGGATAATTTCTTATAAGAGTCTTATTAGAAAAGTAACCCTTTCCTCTCCCAATAGGAAAAAGTCCTATAATACCAGTTCAGAAGAAATTCAGTGGTAACTGCAACTCAAATGGGTAATGAGACAGAGACCAGAAAGCTGCTCATAGAAGGGTTTTACCTACATATCTCTGTTGTGGGAACACTGGAAGCTGGTCAAGAGGAAGTGACAAGCAGAAGGACAATATCTCCTTTCAGAAAGAAGAGAAAATCTTCTACCACTTCCAAACATACTCATCATACATTAAGAAAGGAGGAAAGATAAAAGAGCTAAGAGAAAAGTCTGTGATATTCTTATTCTAAATGGAACACAGACAATAGCTGCACATGGAAAGTGAAAAAAAACTCTTGATAGCAAAAAAAAAATTGGCAACATTTTTTTCCACTGATACGAACACACCCAAACACTGCAGTTTCATCCATCACCATTAATTTAAAAATAAATAAAGCATATAACCCCATGGGTGAAACTGGGTCGAGGAAAATGTACCCGACTAGTCATCTTTCTCTGCATGAAGTCCTCATTAAAAAAAGTCAGCCCAAGTGGGAACCAAGTTCATCTATGACTTCTTTACTTAATGCAAAAATATGCCAGACTTAGCGTGTGCTGCATTTGCTGTTTTGGCAGCGAGTCAGCACATGCACAGGAAACTGTCACGATGGTGGCAGGGAGGTTGGCAGTGTTTGTGTATCAGCTTGCCGAAGTTTGTTTCTTGCTAAAAGCAAAAACAAAAACAAAAACCAAAAGCCCAAACCCCAAACAGCAGAACAATGACAACAAGGAATCTTTTGTCTGTTTCCACAGTCTGCATTGCTGAGATTCATCCGACCAAAGCGGAAAATCTCTGTCCACCTTTTTTGAGATAAAGACCACGTGAAAGACTAATGTGTCCTCACTTGGACTATGCTAATTCCCTTCCCTCCATGCAGCTTCCTCTTTGCTATGGCACCTGAACCATTCCCATGATTATTCCCTGCCTTACCTTGCTTAATATGTGACAAACTGGAAGAACAGCCAAGCTTGTGACAAATAAGAAAGGCCAAGATTTGAGCCATTCAGTCCCCTTAACCTGCTCCAAGGAAGACCTGTGCAGAAAATTAGCCAAGCTTAGTTCTGCATAACTGCACTGAAGACCTAGAAAAGCCACGTATGAACAGACATGCTAGAATTGGATGCTGAGGGCCATTAACTAATTCAGACAAAATAATACCCTTCCCCAGAAAAAGGGTTGACTTTTTTCCCCCTTTGAAGAAATCTGATGACAAAATCATGGACCTCCCAATCTACACCAAACTGAAAAAGCAGACAATGTCATTAATATGCTAATATTATCACAAGAATTATTGTTAATATTATCACAAGAATTATTACTAATATGATTTGCTGTAATTATTGTATGGCCAAATACTGTACAAAAAAAAGCACAAAAAGAAGGTGTCTGTCATCAATGTATTCCACCTGCAAGTTGTTGGTAGGACTTTCCCAATGTGCTTTGATGCTGGAGAAGTCATACTCCCTACCCGCTAGCTACGCAAGCTTTTCTTGTTCAGCCTATGTGGTAGCAATTTAAGCTGGCACAATGGTATATATGATTCACTGTGTGCATGAGAAATCTCACAGCTCTGACCCAGCATGGATATCTTTAAAAAACAGAGTGTACAGTACTCCATAGATCTCATTACCATTAATTAATTCTATTATGGTACTGACTAAAAGTTCCAGCTGAGTACGGGGCCGTTATTGTTCCACGCATTGTGTGAGCACGAAAGATACAGACCGTGCTTTAACAAGCTTAGTGTCTAGATAGAAACGGCAGCCAAAAGGAGAGAGAGGAAGAAACGGCATAAACAGTTTAAGTAACTTAACGAAAGTGTTGCTCATGGTTGGAGGGCTGGGTCTGGTATTAGAGCCTAGATCTTCTGCCTTAATTTGATGCTCTATCTATTTGTATGCATTTCTTCTTGTAAATTTTCCATAGTGCATTATCCTGTAATCTTTCACGCTGGTGTTCTCTGTATGAATACGTGCTTCATTCATTGCTCAGCCACTTCTCTAATGAAGAAAGAGCTAGTTTCCTCATACATTGAAATATATTAGGTCAGATTCCTCAGCTGGCACCCTTAGGACTTTCCACTTCTTTTTCTTCTCTGGCTATATCGCTTGTCAGCATCTCTCTCTGCCAACCAGTGTTCAAAGATTATTTTAAAAAGCCTGACCTACAAAGCGGCTGTCTCCGGTGCTGCTGAACAGCAATTTAGAAGCTTGACTGCTACAGATAGTATGTGGGAACTGGCCACCTAAAAGTCGGACCTAGAGGTGCTTCCATAGCATTCAATTCATGTTTATGCAAATGGCCAACACCAAGCTATGCCCCTATAAAACAGGCTAATAAATAGCTATCTGCATAGCGTGGGTATTTTAAGACTTAGTGCATCAATGTTCATAAAGTATTAGGACCTCGAGGAGCAGATGGTAATGACAAGTTTGTATTTTATTGCAACTTTGCTTTGCTGGCAAATTCCCAATCAGCTGTAACTGTAAGGATGAAATAATTATTCCTCTCTTTATCAATATTTTTTCTGTTTCTGCCAACTAGTGGGCAGGCACTACAACAGCTTTAAGTCAATGAGCTTGTCCTGGTAGCTGATTTCTGAGCTAAATGCATTTGTGTCCATTATGCTAACACACAAAAGAAGAAGTCTCACAGTCAGCAGAATGCTAAATCCTCTGAGTTTTGTATCTTTGCCTTCATAACAAGCAAGCTTTTCTTCTGCAAACTTTTTTCTAGATGAACTTCTGGATGTGCTTCGAAGCTGACATGCAGAGGAACAGGCAGGTATCTTTCTTTTGATAATGAACTCATGCTGGTTGGACTAGCCCGAGGCAATCTGGAATCATTTTTGTCGGTGGCTTGGAACTGGCAGAACCAAGATAAAAATGAAGTTTAATTGAAATCATTTGGAATATTGTAGATTGAAATGGCAGGGCTTTGGGTGGGTCAGGCTAGCAAGGCTGCACTTGCAACGTACTTGAATCCAGTCAGTCTGTCTGTAATTTTATTTCCTGAGGAGAAGTACTAAATGCTCACAGATTTAAATAAGTGTTGTAAGTAACTGCATGCCTAATTCCTCGCACAATTGACTCAAAATGCACCCCTTAGGAGTTGAATTGATATGTACCTGTCAAATACTGCTTTGGTGTTGTTTTTTCATGCAAATAGAATCCTAGGCAATAAATCAGATCCTTGGTGTGCAATTTTCTTAAGTACATGTCTGGTGTCATTAAACAAACAAAGAAGTAATATACCAGGTTAGAGGAAAGAAGTAAAGAACAGTACATTGTTTTAAGAGCACCACAGAATGTGAAACAGCAGTTAACGATCTACTTTCCTTTAATGATTACCCTTAAAGATACCGTTGACCTGACTGGTGTCCTTTTTCATTTGCCTCCTTTTACGCTTTTGTTACAACTTGCTAAGTCACTTCTCTTATATTTCTTGGATAGATGTTTTTACAGAACGGCTGAAGTGTAGTTTAATGAATAAGGACACAACTGGCTTTATGACCCATCCTGACAACGAGAACATCCTCTCACACTCCCTACATTTTCCCTCCTACGGCTTGCTTGTCTCGTGTAATTACAATGCCCCTGGAGCGGAGATGGCCTCTTACAATATGTATTGTTGAAGTAAGGCAGGACCTGGCTTTACCTGAAGCCGATAGGTGCTGATACAATACCCAAGCATCAGGTCGTAGGGAAGAATCATAACAAGATTTAAAGCTGAAACTGGAAATCACAATGCGTGAGTTGTAATGATTTTTCTCAGGTGGAATATGAAGTTGGTGGCAAAAACATCAGAGGGGGGAGTTTAAAGGAACCTAGCCAAGTTCTTTCATATTAACAGCAAAAACTTGACTTCAGAGAAGGTTGAGAGCATTGTTTGCTCATTTCAGCATATTTTGGTGGGAGAGATCTCTTGTGAATTCAGGATGTCAACACCTTTCGTTGCTGGGTATACCAGTCAGGGCTGTGCCCACCTGTTAACCTTTTTTTAATGATGTTGTTTATATAACAATGCTTCATGATGGAGGTAGGGATAACAATAAAGGAAATGTCATCCGATATCATAAAAATGATTGAATTTTTCGATCAAAGGCTTTGTCAAATATTCTGCATCACAAGCAGTACTTCTACAGACTCAGCAATCTTGGGTCAGGCGTTTGGTGTGTATGTCAGACGTCAGGCTGCCAAATCTCCTTTCTATTGACAAACAAAATGTGCTGAGAGGTAAACCAATGAACCAGATGATACAAGGTTATGTGCAAGCTAAATTTTCAGTTGTAAAGCACAAAATCTTCTGGGTCAGGAGATATGTGCTGATGTCATGAAAACATATGGTGATTGTGTAACCAAAAGGTAGAACAGGGACTTCAAATTAGGTTTGCATACAATTTGACCCACAGATCTAGCAAGCAAATAGGATTTTCAGACACAAATGCTAACATTTGTCCATGATCAAGCTATATCAAGTTTGTGCTATGTTGTTTGCAGCCGCTATTTTTATGTGCATGTACTATAGCATCCAGGTTTGACACTCACAAAAAGACTGTAATTTTCTTTTCTGTCCTATCCTCATCATCACCATATTCGAGAGTATTCCTGAAATACGTTAAACAACATGACTAACATTTTCCTGGTTTCTTATATTCTTTTAACTTCTCTCCAGGGATAGAAGCCTGTTCACTTGCCTCTTTGGAGGTTACCTAGTCCACCTTCCTTGAAGTGGTACTACTGCCAACACTGAATCAGTGTTTTCTCCACTCACAGTTTTGAAAATCTCCAACGATGGAGATATCACAGCCTGGCCAGACACCCTGTTCCAGAGATGCATTGATTTTCCAGGGGAAGTGTTTTTTCCTAATGTCCACCCTGAAGCTTGCAAGCCAGTTTGCCCGTTGCCCCTTGTTACACTGCCTGGTGTTACTTAGCACCACTTGGCTCCATCATCCCTGTGACCACCCTTCGAACAGTAAAAGATTTTGAGCAGGTACCTCTCAGCCTTCCCTTTGCCAGACTCATCAAGCCCAGCACCACTAGCCTCTCTGTGTAGATCATACGGTCTACGTCCCACTGCCATGGTTGCTGTCTGCTGGATCCTCTGCAGTTTCTCCGTTCCTGTCATGAACTGGGGACACACACACACACACACACACACACACACAAGACGGGCACAGTAGTCCAGCTGGAGCCTCACCAGTGCTGAGTGTACATGTAAAAAGAATGTATGTGTACCCATATGTTGTTATGCTTTTATGTGACAGAAGACAAGATCAAAAAAGCACCTTTCTCTTAGAAAGAAAGTGGTGAATTTTGGACTTGCTTGGTAGCTGCAACGTAAGATAATTACAAAGTATAAGACTGGCCCCAATAGCATCTGTCCTCTTCTCAAGGAAGTTTAGCCAAATTCTAGAAAACTCTGTTGTTCCAGAGTAGCCAAGATGGTGACCATGATTTGTCTCCCCAGTATATTTGTCCAACTTATAGTAACACTAAGCTACTTGAAGGTAAAGACTGTAAATTCCAGAAGGGGAGAGACAGATCCTTGCGTGCTGCAAACAAACCAAACTCAATGGAGTTCAATGGCTGCCCAGTGTTTTACCGTGTAAATAAAAGTTATTACAAGGTTTGCTTTTAGAATTTGAGAACTTCCAGGAAAACAAGAAAACAAAGTATTTTTTAATTAGTTTTTCAGGAAGTCCTCTTGCATATGGCTTGCTAACATGCACAAATTAATGGCAGTAACAACAGAAATCAGAATGAAGCACCTCCAGGAAAGCAGCTGAGTACAGGAGCTAATACCGGAAAGGTACGCATCTGTAAATATCCCGATATACAAAATGTGTTTTAACATTTGTATTTTCTTGTCTCCTCCTACGGTTCAAAGTTTGTATAGTGAAGAACTATAGCGATGGATGAGATAAAAGTATTTGACCTTACTGGGTACATTGCCTTCCCCTCCGGGCTTCTCATTCTGTCTTCAATATACAGCCCATTTATTACCTGGGCTTGAATTCTATTTATTAGAGAAACACTAAGGTTAGGTTAGTTCTGCCATTTGTAGTATGGTAGATGCAACATTATTACACAGAACAAGATGACCAGGGAGATTAGGGAAAAAACTTTCCCCTCCCTTCCCTGCTCCCGTCACACACGATGCCATTAAATACAGAACCTTTCAGAAGAGATCATTGCTTGTTTGATGCAGTGGATGGAAATTCTCATTTCAATCAGGTAGTGAACCTTCAAAGGAAAGGATGATCAGGAGGAATGGGAGAGACCTTGATATATCAAAACAAGCCTTTAAATAATAAACACCCTTCAAACCCAGGGCTTATCCTGCATATAAAGCATGAGAACTATAAGCAATTCAATGTAAGAGATATTTATAAGGCTATTTTCTATGCAACACAAAGCTGGCTACTTTTATACTCGTATATAATGTATATTTTCATCATGAATTACAAATAAATAGTTTCTCTTCTCATGAATCCAAAAGAGGATTTGTAGTTTTAGTCCCATACTTTGGCACAGAAAATTGACACCTTTTTGAAACTGCCAGCATAATAATGGGTAGAAAGAATCTAGACACCATGAATCTTCCTCAATACACTTAATGGGTTTTGTCTGTCCTCTCTGTATCTCCAGCCCAGATAGTTCAGAATGAAGAAATGCAAAGCATCCTAATATCTGTGCTCTCTCCATCTCTAGGTGAAAGTTTGTTTTTAGAGAAGTCAAGGAGAGACCTGCTGCTGACTTCAGGGTACTTTTGGATTGTGTCCAGTCCAACCGGGTTATCTTCTTGCACAGCCTTTGGAGAATACAGATACAGATTCTCCTATGCACCACTTTAAGTAGAAAGTTGTTGACTGGCCAAGCACAATAAGATCTTGTTTCTTAATTTTCTTAAATTCAAACTATATAAAAGAAAAACATGTACCAAATGTGCCCAACTTGTGGTCCAAGACCTTTTAAAAAATGTTTTACGTGTAAGAAAGAATTGCTGTGTGCCCCTTACATACATACAAAGGGAGTGTCAATAGGAAGGCAATAGCCGAAATGTGATGGTGAAACTATTATGATAAGTCACAGCAAAACAGATCCTTAGTTAATGTTAAGTAGGCTTCAAATGCAGAATAGGTACAGCTTTGGAGGAGATTTAAAGGTTTATAAAGAGTGCATATGCCCCAAGCAAAGGTACTGGATTGACCTGAGGAAGTTCTCCCATGAAAGAAAGAAAATATATGTTGGATGTCAAGTTCAGCATTAATGGAAATGTGTAAGTGCAGGGCATCAATAGCTTCATAGATTATTCATGCAGAAAAAGAATAAAGAAACATCAAGGATAGGCTTTGAAAGTGAATACGGGAAGATTTTTGCTATATGAAATGGAAAAAGGGATCATAGACATGAGGTACCATGACAGAGGTGACTGGTCCAAGCAGTGGATAGTTTTGCAGCACCATTCTCTCTGGCCTGAAAGGGAGAGGAAAAAGGGATTATCAAAGCCCATATGGAAAAGGTTCCATTGACAAGTTTCTATTGCTCCATTTTCGTGTTGGCTGTGGGTCAGTTTTTATTATCCATGAGAAGCAATGGCTACTGGATGCGCTCCAGAGTGATGCTTCTGTAATTTCAGCAGAGCAGTAAAAATAGAATGAAGGAAAGAAAAATTGATTACAGCTTGAAGGCTGGATATACAAAGCTGACAGAAAATGGGATATTCACAGTGCCTAACTTTTAGACTAGTAAGTCTAAGTCCCGGCTTCGAAATGAGGCTCTTGGAGGGTCAGCAGACATCTCTAGGCTTCTTCAAATGATGATTCACAGAACCTGAATTAGGTTCCTGTTTGTTTTGCCCTCTCAAGGAATCTTTAACCAGCTAAGAAGTCTACTGGTCTTATAGCAGCAACCTAAGTTAGGTGATGTGAAGTCTTTTCTCTCGCTCTCTACAAGCCTCTATTTCATGCGGCATCTATAGGTAAGTAGTTTTTGTTCAGATCAGATGTTATTTATTACATTTTCTTCTCCATGAGTGTAGAAGAGAGGAATTTGTAGCGTGCGTTTTGTCTTATTAAATTAGTAAATTAGCTGCAGAAACAAGTTTTGTTAGAAGGTTCAGATGTATTGATTTGCCAGACTGAACAGAAAACCACACAGATTAATGTATGAACAACATACAGTGGAGAGTGGAAATGGGGACAGAAGATATTTTTCTCCTGGCTATTTCTGGAGAATTATCTCTGTTCCTCCAGACAATATTCTATGGGGTGCATCCTTCTCACAATGACATGAAGTGTTACACTTGCACAAGCTATTTCATCTTATTAGTCCAGCTCTACACCAGAGTGAATGAGAGAAGAAGTTGGGCCTATATTACCTTGAACGTTATTAATTATAATTTAATGAATAGCCCCCCCCCCCCAGTCACAATTACACAAAAGATCATAAGACTACCATCTTTCTCTCTGTTTTTCTCCCACTAACTATTTAATTAGTTACAGAGAGAAATTCTTCAGTAGAAAGTCTGAGAAAGGCAGTGACCTGGTGGGTAGGATCCTTTTTTTCTGGTGTGCAAATCCCACATTTGAATTCCGAGCATACACAAAGCAAAACAACACTTCAGCAGATGCTACTTCCCATTTAAAATGCTCAGATTTGTCCCTAATGTGAAACAAGTCGATTTAAAAACAGCTGTTCGGGTGAAAGGGAATATTTGATGGACCCAAACTCCACTATTCAGACTTTTTTTCCTGAAAAGACCTATAAATTATATAAAAACGGTGATTTTTTTTTTTTTTTGACATGGCACTAGGAAAAGCAGTCGCTTGTTGTAATGCACACGAGTTTCTGAACTAAACCATATCTCAGTTGATCTAGCTTTCACCCCTAGAAGTCAGCTAAGAGCTGTAGAGCAAAGGCGATTTTCCTATAACATCATATTGTGGGACACATTATCAGATTTTTTTGGAGAGGAAAAGACACAGGGAGACTCAGCTGAGCATTTTACTGCATATGAGCTTAAAAAAAAAAAAAAGTGGATTTTCGGTACTGAAAGGAGAGCTGAGTGCTTTGGGCTTGCAAGACTCGGAAAAGCCCTTTTTATTAAGAAAAATAATCCCTTTTTATTGTATTGCAGAATCCCATCATCCCTCACAGTTTCCTACCTTGTCCTCTTTATAAGCATTCCCATGGAATTACAACATTGAAAATAATGAACTGCTTTATTGAGGTTAGTACGATAATTTCACCGGACCGGTCACCAGTGCGCGGGTGCTGAGTCCCAGGGAGGCGCAGACAGATCCAGTGCCACGGCCGGAGGGGCACTGGCTTCTAAGGCAAACTTTGGCGTGGCTCTCTGCAGCCAGGTAGCACGCTGGGAAGACTGGGAATACCAGAAAAAGGCAGGATTGCTGTCCCACGACATGCAGCTCACTGCACATTCAACAGACTAACCCAAGGGAAGGGGGTGTAGCTCCTTCAGGTGCTGTTGGCTGCGCAGGTGGTGCCCAGGCTGCTGGCAGCGGCGTATCATCACGTACCTGTTTCAGGAGGCACTTGAGAACGGTGCCTCCTGGCTGCCCCCTCACGTCCCCAGACAAGCGCTTGCCAGGTGACCTGGCTGCAGGTGACCTGTCGTATTTGAAGAGGGACAGATGGGAACTGGCTGCCAGAAGGATTCGGCTGCCTTAAGACCCACTCTCTGCTTGGGTGTGAGGGACTGCCAGGGATTTAATGTCCCTTCAGAGATGCACTGAACACTCCCACTGTTCATTAGCAGCACAGATGGGAAAGCATCTTCTGCCTACCTATATCGCCTTAGGACAGAAGCCAGCAGTTCAGGCATGAATCACTGCAACCCAATGGATTTGCTGAATAATTCCAAGGAGCTCCTTTCCCCCTGTGTCTCCAAGGTCTCCTGCACCTAGACCTGACACTGTTCCGCGGGTCACAGAACGGGATGGCTTGTCTCTTAAAAGGAGCGTCTGTGAGCTGAACAGAGTGCTATGCGTGGAGCTGGCTCAAGTTCAGCCACTTAAGCTCAGCAATGCCGAATGACACCTGTCTGTGAAAGACAGCGTAGACAAGTCCCTTTTGATGCCAACTTAAAAAAAAAGTCAGTGTTTGCAATTTCTCTACTATAACTTTTACTTTTGTCCCCACCATTTCTGCCAGTGTTCTACTCCACTACCCATCCCAAACCTGACCAGGAGCAATGTAAAGCTAGAGGAGAGGAGAGGAGAGGAGAAGAGAGGAGAGCAGAGGAGAGGAGAGGACTTTTTCTCCTTTTCTTTTTTTATTGATCTGCATTTATTTTAAAAACTTGCATTTTCTGTCATTAATATTACTTGAAACTCAGAAGCCAGAACACTCAACATTAATGCAGCAGCAAAAAACCCCCCAAAACAAAACAAAAATGTGAAGAATATTAGTTAGTTCAGGGGATAAGAAATATGACACCATTATTCTGAAGGTGTAAAAAACATACAAAAGAATAATGAATGCAAACCCACAGTTTTTCAGAACTAAAAAAAATGCTTGCTGTTCTAGCATCAAGCAATAAGACAGTGTTCTGTAAGATGCTTTGCAAAAGCTCATATTCAGAATATGTACAACACTCATACTGTGGTTTTAAATGTGAGATTAATATCAGCAGTCCTTCTCCAGTGGAAGGCTCCCATTTGAAAATCAGACTGTTAAAGAAAAAATATGCAAATGGTAAGTGATTATTAAAATGCCGCTGATTATACAAGGCTACAAATGAATAGGAAGAAATTATAATTTAAAAACTTATTTTAAATCTCATTTCAGTATTTAAGATATTTGTTTTTACATTTCTCTCACGAAAAATGGTAAAAAGACACTTAATCTACTTTCTTGGGTTATCAGTGGACAAAGCTCCTTTTGCACTGTACCCACACGAGCACAGAACCACAAAAACTGTCCTATAAAATAAATTCTAAGTCCAGCAAACAGAAGATGAATTTTGCAGTTCCATTAAATCATTTTATTAATCTTAAAACAATCCTGCATCAGAAATCAGGATCAGGCCCTCTGGTTTTGGTAGGCAGCAGACACAGCTTACACAACTTTGTCAACTGAGTTTTGTAGTAATATTAATTGCTAAAGGCAAGCTCTCCACTTGTAAGTAGACAAATACTTCTGATTCAAATGTGTAATAGTGCATGTACAGGGCCAGGAATAACTTTGATTTAAATTCCAGTATCATGAGGCACATTTTCCCGAGTGATTTCAGTCTGGTCAGTGGACTAACGGTTGTGTTAAAGCAAAATCTGCTTCTGATTCATTGATAAGAACAGTTTTGGTATTTTTCTCCCGACTTTCTGAGTAAAACATTCTAATGAAGCACACAACGTGTTTGGTAATTTTCTACCAACGCACATCCCTCGCAAAGCTTTGCTCTGAGGCTTGTGCTTTCCCGTTCTGCTCTGCTCTGCTGCTCGTTGTATTGCTGGAGTTCAGCAAATGTCTACTTGAGCAGATCAAAGCATAATCTTGGCTTGCGTTGCTTCTCTGTGGTTTCTGGTGCTTATGTTAATCCTACTTAAACTAAGTGGTCAGAGATTTGGGAGATCTGAAATACAAAATAGATTCTAACCTTGAGATGGATTAGGGTTGTCAGATGACACAAAACTGTCATGTAGGACTAACGTTATGAAAACAAGAGCTGAAAATACTGTTTTAGTGTAGCTGACAACGGGGATTTATCCTAAAAGAGACATGGATGTGTTTGATTAAAGCAGCTCCTTAGTGAATATGTAGCCTGAATGCCTTGCAAGGTTATTGATTATGTATCTTAAGTCAAAGATACAGCTTTACCTCCAGGAGATTTGTTTTTTCATCCAGTAAACACAATAGTCTTCAGAACATGGATACAGTGTTTCACAAAAGCACTTTATTTTGTATGATAAGGGGAGGATTAGCTTGCATTATAATTACATATCTATGACTTTTTCTTCAGAAAGCCTGCTTGTCTTGCATGTTATTTTCAAACAATAATGAAGCCTTGCAGCTAAAACTCATTTACCAGGATCCAATGGGGCAATCTTCTAAGCTTCACAAAGGAGAGATGACTCTGGATTTGCTCTTGTTGACGCTTTCAGAGGGCAGGGACACCTTGACAGTAGAGGCTACGGGTCTAATTAGTGGTCAGAGGGTGGTCGGCAGCCAGACGTTATCGTGCAGCTGGCCAGCAGAGACCACACTCAGGAAAAAAGGTTTGTGAATGTTTCAAAAATACTTCTGGGCCTATTTTTCTTTTAATTATGAAAACGTTTTTCAGTGTTTTTTAACAGTTTTTTTTGTAGTAACATCCCATTTTGACATGACAATGTTTTCCATCACCAATAGTTACAAGGTCCTGTTCTTTAGAGCAGAAGTATGGTGGTATCATCAACTAGTGGAAATCAGTATCCACCATTGACTTAACCCTTTTCTGGAAGCTTGGGCAGTTGTCGCTTTCCTTGCAGAAATTACAAGGTATGTGACAACTAACACAGTGATCCCCAGGTTCTTCTCTCCCCCAGTTTGCACTGCAGTGGCACCTATGAGCCTACCAAACCACACCAACACGGGACGGGAGAGTGGTCGCCCTCCCAAAGACCTTACAACAGGCACGAATTGGGACTGAATAGTCCCTCCTACAACCACATTTAACACACTTCTAGCCTTGGATCCATGGGTTCAGAGAGGGGCAAACTCAGGGAAAGGTGAGGCAAGAAAGGTTTGGCCCTAACTTAGTTGTCTCAGCACACGTTTGTTTAGCAGGCTGGAGAGCAGGCATTTACCAATTTTTCCTTTTGCTTTTAAAAATGATGCGAGGAACCGCCAAGCTACACAGGAGCACTCAGCTTATCCCTGCTCTTTTTTGGTGGACTGTGAGGTCAGTTCTTGGAAGAGAGAACCATCACCTCTTCACATTACAGACATGTCCAAGTCCATGTGCCTCTGGTCATGCTTGCAGTTTTCTACGACAGATGCACATTTCTGTCCAAGTTAGTTGTTTTCTGAGAAGCTGAATTCAAGCATAGCTGTTTCTTGATAGAAAAGAAAAGAAATGCACAACTGACCTTTTGTACTAGGAGCATTATTATGGTGGAGAGTAAAATCCAGTCTATGCTTTTTTAATATGGCTTTCCCGTCAGGAACCAGATCTAATAAACTGCGACAAACCAGTATCTGCAGAGGGGGTTCCCATCCTCTTCACTCTCTGCAGTTTTAAAGAACGACAACTATACAGTCTTTTTCAGCCTTGCTGCTCATAGCTAGGTTCGGGAAGCAAAGGGGTAAAAAGGTATCAAAGCAAAGGAAGGCGCTACTTACATGAACCAAAAGTGCAAACTTCCTAGAATAGAGAGTATTTATAGAATCATAGAATCATAGAATTGTTCTGGTTGGAAGAGACCTCCAAGATCATCGGGTCCAACCATTAACCTATCACTACCAAGTCCCCCACTAAATCATATCCCTTAGGGCCTCATCTAAACGCCTTTTGAATACCCCCAGAGATGGGGACTCCACCACCTCCCTGGGCAGCCTGTTCCAGTGCCCGACAACCCTTTCGGTAAAGAAGTTTTTACGAATGTCCAATCTAAACCTCCCCTGGCGCAACTTGAGGCCATTTCCTCTTGTTTTGTTGTCTGTTACTAGGGAGAAGAGACCAACCCCCATCTCTCTACAACCTCCTTTCAGGGAGTTGTAGAGAGCAATAAGGTCTCCCCTCAGCCTCCTTTTCTCCAGGCTAAACATCCCCAGTTCCCTCAGCCGCTCCTCGTAGGACTTGTGTTCCAGACCCTTCACCAGCCTCGTTGCCCGTCTCTGGACACGCTCCAGCACCTCAATGTCTGTCTTGCAGCGAGAGGCCCAAAACTGAACACAGTACTCGAGGTGCGGCCTCACCAGGGAGGATCTCCAGTCTGGAGACAACAATTATTTATTATCATAAATAATCTCTATTCTTGGCAACGGAACAACCTGGAGAGAAGACGCGAACCCTGAAGACACCCCAGTTCTGCATCTGCTGCAGCACGTTACCTTTCCCAAACATGGGCACGAGCTCTTCCAGCTCATGCTTTGGGACGGCAGTCGCTATCTGCCCACCTTCCACCTCTAAGAGAGAAGGTAGGAGATGGAGCAGAGCTGGGGACCTCTCTGCCACATCACATCTACAGTGTGGGAGCACAAGGGTTAAGGAGTCACCTTCTGTGGATGGTGTGCACAGCACTGGATTTGGCTAGGTTTGGTGGGTGAACAAAGAATTGGAAATGAAAAAAAGCAAAAAATGGCAGAATACATGGGAAATGATTTCAAAATGTATTTGCAGGTATGTTCTTACTCTCAAAACATACTTTGAGAATGGACTAGGTTAACTTTTTTTTTTTAAGCTTTTGTCATCTCCTCCCCAGTATTCTTCACTGAAGGTCCCTTTTGGATGAATAAACAGTGAGTTGGAAATATTTCACCTGCCGGTACTTACGCATCCTTAGTTCCTGGTACAAATCTGACCGATGAATCATTACCAAACCGTATCGGGTAAGTGATGATGCTAAAAAGACAACTGCCTTTATTGATCCTAATGCTCTTCTCTAGACTACAGGAACAAAGAGGATTTAAATCATGTTTGCTAACACATTAATATCCTTTAAGCAGCTGTTATAACCTCATGCAGACAAAGAAAATCATATTGGAAAAGACGTAATGTGGTCATGATCAATTAGGCATCAGATTTACACTTGTGGAGGTTCAGGACCACATGCTTCCCGATTTAACATAACTCTCATAATTTCACAGAGAAAGGAACACCACAGTAAGAAACATCAATATGGTGAAACAAATCAAATTTATTTCATAATGACAAAACTCCTTTTATGTCAGCTAAGCTGACAGTCATGACAGTCAGAGATGCAGTACCAAACACCACATTCCTCGGAAAATTTGGGCTTGGGCAAGCCGTCAATACTTTCAGCCTTTATGTCTCCAATTTCGAGTGTAAATAATAACAGCTTTCAAATGTGACTGGACTAGTCAAATACAATTGCACTTGAAAACTAGACCAAGAATTAAGGAGGTTTTCCAAAGATCACTTAAGTCAGTGGAGATTCCTATGGGCCATCTGGAAGAAAAAATAATCCCACATTATGAGTCAGACCTCATTAAGAATGAACACAATTTGAACTATACTTGTGAATCACATGCCCTTTCCCTAAATCAGGATAGATCAGCAAGAAATTCTTGAAAAAAGATGATAATGCACTTTCAGATCATTTATTTAAACATGTCCTTCAACTAACTTTGCTTATAAGGATTAATTACTAACTTACTTTGAGGATGAAAAGCTTGGTAAAAGGTATTAATTGCTCATGCTAAAATTTTATTTTCTCTTATTCATGTGATATAGCATGTCTAATTTTAGTTCTTAGAATAAGAAAAAATGTTATTTATACTGTGACAGACACATGCAATCTGTAATTGAGGTTATATTCTAAAATATGCTTAATACAGGGAATACCACCTTGCTTTAACTTGAGGGCAAGGCTTGCACTGATTTTAGCAGTGTAGGTTTATGTCTTAGATGGAAATGGCCTTCCAGTGTGAAATTTCAAATGATGTTAGGTTTTAGGCTTTCTGAATTATCTGTGTAGCTTTTGTTTGGTGTCTTTTTATACATCTTTAAAGGAAAGTCTTTGAAATGTGTACATGGCTGAAATCTTCGTATCTGTCAGCTTTTTTTTTTGTCATCTGTTATCTTTTAGATCAGTTTTTCCTTTTTTTTTTTTTTAATGAAAGAGTCTTCCAATCTTAGCAGAACAAAATAAAAGGCGAATAAAATAAACCCCACAGACCACCTTATGCAGCAACTACCACCAAGTTTTGCATTTCATCCCACCTTTTTTGCTTCCTCATTTATGTATATGGAAACATGCAAGTGTTTTGGCTTTTAAATATTCAACCATTTTGTGGGCCAACCTGTGGTATCCTATGGCCCACCAGTAGTTTGTATTTTATATCTGATTACCTTCCCCAGAAACGTTGATAGAAACGGAACATAAATCTCTCTTACGCAATGGACAGATGACACTGAAATCACCTACAGATGAAAGAAAACTATCAGTGAGTATACCTGGGGAGGGGGTTAGGTATTTCTCATCAAGAAGACGACACAATTCTGTTGCTACCTGCTAGTATTTGTACCTTACAGGCTGCCAAAGAACACATTCTACAACTGCAGTTTTGACTCCCACTGGTAATATTAATCTTTGATTATCCTCTTTGAGAAACTTCCTTCCTCGTCACCATTGACTGCTAGGCCAGATGCAGAGAAACAGTCTAGGAAGAGTTTTATGATTAAGAGATGTAGGCAGGCTTAAAATCCTGAAGGGAAGCCTTGTGGATTGTAGTGTGTGGATTACTGATCTGAGGAAATAATAAGATACAAAACCTTTGGACAAAGCAGTTAAACTAAGAACTGTTCAGCCAAACTTTAAATTGTTAGTCCATACTATTGGAACTGTTTGGGAAAAAAGTCCCCTTCCATGAGAAACACCAAAACCAGGGCTCTTTTCATTCAGAAATGGGGAAAAAACCCCTCAGAAATGTTAAAATGACCTGTAAATAAAAATGGCAACAACTGGTTCTTTTGGGGGGGGCGGGGATCTAGGTTTTCTTTACATTATCAATGTATTTTGTTGAAAATCATGCTTCAGTTCACGTTTGTCAAGCTATTTTTATGATTATATTGTAACCTGAAAGCTGAAACAAAATTCTTTAACCTTAGCAGTTTAGGAACATATATATATATGTAGTGTATAATACGTACAGCAGCTATAAAGAGAGAATAGGGATTCTTTTGACCAATCTATATAGATAAAAAATATATTTATATTTATAATAATATGATATATGCAATATAAATAAATACATTAAAAATAGGTATTATTTTGACCAATTTATATTTTTTATATATATGAATTGGTCAAAATAATACCTTTTTATGTATATATATACACACACTATACTATTGCCTTATTTTGGGACCTTATCTAACATAATAAGCATTTTTTTCAAATGTTCTTTTCTCGTTTTTTCAGCTCAGTGTTTTAACGGATACAAAATTGGTATTAATAGCTCACAAATGATTAACGGATAATAATTCAAGAGATAAATAACAGAGAGGCAATTAAAAAAGCCATGATAGATTGTCTTTTTCACAAATCAAATAAATTTTGCTTTATGCACTATGCATTACCAATTAAAAAGGTTACTTTATATTGGCAAAAAATTGAAATAAACTCATATATATCAGAAAAAAGTAGCTGAAAAAAGACAATTGACCATGCAAAGACTATTTGAGTGCGTTTTAAAACACACAGAGGATTCCACTGTTTGGAAGGGCCCAACAATATTTCTAGAGAAGGGTTAATAAATCTAGATGATATGAACCTTACTGCCATTAAGTCAATAAACAAACTGGAAAGCTGTTAGGGAAAATGTTGACTCTGAAGTTGTGAAGTGTCTGGATCCTCTTTGCACATCAGAGACACATCCCGAAGGAAGCAGGGGAGGGCATTGCCGAAGGAATCAAATCACTCTCCCAGTTCTAAGCGTTTCTTGGCTGTCCTACAGCAAGTTCAGCTCTGCCTGGCAGAGTCACAGCCGGTTTCTTCACTCTGGTGTAAAAGCAAGTCAGAGTAAGGCTCATAAAACTCTGACATCCTATGGAAGCTCTCAAAGTTGAAGTTAAAAGCAGGATTTAAGCAAATAAGCAATGTGTGCTTTTCCATACTCTTGAATTTGGTCAATGCCGTAAGTGTCAGTATTCCACATGACTTGTGTATGGGGAGTAGGGCAGTCAGTTACGCAGTTTCCCAAATACTTTTATATAGCAAGAAAGTTTGATAGTGGTCAGATTTCTTTCAAAAGAGTTGCTATTATCCCTTGAGGTATGCACAGGTCATTGGGGAGTCACCCGTATGATTTCTAGAAATGTTGCACTGCTGCAATATGAGCAGCGTGCTCCCGCGGCCAGGCAAGCGGAACGTTTTGGGCCCTGAACCTGAAAAAATGCCCAGTCACCACTTCAGCGAGATTTGTAATTTGTCTGATGGCAAGTACCTGCAAAGTGCTGGAAGGGTCAGAGACAGCAGCAGAAGGCGGCTTTTGGGAAGGGTTTTACAAGGCAAATTCAAATGAGTGCAGGTCAGTGTGTTTAAAGGCAAAAAGTTTCTTTCCTTTCTGAGGTGGCGTAGCTATCGCCAGGAAACTAAGGTACCTCGTCTTCCCAAACTGCCCCCTCATTAAGAGGCCTCGTTACCTTGTTCAGAGCTCTGCTTAACACTCCACTGGGACCTCTAATGAAAACCGGCAGCAGCGGCTGTGCTGAAAACACCGTCTGTCATGCTTGGCCACAGCTTCTTGGCAGGGCTCGAAGGAAGAGACTGACCCTCTGGTCATCCAGGCAAGGACAGATGTACGATTCCCATCCTGTCGTGTCCCTTGGCGTCCTTCCAGAGCAAACCAAGACGCGTGGAGGCTGCGATAGGGTGGACCCCACTGTGGTCCAAGCGTGGCTGAGGTGGGCACTCTGTTCAGGAGGCAAGAAACACTTGCGAGATGCCCGGCCTAATTGGACACATCATTTCTTACTGTTGGGTCTCCCCCTAACCTGGGACACCCCTCCAAAGCAGAGATGGTTTGCAGATTCTGGGTTTCTCCAACGCTTTACACAGTGGAACGCCATTGCTCTGCAACTGCTAATAAAGAAATGCTATGTTCCTTTTAATCCTTTAGGGTTTTAGATGTGTTTTGTTGCTCAGCTTTCAAAAATGCAGCAACCTGCCACTTCTGTGGTGGATTGTACAGCTAAAAAGTCTTCCTAGCGTTAGGTGAATGATCTTCAAAGCCGTTTCCTCATCTTTTGATGAATGCTCTCACGAGAATAGATAAATATGGTACTGTTTTATTTTCTTGACACAATCGTTGTTACATGAATGAGGCAGTAACTTTTAATGTCTTGTGCCTCCTGTGAATTACAGAAATCTGCTGTTAAGTTTTTGACCTTTTCAGTGGGCTGTGTTTCCGATAGGTTGCCATTCCACTCTATTTTATCAGCTTCACTTAATTTGTGGGGAAGGGACAGGCATGTTCAAGTGCAAACAGTTTAAAATACTTACTCTTTTGTGCTTACAGGATGATGTTTCACAAGTAATATTCAGCATTAACATCCTGATGCTTTAGCAGATGAGAAAATAGAAGATCAGGCAAGCAGAAATGTATTCTCACAGCAACAACAGGACGCAGCACATCCTTACTATAGGTTTGTTATGTAGCCGAGACAGGTAACCCTGCGTTTCTTCCTGGATGAAAACATGAATATATACAAATGTCTTCTCATAGAAATACAACTAGTGGTTGCATTATACTTGAGTATCTTTAAATAGCAACAGCAACAACATAAATAATAAGATTTACATTAACAAATTTAAGATGTAGTCCTTTGACTCCCTTACCCCAACCAAACAGTGACATTACTTACTTAAAGGAGTAACTTCAGTGACTGGTGTTATTCTCAAGGATCAGCCCCTTAATAACAATATTAATTATTATTAATGTACAGATATATCAGGGCTACCGTACTTGCTGAAATTTTTACCCAGACATCATCATTTACAAAGAAATCTATGTGTGTGTGTATATATATACATATGTATTATTTATCTATCCATAACAGAAAGACCTGGTACAATGGTACAGGGAAACTTAAACCAAACATGCCCGAGTCTAAACAAGAGCAGAGGGTGATGGAATAGAAAAAAAACTTTGTAGCAGGCTATTAATGTACGTTTATGTGTGTCCTGTTTGCATATTACTTGTATATATATTTCCAAATGAACAGACCAGTCCAAGAAACAAAAGCTGCTTGTGCCTTTAGCTGTTTCCTTCTCTAGCTTGATTCCAAAAATAATGCTAAATTTTGCAAGAGACAAAATCATGGTAGAAATCTGACAAAAACAGTATATACAGAGACATTGCTCCAAATACAACTAAAGGATTTGTTTCACTGGTACTTACTGCTTTATCTAATGCATCCACTTATATGGTTGCCGTAACTGTAGTTTCTATGCCTTTTTATTTGCTCTGTCAAATTCTCACGGCAAAGAAATTTTGTTCACCGCAGTGTAATAGGCCAGTGTAATAGGCCAAGAATATCTATGCAAATCCAACTGCAGACGTGCATGCAATGGAAGTTGCAAAAAAGTCACCTCATCAAATCCTGGTGGGGTTTATAGATGGCCATGCAACACCAACATTATCTTATCATTTTAGGCAGCTAACCACAAACTATAAATAAAGAATTAGAACAGAAGACATTCAGGATAATAGTAACAAAATTGAACTTTTGAATAATCCATGGATTTGCAGCATTTGCAAAAAACATTCATTCAATAATTGGGACTAATGAACATTGTTGTAGATGATGAATATTTTGCAAGCATAAAGAAGAAGGGCTTAATTTGGTGTAGTTTGTTCGGCTCTAAACCTGAATCACAATTTGAGATAAAATATACCGTATGGTAGGTGTGAGTCTCATAGTTCGTATGTTAACATGCACTGTCAAAGCTCTTCTCTAACGCTTAAAAGATTTTCCTGCCTATTGGTTGTCACTAGGATAGGGACCAATGTCAACAATTAAAATGCTATAAACCTCTTACCCTTCTGCTTGAAATAATTCAGTTTGTCATTAAACAGAAGTTCATTTCACATTGAATATAAGATATGAGGTTTTGAGATTAAGGGGTGGTTCATATAGAGGCGGAGTGTAGGTTTTTGGACAGAACTACCCCATTTACAGCTCAAGCACTTTATTTAGATAACTCACCACATATCCCACTTTCTCAACCCCCTTTCATCCCTCTTCCTGGTCCCTGTCACTTGAAGCATGATTTTTGATCATTTTTATGCTGTCAGGCTTCTGACTTCGGCCGAGTTCCCCCCGGCACCTCCGTTCCTCCTTTCTCCAGGGATGCTCCTGCCGGGGACCCCACGTAGGGCAGATGGGCTTTCGCTTTGCTTGCGGAAAAGGCTACCATAGCATGTTCAGAGCAGCCTTGTGCTGGAACTGAACCTGCTCTGCTTGGATGGAGAGGCTCCCAGCACCCAGGCTTGGTTAGACCTGGAGTCCTCTTCCTAAAATTGTCAAGAGATCTGCATCAGCAGTGATCTCCCGTGTCTCAGACAGCCCGAGCCTTGCACAAATGGACTGGAGCAGACTTGCTTCACAACAGCCATCATAGGAAACTAACTTCCTATCGGTCTGATTTAATAAGAGTTTAGGTAAGATGCTGTTTGATACCATCAGATCGATCTGCGGCACTTCCTCCGGCAGACAGCATCGCACAGATTTGAACCAGCTGCAGACAGGTTAATAATCCGCCCATTAGTGACTCCTCAGCCTTCTCACGGAGACCTGGTCCTTCTGAACATAACAGGTCTTGTTACAAACAACTAGAAAAGAGCATTTGGACAGGAGGGAATTCAACCAAGACAAGCAAGTGGTAGAGTTACGGGGAGCACGCCCATCACTGAAACATTCTGAATTCAGAACCGAATTCGCAGTCCCGCTGTGATGTGCGTGCCGCCCTGCTTGTGCTCGGAGCCAGGCAGGTAGGCTCTGACCTGGAAACGGCGTAAGCTGTGGTTAGTGCAGCACCGCACCTGGCTAATGAACCCGCCTGGGGCTGTCAGACTGGATGTAGACGCGGATGTGTTCGGCTGGCAGGGCGCAGGGGCAGTGCGTGCTCACACCAGCCTGCTGAAGCCCACGTAGACACACCTTGAGTAAAGCCCGTCTGGAGGGGAAAACATATTGGCCGTTTATTTAAAGGTTGTTGAACTGAGCTCTGCGTCCACAGTGTTAGCTGCTAATATTATTTCCCCAGTCTACGGCTTTAGGAAAGACCTTTACGGGCAAATTTACTGCACACATGCTTTAATTCCTTGTAAACCAAAAGCAAACAGTTTAATCCCGGCTGGCATTACTTGTGCTTTGTTTGTCAGAGGGAAACAGAGAGGCGTAATTAACTGTCATGTTCTGCATGGACAACCGGCTTACAGAGAAAATAAATAAATAAGGGAGAAAGTGGAACTTAAGGCCTAGTGGTGCCCCCATAAAACATCCCAGACTGTGGCTTTTATTTTTAATTTGAATGATGGCTTATATTCACAAGGGCCTCCCAGTAGGGTCTCAAAAGAGAGGTATTTCATTCCTGTCACCAACCCTCTCTCCCTCCTTGCTTAAGTAACTTCAGTTTGAACCTTACAAATGACATTTGAATCTGCTTACAAATCACAATAATGAAACAAGGGAAACAAATCACACCTCTGCCATAAGTTTGCTAGAGCTTTTTTTCCTCTAACATCAAAATCTCCGATTTTCTATGAACCAGATGGCTATGTCTTCAGACAACTTCCAGTCTTAAAATGACAGAGCATTGTGCTGTTACATGCTCCCCTGATTTTAGCCCAAACAGTCAGATTTTTGTTCAGATAATCAGAAAAGGATGCCTCAGTAGAGAAACAGACAGATGACTGCCCTTGCATCTTTAAAGCTGGAGACTGCTGCAACATATGCTGCAGCCAGCCTGGACCGCGGCTGGGAGAGGTGGCCAAGTTCCCAGTTCACTGCAGAGAGGAGTTCGTGCCTCTGCACCAGGCAACTATACATAAAGACAATAAATTTTTACTGTATTTATGTAGAAAATGAGGAATGATTTATCATCTTTCAGGATTAGAATTGTATTCAGGCCTAATTATCAATTGTACAAATGCGTATTAAGAAGCTGTCATGAATTTGGGTGTCTGTCAGATCAAAGAAAAGAAAAGGTGTAGGAACAAGAGAAAAAGAAACTTTCATATTTCTGAACTTAATTCAGTGCATTATGAACATCACAGCAGGTTCCCTCTTGAGCAAGGTATGACTCACCTCTCTTGCCCACATCTACTGCCTCTCCCCTGCATGACATTAAATAAGGGTCTGCACAAGTGCCTAGTTACTAATAGAAATTCAATTCATCATGCAGAAGAAGATGAGTGAAAAGAAATACCAATCTTTTTAAGCTTTTGTGTTTCTTCTTCCAGTCCCCACCATCTCTTTTTCTGGCTCTTAATTTGGACAGATTTGCATTTTGTGAACTTTCAGAGAAGATAAATTGAATTAGGTGCCCACATCTGACTGGCATTCACGATACCAGTTTGAAAATTGCCACGAAAGATTTTGAAGAAATCAGAACATCTGATTCTGTTTTGACATCTTGATTTCTTTTTTACTACCTTTTCCTCATGCTCCAGTGGAAGACTTTATCCTCCTGACTTCTGGATTGTCTTTCAGCATCTCATGCTACTGTCTCTTCTGTTCTGGGCTCCCAACCATGATTTTTAGATTTCTGGTTTGCTTTGTGTGTATCAGTCTGCATCATATAACTATCTATGACTGTTTACTACTATGTTATGCAACTTGTTCTGTTATTACCCCTGCTTTAAACACGGACACCTTATTTTTAGATGCCAATTTTTCTCTCTCAGGTTTGGAAGCTTGTCATATGTTGGTTTTTAGACAGAAGAGCTCTCTTTTTGATAGCAGATGCAAGGTCTGCTGCCTGTCATGCAGACTAAATGGAAATTAGAGGCAGCTCTCTGTAGAGACAAGTAGAGACCTGAACCTGATATTCAAGGCCATCAATGGAGTACTGCAAATAGTGAGCATTTGATGGACACTGGGTAGAAGGTGTTAAGAAGAACGGGACATTCCAGAAGAACACAGAGCAAACTACTCGTAGAGAAGAAAGGATAGATGTGCTTATATAATTAGGAGATGAGAGATGTGTTGTTTCAAGTCCTATCACTAAGAATAACTTCAGAGTCCTTGATGAAGATGACAAATAGCCTGGAGAAACTCTAATAGGGTAAATGGGAAAGCTGACAAGGTCTACAGAACATCTGAGAAAGGGCATATTTGGATCTATTTACTCCACAAAACATTTCCAAGGAAAGGGAAATCCTGTTTAACTTCTGTGTGTATAAAGTTTAGTGATATCAAAACTAAAGCTAGATGGTAACGTGCTCGGGTGGGATGAGCACTTACTTCCCTGCTCCATTATCCAAGTCACCAGTCAGTGAGCGCAGCGAGGCTGAGAGGAACAGCGACACAGGCTATGCCTCTCGCCTTCCCCGAAAGAAAAGGCATTTTAAATACATTCAGTAAATAGGAGAACCATCAGAGTTTCCTCTCCTTCACACTCTCTCCAGTCCTCTGATGAAGATACACACACACGTACACCCCCCTGCTCCCCCCTTCTTCTGCCATCACAGATCTCTAAAAGGTCTTCTCTCCCATTCCAAAGACACAGCTGTTTCCTGTGGAGGAACACACACGTGAAATAAATTACAACAAAAATATGACTTCAGGAGTCATTAGAATCTTCAGAAGACATCTCAATTACTTCTTTAGTGAAGAAAGCAAAGGGAATAGTGTGAAGAAAATAGGTGAATTAAAATGAGGAAATCAAAGAGAAACTGGGCTAGTGGAGTCCCTGTGGTCTTTCTTTACCTGTTTGTTATTACTTCTTAACAAGTGTATTTGAATCATTTCTGTCTATTGTAATTCTTCACCAATATTCCATTAGGATGTGAGAAACTATCCGTTTAGGCATGAAGAATATGTTTCATTTCATTTCATTATTTAGCACATTTGGAAGAGATTTATCACGATTAACCTCAAGAGTAAGAAAATGAATTAGATACCTTTGGTGTAAATCAGCTTTGCAGCTGATGAACTCAACAGTTTTGTCTGGCTAATTAGAAAGACCAGTTTGCCACAACATGAATCCCCCTCTCTAAAACCTGTGTTTAAAAACCTGTTCCTCTTCAGGACTGAAAATTGAAGCATATGCTTAACTTTACGCACTCAACTGTTGAAACATTTGCTTCAGCACTGCTTAGAAGGATGATAGATTTAGGTACATTGAAGTGCCTTTCAAATATCTAATTTTTTAATACTAGAGTGGCCATCATTCTACCCTCCACCCACATACAGTCTGTGATAGCCTTAAGGTCTGACTCTTTCTACGTAGAAAGGTTTTTTAATCTGACTTTTTGCAGCTTCTAAGGAAGCAGTTTGACAAGCATTGCTTGCACCAGAAGCCCCAGCTCATGCAGACACAGCCTCCACCCTTCCACTCCTCCCACCCCGAGACATCAGCTGCAGCTCTGTGAGGTTCCCTGACTGCATCCATCGTGGAAGTGATGCTGGCACTTTGAGCCCAGTTTGGCTGCCAGGTAAGTGAAAGCAGTGTAAACGCTCACAGCAAACTCACTGATGTCTGATCTTAATGCACTTGGATTAGTATCTCATACTGATGGCCGACCTTAATGTACAGTTTGGTTTATTTACAAGAAAAAGTAACTAAAAAGTCATGGATTATGCTTGCTTCTCATTTTAAATGAGGTCTAAAATGGTGTGAACCCCACACTTCAGTTGTGACAGATCCTCAGCAAGCATTGAGACATAGAAGTCCGAGAAATTATATGAGATTTACACTGACTGGGGGTTTAATCCGAATCCTCCTTAAGATGTGGCACTGACAACTTTCTTGCCTGGTGCTTGGGAGGCTAGGTCTCCTCTCCAGACTAAAGGCAATTTTCATTAAGTTTATATTATCCTGTAATGGGATGAAATATTGTGAACAATATAAGTGAATTTTTTTTCCCAGCTTCAATTTCATCCCCAAAAGAATATTTACCGCAGCAAATAATGTGACATACAGCTGGCTTGATCAAAAGAAATCAGTTTTTGATATTAAGGTTACAAGCAAAATTCTTCCTTCCCTGTCTATAACTCACTTTCCAGGGAATTTCCTTTATTTACCCCTTGCCAAATAAACCACTTTCTATGTTATGAAAAGGTTTTGTCCTTCTCCTCCTCTTCTCATCCACCCCCCCACGAACTGGAACTGAAACTGCAGGGTAGGCCAGAATGGCTGCTTAACAGATTGACCAGTGTCCAACCTTTATCTGGAACAAAAACATTTACTAACAACTTGATTGTAGTAATTGTGCTTGTAATTCCTGTGAACCAGTACACCATTCCAAAATGCAGAATCCCAATTTTAATTAAAAATTACTTAAACAATATCTAAATTGGCCAAATAAACCGAATCCCTAATGTGAAGTGTTCTTTGTGGTTAATGAACCATTCCCCTGACAGTAAAACCTCGGTACAAAATCACTGGTGTCCGTAATGTGGTCCAATAATAACACTGTTCATTATTATCGCGATTATTTCTTGCGCCAGTACAGCTTAAGGGGAAAGATGATTCATTAATAAATTCCCATTATTTTTTCTAATTCTGGTAATTATTGCCTTTCCATTTTGTACCAGCATGATGTCTAGATTCAAAGGTTAAGCAACCAGTCCTAAATATCAGATGGGCCTCCTGCACACCTCAGGATCTTGTATCCATGGAAATTTAAGAACAACACAGAGTTGTTCTATCAGTCTCTCAGGCTTCCTGCATGACACATGGACCAAGTTTATGATATATTACACCAAAACTGATGCTAATTTGTGTAGTGTTCACTCCTGGGAGTATTAGTATCGCAAAAGGCTTGAAAATAATATGGAGAAATGAGAGCAAAAGGACGCCTTCCTGTGGGGATATGCAGCTTTTATTATTATTGATAAAAATTGAAAGACACTGGGCTAACTATAAGTGATTTTAGCCATGCACAAGTATGTGTGTAAGCAGTAAAATAGGAGATTAAAATAAATCTTTAAATTGCTGTGGAGTAACTTGACTAGAGTGTGAGGCCAGACTTCCTCATGCTTAATATACGCAGCAGGAGCCAGGATTGCTGAAAAATTCATTGCACAGAAACCTTCGTTATTGCAGTTTTGATCAAGTTAATTCAAATGGCTTGATTACCAAGCCACCCTAAATTCAGGGATCTTTTGGTATGTAACTTGCTTTAAATAAATGCATACATAAAGTATCATGGCTTGCTGAGTCTCTGCAATACAATTTATCTTGCGGTGACAGCACAGCAGTGTGTGGTTATGGACACTCTTTCCAAAAGGATAAATCGGATCTCATCTACTACAGAAAAGATGGAGCACAGGTGAAAATGGACAAACTGATTCAGACTAAGGGACCTTCTTGACTAATGATCTGTCCTCAACAGCAGCCAACGGTGAATGGCTAGAGTCACACCTTGACAATTTGCTAGCCCTCCCTAGAAGCTACCATCTACATTTTTTAGAGTTTCCAAAATAATATGCATATCTCCTCCTGAAATACCTTTATCCTCAATCTAACAACCCTGTTAAATGAGGTTTCTCCACACTGCCATGAAAGATGGAGTGCCCTGGTTAGAGCTTAGTCTGAACCGTCCAGCAAAAGCATCCAACTGCAAAGCCATCACACGCAAAACTTACACAACTGTCGGTATTTACTTCAGCAACTGGCAGAACTAACTTCCTCATCTCATGGATGATAGGTTGTAAAGATTCTTAGGGGTATAAAGAAATACCACCTATGGCAGGAAACCTATTGATGGTGGCATGAAAATATAACATAAAGCTGAGGAAAAGTAAAGGGTGGCTGTGTGAATTCAGCTGTGAAATCACGAAGTAGCTAGGTCCAGGTAACAGCTCTAGCTATCTTTCTCATATATACCACTGGCTATCACCACATGCTTTGTATAAACCAAGCTATTGGAAAGAGACAGCTCAAAAAGTAATTAGCTTGTATTTATTTCCGCAACGATACAGAGCCCCAGCCTGGCCTGTGCTGCAGTGCCGAGCACCTTCTACTCCTCTGGCTTCAGTAAGGAGCGGAGGAAGCACAGTGCTGGCAGGCAGCCAGCGCAAGCATCACTCTGCAGCGATTTCTGTAAATGGAAGGCAAGAGAGGCTGTGACTTTCAACTTTAAGACATTAACCCAGTATGTATGGTTCAGTATATATACTAACTATAGGCTGAGGCTTAACATTGAAATCCTTAAGATGAATTCTTACAAATTAAATAAAAAGTAATGAAATATGACAGACATAGGAAACTTTCCATGGACATAAACCAGTGAAAAAATCTTGATCTGACATTATTAATATAATTATTCAAAGAAGTTTTGGAGCAACTTGATGGGAAAATTGAAACTGGCTTGTCATGCCTCTGCTAGAAGATTGGCTCTGAACACCTGCAAAGTCCTACTCATGCCAGTGAAGTATCCCAGGCTACATCTGCGCAAGACTGCACAGGCCACGAGCTCTCATTCAAACCTTTCCATGTCTGGAAATGCTGCTCAGAGGTTGGCTTGTGCATAGAAGACCCTGGTTTAGATCCGAGCTCCAGACCTACAGACAGCAGGCACGCAGCTTGTTGCACTACTCAGCCAACAATGTTACTTCCCAGAATGAAAACTCTTCTGTAATGTTATTCTGCATTGCAGATTAAAGCCAATGTCTAAACGCCTGATGTCTTTCCCTAATGCAGAATGGATCGCATTGTTGCTGCCTCTGGAGTTTGATAAGAAGGGAAAACTCAATACTGAGCAATGTCAGATGAGGAATCAGGAAAGGATGGAGGAATACTGAGTTTTCAAGATGGATATCTGGATAGAGAATAGAGGGTGGAAGACTGTTTTTTGTAGAAACTGTCATAAGCAAACATTAAAGTGGATGCATTACCAATGCTACTCCCTCAGTTTTCCACTTCTGCACTGGGGCTAAATCACAACCAGATCTGGACACTTAAGCTCTCTCCTGAAGTCAGCCTAACAGTGGGTTGTGAGGCAAAGGACTGTAGTAATTCCCTCTCTGCAGAAGAGGAACCCAAGCAGTAAGAGATTAACTGCCTAACGTGACATAAGAAATATGGGGCAACACCAGAAACTCAGCCTAGGACTCTAAACACTCAGCTTAATGCCTTAACCACCAAGGCTGTTTTCCTCAGAGACCTCTAAACTACACCAGAGTCCAAACGGTGGGCTTTTCTTTGGCATTTCTTACAGTAAAATACCATAAAATGCTGTTCTAAAATTCCAGGTGGTAAATTTTTTCATTCTTTTTTTTGTCTGAAATATCACAAAATCTATTTCCTCCTCAACTTTATGAACATCTACCCCAGCAATAGCCCACAGAATAAGTAAAATCCTTCTCCCAGCAAGCATAGCAATGCAAGATATTTCCAGTATTTTGCCTGTCCTCTCTCACTGTGACCAAGACAAAGAACTGAAACAAAATAGGCCTTAAAATTCTAGATGTCATTGTGATGTATTAGGGGGCGACTGCGTCCACTGGCAGCAGTCTGCCTCCACACCTCTCCTTCCACTGTGGTAGCAGGAGCACCAGTTCAGATATCTTCTTGGTTTGCTTTGGGGGCTTATTGTAAGGACAAATTCCAATTGGATCCACCTGATCTGTCTGGCAGAAGTCAGGACTCTATTACAGCTTCTCTGAAACATATTAACATCTTTTCAGTGTACCAACACATAGCACCAATGCAATGCCAGCGTATTAAACTTCATTCAAGTCTGAATTTAATCCACAATGCTTCTTGCCTTATTGAGACTTCAGGATTCAATTCTTTTCCTTATTTTGTTCAAAGCAAGTGTAATGTCATTGCCGTTATAAGTGCAAAGCCCATGCATTGATCCTTTCCAGCTCCATTTAAGTTAATGGAAAACTCACTATTAATTCTGTTTGGAATTCACTCTAAACCCTGTGAAGAGAAATGAATTCTTCTCTACCTGCATTTTTTTTTAAATGCTATAATATGTTCAGGGCAGAGGCACATGCTCATTTTTTCTGATCATGTATTCATTGCCTGCAAAACCCAAAGCTTATTGGTGGACCTTAATATAGACTCAACAATTCACAACAAAGTCTATAAAACAGCCTATGCATTCATCTTTGTTTGATGGTAAATGTTTATGCCGGTGGCATTGTAAATACAATTTCAGTGGGTAACTGAGAAACACATAGCATGCTTTAGAAAGAATAACTTATGACTTGTTATTTGAATACTAGTGTTAGGGCACAGTTTGGATAATTATGTCTAACAATTTCCTACAATTTAGTACAGTGTTTTTCTGCAATAGAGTCTCTTATCTCACAGTTGCCTGGAGGGAAAAGTTTTGGGGGGGAACACCTGGGAGAAAGGCTTCTGGAAGCGCGTTCTTGCAAGGAATGACATTTTGTCTTCTTTCCCAGCGTATATGTGAAATGCGGTTAAAATTCAACAGTAGTTTGGTGTTATTAGAAACTTTAACAAAATAAAAGGTGATTTTTTTCTTCTGCCAGTCAAATAATGCATTTTGCAAGGAATGGATTTTTATCCACACTGACATCTGAATACAACAGAGAAATCTGATTGAACTTCAGAGATGAAAAGCAGAAGCATGTGTATCCCTAGGGTCAGACAGGGAAAACAAAGTGTGAAGTGTCAGGTGGGAGTAAAACATGTAGGATATTGTGGTAATATCAATGACAAGAATGCAATAGGAGAAGCAGTAATTTTTTTCTGGACAGTGCTGGAATTAAATATACTAGAGAAGAGCTATGATGTCTCCCACCTCTTCTTTAAAGGTTCATTTTGGAATCTGCCCACTGCCCTCTCCCAACCTGATGGGATGTACTGCTAAAATGCCTCCAATTCTTTCTGCCCTTAGGACACAGCAACCCACATGAATTAACTTCTTTTCTTAGCACATGAAAACCATGAATGCTGTTGCACAGTAGAAGATTCTCCATAAACACTGGGAGTCTGACATGATGATAAGACATCAGTGGTTCTTTTTGACATGACTGTGAGAAGCAGAAGTATCTTTATACAGTGACACTTGCTTAGAGGAGTATGCAAACACACACAGAGAGACTGCAAAGGCTTTAGAACAAAAAAGAGATTCTATGGGAACCAGAGATGAACTGTAGCCACAAAATACAGGCTTTGCCCTGCTAAAATGATGCCACTATTTTCACCCTGTATCTTGACAAAGGGACTTGTCTAATGTAATCCAAATCTAATGATAATTTAATCTAGGTGATGATGTTTCAGTCTCTTATTTGCTATTTCACATTAAGACACTGATGGGGGATGGAGAAGTACTAGTATTTTTTTCATTGAAAAGGAGGGGAATGTTCGGGCATAGAAGAAAAAAAGTATATGAAAGACACTGCAAGAATGAACAAGATATAAGAAGGGACAGCTGAAACAGAAATCACAGCTAGAGACTGTCACAGCACGAGACTGAATAAACAGATTTGGATTATGCCACACAACACTTTCAAAATGAAGCTTTTTAGAGGACCACAAAACTGGTTCAGTTTCTTTTCTTTACCCTCATGCACTACTATATTGCAGCCAAGATTGAAAAAAGAAGTGCTGGCAAAGTCACAGCAGGACATTTGTACTTGTGACTAGAGCTGTTCCTTGAAGAAGAATGAAGTTTCAGTTGTCTGAGGTTATTGTGAATTCATGCTGAAGTATGGCTAAGTGTCTGAGTCAAAATACATTTAAACATGTCTGGTTTTAAATAAAATTTCATTCTGACATTTTCAAAATTAAATATTTTGATACTCCATTTTGAAGCAACATTGTTTTAAAATCTGCTTGAATTCAAAATTATAAGACGGAGAAGACAGACAAGAACTAAAAAATATATAGAATTTTGAGGTGGACAAAGTAATTATGTTGACGAAATTATTATTATTTTGGTTTCATCAAGCATACGAAATATCAGTTGTCCCAGCAGTTTAAATTCTGATATGTTTAGTCCTGTTTTATTAAACCATCTTCCCAGGCACGGCTATGTCAAAGTGCTGTATGCTTTTTACTAAGCAATTGCATATGAAGAGGGATTGCAATTAGAATGAGAAAATAAAAGAGAGCCAATCATGACTGCTTACGCTGCTCTGCTCACAGACAGTCAATAGGAAATGGACCCTAGATCTCTCGTCTTGAATAATTTACACTGTGCAATAGAAGTTTTATTTCAGAATATGCAAGTGCTCATGGTTCCAAAATGCTGTAACCCTTGGGGATTAAACCAACAAGAAAAGAGGGAGGGAAAGAAGATTAAAAGTTAAGAGCACTTTGATTATTTCTTTGTCATCGGACGGAAATTGCCCTGTACTGAATGCATATACTTTAATTGTAATGGTCTTTTGGAAATTTTAAAACTCCAGACTTCGTTTTATTCTTTCCTCTGCTGTGGAGATGACATCATTTTATGGTACCTCTCCATTTCTGCTAAGGAGAAAGAAGAATTCCTGGGATCCTACCTGGCTGGGGTCTCTCTCTGTTGCGATGTGTTTGTTTAGTTGTGATAAACAGTTCCTACTCAGTGGGAACTGTTCATCAGGAGTGCTTAGTTAAGTAAGGATCTTTCTACTCATTTTTTTTGGTAGGCAAACCTTCAAAAGAAAGAAAGAAGTGAATAGCCTAAGGTCACCAGCACAATAATCACAGTCCTTTCCAGTCCATTTGACTGGACCACAATATAGGAATTTTTAGGCTGAAGACTCAGCATATTTTTCTATATGCCCCTTCCCCCCAAGGGGACTTGAAGCTATAAGGGTTGAAATTGATATCATAATGAGTAATACATACTGCAGAGAAGAAATCCATCATAGAGCAGATGAGGAAAAGCAGTTTTCCCACCTGCAACATCTTTGATGATCCCCTTATCTTTGTATTTGCATTATTTGTATGATACAGACACCATTTTTATTTGCCACAGTTATTTATTATTGATTGTGATGAGCCTGTCCCTTGGTTAATGAGTTTCTGTTTTGTGCAGTAAATGGAAAACCTTTGTTGTATCATAGAGAGTCTGTCTATGATCCAGAGCCTGGAGATTCAGAAAGCCTACCTCAGGTCCACTCTGAGAAACGTGACAGATATAGCAAATATGTAAATATAGACAGTGATATAGGAAACAGATTTTTCAGTGTGTGCAGCAACCTTACTCCCAAACACACCTGGTAGGTTATGGTTTACACTGAGCCTTCCCTGACAGACTGTCTTCAGGCAATCAAGAAACCATCTAGACAGAATGAAGGGTAGGGTAGAAGGGGACATATGAAAGAGATTATCTTTCAGTGGAAGTACAGAAACAGCCCATAAGATGCACAGATTGCTACTGCCCATACATGCTGAAGGACTGGTGGATTCTAGGATGAATAACAGGGTTCTGAGTTTTTTTATGTTTCCATTTCTGGTCTCAATCTAAGCTGGTCCTGACTTGGAACTATTACAAAAGCAATATTACTGTATGAAATTGGTTGTTGCCATCAGTTTTCTAGTGATCAGATATCCTTCATAGTAGGTCTCACTACCATATCATGATGAGGAATAAGAGGCCAGAAAACATGTGCCTTTTCTGCTGGGCTGTTCGGGCAGGCAATAGCACTGCAGAGTGCCAAGTAGCTATGTTGTCATAGCTTGTGGTGGTGCAGCAACAGCAGTAGCTGTGGATGTGAACTAAAGTAGTTGCCCTGGGTCAGCAAAAAGACCCTGCTGTGATGAGGTTCACCTCCAGGAAGCCCATCTCTTGCAAAGCTTCCGTGCAGTTTACATAGATCCAGGAGCTGGTGCTATACAACATGTTTATTAAGGGACGATATTCCAGTCGTGCTGCAGGACTCAGGTACCAGAAACTTGTTCACCATTCCGTATGATGTAAGGATAAAAGTTAAATACCACTTTTTTGAGCAAGAAGAAACAAAATGTCTGAACTAACCAGAGGAGATGAGATGGGCATTTGTCTATTTCTGAAAAACTCAGTGATCTCTAGATATTACTGGTCTCTCCAATTTAGAAATGAGTAACGTATTTCATACCATCTTCAGGATGCAACTGATTGCACTAAATAACATGGTGTTTCCAAGACCTAAAGAATCAACATCTCTGTGTATTGGTCTATTCAAATGCTGAAGAAAGGGTTTCCAATATTGAGAGAAATGAGGGGATTTTCCCTTTCAAGGAAGAAAAGTAAGGACACAATCTGCAAGTGGCAAATGTGAAATGGAATAAAATTGGAAGGCAATACAGGAGAGCAATCATCCTATGCAATTCTTTCATTTTAAGCATCAGTGAGCAGAGAAGCTGATGAGAACATTCAGCTTGCGTTTACCAAAAAGTACCATTCTAAGTTTGAGAGATATGTGCCGGTTACTGTGTGGGCCTCGCTTGAGAAGGGCTTTTGCATAAGGAGGACCATGAAGACTGAAAAAAGAAAGCATGGCCTTTGGCACCACAAAATTTGATTGTAAGGAAGATGAATGTCTCCTGCCGAAAGGACAAAGCCAAAGTAATGAAACAAGGATTTGATTGACAGCATGTTGACCGACAAGAATATTAGCCATGTCATGCTATAGGGTGCTCAGCTGTGGTCTCTTAAAGTGGGAAGCAAAGACATTACAGACAGGTCCAGGAGTTTATGATCTCAAGGATGCAAAACTGATTTTTCATAGGACAACGTAATCTAAACTAGAAAGCCCTTAAGACAAGAAATAATCTATTCTGTGATGAAAAAAATGACTCGAGCTTTAATAGAGAGGAGAGAAACCACCAAAGTCAGAGATTATTTTCTTCCCCACTTGTGAAGATGTACAAGCTGGGACTGAGCAGGGGTGTAGAGGCCAGTGGTCTGTGTAGATGTAATAGCTGCATTCACTCACCTGTTTGGCCACAGACTTTCCTATTGCCAGCAATGAATTTCTTTTCTTTAGGACACTGGTTACTCTTAATTGTGGTTGCAAACACAGGATCACAAAGGTAAACAGAATTTTTGGGGGGCAGGTCCAAAAAGTTCTTTTAATTTTTTTTTTAAATAATCTTTTTTTTGTTTTTTTTTTAAACTTTGATCTGCCATGCTTTTCAAGTGTTCTGCACTGCCCTTGTTATTTTGATTCCTTCCTTGGTCTTCATCTCGAACATAATCTGAAAAGACGTCATTCACAAGCTAATTTTAGGGGAAAAGAAGACATATTTCCCCCAAAGTTATTAATCTACAGCACTTGTTTTCACCTTGTGATATGCAGAGTCCTATGGTTCTGCAGTCCACTTAGGAAAAGTCCCTAAAAAGGTAACTAAGCAAGTTTTTTTGTGATCATAAATTCAAAAAGATTGAAGATTGCTGGTCTACAGATATCACCCTAGAAGCTGAAAAAGGGAATTAAGAAGAACCTGTCAGGGTTATAGTGGGTCTATGCATGATCTCTCAAATATATTAGAGGTCAGAATTGTTAACCCCAGGCTCATGTAAATAGGCCCAGAAAAAGCAAGGCCAAGATGAGATCAATGCCACAGGAAGGACTGGAATAGCTAGAGGAAAAAAGTTTCATTTCATGACAACTTTGATGCTTCTAAATTGTTTTTTGCTGCTCTCTGTCCACTCTTCAGTGTATTCCCCAAAGGATATCAGGTTGAAAACTCCATTTTCAGTTGGAAGTGGGCAGATTTTAAATTCAGGTGATTTTAGGTTTCCTCTCCTCTAAAGCACCATCAGAACTGCTCTCTCCATAAAACCTTTTGGCTTTGAAAGTGTATTTCAGCAGAAATATATTTTGTTGAGACAAGTGCTCTGCACAGATTTTACTAGAGTTCAGGCACTGCTGCGTGGTGTGTCACTAGACCTCCTGAGTGCAGCACGCAGAGCAAACGCCTTGGGTCTGCATTAGCCCAAGGGAACAATAGAAGTTCCTTCACTGTGAAAAAGGGCACGTGTGTGATGAAGTAGAACAGTTGTCATTAAAGGTCTGTGTTTAGGTGGAAGCAGCCGAGGTCTGTGCCAAAGGCAGTTACATTCCCTTGCAAGCTTTTCCTTTCTGTGTGAAACTCTTAGGTGAATTATTTTTAATCACACTCCACAGTTTGCAGTCCCAGAAGGGGGAATTTTCATCAAAAGCATCGATCCTTTCTTCCATAAAGAGCTTCAAAACCAGGTGGCTGTGCTTTCCAGCACATCATGAAACATGAGATGATTTTCCAGCAAGCGCCCGAGTGCGTCACACAGGGTATTTCTGAACCTGTTGAAAAGTGCTGGTTTTGGTAATGCTTTGCATGTAACTTTCTTTCCTAAAACTGGTCTTCTGTCACTATTTAATGTCTCATTCCCTCATTAAAAACACTAAGCTGACATTTCCTATGAATAGCTTAGCTTTTGTGTTAGATTATGCCAGGCCTAAGGGTGATATCATATTGTCTGTGCTCCAGAGAGCTCCAAGGTTTAGGATTATAAATCCAGAAGGAAGAAGAGAAAGAGAAAACAGCCTGATGAGTGGTAAAATGAAGTAACATTTAAAATCTCTCTTTTTTTTTTTTTTAAATCCAAACAGGCTGCATCGTCTTTTTATAATCTGAATCTCTGCTGTGAAAACTAGAGTGAGTAAAAATACAGGCTCTCATTTTTCTGATAAGGTTGCCCTTTCTTCTTTGTAACTGTGACTTTTTGACCAGGTCTTGTAAGACGGTAGACTGTGGTGCCTCCTCTGTGGGATAAATCTTACTTCACCGAGATAACAAAAGGACAAGCTATTGAGTACACATTTGGCCAAGGAAGGTTTTTGACTGTTCAAGAACAGAATGGGCAAGTGCTTTAAACAGAAAAGTGGTAGAGGAGACACATACTTGGATTTGGTTCACTGTTGCAATCTTTTATTAAGTCTAATAGCTGAGACAAAGTCAAGTGATTAAGCCAGGAAAATACATACTCTAAACCAGTACCACATAAGAATGAATTAAGTGTCAAGTGTCATTCTGCAAGCCTGCGACATATGCTTATAGACATTTTCTTGGCTATGATACAAAAGCTAAAACCACACTGGTGATCTGAGGTGGCCCTGAAGTCTACAAACTAGATGCCTATATTCTCACTACAACTGAATGGAACAAGAAGCTAAATTAATTATGAACTGCTGCTCCTAATCCAGCCAGAACAGTGATCTGCTCTTTCTTTTTTCTTTTTCTTTTTTTCTTTTTCTTCTTCTTTTTTTTTTTTTTTTGCTATTTAGTCCTGATGTAAGGTCATATTTATAAGAAAAAATTATTTTCTTTTTTCAAAGCTTCCTTTTGTATCAGTGTCCCACACTAACAGTAGCTGAGTAAAGACAAGGACAAGGTGTCCATCAGTTCCCTGTAACAAGTGAACTCATGATGTTTAAGTAAACAGACTGGGCATTTGATGTCCTGCTCTACATTTCTCTTCTAGCTGTCACTGATTATAAATAGGTCTTTAAAAAGAAGCAGAGGAAGAAAAAGTCATACAAGATGGCAGGCTAATTCAGTCTCCACCTAGAAAGGTAACTATCTGTGTCATGCAGCCTACATGTACTTCTCATTTTGAGGTATGTTTCAGAAGTAATCGAAATTTGAAAAATTAAAGGCGGACCATTTAGGGAAAAGCAAAGTTGGTAAGATCCAAATAAAAAGTCATCCCTCTGCTCCTCTCCCTCACCCTCTGCCACTAATGAAGGTAGAGCCAACATAGGAAGAAATTGGATTTCTGATCCTGCTCCCTTTGAAGTCAGTGACAAAATTCCCATTAATTTCTACAGAAGTAGGCTCAGATTTTTAATTTGCAGTGTCTGTTTCACAGTGGAATGTATATATTGTCTCAGCAGCACACCTTTGTGCTGCCAAAATCCATTGAGATGCTTTGCATGGTCATTCAACAGAGTGGGTTGGGCTCATTTAAGCTTTGTTAACTGTTAGCTAAACATACAGACTGGCTGCTTTTCAAATGCTAAATTTTAAGCCTTTCCCTCTTTTCTCCTTCTACTCTGGTAAAATACATGATGTTCTCTGGGCTTTCTTGGCAAAACAAACAAGATCTTTAAGCATATCCTGTATATCGATTGAGTCCTCAAATAATCAGAGGGAATGCCATTCACCTTTCCAAAGTCATGTCTTTGTCTATAGACAAGTATTGTATGAGTTTAAGAGACTCGAATTCAGATCAATCATGTTAAAGCAGTGCAAAGTCTGCCATTAAGTGCATTTGAACAAGTTTAAATCTCCCTTAAACTGATTTACCTTGCGGCCGTTTGTAAACTAAGCCAAGCAATTAAAAAAAGAGATAAACTGGTTGAAGTACATAATGTTAAACTGGTGCAACTTTTCTGGCACAGGTAACACCTGAATAGAAATTTCAGGCACAAATGGGAACTTCTTTGACAAATTGCAACTTGTGAATATAGGAGAAGATCCTAACTAATTTTGTACCTATGTATGCTGACGTATCTAAATAACTTCGTCTGAAGAGCAGGATACAAAGAGTGGTGAACTGTCCTGAACTGACACACAGAGTTTGGGGAAATGGTAGAGTTCACTGAACATCTTTACCTCAAATCCGTTTCAAAAGGGAAGAGATTTCTTCAAAGACAGATGGGCTTTCTTGTAGTTAAGGCACTTCTCTGGAGCGTATTTCTATCCTTACCTCAGGTTTCTTTTACTGGGAATGCCATTTAGACCCAGAGGGAGAGCAGCTCCTTTGGATGCTCAACTCTTTTTGGCCCCAGCAGTTTCATCCACAGGGCTTCCCGGAGTCCCTGATGGAAAGCCCAGGTGCTATGAGACGGGCTGTTGGGAGCTAGCCAAGGGGAGCCGGCTCACCTTCTGCCCCTCCCGCAGCAATTTAAGACCTTGAATCAAAGCTGCTCTTGGGGTGCTGCCATCTGCATCGGATTTGTAGTACAGTGCAGCTAAAAACCCCTCAAGTCTTGGGGAAAAGAAGAAGGGAAAGGCCTCTAGCTTGTGCTCAGGGTGCCTACGCTAGAAACACTTGTAACTGGAAGAAACTGCACTGGCTTTTGGCTCTGCTCCAAAGAGTGACAATTATTTTACTTTAGACAGTCAGAGGATAATGACAAAAATCAACAGAAAATCCAGAGCACGAGGACTGAAATGCGTATATCCCACTCTGAGCTGCAACCAGCCAATGTTCAAAAACTGATTCATCTAGGATTAAGAGGTGAACTTTGAGTCCTGTCTTTTATACCAAAATAGGTCTATAAAGGATGGGAATGCCAAAGGCCAAAGATCTGATGGGATTTATGAAGAAGAGGAACAGAAATGCTGCACGGGAAGCAGAGGTGATGTACACAATTATTTGTATCAGGTCCAACTCCAAACGTTTCACATAACTGCACTTCACTGAGAGCCATTGAGACCCTGCTAAAGCACAGCACTTCCCAAACAAGTTTTCTGACCCCTCAAGCAGTTGTTTGGACTAGCATCTTGGAAAAAATATCTCAGTTTATTCTGACGGGGAACATTTTCCCTCAGTCATAAATGTCTTAATAATCCTTTGTGAATGGCTGAAGTTATTGAAACCTCCTGCACAGCAGTAATATATTCCTCCCTCTAACAGACAGACTTGTTTTCTGAAGGTTTATTGAAAAATGAAAGTCTCATATAAAATGTATTTCAGATCATTTAACTTTTCTATCTCCTTTTATAATCCAATGAATTTTATTCGTTTTAGTAATCTCCTTGTGAGCCTAAGTACTGTGGGGCTGAGATTAAAATACAGTGCATATGAATCTGAGTTCATAAAAGAAATTAAGTCTCTTCTTGCTTATAAGGTTGCAGTCACTTGATTCAGCCAACGCAGCTGAGAAATGGGATGCAAGTCAAGTGCCTGCTAACTGATTTTTATTCTTCTGTGTCTACACAAATCAAGTTCAGATGGTTCAGCTACTATCTAAATTAGGGCTGATAAAGCTGACACATCCCTGCAGGGAATCCTTTCTTGAGATATTAAACCTGCTGCCCATATCAGTATTTTTGTGATCAGTGACAAAGATTAGCAGTGAGCCGATGTCCATGGCAATTTTTCCTTGCTCTGTTTCAGCAGACACGGGTGCAGTAGTGTAAGTACAGATATGACTGATTGTAAACGTGCTGCCCTTGGCTGGCAGCAACAAATGAAACCCCCAAGTAAAGTACTTATCCTTTGATAACAGTGGCCTCCACTGAACTCAGTCCAACTGTGGCCCAATATAGTGGAAAACTCTTGTATACTCCTTGTTTTTCACCAACAGCTGAGAGAACCAAACGACTGAGAACTGCTTTGTTTCTTACCCTGCAACTTAAGAGGAAAGTTATCAAAACTTAGCTTCTAATAAAAATACATTCCTGTGAAACTGAATATGATTGATGGCTTCTTGCAATTTTAAATAATCCCCCCTAATGCTTTATTCTAATTCTTAAAATGCTTTTGTTTTAAGACAGCTATTCCTGACAGCTGGTTTAATTCTGGAAAAAAAAAGCAGAAAAACCTAGCAGTCAGAAATAGAGAGTGAAGAACTGCTCTGCTCTGGTGCCAAATTCCCCCTCACAAGATTCCACCCTCAGACAGGCAAGGAAAAAAGGTGCAGGCACCTTCTGAGATCAGCTCATTGGGAAAGCTCAAAAAGAGGACAGAAGTACAGCTACGCCCACATCCTTACCTTTTGTGTTGTGATTTCAGAAAGACTTTAAATATTCCGGGAAAAAACTGGCTTGGATGAAGACAATGCTACCCTGTTCCTCTCAGTAATCTTCGTTACTCTAGTTCTAATGGAGGTAGATCCAAAGCCTTGCTGGGTGACAGAAGTGTTCAAGTCTAGAATGAAAAAAGCTCTTCCATTTTGTTGTGAAGTTCTGACGCAAACTAGATATCCAAGCGCAAATACCTCATCCCTGAGGATACTCCAAATCCACACTCAAAACAATGACTGAATTTTGCAGTTCTGTGTTCCTAGAAATGAAAAGCATCATAAGCACCCTAGTGACTGTTTAATTTAGTAGCCAAAGCATAAGAATATGGTGTATCCTAACATGATCTATGTCCATTAACTTACATATATGGTAAATAAAGCTAAAGCACTGAAAAGACTAAAACTTTAGAATTTTATTCCTTCAGATTTGAGGTACACTACTATCTCAGATGATACAGAATTGTAAGCAAATACTATTATACACTTTCAAGTGTGTCTTCAGTTAAAAAAAAGATCCAGAAGAAAAAAGTATTCTGTTACTGTTTTTACAACTCAGACCATGGCAAGATGCTGAAGATGTGATTTATAAAGGCACAGAGCAACGAAGAGCAGTAAAATCTGTGCATCTGCTTGATGGTTGAATACAGCAAAAGGCTTACAGACACATGAATAAGGACAGACATAGAATCATAGAATGGTTTGGGTTGGAAGGGACCTTAAAGATCATCTAGTTCCAAACCCCTGTCATGGGCAGGGACACCTTCCACTAGACCAGCTTGCTCCAAGCCCCATCCAACCTGGCCTTGAACACTTCCAGGGATGTGGCATCCACAAATTCTCTCGGCAACCTGTTGCAGTGCCTCACCATCCTCCTAGTGAAGAATTTCTTCCTTCTATCGAATCTAAATCTACCCTCTTTCAGTTGAAAGCCATTACCTCTTGTCCTATCACTACATGCCCTTGTCAAAAGTCCCTCTCCAGCTTTTTTGTAGGCCCCCTTTAGGGACTGGAAGGCTGCTAGAAGGTCTCCCTGGAGCCTTCTCTTCTCCAGGCTGAACAAGCCCAACTCTCTCAGCCTGTCTTCGTAGGAAAGACCCCTCTGATCATCTTTGTGGCCCTCCTCTGAACTCGCTCCAACAGGTCCCATGTCCTTCTTGTGTTGGGGGCCCCAGAGCTGAATGCCGCACTCCAGGCGGGGTCTCATGAGAGCGGAGTAGAGGGGGAGAATCACCTCCCTCAACCTGCTGGCCACGCTTCTTTTGATGCAGCCCAGGACACAGTTGGCTTTCTGGGCTGCAAGCACACATTACCAAGTCCTGTTGAGCTTCGCATCAACCAACACCTCCAAGTCCTTCTCTGCAGGGCTGCTCTCAATCTATTCTCTGCCCAGCCTGTACTTGTGCTTGGGATTGTCCTGACCCATGTGCAGGACCATGCACTTGGCCTTGTTGAACTTTATGAGGTTCACATGGGCCCACCTCTCCAGCCTGTTGAGGTCCCTCTGGATGGCATCCCTTCCCTCCAGCGGGTCAACCACACCACTCAGCTTGGTGTTGTTGGCAGACCTGCTGAGTGTGCGCTCCATCCCACTGTCCATGTCACCAACAAAAATGTTAAACAGCACCAGTCCCAATACTGACCCCTGAGGAATGCCACTCGTCACTGGTCTCCACTTGGACATTGAGCCATTGACTGCCACTCTTTGAGTGCGACCATCCAGCCAATTCCTTATCCACCGAGTGGTCCATCCATCAAATCCATGTCTCTCCAATTTAGAGACAAGGATGTCATGTGAGACAGTGTCAAATGCTTTGCACAAGCCCAGGTAGATGACGTCAGTTGCTCTTCCCTTATCCATCAATGCTGTAACCCCATCATAGAAGGCCACCAAATTTGTCAGGCACAATTTGCCCTTAGTGAAGCCATGTTGGCTGTCACCAATCACCTCCTTATTTTCCATGTGGCTTAGCATAGTTTCCAGAAGGATCTGCTCCATGATCTTGCCAGGCACAGAGGTCAGATTGACTGGCCTGTAGTTCCCCTGTCTTCCTTTTTTTCCATTTTTAAAAATGGGGGTTACGTTTCCCTTTTTCCAGTCAGTGGGAACTTCACCAGACTGCCACGACTTCTCAGATATGATGAATAGTGTCTTAGCAACTTCATCCACCAGTTCCCTCAGGACTCATGGATGCATCTCATCAGGTCCCATGGACCTGTGCTCATTCAGGTTCCTTAGATGGTCTCGAACCTGATCTTCTCCTACAGTGGGCCATTCTTCATTCACCCAGTCCCTGTCCTTGCCTTCTGCGACTTGGGTGGTGTGGCTAGAGCAGTTGCTGGTGAAGACTGAGGCAAAAAAGTCATTGAGTACCTCAGCCTTCTCCATATCCCAGGTAACCAGGTCTCCCGTTCCCTTCCAGAAAGGGCCCACATTTTCCCAAGTCTTCCTTTTAAAACATATAAAACCCAGACATATACAAGACTGTATTTATTTGAATTTCCCATGAAAAGTACTGGATATGGTTGTAATTTTGGCACCACATTTGTGTAAAAATACAATAGCTAAAAATACAGTATACTTCTCACGTTCATAAAGCAGTATATTCTCCTCATGAAGCAGGAGGAAGAAGGAACTCTCATTCAAGCTCCTTCTTTTGCTGTACCTTGATACATGGCCAGTATGAACTCATTGCTTTGGAGTAAGACGGAACATCACTTACTGCTACTGTAGACCAGTAGGAAATACTTTCCACAGCAAAACAGTGAAGGAACTGACTCAGATTTGTGCAGGTGTTGGACATGTTGCACTACTGCTAAGCAAGGACATTTTGTCCCTGGTCCAAAACTGTGTCTCAAATACCAGTTTCCTCATGTCCCATTGAGTACATCTTTGTTCTTGTGGATGTCTCTTACTTTTGGGACCTTCTAAAAGTGGCTGTTACGACATTTATTCCTATAGATACAGGAATCAGTAACTATAAAGTGTTTGAACACGTAAAGTCATATGGCAGTAAGGAAATTGGCCAGAGCTGCTACAGAGAAAGAGAAATACATGGAGAACTTTATAGCATTAAATGAAGAGAAACATTGCCTGGATCATCACGAATCACAATATGACATAACCAGGTAAGTTAAAGGAATGCATGACCTTATACAGCGAGATTTACCTGCCACTGTTAAGTTTCCACGATAATTCATAAGTATGAACCAAAGTATTCAGAACTGAGTTTCTGCTTGTCTTTCTGTTGAGAAATCTTCCCAAACTTAATTTCCTTTAGGTCATAACTGAAATACTCATTAGTGCGTAATGTAGACTTGTGGAACTTCTAACAAAATGCACAATAGATATGGATTCAGGATGGTATAATTACAGTTTTCCATTATACATGGTGAGCAGAGCAAGTTCAAGATTAGTTTTTCTTGCTGTATTATGCCATTTGAAAGAAAATGTCAGACACATCATGCTAAAATAGGATGATATTCTTCCTACACAAGCACAGACAGTGCACTAATGAGCTGACTCTTCTGTCAAATTTGGAACATGCAGGAGTTGACCGGAGAGCACGTCAAGAAAGCTTCTGCAGTACATAATTTAACTAGTAAATAATAGGAAAAGTAGGTCAATTGGTGCTTACCACTCTCCCAAACCAGTGAATTTTCACTGAAAAGGATTGGCTAAATGGCATAAAAAAGTTGTGCTAAAATTTGGAACTTGCAAATTAGTAGAACATTATCAGAAAATCCTTTGCTAGGAAATTAGAGAAGTTGGACAAATACATTGAAGCATACTCAATTGATGAGAGACAAACTTTTCAGATAGTTTTGGAAACAATAATAGAGAAACAAAATCAAAAGTCAGGAATATCTCATAAGAGGTGAATAACCACCCACTTTTCCCTCTCCCCATCAGAAAATCTGATGTGTAATGCACAAACACGGATGGCTCACTATTCACCCTCTAATGCCTTTTTGCTAACTAGAGGATATCCTTATCAGGTGGGCGACTGTCTCACAACAGTAGTGCTTAACGACAAAGCTTGGACTCCATTCTTAACTTCAGCATAGTCTGATGATGGTCAGACACAGAGTTGCCAATGAAGTACTAGGGCTAGAACTGTCTACATGAAATGCCCATTGCATCTCCTGACTAAGCTAGATTTGTCTTCAGTGCAGATGTAAAAAAAAAGGCGAGGGGCATTTTCATGTCTGTTGTCCTTGGGGACTATACCACAGAGGAAACAGTGGTCCTTTGTCCACAATGCTCGAGATTAACAGTCTCTGCAGTGCTGGCAACAGCCCCAACACCTGGCATTTGCTTTATATCCTGACTTGGCTCTGTGTGGCACCCTAATGCTCCTGAGTCAATAAATATTAATTCATATTCAAACTATGACAGCACAAGGCCATACCAGAGTCTGCAAGCCTAGTATTTAAGTAAGGACAGTCATTTAGTAGTTCTAAGTATGTTGAGGCAGTCTGGAGATCACTGTATCTCACTCTGCAGCATGATGTAACTAAACCCTGAGATATACGTAAAGTGGGACCCAAGAAAACTTTACAATTGTATTGCAAGAGATGATGGAAGGTTCCTCTTTCTCTGGAATGAAACCCCAATAGTGATGCGAATAAGCATGGGAAACATTTACAACACTGGACAGTGATTCATCACCTAGTTTTCATTCATTGTCCAAAATGTAAGTCTAAGTTTGTACAAAAACAGGCACATGAAATGATCATAGACTACTGGCCCTGATACTGATGAAGCCTATAGTTAATTGTTAACCTCACCTTTCAACTGAATGAACTCCTCTGAGGAATTAAGATTAGGGCCACCTCAAAACAAAGATCGTTCATTCCTCATCCTGCAACTAAGCCATGAAAACACCTCATTTCTGGTGTTGGTTCATGCCCTAGGTTCAGACAGTCTATTCTGAAGGTGTTTATCCCTTTTCATGCTGTCCAAGTCAGAGCATAACTGTAATGATGAGAACTCCTTTTCAGCAAACAGAACATTTAGTAAAAACTTTGTGTGTCAAATAATTGGGTTCACCAACTGTGAAGTTAGGTCAGGAGAAATGAAACATGTGAAGATCTTGCTTTCACTACAATGAAAATAATTCCTGTTATTGTAATGGTACTTCTAGACTTCTATCCAGAGACAAGCCACAAATTCAGGATGCCAAATAGGATGCGGCTGAGCAACTTGGTCTTCATTTTCCTTGGGATGGGAAAAAAATAAAAGAAACCATATACATTGCAATTTATGGAGCAATAAATGGACTGAATAGCGGAATAAACATCAGGAGAGAACATAAAGATGCCATGAAACATTTCCACCAAAATGGTTGAAGTCTCGCTTCCCTGACAAATCCACCAAGAGACATTTTCATTCCTCTCTATTTTTGTAAAACTAAGGATAGTCTGAACAAAGGGAAAAGAGATCATTAAGAGATTAAAAACAAAAGAAGTTTTAACTTCGCACATTACATGTCTTTCAGTGATGCTATTAGGGAAATTAATGAAACCCATTTTCTTTACTCTGGGGCTCTGGAAAAGTCATTAGATTGGAATGAATATATAACAGTACATCAATCTAATTTCAAGAGAGGGAATCGGCAAACCAATGAGCAGATGCAGCTTCAAAAAATTCACCTTAATGGCAGTAATGTAAGTTTCATGAGTTACAGTAGAAAGCAAATTAAAAACAACACAAAGAGACAATGATTCAATGGAGCACAAACACAACAATTAAGTGCCTCTGTCTATTCAGCATCATCTTGACAATTAACAATGCCACTTTACTAATCTCAGGATTTGGCTCGTCCTATTTATCCGAATGATACCCTCCCAGCGCACTCTTCCTCAGACACAGATTGAAAGCATGTTCCCTTAAATACCCATGCATTTGGTGACTTTGAAATTTCGCTAAGGAGACAACTTTGCAGAATATTCATTTGGGGGAAGGGGAAAAAGGATTTTCTTGTAGGGTTTTAAAATATAATTACTTTTAAATAGTACCTACTTTTGAACATTTATTTGAAACCGTAGTGTACACCGTTTCTCTTTTAAGTCATGCCTTTTTGTTCTTTTAATTAATTTTTATTGCTAGTATTTGCTTTATTTTAAGCGTGACTCTGAAACCAAATTAAAAATAAAACTGATGTGTTAATACAAAAAACTGAAATACTACAGGTCTCTGTGGAACCAAGAAAATAAAGAGAAACTGAAGGTAGAGAACATGCCCAGATGATTGCAACATTAACAACTAAAGCTCCTGCTTCTTTCCGTAGTTTCACAGACCAAGATCCTTGCTGATTTTTAGAGGTTTTACACATCTCCTCCCTACATTGACACATGACAGAAGCTCAGATTCTTCCTAGAGATGTTGCCCACGGAGTAATATTGCATGATGAAGAAAATGCTCCAGAATTCCCATGTACACCAGTAGCACCTAGTACTCACTGGCTGTAATGGCCATTTGCAGGCAGCTGCAAGCATATACCACCTGGGCTGCAAAGGAGGCTATATGAACCCATAAACTGTGTAGACAGTACTACCTCAACTCTGTGCTCAAAGTTGTAATACGCTTTGCACAGCCTTCTGGCTTAGCCTTTGGAGCTGGCTTTTGACCAGGTGGCCAAGTAAAGCAAAGCCAAAGCCATGTTCCCCTTGTGCAACCACAACCTTGCAGACAGGGTTTTCAGACCAAGGTCTAGTGCAGCTTCTTTCCCTGCCAACCTCTGCTTCCTTTGGAAGAATGAAATTAACTAAACTCCAGTTTCTTGAAGCCAAATTCTGCCCTTTTTCATTCAAAAGCTTACAGAGGAAAACTCAGCTCTACAATTAAAACTCCTTGGTGTCCTTGATACGAGTCAAATAGGCCATTCCCATATGAGTGACGTGTTGTTAATACTGATGTTTAATTCTTTGTGCATATATCTATCTGCACAGAAGTGGAAACATTCTCAATGCCTTTCTTGCTCTGTTTATCACAGTTCATCTCATATTATTTCTCTTTGTAATTTAGAACAGTTCATCTTCTGATGAGGAGTCAAATACAGTACGTCTGAAGCAACCAAGCACTCACTATGAATATCAAACACCAAGTCAATGGTTCACTGGAATCTGCTGCTTGGAAATCTTCCTTGCAAAAAATGACTTTAGCTGTTAGTGAGCAGCAGTGAATAATGTCCAGTGTGAAGGATACAGCCAAACTGCTGATGTCATATCAACAGTAACAGACACTAAGATCCCTTGGCAGCTGGTTAACCTTAGGCGGGATGCTTGGATCTTCACAGTAAGTGTAAAGGAGCATAGAGCTTGCACACTGGCCAAAATAATCACTGGTGCAGGGACGGTAACTGATACTGTCTAACAAGTGCCCTTGTTGAAAAATAAAAGACTGTGTGACCCAGCACCTCTCCAACAAATATGATATTCCCAACAATCCCCATCAATCTCCACTTAAGATTTAGTGTGACAACTGGCTGTCTTGCCATAAGAAACAGGCTTGGAAACAGTATGTGTTGCATCTTCCCTTGAAAATACTGTATTTTGCAGAGTGGTAACTGTCACTCCACTAAATTTAATGAACGCCAGGTATACAGAGGAGATTTACAAGCCTATTGCTTTATTGCTACTGCAACAATGTTTTTGTAATCAACAAAACAACTATACTGTAAATGCACTTTATACTTTTTCTGCCAGAAAGTTTTATAACATTTTATAAATATCAAGAAAGGTGGGGGGGAGGGGAAAGGGGGAAAAAACCTGGAGGAAGTCTGGTCTATTTATTTATGTCTCTTGACAGCTGCATTCAAGAGACCAGGATGATATTTGTGAATAAATGGCATGACTTCAGAAACTAATAAATTCCTCTGAGAGGAGGAATTGAAAAGGCTTGAGCAATTTGGTGCTAAAGAGGAGTTATTGTAATTGTGAAACAAAAAAACCAGCTTCTGGGCTGTGCTTTAACACATAGACTGGGGAGCTAAAAGTTCACATTTTTAATAAAGTCTTTCTGAAGCAGCTTAGGGGGGTGCTTGAAGCAGATTCTGACTTACGCAGTGGTGCTCACTTACTCTTTCTCCAGCAGAAGTTCGTCCAGAAGGACAGCGGTAGTCACTGTCACCAGTGAAATGAAGAAAGTGCAGAGTCACGGTAGCAATAATTACTTGCTAGACAAGGCACTGACGAAGGCTCCCTGCCAGCAGCAAGCAGGGTGCGCTGGAAGAATTCTGACTCACCGAGGGGCCTTTGCCGTGGTTCTGCAGTTGTCAATACTGAACGTCCTGGATCCACCAGCACAGCATTTTAAATTTGACTCAAGCATACATGTGTTGTTGCCCTTCTGCTGAGTTTAGGGTGCAGTTCCACATTACAGTTTCACGGATGCTACCGCAGGCTGTCGCCAGAATATGCTTTACTGCTCTGCCCCCCCAGTCCTGTGCGTTCCCCCCCACCCTTCTCTGTGCTGGAACTAATGGTTCTACACCAATGTCATACCTGGCAGTGGGAGTGAGCTGCTGACAGGAGATGGAGGAGCAGAACTATTCTTTTAGCAGCAGTCTCTTGGTCTATGAGGTCGCTGTAACGTGAAACTGGATCCTTAGCCAGAATGCTACCCTTTGGAATTATGCTCCTGCTCTAGAAATTAAAGTTAGAGGGCTGCACGCAGGCAGAATCTGATGCAGTGTGAAGCCTGATGCAACAAGTTCACCTATCTGAGTATTTTTAAACAAACTTGAACTAGCAGTGTGGCTGGTATCAGTTCACATAGCTGTGACGTTTTTGAAGTTACGTTAGGAGATCGAAAACTAAATTTACTGTATCATCGAATCACAGCCTTAGGCACGATGCCTCTTGAGACTGCTTATCAGCTGGTGGACCTCATGCATATCCCATTGCCCAAGGCAGTGCCTCAAATCCTCTGCATTATTAGAAGAGAAAGAAACAACATAAGCAGAAATGTTTCACATTTAGGTAGCAGAAAGCTTTCTGAAACAACCACTGCTCTTAGTATTAATCTATTCTTAGCATGTCTCCACATACTAGCTACTGGTGGACATATCCCTAACTATAAGCAGCTACACTAATGCAGCTCTGAGACATCACAGTAACTAATTAACACCTTTACTCTGTCCTTTTAAAATAGAGGCAGTCTTGTTGCTGCTCAGGTCCAAAAGACACTCAATTTTGAGAAAAGTTTGTTATTCCAGTGTACTTAAGTATTGTTTTGTTTTGGCTTCTAAAATGACTGTTCTTTGTCCTTTACAGTAGACTCAATTCCTCTTTTTATTTTTTTAATGTGGCAAAATACCTGGTTTATTATTACTTCAGTTTCCCTCCAGATTTAAAGGTGAACTCTCAACCGTGACACATATTCCTTGCCTTTCCTTTAACTCTTGATCTGCTTGATTTCAGCTGGATCTTATCACAACACGGTGAATATTTCTGTTTGAAAGGTTGAAGAGTTTTTCTTGAGCCAGTTTGTCATAAATTTGCTACTTACCTAAGCCCATTTAAAGTCAACAAAAAGTATGTATCAACCCAGAAAGGTGCAGAATTTCTTTGATGCTTTGCAAGCATGTTTTATTCAGATATATGATCTAGGCAGGACCTAGCTTAAGCTTCTTTCATTGTGGATAAATTTTCTCTGGATTAGCTACTCATAAGAATTGCAAACACCAGCAGTTACCACAGAACAGGTATCTCATCCATTTTTCTGACAGACATCCATTTATTCATCAATTTAAATTTATCTATCACTGCCCATGATCGCAAGCACATATCTTACCAAAGCACTGGGTATAACATGCCTTAAGAAGCCCTTCTACAAGTCTAACTGTTCTGTATTTTAACGGTATGAACACCAGAGGACCTGAGCAAATACCCATCTGAACAGCTTCCACTCTTCTTGCATTGCTGTAGAAATACCTTGGAAGGAAGTTTCATACAGGGAAAAAGTGATTCAGGGCCTAAGATTTTGGTCTGAATCTTAGACTCTGCTTTCAGTAACAAAAGTTATCCCAAATTTTGAGATGGCCTCCAGAAATAGGGTGGTAAATTGGGCCATTTCTTTGGCTACGGATTTTTCCTCACTGACCCTTACCTATCTTCTTGGGATTTCTGGGAAAAATCAACAAATCACTGATAACTAGTAATTAAAGCTACTAAATTTGAACACACGACAGAAGGAAACTTGAATGCTTTCCGTTTGTTAGCTTACAATTTAGTGCTTAAGTATAGAGTGGCCTGTGTTTGTAGAAAAGCAGATCTTGCGGCAAAAAACCTAAATCCTACTGCAGTTTTCTTCCCCTGAAGATGCTCTTGTTCAGCACTGTGGTGAAAAGCCTTCCTGATACTCAGAACGAAGCCTAGCAGGGAAGGGGCAATGTACCTTTCTCCTTGCTTTGCACACTTCCAGGAACCCTCTGAACTGTAAAACCTTTCTGTGCCTGCACATCAAAGCTGGTTTGCATTTTCCACATGTGCTGCTGTGTTATAATCTGTATCCCTTCCTTTACCTTGCAGTGAGCTCTCAGCCACATGAAGTCATGTTTGAAAACCTGTGAGAAAAAAAGAGGAAAAAAAAAGGAGTAAGGTTTATGTATTTAAAAGACAACTGCCATTATTATCTCTTCAGGCTAAAATAACAATGTTAATATCTGAGATCCCAAGAGTAGCTAACTGACCTGAAACTGCCAGCCTTATTTACACATTCAATCACACACAGCCTCATTTTCTTTACTTCTGGAGCAGGTACTACTCAGTGTGCAGAAGCATGAAGCAGCATAACACAGTATGAACAGACATGGGCTTAGACACTGCTGTTTGTACTCCCGATGATTAAAATTGTACTAGACCTGCATGAAAAATGGATTTCTTTCTTTGTCAGCCAACAAAGTAAACAAATAGGAAGAAAATTGGGGACTGAATAAATATTCAATTCCAGGCATTTAACTTTTTTTGTCTCCATTTTATTTATTTTTAAAAGGAAAATCTGTCTGCAGACACAACTCTGAAAGAAACATATCAGAGTATTCTGAGTGGAAAAAGGCAAAAGGAAAGGGCTTTCTTCCTTTGTGAACTCAGTCTTCTCAGGCAGTCTGTTTGTTGAAATCCATTTTAATTCATGAGTTACACTGCAATTATCCTGTGATTTTTGGTGCCTTACTGTTCCTCAGCCTTTGCACTGCTAAGAGCCTTGCCTCCACACTCTTGCAGCCTGCCCTTCCCAGAGGCTCTCTCGGGGCAGCGCCGCCAGGGCTGCTCTCCTACTGCTCCCCGCGGGGCTGGGACCCCACAGATGCCTCCTGCCCTCCCTCGGCCTGAGCTTTTGGCCACCCTGGGGCAGCTGGTGGGGCACCTGCCCCAGGCAGAGCAAGTCAGCCAGCGGCACCTGCCCCGGCAGCCGGGTGCTGCAGTGGGAGCTGCTCCAGTCAATGTGTGCCATCAGCCACGGACCCTGCTAGCAACTGTCTCAGCATCCTTTCCGCTACACCATGGCTCTGAAATCTTGTGATCTACGTATTGTGGCCGTCTAAAGTCCCTTTTACCCAGCGTCTAAGTGCTTCTACATGTGATGGGTGTGTGTGGGGAAATATTTGCTTCAAATGTAGCATTAGTTACCTTTTGAAAAACAAAGAAATGGACAAGGAGCTTCTCATCTCCAACCCACATAACTGTTACCTTTTGTGCTCATACAGTTTGGTTCAAAATTATTTTACAAGCTTCCTTGAAAGCAATTTAGCTCATTTTGCAAAATACGAAATAATAAATCATAAATAAAGATTAAAAATAGAATCAAAGATTGGGGGCGTAAGAAAAAAGGCTGCCCTGACAACACTGGCAACGAATATACGCAAATAGGTCTTGGGCCACCGTCATCCCCCCTCCTTGCTTTACTTCACAGCTCAAAGCACTAAGTCTTCTCATCTCACTGGTGTGAGGTGGCCATTTAAGGGTCATTTCAAACACAGTGTGCAGTTCTGAACACATCACAATTAACAAAACACCTGCTCTAAACAACTGTGCTAATCTGCTAGACGCATCCAATGAGCACCTTATATAATCCTTACTTGCTCTTGTGTTTTTAGCTGGCAGGATGTAGCCTGCTGATTGTAAATTTGTCTTTGCTGGACAACATAAGAGACAATGAGTCACTGTTTAGCTTGAAAGCAATCTGCTTACAACTCCTGCCATCACCATGGTTGATGGGCTGCTAGAGATTCAAGTGTGCATTTTGGGGTGGAGGAAGGAACCATCTTCAGCTGAGGAAAGAAACATTTGCGGTTTGACTGGTCAGTTGTAAAATATAATCTGTACTAATTGGTACACCGACATCATTCAACAAGCAGTGTTTTCCACTGAGAGAAGATACTGGGTCCTGAAGCATTCTGATATGTAAAAGACATTGCAAGAACCAACAATGAAATAAATAACCAGAAATGGCAGGTGGAGTCATTGTGGAAGGGCTATTACCTCATCTAGCACACTGCTTTTAATCCTCTGCAATATTTGACCCAGTTTGCACAACCATGTAAGATGTACCTTGTAACTTCTTCCCCAGTGCTGGTTTTTGTAGCTTTCTTGGAGGCACTGGAAAAGCATGAGAGCTATGGTTTTCTATGCATGAGATGCTATGCACTGTGCTGATAAGCACTTTGCACTTTTTCACCTCCTTTCCCATAACTTTGTATCTCATAGCGTTAACAGAACAGGTTTGACCTACTTGTGTTTATCTGTTTTGTTACTTGCAGGCTTGCTTTATCTGTGTCATCCCTCTGAATTGAAACAGTGAGTTGGTGTTCCTTGTTACCTCAGATAAAATCTTCATTATTGCAAAATGAATTTCATTCTGCAGTCTTAAAAATTCATAGCTGGCTACATGCATAAGCACATAAACACCAGACACCACTCCTGCTGCTACTTCATAAGGCTTCATTGCACTGAGGAGCAAACACAGGCACAGCTGATGACACAGGATCACAGGGCTCTCTTAGGACTTCCTCCAGCCACCTGCTTCTTGACACAAAATATCTTCTCTTTCCTCCTGAACACCACAGGGCAGTGAATTGTTGGCAAACAGCTCGGCATTTGGTGCCTTCAATATTCAAATGCTTTGTTCTCACTGTTCTCCCACCCCCACCTCCCCAACCTGCTTTGCGATGCAACATAGTTAGTTCTTGCTTATCTACAGGGCGTGGAAATGACAGCGCGAGGTTGGTGATTACTTAAGATATCATCTAACAGCTGATCTTTAGCTGATCTGGTCTGCCTCCACACGTTCACCTTCATTCATGCGACAGGACACTACCCAGTGTGACCCAAGTGGGCCAGTTGCAAAAGGGCTCCACAACCTGACAGATTTGACCACGTCAGCAGGTGATGCTAAGAAAAAGGAAAGATGAGACACTCCAGGTTTTCCAAAAGCCACTGCCCGATTTACTACAGAAAGACAAAGGATGCTGAGAGTGCCTTTGTGGGAGGCTGGCCCCAAACACTTGCAGTTCATGTGTTATTACTATTGCCCTGCCTAGTGGTGCAACAGAAGGTCTTGCAGGATCTTCTTCATTGCCTTGGCACCTGTTGAGCACCATGGTTGCTCTTGCTGAGGAGGGATGAGGATGGTGCGCACATTCAGGTGCACTTAGCTTTGCTAACTATCAAGGTGAAGAAAGCACAGAGGATGAATCACATCAGACTAACACAAACATACACCCAAAGCCACCTGCATGCACATCCAGTCTGCACTGAAATCTGGACCACCCAGGCCCTTTACCAGGCTCATTTCTTGATCCAAATGCAATTGCTGACCCTTCCTGCTCACGGAATTCACGGAGATCTCTGCACTTCCCTCATGAGAAAAGCCAAATTGTCATGAGAGTTGTATAATATTCGTGTGTATATTCAAACACTATAATCCAAGGTTGTAATTAAGCTGCTGAAATTTTAAGGTTTCAGTGAGCATAAAACTCAGGTATTTCTACCCAAAGGCACAGGCTCCCACTGGCTGAACTAAAGAGCTATTCTGGGAGATCTTAGTCCTCTAGGACTTTGTGGGCCACACTGGAACAGTTATGGTTTCATTCAGGAGAGGGTACCAAAACTCATACACAGTATCCTACTCTTCCTTAATTCTCACTAGTCTATTTCTTCCATAGCTCCTTCACTCCCTGGGATCCCCTGTATGCGTTCTGCCCCACTCATTTAAAATGCTCCTGGATATTCTTCTCTTTGCCCACCAGAAGGATTTACCAAACCTGTTACCCCTGAAAAAGGCTGCCTTTTTTTCCCTTTGAGAAGTCAGCAAAAACACTCAATTTCTGCACCACAGAACATACTCGTCCAAAACTCTGCACCTTGCTGATGGAATAGCTGATCTCTCCATCCCACTCCTCTCCCAGTGCTCTGTTCAGAGTCTTCCCAGTCTGCTTATCCTTGCAGAACAGACTTGACAAAAAATTACAGCCTGCATCATCAATCCAGAGCTCAATGCAAAGTACTATGGTCCCAAGTGTGTGAGAGGTATTTCCATTCTAAATAAAAAAAGTGTACAATTTTAATATGGAGATTATATACTGAACTTGCAACACCCCTTCTTTATTAAAAAAATAAAGCACATACAACTAATGTTGGCAATAATGGCAAGTTGTCTTCTATAACAATCAGGTTTAATTGTTCATTCTGACACGCTCCAGCACTTTATTAAACACAGATTACTCAGGACTGAATAAATGAATACAAAGTAAGCTGGCCCACCGCTCTGCACACATCAGTGGAAATAATGAATTACATCATTTCATGAAAATGCATAAAGGGCCAGGGAAGGTCAAGAGCTCGTTATAATTTCACATTGACCATTTCTGCTCCAGTTTTCTAGAGCAGAATATGTTCTGGAAATGGCTTATTTCTTGCATGAGAGGTCATTTTATTTTTTATACTGGATTTTTTTTTTCTAAATGAGAATTTTTTATAATTCAGGTGGTAGGCTATTTGCTTTTAAATGTTTTAAAATTCTACAGCACATATTCTTCTTTGCTAAGGCACATTTATAAAGTGATTTCTTGTTGTTGCTCCTTAGTGTGGTGATCGATTTTGCTAGTGAACACGCAGCAGGAGACATACATCCACCAGCAGAGGGAGCGGACTTAGATTGCACAACATTCCTCTTGGGGTTTTTTAACTGTTCTTGCAGCACCTTGAGATCTCTGCTTGTACGAGGACCCTGTTTTGCGAGATACAGAGCGCAGTGACAGCAAGATGCAATCCTTGCACTACTGGTTTTAGAATTTACATACATACAAAAACTTAACTGAAAAAAAAAGCAAGGCTCACTGAGTTTGTGCTTTAACAGATTTGGTGAGTTTGTAAGAGAAAGTATAATGAAACAAAACCACCAACAAATAAGGATACTGTGCATGTTACTACCTTACATACTAATAAACTCTGTGCAGCTATTACAGGGGTAATGTTCTGTAAAAGCATATAGTATACAAATGATTCACATGAACGGTGTTCGGTTTACTAATCCCATCAACCTTCTTGTTCAGTCCAAGGGACAAACTCATATTTCCAGTGATATCCCATCTGTAATTGAATAGATACAGCATCCTTTTCCCTTTGCTCATGTTTTGACATTTTTGGAAGTCTATGCATTTGAAGGTTATTTAATTCCTGGAAAGTGGAAAAGCAGAAGCTGCTGCTAATGGTGCTAATTCTCCCCAAAGAAATATTTACCCTTTAATGTATTTAGGAAAGTACTGAGAGCTCTAGAACATGCTATGGAAGACTTTCATCAAGCTGAAAGCAGGTCATTCAGATAACCATTTACAAATGTGTGTCAAATAAAGTCAAGAGCTCAAACTGTTGCTTTGCACAGGAATATAACTGTAAATTATGTCTCAAAAGGCTCTTTAGGACAGTATACATAGGAGTTGATCCAAGGCCTCTTAAAATCATCAAAGCCCATTATTGTTTAATGGAGACTCCAATATCAAACCCCTACTTATCTGGGAAAATCCCAGTCCTCTTCTGTATTATTTTTACCATTTATATTGCAACAACATGCTGAGGGCCTACACTGAAAGCATACACTCCCTCACGCAGCTTCCCACTGTACGCCCACACATGGTGCCAGACAACTGGGCACAGATTAGATTGACTCTTTGAAGCTTCAATTCATCAAATATTCTCAGTTTCTGTGAGAAAATGCCCAGCAGTATTTGCCAGCATGAGGAGGGGCATTCACTCTGCCCTACAGCAAGAGAGAACCTCTTCCCCAAACGAAACACAAGGCTATACATTTTTATAGCACAGATACCTCTTAAAAATGTGGCCAGATGTGTTTCAGGGTCCGTGGCTCTCCAGAATGGGGGAGGCAGCAGCATTGCCCAATGAACAGAGCACAGGCTCACCAAAGTTATGTGAAAAAGTGTTTGGGTAAAAGGCACTATCACACAGCTATAGTAGGTAATTCTCAGGTCTCTCAGGCCTCAATCATGTCCCACCATTAGGGTTTAGGAGAAGGCTTGAAGGAAGATTACGTAGCATCTGCTGAAACTAGGTGTCCGAAACCTTCTTCTGAAGCATCTGGGCGCTGATGGACTGTGCAATACACAGGTTTGTGTCCTGATGATAGTTCCAATGCTTTGGAGGGAAGCTGAGGTCAGATGTGGAGCTGAAATTCACTTAGGCCAGGTTTCATACCACTGGACTAGTAAAGACACCACTACCTCTTTTATTTTCTCTGCTAAAGCTTGTCTAATGCCTCCAGGGATGTCAGTAAGTACATGAAGGCTTTCTTCAGGAAGTTATGTCAATGTTCTGGATGCAAATGGATGATAATTATAATTGTTCATAAAGTTGCCTCTTCTGCATCTGCCATTAGCCACTATGAGCACCCCAGTGACTGCTGGTAACTGTTGGATCTGCAGGTTATCCAAGGACCCTGACTTTGGGATATAGCAAACACTGCTCCAATCTCTTTCTATAATCCTGTCTCTTCCAGAAAGCGGTTTCTTTCACCCTGGATCAGAGTGAAACTTCAAGCAACTCAAAACTGGATTAATCGTACAGACAACAAGCACAATGTTGTACAGTGACAAAAAAACCTTGCAAGTGATCAAAAAGCACTCCTACAGTCTGGCATCCTGAGTCCAAAGGATCCAAGTTATGTTTCCCCTCCCTCGTATGCTATATTATGTATTCTTTTATTAATGATAATCTCCCATTGTGTAATTTTAAAGTGATTAATTACTTCATCCATACACAGTGGGCACACAAGCTCCAGTCATTAGCAACACCATGCGTTCAGTTCATGCCACAAATCTTTAAATAGTGTTTTGGTAGTTCCGTAGTATCTTGTGCAGACATTTGGCAGTCCTTTGATGGAAGACAGGCATCCTGCTCATTAATTTTCTAGCTGTTTATCAGTCATACTGTCAGGTCCCCATTATTTCAATCGCATGACTACAATGATTAGTGTCTTTAGACCTCCTTAGCCTTGCTCCAGGCTACAGTGCTGACCTCTGCTGGGTTTAAGTTTATTCCAAATGAATGTGTGTTTATTCATCTCCCAGGTGTTGTATTTTTAATCATTAGCAGGGGTTTTCTACCCACTTTAAACAAACTTGCAAAAAGTAACATGCATCTCAAAGGCACCAGAGCTTCCAGTTGAGGAAGCTAAGTAGGAATCATCTCAGATTACTATATTCAGATTCATTAGCGGAATGGCCCGGTAGCGGTGAAGCAAATCACAGGACACCTGGATGGGTAGAATGTCAATTTGCTAAAGATGCTTGACTGACACTCAGAATACTTCATTTTTCACAATGTCTTACCATCATTCACAAACTGAACATGTGTCTGTTACAAAACTCATTTTCTGCCCCTACAAAACACACACAAGACACTGACAGCAAACCAAGAAGATTACACCAGGTTGAACATATGTCCATTACAAACTCCAACCCTTACCTCTACACATTATCAAGTTTAACATCATCATAACCTGAACCCTTACTACAAACTTCAGGCCTCATCCCTGCAGAACAGTGAGAACATTAGAGCAGACTGAATATTCATCCATTACAAATTCCACATTTTGGATATTTCCACGGGAGTATTTCCTTTGTGGGAACAGCAAGACCAGGCAATTTCTTAGCACATCCCTCCCACACCTGCTCCCAAACACCTCCCTCCCTTGTGCAGGACAGTCCTTCCAAGCGGCACAGGCCCCAAACCCGCCACTCCCTCCCCCCCGAGCTCTGCCTTCTCAAGCCATCAGCTGCATCCCACTGTCTCCCGCGTCCCAGAACCGCCACAGCCACGGCAGCAGCACCTCCCTGAGGGGATGGCTTCAGGTGTCCCGCACTTCCTCAGTTTCAGTCAGAGTGAAGGACCCAACGGCTCAGCCCGCCCCGACAAGCTCCCAGGGAGCACAAAGCCCCGGGCACCCCACAGCACCAGGGGTGTCACAGCCTCGGCAGCCCCTGGGGCGCACCTCACAGATCCCGCGATGGGAGACGGGCCCCGGCCCAGGCCAGGTCGCGGCGCAGGACCCGTCCCTGCTCTTCCCCATCGCCCTCCCCGCCAGGAGCCCTCTCGGGTCCCCTCGGGCTCTGCTTCCCGCCTCTCCGCAAGCACAGCGCCAGCGCAAGTCCCCAGAGTCAAGGCTCCTTCTGGTGTCTAAATGAACTTTTAATTACTGATGCGGGTATTCGGAGGAAAAGCACAGCAAACAACTGAGCACGCGCTGCGGGAAGCTCCCTTCCCCCCCGCCCAGGCGCTCCTGCGGTCCGCCCACCCTCCCCCTGCCCGCCTCGGCTGTCCTTGCTGTCGCCGCACGTTACGCTCAGCCCCTCCCCGCCCCCTCGGCCAGGCGAGACCGGGCCGAAACGGTTTCGGCTTGCTGCTCCGCGCTGCTCCCCTGCTGCGGGCGGGCCGCAGCCCCTTCGGAGGTGCCCCTGCCCCGGCGGGGGCCGCCCGCGGGCCGCAGCCCCTCAGAGGGCGCCTCTGCGCCCGGAGCGCCATCCCACCCGGCGGCAGCGCGCGCGCCGCGGCACGCGACCTACCCCGATGCGCTGGCGCTTTGGCGCGCGCCGGGCCGTTTCCAGCGGCTGGGGAGGCGGTTGGGAGGCGGTTGGAGGCGGTTGGGACCGGCCGTCAGCGGCCCGCGGTGGTTGAGGGCCGCTTGCGGCAGGGGCGCCTTGCAGCTCCCCGCCAGCCCACCCTGCCGGTTAAACCCTGTCCGTTAGCCCCCCCCATCAGCAGGGCTGGACTCCAGCGCTCAGAAAGGCAAATGCTGTGGTAGGTGTCCCTGTTCCGTTCCCAGCAAGAGCCTGGAGCTGCCCCAGGCAGGGCTTTTCCCAGTGACATAGAGCGGTGGGCAGGCAGAGGTCGCACCCGTGGCCTGACTAGCCTCAGATGTTTCATTCCTGAATAACATTTCTCAAAAATATTCATAGCAAGCCCCAGGGCTGGGGACTGCACAGGCTCCCTGGGCAGTCTGTTCCAAGTTATGTTTGATATTTTTATCTTGGAGTGATTTTTAAGCCTCGCCAGTTCTGAAACAAACCTTGCTGATCCACTGCTGAGCAGAAGATAATATTAATGACCTAAAGTAGGTTTGCTTTCGTACCTAGTATTTATTTAAATGCTTTGTTATTACCACAAAAAATGAGAAGATTAACAAAAATCAACCACCTGAAATTAAAGGTCATAAATTTGATTAAAAACATAGTCAGGAGTGAACGTATATACTTCTGCGGAAGAGGTAGAGTACAAAAGAGCAGTGGGAGACTTAGTCTCGTAAAATCTCCTATGCAGCTCTAGACAAGCATTTGAAACATTTCCAGAAGTTGCCTGAGTGGGTGCTGTGGGTGTTTTCCATTGTCAGTGAGGGCTAAACCAGCAAGACATTGATATGAAGTGGGTTACTACTGTAATTATGGGGAGCACACTGTTCAGTTTAATTTTCCTTTATAATCAAAAGACAAAAAGCAGCCATAAAAATGAAAAAATCCAAAACAAAACAAAACTAGAACCACCAGCCTTGCAGGGTTTTGAATCCTTGTGACATGTCTCCTGACTGTAGATTGTAAGACAGAAAATATCTAACAACAGGTTTGACAGCTGATTTAACTGGCTTGTGTCTTCCTTGGTGCAAGCTGAAAACACATGGGGAGAGTCCTTCCCTCAGTTTCTTTACTGGTTTCTGACTGGTCCCTGTCAGTCCCAAAGAAAATAAAACAATTTCTGTATAAACATATGCCAAATAAATTTACTGGAGTTAGGTTCTCTGGTGAACATCAGAATTTACTAGTGTAAATGTATAGTGGTAGAAAAACAAGGGGGATGACTTTCAAATTGTATGAAAGCAGATTCGTAAGTATCTTCAATGTATCATTCTCAGCATGGCACATGAGGAGGCAGGGCAGCGAAAAACTAAGTATATCTCATTAGATTCTGGCCTGGAAGTAGACTCTTTTTCAAACCTCCTTATGAACCTACTGTCTATAAACGATAAATTTTGACGATTAAAGTTACGATCGCTCATCTCTGGTTTTTGTTTATCCTCAAATACAAGAACTCCACTTATTTACATATAGATTCATTTTGCAACCTAATTATGCTCATGAGAGAGATGACATACTAAAATTCCACCTAATAAGTGCACCATTTGATTGCATGTGTTTTAACCCTAGTTAGCTAGGCTTTGTCTAATTGCATAATTGGATTATTTACATAAAGCATTGAAATCTACATGGCGTTCTTCACCACGTGATCATTTTGTACACGTAAGTTGTCAGAGCACTGGTACTACTTTGTTCTTGAAAAAATAAAAAAAAAAAGCTTTTAGTATCTGCAGCAAAAATAAAATGTATTTAAAATGTATAAAAAGATATACGTCAGCTGTAATTGATCAGAATATTGAAAATAATATGCAATATTAATTCAGCTTTTTTCACTCTAGGTGAATAGTGCTTTACTTCATGAAACTAGCAGGACTATTCAAGGGATAAAATTCTATGCAGGAGGTGCTGTAATCCTTAGTGGAGCTGGGAAACTGTATGAAAGGATAACTGGGCATGAAAGCAGTCTGTATAAGCACAATCTATATAAAAAAGTAGTCAAGAAAGCATTCATAGTTAGCCCCTTTATACAAAGGCAATGACAGTATTCGTGTGTTATTGAAAAGCATACTGACATGGCAGGCAAAGATCTAACAGAAATAAGGACAGTACAAGGAGTGCTACTTCAGTTGTCACTAGAACGCAAGAGTCCTGTTTTACCCAGGGGATATCACCCAGTCCCAGAGCCTGACTTTATTTCTGTTGAAATTAAAGCAAAGCTGCCATTAATATTGATAATATAGGGCAGCAGGCTAGTGAACATAAAAGCCAGTGCTCTACACATATATCTAAAAGGTGTGGGTTCAAATTGAAACTCTTTCTTCGTATTCCTCCTTGCTTTTGAAATACAGCAGCATGAGAACCCAGATGAAAACTACTCTGAATTCTGTGAGTGCAAGATACAGAAATAAAATTACTTGGCCACAGAAAATATAGGAAAAAAGCAGAGGTTTCAGCCCCACAAAATGCTATTGAGATTTGACTAAAATAGATTCCAGAGCTGAGCGGGGCCTGTTTAAAACTGTGCTTTGCAAAATCTAGCTCTCAACCAATAGTGTGCTAGAGAAAACAATCTTCAAGGTTTATGCAGTAATTGTTTTGCTTTACATAGCAGTGGAGGAAAAAACACCTGGAATTCTTCTGTATTATGTATTTTGTATTATACTGGTTCTTATAGTGTGGAAACACATAGGATGATCAGGAGAAAATACAAGAAGGGTGACAAAAATGGTGCACAGATAAGAAAATGAGATCTATGAGCTAACAGGCAGGGGCCTAACCTAATATATGACCAGCAGAAGAGCAGCCTCAGGGGGGACATGATCAAAGTCTATAAATACCTTCTACAGTCTATAAACACCTTCAAGGTAACCATAAAAATAAAGGATAGAATTATAAAGTCTTAGAAGATGGCAGGACAAGGATCAATGAGGTAAAGCTAGAGAGGGAAGAAGTTTAAGGTAAAATGTTGGGCAATAGATGAACCCCAAACAGGCCTGGTAGTTAGATGCTGTCCCTGCTGATACTCCAGAGCAAGGTTGAAGCCATTGCCATTAATGTTTTGTAATAAATGCACCTCTGAATTTCAGGATGACTGAAAATAGAATGGGCTTTTTGGAACCGCTGTCTAGACAAAGAATTAAAAACATGGGTTTATTTTTAAATGCAAGGCTAATATGTTGCTTTTAAACACATAAATCCATTATGGAGTACATGAAGTAACATAACAGAAACAGGTGCACACCTGAAAGTTTTTTCTAAGAGCCTTTCAAGATGAGCAACATAGTACTTGCCTTCCTGCCCAGATGTACCTGAGGGGCAGTATCATACTCATTCTCACCTTTTCTTGTTTCTGCTTTTGGGTTCTAGCGGACAGGCCAAATCCCTCACCTGTAGAGATAAAGGTTTTAAAGAATCTGAGAGAAGCCCTGATCCTGTTAAAGTCAGTATCAGAACTCTGGTTACGGTAGATCCAGGATTTCACCCTACTGTTTGTATTTCTGCGAAGGTACTGATTAATTTCACTATAATGTTTGCCTTTTTTAGGGCATGAGGTGGTAGAGACCTGTAGGAGAGTCTTCTTTGCTGCTGAACCAAGATCACAGACAAAAAACAAGCCTAATCTTACTTGGAAATCAGTGGCAAAGGATGAGGTGTCTGGCTCTATCCTAAGCAAGAGTAAGTGAAATACAGACAAGAAACTTCTTTTCTTCCCCTATCTTTCCACAAGACGCAGATACATGAACCAAGTCTATGATACTAAAAAATATATATTTCATATATAATCAAGGTCCTTCTACTTTCCTTTCTATTTGCTGAGGTAATTTACTGGTATCCTTCAGAAGCTGTACTTCTTTCAGGAGTTGAGACTCCTCGGGAATACTTACAAGCTACATTTGCACTAGGTTGTGCTGGATTGCGTATAATAGTTTGACAGTGACATATGTTGGTTTCTGACTTGTGCATAGAGCCTATATTGATTCACAGGCAGCAGCTGCTCATTATCTCAACAAGAAACAAACAATAGAAATGTATTATAATAATAACTGATGGAGTTACTGAACACATGCATTCCCTACTGAGTTCAGTTGGAGATATCGGTGCACTTACACTGTTAAAATCTTAAAATTAAATGTGACATATCTTAAATTGGTGAGCCAAATTAATGGACTATTTTCAGTGAATTGATCTTAATCTACTTCCCAAGTTCACTCAGTCAGTATTTGGCAGAGATATAAACTCTGTAACTCCCAAGCACTAGAATGTAGGTGAACTTCAGGTTCATGTGTTTTCTCCTGATGAACCAAATGACAACTGCAAAACTGCTATTAGCTGAAAGTGAGTTGGAAGGGGATTTAAAAAAAAAAAAAAGAGAAGTAGCAATCTCCATTGCTGAAAACAAAGTTTGTGAATAGTAGAAATGAGAATAAGATCAAAGTTGAAAGAAAAATAGGAAAGGAAGAAACATAGTCAGAAATGTGAGCTGATAAAATGTATCAGTCATTGAGCAACGGAGATGAAGCTATTTTAAATTCTGCACTGTGATAAAAAGAATGGTTCTGTTCTGACTAAACCTTTTTGGTCTTTTCTCAAATTACATGTCAGAATGCAAATATTTATGTATGCATCAATCTTGCAATCTTCAATATTATTTTCAGAACAAACATTCCATTCTGAAAATGAAGGTTAATAATAACACTTTGTGACTCTGACTGAAAAACTTTGGATTAGACAGTCTGGGAACATCAGAAGCTGCTTGGTAACTGCAGCTTCTTCCCAGCCAAAAATAAAGAAGTGCTGTATTGGTCATGACTGATCAAGGTCAGTGGTCATCTACTCTCAAATTTTGCTTCTAGTAAAAGAAGCATCAGTCTCAAAGGATTCACAGAATCACAGAATCACAGAATGGTAGGGGTTGGAAGGGACCTCTGGAGATCATCTAGTCCAACCCCCCTGCTCAAGCAGCATCACCTAGAGCAGGTTGCACAGAACCACATCCAGACGGGTTTTGAATATCTCTAGGGAAGGAGACTCCACACCCTCCCTGGGCAGCCTGTTCCAGGGCTCTGTCACCCTCACAGTAAAAAAGTTTTTCCTCATGTTCAGATGGAACTGCCTGTGTTCCACTTTGTGCCCGTTGCGCCTTGTCCTGTCGTTGGGCACCACTGAAAAGAGTCTGGCCCCATCCTCTTGACACACAGCCTTGAGATATTGATAAGCATTGATGAGGTCCCCTCTGAGTCTTCTCTTCCTCAGGCCGAACAGCCCCAGCTCCCTCAGCCTTTCCCCATAGGAGAGATGCTCCAGTCCCTTAATCATCTTTGTAGCCCTCCGCTGGACTCTGTTCGGTAGTTCCTCGTCTTTTTTGAACTGGGGAGCCCAGAACTGGACACAGGATTCCAGATAGGGCAGAGTAGAGAGGGAGGATAACCTCCCTTGACCTGCTGGCCACCCTCTTCTTAATGCACCCTAGGATGCCATTGACCTTCTTGGCAACAAGGGCATATTGCTGGCTCATGGTTAATTTATCATCCACTGGGACTCCCAGGTGCTTCTCTGCAGAGCTGCTTTCCAGCAGTTCAACCCCTAACCTGTACCAGTGCATGGGGTTATTCCTCCCCAGGTGCAGGACCCTGCACTTGCTTTTGTTGAACCTCATAAGGTTTCTCTCTGCCCAGCTCTCTAACCTGTCCAGGTCTTGCTGAATGGCAGCACAGCCTTCTGGTGTATCAGCCACTCCTTCCGGTTTTGTATCATCAGCAAACTTGCTGAGGGTACACTCTGTCCCTTCATCCAGGTCATTGATGAATAAGTTGAACAAGACTGTGCCCAGTACTGACCCCTGGGGCACACCACTAGCCACAGGCCTCCAACTAGACTCTGCGCTGCTGATCACGACCCTCTGAGCTCTGCCATTCAGCCAGTTCTCAATCCATCTCACCATCCACTCATCTAAACCACGCTTCCTGCATTTACCTGTGAGGATGTTATGGGAGACAGTGTCAAAAGCCTTGCTGAAGTCAAGGTAGACAACATCCACTGCTCTCCCCTCATCTACCCAGACAGTCATGCCATCACAGAAGGCTATCAGATTGGTCAAGCATGATTTCCCCTTGGTGGATCCATGTTGACTACTCCTGATCACCTTCTTTTCCTCCACATGCTTAGAGATGACATCCAGAATGAGCTGTTCCATCACCTTACCAGGGATGGAGGTGAGCCTGACTGGCCTGTAGTTTCTTGGGTCCTCCTTCTTGCCCTTTTTGAAGACTGGAGTGACATTGGCTTTCCTCCAGTCCTCAGGCACCTCTCCCGTTCTCCATGACTTTTCAAAGATGATGGAGAGTGGCTTAGGAATGACATCTGCCAGCTCCCTCAGCACTCGTGGGTGCATCCTATCGGGGCCCATGGATTTGTGGGTGTCCAGTATGCCTAAATGATCTCTAACTCGATCCTCCTTGACCAAGGGAAGATCTTCCTTTCTCCAGACTTGCTGTCTTACCTCCAGGGCCTGGAATTCCTGAGGGCCAGCCTTAGCAGTAAAGACTGAAGCAAAGGCAGCATTCAGTAACTCCGCCTTCTCTGCGTCCTCCGTCACCAGGGCACCCACCTCATTCAGCAGCGGGCCCATGTTTTCTCTAGTCTTCCATTTGCTACTAATGTACTCAAAAAAGCCCTTCTTGTTGTCCTTGACATCCCTTGCCAGATTTAATTCTAGGTGGGCCTTAGCCTTCCTCATTGCATCCCTGCATACTCTGACAATGTTCCTATATTCTGCCCAAGTGGCCTGTCCCTTTTTCCACATTCTATAGACTTCTTCCATTTGAGCTTTGCCAGAAGCTCTTTGCTCATCCATGCAGGTCTCCTGCCTCAGGAGAGAACAGATTGTCAGAATGCAGTCAAAGTCATTCTAAAGTTTATTCTGCTGGGATTTGTTTTTTCCCAGTTTAGTAACAATTCTTTAATTTCTGTTTTGCTGCTAAAGCACTAACATAATAATTGATACAGTAAATTATGACAGTCAGCACTTAGCAGTGAATTAGGAAAAACTGTCTCTTCTGAGAGTGATTCTGCCTATGCCTCAGACTAGGGACTTGTGGAAGTCAGCAATTCCAGATCACTTATTTAGGCTTCTTCTCATTGAGACCAAAAGGATCTAATTCAGAAGTGAAAGACTGTAATCACAAATACCAACATAATGAGAGGAGAATTGCTTAACCCAGCTAATACAATACTTTAAATTCTGCCTCTGTTTTGGATGTGTTCTTAGCTGTAGGGAACTCTTAAATTGTCATGATTAACAGTCCTAAACTGTGAATTGTTAGGGCATTCCATTCTCAAAAGCACAATGAAAAGGAAAGATGATGCTGTTCCAGGTAAGAGCTTGATGTTTAGTGCACTTCCCCAGCATGCGGTATTATTGACATTTTCTGAAGACTTAGCAACAAGTAAAATAGACCCATGCTAAACAATAGCGGGAACTTTAGACCTCTCCACTGCCAAGTGCTGGTGGCTGAGAGGAAGTTGGGAATGCATATTAAAAACAGTGAATTAACAAAGTGTGACTCCTCAAAGCAGTATGTTTATGTGACAAACTTGGCCTGGGTTTAGATATAGGTGTATATTAAGGCCAATTTATTTCTTGATGGTATTTTCTATCTGGAAGTTTTCCTGCTTGGCCTTTTTTCAAAAAATAGTGGGACTATTGGCAACAATTAAAAAAGCACAGCCGTATGACTTGAATAATAATGTAATGGTGACTTCTTTAAAATGAGTGATCAAATGAAGCAGTATTGTTCTTCATGAGCCTAGGTAAGGTATAACCTTGCAATGAAATCAGAAACCAGAATCAGTTGTCATGGTTTCCAGTGTTATAGCAACATTTCGGTAGAGCTGCAGAGATAAAACAATTGAATATAGAAATTTAAATTACTTTCTTATACGGTGACACTTATAAGAAGGATGCGGTAGGTATATAGGGAAATAGTCTCCTGCTAAAAAATTTAAAATTGTTTCTGTCATAGGATTCAATGATTCATGTTTTAATGTGAATGTTTCTGTATTGTTTACATCAGTAAACTTAAAAAACCCCGTCGATATTATATGTCAAAATTGTAAGAAAATTTTTAGGTTTTGTAAACATGACCATATTTCAATCTTCCCAAATACAACAAACTAATGAAATTGTTGCATGTACCTTTTTGAACAATGAAATTTTTTTGTTGAAAAGCTCCCCCGATTTCCTAAAAAAACAGTGAAATGTATTTCTTATCAGTCAGTCTTTTCTTACAAAAAATCCATTCTTGGTCTGATCACATAGCATTTTTAGAGCCACTGCTTCTCACCAAGTGGAAAATAGGGCCTGTTTTTGTTTGTAAGCCAGAATCCAATTTCAGAATGTTTCAGAAATGGGGAGTTGTTCTTTTGGTTTGTCGTTTTGTTGGTTTTTTTTTTCAATTTCACTGCCTCTTTTCAGGCTTCTTTCTTAGAGGGTTGAACATAAGCAAATGCCAGTGACATCAGCTTTGCTGAGCCAGGCTCCCTGCTTGATCTGGGATTAGTATCTCAGGGAAATTCTTTTGCTTTTACCATTTTTGAGGTATTCTTCTACTTCCTCTTCCATCTAATCTAGCTAATATCATGCTAGATAACTAATACCACTTCAAGGCTATATAAGGCAGACTATCAGAGAGACATATAAAGCTCAGATTTTCAGAAGTATATGGTAGGCTCATCTGTCCAAGTCCACAGGTCTTAGGGAAGTAAATATTTATGACAATTAGACCTAAACAGCTGTTCTGAAATAAAATAAAGCAAAATCATTATTGTGCAATCTTTTGAAGCATTTCAATAACCTTGTCTCTCAAGGTGGTTTGAACGCTTCAGAAATACTCTTTAAATCCTTTCCATCCCACCTTTCTCTGTTTTATAGCTATGATTAGAACTTTTTTAGAAGTTTTGATGATGGATCCAAAGTTTTCTCATCTTTATGAGTAGATACTTGCAAAGATGTAGAATTAATGCAAGGTACAATCCCAATACAGACCAGTACTTCTAATAAAAATGAGCACATTTCCATACTCTGTGTTCCTTCATGAAGCTGATAAATTAAAATATGCTGAAAGCCATCTGAGGGTTTTATACTTAGGGAATAATGTGGCCTGACTTGTAATTGTTCTTTACACTTCTATAACGAGTACCGAGAGAAAAACACAGTGCTGAGTCAGAAACACAATTGTCTTGAACATGTTACACGTTTTTTTGCCCTCACTGTAGGGAAGCATAAGTCCAGAAGAAAAGCACTGATTTATTATCTCTGATTCAGCCCAGGAGGATACTTTGGCTCAAAACAAGTCTGAGCTGGTGACATGAAACAAGGAGAAAGTGGTGCAGAAAATTGAGAAGAAAGAAAAGGGATTATACTGGCTCCTTTAAATGAAAATGCCAAACTTGTGAAAAAAACAAAACAAAAGACAAAAACCCCAAACCAAAAAGGTACCTAAATCAGGGACAAAGTACAGATTTGAAAACTGATATGCAGGAGCAAAATATTTTAAAAATCATTTTGGGACGTTATTCTCTGTCCTGCCTAGATACCTAATTTTGCAGCAGGCTCAGGAACAGTCAGCTATGAAAGTCAATAATCTGGGAAGCATGGCAGCCCAGGTGGCTTGGAGCGTTATCTGTCTGCAGAGCTAATCAGCTCATGCAGAGTTGCTCTGGCTTTCCAAAGAGTCAAAGAAGCCTTGTACTTCTCAAGCCCACAACCAAGATGTCAAGAATCCTTCAGGAATAAGCAGTGACTAAGGCCACTTACAAGTCACTGGGATCTAAAAGTACAGGGACCCTCACAACTCATACAGGAAAATGGGCAGCCTGGGGACATGGGGATGCAGGCAAGCATCACTGAGTGAGATAAATGAACATCTTAGCTTTTGACTCTGTCAGATCTGTTTTTCCTAGCGCAATATTCTTTTGTCAACCAGCTCCTGAGGTACATTTGTATGATGCAAAGCATAGCAGCAAAGCAGATCAGAGATCCCTGAGGTAGCTCCAAATAAGCTGATATATCTTGGATGATACAACATCATGCAGAGGTATTAATTTGGGTTCCTGAAGCAATAGAGACATATCAACGGGGCACTGTGTGTAGGCTAAGTAAGTCTGTCTCTGAAGAGCTTAATCTTAGCACTCTAGTGAGTATTTTCTTTTTCCTTTTGAAGCCTGGGTTATCTCAAAGCTGATCTCCTTCTCTACACTGAGAGTGAATATTTTAAGAATTGTTTCCTTGGCCTGGTTGATTTCAACTGTGGAGCTAAATTTATGTATGTTTGAATGAAGCTACTATAGTGTTTCCCACTGTTTGGTAGCTGGCATCCTAATGATGGATGGAACAAGACCCACTCTCAGTTTCCACAAGAGCTGAAATTGTTAAATCTAGTTTTTCTTAGCTCTTTTTGTATGTGACTTTGTTTTATTGTTAAACTTCCATGACCTGTCGTGGTTTAGCCCCAGCCAGCAGTTAAGTACAATGCGGCTGCTCGCTCACTCCTCCCCCCAGTGGGATGGATAGGAGAACCCGGAAAAAAAGAGAGGCAAAACTTGTGGTGGGTTGGGATAAAAACAGTTTAACAGGAGAGCAAAGGAAGAGAAAATAGGAAAAAAAACAATAACAGAATGTACTAAGCACATGATTCACAGTACAGGTTGCTCACCACCCCGGAACCCGATGCCCAGCCTGCTCTGGAGCAGCGATCCTGCCCCCCGGCACCCATCCCCACTTTATATACTGAGGATGATGTCATATGGTATCGAATATCCCTTTGACCAGTTCGGTTCAGCTGTCCTGGCTGTGTCCCCTCCCTGCTTCTTGTGAAAATTAACTCTGTCCAAGCTGGAACCAGGACAGACCCCTGCAGTATTATTTGTAAAGTAAGATAGTTTATTTTTTTTCCACTTTACTGTGAAAGCAGAGAGCCTTTTCACTGGAATTGCTGTAACACTAGCTTGACGCTAAATGTGTTTGCTTCTACTAAAAAGAAAGGTGGGAGGAGAGAGGAAAGAGAGAACAGCAGTTTGCAGTTTGGGATATTTTCTGTTCCCTCTAATGTTATGCTTATTCCTCAAATACAGAAAACTGGAGGTCCTACCTTAAGAGACAGCTTCATTTATGAAGCGATTAAAGTGTGCAACAAGTATTGCTCTCAAACAAGGACTGATGTTTTACAAACCTTAACCTCTGCTGGAAGAGGTCATTAAAGAAAAAATGAAATGTACAATGTGAAATACGCAACGAGTTTGTGGGTTGATTTGCACATGAAAGGTTTGTCCAGAATTCCCAGGCTTACGGTCATCTGGAAATGTCAGACGAACACATCAAGTTCTCCAATTTTGCCTGAGCAAACTCTCCAAGTAGACAACAAAGATTATTTGAGGGGAGCTGGTTCTGAGAAATTGCAAGAGCTGATCTCTTCTTGAATTTGAGAGTCTAGTGGGAGATGCACGTACAATTTTTAATACTTATTTGCATTGGTACACCCTTCTCCCAGGAAAAATAGACAAGATCCCCCTAAACATGAAGCTGAAATACAGTGTCAACATCTGTATTTGACTTTTTGCTGAGGAGAAGTAGTTCTGAGTGTTAGATTTAACACTACGTCTAGTTACTTCAGAGGAGTCTGTCTATGTATACTTTCCACTATTTCTCAAGTGTGTGTCTCAGCAAGAGCGCACTCTGAGTATGTTTTTACATACTTTAACAAAGATTTATGTTAGGGCTACTGTGTTGTGAAGAGTGTCTTTTTGGTTCTTACCTTTGTTGGACTGGTTTGCCAGATGCAAGGTATAGCTGGTGAAGTTTTCAGTTAAATAGTTGACTAACCAAAATACCGGTTGGTGTGGACTGACAGAATAGTGATTTTCGAGTTCATTAGATGGGGTTATCTGAAAACCAGTCTGTTTATTTCTGAAACATGTAGAACTTTTCTATTTCAAAATAAATGAAAAGTTTCAAGTTTTAAAACATTAAAATGAACTAAAATAGTGGCTTCTAAATTTTCCTGCATATAATTATTTTTAAATTTAAAAAAATGAAAATATTTTGAACATAAGACAAAATCTTTTATTTTGGGTCAGAAAGTCACTTGGCCTTCTTGGAAAAGTTGTTTGTGTTTTGTTTTTTTTTTTTTAATTTTTATTTTTGGCAGAAAAATATTTTACTTTTTCTTCATCCTGGCTCAACCTAAGAATTTTTCTATTAGTATTCCAAGCTTCCCAGAACCGGCACTAAGTTAGCCACTGTTAGGCCACCTTTAGTCCTCATTTGCCATTTGTAGTGATGAGACTGTTTTGGGAATCTGTCTGCAGGTTAATTGTGGCACTCATACTGCTAAATGTATTTGTTTTATATTTGCTTTACCCTGTACACTGATTAAGCTAGGAGATATCCAAGTGTAAAATTGAACCTTCAAAGTTTTGCCTGAACTGACTGGGAGTATAAAATTGATATAAATGAGAATAATTCCAGGACTAAAAATGCAAGCATGATTAACATGTTTGACAGAATTTAGGGTAGTTAACCTACATATTAATGCATGGGGAAAAAAATACATTTTACGTGATGTCAGCAGCTCTGTAAGTTGAAGCTCCATTTCATGTGAGCAAAACATGACTGTCCTAGCCAGGAGGAATATGTTACCGCATTTCTATAGCCCTGAGTTGCTTCTCTAATTTCTGTTGAGAATGTTGCACATTCAGATGATTTCTTGAACTTTTTATAATTAGATTGACAGGAGGAGAAAGGATCCTTACTGCGATGCACTTCTTATTAGCAACATTGCAATTTACGAGAGAGGTTTTCTGCCTTTTAAGCATCCTCATTAGTTGTTGGGGGGGCTGGGGAGCATAATACAACAAATCCTTCTTCTCCTGTTGCTGGCAATAAAGCCCAAGGTTGTTTCTTTTCGTGGTTTGTCATCAAAAAAGCACATGCTTCTCCTCCCAAGATGATATATACTGTCATCATTCCTTCCACAAGGGGTGCACACGCACTGTAAGTTAATGGAATGGCATCAACATAGAAACAATGCAGTAAGATTTAATGGAATCGTATTACAGCTAACCATACACTTATCATCCTAACCAGTTTTGTTTCTCTAAAACCTTTTTTTACACTGATGGTAATAGAAATTTTATACAATAACAAGTTTTACATTCAACTATTAGGGTCCACCTGCTAAGATTTGAGAAGGTACCAAGGCTCTAGCAAAATTATCTTTTGCAAACAGGAGTCATTAATGTCTTGGTAAAAGGATTTTCTCCTTCTGTGTGTGCATGCATGTGTATTTATGGATATACATTTACTATGAATAAAATATAAAGTGAAACCCCAACTGTAAAAAACTAATTGCATCATTTAGAATATTGAAGGACTAAGAGAAGAAGAAAAACCCACAAACACAAACACACGAACAATGTTTTAGACATCGTTTCAGCTGCAGCTTATAAATAACAAGAATGACTAAATTTCAGCAAAATGCCAGCTGGTTATTTACACTAAATAGATTGCAGAAATATATGCATTTAACTCCTCCCCTGAAAATACCCTTTTCAGCCCATGAGCCCATGTAGGAGCTTTTATTGGGTAGTCATACATAATCGTAATAATATTTCACTTTTCCTTTCTTTTCTGTTCAGTCCCATCTCATTACTTTCTCATTATGTGTTACTGAACATTTGTTTATAAGGTCATTGTAAGGGAGGTGCCATGTATCTTCTGCCTGTTTGGGGAGATACATTATTAGACATTGAAAATAGTAAAAGCTATTAGCTATGACAATTTTGCTAAATGCTCCTTAGTGGAGTTGCAATGTCTGAATTCTTCAAGCTGAAATCAAGTTACCTGAAACAGTGAAAAGCCAAGCAGGTCTGGATTTACAGCAGTTTAAAGCTAAGATGGATCTTTAAGATCTGCTTCTCCATCTCTTCATTCATACCATTCCTGCAAGTTTGTATATTTGTCTGAGAATGAGCTAAATGTGTGGAGTGCAATGGTTTCATTCAACGCTGCAAACACTTTCCATCAACTTCACTGGTCTGTGGATGGAAACAATAGCAAGGTTAAAATATAGATCGGTGTTAAATGATTCACTGGGGCAAGGAGACACTTGCTGAGTTTAGAGTGTCTGGCTGCATAGCTCCTTTTTGGCCTGAAAAAACACATTGCGAAAGAAACATTTAGTCAAGCATCTAATCCCAGAATATTTGTCCTTTTCCTACACAAAGATTGGACCAACAGGATTAGGGTCTGGTGAGGACTAGCTGAAAACTAAGTTTCTCTTGTTTTTTATGGTAAAGGCTGAATTCTGTGTCAATGGCAAATCACAGAAATGCAGGCCTGGAGAGACCTTGAGAGACCATCTTGTCTGTGCTCCTACGCTTAGGCAGGATCAGCACTTCCGCTACTGGAGATAAATGGAAGAAAATAGACTTTCCTTAGATATCCTGGTGCAATACTGTATTGACATTTTTTCCCCTTATTATCAGATAAAAATCCTTATGACTGAAAATTTAAGTTGATTTCTTGACTGGTTCCCCAGTGTTCACAATTGGTTGCCATTATAACAGCTTCATGTATACTGAAACACTTTTGATCATGTTTCTTCTTCGTCCTTAGCTTAAGCAAACTCACTTTCATTTAACCTTAATGGGACATATTTTCTGACCCCTTCCAATCTGCCTACACCTTTCTTTAACTGTAATTCCATACTGAGGTCTCACTATGTAACAGCTCAGTTTGAAACCAGCCTGGAACATTTGCAAGAGGGGAAAATAGGATAGAATTATAGAATTCTGGCTATAGAAGTCTTGATGGACAAATCATAACATTGGATTGTCCATTGCCTTCTATCCAGAAAGAAACAATAGTGTTACTTCAGATATTTATTCAGGTCTATATCAGGCTCTTTATTATGGCTCTTATACATTTGATTCCCACAGTAACCTGATGAACTTGGTTTAATTGGAACAAAACTGATACTCTTTCCCTGAGAAAGTTAATTTAAAACTTATTTTCTAACATATATTTTATTTATCCCAGGCTCCCTCTTTTTTTTGTTTGTTGGTTTTGTTTTTTTCTTCTTCAGTTCACGGTCTAGGTAGCATTTGTAGCATTTCATTATTGATTTTTATTCAGGAACATTTCAAATTGTAGCATTACTGTAGAATCCTTTCTCATATCATTCAGTTGCAATCTCCTTTCCTGTATCTCTTCAACAGCTGAAGTGAAACATTCCTTCAAAGCCATTATTGTCTGTCTAGAAACATTGAAAGAAATGCCATTTCTAGGCAACGAGTTGCAATTAAACGATCGTCTCTCATCTAGAGCCATGCAGTGGAAGACGGAAAAGTCAAGGAATAAACCACAGGCAATGTAGTTCCTCACATTTTCATAAGAGCAGAAAGGGCATGGGCTAATCAGCAGAAACAAGCAAAACCAAACCCTCTTCTTATGTGTAAAATTTTGGCCAACTTGGATAATCCTTGTGCCATAGATTTTTTTCCTCTATAAACGTAGGAGTCTGAGGCACACAGGTTAGCGCTCATGGGTGCTTCTTGAAGGCATTTGAAACAGGTGGTTCCAAAAAGCAGTTTGGATCAGGTTGCATCATGGAGGTGCCCAACTCTCAGTGTTTATGAAGACAGCATTCTAAGTTCCAGATTGCCTCACTTAGGTGGCTAATGATAATTTCTTGAGTTTGGACATTGGAGAGTCTATAAATCCGTGAAACGTGCCCTTTCCAAAGGACATTATTCTGAAAAGAATCCTAAACACTGAAAGAAGCAAGGCATGAGTTTGGCAAAAAGCCCTATTATGAAGAAAGGCCAAAGGTAAATTGCATGTGAACAGGACTAAGGATATTGGTGACAACCTTACCAAAGCAGTAATGAGAATGGGAGTTTTGAACTTCGTGCCATTATCTAATATCCTAACTATGCAACAGCAGCAACTGGCACATCAAGATGAATTGATAAAGAATACACGTTCTCTTTTGGGGAAAATCTTCAGTCTTAGGTTAGTCATCTTTGTAACTTTCTGGGCTTATTCTATCCAACTTTTCAACAGTCCTTGAATGAGATAGTTCAGGATGCTCTGTTGCTGATAGTAAGTTGATAGTTCTCTCAAATTCATTTCACCATGTATTGACATGTAGGACAGGATGTTTTATTTCACTCACACTCTAGCTCCATTACTGTACTTTGGAAAAACAGATGGAAAATCAACAGAGGAGGAAGACAAATTCTCTTTATGCTTAATGAATTTATGGCAGATACATCTGTGCTTTTTTCCTCTGATCTGTGTGAAAATTAATCATTTGAAATTACCTTATTCAAGTCATTGAAATGGGCTCTCTAATAGTAGTGGTGATGAGCATCACTGCAGAACTCAAAAATGAGCAGTTTTCCAGCCTGCTTGTTGAGAGTTAGGGTAAGGAGAAAATAAAATCAGATGGGATCTCAGATTGTGTAGTCAGTAGTACTGTGACCATGATTCTTGAGCTGTTTCTGTCTGGATATGGATAAAGCTCTGTGTCCTGAATAATCAAACTGTGATTTACAGTGATTTTACCAGTATTTGATTCTCAGAAGCTTTCAAAGCAGAATGAGCTTAAACAAAATTCACACCACCTGATACATGCTTTTCCTTGGTTCTAGCAGGACTTTGGTTCTAGCAGCTCTTTCCGAAATGGAGAAGTCAGTCCATTTTACGTGAGGCTAAACTAAAGACTTAATTCAAGTTACAGAAATCAAAGTATCTCCATTGACTTCAGAAGGAAGTTTAGATCTGGTGCTAAAGATATCTATCTATAGGTATCAATACCTGTGCCTGTTTGTAAAATTATTATTCTTCCTTCCTCAGCACACCAGAGAAATCAGCCTTTTAGCACTTGGTCTTGTTTCAGTTACAGTGGTCTGTAAAGATCGAATTCCTTCCTCCTTGAAAGGACAAGACAGCAGTTTCCTCAGCGGCAGGGGGTCAAAACATTAACAACAGGTGTTACTTGTAACACCACAACAAATACTTAAGTCATGTGGAGACTGTTCCCAATCCTATCAGTTTACATGATATTATATAAATAAAAATAATTTACCTTAAGGAATCCTTATTCAGTGTAGGTGTGTTCTCTGCAAACTAAGCTGGATTGAGAACCTTTCATTTTGGACTTAAAAGTGGTCATAGGTTATACATTCAGATGAAACTGGAATACAGGTAGAACATAGAAGCAGGACTGCTGCTCCTTTAACTCACTATGACCCTCTTCTCCATGATTTCAGACAGAATATGAGTTCTGTTCAGAGGCAACACTCTGTGGGACAATCAGCACGCTCTGTCTAATTCCTCACAGAACCTTCACTTTTGTCTTTCTTGTTTTGCTCTTGTCAATATTCTTGTGCCTTCGAAAGCTAATGGGGAGACTTTCAGACTTGAACAGATTTTGGATCAGAAATTTTGGAGACACAGGTGGTGTGGTGTTGTAGAGAGTACTTCTGGTTATGTGCACATAAGCAATGTGCTTGAAAAAACAGATGTAGCAATGGGCTTGTTTTAGAGTTTATATTTATTGTGTTCAAAAGTATTTTACTGCCTTAGTCTAGCTTAATTCCTTCTATCCAAGTGACTCTTTAAAGGTTTCACAAGAGGACTGTTTTCTTCTTTCAATATAAACAAGAGGTTTTTCTGCTTCAAAGTAAAGGCCTGTTCTGTGTCCACAAGAAACGTCTGCTAGACTTTTCCATGAACTAGTTATAAAACTGATTCCTTATTTAGGTCTGTGTTGCCATACTGCAGTGATTTCCTGAACTTTTGCATAGCTGTGACAATTTTTACTAACAGAATAGGGATATCTTAGTCATACTGATCATTATTTTCTGGTAACATTTTGTTGCTCTCCATTTCCTTGACCAGATAAGCAATATTCAGAGCACTTTGGAGTCACATCTGTCACAAAGAGAAATAAAGGACTTGGCCAATCACAATCATCAGCACAGTTCAAAGAAAAATATATCTGAATTCCTCTTTCCCCAATACTGCAAAAAATGCAAGTGCTGGAAAACACTGTCTTCATTCAGTGTTCAGAAATTCTTCTGAACCAAGGCTCTGGGCATCTGGAAGCCCTTACCACACACACAGCATGTGCACAAGCCCACCCCACTATTCCTGTATCATCTGCTAACACAATGAGCATATCTCAAATCCTCTGGACACACAGCCTGTTCTCAAACCCCATGTGCAGCACAGGCAGAGAATGGCAGATCCTGCTTCTTGCTGCAAACCACATGCAAGTAGGTGTCTATCTGGGAAATTCAGGACAGAAAAGTAGCACTCTTCTAGGCAGTGGGAGCTCTCCCTGACAGAACGGCAGAGAAATTTTGAAATGATCCCTGAGAGAACAGAGAGGTCAGCAAAACAGCAGAACAATATTACCCTTTAAAACTGTTTAGTACCTCTGGTCAAGTGAGCTGTGGAGAGTGTTACATTAGGTAAGGATTGAGACTTACGTTTCATGACATGTTAAGGACTCAGAAACAAAATCATGTCTATTCATGTCTAGTATTCTCCCTGCCGTGCACTTTTACTTCTGTTTCATAATGAGGCAAAGAAGAACTCCTTGAAGGTTTTCATTGTTAATACATGACAGTCTAAATCAACTGTATCTTGTGCCATATCTGCCTGCAACCTGTACAAGTTCACAAAGGGTTATAAAATGTTTTGGAAAATGAGAGACAGATGACTGATTGGCTAGTGACTGTTTGACAGTTCCTATTAGACTATATAAACACAGATCATGATTTTCCCTGTCAGATTGGTACTGCCCTGTGGAAAGGGGAAGTGAATGATCAAGAAAATACTAGCATTGAATTTGAAAAAAATCTGAGTATTAGTTGCACCTTCAGGGAACTGTAGCAAGAATGTAACAGCTTAAAACACCCTTTCAGGAATTTTTACTCACTTACAGAGAACTTGGCCTTTTCACACAGGCAGATGATTTTTCCCCTCCTGATCCGAGAAGATCTGAAAACTCAAAAAAATCACAGTGAAATGAGAATGCTTCAGATACAGATGAGTCTTTAAAACCTTTATCAACAGCATTTGAAACAAAGCTTACGATAGAGGGGAAACAGCCGGGGATGGCAACTGCTGAAAGTAAACAACTGAGATGGGACAGCTGATTTGTGCTACCTTATAAATATCTTTGATGGTTGCCGTCCGATAAATGGAGTGTTAGCATAATTAAGCATCCCAGACTTCCAGTTTTGCAAGAACATATTCTGTTACAGAAAGAACTGATTTCTTTCACAAGGGAATCATTATCAGACAAACATTAAGGTTTCCTTCCTGGGCCTGGCCTTTCTCCAGGCAGTGCAACAGTTTGGTGTTTCTTATAGGAAGGGCAGAACTGCAGCAACAATATGCTGGGCGGGTGCTTCACCCCAGCATACAATATGCAGTTCCTCTCTGAATGCGTTTCACCAAGCTGTAAAAACAAATGGAAAACATTCAGGGATTGGAAAGATCTTTTGCAACCTTTTTCATTCCACATCACCAGCATTTCCCCTCCATGTAAAAATCATCATAGCTGGTAATCATTATTAATAATAGCAGTAGTACTACTAATGAAAGACATCCATCATCATAAAACTTAATAAATGAATTCTGTAAACTTAATAGTTTATCATTGTATGTACTTTGCTTCTGGAAAGCAGTTCCACTTTATCACCCTGTTTTTTTCACTGCATGTCAAATAATAGAAGTGGGAACCACCAAAGACACTTCTTTGAATACTGTTCTCTGTAAGTTCTTCCTGGTTTTGATTAAGAGGAGGCCCTTTGAGGCACTCTTGTGCACTCACTCTTTGCTTATGCACACAGTACTAAGAGTTTTTGGTTCTGTCTCTCTGCATAGAATTTTACTGCCCAAATTAGACATATCCTATAGATCAGATTAATTGTTCTCAAACAGTCCTGTCTCTCAGCTGGCTAGAAAGGGAGCCCAAGGTGATGAGATGAGACACAACTATATACCTACAATGTCTAAATTTTTGTGAGGTAAATGCCATCCTTATTGCATATTTGGTTAAATTAGAACATAGAATAAGCACTATATGCACATGAAAAATGATGATTCACTGACTAACTTTGCTTCATATAAACTCGGTAGCCTTAATTGACTTAACCTTTAGAATATCTTTCATAAAGAATGGAAGACTGCATACCTATTGGTAACACAGATAAGGATGTTTTAAAGATACCTGTAGAGTGAAAGCCAGTAAAGTATTGAAAAGTTTGGGCAAAGAAGAGTCTGATGATGCAGATACTAGACCTTTAATTTATTTACTTGAAGATGTGTATTTGCTGGGGCAAAGGAAAAACTGGGGAAAGGATTTTTTCCAAGTTAAAAAAAAAAAAAAAAAGCCCAAATACATGATTACGGCAATTATATGTGTTAAATCTAATTTACATTCCTGCATAATGATGGTGTATATATAGAGAGAAGGATTCACTGTGCGTTTTAAGAAAAACTATGTCACGAGCAATGAGAAAATATTGACAGGCAAAAATGTCAGTGCTTTTTTTAAAGCAGAATTACAATCTTATGGGATGATGGGAATTTAGCAGATGCGCTATGTTAGTGACTAGAACATTTGATAATGTGACATGAGCTCTTGCTTGTAAGATTAATTCCAAATTGGCTTCGATGGGAACACTTGTGCAGGCTGATACTCTGTTAAAAGTCCAAATAGTGGGAAAAAGAAAGTAAATGAAAATGGCAATATATCAAACTTCAAAGAAGTGTCTGTGAAATAGTGAAGTTGTTAATGTGAGGACTGGTCTGATCTGGGAAGAAACAAAGTATTGAAAAGTACATTGGTCCCATCCTCCAGAGTAATCACCCTGGACTTGGAACACAAAGGAACTTGCCACTTTGCAGGATCATGCCGTAAAAAAATTAGACTTAATTTTGAGGTAGCCCAAGCGTGCAAGTACAAGTCCAAGAGTACCACATATGTAGCAGTTCGTAAATATGTTTGTAAGTGCATTTTGCACAACAACAATGCTACACATTGTCTTCTTACATAAAAGAAAGCACAGTGAAGCATTACGCAGAAAAACACTTGCACAGAGGGAGCATGAATCTGAAGACTTGTCATTGTTCCTAAGCCTTCTCTTGTTCCCTGATATAGACAGCTGTCTCTATTTAAGATGGAGAAACTGAGGCAAAAGAAAAAATCTGTAAAATAGCACATTCCTAAAGCTACATTGATCCGTAACCCAGAACAGAACTCCAGTTTCTCGTCTTACCACATTAAGGCTTTCTTCCCATCTTGTCAACATTATCAATGTTTACTTTTCTACAGAAATAGAAAATTTAAAATTTTTGCTCTACAGCATTCAGTCTTCTTCAATGGCTGACAAAGCTTTATAACCACCCTTCTTTTTCATAGAAGTAAATTGCTTCAGCTGTGCAAGTTATTGACATTTATAAGAACAATCATGTTCGGGAGGCTTTATCTGAGGATTTCAGAGCAACCAAACAATGAACTGAACCTGACTTTTATTCATTTTTTTTTAGTGGCTGTGTCAAATTAAGGGTGGGGAAATTTAGTAATTTGAGCAAAGCTACACAATCAGTATGGGAAACAGCAATATAATTCATTAATCTTGACTACGAGTTCACTGCTATATTCTCGAAGAAACACGCTCTCCGTCGATTTGGTACTCAGAAAGCTTGATTTAACTGTACTTTGGCTTATTCTCCTCCACTTTACCTTTTGCTGTATTTCTTTACTGCTTCTTTATTCTCTTATAACTCTGATGCATTGTGTGCCACAAGAAATCCGCAGAGAGCGGTGCACACTTGTCTCTGATGGTATATGACATTACAGCCTCCCCAACTTCAGGCTGTTATAGAAAACATATATTTCTGCAAATGTAAACAAAGAATTTTATGGCTATCATTTTGGTTTCCGACTTGTTCAGTGCTATCATCTTTGTTGACTGTGGGTATGTGCATTTCTGTGACTATGAGTTATTTTCTCCAGATGGATGCAGATAAACTTCTTTAAAGTAACTTCTGTAACTGTTGACAGGTGTGTGCTGCTGCAAACCACCCTTGCCTAGCAAAAGTCCTGGCAGCTAAGATCCTAAGTGAGAAATGCTTTGCATCCATGGATTTCCACTAGTGGGTGTTTAATCATCCTTCTCTTTCTCTTGGCTTTATGCTCTATGGTGATAAAAGCAGCAAAGCATAGAAACAAAGATATTTCAGCTTTCAGTCAGACTAAAGAGCTTCACAGCTCCTTTCTTTATAGAAAGGGCAACGTCTACACTTACTTGAGACAAGTCTCAGCTGCTGATTCTGTTTTCTTGGTTTTGTGTAAGTAAGTGAGCAATTCTAGTCAAGACTGCAGTGCCCAATTCTGATTAATACTCTTGTATACTGCTATCTACTCTAAGGCAGAACGGTGTAAGAAGGCATTAGTATAAATATGATTTAAGTCCAGTGGAATTATGTTGGTGTATTGATGCATGTGAGAACAAACTCAGACCTTTGGGTGTTTCAATTATAACTGAAAAGTGAAGGTAGTGTAAGCATATGATTCATTAGAGGACACATTAGTAAAACTTTAGTGGATCAGGGCAGAGATTCAACTAGCTCTGTATTGTGTTGCAAATACTTTCTAAACCCACAGATGCCTGGCCTTTTTAGCAGATAAGAGTCATTCTGGAAAAAGTCTATGGTCAACCTAAATTATACTTTTGAGTAAGAGGGCATGGGGTTGGAGACTCCTGCAGTTTAGAGCATGCACAGGAATACCTTTTCTTTTTTCTGATAGACTCTAAAACTGTCTTTAATACTCCTTAGAAAACTCCGTGCCTTGGTCCTTAGTGGTGTTTAGAGTCTGATAACTAGTGGCCATTTTACAGAAAGGTACCGGAAAGACTGCAATAGGCAGAGATAGGCAAATCTGCCTTCTAATAAAAACTGAATACAGCTGTTGTCTATTTATTCTAAATGCATTTTTTTCCTGCAAGAAAAAGAAACCCTCTGAATGTTCTTGTTCTCTACAGAAGCCTCCAATACGTTCGTGAAGCTTGTTAGCTGCTAATGTACTCGGAGTGGTTTTAGGGTGGGTGTTGGGTGGGATGTGAACAGAGGATGTTCTATAGAACACAGTCCAGTAACGCCCAAAACTTGGGAAACTGCTCAAAGATTAAAACTTTGATCTATATTAGACCAATATTTACTTGTTAGGCTATAGATCCCAGCCCCTTCTCTCTTTCCTCAGAAGTCTGACGTTCCACATGTATCTCAGATAGATAATCTGCCGTAGGGCCTACAATGTCATTCAGGCAGTGTTCAGCTAGCTGAGTAGCACTAAAATTTGTGCTCAATTCGCCCATCCCTAGAGAATGGCCTTGTTCATTCCAGTCGCCACTGCATCAAGCATAAAAAATCATCTGTGTGTCTCTGGCTTTTATTGCTATGCGTATAATAGAGATGACTTAGATGCAGATTTTTTTTGAGTAAAGACTTCTTACACCAGCAGCTAATAGTTTGGATATTAATACTAATGCAAAGGGGATCTACTGGTGAGAAAAACTGTAACTGAGGAAAAGAAATTAGAGTTTAGATTGGCAACAAAGGTATTTGATGAGAATAAAAGTGAAGTGTGCGCTATATTCAGTGGCAAGAACAATAGTGGAATAGGATGTCATGGAAGTACCCATTGCAGCTGTGCACAGTGACAATCAATGGGGACAAGCAGAGATTTATTTAAAAGATATCTCCTGGCAAAGACAAATGGGTCTGATTTATTTATTTAAAACATTACTCTCTGGGATGGCCTTAGGAGATACGTATCTCATTTCTCAGTGGACCCTGAGTAGGATGTAGGAGGGGAGTTGATGAATGTTTGTGTTTCATAGAAATTCAGGTTATATCCTTTAGAAGGAAAATGTGTTGCTGCAGAAATTTTAGAAGTTATATGTGGGTTCTTTTGGAAAAGTTAAGTCAGCGTTACCAGACTATCTGGTTCGATGATACAGAGATCCCTTGGAACAAGAACGTCAACGTTACCATAGACTGCTTTGCTGTAGAAGCTCCGTTCCATCACACAGGGAACACTTGAGACAGTGGAGGTGAAGCACTGTCCCCACAGATAATTAATTCTGCAGCATCTCTTCTCAGACTATCAATATCAGACTGTCCAATTAGATCCGGCTGCACAGAGATTTCGATACATGCCCTCAGGCAAGTAGATTAGCACCACATCATCAGTTTGCTTAGGCAGCAGCCATGAGTGAAGTATTTTTAGTTATGAGTGAACCAGTTTCTGTCATGTAGATCCCCTGAGGCTAAAATGATCCACAGAGATTTTAGTTGCCCTGGTCTCAGTTTTTCTAAAAAAAGTCACTGTTGAATTTCTGCATAGGGAAGGAACAACAAGCTATTTTTGTCGCCAGAGTACAGTACAGTTTAGGCTAGCTGTTAAGAATGGGGAAGATGGGGTTGTGTCCCTGTTCCCAAGACTGTTTCTACATTTAACACAAAATCGGTTAAAACACAGCAATAGGCATCCTGGGATGGAAGCCCTGTTATGTACAGAAGCCTAATCTGTCTTACACTTGCTACAGGTAATGAATGCTTCATTTTTGTACCACTTTCAGTGCTACTTTTGAACTAGGTACTGATGTGTTCAATTCTGTAAAATACATACTTGAGGACTTGGGCAGGTACAGAAATTTCAGGAACCTGGGGACATTCCAGGTTTAGATACAGGACAGGAATCATCTCAACTAACTGTGCCCATCTGGAAGACAAACATTAACTAAGGTAGGCATCTATCCTTTTGTAGCCAAAGGGGAGAGATTTTGGCACTCCAGAACTCAAGTTCATCCCTTTCTAAGATAGTCATGGGATGAATTCCTCCCTGAGAGTGTCTGTCTGTATGTGTAAATGATAGCAAGAGCCAAAATAATTAGCTCATAAAAGATACTTTTATGTGGCTAGAGTTTAATGTGATGAAGGTCATCCCTAAATTCTGTTGAAATCTGCCTCTGGGTGCCTCAGTCCTTTGCAAAGGTGGTCCTGAGTTCACGTACTAAGACAATGAACTATTTTTTCCTGATGCACATGGAACAGTTACATTGCTTAAGCCTGTTTTGAACTATTACAGACATTTGCAGCCATTTTGTGTTCTGCTGGATAGACAGGTCACAGAGCATTCTCAGTTACTCTGGTTTTAGTCTTCTGTACTGCCCTTTAAACCTGGAAGTAAAAGCTAGCATTGAAGCCATGCGCTTTTGTTTAAGTGAAGAGCAGACTCAGCCCTTCCCTAAAACATAGGAGACTAGTTCAGTTCCATCTGCGCTTCAGCACGGCTTTTAAGGGTTGATTACTGCTTCTGTATGCAAGCATGGTAAAAATAGTGGGAGGGAACAAGAGCAAGAGAGACAAATTAGACAAGGTAGAGAATGAAGCTCTGAATCCCAGGTGGAGTGTTCATTCCCCTGTGTGCCACAGATGAGACCTTCTGATCAGTGGTCTGAATCCACTGTCTCTCACACCCTTACCAGAAACAGAACTAAAATTTCAGAAGCAAAATGTGCATCTTCTACTGACTCCCCATATTTTTTGTTACCCACCTTGGGTTATGTGTTTCACTGAGAATATAGTTTGATAATTACAGAGTGTAACCAATTGCACAAGCCAATGATTGAATGACGGGCACGGCAGTTGAAAAGAGGGTGGAGGTATACAAGCTACGATAATTAAGCACTTAGATAAAATACTAAGGGGCTCTAACAAATTGCATACTGTGTAGTAGATAGAGGAAAGGATGTATAACATACATACACTGAGTTCATAAATGGAAACATTTGAGTTATACTGCATACAAGCACATAGTGAAAAGACTCCACTGAAAAAGAAGAGACTGGGATAAAAGAATAGGGTAGAGGGTAGGAGTGGCAGTGGAGAAATGGTGCATACTGACTGGTTTTGTCACAATCACTCAGATTATGTCTGTTCATCTGGGTTTCTTGGGGAGACTTTCAAAAAACACCTAAAGTATTGCGGATAGCTGTCCCACCAAAATCCATTCTGTCTTGTATAATAAAAGCTTTCTGAATTATTTTGGACAGTATTCCTTTCTGCAAGTACAGCTCAGCAAATAGTAGTCCAATTTAAATCTGCGTAGACGACCTGGAAATGGGAAACCAAGTGGTGTTCTTTCTGACTAAGCCCTAATTACCACAAACTGTTATTTTATAAAAAGATATCCAAATTAATCAACTGATAATTCTGCTGGGATGTGGCAACCAGCAAATGACAAAGCAGCATTTTTTCTGTGGTCTTGAAAGTAGGAAAACTTTTTGTAATTGTCAAAGCCAACAAATGTTCCATCAGATTAACCCAGAGAGCACGCCCACTGAGCAGTAAGATGCTACACTTACCAAGTGTTGTGTCTAGTTTTACTAACTTTGAGGGGTTTTAGCTGTAACCAGTCTGACAAGCATCCCTAGATAGTTCTACTACAGTTTAACTTGACCTTTACTTAAAAACCCATTTCTGTTATGTGACAGACAGTTGTGGTCCTTGGGGTGGACATTGAGGGAATGTGTCTTGGTCTGTTTTTAGTAAGAGGGTCTGAGAAGACATGAAGAAGCTCAGACACAGAACAGAATGCTAGTCAAAGCAGAACTTTTCCCAAAGTTATTCATAGTTAACCATTGGAGATTAGCATATGTTTTTCTGGAATAGTATGTGGATACCTTCTTGTTATCAATGAGGTTATGGATAATGTGCACATCATATAGTAATAAGCTAATGTCAGTACCGCACCTCCCCCTGTTAGGGTCTCTTGGTACCCATCTTTGGCCTAAATTGTTTCTGCTGAAAAACTTTACTAGTTTTTTAAAAAGAAAAAAAAATAGGCTATTGTTAGCCATATCTTTGTGAAAAGCTAAATTAAATTACTCCGCTGAAGTTAGTCCTTCCAGGTTGGTATTGTTGTCACCGTAGGAGGTGTTGAAGTTTCAGTAGGACACATCTGTCTGCAGATGGGTGCCTGAAGCACCCCATGGTTCCAGTACTTGTGTAGGACTGTGCAGATAAAAACAACCTATCAGTCATCTTACTAAAATAATGGGCTACCTTTCACCTATTCTGAAACCCTTCTGGTTTCACTGAGTTCTCTTTTTGTTTCTTGTCCTGATACTACATGTTTCCAAACCAGAGCTTTGTGCATTTATTTGTTGGTTCTGTTTCACGTTTGAACCTCTGGTGACCAACATTTTCTTTCTCCGCATTTCTTCGTACTTGATTACAGATCCTTCCAAGACATTGGTATACTTCACCAAAGACAAAATAGCTCTTCTTCCCCCCCCCAGTTTCCAGCTTTCTATTCTGTGCTTGAACTTGCCCTCTTTGTTCTGATTGATTTCTGTTTGCCTCTATTCCTCTTTGCTGCCTCCTGTCTGAATGAAGGAATGGTCTTGTTAACTGTGGAGATGGTCTTTTTGCAAGACAGATTTTAAAAGTATTTCTTTTTGATTGTAATAGAGACACCAAAATGATTCTAAAAAATGTTTTCTTATTTCTCTGCACCAACAGATGCATAGGCTAGCGTAGTATTTTCCTATAAGGTTGACTATGGGCTGATGCTCTATTACTGAGGATAACTTTATTGGTCCACTGAGCTTGAGATGTTTAGCGCCCTGTAAGATGGGTTACAAAAATCTGTTAGTAGGTAAAGACTGCTTTCTACAGGAGAGATAGGATTGGCCCTTTCAAAACAGTATGACACCCAGAAGAAAGTAATTCTGTATTGAATTTGTGCGCTGAGTATGTGACACGTGGGAATAATTCAAGCCCCCGTCAGATTAGGTAGTAATGAAAAATAGTTGGACTCAGAGTTCATATGGATCATTTCCCTTACAAACATGTCTTGCTGCTTCCTGTATTTCCACTTCTATACTGCTTGTTTTACCTATGGATGTATTTTCTATATGTTAGGTATTAGGTGAAAGCATTGTAAGTGTTTTTGTTCACTTGATCCATAGAGAAGTGATCCCATATTGAAACAGCAAAGCCTGAAACTAACATGTTATCTAAACAAATCATGAGCTAATGACTTTTCCAGTAGCTCAGGTACACTCTGCACACTTTTAGATAGCATAATTTACACTGGAAAAGATATAGTGGCACTGAGAATTACAGCTTCGGGGTTGTTGGTTAAATGACTGCCTGAGTATTTAGAACTTGTATTTGCTGCTCCTTGCTGGCTGATTGGCATTACGATGCTTTTTCATTTTGTGCTTATTTCAGCATGGCCTGATGGGGATACAGAATTAGAAACAACCAGTCAAGCTGCTCTGGTCAAAACAGGCAGCAAGATCAGAGAAGATGCTGATATTTCCTCCCACCAAAAAGAGAAAAAAAAGAAAGCTATGCAATGGCTGAAACCATCTCTTCAAAATTAAAGCCCAACTATACATATATATACATATAACATGTAATGCATTCAGCCTTCTTTCTTTCTCCCTTTTTAATTTTTTCATAGCATTACTTTTTCTAACTGAAAGACTGCAACTGCCTAAAATTATTTATTTGTAAACACCTGCATATTATATACTCTCTTGCTTAGCACTCTTGGATCCACTCTGTTTGAAAGCCAGCAGATTAGCAGTTTATCCTTGTCAGCTGTGTTCTGCTTATTGCAAGTGCTACCCAGTCACAAAACAAGGCAGTGTAACTAGTTTCATGTGATCATAATAGTTCCCTTACGGAAGAGGAGGAAAGAAGGTATAAAAAGGTAGAGGAGTATTAATAAATCTTTACAGAATTTTAATTCATTTTTGATGTGGTGTTGGAAGAAGGAGTAGAGAATGGTGGATGGGAAGAGCTGTAGAATAGTTTTGCTGTATTAAAAGTAAACTGTAGGAAGTGGTTTTGGTGAGGTTGTTTTGTAGTTGGGTTAGCTGTGGGGCTTGAATTTACAGATTTATTTTTTCTGTATTCATGTTTATTTTGGCAGGCTATAAAGTCCTTTTTTTTTTTCTTGTAGAGCTGGCTCTAGAAGACTAGGGAAAAATTTCAGCTTAGGTTTTCAGTCTTCAAGCTGTGTGCGTATATTTAAGTTAAGAGTGCATGGAGACTCTGCTTTTAGTTTGATTGGTGTTTTGTAATTCAGTTACAGCAAACAGCTATTACTGAAATATAGTGACTTGATGTGAGTCTATTAATGGGATTCTTCTGCTGGAGTGTTTCTTTAGTGTTTGGCTGCTTCCTGCATATGGCTCCAGAAAAGAAGAGGCACAGGAGAATCTGTGCAGTTAGGCTCAAATCCTTTGTTTAAATGTATGTGAAAGAGGAAGACGGTGTTAGGCAAATGCATAATTAGCACTATAAAATCCAAATGCTCTCACTTGGAGGAAAAGTGTCTCTGAAAGAAGAAAAAGAACTGACTGGCTCTTTATGAACTTTGATCTAAACTTACTTTTCATTAGGCTGTGCCTGTCTAAATTATTCTTTACATTGTGAGAGAGCCTAGCATATGTAGACTCACAATAACATTAATTTAAAGCTATGCAGACCTCTTGAAGAGGTGGTAGTGTAGCTCTGTTGTTTGCATTTACTGTAACTGCCCCTGTTACTTTCCCTGACTAGGGTATTCATCCCTTTTCCACAAGTCAGTGGGATCCCATTGCAAAGAAGGAAGCACAAGTCATCAGCCTATTTTTAAATGCATTTTACTGGCTTCTTAAACATTTATCTTATGCCTTTCTATTAGTTATCTATCACACTTTCTTTTTCTGAGTGGGAAAATTTCATTCTGATACTAAATGTGCCTTCGCACACCCTGTATCCATTCTGCCATGCATGTTAATCTGGTTATTTCTTGCTTTGTGCGTCCACAGTTTGTGATACTGCTGTTGCTTTCTGTACGGATCTTTAGGTTGGAAGGGCTACAGACACCTTGCTCCTTAGTTGCTTAGCTGCATGTTTCAGTTTTATAGCTACAGTAGTCAAGTAGCAGCTATAGGTTACTGGAAATATACAGGCCAGAAAAAGGAAAGATCTTAAAGAAGTTATGTAATAGAGAATGGATGTTCTGGTGGGAAGCAGGGCAGTCACTGAACAATTCACAGTTAATGTCATGGTTTTACTAAGAATGCAAGGCTTTTGTATGAGAGGTCTGTCAGATTAGTAGAAATGAGATCCAGGTTTTGATGAGAGTTACTTAAGGAAACAGCTTTTGGAGGGATATTTCACATTTTTAGTAGCTGAACTAAAAACAAAAATCAGAGCATAGGAAGGGGTTCTTTTTTCTGCTAGAGTGTTTGTATTAGTAGGAATGGTCTAAAAATATTTAGGAGTTAAAGTAACTCTTTCTATTCTTGTGGAAAGAAGAAAAACATAAGTAAAAGGCTAGCACACATGCTATATTTCACACCTTCTGATGCAGAAAGACCAGAGGTATGCTAGTATCTGCCAGTCTGTGCTATATACCAGCTCAAACTGTTTCGAGGCTATCAAAGCTCTCTTAAAAATACTTACTCAGGGAAACAGATTTTGACTGTAGAGATTAGAAATGGAAGAAAAAAAGATATTAATCATTTGCAATTTGCCTGAATCACAAACAGCTTATTTTCCCCTCTTCCCATCATTAACCACATTCCACACTAGCAGATAGAGTTGCCAGACAATCTGAATTTCTCAAGTACTTTGCTTGTGAAGTAGGATTGGGTAGGAATAGAAGGAAAAGGAATAGAAGTGGTGTAGCTGATTTCTATTCAATTTTTTCACTGTGTAGGGACCTAGAAGGTTCTAATGTTTTTCACTGACAAATTCCTCATTCTGTTTGTGAGCACCAGCAAAAGGGGATCCTCTCTGGACCCTCTCCTACAAGAACTTTGTCTTTTCTTTAATAAGCTTGTCTCTTTTTCTGGTCAAGAGTTGACCAAGAACAAGGAAAATGAAATTATTTGGAGCAGCAACAAAAAGCTTTACAGAAGTAATAACTATGCAACATATTTTTTAAGATTATGTAGTGGCACCTTTTATGTTTCCACACATTCAGTCATAAAACTCTCTCAATCCTTTTAGTTTGGCTTGTCATGATTTTTTTGCTATTTTTCATGTGACCTCACAGCTTTGATATTTTATGTAGATGTAATCTGCGACACTTAGTTGTATTTAAACTTCAATGGAGTTTGACAGGCAGAGTTTACTATCCGCTATTTTTATTTGATCCTTAAGTGTAAGAGAAGTCATCATTTGGTTTGAGGAAGTAGCTGAAGACTGCTTGTTTTCAGAGTGCCTGTTTCAGAGTTCAGACAATTTCATATTTTTCTTGGGCATGAAACCTGTATCACTAGGAGGACTCCGATCTCAGATAACTGAAGGAGTGGTCAACCCCCTTATTGATTACCCTATCTCCAACTGGAACATCTTCATAAGCTTCCTTAACTGGTTTCAGTGAAAATTATTAAGATAAGATTCTGTGTTCGTAACAGTTATTTCCTACCTATTTTCTGAATGTCTTTTTGTTTTGATTTATGTCAGTGTTTACAAAGAACATTTCCCTCAGTACAGTGCAGTATATTGTATGAATAACACTGTTTTGAGGGATTGACTCATGCTTCTTTAAGCCAATTTTCACCTTGCTTTAGCTCTGTTGTTGGAAATATTTTTGTGCTTTGCAAGCATGTAAATAAAATGGCCATAGTTGGGTATTTACACCTAAGCATGTACTCAGATGAAGAGGTATGCTTCATTCCTCAGTGCTTTGTGACATGAGGCAGTTTGAATTAACAAAGAATCAGCTAATTTAAGGATCCTTCAGACTCCGCGATAAGGAGATGAAATAATTGAGAACTGGCAATTATAACCAAAGGAAGTCTGAACAGAGTCCTGCTATGCTAGTCTGGTTCTTCTGGATCGGGTCTTGGAATAAAAAAAATATTTTTCTAGCTACTTATATAAAGGACGGAGTAAACTGGGTAGTGAAACATGATATGAAGACAGATGATTCAGGGAAACAGGAATGGTATTTCAAGGGTATTGTTTGAGAAATAAGTTTAAGTAATAACCCTGGTCATTGTGGTTTAGGCTAAAAAATTTGGAGGTTTGTCTGTATCTTTGCGTGAAGCTGGATATCACTATGATTTCAACTGCTGATACTCAGATGGGATCAGCAGGTTTGGGGAACAGTGACAATATTTCTCAACTGTACAATGTTTCTTCACTGAATCAGTGTAGAGAACTTACTAACTTTACAATTATATATTCTATGTTTTTCCCTGAATTTAAACAGGCTGTTGAGTTCTACATACAGTATACCAGGATGTTATTACAGAAACATTATTCTGAAAAAAAAAAAAAAATCAGCTTTTGTATCAGAATTCAAAACTTACTAATTCACATTTATATTTCAAACAACATTGTTATCATTCATGTTGCATTGTATCTGGTTCCTGACAGGATGGTGATATAAAAAAACTTGTCACGTCCTGTGTAATTTCTAAATGCATCATTTCATAATTTACATCAGAAAAATTATTGGAGATTTTAATTTTTGGGGAAGATTTCAGGTTTTCAACAGAAAAAATTATATATGTTACTGTCCTGGTTTAGGCCAGGATGGAGCTAATTTTGTCTTCAGCAGCTCCTGTGTTTTGGATTCAGTGTGAGAAGAATGGTGATAGTAACACTGGTGTTGCTGGTTGCTGCTAAATGACCAAGGACATTTTGCAGTTTCCCAGGTTCTGCTAATGTGCAGGTACAAAAACTTGGGAGGGGTAGAGCCATAATAGTTGATCTAAACTGGCCAAAGAGAGTATTCCATACCATAGATGTCATGCTCAGTATAAGTGAGGGTCAGCCTGTGGGCCACTAGGCTTTTAGATCCTTAACTTGCCTTAATCCTTAAGCTTCCCTTTGGGTTGCTTTTTGTTTCCCTATTTTTCCTTTTTGTTTTTCATTCGTTTGGCTGTTCGTTCCCTCACCTGCTCTCTCTGGAACTGGCTGTTCTGGGATAGCTGTGGGGGGAATACCCCTGCTCCCTGGCTGCTGCTCAGGGCAGGCTGTATCGGTCGTTGGGTGGTGAGAAATGGTGTATTGTTTGTTTTATATATTCTATTATCCTTATATATATATTATCATTATTGATATATTTTTATATTTTTCCTTTGCTGTCCTGTCTCAACCTGTGAGTTTTCCTTTCTCTCCGATTCTCCTCCCCACCTCAGTGGGGACGAGGGGAGTTGAGCGACCAGCTGCATGGTGGTTTAACCCCAATTTGTAACCCAATATGACAGTCCTTTTTGGCGCCCAACGTGGGGCTCGAGAGGGGTCTGGCAAGCTCAGCTGAGAGACCATCAGACTGAAGGACCATTTGATAAAATAGAATTTATTCTTGGCATGTGAAGTAAAGAAATTTCCTCTTATTTCTCTCAGACTTGTTTGTATATTGGTGACTGAAAGTCAGGCATTTTCACACCCTGTGTTTTTGTTTTTATGTTTGTACATTTGGGAGTTATAATAGTATTTTAGAATCCTAAAAAAAGGTTTGTAGAAGACTTGCTGAAGCCTCCTTGAAGCAAAAGCAACCACTTGTGGCAGATGTATAATCTGCTTCTACACACCTCTGATGATGGAGGTCTCTTAACCGTCTAAGGCAATTTATTCCATTTTTAGCTATTCTTCCAGTTACAGCTTATTTGTTAGTATTAATCTGTCAGATATTATAACATATGTGTGAAGATGACAATACTTTGAAGTAATGTTGTAAAGCTATCCATGCAGCTGGCACACTGTGGGCAATAGAGACGCACATTTACTGTACCACAAATAATGTGACCTAGGACAGGCTGCAAAGGGAGTTATCTTCTGTATTTTAGTCAGTCTGGTGATTCGTGCTTCAATTAACCAAGAATGACTGATGACTTGAGCATGCTTGTTATGAAAAATCAAGCCGTGGTCCTCTCAGTCAAGCTGAATTGGTTGGGAATTTGGTTTCTACTTCACTGTTCAAGAAGTCTTGAAAAGCCTATTCATGTCATGTCAGCTTCTGACTACAATCATGATGGCCCGTGACTTTAGCTTGGTTTGTATAGCAGTCAAGTCTATATTCTGCATTACACATTCCAGTTACCATTTAACTTTTAATGAAGTGAGCATAGACCTATAAGGCACAAGTGGCTGTGTGGAGTTCACTTAGACACACGAGTCTCAGTTCCCTGACAAATACTATGACTACACAGATAGGAAACCGGTACAGAATAGTGGGTAGGAAGCTTAAATTTAATCCCCACAGATGTGATGCCTACCTGTTTTCCTTAATTTGAGACCTGCTTTTCCTTATCTTGCAATGAGCCTCGGAACACACTTCAATAGAAGAGCATTCTGTTTTTCATACAGAAAATGACAAGGTGGAGTATATTGAGGGCTTTTTCCTCACTTTGTTTCAGAGATGCTCTGCTAGTGTTAGTGCCTCAAAACAATCACATGAATGTAGAGTATCTCCTTTAAAGCACTGGAAGTTGAATTCCCTCTTGGGTCACCAGTGGACTGAATTGCGCTGACTGCCCATTTTCCCCACAGTTCAGGATCCTTCAAGTGATGATAACTTTTTGTAAAGGAAGTGATTTACATCAGGCTGAATACATAAGTCTGGAACAACTAGAAAGGCCAAGGGCCTCATTTGGAAGGGGTGTAAAATGATGTAATAGGTTGTAGAGCTCTGTTTCCTGCAATCTGAATACATTTTGATTACTTCACCCAATATTTGCATTTCAGCTCCCGGAAGGACAGAGATATCTGGTTGTGTTTTTTCCTGAACCTACATTAATCAAGCATGTTTCAGAGTCCTGGTTAGTTAAAATAAGTAAATTAAAATAATAAGAAATATGATCATAGCATAGATACACACCTTTTCAAGCTTCCAAATCTCTGAAATCTAAGCCTGTACTGTTACAGCAAAACACTTTAATATACATATGATGTGTTATTGTGTCTCTTGGTGAAAACAGAAGGAAGGCATTCGTTTCTTTCCTGTTCTACAACATCATCTGAAAGCAACAGATTTCACTGCAGAACAGAATACATTAAAAAGAATGAGTATGTATTTGATTATACAGATATTTAAAGTAATTATATAATACGCAAGTAGTATTATCTTTGCTAGAGGCTCAGTGTGTTTATTCAGAATTTTTCCGCATCTTTGATGCAACATTATCTTTCCTAATTAGAAAAGAACGTATTTACCTATCATGTTTTATGGGATTATAAATGAAGCTATATTAGTAATAAGATGCAACCTTATTACAGCTAGGCTGCGCCCATGTGTATCCCAGCCAAGCAGAGGAGCGTAAGGAACCTCTTACCGCTTTCTCAGCCCGTGTACTTCTTGGATGCTGACAAACTGGAGTCTCATGCACTTGTATTTTGCAGATAGACAAGAAATGGACAACACTGGAAGAAACTTAATTGTGCCTTTAGATTATAGTGTCTTTGCACTGAGAAGAAAGTCAAAATACAGAGAGAATGTCTTGTCGCTTGTGTCTGGTTTTTGTAGTATGGGTAAATCACACATCAGAGAGGCATTGTAAGTCTTAGTGAAGATATACAAGTTGTCAGTGTTGCTAAGTTTAAAAAAAAATCAACAGCTATTTGGGGAAGAAAATAGGGGAATTTTGTGATTTGCTCTGCAACCTAAGTGAAATTCTGTTCTAAAGCAATTTAATATTTTAAATCATTGTGTTAAATGTGAGTGAAGTTTCAAGTGACTTATTTACCTTGACTGTCAGAACTATCAGCAACAGCTTGAATATATATGGAGTTTTCACTCTGTTTCATGTAACACCTGCTGCAGATGGTAAGACTGAAGAACAGCAGGGACTTCTTCCATGGTTACATGAAGGTCAGGGGTGGTTGCTGCACCTTCAGTAATCCAGGATGAAAAGAGTTTGGATACTTTTGCATACCAGAAGTGCCCTGTTATTCACAGAGCAGAATGGCCTTCATAACTGAAACAGATAAACTGTGAGCTGACTGAGAACTTGTATTTCGTTTTAAATCCATATAGCTGAAGAAAGGCACAAGGCTGTTGAATAGACTCAGGACTATCAAATTAAATTTCTTTCTTCTAAGTGCATGAGAGGCCTTGCTTGTTTTCATGAATGGAATTAAGAACACTCCTTTTGTGGCAGCAAAAGCAATGATATTTGGGAGAACAGTCCAGACCTGGTGGTGTACAATTTATTTATTAAGTCCTCTGTAATGAGAGGAAAAGAACATTTCTGAATTTGCGTTAGGACTGGGTAACAACAAAATTATCCATGGAGACGCAACTTCATTTCTTCCACCTTGTATTATAATAATGACATTCACAACATTCAGTGGCACAGTCGCATACTGCTTCTCAAGTAGCATTAGTAAAACTAACACAATGTCTAGAGATTTGTTTGGTTGGTTTTATTCAGTTATAAGAATGTGTAAGAACAGCAATACCTAGTCAAATCAGAGGTTTGGCTAACACAGTGTCCTGTGATGGTGGTCCACAATAGATGGTCATGGGAAGAGCAGGGAAAGCGTATGTGATGTGTATGACATACCCTGTCCTACAGTCATAGTACATCACAGGCAGGACTGTGTGTATTTTGGTGTTTGTGTGTGTCTTCCAAACCTTCCATGGTTAATGCAAGACAACACAATACTGCTATGCTCAGGCTTGAATGGAACTTCATTATTATGGTGCTGTCTTAGCCCTAGATTCCTATATGTGTAGGAGACCTTCCTGTTTTCCATAACTGGAGATAGGTTTTCATATCTTCAGTACAAACACTCAACTGATACCAGAGGCAATTCCAGTCTTTCTAAGGCAGAAGATTGGAATATGATGCTGAGAAGACCAAAGAGGGGAAAGAAGGAAATTGAGAAGCCTAAGTAGCACAGTGCTGTTTATAAGAGAATTTTGTTCATATGCAGGGAATGATCATATCATCAAGTAATAAGACCTCCATGCAGGGTCATTTGCGCAAAGACTAGAATAGTGAGTGCTCTAAATAGAACTATGAAATTATTCTACTAGGTCTCCAGTACTTTGGGTAAATGCACTTTAAATGGAGATCTCTTTAAAAATATTATGTTTGTAATAACAGTAAGGAATTTGTTTCAAATTACGTGGTCATCCTTTTCAGTAAAGTGTTACTTGCAAAATTTATGAACAACAACTTGCTTGCTTGTTGCTAACATGTTTTTGATTTTTACTGCTAAAAGACAAATTAGCCTCTACCAGGCCAAAGCTGTCTGAATATTTGGATTAATTTGGTGCTTCATCTTGTCTGAGATAATGGTATTTAGCAATTCCACCAGCTGGCCAGCAAGATTGGAATGAATATGCATTTTACTATACATTACAAATAGCAGTATAATCAGGAGGACTGACTGAGAATAACACAATTGGTTAACTTTATTTTAATTTTCAAATTTCACTGAATAATTAGAGCAGCAATTTAAAAAACATTTGCTAAAATGTGATTTCATGAGAAATGAGACAAAATATAAAATCTAGATCTTACTGTCTTATATAGCAACTGTGATTAAAATAATCTAGAGATCTGCATAGTTACAGGACAGATCTATTTAAATGAATGGGTAATTTTCTATTACTTTAAGTGACCACTAGGTTTGGCCCAAGAAAGCAATATTTTTATATGATATCAAGAAGGCAAAATACGTTGTTACTCACAAAAGCACATCTGACCTAATACAGGCTACCAATCCGTCAAACAAGCAAAATCCCATACGTACGTATATACATATACACAGACATAACGTATTGCATTTTTCCTGAGCTTCTGGTCGCCTACAATGACAGTAAGCCCAACCTGTTCCAGCTCTGAGGGTCATTTGGCCAAAGGCTCACAGCTGAGCATCAGTGCTGACAGCTGCAACCTCAGCTGTGACAGCAGGGAAGGGAGTGATTTCTGGGTGAACAAGTGCCAAGGTCTTTAGGGATTTAGGCTGTGGCTCAGCAGAATGCGTGAATATATTCTTTATTTTAAGGAATTAAAAAACTCTTCAGTGGGACTGTTGACTCAAACATGGTTAAGCATATGCTTAAATACTTGGATGGAGGAAGGACTTTAAGAAGATCTGACACGTGTAGCAGAAGACAGTACTCTACTGCTCAGAAATTGGGTTAAGTTTACTTAACTAGTGTGACTTTATTAGAGTGAAATCACTGTTGGCATAAAGTCTGGATATGGTTCAGGGGATAGCCTGTGCCTAGGACTGTAGGAATGAGACCATCCTGTGGGATAGAGAGGGGAAAGAGGGTAGCTGTATAAAATCTGCCTTTGTCATGAGTTTGCCCTCATAGTCACAGGATTGTGCCCTAGCCCGCTTCGTTTAGTATTACAGATGTAGCCAACAGAGCTTTTCAGTGCTCTGAAGAGAGGTTTGGGTTTTTTTGTCCCAGATTAATCAAATCCTTTTTACCTCTTGTTGACTTTTGTAGTTGTCACAGTAATGGATATAAGGTGATGAACTAGACGTCAGTTACTTTAGAGAACTCAGGCTATGACTGTATAGCTACGTAAGAGTAGACTGGTGAGATGAAGTAGCAGAGGAACCCAAAACAGTATCAGAGAGTGAGCTCACAGTTAAGCAGCCAAGAGATTAAGGCTTGAACCTCGTCAGTGGCCCTATTTTATTTAGTGGTACAGAAATTTTCTGAGAATATCAGTACTTGGCCTTAGTCTGAATGATTTGGAGTATTGGCCTGTAAACCTTGCAGCCAGAAGTGCAGAGGACACATAGATGACCAAACTAACAGAACAAGGCTGCTTACTGACCGTATTTTTTTTTCAAGGGGAATTTCATTGACATAAAGGTATTTCGTGGAAATAAAGCTGTTTTCTGGGAACTTTTTAAAATTACAAAAATGTTTTGTCAGAATGTTTTCAGCTAACTTGTTTGCTGAACTGACACTGACTGTGGTCGTTCAGCAGCGTGTGAGGTTACATGATGCGTTTGTTAAGCGACTGGATCACACCAACCCCTGATGTGTTCTGTAAATAGATCTCGTAGCTGTATTCTATGCAGAGTCTTTTTTCCAGTCCATGTATAATTAACCAGTGTCATTTTGTTTCATTTTAGCTAAGGGAAAACTAAATTTACAGGTGAAATTTTTACTTCTAGGTTCAGACTGTTTTTTGCCTTTCCTCAATTGTGAGCTGGCAGGCATCTCTGAAAAGATGCAGTCCCTATGCACTCATAAATAATTTGTGGTAGTTTTGCACCTTTTCTTTCTTGTTACAGTCCATGTATGGAATGATCTTGTTAAACCTTAATAGAGAATATAAGCAGGAAAATAAGTTTTTAAAAATTCTAGAAAATAATACTGAAGCTTTCTCTATCAGTCTTAAAAGAAACAAGCCAACACAAATTTACTGCACTTCTAAAAGATTAAAAAGTAAGGATTTTTTCTTTTTTTCTGTCTTGAGAGATAGAAATAGGCAGAGTGAAGTTGAAGCTTGAGCATTCAGAGTCGAAAGGACCCATGTGAAGTTGAGCTTCCAGCACCAAATGTTTTGGCAGTCCCTGAAACAAGGAAAGAATGATGACATAAAGAAAAAAAAAAAAAGAAAAAAAAATCAGAATAAATGTAAACCCACAACAATTAACTGACCACATGGGATTAGTCCTGGTTTTGTTCTCATTATTAGTTTGAATGTGTCTGATTTTTTCATGTTTCCCTTCCCTGCTGGAAGAGAATAATTTCTCATGTATCTCATATATAATAAATGTAAAGGTCTGCTTTTGGCGAGCTGGAAATCAGGAAGAAGTGATGGAAAATAGTTTGGAGGTTCTCCTGAGTGATGTAGAGGCTGATAGGTGTGATTTTTCTGTGAGATTATAAGCTCTGTAGAAGTGCTTTTGTCCTTTGACCCTATTTTTTTGGTCTATGGAAGAGAGAAAATTGAAGACACAAAATAGAAGAGTTGAAGTGTAGACTGCCATGATGAGTGCTTAGCTAGTCACATAGTCTTTCTTCTGTCTAAAGAGGCATTCAAAACATACTGGAAACATGGTACAGAATAGATAATATACGTGTGATATGTATCCATAAACCCTTAAAAGTCCATCATTGTGACTAACAAAAGACACTTATTTCTATTGCCTTACAATGGTTGGTTCATAATATAGTTATCTTTGTCTGTTTTTATACAAAAATATAGTTGCTTTTATGTACTTGTTTAATTTTGCCGGTACGTATCACTATCCTCGATAAAATTGGGTTGACAGGAAGTAGCTTTGTAGCCAGATGTTGGCAATCGATAGCTGGTTTTGACACAGAAAAGAATAAGGGGTGTTTGTTGCCAGAATATGCACTGTTTAATTTGTTTGGTCAATACTACCACTTTTCATTTTTAATCAATATTTTGACTGGAAAATTATATTGACATAGAGTTAAGTGAGCTAGTAATTGAGAGACCTGGCTTCCTCTCTGGTTTAAGCAAGTAATGTGATTACTGTTAAATCAGTTCAGCCAGGTCTCATGTGTACAGATATTTACCATCATAAACAGAGAATACCTGGTTTTATGTTTATTTGAAACTTGCTGATTTTTATTTTTTTTAATAAAAAGCCTAGATAAGAGTTATGATTTAAACTTCTCTGGGTGATTCCACTGGTTTTTAAACTTATTACGTTTCCAGCATCCAGGTTTCTTACAGCTACATTATTGGGAATAGTTCAGAGGATGCTGTCTCATTTTGCTGGGGACCAAAAAGATGCAAAACAAAATCGCTGTCCGTAACCTACACAGTATAGATACAGACTAAGCATGTTTTTATTATATTCCTCTGATAAAGAATCTGCCTGAAGTGCAGAGAAAGATAAAACAGGGAAAGAAGCTATGCACTCAGATTTCAGTGGAAGATTCTTATTAATAACAATGTTAGTTTTTAAAGTATTGTATCATCATGTGAGTCCTATTATAATGAACTACAAGCTTTCCACGTGATTCAGATTTTTCACATATTAAAATTGTTACCTTTATTATTTTGACTGGAGACAAGGGGTTAAAGAGTTAAAACATAACATACCTGAATTCAGAACTGCAATTAGTTGTGGAATGAAATTTGGATTTCTCTGACTGTATTGAAGTCAGGAGAAGATTTGCAGTTTAATTCAATTGATTTGGCTTACAAGAATTGGGGATTTTTTTTTTTAAATAATGGCTACTATAAAAGAGAAATGGGAGAAATTTTCTATTTTTCAAATTATATATTCATTGAAAATTTAACAACAAATAAACAATGATAAAGTTTAGTGGAAAATGTTAGGTTTTAATTTCTTCAGCCAAATGGTCATTGCACAAGGCCATTTCAGCTTTGGATAATGGATGGATAAGAAGGTTAGCGAAAAGAGTGGGAGAAGGAAAAAAAAAAAAACCTCTATTGCGTGGTAGAGAGCAGGGCTTTTGCTTCAGTGTGAAAATAACGTACTGTTCAGTAACCAGTTGTAACTCTAAATACCGCTAAAATGACTTCTTTGGCCTTGTTCCAAGTACATTAGTTAGCCTAAAAGTCACCAATGCTTCTGGAAATGTGGCTTCATTTCAGTATAATGGGATTATTCTAAGGAAACATGTGGGGAACTACATGAGAAATTGCTTATAATTTTCCATGTAAAATTACGAGATCTCTAATAACATACCCAAGTATTCAATTTGATTGAACAAGATTTGAAGTGTCTTTCCCTTAGTAAGAAATATTTCTGAGCCCCTGTATGCATATTGCATACATGCATAATACTTAAGGAGCACAGGGAAGATGGGTCTCATTGTTCTCTTACATATGTGCACTTCCTGACTGCCCGCCTCGGGCTGAAAGAATGTAGTCTGAATGGATCAAATTAAGAAGCTAGCTTTGCTTTGCTTTATCATTTCTATTTTTCCATTGAGGAAATGAAGAGAGAGAGAGTCAGTGATGGGCTCATTGTCCTGTAAGAAGTAATGAAGAAAGCAATAGAATTCAGAAAATGCCTTGAAATTCAGAACTGCCCATAAAATCAGGTAGCCGTACTCCAGCCAGCTACTTTAAATGTGCATTTAACTTACAAACAGAGAGCAGGTCCATTTGGTCCCTTAAAATTACAGCTTTGTAACTGTGTTATTCAACTAAATGTTTAGAGTTCTTTTAAAGAAGAGGGAGATAAGACTATATTCTTAAAGTGTGTTCATTAGCTTACTCTAGCACACCAAAATCCATGTTCTAGCAAAGTGTAACAAAGACAGTTATATAAATATAAATCCTCTATTGAACAATTTAATGATATATGTTGTTATTCTTTGACATCTCAGGCCCCTCTCTGTCGAGATAGCATGTCAGACTAGTTGGATTTCTATTTACATTCATTTTGGCAGTTACTGTACTTTCTTATGTATGCACATATATTTCATTCTCATTTGTGTTACAAATACCTATGTATATTTTAAAATAAGTGGACAAAAATTACTTTACAAAATGTGTGTTCTGTATAGAACTCAGCTTGAGAAATAGAACAATTACACTTTAGTTAAGGTTGCTTTCTTTTTCTGTCTCTAATGTGCTAGCACAACACTGGGACACATTTGTGTTGCAGTCCCTGTGATCATATCTTTGAATTCAAATAAAAAGCTGCTTCAATTAAGAGCAGATTTTATAGAAGTACTAGAAAGCAGTATTAATCTACATAGAACAATACTGCTCGTACTCAGGGAAATATGGTGAACTATATGTTAGAAACTTTGATTTGAAAAATGTTAATCTGCCAAAACCCTGAAATTCTGGCTGCCCCCATGACCCAAGCAGAAATAAAAGGAAAGAACAAAGCCATACAGGTTACCATAATGCAGACTTTTAAGAGAGTCGTTCTTTGCTGTTGTATCAATCGCATGATTGTTAATGTGAGTCAGTAATACAAATAAGAACATCTAGTAAACCTGATTTATTCTTAAAATGAGTTCATTTCAGTCACTGTTGAACTGATAGATATACTTTTTTTTCCCACCAAAATACCCTTTCGTATGACTGCCATTCCCATGATGTATTAAACCAGGGACTACCTAGAGACCCTGCTTTCTCTCTTCAGGGAAAATAGAGACCTAACAAGGAACTCAGATTGCTGTAGAAAACGTAAGGACTCCTAATGAACTGAATGAGGCGCATTAGAAGACTCTATATTTATCTGTAGTATTTAACTTTTGATTTATACATTTATCACTTCAAAATCAGACTGTTCTGTGAAAATATGAATTTTCTTACTAAATGTAGTTACTACTTAGGGCATTGTTTTCCTGAACAATGTATTTTTTGTAACAAAGCTCTTGAGGATGAAGGGTTGCAACTTTCATCAAAACAAGAAAATAGCAGACAGACACAAGTAACATTCTTGAAAGCTTGAAGAATGCAGGTGCTAATTATACTTTACTTAATGCATATGAAAGAGCCAAAAAATCCATTAACAGACAGAGAACTTCATTTTCACATACAATCTTCTCTGAAAGGAAACTATGAGCAAAGAGAGCTGCTAAGAGGTCTCCTGGGATCAAATCTTTGATGGTTTATTGATCTCATTTGATGCTTTTAGAATCATTAAAAGTCACCTTTCTTTTGTCATTCAGTCCTAGGGAGTAAATTGAACATTATGTTCATGTAGGTCATTGAGTACTTTTTACAGTAGTTTATTCAAGCAAATGGAACAATGTGCTTCTACTAACTGACTGGCAAGATTAGGATATCAGAGGAGAAGAAAGACTGTTAAAGAGAAACAAAGCACCAATTTGCTTTGTAATGGGCTGCTCTTGAAAAGCAAAAGATTCAATTACTTAAAGTGAAGTGTCTAAAGGGGCTGTGGATTTCGTATTTGTGTCTTTGTGAAAGTTCTTGTCTAAAATAAATCCTTATAGTAAATATCACATTTTTTTCCTGTGTTAGAGGATCAGAAAGCAAAAAAGAAAACAACCAAACCCCCATTCTTTCATCATCTCTAGGCAAATAACTGTTAAAACCATGTTCAATGTAAGGCATTAAACCAAGAGACTATTCTGAGAAAATGAGAGCAAATACCATCAGAAAAAGTGTCTTTCTCCTAGGAGGAACTCTAGTACGTGTAGTATTCAATAAAGCTTAAGACAGCTACTCAATTAAGACACCTGTAGTAAAAAAGCAGCACATCTAGATGCAGGATGTGGGGGGAGCGGGGTATGTTTTCTCCCTCCCGTGAAGCAGGAAAAGAAATATTTTGTTGTTTGTTTAATAAGCATTTTGTAACCCAAAAGCAAAAAGTATGCTCTAAAAGCCCACAGAAATGATTTCTCTGTTCTCTTTTTAGTACCTGGCAACAAATCAGTGACAACTGCTCTGGTTTCACATCTCTATGAGCTCTACTGTTACACTGAAGTACACCACCAACAGTAGGAACCTCTTTTTGTTGCAATCCAAACCAGTTTGCTAAATAGTAGTTCAGCTGGTTCCCACCAATTGTATCTCTCTCTGTTTTACCACTCTGATTTAAGGGCCTTAGGCAGCACAGCCGAATGACTCTGTCTTTAGCTGAGTGTAAGCAGGGGGCGTATACTGTCATCTGCATTACCTGCTGCAGACATGATCTTTGTCTGCAGTCTGATAAAAGCTGTTTTCTCTGCTTGTGACCTTTTCCAGTGGAAAAGAGTCTGGGTTACCAGTGCTGTTAGGTACCACACATAGGTTAGCAAGCTGTTTCATGACACATTGAATCCATCCTGTCTAACCCACCAACTGGCAGGGGCCATAGTTTCTCCTCTCAGCTTTAAAAAGATGGATTCAAATAATATTTTAGGAGTTCATTTTGTAAGTTTTGGAGACCACCAGGTCTGTTAAAACCTATTTGTCCTCACCTCTGTTTAGATGTGTTTCTTATTTCTGTGTGAGTGAGTGATGGCTTATTTGTTTTATTTTGCTTGAAAATAGTGGAAACTAAATGTCTATTTTAGTCGGTAATTCCTACTTTTTTTTTTTTTTAAAAAAAAAAGGAAATTTTTCTTCTGGTTTATTTGGTTTTCTACTAAAAGGTAAACAATTTCTGGAGATTTGAAAATATATAGGTGCAAATTTATCATGTCTATATTCAACTCATTTAAAATTTAGAAGTATTTTATAAGAAAATAATGTAGGAACATAAGGATATTCATGGAATTCTATACAGAAATGTTGGTTAGGAGGTACCTCTGGAGTTCTGTTGCCCAGAATCCTGCTTGAAGTGGAATGATTGTGAAGATCAGCTCAGCTATGGCTTTGTGTGGCTGTCTTGAAAACCTCCAGTGATGCACTAGGCACAACTTCTCTCTGTGACCAGTGATGCACCACCCTCCTCATGAAGATGTCAGATGACAGATGCATTTAAATCAGTATCCTGTCTCCAACAGAGGCCATTAACAGATGTCTAACAAACAATAAGAGAATGGGGCAAACGCATTTCCTCAGAATACTCTGCCAGCCTCAGACAGCAAAAGTCTTAGTGAAGTGCTTTATAAATGTTTTTGATGGTTTTCTTTATTCCTCTCTTGATTTTGGTGGGAAGGAGAATAATTTTTCCCATACCAATATTAAATATGATTATAAGCATATTTCAAATATTCATTTAATTTGATAAAGTCTCTGGCTTTCAGGCATTGTAAGCAGAAGAGGAATAACTATTTCAATAACATTTTAATGAAAAATATAACGTGAGATATAGACCTACTGCCTCTGCAGAAATCAAACAACTGAATAGCGTAATTTTTTTTTTTGCTTGATTTTTTTTTGGTAGCTAGGGATGGGAGAGAAAGGAAACAGCCATTCTGTCATCCAAGACTTTCTTGCTTTCCATTCGCTATCTGAAGTCATTCTACTGAAGAGAATTGTTCTTGCTTCCAGACTCCCTCATTGAATATACACTGCTTTAAGCCAAATCTCTTATCGGTCCCATTCCCCACTTCCACTTTGGAGAAGTAAAGAATGTTATTCAGACTTCCTTTCTTGCCCTGTCCAGAGTGGCCTAATCTGTAGGTATATGCTTGACTCTTCCAAATGTGGGAGTTTAGCACTGACTCACGATCAGTTCACTTAGCAGTAATTGAAGATCTCACGTGAGTTCTCCAGAATACTTTGTCACATTGAACTAAAGTGCCCAAACTCAGCTCTTGGAATTTACATTACGATTCATTTATTCATTTGTTCAATTCAAGTGACCAGTGATTTAAGCGTGTAACTTAAGTCATGGTGTTATGTGAAACTGATAAGCCAGGATTTTTCTAAATATTCTAATACATTGAACAAGTTCCAAGCACTTTTTAACTCCAAATTTCATTATTGGTAATTTCAGCAAGAACTAACAGGGCAGCAAAAGCTTTCTTCTTTGATGACAGGACTTACTATCTTTATCTTCTTGTATTTTTTTATTAAAGATCAGTACTGGAAGTTTTAAGCAGACAATATAGCAAGAGATTAAAAACCACATAAAAATAGTCTCTTTATCTTTCCTAGGAGATCTGGGCTTATAAAAAGAGAATTGCTCAAACAACAACAAAAAATAATGGCATCCTACTAGTCAAAGCAGAACTCATTTTGCCTCTTTTAGTCAAAAAATCCATATATATGAAATAAAGTTTTTAAGTCTGGTCTTGTCCTCTGTCATTCTGACACCCACTGCCCTGCAGTTTTAACTAGAGGAACTAGCAGATGACATACCACTTACTGCAAGTTTCATCATCTTATGGTACAAAGGCCCTGTCAGTTGCTGGTGCCACTGGGAAATTGCTACTAGCTTGATGGGGATTATTTTTGTTTTACTTCTTTTTATGTCCCTGGCTCTATTCTCCCTATTTCCTCCTTTTCCTTAGGGGGATCATGGTGGAGAAATAGTTAGTGTGATAAATCGATCAGCAGGGTACCATAGCAGCATTAAGCTATCCATCCATCAGGACTGCAGTACATTTGAGCAAGTAGGTGCTGGTTGGCTGATATCTCAGCACCATTTCCAAGTGATGGAGAGGCTTTCACCTCTGAATTCCAGCCTCTGCCACATTCAAAATCTTTCTAACTTTAAATTGTTTCAGTATATATAGAAATAGTAAATAATAGGATAAAAGATTTGTTCTCTGGGGGACATTGCTATGAAGCACAACAAAGCCCTTTTATATTGACTGTTAAAAAAGTGCCATCCATTTTTTATTGTAAAGAGGTCACTGAGGACTAAAAGTAACAGATGAAAAGATCTCTTGTAGTAATATGTCAATCCAGTTTCTTTGGCTGTCGAGTGTAGAATGGATTAAAATTCTTGAGTACTGCAGGAATCGTTTTATCGCCTCACCGTTCTGTATACATGGTCTAATGACATGCTGCCAAGAACAGATGCTGAGTTGCAACTATAGCTGTAATTGTTGTATGAATATTACAGGAGATGTGTCTAAAAATCTACTAGGTGCACCGCAGACCTTTATGTGGACATTGGCTGTTGTTTGTGTTCCCTGAGAACAGCAATAGCTGAGGAGGGGTTTATATATATATCTTACATACCTGTGCTATCTTACTGATTTCACTGCTGCTCCCTAAACACTTAGAAGTGTGATTTTTTTGAATGCTAATTTCTTGAGGGGTCTGTGCTGTATTGAACACTACTTTTTAAAAAGGAATGTCCTATTCCAGATGTTAGACTCCAGTTTGTGTTGCAGATTTTGCAGGATTTTAGCCATAAGGAAACTGTTCAGTATAATGGGCTTGGTAGTGTAAAACTGAAAAAAAGATTTTCTTCCTTAACAGAAGAAAAAAGGACTGAAATCAAACTGAAATTCGAAAGACACTGTATAATAAAGATGAGGCTTCTCAGTGACAGACCAGAAAATGAATGAAAAGTCTTCCCCCTAAATAAAAGAACAGTCTTGACAGTGGTGACCTGCAAAGTGTCTCATACTTCCAACAAAGGAAGTGAATACAGGCCTATTCTGAGCCCATCAGAACAAATTCTACCAGAAATGGTCCTACTGTGTGTGGTATCTGAAAAATTCCATGATTCAAAGCACACTAATAAGAGTAGGTAACTGATGATCCAAAGAAGTTGTGCCTGGTGACCTTGCCCTGGATGATGAGGGTACACTTTCCAACAAGGGCAAGTGCGTTCAAAAAAGCATCGTTAGCCTCCTCCCTAACCTTCCACTTGAGAATTATATAATTCAGTGATATAACTACTACTGGCTGCTGCAGAAACCAGTTTAAGGATTTGTTAGACATTTAGGCAAGTGTTCTTTGCCTGTTTCAAGTCTTTAACATAGCTTGCCTGTTACAACTTCGTATCTCTTGCCTCTCTTCTAGGCAGGACTGTGCATGTGGAAACAGAGTAAGTTTTTTGTTAGTGGAAAATTTCATCTTGAAAACTCCTGTGGTAGAATTCTTTGGGGGTTTTTTGTTTGGGGTGTTTTTTTTTTTTTTTTTTTGTTTTTTTTTTTTATTGAGAAACCCATCTGCAATATATAGCTCACAGAGGAGGGGGCTAATCCAGTCTGTGGCCAAATTAAACCTTCCATAGGGTAAAGCATCTTACACCTACTGAGGATATAGCTCTGATTATGCTCACTTTCTTTGTAAAAATGCAAAATGATATTTTGTATTTGTAACACAGGCAAATCAGATTAAAATAATGAATTGAAGATTTTTTTTTTTTGCCAGAGGACAAAAAATAGTCAGGGTACAGCAAATCTCTTATATCACAAATGAGCCAACTTGTAGTATGAGGTGTTATTTTATAAAGAGATTACTCTGAAATGTATGTGAGGTAAAAGAGAAAGTACATGTACATTTTAATGAAGTCTGTTTTCCTTAAGGAAAAATCTTGCCATAATGATCTAAGATGTAAGACCCCTAATCAAAATTAAATGTTTTCTTTTTTTTCTCCTACCCTAACATAATATTCAGTGTTAGATGACATTGCATCTTTAACAATGCAAAATGTTCTGTAATGACATCAAAGGGTCTATCTGTGCTACAATTTGGTATCACAAATAAGCCTTCATTCATAAGTACAGGCTTAGGACTAATATTCATTCATTTGTAAAGCAGTATATTTCAGAAAAACAATGTATCCAGTAGAACAAACTGAAGAAAAGCATAAGACTTACTGTACAGCTGAAGTCTAATTCATTAGCAGAAACTCACAGGCACGTTATTCATGAATACAAAAGAGAAAGAAAATTAGAAAAGGCTACAGGATAAATCAAAATCTGTTAATCAGATTGTATGGCTGTGTTCTGGTTTATTGTGCGTGAGGCATACATTTAATCCTCTTGCAAATGAGGCTGTCCGTTTCCAACTTCTTCAGTTTAGGATGGGCCAAGTTTATTTCTGGTGCAAAATTCCTTGTTTAGTGAAGTTTACCTTGTGAGAGTAAAGGGGAAATTCATCTAACAATAACTACAACACTGCACATGTACTTGAGATGATGCTAAAAACATTAAAAATGACACAAAAAGCCAAGACACTGAATACTGGAGAAAGGCCAGTAACTTGGAAAAACTGAGTATGAAATATCTTACCAGAATGCTGTTCTGAATGCCAAAAAACCCCCAAGAAATTATATTGGCTTAATGTGCACCTACCTCATTAGCATCTGAGCTAAAATTCAGACTCTCAATAAAGTTCCTTTGCATCACTGTGTTAGCACAAATATGTTCTAAAGGATGACTCTTTGCCCAAAGAAATCTGACATCATTCAGGAATTGGTGGGAATTCTGTACTGGGTACAGACCAGCAAAACTCAAAGCCATCTTTGTAGTCATGTCAATCCACTCTAGGGTCAGGAAATGTCAGCCCTGAAATATCAAGAAGTCAGGAAATTATACTACTAGTGCTAATTGCAACTTGGCAGAACCAAATTCAGTTCTATGTTCCCTCTCAGATATGGTCAAGAAGCACAGAACGATGTGACTGAAGAGAAGGTTGTCCTATTCATAACCATAACAAAAGGTGAATTGTAAATGTCTGTGTGTTTTCTGAGGAGTAACGAGGGTGATTAAAGATTTCATGCACAGACTGGGTTCCATACACAGCTTAAATTAATATCTATAATGAAAAGAGATAAATTTATTGGATGAACACCACAGTGAAATTATAGCAAAATAAATTAGCATTAAGCTACTAATTGTTGTAACACAAAAGGGACATCATTCCCTAAGCAGAGCTTAAAAAAAGAAAGAAAACAAAACCAAACAAAATGAAAAAAAAAAGGGTTTGATGAAAACTGTTTTAGTACAGACTGATTCCAGTGGGCTCATTTTCATTAACAGTATTCCCAGGTGCTTTCTTAAGGCTCATCATTGCTGGTGGTTCTTTCTGCGCCCACTCTTCAGAGCTCTGAAATATTAGCTAGTACTTCAGATGGGCATTGACATTACCAGCTTTATCAAGCATGACATCTCCTTGGAGTCTCTGATATTCCTTACAGATGGTGTGTCTCAACATGAACCACTTTGTCAAACACGACACTTGCTCAACAAGGTTGCTGAGGTGGATTAGAGACTCTGTCCTGTATGTGGGGTCTGCTATGCTCATATTGCTCAAACCCTGCTAACCAGTTTTCTGTATTCACAAGAGTTACTATTTTTAGTCTTTCTGATCAGGTAAGTCTCTGCTTCATTTGCTGATCTGCCTTTCGGTGCCACCAAAAGATTTTAGTGATGATTTTAAAAAATGAAACCTCCCACTTGCAATGAGTTTCTACTTCAAAAGAATGCTTCAGGTTTACTTTTTGAATCTAAATTGTAATTGAGCAGACTTGGTCCAATTTTCAGCTATGGTGATGGTATCCTATTGTCTTACCATGTCTTTTCTCTGCTTTAAAGAGGAAAACCTGCCATTGGGAGGTTTTCAGAGTCCTTGTGGTTATGCAACAGTCAGAAAGTTTGAACATTGGTTTCCTGTCTCTGAAAAAGAAACTTAATCATAGTTACTAAAGCTGTTCTGTCTTCCTCAGCATATAACCTTTGCTCAGAAATATCCCTCTTACAGCTCTCAAGTTATCTTTACAGATTTAGGAGAAGTGCTAAAACCCCAGGTTTTTACTAATCAATGGTGTGGTTTTTTCTCTTTTCTCAACCTTAAATGTAATCATGTCACTGTAATGCAGTGCAGGACAAATTCCTGTGGACCTATTTGTTCTTCAGGTAAGCCTACCTACAAAATGGGAGGCTATCAGAAATTATCATTTCACTGCCATTTGATCTTTCTGGTTTTTGCAGTTCAGAAGTTTATAAGATCTTTTGAGAGAGTTTGTATGTATAGGGCATACTAGTCCAAAGGATCCCCATCTGAAATTCTTACGTTAGAAATATGTGACAATACAGGTAGTTTCACCGAAGTGGGAAAACAAATAGCCTGAGTAATGGCTTCCACGAGTCACAGGACAAGTGATGAAATTCTCCTAGGATTAGATAATTTCCTGTACCTTAAATAAGTGTAATGCTTACGTTTTGAGCTTACAAGCTCCTACACTCGATTTTGCTATTGCTTAGGAGAGTAGGTGTCTTTGCAGCACTTTAAAAGCAGCACGAAGTGCCTTGTAAAGATTTATGCTTCAGTGAAGTCAGACATACCAAGGTTAAAAACCTCATCCTTATCTCACTGTTCTGACATTGCAGCATCATTACTGAGTTCAGTTGGATGTTTGCTAGTTACAGATGTAACTAAGCTTAGGAAAATACTGTTTCAGAATTCATTTCTAGATTTAGGACTATACATTTTCAGAGATAGTGTAAGATATGTGAAACTTGGGACATCCAGACTTCCAGTCTTGGGTTAAAATTTTTGATAACAGCCTTGAAAAGTTAGAATTTCTATAGAGTAAAACTTGTTGCAACCTTGGACAGTTCAGTTGTAGGTACATCTAGTGACCTTAAGCCTGAAAAGTCAAGTCAGATCCTGAGGATGTGCAAATACAATATATATTTGTAGGAGAAAACCTGCAACGGTGATTTTATTCTTTATTTCCAGAATAGCCATAATTTATGTTTCCACCTATCATCTAATAGATTCATATCCTCTTTCTGGATTGCCGATGGAAGAATCATGTGAAACTGTCAAACGTTTTACTGAAGAAAGCATCTCTTGCTGCTCACCTATGCATAGACCCTATTATTTGCCAAGAGGGGGTCTAGGTTTTCTTGGGAGTTTTTCTGTTCTTGCTCTCAGCAGGTCTATATCAGCTCTTGCTCATTTTCTAGGACTACCAAGCTAATTCTCTTTCTCAACCTCTGTCCACTGTCATAGACCTGTATCATGTTTCCTAGTCTTCTGGACCTCACTCCTTCTCTGTGAGTTCCAGAGAACTGCTGCTGGCTCTCAGATAGCCTCATGAACTTAATTAGGGGTATATCTACATTATTAAATTAATTCCTTCTAGGGGCTGATTACTGGCCTCTTGGAGCCAACTGGAGTGTGGGCCTGCATCCATAAAGAACAATTTGCATCATCAGATCAATTTTCTCTTCGTTCTCCCATCTCCTAAAAAAGCAATTCCCATACTCAAAACTATTCCATCTGTCCATAATACCTCACCATACTAGAAAACTTTGCAGAAAGGGCAATCATGTCTGAGGCAAGCATGCAGCCTCTTAGAGCTTCCTGAGACAACATGCTGCTTGCATTGAACTGTACAAATGTGCTGCACTACTTCAGTTGCTGCTCATGTTTATTCTGGGCAGCCTTTGTCCTGTCTGTAGGCCTCCCTGTTTTTCTGCAGTGGGTCCAGGCAAGTCATCTTCCATAGGAAGCATTGTATCAGATAGGGTGGAGAACTTGTTCAAAGCGTTCTGTGGACATTGATAAAACTGCTTCCAGGGATAGTAACTGTGTTTAGTTTACATCTATGACCTAAGAAGATGTCTCAGCCATTGACACGACCAGAGTACCAGTGGTGAAGAGATGTTAAGACAGGGATACCAATATCCACCAGAAGGACTGGAAAATGATATGCAATATGCTTTTAATGAATACAGAATTTTTGGATGTCAAGGACTGTCTTAGAGGTCGTATGTGAGAAGGACCTGCTATTACCTTCTCTGCAGCATGACATACTATCCTGTAGGGAACAGTGGAGAAGGAGGAGGCTGCAATACACCTGGTTGTGTCCTATCACATGTTTGGTTTTTGTGCTTTTGATGTAAACCATTTATAACTTTAAAGCATTTTAAACTTGCAGTGGTGCTGCTTGGCACTGGCATACATTCAGGAAAATTAGACCACTGGCAAAATGTTCAGTATGGATGATGATCAGGAAGGAGTCGTCTTTGGCTGGCAAACAGCTCTTCTGCGTCCCTCACCTACCTTTTGGCGGGACAAGAGAGGAAATGTCTGGCCCAAGTTATGGTTCATATTTATCGGGCTTGAAGAAGAGGACCGATGTCATGTCTAAGCTGTTAGTTCTGATTAGCAAAATACCATGGACAGAGGCAAAGCAATATGTGGGTGTTAGTGGCTGACAGCCAGCAGGCTGGAGTTTTGCAGCAATTTTGAAAGGTATATTACGGGCATAAGGTATGAAATTCTTTTGACTTTTAATGGAAAAGTTGGCCACTGTACTTTCCTAAGTTTACAGCTGTACACCATAAAGTACTCCTCAAGGCAGTTATCAGGTTCAGAGGACAGTACAGATTTTTTGTCTTGTCTACTCAAATGGTCATTTTCTTGGTTATAAAACTAATTAGAAGTGTATGAGACTCTGTATTTCTTAAACAACATTAATGGTTGAGTAGCCATTTAAGATCAGGGTCACCCTACCACAAGTGGAATGAAAGGCAAGGTGTCACAGTGCACTACATAGTGCACTACATAGCTTAGGACACCCAGACTGCTACCTGACAAAAAAAAGGCACTTAGCCAGTTCTGCATATTTTTGCCAGGAAAGATTGGTAGAAAAAAGGAAATATCTGCATTATTGGTCACTTTTACTGTGCAAGTTATTACTATTGGTGTTTTTTATCTGTTGCTTACAACATGCATTCACACCAACATATGTGACTCTGTGTACTTCCAAGGCAGAATAATTCATGTGGAGCAGCAGCAAAACTTGTTTCCCAAGTGTGGCTTACAGCTTTTAGGTATCTATTTAAAGCTTTTGTGAGTCCTTATACAAGGAGGTTTGGAGATCACATGGACTTTGTAGCTGTTCTTGGGCACAAAAGACCACTAAGACTTGCCTTTCCTAATGATTTTGTGCGGCTTTTCAGATTTTTTTATTGAGCATACAGGAGTATATGACCGTTGTGTGACTGGTAGTCATTCAACAATCAGGCTGACAGAGCGCAGCTGGAGTTTTAGGTTCAGTCTCACCTACACCAGCCAGCACACCTGGGCCAGTCATGACAGAAGGAAAGATGTACAAGTGTCTTGTTATGAGGACAGATCTATCAAATCTATCAAGTCTATCAAATGAAGGCTGATATTTCTGGGAAGTAGAGGTCACTGTCCGCATGACACTTTCTTGCACCTAGTTTTATTCCCAATTTTGGAATTGGTGTATGCTCGCTAAACAGTGTATGTACATACATTTTCTCGGGAAATTTTGAGAAGTGAGCCAGACTGGTGTTCCTCATTACAAGAAAGCTGAAGCAAAATTACCTTGCTGCTGAGTCTTCAAGGCTAATAAACCCAAACACACAAATGTGAATTCATGGTCCTCCAACCCTGTCACTTGGTGTGCAGTTTATTACTGTACCCTTTAAAATACTAACCACAGGCTGGCAACAAGCAGACTTTCCCCTCATTTTGGTGACAGAGGTTTTCTTTGTCAAACTGTTGCTCTGACTAACCTTGAGAAGTATTGTTCTTTCTCCCACAGCTGGTGGGTTGCTTGTGTATTCTTCTAAGGTTCTCTTATTACTTTATCCTTTATATTTAGAGAAAGTTATGTCCATGGAATGTGTGTAGTCCCTGTTGCTTCTTATCTGTCAGCTTCAAATATATTTTAAACCTTTTTCATTTCAGTCAGAAAAGACTCCCAATCACTAAATGACCATCCCCCAGGCTATGAGGGAAAAATTCAATCAGTCAGATATATCCATGAGCTGGCTTTCCAGCAACACCTCATTTACACTGAGTCTCTAAACAGACTGTGCTTCCAGCCATACCCATTCAAACACAACCTTATTTGAAACCATATTCATCACGAATGTCCCCTTGAGGCTTCCCTGGCCACTGGTGTACAGTGGGGCTTTTATCTGTTTTGACGTCCTCTAGATGAATACCTCCAAACGTGTTATGGTTGGGACTATGCACTGAAAAGTCAGGCACAGGTCTGAGGTTTTTTGGGTTAATTTCAAGGAAGGGTTGAAGATGCAGTTCAAGGAAAACACAACCTCCTAGGAGTTACTTAAGTATATTTAAGCCCAGTTAGTCTTACCTTAAAACAAGAGCAGACTTCTGGAGGTTTTTCTTACATGGAACATGAGAAGGAACTGAATTAAATAGGGTGACTGTGTCCCCCACAGGGCATAGCACAGTAGGGTTTTCTGAGGGGAAAAAAATAGTTTTTCTGTGAGGTTTGTACTTAGTTCCCTGCTGTGAAGTTTTATAGCACTAATGTGCAATTAGAGGCATTTGCAAACTGATCTCCAGTTTCACTTGAAACACCACCTGGTCTCACTTTTTTATAGTTAGGGTGCGTTTCTCCATGTTTTATTAGAAGGTTAGTTGATTGGCTGGGAGAAAAAAGGGAGTTGTGAGTAAAAAAAATCAAGGAGATTTCAATAATTTTGAAAGATTTTTTAATGTCTTTGAACATCCCAGTAAAATTTCATTCTGTGTGAAACTGCATGAATATCACTGTAGTTTATATATAAATAGAACTTTCTCTCATCATACTTTTCGTCACTAGGAACAAAGAAAAAGAAGTGATATAAAAAGTGGTTCTAACGTCCTTATCATCTCTTTTTTTCCCCTCTTACCGACGGGAAAAATTCAACTGTCTGAAATGTGTTTGTGAGAATTTTTTTAAGGCTAAAATTGCATTTTCTATCAAAAAGGTGTGGTTTTAAAAATAGCAGCAGCCCAGCTTTGGCATATGTTTCATCAATTGTTAGACTTCATACAGTTCAAGAGTCTGTTTGTGCTGAAAATATGGACAATTAAATGCATTTTCTTCAAAGATAGTGTCATCATATGAAAGCTATTTGGAATATGGATTATGATAATTACAATCTATTCATTACCTATTAACTCTTCGTAAACATATTTAATATTTTGACATTAATACTAAAATTACGCTGAAACTCCTATGACAAAATTCTTCTCATTGTTAATGATTTCTGTCCATGTCCAACCTGCAATGGTTGCTGTTACTGTTTTATCCTAACAGAAATCAATGGTTTGCAGTTTATAACTACTCATTTCCTTCAAGAATTCCACCTTTCCTTTAGGCACCTGATAAAGCTGCAGTGAAGACTTGTATCTTACCATCAGACTGCGTGGCGTCTTCTTCAGTTCCCAATATAGTTTCAGAACATTTTGCTGCTCATGTGCATACCAGAAGGTAATCCACTCTTTTCAGCAATACTTTATCTCTTTCAAGTTATCAAGAGTAACCACGCGTATTTTATCAGTAATGGAATCAGACAGAACTCAAATCACAAAAAGAGTCTTCTGTTTTTATTCAACACTTGTAGTTGAATTTTCCAAAGGAATTCAGGAGTTCAGAGCCCATGCCCTGTTAAGAATCTAGATTCTGAATCTCCTTTTGACACTCGGTGGATATTAACTATCAATTATTTGTGCTTTTAAAAACAATCTTTTTTTTTAATTCTCTATTGGTTCCTTAAAAAATTCCCAGACAGCAGATAAAATCTAACCAATGACACACACAGCTAATAAACCAAAATGCTAAAACCTGGGCTTTCTACTGAATGACACTGTAAACTCAGTGGAATTTGACAGACTTCAGTAGAAATTGCATTAATGAAATATTTATAGGAGTGCAGACCTGATAAGTAACTGTAGTTGTATTTATATGCTTAAATCATTTCCTGCCCTCTTTTATTCCTTGTTTATGTTTAAGACCTTTGAAGACAGGATAACATTTTCTATCGTCTTTCATGACATCTTGTCAGATTATTGCAGAAGGAGATAGTAATCCTTAAAAGTGGCTGAGAAAAGAGGCAGTTTTAATAAAAATGAATAAATAAATCCTGTCAGTTGAAGAAAAACTTAACAGTTGATCACATTTGATTAACTCAATAAATAAGTAATTAGAAATAAACCTGTTTTAACTTTCCTACTTATCTATTCTTGTTTATTTCTTGTGTGTCTGTACTTGCTGTTTTAGATGCTATGTTGGAAAAGCAAACGACCCCTCCACATCCTGATCTTTTTTTTAGTATACATATTATATGCCTATAGCTATGTATATACATTCAGGCATTTACTTGACAGTTCCATAGTTTCAAACCTGCTGGTTCAAAATCTACTGAGATCTGGTAGCTGACTATGAGCTGAATTTGTAGTGTGATGTATTTTTGTGAACTGATGCTGGATTGTTATTCTAGATCTTGACTTAGTCACGCGCTTTATGATGGTGCCACGTGACTAGTGACAAAAAGCCTGCTGCATGCTCCTCGTGGGAGGATAAGAGGAGATATTCATGAGAGGACAGAGAGGCTTGGTCATTTCAATCTGCACTGTGATGACCCGTGCAATTAACTCATTGACTGTATTGCATTTTATGCAGTTCTAGAAGATAACAGAGAGACTGGGTGATTCGCTTTAATAAGAAGCAGTTAAACACAATTAAAATGAAAAGTTTAAGTTAAGCGCTTATGTAGAGCTGGTTTCATCCTAGATTGCTGGATGATGTGCTCATTTTTCTTAAGAAAGAAAGATAAGTCATTGAAAACTGTTATATGCTCCGAGGCAGTCAAACTGGTGGAAGAGGCTGGGCCTAAAATTTGTGCAATATTACTAAACAAACAAAGCTGGTCAGTAGGAAGGGGTTGGTTTTCATGTGTTTATGACTTTAGAAGGAAGTAGGAAACCTCCTTGCTTGGAGGAAGTTTCTTCTTGCTTCTCTGTTATCGGGTACTGTGCACCATCCTCTGAAATTAGAATCATAGAATCATAGAATTGTTCTGGTTGGAAGAGACCTCCAAGATCATCGGGTCCAACCGTTAACCTATCACTACCAAGTCCACCACTAAATCATATCCCTTAGCGCCACATCTGCATGTCTTTTAAATACCTCCAGGGATGGTGACTCTACCACCTCCCTGGGCAGCCTGTTCCAATGCCCGACAACCCTTTCAGTGAAGAAATTTTACGAATATCCAATCTAAACCTCCCCTGGTGCAACTTGAGGCCATTTCCTCTTGTTCTGTTACTAGGGAGAAGAGTCTGACCCCCACCTTGCTACAACCTCCTTTCAGGCAGTTGTAGAGAGCAATAAGGTCTCCCCTCAGCCTCCTTTTCTCCAGGCTAAACATCCCCAGTTCCCTCAGCCGCTCCTCATAGGACTTGTGCTCTAGACCCTTCACCAGCTTCGTTGCCCTTCTCTGGACACTCTCCAGCACCTCAATGTATTTCTTGCAGTGAGGGGCCCAAAAATGAACACGGTACTCGAGGTGCGGCCTCGTACAGGGGCCAAGTACAGGGGGACGATCACTTCCCTACTCCTGCTGGCCACACTATTTCTGATACAAGCCAGGATGCCGTTGGCCTTCCTGGCCACCTGGACACACTGCTGGCTCATATTCAGCAACCCCAGGTCCTTTTCCCCCGGGCAGCTTTCCAGCCACTCCCCCCCAAGCCTGTAGCGTTGCCTGGGGTTGTTGTGACCCAGGTGCAGGACCCGGCACTTGGCCTTGTTGAACCTCATACAGTTGGCCTCGGCCCATCGATCCAGCCTGTCCAGGTCCCTCTGTAGCGCCTGCCTGCCCTCCAGCAGATCAACACTCCCTCCCAACCTGGTGTCATCTGCAAACTTACTGAGGGTGCACTCGATCCCCTTGTCCAGATCATTGATAAAGATATTGAACAGGACTGGCCCCAGTACTGAGCCCTGGGGAACACCACTTGTGACCGGCCGCCAACTGGATTTAACTCCACTCACCACAACTCTTTGGGCCCGGCCATCCAGCCAGTTTCCTACCCAGCGCAGAATATGCCCGTCCAAGCCATGGAATTATAGAATTTTATTAAATTATTTTTATTAGAAATTATTATAGAAGACAGAATGTAGAACAAGTTCTATGAAAACCATGAATGTATAGGATGTCAAAGGTATTTTGACCTAGAGAAAGAAAAGAATGATTTATTTAGGAATAATTTCCTATGACCTAATTCTTCAGTGATGTGTCCATAAGACACAAAATAATCGTCAGCTTCCTTCACTTGAAAATATATATACATACACAGTTGTGTTGCAAAATATTAATTCAAAATCCAGCAATAATATATGCAGTTCCTGTACTAATATGTAAGGTCCAATTCCTAAATAGGGGGTTATTTATTCCCTGGGAAATAAGTACTGTGGTAACTGGAACAGAGATGAAACAATTTGGCTACTTTCCAAGCTGGTTAAGAATTGCTGGTTTCATTTCTAATTTTTCCATTTTTTCCTATTAAAGAGAAAAGACCAGCATCTTAATGATACCCCTTTGTGCTTCCATTACCACTGAAAGATCTTTTGTGGAATAAATATGTCTTCATAGAGGCCTGTGTACCTGAACTCTTTGTATGGTAAAAAAATCAGTGTAAATGTACAGATTTTCTTGATGTGTCAAAGTAGACAACTAACAATTAAAGCTTTGAGAACTGCTTTGTTACTTCTGAGAAGCTTGGCCTGCAAATGCACAAATGTAGCTGTTACTTCTAGCCAAACAGCTCAGGGCAGTAGGCCTGGTTTTGAAATTCTTTATTAGTAAAGCAATCGTATCACTTTAAGATGGCAATCAAATTTATGAAGTTTGTGATAATGGGTATTCATTAGGCTGAAGTTACAACTGTTGGCCTTTGGTAATAGGTTAAATGCGTTTATATTAAGAAAATTGAAAAATTGAAAAAAATGTTCTTTGAAACACAAAAGTTTAGTGATGTTTTGTATACAGCTTCAGCTCTGCTGGCCCTTTCAGGTTTTTTGCTCATGGAGTTTCCTTTATTTAGCAGCAAGAATAGGCATGAACATGTTCCTGAAATCAGCAGTTGTGTCTTCTTGCTTTTCTTTTCTCAGTTCACTCATCCAAAGGTGAGTGGCACTTGTACCTAACTTGGAGATGCCGAGTTCTTATGTCACTGTTCTCAATTACCCCTTACATGAGCATATGTCTGTTCTCGCTGATGATGCACAAAGATGATGTAAAAAATCTCCCACTTCATATCATATCTGAACTCCAAATCCACCTCTGTACTGCTGAGGGCCCATGGGTTGATGTCTGTTGTGGTTTAACCCCTGTAGGCAGATCAGCCTCACACAGCTGCTCACTCACTCCCCTCCCGGTGGGACGGGAAAGAGAATTGGAAGGGTAAAAGTGAGAAAACTCATGGGTTGAGATAAAGACAGTTTAATAGGTAAAGCAAAAGCTGCATGCACAAGTGAAGCAAAACAAGGAATTCATTCACTCCGTCCCATCAGCAGGCAAGATTTTAGAGCCATCTCCAGGCAAGCAGGGCTTCAGCCCACATTACGGTTACTTGGGAAGACAAATGCCATAACTGCGAATGTCCCCCCTTCCTCCTCCTTCCCCGCAGCTTTTATTGCTGAACATGATATCATAGTATGGAATATCCCTTTGGTCGGGTGGGGTCAGCAGTCCCAGCTGTGTCCCCTCCCAGGTTCTTGTGCACCCCCAGCCTCCTCGCTGGTGGGGTGGTGTGAGAGGCAGAAAAGGCCTTGACTCTGTATAAGCCCTGCTCAGCAGTAACAGAAAGGTGGGTGGGTTATCAACACTGTTTTCAGCACAAATCCAAAACACAGCCCCATAGTAGCTACTGTGAAGAAAATTAACTCTATCCCAGCTAAAACAAGTACTGTATCTTAGTTTAAATGTCGAGAGCAGAAATGAAAAGCAGGAAGGCTCTTTTTATATTTAACTACTGCAACTTTAAGCTGTCTCTCTTATATCTGATACATTGTATAGTGCCTCAGACAGATCCTGTCTGCTGTCAACGAGAGGGGTTATACCTACGCCTGTAAATGGTCAAGATTCTCTTTTCTGGGGAGGAGTAATACTTCATTGTGGCTTAAGTACCATAATTTTGAGTGTGTTGTGATATTTGCACCAGAATGTCTCCCTGCTGAATTTACTGCTCAATTTGGAGTTGACAGAAGGATTTTTTACTTTTTATCCATCATTTATTTTGATTTCTTGTTTTCTGCTAACAACATGGAAAACTGTTTGTCTTTCTTCTCACTTCTTAGGGAACATGACACAGTCTGCATTGCATTCCTCAAAACAATTGTGCTGCCTTTAGCTTAAGGGAAAACTCAACCTTGAAAAAAATCCTTTTTTTTAAAAAAAAAAAAAATTAAGTGTCCTGTGGTATTATCTCATCTCTTTAGCTGTTCAGAAAGCTTTTCCTGCAGCTAATGTTGTTTTCAATTTTTATCCTAAACTTGTAGTTCAAATGTAAAACAAAAATAAAACACATTTTTTGCCTGTGATCTTCACTATATTTACACAACTTAGATGTGACAAATTCTTTTTTTCCCCTCTCATATCAATAAGCTTACATGGTGGTGTTGGCACACTGGGGGGCGGGGGGGGGGAAGGGAGGGAGGAAGGTCAAATTCTGAAGTTCTTAGCCAAATCTTTCTTTAAGCAAATTTTAAGCTCGCTGGGACTTGGTTTATACAAATTACATTTAGTTAGTTAATTAAGGGTATATATTTAAAATAACCTTTAGTCCCATCTCTTTATTCTGGCTCCGATTGCAAAGTTTCTAGGTTACTTATTTTTTATACAGCACCTGTCAGAGTAAGAACACAAAAATATCCGTACCAAAAGTTTACCTAACCCCATAACCTGTTTCTAACTATTACCAGTTGCTGTTTAGAGAAGAACATAGCAATGTAGTAACCATGTAACGCTTCCATTACTGGAGTTTGTAGTAACTGAAGTAGTGCAAACAAGGAGAAAGAAAAAGTCCTTTTTCCCTTTTTTGGGATCAGTATCCATAGGCTCAGTGTTTTGTTGTTTGGGATTTTTTTGTCCTGTGTAGGACCAAGGTCTTAAATTAGAGGATTAGCAGATTGGGAGACAGTAGAGAAAGCACGGCATACGCTCCAAGTGCTCACAATGCCTTAAGCTGTATTTGGTAGGAATTAGATCATTTCATTCCCACGTACAAATTCTGTATAGATCAATCCTAGACTATGAGTTAGACTCCCTGCTGAGCCACTTGATAGCTCTTGATTAGTTATGGATATTACAGTAATTGGGTCTGTTAATACTTACCTTTCCTGAGAGGTGTTAGCTAAACCTGTTCATTAAAATAATGACCACAGAAGAAAAGAGAGAGAGAATGAAAAGATATGCATAGTATTTCAACACCTTGGAATTATAATTCCTTCTAACGCTGTGTTCAGAAACTCTTCAAGAATACTACAGCAGCTGCTACTTAACAATTAACTTGCACTATTAATTGGGTTCAGAAAATCTATTGTCATGGCAAATGAAAGGACAGAATCAAGTATTTTTGTGCAACGCTGCCGATTTTTATTACCCATATTCACTCAAGCAACAACTATACTTGGAAAACATTAATGTTCAGATGCCAATTGACAAAAGCACAGGGACTCATTAAATCAGAAATATTGTGACAAACTGTAGAATCTTGTGGTTTTGCTCTAGGGAGCTAATCCAGCAAAGCATTTAAGAAACTGCTTAATTTTAAGCATAGAAAGACTCCCCCGAGAAGGTATAAAGCAGATGCTAAAGTGTTTTCCTGGCTGGAGCACACAGTTGGTCAAAATTTGTTCTTGTGTGTATTTTTTTTTGTTTTGCTTTGTTTTATAGGAAGATGTGAAGATTAAATCAAGTCCTTTAGAGGTTCATTATGCATGCTAAGTATTCATTGCATAGTATGAAACATTATCATGCGTAATATAAATATGAGTATTTCAGTATTACCCAGAGATCTAATAAAAAAATTACTGTGCTATGTATGGCGCTCACATAAAGACAACTACATCACTAGTCTCTGAGCACTTTAAAATATATGGCCTTATTCTGTAGTTCTGGGAAGTTGCTAAATCCATTTGATAGAATTGCATGGACTTTTTTCTTCCTGGAGCCCTCCTGCTTCAGGGAAACTTTGTGTGATGCAGAAAACTGTCTGAAGACTGTGCAATACAGGAATAAGTCCAGGAATAAGGTGAGGGACATCAGTTCATGTGACAGAGGTCCCAAACCTCAAAGTTACAGACTAGCCTCAAGAATTCAATAGCTATGCCATATGAGATGCAGATTGAAACATTACAAGCATTTCTATTCATATACATGTTCAGAGCTTCTGTTTCCTTCCATAGCCCTACTGTATTTGTTGGCCTATGCAATCTCCAAGTTGTTAAAAAGATCAGTTAGCGAAAATGAGCAAAGTTTTATTCTATTTGGAGTTGATAATTATGCCTTTTGAATGAAAAATAGCTGCTTTTCCAAGCCTATGCTCACTATGACACAAATGCTTCTCCTTAACCGTAAATCTTGTACTAGCATCTGTAGCCAGTTTTCCTTGTGAATGTGTAAAAAACCTGGAAACTTTGCCCTGAAAGGGAATCAGATTTAACCTGGGGCCTTTCCCACCCTCTTTTGGCTATCCTTTTTCTCCCTGACTGCAGAGATAAGGAGCTGAGAACTCCCTTTCACAAACTCTCATTTTTCCTCTTGTTCAAAGACTTCTGTACCATTTCTGCTTTGTCTCAACAATGTTTTCATTGCCACATCAAAGTAAGGTCTCAGAAATATCTTCTTTTCCTCCACATTTTTGTTCAAATGAGAGGAGGACACAGTGGCAGTATTTGGCATCTCACCATATTTGAAGGGAGAAAAGTAGTAATCCATCTGGCTCTGTGTTGATTATTCTTCCTGTGCTGTTTTCAGTGAATATTGATCTATCTTTTATTGATCAATAAGAAATCATAGTGAAGCTGTTCAAAACAGCTGCAGAAAAAATTAAAGGTTTTTAAAGCAAGTTGATTGATTGCACATTACTGCTGTGCTCCTGTGGCAGAAACCCTCTTGGCCAACATACAGGGAATTGAATTTGGAGAACTAAAATATGCAGTTATCACACCTGAACTAGAGAATCACCATCTACATACTGCAGCGCAAAGCCAAGCAGTGATCCCAGCTTGTCTGGACCTAGTTTGTGGATATTGATATGGAATTACTATGCACAAGTACATCTTTGAAGTGGTATAACTGTTCAGTGAAGTATTTGCATGATAAGAGTTTATGACACTTACAGTTCCAGAGATGACTAGTTGGAGTCATTGCTAACGTTTCTTCTCTATGTCTAGGGAAACAAAACAGTCGCTCTCCTATTGTTTGCATGTCAGGGCAGTGGGAAGCCTACTACTATTGCTCTCCCTTCTCCAAGCAGAAAGTGTGATGGGTGGGGAGGTGTAAGTCTCCTTTGGGAGCAGTGTGGAGAGTCGTGCTTTCCAGTAACCTAGCTGTTAAAATCTGGGGGTTTATCTCTTTCACTTGTTTTGCACCTGACTTTTTTTTCCGCACACACCCCCAAACCAGAAATACTGTCACAAGCACCTACCTTCTTAAGATGTATATTCATCCTGTTCCTTGCACAATTCTGAGAGTTCAGATTTGTATCTGACAGGATAAAACCTATATTTTTTTTAATCATTTCATGGTGACTTTTCTACAATGTACTTTTCTTTCTCTCTTTTTCTTTCCAGTGAGGTTGAGTATCTAACATATCACAATATGGCTAAGGATACTTGGAAAACAAAATCAGCTACATTACAGTGATATGGAGTTGTTTGGGGTACTTCTCCGGTATGTCTTGAGCTGTTTTTCTGTAAGAGAATCCAGACTGTAGGAAAGCTTCAGCCAAGTACTTAGGGAAAAGTAGTTTGCACCTAAAACTGCTAGACAGGGGAAGCCCAAGTAGCTTCAAAATGAAGGAGCTGTTGAAAATCACTGTGCTGAGATGAGCAGAAAGTCTGGCTTTGGATTTCAAACCCACCCTCAAGGAAAAAGACCTTAGGAGTATCAGAGGTGTTCTGGGATTGTTAACAGCACTAAACAGCCAGGACTTGGTTTCTGTTGTATAGAATATGTAGAGGTTGTTCAGCAGTATGAACACAAAAAATTAATCCACTTCACGGAAAGGTTAATTTCAGACTTTTTAAGCATTAAATTTTGAATGATTTTGGGTTAATACTGAAAATACACATTTTTGATTCTGCATATTTTTCGGTCATGGTATAACATTGCAGAATTCTCAGATGTGTGTGCACAAACACACATGCATGCATGCACTCTCTTGTGCAGCAAGCTGAAATATTCAACTCACTTCATTGTTTTATTTATTGACCGTAGTCTGTGTAGTGTAGTCTAGAATGAAGAAATAGGATCACTAGATCTACTGATCATACAGTGAAACACATGCTTTTATACTTCATGTCTGTAATCCCCTGGGTTCCTTTTTCACTCAGATACTGTGATGAAGAATAGTGTACAAATAAGATGGCAGCTTTTTAACCTCCTGGATGTTGTTGCTTCCAGAGAGCTATTAACTCCTGTGCAATTGCTTCAAATAGGCAAATAGTATCAAGTAGGACACTTTATTAACACTAGTAGCCTCTTTTTAGTACTTCTGCAAAAACGTTCTAAGGACCCCAAGCCACATTGCTAAAGGACATCAGAAGAGACCCTGCTGTTACAATCCTGAGGTGCTTTCCCAGTTTATATTAGGCCTTTCACAGCTTATTTTAAGACTAAACTATGGTATTTTCTTAAGATGTTGAAAGTGTTTCTTAGATTCTTACAAGAATATGTCAAAATTTTTTCACTTAGAGTTCATTCTGCTAATTCAATTAAATCCCTCTTCAGGGCTCTGTGCTTCTCCAGCATTTCCAAAACAGCTTCAGTATCATGAACTGTCACTATTTATTAGATGTAAGAATTGACATTACACGTTGAACTTCAGCACTATTTAGAAAGACTCAGTATTGCTAGATGGAAAGAGATGAGGCATTTTTGGCAGGATATAGTAGATGGGGTTTTTTTTTCAGTTTTTAAGAAAAGAAATGCAAAGGAGATGTTTGTCTTGGTAAACATCCTGTAAGCCAAAAGATAATGTGCTGAGATGTTCCCATTCAAGTTAAAATGCGAGGCCTTAGATTCATAAGATAAACTAGTTTGCATATTCAGCTGTTGGAACTGTAAGCAAACTAATTGGAAGAAATGATTATTCAACTTACGTTAGTGTTCCTCATGCAATAGAGACATGATTGTTTCTTTTGTACAAGAGGATAAAATTATGGGTTCCACACGCTCCTGCTCAGTTATCTGTATGCTTTATTTATCAAACAAACATACAACGTATTTTTATGATAACCCTATACTCGTGATGTGTAAGTAGGAAGACAGGCTCTACTGAGTAGACACTGAACAGAGATTAAATTATGGAGTGTTGGCACGCCATGGACTTTGGGTAAGCCACTTCACTAATTTCCACTATCACAAAGATAAACATTGTGATTGTGTCCATTAATATCCTATAAACAAAAAGCAACATTTTAAGGAGCATCTGCCTTGTCTAAATACTAAGTCCCCTGCAACTATAGTTGGATATTTGAAAATATATTTCCACTTTTGGTCTTTTTATCTCTCTAACTATATATATGCCCCTCTTAGTTTGTCTGTCAAAAAAAAATTATTAGCAGTGATATAACTAAGGAATGTCACGGTTATTCCCCCTGGAACTACCACTCATTCTGATTCTTGATCTGGTTTTCAAACTACAGACAAAGCTTATTTTGAATATTTGTTATGTAAAATTCAAGCCATTTGGTTTGGTTTCTTGTGACACGTAGGTCATATATGACTATTTCATTCCCCCCTACCTGACCAGATTAGAATTAGGTTAATTACATGACAATGCTGTGCAGTTACAAAGGCTACTTTATCCAATGGAAAGGTGTGTTTGCTACGCAAGGGTCTTCTGGGTTTGTCTCACTATCTCATTACTTTGACCATTTGATTTATTAATATGCCCAGAGCATATAATTTGTACGTCGAAGAAGGGATATAGATTGGGTATATGTTTTAGTCCATGAGCTGTAACATGAGTTCTTACCAATGGCACTTTGCGGTTGATGGATTATGAGTACCACTGCTAGGATGGATTTAAACTGGCTGCAACTGTTGAAGGAGCACTGGAATTTTCCTTCCTGCAAGTGTCAGTATTTTGCTAAGAAATACCCTGCTTCCTAGCTGGTCACGCATGGGACAGATTGGGAGTTGGCAGTTGTTCTCCTGGGTAGTCATTGTGTGCAGAAAGCATTTAGCAGCTGTGAGGAGAAAGAGCCTCATGACAGGCTCTGCTGTTCATATTTTTCTTTCTGTTCTTTTGAAAATGAAACTTCAACCTAATGAGTATACTGGTGATTTGGTAAAAAAATAGCATCCATTGTTTTCCTGAGGATAATCTCTTCCAGGCAGTCCTGTCTTTGCAAACTTTCAGTTGTCTTTATGCTCCAGAAAATAGGTGTTTTTAGACAAGCGAGACTGGTGTCATAATAGGATGTAGCTTATTTTTAAAAGCAACAAGCTGTCGTCTCAACTGTATAAAAGGCTGTGACAAGTCTTTGGGTTCAGCTTTATAAGCAGGGAAATGTCAAAATTTACAGCTTATGGGGCAGAACTGGAAAGTCAAACTTCTCACCTTTGGTTTAGTAGAGCTAAATTCATGAACATTTAGCACATCTTAGTTCTGTGCAAGGCTCAGCTTGCTTCCCTCCTTCTGTCATCTCAGGCCGCTGAAATAATTTGCATTTTGAGGCTACAGTAAACTTTTCATAACTGCCATAATTACTCATGGCTGCTGCCTTCCAAGCTCTGTGACTTCACTGTTGAGCATTTGTAATACCAAACATCCAGACTTACTCATATTTCCATCCTAATTTTCACCCAGCCAAAATAACCAGACCCTAATTCAACTGAATTTGTCTGTATGCTCCATTAAACTTGTGCTTGCACTTGCTTTTAGCATAATAAGTTCACTGACCTTCAGCTCCTGTAGTCACAAGACTGTAGCACTGCTGCCACCAGAGGATATTGGAAATGAAGAGTTTAAGGGTTAGGTAGCCTGAGAAGAAAGATTTCCACTGTAACTCTGTAATCCAGGGTTAGGCTTCCAGCTTTGAGGGGAAAGGCAAGTTAAGCTGTGATCTATTAATACATAATTTGAAGATATCCTGTATGTTCATACACAATTTGGACAAAAATTCATTTCCACCCTTGTTTTTGATGCATTCCAACAGTGTTACTTGTTCTGTGATACAAAACACCAGTCTCCAAAATAGAAGCTTTATGTCTGAATGTTCTCTCAATACAGTATCCAGCTCTGATACTTGCGCATGCAAAAGAACCATGGAAAGGATCACTGAAAAGAATTCAAGGAAGGAGAGGGAAATTAGTCTAGAAAATATATTCAGGTTGGCAGAGAGACAGTTGAGGGGCAATTTTGATTACCTGGGATAGGTATTCAAACTATAGGAAGACATCTGATAGCAGAGGGTGAAGAAGGAATTTGAATCTTAATCACAAGGAATAACCAGACCCAGCAATGGAAAGTTGAAGCTATGCAAAGTCAACCTTGAAACAAGAAGCAGGTTTCTGGGAGTAAGTGTAAATTAAAAGTTTATTGGACAAGGTTTCAGACTTGCAATCATTCATGCCTTTAAAACAAGAAGAGATTTTTTATATATTGTTCATGTCAGGTAATGAGGGAAATGTTTTGTCACCTATTTGAACACATTCTTGTGGTGAGGAAAAGAAGTACTGTCTTGTATGGACACGGTAATCCTTTCTGGCCTTAGAAACCATGAATGCATTTCATTTCCCCCTCAATGGGCCATGGTGATGGCTGGTGGGGTGAGGGGTGGCTCAGAGAAGCCCAGAATTCCCTACTTTCCCCTCAGCACAATTGTCAGTATTACGAGCATTTTAAGATGGCTTTGGCTAGCCTTTGTGCTTTCTCCTCCAGAGAGGACAAGAAAGTTTTTCCTTCCCACATTTTTCATAATAAGAAAGGCATTCTGTTGTTAGTGTTGATTTTTGATTTCCACATTCTCTGAAGCAAGGAGCATGTGTCAGATGGGAATAGTTCCATGCTACTTGCAACACTAATCTGTTCTGTGTGGATGGCACACAAATTTGTTAGATTAAATAATCACAAGTCTTAGAAATTAAAGCTAGGGGGTTCAGTACTGGGGCATCTGGGTAAAATGACCTCTGAAATTCCCCAATCACTTAGTGCTACTTTCTAAGTGAATATGATGAAATAGACTTTTCTGGTCTTGGTGTGTGAAAAAATGAGTCTTTTCTTGTTTCAATCTAAAGGTGCACTTTGTTTAATTTGCATTTTAAAGCCTTACTTGTTGATTATACCATGCTTTTGAAGCAGCATGGAAAGTGGAATTTGTAACAGTGAGCAACTGATTGGCAATGTGATATCATTCTGCCATTTGCACATCACTTAAAGGGTTCAGAACTTCAAAATCACTTTAAGATGTAAAGTTTTAAAAATTGACTTTGTCATGTTTTAAACTACAGAGAAGAAAAACACTGCTTTTTAACAAGGATCTTCAATGTGCTCAAAGATGGGTTTGTCTGTATTCTGACTCATGACTTGCACGCAACAGAGTTATGCAGAAGGATGAGGTGGGCAGGGGGAAGACAAGACAAAAAGCTTATAGCGATTAAGGTAGGGCAGGATGAGAGCTGGATTAGATTTTTAGTAACTGTGGCTGCAGAGATAGTAGAGGAATTCATGCTCTCCTTGAAACACAGGCGAAGAAACTGCAAAACCAAAACTGCTGGGAAAGTGATGGAAAAGGAGCGGTTTATGTGAGAAAGTGTAGCCGTGTCTCTTTGTTTTGTTCCTGATAAATATAGCAAAATTATCAATTACAGTACGTCAACATTGGAATAACTTAAAATCTGTATTTAAAGCAAACTTAAGTAGCAAAAAAAGATTATTTTCTTTTTATAAATAAATACTTATACTGCATCAGAAGTCATACTTAAATTCTGGGACTATTCATTTTTCTCTTATAAGACAACCTATCCGGCCAAAATTTTCATACTATTTTATTGTGCTTCTCCTGAGACGTGTTATCACCTTTTGTTTGGATTTCAGTAGTTTTCTGAGACTCCAGTGAGGTCTTCCTTGCCTTAAGTGCTACACAAATACAGTAAGAGACACTCCAGATCCAAAGAAATAATACTGAAAAAGCTGTAGATCTTAAAAAAAAAAAAAAAATGTGGTCAGATTTTTTTCTGCTAAAATAAAAATAAAGAGGTTTTTCAAAAAATTTGCTTAGTAGATGAATAAAAAAAGACACATTCTTCCTTTTTGTACTAAAGATCATCCCATCTATCATCCTTCTCTTCCCTTCACGTAGAGCCCCAAATAAATGTAAAGGTCAGTTAACAACCTTAGCTCAATTAAAGACCCGCAGCTATATTTCCTGCAGATCAACTCCTTCTAAAACCACAAAGATACTAAAGGATCCTCTGAGAGACTTGAATATCCCATATTTTAACTGGCTTGCACATCCATTTTCACAGACTCTGTAATAATATGAATAGTTCATGCTTGTAAACAACCCTGCATTTTGTCTGAAGAACTAATTGAAAAAGTGTAGATGTTCCAGTCAGATACACACTAACTGAATCCCCAGGTCTGCATCTAGATCTTTATATCTCCTTTAGCTTGCACTTCTCCACTCAACTCTCTCTGCAAATTACTCAGATGAACAGTAACTCACCAATCCAAGGAGAGGTAGAGGAGTGCAGGAATGTACAGAAGGTACGCTTGTACAGAATGTATGAATGTACAGGAAGCAGAGAAACATGCAAGCATTGGTATTTCTGTGAGGATAAGGATTTTGTTTTTACTCAGTCCCCTTCTTTGAGACTTTGCCTTATTAGCAGACTCCCTTCTCCATCAGAAGTCATATCTGACAGTCTTCTCTACAATCTGAAAGACACAGGAAGCTATGTAAAAAGAAAAACAGCCTCCATGAAGCCTTGAAACTCTTTCTGACAGCTTCCTGCTTAATCACAACAGCTTGGATTATCTGGCCTCCTGAGGCCGTGTCCAAAGAAGATTACAATTCTAGCTTGTAATATTTGACAAAAGTATTGCTTTTCATGCAGGAAGTGTCTCAGCAGATTTCTGGGTCTGATGTATAGGATGAAGCAGCTGTAGACCAGCAGGGGTGTATGCTTTATTTCTGACAATTGCAATCCTCTAGGTCAGTATGTCTCTTTGATACAACTCATTATCTGTCTAGTTTTTGAGTCTGGAAGGTTTGTGTATAAAAGAACTGTGTAATGGCCCAAAGATTAATCTTTCAGGGGATAATGAAATCATGTGGCACCATAGAAAAGTGGTACTGGCAAGCTGGGATCTCTTTGTTGTGTGGTAAGGACTCAGTGTGGCAGGAAGTAGAAGAGATGAACTATGGCCACAGATATCCCATGATCGTTAAAAATCCTCCGCTTTTCACAACAGGTAGGAAAATTGACCATAATATTCTGGCCAAATTCCAGTTTCAGTAACTGCAATGAATTCTGTTTTAATTCCTTTTGCAGTATCAGATGATTCATTAGTCATTTTCACTCCTCTAGTAATGATGGAGACAGGTAATATTTTTATAACAGCAAAATTGTCCTACATTACCCTTCTTCTGTGTTTCAGTCCTTATCTTGTAAGGTGGGCTTAGGAGAGTCACTGCTAGGAAAGAGTGACCTCCTGTGACCTCTGATATGAACTGGATAGGATCTGATGATCACATGTGGAAAATTCTTCCTTGCAAGGATAATGCCTCAGACAAAACACATTTTCATGTGGAATTTAAGCCTTAAGTGAAGATAATGCCATGAAATCCAGGATATTTATTGTCTGTTAATCATTCTGGATCATTTTATTGTATAAAATATTGGGCTGATTCCCTCTGATATAAATTGGGATAGCTCTGTTGAAGTGAATGTTGAGTTTTCACTGTGTAAGAAGTAGGCCTTGACTCTACATCCTTCATGCAGAAAAGTAACACAGGGTGGTGTCTAGTTAAATCAATGGAGATGATCTGGGAGCCCTTGGTTGAACCAGTATAATACGATCCAGGCTATTATGTAATGTCTTACTGACAAAATTTTCTATCTTTAAATGGTTAGATGTGTGTTTTATGTTCCCAGTGCCACATGCAATGAGGAATCATGTATATCTGACAAAATATGGCATGTTGCTTAGGGTCTGCAAGATACATCTATTCTTCCCTCTCCTTTTGATGAGTTTTGCTGGGACTATCCCTTTGAGATATCATTTCACTGGAGCTGAGTTTCTGTTCATGTAATCTAGTCCAGTTTTGAAATTCACACACTTTAGGGGGTTTCTTTTAGGGGGTATGAATCTGGCAATGTAAAGAGTGACAGATGAAAATATCCATAAGTCCTTTTTCCTCCTGTTCTGGATGTAATACAGCAGTCCTATCCAAATGGAGAAAATCTATGCAGTAGAGGCCTAGTATTTACTACTTCTTAAAAATGCGTTCATATAACATCTTAATACTCTTTAAAGTTAATCTTAAAAGACAAAAGATATATTTATTCTTCCAAACCCCTGCTTACAGAAGGATGTCCAGATCAGAGCTGAGAGTATTGTCCCCAGTTCCCAAGCCCCTACTGCCTACCCCTTATTGTCTCTAAATAATACATACCTCTTTAAAATCTCAAAGCTTTCCTCATTCTGACCTATTTTTATTCCCACCCTTCATCTTCACAGTAACATGTAATGAAAAATTCACTTTTTAATTAAAAAAGAAACAAAAAGAAAAAAATAGCACTGTGGTAGTGGAAGATTAGCTTTTCCCTTTTCATTTAATTGACAATCCTGAAGGTAGTGAATTGAATCAATAGCAATTTGGTTACTTTACATTTTCTGGAGCTATTCTGATTTACACCAGAAGGCAATCTTGAATAATTTATAATACATGTATTTTAACAGCATAAACAAAGATATACTAAGCAGTATACTTAACAAGAAATATGAAAGAGTTTTTTGCAGATCCTACACTATAGCCTCCACAGAATTGTTTCAAGAACCTAAAAAGTTCTTCATTACATGATTTTTGTTTTTTGATCCATTCTAGGCATGGGAGCCTAGCAATAAGTTAATAGTAGAGAGATTATTGAATTTTATACAGCATAATGTAAACGTACATTATGTGAACAGCTGAAGTGAAATGAAGTGTTCCACCCCCTTACTTCTTGCTCTGACTCTACTGCAGTATGAGCCATAATGATCACTGGTATGTAATGCTGCAGTCATGATTGGCTAAACTGACAGAAAGCACAGTTTTCCACAAATAACTGTGTGAAAGACATTCAACATCACCAAGGATATTATTTGTTGGCTTGCATTCTCTTGTGCTTTATGATTATTTTCATTAATTTATTTTGTACTTCTGTATTCTTCATGTGCTCCTCAGAAGTAATGGACCCAATGTTGTTATTTCTGACACTCGTGTAAGTCATCTGATTTTCCACAGAATTTCTCCTTCATACCTGGGAAATACATTCCTGTACCTGGACTTTTGGGTGTCTTTTTAAACAAAACTGGTTTTGGCTGCAGTCAGAAACAGGATACTGAGTCAAGTAAGCTATCCTATGAGTCCTGTTTCCCATCTGGTATTGCCTATAGCTTTGCATATTTTTGCAAGACCATTCAAGTTGCAGGCTTTCCTTGCACTGCTGGGAAAGAAAGCATTTGTATGCCTTTAGGTAGAAGTCTGATGGAATACACAGGGAGGAGAGGTTACTTGTGTCAGCAGAAGTACCTAGGACTTCTTCTGAGGGCTTGAATTTTCAGTGGTATTCAGTGGCATTTGCTGATTTAATCAGCAAATATACAGGTGGAAAATTCCAGTTTAGTTCCTTTGGTCAGTAAGTGGGAAGAACTGCATGCTTCCTCTCTGTTTATAGAATGCATGCAATTTGTTCTGTTTTATGAATTGATCAGGGGGTTTTGCCTCTTGCCAAGATGGGAAAATCTTGTGTATCCTTGAGGTAGGGAACAGCAATCAGCGGTTCTCATGGATATAACAATTTCTTCTCCTTCCAGAATTCACCCGTCTCTTTTTGTCTCTTTTGGCAGCGTGGCACAATCTAATATCAGCTCTCTCTGCAAAACAATTTGCTGTTCCATTATTCTGTTACTTACAACAGATATGTAACTCCATTCACATACAGCATGTGAGGGATTTCTAAATGATATTGTCATTGTCTCTGTTATTATTGGAACAATTTGGGGGATGTCAGAAAACTGTCAAATCTTATGGAATCAAACTGTTCCCAATAAATAAGGAGCAGAACCTGTTTATGAATGATTAAATACAGTTCATCAGCAACACTAGCCAAGGAAAAGAAATAGCGTCAGATCTCTTTGCTGTCTCAGCCATTCATGACCACATGAAAAATACAGTTATTTCCAGCAGGTGGGAGGAAGACACTTCTGCCAATGGAAAAGTCCTCTACTGTCTCTTGGAAATGTAGTGCCTTACCCACCAAATTGTACCAAGTTTTGTGAAAAGTATGTAGGCAATTGTAGACAAGCCAACCAAGTACAGCTGGGTACATATCAAGTCACTCTGGCACCCAAGGTATGTCCAATTATTTGACTTCCTTGAGGGTCTCCTCCTTACCAGTCACAAACTTTTATGCAGTTTTTCTAGGTGGCAGCACCTGCTGGCATTGACCCTCCTGCGTTTACTTCCAATTTGTACTTTCTTCTAAGAAGTGCTAGGAATGAGTGATTCCCAGGATTAATGTGTCCTCCTCTCATGCCCATCCCTACAAAATTAACGAAGATATGTGTAGATGTTTGTATGTATGCACATGTGTATGTATGGAGCCACAGAGTGTGAACAGATCACACACATAAATTTTACATACTAAATACAAATATGTCAAAAAGGGACATATTTATTGGGAGAACAAATTTTCATGTGTTAGCATTTGCATGCCTTTGTTGAAAAGAACCACCTTTCACATAATGCTTCCTTTATTGATGCTTTCTTGGTATTTGCCTGGGAAAGAAAAAAAACCAAAACAACCCCCAAAACCTCCACAATTAGTTTCTTGTGTTAAATGGCACTGAATTTGTCCTGAATAATTAAATGTGGCTTATTCTTCCCTCCAAAACTCAGGTGCATCATAGGACTAGAAAGGCAATGCCTTGCTGGCCACTGGAACACACTACTTTCACTGTGACCTTCTTAGTCTGAGAAGAGGTTTTGTAACTGGCTACTCATTTGGAGGTTCCTTATTCCACCTAACACACAGAACTCAATTTAGTCAGCTGAGTCAATTTAGGAGGCCAAACTCACTCTACAGGTGTTGGAGAAAAAGAGAAGGTTGTTCAAAGCATGCAACAAAGTTCCCACTGAGTTGTTCTCTGAAGTGACTCTGTGGCTGACTGAGTCACTCCCAATTTGAGTGGCTTGTATTCAATATGCTCTGTAGCTGATTTATTGAAAATGTGAGACAGTTTGTAAAAGTGTTGGCATCTCTAGTTTCTCCTATGCATATTAGATATGAAGTTTTTAGTTATTCCTGGCATAGTCTCATGTCAGTAAAGGCAAAAATTGTCCCAAATCCACTTTTAATGGAAAAGAAGATGTGTTCAGTATAAATTGCTCTAGACCTATAAATTTTGTGAGCGACCTGATGGCAAGCTGGAAGATGAAATTATACTGTTATCAAGGTGTTAGGCATTTAAGTCCTTCTCTCTCAGATTTAAGACAACATTCTCATTAGGAGTTGAATAATTAATGATGATGATAATAATAATAATAATAATAATAATAATAAAAGGAGTATTATGTATGTGTATAACTCAAGGCCATTGAACCATCCATTGGCCCATTATGAATGTGCCTAATCTTTATTAAATTCCTAGGAAGAGGACAAAAAACCAGGAAAGAGTGGTGTGTGTTTGCAAACAAATATAAAAATAAAGAACAAGAAGATCTGAAAAAAATAACCCAGGTTGCAAAAGTTACTCATAACCAGGTACACACTGAGTAGTGTCACATGAGTCACGTTGCAGAAAACACCTCACAGTCAGTCAGTGCACTTATTTTTATATTTATACATACTTGAAAATATGTCTATAACATCCTTTGAATTCACCAAAGATGGTCGATTTAATCTGTTAACCAACTGACACCAAGTGTAGGCAGTAGTTATAATAATAACTGCTACCAAACCACTTCCCTTTTTCTTTAATAAGGAAATCCTAAACAGGATTTCTGTCATCTGTCATGGTCAGATGTCAGTTGCCTGATCTCCAGAGCCAGACTTTTGTATTTCTGTGCTTTCTCATTGGCTTCCTCTCTGAACATTATGGTTGTACTTGTTATGTCTATAACAAAACAATTGTTTTCATTAACAAATATAAGGTCAGATTTATTTAATTCATTTTCTGTTGCTCTCAGAGGGAAGCTCATTGTATCCTGTACATCTTTATTTCCTTACTGTATCAGATGTAAATTACATTATTTTTATTATGTTAGAGCATTTAAATCCTGGTTGACAACTATCATCCTGGATGAGGGACCAAGTGTGATCAACAGCATTGGTAGTTCATTCTTACCTCTTTCTTTCTGTGGCCCAGCAGCAACTTACCAGGACATTTGTTCTCAGTTTACAATAGTCAGAAAATTATGCCTGGTATGCTAAGATGGCTCATTATCTTCTCACTTACTGGCATCATGGTGGAAACCTTTTCCGTTCATGTAGATTATGTTGTTCACCAGAAAACATAACAAGTCCTTGATTAGAATAGCATCAATTATCCTTGAAAAAACATTGACTTACAGCTGGAGGAGAAATATTTTGAGATTCTCTAGTCTTTGTTCATACCACAAAACAGTACTATTCTTGGCCTTATTTTTAGATAAGGTGGTGCTATATATTTGCTCAACTGGTACTGAAAAGAGAAAATTGACTAGATGCTACTTCAACACCACCACCACCACCTTCAAGACACAATTAGTTACTTTGAAGTTTCAACCATCTGCAGTTTTATAATCCTGGAGTTTTAATGTCCATGTTTGCAGGAATCAAACAATCACTAGCCCTGCTTTAAGTTTTTCAGTCATAGAGACTAATTTCACATTAAAATGAATGAAAGCTGTGGAATCATCTTGTTGTACTCATCTTGGTTTCAAGTGTTGGGGGTGTATTGTTATTAATAATCAAACATCTCCGTTGACCTGGTGGGGTGGCTAAGTTTTCAGTTCAAGTTTGGAAATGGAGAGGAAATGTTGAGTTACAAAAATATAAGAGAATTTAAATGATCTCTATGCTTTTCTCAAAGTTTGCTATGCCTATGGACCAAAGTGGAAAGACTGCTTGTGAATTTCTTAACAACACCTCACTTAGGACGTACTGATGTGCATTTGATTTAAAGGAATTGGATCCGAGGACAAGTACATGAAACAAGATGCTTCAGAGAAAATGCAGAAGTGTCTATATACAAATATATAACTATGTTTTCTGTTGATAACAATAAGTTTTTATATTAGATAAAACAGCAAAAAAAATAACAAAACAACCTGGAGTCACCGTCCACTTTCTAGGAAAAAATATACATCGGTTTTAGGCTCTGCCTGTAGTGTAATGTCAAAATTGGGAGCCATCAGAAGCACAGCATGATCTTCCATCTGCCTGTCTCTTCCACTGAGAGTGCCCTTTCAGGCTTACTGCTAAATGGAAGCATGCAAACTTTGTAATGCATGGAATGTCTGCATCTGTATCTTCTGAGATCCTTGTAATTTCAGATTGTCCACACAACGTCTGACTTCATCTCTGTTGTGTCATGTTTTGTGGGACATAGCCATAGATATCCGTCAAGCACCGATCTGCTCTATTCTTGTAGAAGGGGAAAACTGGAGAATAAGTGATGCCTGCTTTAAATAATAAGGAAGAATGTATGGAAGTAGGGAAAAGAAATGAGAGTAGACAAAGGATGTTGATACAACAGTGAATCTGGCTTTGAAGAGAGTTAGAACATGGTAAGAAGATGCATGGGTGTCATACAATGAAAGAAAGTGATGAAAGAAGAAAGTGAATTGTTTGAAACATAGGGAATCTGCAGTTTGACTTGATGAGTTGCACATTTAAGCCTTCAGAAAAACATTAAGCATCAAGCATTTTGCTTTCTTTAAAAATTGATGTGCCTTGCTTCAACTTACTAGTCAGACTTATGAAACCTGCTAGTCCCTGGTCTAATGTAATAAGCAGTGATTTAACCAAAAAAAGAATCTTTAATCAAAACCAAGGGGACAAGGCTTCCATGTTTGGGTTAGTAATGTTCTTCCATGTTCAAGGTTATCCAAGGAGGGAAGCAGGCCTGGTGTCAGGTCAGCCTCGGACAAAGGAGGGAAGTTTGGGAAAATTACCCTGTTGTCTCACCTGAAGCTCAGGAGGATGGGTCTCAGGAGGACTCTGGTCCTTAGTGCTTTCCCTGCGAGATCCCTTGAAAGAGGCTTATTAAATTCAGAGACCGCTTCTGGATTAAATCTGAAAGTTCCTGAATTAAAAATGATTGCAGGGTATCAGTGGTATCCTGGGGAACTATAACTTCATATACACACTGTTATTGTACTCCAACTGATGAGTTACAGCCATTGTTAGATTGCTGTAACAATATAATCTAAGGCAATCCCTTAAAGGTATACCTTTAATGATAATTACACTGGAGGCCTAGGAGAATGGAATCTCAGAATTTCTCTGAATTTCTATGTATTGGAAGGACAGTTAAACTTCTGGTGCTATCTGATGCAATCTATGCTCTGGTATCTACGAAGAAGAATGCTCTTTTTTTTTTTTTTTTTTTTTTTTTTCTTTTTTTCTTTTTTCTTTTTTTCCTTTTGGACTGTCCTTACGAGTCCTCCTTCACACCTTCTAGGCTTTGGTAAATTGCAGTTCTGGGCTTGTGCTGGTAATGAGTCACTATTCCACATTTGAACTTCCTTTTTAAAGGCAAAAAAGCAGAAAAATTATTAATACTAGCTAGATATGCAGGGCTCAAAATAAATTATCAAATCAAAATATGAATAAAAAAGTGTACTCTGTATTTTTTCCCTTTTCCCAATGTGCACATGGAAAACCTGCTCCAAGTCCCAACAATTCCATGATGACTAGATAGTGTAGATTGTGTTCATGGTTTCTGGCTTTAGCAGGGACTTTATCACTGGAGGGAATGGGGTGTAAGGGGATGTTTGTATTCTTTTAACTTAAGCCCGTCTTGGTGTTGCTTATGAGTGTAAACTAGTGAAAATTATCCTGTTAAGTTTGTGACTTGAAACCTAATTTTTACATCTCTAAAGACTTATCCCACAGATGGGTTATTAAATAGGCCTTAGCAGGCTTTTTAGCCTTTCTTTGACTAAGCTGGTGACCTATTGGTGAAAGATGCTCTTTCTCATTACTGAAAAGATTGAGATAGCCAGTCTCAACCTATCCTGCTCTGGAAGGATGAGCAGTCCTTTCTAATTCTGGAATGACCAAGTAGTTAAGTAAAGAAAGGACCTCAGAAAATCACCTATTCCAGCCTTCTGTCTCTATGTGGGATAAATATTCATCATGTGAACCAAGGAAAAGTAGTATGTGCAAGATAATCCTGATTATTGATTTTTAATGATACTACAATTTGCTTTCAAGCTGGATAGGACCTTTATTTCCTCTTTGCTTTTTTTTTGTTGTTGTTTTTGTGGGTTTTTTTTCTTTAAGTCCTGAGGAGAAGGAGCTTTACCAGAGCTAGAGTTTCTTAACTGCTTTGTCATGATAGTCACAGAGCCATATCTACTAGGCTTTTTCAGAATAGTTGTGCTGTGGAGAGGACAAATTATAGCTCATCATCTTTTGATAGACTAGAGGAATCTATCGCACAGGTAAACAAAAGTAAGGAACTTTCAGCGCCAGAGATCCACACAGCTTTTGCTGCACGAATTGGTTAAATTTCTCTTCTTCTGTCTAATATAAGCTTGGAAACTGAAAAGAAATAGGTAGTATGGCTTAACATACCATATCACAACCTAAACAACTCATCTTTGGCAAGAAAAGATTAGATTTTCATAATCTAGTAATTTATAATTAACTGTGACATAGAAAAGATAGTAATACTGTTGATCAATTCTAATTCAAGGCTAGGCTTCTGCTGGATTTTAAAACAACTGTACCAGGTATCAGTGATGGTAGCATAGCTTTCTAACATCAACAAAAATTGTTTAAAAAGGTGTTGTTTTCCACCAGCTGTCAACTGCCTTGTAGTGAAAATGTACAGCTATCTCAGAACATACACTCAAGCCTTCTGTTTCAAACCTGGCAGTCAATTTCTTTTACCCTTTAAAATCTTTCTGGCGTATATTTCTGTTGATCTTGAGGCTTTTCTGCATGTCACAGAAAATTGCTCTGGAGTAGTTAAGTTCTGGTTAGTTTTGAAAATTGAGACAAAGAAAGTTTAAGAAACCTTACTGAATTGTAGAAGGATTCTAGCAAGGGTTGATGCTGTTTCGTGAGTAGCAATTTCATCAGAATGTAATATTCCACTCTGAAAATGTCTATATGGGGGTTTAATTCACGTGAATACCTTTCTGCAGATGATCTCTTAAACACATGTATGGATCATAGCACCCATGATATCTTGAGCACTGTACAATTCCTCTGTGATATGGTGAAGTGCTATCATTATAATTTTCAGACATGATAACAAGGCACAAAGGGTCCTATTTACAAAGACATTGGTGCATTCAGTGAGGACAATAGGGTGTCGTTATAACTCTTTCCAAAACAGTATTTTCTGTCTAGCTATTTCAGATGTTTGTCCTGCCCCCACTCACTCCCAACTCACATGCTTTTCCAGGGACCTGTCTTCTCTTTCAGTATGATTATGTGTAAATCTGATGCTAAGATTTCTCTACACTGTCCCTGTCAAATGCAGATCTGAACCTGCTCTTAAGACCAAGATTGCCCACAGTTCAAAGTGTAAAAGAGTAGAGTCTGTGTTCTGAGGCTATCTCAGCCCACGCTCTGGAGGTAACTGGAAGCCCAGAGACTTTTAGTGACATAATATGGATAAAGGATTTGTTCAAACCATCTAAATGATCCAGCATGGAGATAACTATATATACTATGGTTTTGTCTACCACCAAATATGCTGACATCAGCCCTTTTAAGTCCTAATTTGGACATGTTGAGTTAGCTGGGGTCTATGTTAACTTTACCTATGGCATCTTAACCACAATTTTGGATATAAAGAACTAATTATTGACTTCTTCATGACTACATCCAGTCTTCACCTTGTTGTACTCAAGTCATGCAAGAAGTATGTGTTTCAGAGATTTTAATCTGCTGTAGATTTTCCTGTCATCAAGCTGGGACTCTGTCCACTGAAATACCTTTCCACTCGAGAACCAGACTTTTCAGCTACTGGATAATTGAAGATATTTTGGGGCATTAAGGCAATAACAAAAGCTGAAAAGAAAGCAATGCAAACAGATACTCTCCAAATTCTGTTTTCCTTTTAACAACACCCTTCTTCTCAAAGCTGCTCATAGTTCAGTGCACAGAACTATCTTCACAGAAAAAGTCTATAATCGCTAGCCTAAAAATATGAATAGGGAAGTGTTTTCATTTTTCCTGAAAACTACGGATGTGGCAATTATGACAGATGAATTGATGTTGGACTTGCTGTTTACTCTCCTTATGTGAAACTGATGATTGTGGGACATCATTTTCTTTTGAAAAAAAATATGGCTGCTATTGGGTTTCAGGGTCAAACAACAAATCCCTTATGTAAAGGATTCACAACTAGAGGTCCATGAACTTCATGACATTGGAAGCTAGATTTTATTTGGTTTCTATTATTTGTTGCATCTTTCCAGATAGTTTTTTCCACATCAGGGAAGACCAGACTCTGCTTTTTTTGAGGGCTAGACTCTTCCACCTCCCCATCTCAACAGGCAGAAAGCTGAACTGCCCGTTAGCAGCCCAGTTGACAACACAGGCCATCAGATAGAACTATAAATGGTAAAAGATATTTAACAGGAGATGGTTTAGCAAAATTCATTTCAGACAAGTCTAAGCAGTGACATTTAAAACTGGTAGACATTAAGATAAAATCAACTGCATGTATTAGCTATAGAATTAGTCATTAACATTTAAATGTAGCCAGGAGGCAGCAATGAGAAGATGTCCTGCTGGCAAAAGCCACAGGACATATATAATCCTCAAGAGTGAAAGCTGTTAATTGACAGGGAAGTAAGGCAGACTAAGGGGACTGGGAAGTGAAAATCATCCCCAGCTGATGTTCACATGCAGATCTACCAGGCAGTCCTTTGCAGTAATGTAAGATCTGCTTTAGCTGTATGGCTAAGCTTTTGTATAGACTGTTGCATACTGTTGTTTGGGCTGTTGGTGTCACCTAGATGGTGTGCAGGTGGGGAACGCTTCCTTTAGAAATTACACAGGGAAAGAAAAAGGAATACATATGTGCCTTCACATTCTGTGCTTTCATCTCCTTGTTTTTTCTTGTCCAGGCATCCTTTGGCCATATCCTCCTTGTTTACTTCCCCACGCTACTGCTCTTATAAAAAGGTCATGCTAACTTCCACATTCCTACTCTACAAGCATCTTAATAGTTGCAAAAGGACTGCAGAACATTTTATGATACGAAGCATTCAGTTTTATACAAATTAGTTAACTTAAGAAACAAATGAGCCACTAGATCCTCTTGACTTGATAGTATAGTTGTGTTTCTAGGCTGACAATTTAGATCCCTTTGGTGTATCAAGGCTAGTATATGTTAAGAAGGTGCATTAAGATCTTCAGAGGAGAAACACTGTAACAGCAAATAGCACCTGTGGTAGAGACAAGGCCATGTGCCTAAACCAGTAAGGAGTCTACTTTTAGCAAACTTTTCCGAAGCATGAGACACACATTAATTCTATTTTCTGTCAAGAGATGTTTGTCCAGATTAGAAGGTAGTGTCTGGGGTTTATTCTGATTTCAGTTAATTCAGAATTTAATTAGTTCGTTAAGTTTTTAGACAGAAGGATAATACAGCCATGAAATTAGACTGACGTGTAATTTTCTGATGATAAATTTATCACAGAATCTGAAGCCAAAAATTACTTTTTATGGCTTGCTAGAGCTCACATGTACAATGGTTGAATCATACTAAGAGAACAGAGCAATTGGCATAGAACAGGTGAAATGTAAATGAAGTGCTTCATTTAAAACACCTTGTTAATATTTGCTTTGTAGATCTGTAGAGAAAAATGACACACCTCTGAAACAGCATTTCATTTTTACCTGATAGATCTTAACACATCCATCAGTGAATTCTCTCTCTTTTGTTTTTTCCTATCACATCTTCCATACCTATTAATTCTGAGGTTTACCAGATTAACCCAGCGTGAACATTCATTTGATAACTGGTTATCAAAGTTACTACGGAAGCAGAGTAAGATGGTTTGCAGATGTGCTTTTATGAATGACAGAATGAATATAATTGTAGCAAGGTAAACAGTGTTAACTGAGCCTCTGAGCAAAATCTGTCTCTGCTGGGAATGAAAGACCATCGCCATTTGCTAATACTAAAACGTATTAGTTTGGTCTTGAAAAGCATAAGTGATCATTCTTCAAATCTTCTCAACTTCCTAGAATTAGGAGGTAGAGGTGTTGTTGTTTTTTTTTTTTTTTTTATTTGAGGCCCCAGTATATATATATATATATATGTGTCTCTCTAAACTACCACACTCATATATATATATATGTAGTGGATTTTAATTATTTTCCCTCACAACATAGAAGAGTACTTATTGGCTAAAGGTCACAGAATATGCAGCAAAAATGGATTTGATTAGATCTTTCTTCAATGATTTTAATTGTAACTGGGTTGGGGTAGCTGGATACGTCTTTCTGTTTCCCTCCCTACTCACTCTCAAATCCAGTGCATAGCAGAAACAAAAACCTGAAACATCTGCTGTTGTTGTTTTTTTTCTTTTTTTTTTTCTTGTGACAAGAATTTTTATATATTCCTTTTATATTGCTGAGTTGAAACTAGTAGGGCCCATTTGTTCTGCCTGCCAAGTGAGTCAGCAATATAACCCTGCATTTCTAAGTAAGGTCATAAAGAAAAAAACCCACTGTGAGTCCTTTAAATATTTTGTGAAGCAGTTGCTAATACAGATGATTTTTGACTGCTTTAAAATATTCCCATGCAATCAACATAAATTTGTGGCATTTATTTGAGCTATGTTTATAGAATACTTTTTTTTACAATATTTGTGCAATTCAGCAGCTTAGCATTACTGCTTACATTTTCAAACCAGTAAGGGATGTACAAAGAGGTCAAGTGACTTGCCTGAGGTGAGAAGTGAAATGTATGGGACGGCTGGGAGTAGACCTCAAGTCTCCTTACTGCTATTTCTGTATTTTTCCCTGAAGACCATTGTTGTGTGTATGAAATAGGTTGGAAAAATAAGGCTGTTTTCCTGCTAGTCTGATTTCTTGAGGTATGTGTAGTAAACCCTGAGTCTGTTAGGATTACAGAAGATAGTATAAGGAGGCTGTAATTAAATGAACAATATACACAGAAAGCTAGATTAATTATGGTATGTCTCTGGAAATGGCTGAGCAGAGGAAAAGAATGCAAGATGTAGATAAGCATTTTTTTTTTTTTTTTATAAAAAGGAGGCAGGTTTATTAGTTTAGAGAGCAGCATAAAATAAACAGTATACAAAACTAATTCTTTATAAGCCACTTTTTCAGTATGCCTATAGCCATCTTCCAAGATGGTTTATAAAAAAGCTAAGGTCTAATTCAGTGCTGCCATAAGGATCTCTTGTGCTTAAGTGGACTCCCACTGCAGAAATGATGGCAAAAATACTCTAGAAAATGGATGCTTATGCATTTCAGCTGACATAGGTGGCCAGGTCTTGAGTGATGCAAATCATCACACTTCTGAGGACATCAATGGAGATAGACCCTTTTACAGTACCTGGTTGTTTGGCACATGGCATACACTCTGTGGACTGTACAGGCAATGTCCCTTCTCATAAAATATACTGGACACATAAAGATCTAGATCTTAAATAATAAATCAGCTCTTGGACCAGTAGGAAATGGATCATTGTATATTTGTCAGTCTAGACTCTAGTTTTAATCATCTGCTTTACAGTACATCATCTCTGTTATCCTGACAAGGCCCACTTGTCATCTTTTTTGACATTGTTCAGAAGTTGGTGTGATAGTTTAGAGACACTAAGAGTGGCAAGCTCTTCAGAGTCACAGAAGAGGTCACATATGGATTGCAGTGGCTTTCAGATACAAATGACTGCAGTGAATAAATGACATCTTGATAAAATGATGGGATTTGGGTGTGTCATTCCTGTGAGTAAAATCCATATTTAGAAAAATGTAAATTAAAGGTGTTTCTGTTCTAAATATACCAAACAATTTAGAAAATTCTCTTCTTTATTAGAACTGGGTTTTGCCCTCATTTAAGACTCATCTATCGATGTTGGTAACTTCATACATCCTTATGGGGTAATTAATTGAGTCATCTAGAAACAGAGCTATACATCCTCAGATTCTCAACAACTCTGCTCATCACCAAAATATTTGGTGGCTATACCTAACAAAAATAATATCTCTATACTAACCTTTTAGAGGCATTATAATGTTGAATAAGAGGATTGATTATGATAGTAATTTAAAAAGTTTCATGGCTTATGCTGGCACTCTGCAGTCCCATAATAGTCCTGTTGTTTTAGGTAGAGAGGAAGTCACTACCTAAACAGTTGAGACAAATAATTTCCTTCTTTCTGTTGCCTCTTACCAGCCAGTTGGCCTTACCATACAAAATAGAAAGCAAAAAAACTTACTTGTAGTCCTGTACTTTCTTCCTTAGTCTGTTTCTGCAGATAAATGAATAAAGTCTCGATCCTGAGCTACATCACATTGCAGATACCTTCAGGCTTGCAGTATGTCAGTCAACAAGACTTTAAGTTGACTATATTAGAAGCAGATAATAAAAACTGATGCACATGATATTTTCTAAAGTAGCCAAATATCAGAAGTCCTGATCTGCCAGAGATTTCCTGGTTTTTAAAATTTTAATTTTGTGGTGTCTTAGCAGCAAAACAAATGGAGAGTAAATGAAAAATAAGTCTGCTTTTTCATTAGAAAAATGGAGAATACTGGAAAAACATTGCATTGTCCTTTTCAAAGTACCTTGTTATGAAAATTACAAAATACATACTATTACTCTTTATATCTCTGGCTCTACAACTTTAAATGTTTTGTTCAGAAATTCTCTAGAAATTTTCTACAAACATGTATTATAACACTGTAGAAAAAGCTATTATCTCATTAACATTTTCCAATGGAAAACTGCTCCATTAGAAAATGTCCAAGTACTTCTATTATTTTGTTTCACTTTTCTGCTTTCTGAATTGAGTAGTTCAAATATCGTAGATATTTGACAGTCAAACAAAGTAATTATACAGGCTGTGATCTATCTATATGAAAAAGGTCTCAGATTCTGTTTCTCATTATTTTTTAGAAGTAGGTTATTATTACATATGCTTTGCAGTTAAGCTTGTAGGCAGGATCAAACATTCTACAGCCATGGACTAGGATAAAAATACTATTTCTAAACTAATGTGATGTGGGACCCTTAGGATATGGGGGTTTTTTTATGTTGCATGAGCGGTCTCATATACTATCCTGTTAATAATTCAAGCCAAGCCTACCTTATTTACTACTACATGACTTCCTTAATGACATGCTCATAAAGTACACAAATATACTGCATGAAGGACATATCATATAAAAACTCTATTTCGCAAAGAGGTCCAAAAATACACTAAAGACTGATCAAGTTTCAGGGTATCCAAATAATTAAAATACAACCATCAACATTCTGTCTAGTGAAAACTAACTTTTTTCTCTGCTTGAATGAATTGGCTTAATAAGATATAAGGTTTTCTATATAATTATACACATAATCACCACAAGGTTGCAGTGTCCTTGTGTGGTTCTTCATATTTTCTCGTTATTAAGTACCTGTTGCTGATTGTGCTTTGTAAATTGGGCAATGAACAATATTACAGCTCCAGAAGAGAGCTTCCTACTCTTTGCTGAGTAGGCTTAAACTCCTTAGCACAGGTATGGAAGACTGGAAGAAAATACCTACACTGTTGCAGGAAACAGCTTCAGCAGCAATGTCTTGACTCAGTGATGGAAAATCAAAATGCTTAAAAGTCCTTAAAAATCCTTTGCAAGAATATTGTGATGATGGACTTCTGGCACTTGGCATATATTGCAGAAGGATAAGCACCAACATCAATTTTGAAAATGATCCTTGGGAACAAAAGACATTATGATTTTAGATTATGCCTTTTTTATTGCATAACTACTGAAAATGTATTTTTCATTGCACTTCAGGACAATAAGATATTTAATCAGTCCAGTTCAGAGAGTTTTTTATTTATTAAGTCATTATTACTCTGATGAGACTCAGTGAATGCTTAATTTTTTTTAAAATGTGTAGCTACCAGATTTAATGTGTAGTTGAAATTATTTTCTTTTATGACCCTTGGAATTCTGCTTAGTCCTGACTTTTGTTTTCTTTCTTCTTCTTCTTTTTTTTTTTTTTTTTTTTTTAATATTTCTTAACTGTGAATGCTTACTGAAAACGGGCTTCTGCCATAGTTGAGTTATATTGAAGTCAGACAGAATAACAAAATAAGAAACTTGACTGAGACATTTTTAAATTTAATTTTAAAATATATATGCAGTTCTTAAAAAATTAGATGACATGACTTTGAAGTCAGTAGCATAAGAATAAATGGGGAGTTTAAGCAAAACTAATTTATGCTCAGATTGAGATTTTCAAGAGTGGAAGGTGTTTAGGTGCCAAATGACACAGAATTTCCAGATAAGCTTTAATAATCATAGTCAAAAGAAAAGAGGAAAAAGAGGAAACTCAGACAAAACTTCTATCAATTTGTAGTTAAAGTATGCTTCAGGACTGAAGGTGAAACTTCTGATCTAATTCACTGAAACAATAAAGGTTCCTGAGATTCAGATCTTCTGTGTTTTCCCAACCTGTCTGCATGCTGCCATCATACACTGAAATGTGCTATTGCATTTCAGTGCTCAGGAGGAGGGTCAGTGCTTCCATGTCTGGGCACTGTGAGAGCAAATGGCTTCCAGCAAGGCACGGGGCAGGCAGGGAAAGAACACAAAGGCAAGAAAAAAATAAAAAGAAATACATTTTCTAGCTAGTCTTGTTCAGTGTGTGTGTGTTTGTGTGTTCTGTCATGTTACTCAACCAGATCCAAACCCACGTTTTATAAAAAGTCTTTAGGCAAGATCTGCTACCCTGCACTGCTGTTTGGGCAGGCAGCTCAGACCATGACAAGCTCAAGACCTGGATTTCCCAAAGCCCAGAGCTAGTCATGGCCTAGGCCATTTTGGTTTCCTACCACAGTGTCCATAAACATCTGAGTGGCAGAATACTCCTGTAGCTGAATGCTCTAACTGCTTTGTCTGTGCAATGCATAACACAATAGGAATATATGCCTGGTTTGGGTTGTCCTAACATTGTAGTACCCGTAACTATTTTTCAAACTTTCTATTTTAAAGAGAGTATAGATCCTTAATCACAAGACAGACGTGATTTTGACACACCTATATACCTTTGAAGATCAGGGTCTTCAAAGATTTCCACTGATAGCCCAAGTGACTTAAATTCTTAATCCCTAAGATACTTTTGAGAATGTAATTTAAGCTTTGTCATCACAAGTGGAAAATTTCACAACTGCTTATTAAAACTGGGGTCTAGTGCTATGGCTTAGGCCAAAGGCTAAGCTTATAAAGGCATCAAGGGAATTTTGGAAATTCTGTTCTTTTGTAATTTATGAAAATGTGTTTCAAGCTTCCACATCAAGTAGACACTTTGGAAAATATTACTAACCTATTATTTAACAAATTTCTAAGGGACTGACCACCTGTGTCTCTACTTCTAACATACCTGTACAGTGGATTCTTTTATAAGCAAAGCATAAAGCTGGGTTGTTATTATTTGAACACCATGACATGATGAGCAGTTCACTGGATAAAGTTTAAATCTTACAACTCATCCAGTAATACGTGTTTGGGGAGAGGAGAACACTACGAAAGCACAGAATCATATTAGTTCTAGCATGTTTGTTTCAGCTCAGATGAATTCTCGCCTATTCTTGGCACATAGTTTTCAAGAGAAGTTAGGCTTCAATGCTGTTATATTTCCAGCTTTAACTAATTTTTCATTGTTCAGATAGTTAAACCTTCAGAGCTTCAGCAGAGCTGCAACTAACAGGTATCTTGGGATGCTGTGAATCCAAATGTTGACATTTTGTAGCAAAGCTTGTTAGAGCATTTGCCAGGAAACTAAATTCTGTAGCATTTTAAACTAGCTGACTGCTCTTAAACACCTTTGGCAGTTACATTATTCCTTGCAAACATTTTTGGAGTTGGATGGGGATCATACTGCAGTGGCCAGACAATCTGTCCACCAAACACCCTTGTTTTGAAGATGCTGGATAGCTGTTTTCACCCTCCATTTACTAACAGTCAAGTACATGGGTGACTGAGTAGATTTCTTGCTGCCAATTAAAGTGACTGAAAGTCACATAGCTAGAACTGAATAAAATAATCTGAATGACACTATGGCAGCATTTTGCACTTCCTTGGCATTTGTCATTTCAGTATCTTAAAATAATCAATAGGTTAACCAGCGGTAATTTCCAAGAGTATACTGTTAGTACTTTGAACAGGCAGGAATGCATTCTTATTCATATTATACTAACATCCACATCTAATATAGTCCCTGTCACAGCTAGAGCTCTGTAAACCGTGAAAAAAGTCACAGTCCAAGTGTGCTAACAATTAATATATTTGATAAAGACAAACACATGCTTTTAGGGTAAGAACACATTTTAATTAATATCTATCAATTCAAACTGATCAGAAAATAATTTGCACCTCAGGGGAGTACCTGGTTTTGAGCCTCCACCCGTCCTTCATGAGTTCTCTGTAACATTTCAGAGATTGCTTCTAATTCCTTAAGTACTTCAGGGTAAATTTTATCAGGTTCCACTGACTTGAAAAATCCAGCTATCTATTTGTCTACGTAGGCATTATCTGTCTACCTAGGCATTAGAAGTTACAGATGCTGTTCACCCTTAGTCATAGCAGACCCTGTAAATGTAGAACTAAGCTGACTCGTAGATTCCTCCACTTCTGTGGATACTGGATATGCTGAGAGATGGATATCAGTGCAACATAGCGTTTTTGTTCAAATTTTGTTATTGTGTTATGAAGAGATAGATAAACTTGTCATGTAGGTATTTAAACTCTGTCTCTAGAAGTTCCTCTGAAATATTGTAGTGTTCTTTTAAAGTATAAGTCAATTTAAAAAACAGACTGTGTTTAATGAATTCTAAAGCTCTTCATGATAACCAAGTGATGTCTTCCCAACAGCATTCCAGTAAGAATGAAGTCATTCATCCATTAAACATAAATCCTTGTATTTCATAAAACAATTTCTGGCAGTACCCCAGCCACTTTCACAGAATTACTCTCATCCCCTTTATATCAGTGATCACTCCTTTAAGATCAGCTTCCCAGCATTCTTTCTGTAATCCTTTCTTGTCACATTCTGTTGCTGAAAGTTGAAAGTTTTTTCCTCTTCTCACCTCACTTGACTACTCCAACTCAATTTCTTTAGTTTAAAACTGAACTGATGGGCCAGATTATTCACACTATTGCATAAAAAACCCTAGCTGAATTATAATTAAATACAGTATGTCTTCTGACGGAGTTTAACCTGGAAGTCTCGTAATTACTCGAAGGAAATATAGTCCTTAGTCAATTCTTTCTCTATCATCTTGTCTCAGTCATCAAATTCTGCTTGTATTTTCTTGGAGGCAGGGAGGGATTACAAATCGGTCTCCTTTTGTGCAAAGTCTGGCACAATAGGTCCTTTAGGTTCTACTGGAGTGCAAATAATCACCACGTTCTTTGGGTGTTTAAATGTCACAGAGATGTGCTTAATCTAACCAGGTGCACAGTCAGATGAAAGGAAGACTTAATTGGAGAACTCCAGCCTCTGAATAGCTGATTAGGTTTTTCACCTCAATTAAAATTATTAGCAAGCTCTAATGCACTTTCATCAGAGAATATTTACTGACATACAGGTGTACCTACTCTTGTCCAGATTAAATAGGACTTCTCTTAACTGCTTAGAAATGGCTAAAGGTTGAATTTACTGAACAAAGAAAAGTGGGTTCCTCTGACAGAAATTCCAGGGATCTGCCTAGAGCTCAGAGAGTAATAGGATTCAGCAGCCCAATGCAGTGCTTCCAGTCCAGCGAACTACATAATCCACTTTACATTTCAGGTGAATCCAGCCCAATGAACAAAATAATCCACTCCAGACTTTATATGATTTCAGACCAATAAACATCACAATCCCAATTTTGATTAGAAACTATGGGCAAAGAGAAAAGGTTTTATGAGTAATCAGCATGTAAATGTTCTCTATATAGCCAGAAAGGAAATTTGTACAAGGCATTAATAAACTAGTGTTTTATCACTCAGAACCTCTATGGACCTCCATTAACTCCAAAATAAGAATGTAATGGTTTCTTTAACCATAACATGTAAATTTGTCTGTTCCATCTGACCATGGGTGATTACCAGCCAGGGATGACTAGTTTGTCACTTCACAGTATGCTCATTCCACATTTTTCTTATCACCTAAACACTCCAGATAGGATAAAAAGTGTCTCTTATTTTTGGAAAAAAAAAAAAAAAGATAAATGAAAGATATTTTCAGTTCAGTCAGTCTGATTTCTTTGTTACTTTGCCTCTCTACATTTTTATTTTAAATGTTTTAGTTTCATTCTGTAGTTGTCTTCTGCTTTCTTCTTTAACATTAATTTACTGAAACCACCCAAAAGATGTGGAATTAAAGATGGCAAAAGCAATTCTTGGAAACCTCCATTTGTGAGTACCCAGGTTGAGTGCTAAGAAGGTTTACCAATGAAAAACAGAGGTCATGTCTGGAGAAAGGAACAATGAATACTATGAACTTGACAATACGGACAATCTCTTTCAGAATGGATGAAACTTCTAAAAGGGCACCTACCACAGAAATAATAAATAACTGGAGAATCACGGACATGTCAGTTTTTTAAAGGCTGGCTTGAAGCTGCAGAAGTCATGAAAAGAAGACAACCATTGCTTTAAAAAAGACCCTGTATAAAATAGTTGCCGTTTTAATCTCTACAATTAAGGTGGCAGTTGTTGGGCTATGATTACTCTCTATAACTGTTCAGTACTGTCTTGCTTTCACCTATTGCCCTCCTATATGTCTGACTGTCATGTGCTGTCTATAGTTTCCATCAGGTCTATCTGAATGGAGAGAAATTAAGATCCCTGTCAAAAAAGGATTTATATCCTACAGTGTACTGTATCTGTACAGGTTCACTTTGAATCTGGTTCATTGCTTAATATCTTTGGCACAATAGTAACCACAAGAAAAGAGCAAGCTGATCCTTGAGCAAGCTGATCTAACTTCTAATTTGGCCCTGCGTTAGCAGATTGGCCTAGATGACCTCCAGAGGTCCCTCACATGTAAGTTAAGCTAAAAGAATAAAAATGACTGAACTCATTTATGTGAAATTAAGTGAAAGATGTGTTGAATAAATGAAAGAGTTAACATTTGCAAGTAGATTTCTTCTGAAGTCACTGAAGTAAAAAATAAACTCTGAGTGTGGAAGAAGGTCTGTGTTTCTACTATTACTTTTCTGTATCTCCTTCTACTGTTTCCAATGCCTGTCTCTTTTTAAGGATCATTCTTCCATTTCTTCTGAATATTCCATTGGAATCTCTCTGAGATTTCCCTAATAACCATTGATGTATATGGTGTAAAGTCTTAAATATGCTCATGCTGAAATTAGGATTTTTCAAAACAACATTAAAAACCTCAAAATTACATTTCAAAATGAAACAGTTCATTAATAGAAATCTTTTATTATAATATGTTAATTCAAATAAAATGTTTGATCACAAATTGGGACTTCTGGGGGAAGAAAAAAGGCACACATTTTTTTGTCCAGACCCAGAGTTAGGCAAATACCTTGAGAAAGAGAAAAGGAAGTAAAATATTACAGAGAGAGAGGTGATTAATAAAATCACAAAAGTCTTCGAACTACGAGTATAGTATCATGGGACTGTACGGTGCATTCTGGGAAGTATTAGCATGCAGCTTTCTGCAATTCAAAGCAGGCAAAGCAGATGCAGCCGTGCACTGTCTGGGAATCAGCTGATGAGTTTCATAGTGGCCTGAAGATTTGGAGCAAGTTTGTAGCTTGACACTAGCTCTAAGCTGATTCTAAGCAACAGGATATTGTAAGCCTGCTTCTTTGTGAAGTCTTTGTGAATATTCAGTTGGCTGCAAAAACAGTACTATGCCAGTCATACACATAGAAATAGCTGTTGTCTACCACCACACATGAAATAATTCATGTGTTTAATAGGCATCTATTTTAGAAATTCTGAGATATTCACTTGGAGTTGATCGATAGGACCTAGGACCTAGAAGACACCAATACCTTTCCACTGTGGCAATTGGAATGTTGACAGTATAACTGGTAGCGCTTATTTTAGGCATTTGCATTGCTCCCATAAATCCTGCTTATATACCTTATAGAGATGAAAAACCTGTTCAAGAACTATATTGCCCTTGGCTAAATACAATAAAATGTATTGTATGTGAGCTTTCAATAGAACTGAAAAAGAAAATCTGGAAACCGTATGTTCAGGCTACAATAACCTGAAGGTTTGCTGAGGAGATGTGATACAACCTTAGAAAGAGGAGCCCTACTGGGGCTATTGCTAGACTTACTTGTTTTTCTCCTCCCACCCCAGCACCCAGGTTTCCTTGCCTAAAACATCAGTCACTCAAGGCTGAAGCCAAAATGACAACCAGCATGGAGACTGAACAGAGCACCAAGAACCTTGAGTTTAGTTATGTTACCTCAGATTTAAAGTTTAAATCCTAAGGTACTTGATATTCCTTTCAGTTATGATGTTATAAGCCAGAGGTACCACCGAAACACCAAAATGAGCAGTGCCTCAACCTGATCATGGTCTTCAGCAACTGTATGTGGTGTTTGAAGTTCATATCTAAAGGCCTCTTCCAGCAATGTCTAGATGCTTCTTCAATATTACCCTAATGCGAAGTCTTATAATTTATCTTTTAGGAAATTAAACAACATATGTAAGTTTTAACAAGGAAAAAGTCGACCAGCTGGAATACAAAAATTTGCATGAACGATTTCCCATTGTTGAACCAGCCTGTTAATACAGGCTACAATGATTCAAGTGACATATGATAGCTTTTTGTTCTGTTTAGTTGCTTAGGGAACAAGAAAAATGCAAAGCCACCTTCAGTATCTGCAGTGTAAAAGCTTTTTCCAGTTAAGCATATGGAATATCAGGATTTTTTCCTCCTACCACCAAATATAACTACTACAAAATACAAGAAACTGAATTATTAACCTTTCCCTTTAAACTAACTTAAAAAAGAAAAAAAAAAAGGCAAATTAAGGACATAAGAGTATGGAACATATACAAGACTTGCCCCTTCTTGTGTTGCCAGTAGTTATCCTCACAGTCCTCTGTTAAACTAGTATTATGGTTTCATTGCTTTTCTTTGGGCCCTTTTCCTTTCTGATGGCTTATTTCTGTCTTTGGAGCTGAATGTTTTCTTTTCCTCATTTACATAAATGTGAGTGCTGCTGAGGAGAACTTGTCAAGAGAAAGAAGCTGCATTTCACAGAATGTGTTGAAGATTCTGGAGAGAAGGATGTAACTTTACAAGAGATAAATTGACAACTTCCAGTTTTATAAGAGCAAAAATCCTAATAAATGAGTGAGTTTGGGAAGAGTAAAATGATTTTCCCCAGCTAGCAGAAAGGTGCCTGCTGCCAGGAAGGTGATCCTGACGTGAGCTTTATTTCAAACCAGAGTTTTCCAGGAGGTGCTGCCAGGTGCAGTGTCTTATCTCTCTCTGCCTTCTTGGTGCTCATTCTTTTCTTGCTTAGCTGTTTACATGTTACTGATAACATGTAAATGCTGCTTAACCAATGCATTTGGGTACATGTAGTTGCTGCAGTGCCCATGAAGAGGTTTGTCATGGGCCACCAAATTCCAGTGAAGAGACTCCTTTTTAACCTCCTAGCTGACAGTATTGTGTGGATAGGAAAAAATGTTATGAATAGAAAATTCAGTTTGGAAGCTTTATGCAGCCAATAATAAAATGTCATTAGTTTCTACAAACTGTAGATGATTTTTAACTTAATAAAATAAAAAATCAAATAGTAAATCCATTTTGATGAAGATGATTTAATCACTACATTGGAAGTTAATGATTACTTTGGGAGTGCTGCTGCTGTTACAATTACATTAAATTTATTAAAAAAAAGGACAGTACCAACCAGTATTATATTTACATACACAGTTAGTGTTTCAGAAGGATTGATTTCTGAGAGAGAGTTGGGAGGAATTAGAAAGTGAATGAAAACAGAAGGCACAACAGAAATCTCGATGGCCAAAGCGCTGTGATTTTGCAGTCTGGGAAGAAGACAACTTACTACAAGCCCATCACTGTTCAATGTTGAAGGCAGAAATTCTAAACAAAATACAACAGAGAACAAATAAAAAGAGAGGAAGAATGTATTAATACAATTTTTAACTTAAAAGCAGAGAATTGATGAGGGAAGATGAAAAGTGTCAGAGAAACATTAGTATCTAGCAGAGTTGAGAACAAGCAGGAAAAAATGTATCAAGGATAAAACAAATTCTTTGTGGAGCTTTAAAATTCGTTAGCAATGCAGAAAAATGCAGGTGTGTTTTATAGTTACGAATACTTATATAGCATTTGTATATATACAAACCAGCATGATACAAAACAACAGTGATTTTATTTTTTCCAGGCTATTTTTAACCAAGTATGATGTTAACAACAGCAGTTGTTAGGCATTCTCAATGTAAAATCAGCAGTCCCTAATAATTTGAAATCTAGAGTCTTAAAAGACCATGTTGAGATCTGAAATTTGTTTTGTGTTATAGGATATATGAAAAATGAATGTAATAGGCCAATGTTATGGCACTTCTAAAAGTAACAGGTACATAGACCCAAATAAGCTTTGGAAAATGAACTCAACATTGACAGTAGTCAAAATAGTAGATCAGTTACTAGAGTCCATCAACAGGATTTTGTGGAAAGTATGTCTTGTCAAAATAACTTTAAAAAACTCTCGTATGCCTTGGAGGTATGTAAACTCATACGTCCTCAAGAAAATCTTAAACCTCACCTTATATGTACCAGAAAGTGAACAAAAAGTATGTCAGAATAAGATCTTTCTGTTATGTGAATGTGCTAATAAAGCTTTTAGGAAGACTGTCTGACTTAATTTTTCATGAACTTCATTAATACCAAACTTTCTATTGCAAGTGTACTGAAACCTAGTCAATAGATTTTGCTCATGGAAATATCTTGTCAGTGTCCATCATTCTTAAAATAAATCAATAACAGCCAAGTTCCAAATGTAAGCAAGAAAGAATGAAGATTTCTTTTCCCATTTGTATCCTAAAATATGATACTGCATAGCAACTCACAGCAGGAAACTCAGTAAAAATTATATAAAGCATGTTAATGCAAATTGTCACGGCATACTCATTGCAAAAGTTGCCACGTAAAGGGAAACAAGTTCCTCTAATTAAATCTAAAACCTTTACAGCTGTGAAACTATAAATTTTTATCTATCCTAGCAGTAGCTGTAAAATTTAATCTAAATTGAAGTATTAGGTTTTTCTCCCCCTCCTACGTAAAGACTTACATGAAATCAGAACATGCCTTTTAACTTCTTCCACGAGTACTGCCTCTAAGATGTCCTTGTGCTCTTCCCAGCAGAAATGCCTGTTAGGTTTATGCTCATTGAATAGTCTCTTTCATCCTCCCCTTTCTTTTCTTTGCAAATGGTTTGATTTTTAGTGAGAAGGGAGAAGCACAAAGTTTTTTGCTTTCTTGTGTTTGATGCTCCTGTAACAATAAACAACAGGGTCTGAGTGGTGCTATGCTGACCAGCTGTGTCTGATGCTCTGCTCTGGTTGGAGCTGATTCATAGCTAGGGTAAGTAGTCACAGTTCCTTGTGCCACTTATATCATCAGAAGATCCCTGAAAATTTGCTACACCTCTGGACTTGTGTTTGAAACCACATGGGACAGATTTTTATCAGTTCAGATAAAAGTATTCAGGAATTTTAGTGGATAGGTGTATCTTTCTTAAAAAAAAAAAAAAGTCCAAGGAAGACTATAAGTGGAAGGAATAATTTTCACAACCTAAAAATTCTCCTTGTGAGTCATCTCTCACATTAGCTGCTTTGGATTTACACCACTAAACCATACAGGGGCAGACAGTCCTACGGGCTGGTTCCAAGGGCAGGACAGACTCTTAGATGCTGTTGCCTTGGCTCAGGCGTTTTGTGTCAAAAATGTAAGAAAAATCTCAGTGCACAGTAGGATAACTAGCCAGCACTCCTCCACAGTTCTAGCCTAGGTAACATCGTTGAATTTCCCTTTAGCGGTCTCTTAAGGCATTTTTATTCACTACCTTGGTTTTTGCAGTTGTACCTCTGTTTAGTAGTCTGGTGGGGTGTTTCGTTTTGTTTTGTTTGTTTTTAATTTCTACCCTCTGAGAGAATCACTTTTCTAACAGTAAGAACTGTGAGAAAGAAAGAATTCACAAAGACTTTCACAATTCACATTAAGGCCTGCTTAATCCAAAATCAGATAAATTTCATATTTATGGTGATAAGGAGGAGGAATATATTAACAGAGTTAATACAGTTATGAACGTCTCAGCTTCAGTATTTTGAATATGTAAGTTTGGTCTACAATGTGTTTTGACAGATCATGCTATATAGATCCAAATCTGGCTGATACAAACCCATGAGATGCTGGTCTGCCCTGAGCATTTTTCATTCAATTCTCGGTTGCATGTTCTCTGGGCAGCAGCCTTTTAGCTGGGACATTTAAACTTGGTCTTTTGTGGATATTAAATATTTTGTAGCGTTCTTGCAGGAATAGAAACCTCAACACACAGAAGTATTGGATACTTGTTCAAAGAAGAAAATGACACTGTTTCACCTTATAGTAAATACTAAGGTTTTCAGCAAGCCAGAACTTCGCTACCAAAAATGGAGCTAGACAGTAACACTGGAGCTATCACAGTCTATTAGAGACCTGCTTTGAGAAGTGGGGATTTCTGGAGTGGTTTGGAATCCTTTGGTACAGACAGCAATGCAAATCTGTCAGTGTTTTTCTCTGTTGACATACCACTGTGCACAAAGGCTGCTGCTGCTGCCCTGTATTAGCTGGATGTTTATAAATAAGTCAAAGCAAAAGGAAATATCACTGCAATGGGAGAAGCCCACAGGGCAGATAAGGTATGAGGGCATTAAGGTACAGGTCTGTGATGAAGAATGTCTTTATTTAGTTCTTAGCGAGGGCACAGGTTGCATAACCTCATTTCTACCCATTCCCAAACTGCAAATCAAGTTCTTTTTTCTGTAAGGCTGTAAAGCAGAGCTGGGGCTGGACTTTTATTATGCTTATGTTCAGTACTTAGAACTCTTAATAACCCAATCCTAAGTGAAGTGTCCAAGTACTATGAATAATAATCAAACCATAACAGCAGGAGGTACCTAATGAACAGAATTAATGTCTCTCTTGTTCCAATTTACTAAGATTAGTAAACTTGTTATACTCCTAGTGATAAATACCTGGCACTGATATCTTCACTGTTGGAGGATCTTTTGATTACTTCTTTTCAATGCTAATTTTTTTTCCCAAATGAGTTGCTAGACATTAATAGCTATGCCCAAAATGAGGTTCTTGTGTGCCATTCCTGACTGATCTGTCATGAAATTAGCCTGGCAGCTTCACAAGTATTTTCATTTCCTGGTCATCAGTATCAACACTTGAAAGTACAACAAATAAGTGTTTCCTTCACAGTAAATCAAGGCAATGTTAGCCTCCATTAGTGGCTCTTATTCAGACTGTGTATCCCTGTAGGAAGAGATGAACTGATGTGATTTGTTTTGATGGTAAAGGACCATATGATTTTTTTTTTTTAAAAAATACAGCAACACTGTGTTTAAAAGCCACAGAACATAAACTGTTCTTTTTCATAGCTCACATGCAAGGCGTTTTTTTCCATGATGCTGTTGGAGAACAGGAGTGAGTGCAAAGAGGATATTTATCTAATTCAGAAATTTAATAGTACACCCGACAGTAAGATATACTGCTAAAATCCCACTTTTCTCTGTCAGGCTTTTTTGTATGTGACCTGAGTTAAATCACTTAACTTTTCTTTTCCAGAGTTTTCCAATTCATAAATACAAAATAATACAAACATTCTTTTCAATGTTTCTTCTGGGTTTCAGATGCTGCAGTGAGAATATTTCCTAGCACAGTGTAATTTTTCAGCTAAAAAGATGACACCGAATAAGAGTATTCCAGTTAAGGAACGGTATTAGACAGATGGCATAAATTATGGACTTTGCAAATTTAAAACTTTTTTCTACTTTCAGCTGTGCGCCTTGACAAAGCACTTCTTTTGGAATACTGCACAGTCTCAGCACCTCAGAAACATTTCACACGTCAGATCCCACTAGCTTTAAAAAACATGATTTTGAGTAGACTGAGATCATAGGGCTACTAAGATGCTCTAAGGGCCTTAATATATACAGGGAGGAGGAGCTGGATGTTAACCTGGAGAAGAGGAAGCTAAGAGGGGGGGGAAATCTAATTGCAGTTTTTCACTACCTAAAGGGAGTAACAGAGAAGACAGAGCCAGACCCTTGGAGGTGTAAAATGAAAGTACAAGAGGCAATGGAAGGGAAATCCTGATTAGTTAAGAGGAAAAAAAATCACCATGAGGACAGTCAAGCATGGAACAAAGGCCCGGAGGAGCGTGACATTTCCATCCTTGGAGATTTCTCAAACTTGTCTGGAAAAGCCTACACAATCCAATCTTACTTCTTGGTTAACTCTGCTTTGAACAGGGGATTGGACCAGACAACTTCCAGAGCTCCCTTCCAGCTTACGTTATTCTATGACTGCAAACAGGGAAGTCTGGAGAGAGTTGATCTGTGTGTGCTTATTATAACATATTGCATATAACAGTACATAAAAAAATGCAGTATGTGTAAGAAAGTATACTAAGTAAATTGACAAATGCAAGATGGAATTCTGTTTTTCATGAAGGTACAGACATATTTCAGATTTTTTATATTTGTTACTGGTTTTTTCCTTACTCTTAAGGGCTTGTCTGCATATAGATGTCATCGTGCAGTAGGTGTAGGCAGGAATTTATAGTGTGTTAGTGTTTTGCCCTATCTTCTTCCATACACATACCTCAGGCTGTGATTCATGAAGAAGGACAATTTATATTGGCAGATCTGATGAAGTTGTTCCATTTACCTGTTTGTCCTACTGCTTCTGCAGCCAGGTAAGCTGCTAAGGGAGAAATTCGTGCTCTCCTGCAGTGCACAGACCGGTGCTTTAAGGCCAACCAGCATGCCTTAGACCAACAGACTGGGCAGTTACATGATTCATGAACTGGTTCACGTGCTGCTCACTTGTCTTTGAGATGGGGCTGGAGTAGGATTGCTTTACTTTGAATTAGTAAGCTCCAGAGAGCTTACGTGCAGAATCACTTAATATGTGCAGAACGTTAATTACATGCAGAACCACTTTGTGCACCGCAAGACTCGTCTACTACATCATAACTTTTCTGTGGGGATCAAGGCTAATATTTCCTACTTTCAAAAGCAAAATTTAAAGCTATGAGTATACGTTAGGGTTTGCTTATATGGGATGCTGCATTATTAACTACACAAAGAAAAAAGAATTAGCTGTATTATCGCTGTAGTCACTCTGAATTCACCTGTAAATAGCTATCCAATGAATCTTTACAAAACCATCTGCTCATCAGAATTTCATAGTGGGGTACTACTTCCAAGTATTTGTCTTGACATAGATTGTATTTCTCAATAAATTCTATCCTGAGATCTACTAGTAAGCATAAGCTTCCTGATGGGAATTTTCTACCTGGGTTTTGTTCCAGGTTTCCAAGATAGGGGAGAAAAATAATAAACAAAAATGATAACTAGTTTTTCATACTTTCATCAGAAAAATACAAACTAAGTCAAATTTATACGTTTTCTCAGAAAAGACAAAAACTATTTATATTTAGAAACAAGAACAAACTCCATTTCCAAACAGTTCTAGCAGTATGTTGTGTATATCAATGAACTAGAAGAAACTTGTAATGGTTGTTCACGAAGGGATAAAGGACTTCAGTACAAATAGCTTGACGCATTTTCTTTTAGTTCCAGTGACTGGATCCAGTATCTTGGTTAATTCAGGACCTGAGGTTTTGTTCATGGTTCCCCAGAAGCTTGTATAGTTTGTGTGGCAATTGCATTTCCACCTTGCCCCAGACTGAAGATGTGTGATCAAGAGAGGAGCTTAAAACACATGTATTTGATTCAATAGGATATAGGGAAATGTAAAAGAGCATTTCTTATTTTTTTTTCATTGTATGGAAAACAATCACTGCATAATGACGGAGGGTTCTTATTCATAATCTAAATAATTGTTGTATTAATTTTAGAAGTTTTGCACAATGTTATATATGCCTAGATTAGGGATTTCAGAAAGCATAGCTCCACTGCAGCTCATAAAATAGAGTTTCTTCCCAAATGAAGATTTGCATTATACTGGAGTCAAAATGAATTCTAATGCAAAGATTCATAAATCAATGTTAGCCAGAGCTGGTTAGTATTGCTGATACCTGAGGGCAAACCAGCCTTATGCCAGGAATTAGTATACCTACATTGACATAAAGGAATTCCGGAAGTAATGGATATTCCAAACTCAAAGTTGTGCTGTTTCTGGACCAAGTGCTGTGTATTTTGGGCCAGTAGCAGCAATGACTACAATAAAAATAAAGATATCAGCACAGTTCAATCTTTGAAAGGTCTCTGCCTCTTTTAGTAACTTTGTTGTTTGTGCCAGGATATTAGATCAGATCCACCATGTAAAATGGGTTTCACACCTGCCATTTAGTTGAACAAATTCTAGAAACCTAGCCCACAAAAGGGCGAGCCTTGGTTCACTGGCAGAAATAGCCAGGTAGCGGTTCTGACACAGGCTTCAGAAACTAGAGAAGATTACACAGAGAGTGACAGGGCTTATGGCATGTTGAATTGCATTCGGCTTTTAGGAATAGGGTAGAGAATTTAATGTGGCTTCAAGGAATCAGCTTGTTCTATTCATACACACACACACACACACACATAGTTTGACTAGGGCTATTTAGTTTATTTTAAAACCTGTATGGGAGAATCTTAGTGATTACACTGGGGCTGGGATGATTCCTGTACAGAAGACCATTCACTCATGTCAGCAGAGATTTATTTCACAATCCTGGGTGCAGCAAAATATCAGTGCCTGTTGATGAAATGCTTGTTGTGGAATCTGTGGGCCTAGTTGTTGGATATTCTTCTGATTAAGAAAAAAAAAAAGATTGATGAAAGATGCTAGAGAACAAATTAATGTTTTTTACACTTGATTAACTGCTTAATATTCCTAATGTGCTCAAGGTACTGGAAACACTTGGAGGGTAAACACAGAGACAACTCAGGACCTGAAAGTGAAAGTCAGTGAGGCCAGATTTTAATTAAATTTAAATTAAAAAGAGGGAGGAAATTAAAGTATCTATCACACTAAAAAAAATCAAAGCAGGTTCAACTCCTAAAAAAAAGAAAACCTCCATTGAAAACTAACAATCTAGCTTTAAGGAATCTATAGAGAATTTATTGTTACAGTGAAGGAGTTTTCATGATCATCTGGGGCCAAAAATCATTTGGTTCTTGTGCTGTTAAAATAATCGGTAATCGTATAAACATGTACTTTAAAATTTAAACTAATTAAAAAGTTAAATTCTTATGAGATTCTGTAACTTTACCCAAGAAAACTGTCAATATAGTCCGGCCAGAAACTCAAGGTAAAAGTGCTTTTACCAAGTTTGAAATTCAACCATTGTTAGTGATAGATATTGCATGTTGCTTGGGTAGAAGGGCATTATAATTAATATTTGTGTGATCAGTGGATCCACCAGCTACATTTGTGGATGCTGAAAACTACTTTAGAAGGTGGCTGAAAAAGAGGAAAGAAAACCAGGTGCATAAAGACGATCAGATTTTTCCTTCAGTTCTGCGTAGGGAATCAATCGTTATGTGCCGTTTCAGTTACCAGTAGGTCTTACTTTATATATCATATTTAACCTAGAGTGTTAACTTCTAGCAAGTTTCCTGTATATCCATCCTACCACTAATAAACTGTAAAAGATAATTAACGTGGGCATTCTTAGTCCATTGAATTAGGTGAAAGAATAGTCATGCAATAGAACTGTATGCCCTATATATGAGAGTGAAGAAATTTGAGGTCATTTCCTGTCTGTATCACAGAAGTTTCCTGATCGGAGGACTAGCTCTACTGAAGATTTGTTACCTGATTTCCATACACCTGGATTTCCTAGGCTGAGTCAATGTGGTCCCTTTGCATCACTTTGCCGTTGTTTAAAGGGAAACAACAATACTAGTTGTAGATTTATATGGTGGATGTTGGTGTGGATAAATTCATTCGTTTCTGTGAGATGCTCAAGTTATTAATGGAATATAGTACAATCAACTTGACCAACTAAATTTGAAAGCTACCCTCAGTAGCTTTATATGGTGATTGATTTAGTTTCCTTGAACTGAAGGAGGTCTATTAGAATTTTCTTGTTCCATTGTTCACTTGGGTTCCTGTCCTCTTGAAATTTATAATGGGACGGTTCATCTGCCCTATCAAAAATGATGTGCTTAAATTCCATTTACTGAGACATGAAAATAAACAAACCAGTTTTATATATATTAGAGGAAGGGTGAAAAGCAGACAGGAAGATCAGAAGAATGGCAGGTCATCTGTATTGCACATTAAAAAATTCCCCCCGTTTCTATCCTTTTTTTTTTGATTGATCCTGCTTTTTGTTTTAAAATAAATCTAGTTCTGTCCTGAGCCAATCAAATTAGTTTTCATTCTTAGCTATCCAGGAATCACTCTCCATCTCCATGATAAAAACCGTCTTCATTACAAACAGACATTGCCTTCCTCCTGCTGGTATACATAACACATTGTGGCAATATCACTATTGTTATGGTTGATGAAACAAGCCTCTGCTTTCAGGCACTTAAAACTGTAAAATAATTGCCCTCTGGGCTGAGGTTTCTCATTTTGTTTTTTACCCAGAGGTGATGTCCTTTTTTGGAAAGCTTCATAAAATCCCAATTGGGCATTTTATTAGATATCCAAACATGAAACACAGAATCAAGTATTCTTCCCAACTTAAAAGGAAACCAACAAAAAAATTAAATGCATTTTATTTGTACTTGAATGTGTATATATATGCTTTTTCTTTTAAATTCTAAAGATACGCCAAAAATACTTTCAAGAATACCAGAATATCTTCATAAAAATCTTTTGACGATCTCTAGCAGAGACTGCTACAACACTGCTATATACTGCAATACAAAACACTGCTATTTCTGGTTTTACATATGTTGTCAAAATCCAGAGAAACTCTGAATTCATATGGGGATAGAAAGCAAAACTCAAGAGATTTCCCTCTAAAATTCACCCGTCTCATTCTGGCCACAATACTCTTACCAGTAGCTCTGACCAGTTCTCATGATGCAAGTATCACCTCAGACCTGCCACTTGCTTCCAGTTTGCCATATTCCTTGTCTCACTGCATTCATTGTTGCCAGCTATCATCAGATTTGTAATAAAAGCTTGAGCAGTTATTTTTATTGCGGTTCCAGCTTCTGGAGTCAGGTGATTTCTATGAATGTTTTAACCATCACTTCTGAGTTTCTAGCCCTCATTAACACCTTGCAAATACAACTTTCCATAACAGAGTAAATAGAAAAAAGGCTTTTGTTTATCTGTTGACAATTTCAGAATCACCTCAGACTGCTAATGGTTATATGTTCTCGCTCAACTGTTAAATTTTTCATTTTCACAACAGGATCTTTGATCTCAGAGGTTTTGGTCATGATTGTATTATTTAGTAACATCAGCGTGGCTAGTCTTACGTAAATTCTCTGAGATATTCATCATAAAGATACTATTCATCCAGACCGAAGCCTGTACATACAGGCTACTCTTAGTGACAGCTCAATATTTTTTTAGTTTTTGTCCCCTGCTGTGCTCTATTCTTGTGCCCACTTATTGCTACTTGACCATTTGAACTATTCAGCAAAACAGAAGTGTACAATTGCCAAGCCCTCATTTTGTAATTTACTGGAAATGAGGACACCAGAATGTATCTTAAGAGAGAAAGCTGGACGAAAAAGAACTTTCCCAGAATGTCAAATGTCAGAACGAAACATCCAAACGTAGTTGTCACAAGGCACAAAGGAAATATTTCTTGCAAGAATAGTTGTGTTTGAAGGAAAAAAAAAAAGTTTTATTTAAATTTTCAGCAGAAATATACTCCTTTCCTGCCCTGATCTAATTAAAATTACTTTTAAAAACATACTCTGATGGTTCTGCCCTTGGTAACTTGATGCTTCTGTAGTTAAAAAAGAAAAAGCATTGATTTTCTCACAGAAATATAAAATCCTTTCCCTGCAAGATACCCTGACATCAGTTTGTATATGTGTACTCGAGAACTCCTAGCCCACAGAATTCAGTGTCTATAGAGACGTGACTTGCAAGCAATACTACTGTATAGAGCTCTTAAAAGATGGCTTTGCACTTAAGGTTAATTGGGGAAATAACCTGACATTTACAGGGGTAATGCTGGACTACAGCTTAGTTGTGTTTGGCTTTCCCTTGTGTTTCTGGAACAGCCGGATGTTTACATGACTTTTTTATTTAAAAAAGGAAGAACATAAGAAGGAAATTGTATTTGCACTTTATGCTGATTGCAACATTGTCCTTTAGGAGGAAAACAATGGCATTTGATTATGAGAGAAGTTACTCCATAGACTTCACACTAATCACAAAAGTAAAGCTGGGTCTTCAAGGAAGGGACTCCAGCTAGATGAAATTGAAACCACTGTAACCTTCTCAGGCCGAATGTTTTTCTTTCAGTTCAGAATTAATATAAAGTAAAAACTTCACTTTGTAAACCAGACTAAGCCCATTACTGGCTACACGCTCACTGTAGTGCAGGCGTCTAAGCGTAGAAAATATCAACATCTTTATTATTTATTCTGGGGAAGGACTTATGAGCAGCTGGAAAAAGAGGACAGAGGGAGAGTAGATTAGAAATCATACCAAAACCCTATGAGCCAGAATTTCAACCAGTGTAAATCAAACTCACTTGGAGTGGGTGGAGCCCTGCTATTTTTAAACCATCTGAGGTTCTTCCCTTTATCAGTGGTCTGAAATTCCAGTAGCATTCAAGAGGCCAGAAGAAGTTCTCTTTCCACTGACTTTTGCAGGGCTTAAGCCCAACAACTCCTGTTACAGTTAATACTATTCTCATGGGTAGGGACATATGGAAACTCTCTGAGAACATACAAAAATGTGCCTAGTGCTTTAAAGAGAATAGTTATTGATGATGATTTTCTTGCTGAAAACTGTGGCACAGTGGTTGATGTAATGGCCAGTGATGTCAGTCAAATGTTGTATTGAATGTCACCCACTACTCAAAGAATAAACTGGTCAATTTGCTCTCTCTTGTTGTTTGTCAGCAAAATGGAAAATCACTGTGCTTGTGTTAAATGCAGTGGAAAAACAAGAGAGCTGGAACAAGCAAAATTCGTCTAAGCTCTTGACATGACCAAAATGCATTGACAAGATGCAGCATAGCAAAATAGTGGGAACTCCAGCTCTAGAGCTGTAGGATGGCTGCTTTATTTCTCATCAGCCTTGCAGTGTCCTCTCTTTCTCCAGCCTGCATAAACACTGTCAGCCTGATTCTCCACTGCGTTGCTTTAGTTTTCCACCAAAATGATTTCAAATATAAATGTGCAGTAATGTAGTGAGTAATCAGGCCCAGAATCAGCAACGAGCCCTTATGCTGCACAACACCATGTGAGTCTTAGTGGCGTCGCCTTTTCTTATGCCTAATTTTGTCATAGTTTGCAGATACTTCTGTACTGTTCAGTCCTATTAAGCTTTGGAAATGGTGCGCTTTGTGGAAAAACCTGGTGTAAGGCAAAGCACCCTGCTGAAGAGTGAATGAGTTTTTGAACTCTCATATCTGTGCAACTCTGCCAATAACTCAGTTGGATAGCATCCTACGGGTGTCTTATTACTCTTTTCTCTAAGTTGAATAGCTTTCTGGTTATCCTAGCAAAGTCACAACTGCATTCACCTGCCAAGGATCCTCATTAGTGGCATTTTTTTGGTTCTTCTAAATCTGATCTTTAGTACACCTAGACATTTGTGGTCACATGGTTTCAGTGGAGCAGTTGTATTACAGAAAAAGATGAAGATACAGCATAGATTTACTATCTGTTTGCCAGTGGCACCCTCCGCTAATAAGAGTACAGAGTTTTCATAACAGGAAGTCAGCTGTCATCCATTTTCAGAGGAAAAAAACCCAAACCCTTGCAATTTTTTTAATCCTTGGTAAAGGGAAGGCTATAGAGAAAATATTGGTTAGCTGAGTATCTCTTTCTCAAAATATGTTTTCTTCTCCCTTTAGGCAAAAGTACAGTCTAATTACTACGAGCAGTGAGTGAGAAACATTGCGAGAAAATATTCAGTTGTGCAATTTGCATATGTTTTCTGCAGTTCTCATTTCATAGGAGTGGCTTATTTTGCAGTGTTGTGTGGTCATTTAGAAACAGCTCAGGACAGTTTGGGAAAAGTATTGGCAAAATGAACTCCATCCCAAAATAATGACAAGGCAGAATGATGGTCTGTGTTTGAATACTAAATTAACAAAATGCCTCAAAGGGTGTTTATTCCTGGTTGCTCATTCCTCCTGCATACAGTAAACCCAAGGAAAAAAATGGAAGAAGAGTTGATCACAAAAAATGCAAATTCTGTAGGCATCTGCTAAACCATTTGGTTTGTATCCCTATGGACCTTCTGTACTAAAAAGGAGAGTTGCCAGTTCTGTCAATGTTACTTCAATGGTATGTAGTAGGATAAGTAGAAAGTCCCTGCTTTCCACCCTTTTTTACGCTTTGTGTATATCATTAAACATAACTGAACAAAACCTGCTGTCATCAGTGAATACTCTTCATCATAAGAAGGGCAGTAAAATGTATTTCTTTACTGTCTCCAGACACTTTTCAAACTACTGTTGTTTAAGTGGGTCTCTGCAAACCAAGCAAGAAAACATTTTCTTTGACAAAAGAATAATCCAAGCACCACTGAAGGTCAACTAAAGGGTTCTCATTGACATTATTGGGCTTGGATTCAACCTCTAATGTACCGTGTCAGGACTTTTAAGGGAACATTTATGTTAGGCAATTATAACAAACCTTACACTGCTCCCAACTCTACCTTCCCTGTTGAAAGTCATAGCAGATCAAAACTTTAAGACTTCAAAGAATCCCTCTCCTGGCTTGCTTTTGCAGCTCCCTATTTTGCCTGACTTACCATTATTGAAAATTTCTCTCCAGTCTCCATTCGCATTGATCTGGGCTGCTGCTGAAAGAGTGACTGACAAACTCAGAACAGCAGATCACAAAATCAAGAAGAAGAAAGACAGCAAGTCAGCATGAAACTTTCTGGAGGCCAGCACTACTGAGGAACAGGCTGGTGAAGTGGAGAATAGAAAAGAAGTCAGATGTGCAGTGGATGTTAATGTGGGACACGGTCCCTGTTTCTTTTAAGCACAATATCTACAGAAGAGAATGGGAATATTGAGGCATCTGGTTATGAATGTATTTAAGCAAGTTTGCATGAAGTTCCTCCTGCTAAATTAGGGCAAGTTCTACAAACCCAGAGACATTTAAGTTCTTTTAACTCTTCCAAATATTTGCTCCATTTTACTTATTATGCAGGATTCAATAAAGTAGCTACTGAATGGCTGGAATGAATCTATAGCTGCACCTATCCCAAATCCACCACTATAAAACAGCTAAAATAAATGGATCTGAAGGTGGTCTCCTGCAGAATCCAACCAACAGAGCAACATTCCTTTTTGTCCTTAGGATTATGATCTGCTTTTCTTAAATACAACTGGGATCACATACATACCCTAAAATCCTTAAAAGCTCATCTCTTTGTGCCTGCAGACCCTTTCTAACTGCTTTAAAAGTTTTGTTTTCAAAGCTCATGACCCATTCCCTGTAATGGTTATAAGCATATGTCTGGAAGACCACAGCATTTATAAGATAGAAATGTCTATTCATATAAAGTAAACTATGGTACATTTTAAAGGCTACTGAATTTAAAAGAAATTAAAAGTATCAGTATCTGTATTTCCAATGGAAATACAGAAATGTGTACATACACTTTAAAGAGATAAGTATATTTAAAAACATGCTTCTTAAGGTGAACTTTAAGCTAATTTAATCATTTCTTTGTATAACTATGTAATATAAAGCTGTAAGTCAAAATATATTTTATATCATAGTTCATTGCCCATAGTCTGCTATTACTAGGACCTGAGCAAACTTTTAAAAGAGCAACTATATTTTATGAACAAATGTTCATGCTGTCTCAAAATATTGGACAAGAATACAAGTGGTGATAGAAATTAACAAGTGTGCTTGTTTTTCCCAGGAATTGTGAAAATGCTGTTAAAACTTGATCAAAACTCTTTGGTTTTTTTTTAAGTTTCCATTTGTGTGTGGCTCATGAAGAGTATTGTTGTTTCTTTTCTATATATTCTCCCTAACACAGCGAGAGCCTAAGGCAGAATTTTCAGTACCACACATGTTTCTGTAGAAATTAGCAACGTTTACTTCATTGCATTATATGTCTGCTATCATAACATCTTAACTAGATGGACTGTTAACAAGGGTCAGTTGCATTATCTGTAGAACTTATACTGAGTTTTTGTGGATAAAGGGAAAAGGAATTGGCTTGTTAGGAAAGTTGTAGCAAACTGGTGCTCTGTATCAAAGAACTGTATTCAGCCACATGAAAATATGTCCCCCCACAAAAAGGTGGTTTGCAAAACAAGCTAACGTGGAAAAAAAATCACATTTCAATTTTTTTGAGGGTTTTTCTTTCTGAATACTTTATAATAAACTTTACTGTCTCAGTGTTCACTGCAGAAACTCAAAATTTTATATTTCTAGCTCAGTGCTGATAATTTGTTAAAATGGCATTGGCAAAAAAAATACAAAACCAAAACAAGAAACCATAATGTTGCCATCAATGCCCAAAATTTCAAGAGAAGATTGTCAAAATTAACATTATTTTCTAGCAGTTGTACTCAAAACTTTATGCACCAAAGACAGTAGCCTCTCTAAAGAGGAAAATATTAACTGGTGATTATACCCTGTCTTGGCTTTCTTTGTGCTTACTCATAGAGCAAACAGAGCATGGGTTTGGGAGACCTGCTTCTGACTGAAACCTTCAAGTCCTGTAGTATTTACACAGCATAGCAACCATGCAATTCAGCTCCTTGCAGCAAGGAACTGAAAACGCTTGCCCAGACAGTATCATGGTACAACCCTTCATGCAGCTCTTTCACTCAGTTGTCTGATCAGCCGCACGTCTGGGCCCCAGATCATCAGTGTTTGTCAAGTTAGACTCCTGGTCATATTTCAGAGGTCACGTTCTTTGTTGGGCAGTTTTCCTTCTTGCTGCTCTGTATAGCTCATTTCTTCTCTCAGCTTGTTATATTTAATTGTTTTTCTAGCCAAGAAGAAAGTTTTGTGATTCTGACCCCCTAACAGTCAGGTACACTGGCCTTGGCTGACATCCCTAGGAAGGTAAAAGAACATCAACTGAAAGCTAACTTCATACTAGCAAACATCCTTTGAATCATCCAGGATATTTATACTGGACCCTATGCATACATGGATAGAATTGTTATGGAGAATGTTTATCTTCTTGAGGGTCAAAGTTGTATATAAGCATATATATATGTATAAGTAAGGTAAGAACAAAGTTGTAGATATGTTGCATTATCATGTCTGTTGTGTGATGAATGAGGCATCGACGCTATATGATGGTAGTTACTTGCATAACTGTATGCATTTCCATTTACTGAGGTAAACCAGTACAATATATTCTTTCAGTAATTGACAAGTTATTGCGAGCTTGTCTTCATCTTTACTGACTTTAGAAAACAAACAGTATTCCCATGCATTTTGCTTCTATGCTTCTGTCCTGGTTGTTCTGTCCAAAACATGTTATCTAATTGAAGAAATTTCAAGGATATCTTCTCTTTCTGTTACAGGGATGACCAGTGGTCAATTAAGAAAAACATGATTTTATGGCAAAGGAAATGTTACTATCTGCAGCCATGTTCAGTCTGAGTTGCAGTTTTAAATTGTTCATTTGGCTTAGATCTCTATACTTTGTTGTTCACTATATATTGAAAGAAAAATTAAATATTTAGTATGATTTCCAATGCCACGGAGGTCTTTTGTGAATTACTTATGAATGACATTATTATTTCACATGTGATAAAGCTGTTACAGAAGTGGAGAGTAAATCTGGGAAAATTAATTTGGAGCCTGTTTTGCTGTTAATTCTGATTTCTGCCCACATCAAAGTTAAGTATATAACTCACTCTTCCTTAATTTTGGATATCTGACTCCTCACTTTGTGTTCTACTAGTTTTCCAAAGTGATATGTTTGAACTGAAAATCCTCAGAGCTGTCCCAGAAGTTTCTCTACTTTTCTGAGTTCTAGTATCTCTCAAAAAGTTCCATTCTTTCTTGGCATGCAATGTTCTTTGAATTCTTTCAGTGCAGACTGATAAGTGGCTTTTACTTCCTCAATAAACTCATAGTCCCCATGCCTCTCACCCAGCTGTGCAAGAGACAGGTTTTGCCCATGTCTGGTAGCAGCAGTACCTAGGACAGAGAGACAAATTCTTTTTTGGAGCTCCTCTGTTGGTCCGCTGGATTTCTGGGGTGTTCAAGCTATCTGCAGGTTTTAGATGCGTGCTCTGTACTTACATTTTACTTACTTCTCTGCTTATCAGCTATTGCTTCTGTTTCCCATGCAACATTTCTGGTTAGTGATTAATGAGGTCTTGGATTTGGAATGTAAAAATGGAAGTTTAATATATCAACAGGTAAAATAACAAGCATTAGAGGAGAAAGCTTAGTGAGAGAGGCTTTTTCAGGCTGCTCACTACCTACAGTTACTGTGAGTTTGAATCTTACGAATGGGCCTGTCCCACCCACAGGACCCAGTCTCTCTCAGGGCCACTCTTCCTTACAATGAGACTTACTTGGTTCAGTACAAAATAGATACAGGAACAGTGCCTAGGAGTATCCATGAAAGATGTCCTTCCAGACAAGATTTTGTCTTCGATATTGGCATCTTCTTCTTCACGAAATCACAAAGCGCCACACAATTCCTGTCAAAAGCAGCAAACAAGCGCAGTTCCGTGTGTTCACTTCTTTATGTAAAACTCTCATCTGGTAAAGAGATGATCTCTACCAGGAAAAAAGAGAAGGGAAAGGAAGGGAAGGCACTAAGATTTTCTATGAAGAAACATCAGATTGTTCCCTTACAATCAAAAAGAGTGGTATGTCTCAACAGACCTGTAAAATATGCTATAAAAGATCCTTTTTCCCTGTTGTAAAGAGGAAAGCCTGTAGTTTAAACCTGAACAAAGAATCATAGGCAAACTCTTAATAAAACTGATTTCTTGTGTAAACAGTCTAAAATCTTTGTGCTTTAAAATTTGAGGACATCACTTCATTGAGAAATGTTTCACAGAAGATGTTTATTACTTCTAACCAAGATTTCCATTTTGAAGGTGAATATCTTGTTGCTGTTTGAATATGTAACTTGTATAATCATTTGCAAAAATGTTTACTTACAAAGCATTCTCTACCCAGTGGAAAGTTTCTATATGAAAATTTGCTGGATTTTTTGTTATAAATAATTGCTCGATATTGTGAATACTGAGGTGTTGTAGTTAAAATGTAGCAAGTTTATAGACAATCCTTAATTGTTTTCTGAAAAAAAAACCTATTTGAAGTTTAAAAATATGGAGATTAGCTGGAAATTACTAATTATCTGGCAACGCTTAGGCAACATCTTACCAAAATGATAAGCACAGGCTTTACTTCACCACTGGTTGATAAGAAAAAAAGACAATTGTTTCTTTGAAGTCTTTTTTCCCCCCTTAGTTTAAAGACTTTAAGAAATATTTCAGTTTTAAAAGACTATTTATAGAGCAAAGGACTTTAATAAAATTGGAGCATGAGCTATTTTGAAACATAATTCCACATCCTATTTTCAACCCTGGTTGATCTAAAAGGATATCACAGGAAATGGCACCAAAAAGAAGAACTAAAACTCTGACTTCAAAAATAGCACAAGAATTTTTTCTTAATAATGTCCAAACCAATGACAAATTTGCTGTATTGACAGCTTCACATTCAAGACCTGATGATGCGAATGGTACCATTTCAGAGGCACTGAGCCCACTAGAAGATCACAGTACTGATAACTAAATCCAACAACCTCTGTAGAGATACACTTAAGGGCATAGAGAAACTCTGTGACCAATGCCCCCTCTAAAAGCAGTATCTTTATGTGGCTCCAAATGTCAGAGGATGAAAGCATCTGTGTACTTCATATCACCAGTCTCTGGCACTGCTTTGGTTTGACCCTGGCTGGCAGCCAGGCACCCACACAGGCACTCTCTCACACCCTCCAGGAAGAGTGCGAGAAGAAGTCTCTGGGTCAAAATAGAGACAGTGAGACCACGTACCAGTTATAGTCATGGGCAAAACAGCTGCTCAGCCTTGAGTCCTCCACATGCTGCAGTCTCTCTGGTAGTATGTGCTCCAGCATGGGTGTCCTCCATGGGCTGCAGTCCCTTCCAGCATGGATCCTGAAAGGCATTGCTGTAAAGGAGGATGGGATATGGAAATAGTTCAGTCGTATCTCTCTTTTGCTCTTGGCTAGATGACAGCCAATGCTTGTCCTGCTAGCCCTGTTTCCTCATATGGCAACCAGGGAGCTTGTCTGTTTTCCACCAGCTTGTCTATAGAGTGGCACATGACCTCCATTACAAGTGAGATATATGAGGGGAGGCTGGAACTGTTCAGCCTCAAGAAGAGAAGGGTCAGGGGAGGTCTTATCAATGTGTATAAATACTTGATAGGAGGGAGTAGAGAAGATGGAGACAGACTCTTTTCAGTGGTGCCCACTAACAGGATGACAGGCGATGGATGTGAACTGAAATACATTTAAACATAAGAAAACATTTTTACAGTGAATGTGGTGAAATACTGAAACAGGATGCCCAGAGAGATTGTGGCACCTCCATCCTTGGAGATACTCCAACTTGACTGGATGTGGCCCTGAACAACTTGCTGTAGTTGTCCCTGCTTTGAGCAGGGAGTTTTGACTAGATGACCTCCAAAGGTGCCTTCCAAACTCAACAATGCAGTGATTCTGTCAGATTGCAGAAAGAAGAGGATAAATAGCTATGGATTAAACAAACAGGAATAAGGGTGCTTTCAGCTTTATTATAAAACAAACAGCAGCAAGAAGGTTTTAAATATTATGAAAATAATGCCAGTGACTTTTTGGACAAAGTAATATAGAAGTCACTGAACTGCTACTCTAAGAAAACTCTTCCATTCATGCATGGAGGAGAGACTGGATTTTATGGTCTGTTGTTATCTGTCAGCCTCAATAAAGCCAAATCTTTGGCTGGAGCTTTGGTGGAGCTGAATGTTAAAGTTGTTCAAGCTTTGTCCAGAGCACTGTGGAGTTTACAAGCTCCTCCTTTCATTAAAGGAATGAAAATAAATATCCAGTTGTTACCTGTCTTTGCTGAGATTCTAACACCCTTCTTTTCTTTGGTCTGAAAAGAAGTCTCTCCCGTTTAATAACTTAGCCCTAAGATTTTTGTGCTTGGCTTTGTATTTTAAACAAATCACTTTCTATTCTGAGTTAGATGTTCAGTCAGATGTTCAAGATGGGTATGTCATACAAAATTAACTTCACCCGCCTCTGCAAATAATCACCTCTGGGTCAGTAGAATTCACTAGGCCACAGTGTAACAGAGAGAGGAAATTATTCTACATCTTGTTGACACTAAAGGAGGGATTTTAATATCTAAATCTTCGTGGATGAGGCCGATGTCTCTATGGGTGGGCACGATGCTCTGCAACCATTTTAGTTCATCTATCTGTAGGTAATTATCTAAAATTGTATATAACAGCTCATGAGAACCTATTCTATCTAATCTTGGTAAGATATTTCCTCTTTACCTCTTCCCCAAACATTTGTATCTCATGCTAACTATGCTTCTTAACATTGAATAAATGACACTGGGTCACTGACAATGCTGAGTCAATGATTCACTGATCCATAGGGACATGGGTCACTTTCTGAAGCAGGACCTTCTCTTCCTACAATATCATGTTTTTTCTTGGAAGATCTCTGATTTATGTACCAATCAAGAGCAACTATTATTTCCTTGTCAGAACAGAGAAGGTGCTTCAGATGTGATCCATCTGTTGCTTACATTATTTCTACTGTTGTTTTCCATTATGTACAATAACCTACATAATAGACTTAGCATAAAGAAATGACACGTTTGTTTGTGGATGATTCAAGATCACAGTGATATTTTGGGTGAAGTTTTTCCTTCTTCTTCTCATCACGTCACAATAACCTAAAATAAACAGAAAGAGTCTGTTGCCTGCATTTGCAAAGTTTTATTCGCTACAGTGTGTAAGCATAAAGGTGTTAGCATGTGACAAGTTTGAACAACATTTGATTTAAAATTGGTTCTATGAAAACTAATAAAATGGAGCAATATTGGTCTAATAGGTTTGTTCTTTTATGGATCAAGTCAAATGGTGCACAGAACATTTTTTTTCTCGCTAGCTAAATGTATCTAGTTATGTAATGGTCAGACTATTGCAATGGGAATACTAATGACAGTAAACAGACAGGGCACTCTATTCCAAATCAAATGGGCTCAGAGATTACTCATTTTCTTTTAGAATAACAAATGGACTTGTCAAGAATAAACAGAAGGAAACCATAAAAATGAAACACCTGCTATTTCTATTTCACAGATGTGGCTGCATATGGGCAGAGATACTTAAATATAAAATACTTGAATTATTATCCAGAAAATTAATCACTCTGTGGTCTCATAACATCAAACAGAACTAATAAGAAAAATAAGAAAGCTCTGAAATCTGTACCCACTAGCACAGTTCCAAAGAATCTTCTATCACTAGTACCGATGTTACTGTTTTCCCAAGGATTTTCATAAAATATTGTCTTTAAGCTTCAAATTGTCGTATGAGTTCACAAGTCATTAACATTGATTGTTCAATTTCAGTACACTGGACAACAGCATCAGATATCTGTTTAATCGCAAAGAATACATTCCCTCTGAAAAAACTTAGGAGATGGCTTCTCTCAGCTTTTGACATTAAGATTAAGATACTAAAATTTTGGATTCTCTTTTGAACCTAACACCAGACAGATCTGGATAAACAGTGATGGTATTTATTGCTTCTTCAATTCCCTACAGGAATATGTGGGTACTATTTAGTTCATAATGAACCAGTAACTATTTCATATATATCAGCAGTCTGTAGATAGAATTATGATTAATTAAGTAGTCCAAAATTTAGGGGCTCTGAATTTAGCTCTTTTCTGTCATCACATGGTGTATGGGTTCTGACACTTATACATCCACAGGTGAAATCCTGGTTCTGCAAAACTGTAGTGGAATTTTGTCTATAGCTTAAATGAAATTTCATCACCTATCTCATTTCCCACTCATAAAACTGAGGTGTGAATACTTCCATTCCCTGTCACACATTTGTTTTTATTTTTTTCATAGGTGAATATACAGTATGTAGGAGAAGAAGTCACAGTGACTCCTGTTTCTGCTAGGGTAAGTCAAAAAAATAATCTCAAAAAGATCCTTCTTAGTGGCTAGAAAAACATGATACTTCCTCATAAAACTTTTAACCTTTTGCATAAAAGGCTTTTATAATTGTTATTATTACTAATCCTGATGAATTGCAGAAAGTTAATATGCTATCATAAAGCTGTGTCTGACCCTGGTTGCCCTCAGTGGGTCTCATCCAGACCCCCAACCCACAAGCTGACTTCCTTGTCTTGGCCTGACTCTCTGGATGGCCTGGGCTCAGGGCTGCTAGCTCTGAGATTCCCCTTAGCTCCTGGCACTCGTGGTGTCCTGACAAAAGGAAACAAAATAGAAAAGACATAAGAGGTGTGTTTTTGAAGCTGCTTTTCTAAAATATGAATATGACATTAACTGAGAAAGGTAAATGGGGAAGGAAGGTATGAATCTAGATTATGAAATGGTTTTATTGTGTATCTTTAGAGAGATGACCGTTTTGCTGTTTGTATAACAATGAAGTAATGCTAATTCAGATGTACTGGTGTTCTCTGGGAACCTGTAGTTTGTTACAACCATTTCAGGGTTGCAACTCAATGAGACAGCACTGCTATATATCAAAATAATATGTATTTTATTGGCTTTATTTAATATGATTAACCAACAGGTAGTTGCTCAAAAGTCTTGTTCAGGTTTTTGCTCATATCTAGATGTTGTCAACATGGTCAAAAGCCATTGAGTGACTTTGGGAGGTATACTAAACTCCCAATATAATCAGCTTAGTTCTCATGAAGAAAACTCTGGTAACATGTTTGGCCTTGCTAATTAAAAATATCAGGCTGATGTTCTTATGAGAGCTCCTCTTGAAGAGGAAGAAGGCACTTAATGTTATATCATATTGGTGATCGTGTTCATTATAGCAGTAGAAAAACCCATGTTTCTCCTACTGACAGCTTGTAGGTAATGATCAGTATTTGTTTGCCATGTTTAGCAATTTTTAATAATCAGAATCTAATTATTTTGCATGCCTGATTTTAAAGCTTTTGAGTGCTACTGAGATGATACGTCTTGAAACTTTCATATTATATCCTTAAGATGCAGAAGTCAGGAAAAGACCAGCATGGAAAATTAAGAACATAAAGACCATTCAATGTAGGGAGCAGTGAATTCTATTCAGATTGTATATGAAGTACAGATTCCTTCAAACTCCTGGGAGTACCAGCAGCACAGCAGTGTGAACAGACGTTGCTGGTACTTAATGAGTTTGGATGGATGCAGAATTGGGCACATTTCTACATTGCAATTTTAGGTTAGCCAGACTTTGGGACAATGCTTTATGTTTAATTCCTGCTCTGCATCTGGGAAGGTCCTAAATAAGTATTTTTGAGGATCTGAGACTAAAATATTAACACTAATTGTGCATAAAATTATCAATCTGAGTTTGGTTTTTGCTCAGGCACAGCTAGATCAGTGGAGTTTGAAAGCAGAAAAGTCAGGTTAGCATTCAGCTGAGAAACTGCAGGAGACTGATAATAGGGATAAGCAGAGCAGATATGTATAATCTAGGAGCTGAGTCCAAAACAGTAAAAATCAACCAAAATACGACTTTTGTTTTTTAATAGGTGCTATTTGCATGTTAAAATGTTAAATCATCACATTTTAGAACTTGGACATCTCTAAAGATCAGTGTGCAATTCTAGTGCCAGGGGAGACTGCTCACCCCCTGCTATTTTTAGATGCTGTAAGTACGAGGGATCAATGTTTCATGGTGTCTAAAGCTGAGGGTATAGCATGACCTAAAGGACAATGAAATAGCATACTTTGCTATCTTGTTTCTGAAGGATACAAGTTTTATGAGTGAGGTCCAGTAGGTCTGTACTAAGCAAATTCATTTATTGCAGAACATTCTAAAGGCTAAAAACATGTTTGGGCCTCTTTGTTCATTGTTGCAATTCTCTAGCAGTTCCTTGGTAACAATTACTTTGTTGGGTACTCAGAACATATGTTGTCTTGCGCATGGGGTGTTCTCCATCTCAGACTCCCCAGATGGTGTACAGGCCTTACACATCCATGTGTTTTGTAGTCCCTGTGAGCCCAGTAACTCAAGAGTGTCAACAGCATGTCCCCATGGTATCAGGCTCCTCACATGAAATGACATCTCTATTACTGCATGTAAAGCAGACTTTTTCTGTTAACCCATTCAGAAGTTAGAGGTGAGGTTTATTAGGGCTGAGTACTAATCCTCTTAGTTTCTTTCTTGAGTTGTAGAACATAATCTTCATTCTTATCTGGGCATAAGTTCTCTGAATCCCTTTATGTAAATCCAAGATTTCATACAGTATGAACAGGCAGATTCATGTGAGTTAGTACAGGTAATAACAGCAGTACAGACGCTGTCAAGAAGTAGGCTGATAACTTGAAGATGGAGCTAAGGACCCTAATAAATTTGTCCGGTGCAGTCTGAGCTCTAAACCACATCTTCAGTTACTAGCTGTGCGCAACTCCAGTTACACTTGGCTGCAAAAACTACTTTAAGTGTATTACAGACACATGCTGAGGTGTCCAGACAGAAAACTATTCTCATGCTTTAAATAAATGGGAAGAATATCCTTACGTGACATAAATGGTTCTTTGCAAACAACTTTTGGCATAGAGAACTTCCTTTCCTTCTGTCCATTTTTTTGTTTGTGTTCCTGAACTCAATTGTTTTCAGCAATTTAATTCTCCATGTCAATCTCCTCCTAGACTTGGTCAACAGGGCTACCAATCATTTTAGTAAAAATATATAGCACAAAATTGCATTTAGAGGCCCTGGAGCCTGGAATATTTCATTAGCCAAAGTACACCCTTGTGAAAAGAACCTGCATGAGGCCTCATAATTAAGTCTTGCAAAAGAGTGTATTTCTCTTAAAGAAACTGAAGTGTAGTAAATGTTAATGTAAGGTCAGAAGCAAGGAAGAAATTATAAACTAAGACATCACCTCCACAGTTCTTTTTCCTGTCTGTATGTAGCTCTTCTCTGACAAATCAATTGAACTATAAGTACTTCACTCTTAATTTCTCTCTAGACCTTCATTCAGCATGCCTCAGGTTTAGAAGTTTGGAGTAGCAATTTAAGCAGGCACTGCTCAGATTGGAAATGTCTTTAAATGGGGCTCCTGGAGTAACTTTTCATTGTATTCTTTATTTTTTTCTAAATCAGTGATAGGTTTGCTCTATCAGGCTGGAAGGACCTGGCTTTGCTTCTTCCTATGTCTGTTGCATGAAGATATAAGATTGCTGTATAAAAAGTTCTATAATTTTTGTAAGGAATGAGGGATATTAGCATAAAGAAGGTTCTGTGGACCTATAACACTGAGATGTAACTATTGCTCTGAAAGGTCTTTATCTTTTTATAAAAGGGTTTCTATACCAAATGGAAAAATCTTTTTTAATAATTTCCTGTTATTTTTAGAAGTTGGTCATGAATGTTTTGAGGGTATCAGATCCAGAATATCTCTGACAGATAATTTGAAACCTGCACACCAAACAAATATCTTATTAGTCTTCTGATGAAACCAGGGATGTAAATTCAATGTGGGTGAAACATGATCACTTTGATTTGTGGAGTGCCTTGGAATGCAAGGTATTGTATGCCAGAACAATTTAAAAGAACATTTTTCTTCCCTATTTGGTTATGGAAGAGCATGTAGCTTAGAGGTAAGGTAGGAGTCAAGGCAGCAAGCGTTTTTCTTTCCTACTCTGTGCAGCAAGAAACAAATTAAAGTCAGGAGAAGCGAAAATGTTCTAATGGAAAATTGAACAGCAAATTGAATATCTGTTTAAAAAAGCAGGACTACAAGTTCCATTAGTAACACCTAAAGCAACATTCGCGTTTAATCATCACGATTACATTATATATATATATATATATATGTCTTCTGCAGTTGTAAGCACAGAATGGCTCAAAAAAACTCACTGGAAAAAATATCAAATGATACAATGCATTTAAAGTAAAAAAATCCAGCTTCTGCTACTGTCCCCAGATGGTCTGCTTTTAAGACAAGGAAACAGATGGCAGCATCAGTTTTATGTTTATCAGTGTAAGAGGCTGGCCTTCAGTGGAAGGTTTATTTGGTCCTGTCGTGACGTCCAAGTGCAGCACTGAACGCTGCTATTGCATCTTGTGACAGAGGCCCTTATATAAACAGATGGTACTAGTGGAGGGGAGACAAATCCTATAAGTCCATACTTAGGGCTGGTGATGTTTGCTTAGAGTAGAAGACGTGGAAGTTTACTTCATGCCTTTGCCATTCCAAGTAAGTTATTTGTTGTTTGAGGTCTATTCATATAAGGTAGATTAGAGGGCAGTTTCATTGCTAGAATAAAGATTTTTAACAGAATATACCTGAGCTATTACCTAGTTATAGTACTTGGCACGTAGCAGCTAGAACAAATAAGACCAAAACAAGATAAAAGTCCCCCAAATGAAAACCTCTAAAAATTATATCCAGATAAAGTTTCTATTGGAGTCACAACGATAACCTTTAGGGAGGACAAGACAACACCCAAACCTACTGAATTTCCTTGCTTGCATCTTAGAAGTGCTCCTTCATGCTTTTTATTCGATGGAGGACATAATTCTCCTTGTTTGTTTTCACAAAGGTCATCTGCCTTTGATAGAGTTATTTCAGCTTTATACCAGTACAAGAACAATGTCAAGCCCAGTGAACCAGTGTTTGCTCAATTAGAGCCAAGGAAATCTCCACACAGTCACAAATCAAACACTCAAGTCCTTCTCTGCTCTGCTAATGGTTATATATTGCTGCTTACATACAGATAAATCCTTGAGATCCCAGGCAGGAGTTACTCATTCATGACAGTATGTATATACATATATATGCAAATACATATCTCTGCATATATGTGTATTGATGTACGTATATGCATGTATATATGTGAACATGCATATCCTTATATGATACCTTTTTACTACAAGATATTTTTTCAAGTATTCCCAAATACAAGAACCATTTTGAAGAAAAGTTATGTAAGGCAGACCTAAACACCACTGCTGTCTTTTCCTAGCTTTCCTTTTTGGTATCTGATCACATGTGAAACTACACGTACCAATATCTCCAATTTCATGTGCAAATAGTTCTGCATGGTTTGTTACCTGCTCTGCAGGTGTAGTCACTAGGCTTAGGTAAACTGGTGAAGCAATTCAGTTGTTCAGTTAATTGGCTATGATGCAGTCACAGCAATCACACGTGCCATGTGGTGATGATACATACCAAGTTGGACCACAAATCAGTGCAAGCAAATTTGCAATTGGACAGATATCTCTGAAGATATTGCTAGTCTTTTCATTTTTCTTTCTTAAAAAGACTACTGTTGTAAAAATTGAGCAAACAACTCATTGGGGTTTTGTTTGTTCATTCAAATAAAAAAGATGCCATTTTGTTTGACTTGCAATTTAGAAAGCTCTAATAACTACTTTTCTGATAACACATCACAAACTAGCTCCTCGGAGTAGCATTTCAGAGTGAGTAGTGGGTCATAACCCAATGGAATTGTTAAACTCTGGTTTTAATGTATAGAAGGCTCAGAAAATTCAGCTATTATTGTGACTAGCTGGACTAGCCTCACCTTTAGCTTTGAGGCTTCTTAAATGTTTGCTGGCTAGCAGCTGCTTATTACCGCATTCTTTTTCCTCCAAAAAATTAATAACAATGTATAGAACCCCCCCAAAACACATCTTAAAATGTCAGGTCCTAGAAGAGGATCTAATAAAACTACAGAGTGGCCTGTTACAGTCAGAATGATAGCCATTAGTTCAGCTCTGAATATCAGCAGACATTTAGCCAAGCGTACTTGCTGGCTGCTGAATCTGGTTTGACATAGACCCGTTTTTCTACAGATTGATAGTTAAAAACTAGGTTCTCTACAGTCTGTAAACTGTGATTTTATATTCAGCAGTGATTTGAAAAACTAATGCTAATGCAGATTTATAATAACGAGCTCTTTGAGTGCATATCCCCATTAGCTGCCCCATTTTCAAGACCTCTCTTATAATATTAAAAGTTGGCCTTTTTTTTTATTTAAGACTATCTTTTTTCCTTTTGCCTTTTTACCATTACTGTTTTCAACAGAGAAACTCCTAATTATCCTGGCTACTCAGTCCCTTCTACTTATAATGGTTTCCTTATCCATCATTATAGTGTGATCACACTAATGATAGTTTCTCATACCTCTGCGGTGTAATTAATGTAATATTGCAGGCTGAAAAACATCATTTTCAAAAAGCCTCTTAACTTTTATATGTTCATTTACAGCTATCGAATAATGTGCATACACTCTGGAACACAGGAACTGCCATAAGAGAGCACAGTAGCGGTCCATCTACTGTGATATCCCATCTCAGACCACAGCCAATCACATATATTTCAAAAGAAAATATAATTTCCCCACTGGCCATAATAGTAAAAATAACTGAATAGCACTGCCTTACCCATGGGGGAAGTTTGTTGCGATTGCATTTAACTGTTGTAGCATATCATCCACATCATTCACTTCCAGTACAAAGCCCTGCTAAATGCAGTGATGTCTAGGGCATTTTAGAGATCAAGGGAGGTGGAGGGGGAAGATTAATATGTCTCATTAAAACAATTGTATGCCTCTGCAGTCAGTCCGCATGGAACATGCAGAGCAGTGTCTGAACTTGCACTCTTCTGTCTTTGCTTTGAATTATTCTGATTTTACATGGAGTCATCCTTGCTTTCTGGCCTGCCCAAGTACTCCCTCTCCTAATGGAAGTCCGGGCTGTCCATATCCCGTGATGTTCTGCACATCTCTCACTACGTTCTCCAGTTATGCTGTGATCTCTGCATTGTGTTTTGTTTTCTGGCCTGCACTTTCTCTTTGTGTGATTCAGGATGTGTAATGACAAGATTTACCTTGCTCTGGCTGATCAGGTGTTTGTGATTGGTTTTAAAGGCCAATCTGTTAATTGGAATGGGGGTGGGGAAGCAGAGCAGACCTAGTCAGTGAAGTGTGGCTGTGTCTCCAATCTTGCATGTCTGTGCAATATAGCAGCCTTATCTACAGGTGTTAGGGAATTCCCACTTTAGAGATGCTTCACAGTAGAGTCCTCTATGGCATAAACTTCACTTTATTTTCACTTTCACTTTTTGCTGATACTTCATTGAATAATGTTCACCTAGGATATATACACCTTGCCGGCATTCCTTCCAAGCTGCCAAGATTAAAATACAGACCACCTGCATTGGCTGGTCAGCTCACAGAGTAAAGGACAAAATGTATTTCAGACTTTCAAGCCTTAATATTGTTACTGTCTAACTAAAGCAGACTTTCACAATCCCTTCACACTGCAAATCTTCCAAATGCCTATAAAATTTTCCCTCAAGTTCCCAGCTGAATTACCAGAACTCCTAATTTCTCTGTTGATATTAATGTGGCTCTAATTTTGTGGCAGCTGGTGGGAGATTTAAGCCATTACAGTATCATCTTAAACCTAAAGTGTGTCTGTGGAGTGACATTTGCCAAATAAGTGCCATATAACCAGCACACAAAGAATTTTATTAAAACCATTCCTAGGCTCACACCATCTGTTTGGAAGGAAGACAAAATTCATCGAGCAAAGTGACCCAATCAAACAAACTGATGTGCAGAATGTTATAGTAAAAACAAAGCAAAGCAAATACAGAATGACAAATTCTGGGTTGTATTCTTTTCCTCTGTTGTGGTGGGTACTCTACCTTTTATTTTGGAATGGTGGGATATGGATTCAGAGGTGGAGGCAAGTTATTTGGATCACAATGCTGAGCCCAGAGGAGGTTTGCATTTGTTATTTGTTTGGGGCTGATTTATCACAGCTCTGCTCTGAGAAAAAGTTGGCCAATTCCCAGGAGATAGGCAGTCTAATCCTGCCTTTGCTACTGTCTTATTCAGCAACTTTAGACTAGTTGCTTTTTCCAACGTATGTGTCATTTTGTCTGTTTACTCCAGGCTGTACAACAATCGTATAGTAAAAGGGTTCCTAGTCAGCATTAAGATCTTAGTCAGTATTGTAATATTTGAGGATATATTCTGCATGCCCTAGACATAAATTCAGAAGTGTTTCCTAGTGGCAAAGGCTTCCTGATCTACTGCTTTAGGAGTCCCTGGGGAAATACATGCCTCTCCTTGTGAAATGTTAACACCCTGTGGCCCTGCAAACATGGCTCACCCAGGCAGTCTCTTCTCACTGGTTTCCTAAGTAAACTTCAGAGTTTTGGCTCTGTCCTAGAAGTAGCTCCAGTAGCTTTCCATTGGAAATTTCTGTGAGTGGAGAGAAATCCCGGACAACTAAAAGGCTATTGAGCTTTATCTTTACTCTGTCAGACTCCTTTGCAGTGATATTTTCCTCACAAATTGCAGCCTTCCTCTGAGTCTAGAGCTAGCTTTGGTCTCCATCTAGTAACCTGACTTGTATTAAATTCCAGTAACCCAGAGAAAGATGTGTAGAGACTTGCTTTATGGCATTGTTTCTAGGTTAAAAGTAACAAGATGGGGGGAAAATAAATATTGCTCTAGTTGAGTCTTACAGCCAAAACATCTTTCAGAGTGTTTCACTCAGATGTTGAGAAAATGCTCATTTTGGTTGCTCATCCAAACATCACGTGTACGATGACCGAGAAAACTCACAAAAATAATAAGCTTTCAATTATAGCAATCAGAAAACTCCACTCAGGCTAGCTTCACATGGAAATGTTTTAGATGCAAAATACTATACTCTGTCCTGTGTCTAAAAACCCTGAGTTTGTGCTGTACATCAGAGAGCCCCAGAGTATCTAGAAGATGTAGCTCACCATCTGCATATGGGGCAGGGAAGTATAATCCCCCCCCTTTATAGATAGAGAAGGTAACAAATTGGCCTGAAATCACACAGGAGGTGTCTTGACAGAGTGCATATTTGAAAAGCTCAAGTTGTCTACAGTTAGAATTGGTCCTGGGAATATGATCAATTCTTCTTTCATCACATTTAATTTCTATAGAAACAAAGGTAGAATTAGTTCTGAAAATCAGATATCAACAAGACAAAGCAGACATTTGGACTTTTCATTTGGTGATTTCATGTTGGGAAAACCCCTTTTGCTTAATACTTGTGACCTTCCTCAGTGAAGATTCTAGTCTTGGAAATCAAGCATGAGATAGGAGCTATCTCTTAAAATAAGACCAAATAGTAGACCCCCCTCTTCCTTCCTTGTCCCCCAAATCCTTGCCTAAGGACTGAGCCAGAGGAAGAAACCTCCCAATTGAGTGCCTAGACACACTTGCTTCCTGCACTGGAGCTGACTTTGTCTGGATCATCTTCATTTCTGAGAAATGATGGCTTGACAGATGGAAGGACTTTGACTTCTGCAAACAAGGACAAAAACAACAGCAGCAATGATCAGGAAGGAGAGAGGGGAGGGACATACTTCCAAAGTGCTACTGCTTCTGCTACTGTAAATGTGGAGCATGATATATGTGGTAATTTGTGCTTTGTTTTCCCAGCTATTTCATTACACATTTACTGTTTTCAGACATACGCAGGAGCCAAGTACTATGGAATGTTTTAAAATGAGAAGTGATGCACTCTCCTTTCCCAGCTCACTCAACTGAAAAGACCAAATTCCTTGACTGTGTAAGGGCAAAATGATAGATATGATGGAATGCACACAATTCAAGATGTGAACAGTGAAGCAAAACACCTGCTCAGAAATACATCTCTGGGATGAACTTCTGTAGAAATTATCTCTGTTTCAGGGGTGTGGAGCTGTTCACATGTGTTTACTGCAGTTGAAGTTGGCAAAGAAACATTTTATATTTCTTTAACATGTGAATTGCAGAAATGGATTTTCTAAATGAAAGATTTCCACCACTAAATCCTTTTAAGTGTGTCCTAGTTCCCAGAAGACAGCTTGAAAATTGCTCCCAGGCAACAGACACTTATTTCAATGTGTAATATTCAGTGAACCTTTCAAAATACCCTTAATAATAAAACCCCTGTGTGTGGACATCAGACTAATATAGGTGATTTATTGATTACATTTCCTCTGAAATATGAACTGGACTGGTTAACACAGTGCCCCTACAGAACCCGAGAAATGCAAACTGTAGACGGTTGATTAGAGAAGACGAACAGAAACACCTGCCTCAGCAAATTAACAGGTGTTTGAATCCTGTTCTGTAAGCAAGTAGCAGAAGTAATGATTTAAATCCCTGGCCAACTTGCACTTCTGCTGCACAAGAGGACAATAGCCACAATTTTGGTGGTGAAAAAGAAGTTAACCTAATCAAGAGTAGATGTTTTATAATAGATCTATACAATAGATCTGCATTATACACTTGTGACCATTACTTACCTCTCCAGTATTAACTCGTACAGGTCATCGTCTTAATTTTAATAGGATTACTGGAGGTGGTGAATCTCAGCCTGTGGGGTATGAGCTAGCCTGGTGTCTTTGCATCCTTTTTATTCCAGAACAAGGAATGAAATTAAAATTGTATATTGGCTCTGAAGTGGATCTTGGAAAAAACGTGAGGGATAAGTAAGTTAAGTTCATTCATACAGCAGTGAAAGACTGCTGAAGACTGTCAAATTATTTTTCTGGAAAATTCTAAACATCAAAATTCTTAACTTGCAGTGAACAGACTATCTTGAGTTTAGAGAATAGAATGCACTTAGTTCCTATAACTTTAAAGTTTAATTATAAAGTGGGCTTTTATCTTGCCGTTGATTAGAGACCATAGAAGGGAAAATAGTTGTACTTTCAGAAAATGTGTTACCTTAAAATGAAAGTCAGTGGACATGGGAAGTAGTTTTGAGTAACTAAAGCAAATGGGGAAAGGTTTACAAACCAGTTTGAATTCAGTGAGATGAGCAGGACCAAGTGGCAGAGATACAACATTAATTGTGTTGAAGAAAAATTTCCTGTGGTGAATCTGCCCCTCTGATTGTAACAAAACAAAACAGAAAAAAAATACTGCAATGTGCAGTTCTCCTCTATACGCTAGCATGAAATAAACAGAAGATTTCCAAAACAATCCTCTAGGAAAATGACAGAAGCCAGTGGAAGAGAGATGTTGGTTCTGTGCAGAACTTGTTTTAGGAAGGTTTGAGCACGCTGGAATTTTTTCCTATTCAGAAGACCAGATGATCAACTACCTTGAGCATGTCCCAAATCTGTGCATACCCAAATTCTAAACTTGGCTTTCATGCTGAGTTGTTGGGCACCTGATGAACCTTTCTGGACTGCCGTTCCCTCATCTACACAATTTGATGCATTTCAAAAGGCTGTTTGGGGGACCAGTCAGGCAATGTGTGTTTGCAGAGAGTCTTCTATCTCAGTGCTGCAATTTAATGATTTAAGTCTAAAGTGTATGAATACACAGCTACACTACCAACATGTCACCATTACCTTGATACACAAATGAACATTACAGAGCTTCCAAGTAAACAGCAAAACTACATTTATTATAACACCCTCTGCAATGCAAAACAAATGAAATATAACTTCACCTTCTCTATATTTCTTCTATATAGAGATTTCTTTGGCAAATACTGCTGTAGTCATGAAAGTTACTATCCTGTGTGCACCCAACCCCGTTATATTTGACAGTGCAGTGACAACTGAGAGCAAATTGTATTGACAGACTCTTCTTGAACATAATTACTCCAAAAAAGCCATCCTGAATCAATTAATAGTGTAACTCAACTTTAATTCTGAGGCACTCCAACATTCAGAAGAGCAATCAATCTTGTGGCATGGAGCCAAATGTTGTACAGCCTACCAGATGAGTAGTCATTGGCATAAGGGAGTCACTTATTTATATTGCATTAACATCAAGAGAATGGATTTCAATGGGAACAGTGGCCTCAATAAAAAGGCCAAGTTTAAACCTTGTGCACTTACGTCAAGACAGTTCCTATCACCAGAAGTGTCCAAGAGAGAAAGTTATAGCCAGATGCCTTTATTTTTCAAACCTAGTTAATCAGGTACCCATTCACAACCATGCGTACTGGGAGTGAAGCCTTCAGCAAAAGCAGTAAGGATTCCCACCATCCTTTCTCATTGCCCTGTGGCAGGTGGAAGACAGAGCCTCTCTTAATATTCAAACCATGAAGAACCTCATTACCATGAAATGTCCTCTGTAAAAATAAAGAGCAGGACATGGGAACCTTTCTTTTTCCCCCACTTTAAAGAGATCTTTCTCACACTCCTTTAGGACAGTCATAATATACAATGATATAATGTGACAAAGATGACCGTACTGACATATTGTGCAATGCTTTCTGGTTGGTAGCAAGCTGTATGTCTTCTCCAGGTAAATAATGTTCGTCCCCAAGGTTGTGACAGAGGATATTTTCCATAATCTTATTTTTCCCAATGCGTTTCAACACTTTTTGCTTAAAAATTTATGTTTGTCAAATGAACTTAGTGTTAGTGGCTCCTTAATATAGCTTGTGGGCCTCGGTGTTGAGGAAGTAGCAATAATAGGGCAGGCTAGATCAAACCAGAAAAGTATTTCAGATTTTTTTTCAAGTCTGAATGATGCTTTTTCACACATCTCCTGGTTATTCATTTTTAACCTGACCCTCAGGTCAAGACTTCTATAATTCCATTTCATTTTGAATATTTCAGCTTTAATATGTATATAGAAAGCCTTCATGAGAGGTTCGTTATGTAACTGCTCTTGGTTATAAATGCTCATTTCCATCACTGAAGTCCTGAAAGCTTATAAGGTGGTGGCATGTCACAGATGTTTTTTTCAGCACAGAGTAATAACATGTCTTTTTGAACAAGGAATCTTTGAGTACCAGCTAATACATATTGCTAGATATTACTGTTATTAAAATGTATAGGATGAGTTTTAGGTAGCAATAAATACATTAAAAGAAAATAATTAATGATTATTAGCCATGATTACAAGCAGCCTAGCAAACAGTTGTCCTCTATAATTGCTTTTTTCAGAAAATGTCTGCTGACCACACTTCATTTTTCATTTTGATGGGTGTAGCCCCCCCCCCCCCCCCAATATAATATATGACTCAGCCCAATCTTTGGAAAATTATCTGAGGATCACAGCATTACACTTCATTGAGCAGTTTTTCCTTTGTATAAAGGATTACAAATATCTTACCAAGCTATGTACTGCAAAGCTTCCTTACAGTTCATTGTGGTATTACCCTTTTTTATAATCACTACTGTATAACAGTGCATATACACACACTTATATATTAAACTCTGCAGAATATTTAAATTCATGCTGGAGTGACTGTCAAGTAAATAATATTTGTCACCTCCTTTATAATCCTGTTCTATAAAGAGATAGCATGAGAGTAGCTTTCCTTGCCCCATTTACTAGGTGAGTATGATAGCTGGAGTCCAGTCATTTTTGGTGCTAGACTGAAATTAGATTCTGAGGGTTACTCACATATATTAACACATCTGCTGTGTCTGAAGAGAGAGATTTATTCTCTAATTAAAGTAAAAATGAGGTTTGTTCGTTGACTTCTGCAGTGGCAGGATAAAATCCTGTGATTATATATATGTGATATAGTAGACGACAGTCTTACTCAAATGTTTCCAAACCCCTGTGTGGTCAATAGGGTGATACAGTAAGCAGCTAAAAAACTTTTTCAAATAGGCAGTAATTTTCCCTGTTGTTTATTTTCCTCTTCATCCACCATGAATACCAAGCTGTGGTGCCTAATCTCTACAAGAGCAAGAATAATTTTTATTAAAACTAGATAAAATTTGGCAAACCATGCAGACAAATGCTCTCTGCATTTTATTGTAGGTTTCTGGCTAGCTTAGGTTTCCCAAGGTTTTGAAATAATTTTTCATTTCACAAAATAGCCTATGAACTATTATTATCAAGCTGTATATTTTTATCTTTCTCCCCCTTAAAAAAAACCAAAACAAAACCCAAAACAGAAACAAAAAAGGCTTGGTTTTGTTGTTTGTTTTATTTTATACAAATACTTTCATTGTACGGCTAAATGGAAATGCTGAACTGACTAGAGATCAGCTTTTCTACAAGATTCTCAACCTATAAATGAAACAAAGCCTCCACAAAAAGACCCTTTCCAAAAATTGATTTTTCACCCTCACCTCCCTCTTTTACTATTGTAGTCCTAAATTAGCTCCTAATCAAACAAGTTCAGAAGGTTTTCCTTCATACAGTCCCCTGCAGGAATGAGAAATACATCTCAGTAGTGAGAACAACTCTCTTCATGCTTAACTTTTGCCATATCTGCTGAAATATACTTGACCAAAGTTTAAAGCCATGAAGAAATGTTTGCAGTACTGGAACAAGATAACATGTAACAAGGAATTAATATAATAGAGCTTAACTCAGCAAGCACAATTTTCACACAAAGCATTAGAACCAGGAAAACTATACTTAAAAGAAAATCATGTTCCTTGATTAATAATATCTGCCAGGACCTAGGAGTCCTGGTAGACAAGAAGTTCACCCTGAGCCAGCAATGTGCCCTTGCAGCCAGGAAGGCCAGCGGCATCCTGGGGTGCATTAAGAAGAGTGTGGCCAGCAGGTCAAGGGAGGTTCTCCTCCCCCTCTACCCTGCCCTAGTGAGGCCCCATCTGGAGTCCTGCGTCCAGTTCTGGGTTCCCCAGTTCAAGAAAGACAAAGAACTACCAGAGACAGTCCAGCAGAGCACTACGAAGATGATTAGGGGACTGGAGCATCTCTTCTATGGGGAAAGGCTGAGGGAGCTGGGGCTGTTCAGCCTGAGGAAGAGAAGACTCAGAGGGGACCTCCTCAATGCTTACAAATATCTCAAGGGCGGGTGTCAAGAGGATGGGGCCAGACTCTTTTCAGTGGTGCCCAGCAACAGGACAAGGGGCAACAGGCACAAACTGGAACATGGGAAGTTCTGTCTAAATATGTGGAAAAACTTCTTCACTGTGAGGGTGACAGAGCCCTGGCACAAGCTGCCCAGGGAGGTTGTGGAGTCTCCTTCTCTGGAGATATTCAAAACCTGCCTGGACGCAGTTCTGTGCAGCCTGCTCTGGGTGACCCTGCTCTGGCAGGGGGGTTGGACTAGATGATCTCCAGAGGTCCCTTCCAAGCCCTACCATTCTTTGATTCTGTGATTCTGTGAAATGTCTCTATTGCCTTTTTCCCCTTGTAGTGATGATCAAGAAATAAAAAATTGCTTCAGAAATATTTGCAATATTATTAGGAGGTGCAGTAATGCACAACATATCACTCTTTGGTATACAGTTAACAGGGAGACAAGAGTTTTTCCAAGATGTCAAACTAAGCTGGGAAAGGGGGGGGACAGGACACAACCCCAACTCCTAAAAGAAAAAAAACAAACCCCACCTATTGAGACTCAAGCAGTCTAAATAAGAGGCTGCAGAAAATGCCAGGTGTGTTTTCACTTGAGCTTTCTCCCTCTCTGGTCATTTTGTGACATTTGCCATTTGCCTTCTGTTTAGTTTTTTTGAAACAAAACCTGAAAATCACATTGATGGCATATCTCTATAGAAGAGCCTCCCTATCTTGCTGCAACACTGATCCAGTCTATTGAGAAGCTGAAAGACAATGTTTCTTTCCTTTTGTTTCCGATGGTATAAATCCCATGTAAAAATATGATGCCATCATACCACCAACTGATTTTTGCCATACTTACATCTGTTTTATTTTCCCACACGTGAATTTTTTTCAACTGGGGCTTCTTAATTGTTCTTTTCATCTCATTCTCCTTTAAGATCCTTACTGCTTTCTCATCGGCTTTCCAAGAGTGTGGTCCCTTTCCTCCTGCGTTCACTCGCCCTTTCTTCTCCATGATACCTCATCACTGAATGGGAGGGATCATTCAAGAAAAACTGCCAACTGCAATGGTTTGTAATCAATTAACGTCTTCAAAAGGTCAGGTAATTCAGATTTCAGTATCTCATATGGAGCTTACTCCAAGGCACTTCAAACAAAAAGTCATGACTTTTTCATTCTGAAACATGAGTCAATTTTCTATTAATTTCCTTTTATTACACTCTTTTTAGGAATCAACATGAGAATTTTAAAATTATAAGCAGAGGCAAAAAATAAATAAAAGGGAATGATAGTATTGTCAGTTGGTTTAGTGTTATGCATTAGAAGGCAAAGGGAATTTGATTTCAGAACAAATTTAAAATGAAAAGAAAAATGAACGAACAATCTCACAATTATGGACTATGATTTTTCCTCAGCAGTGTGGTTTTTTTTAATTAAGGCAAGTTTTAATGGCTCTTCTTTTCAATCTTACAGTATGCACAAACACAGAAATTCCTTTTAACATTCAGTTTCCTAGAGACAGCAGGTTAAGGTCTGCACCAAAGCAAAGGATGCCTTATGCTGTACCCTATTCCCTCACCCTCAAACAAAGTATTACAGGCTCAGTTCAATTCAATGCCAACTCTCAGCATGCGGCTTCTAGTAGCTTATTTTTTCTGTGACTAAGCTCTCCAGCCAGGTTACATAAAACCTTGCTCCTTCTAGGATTTCTAGTATCCATAAAGCTCTAGTAACAGAAAATGAGGCAATGCTTCATTCTAATTTCCCAGTACCATACCTAGGATACTTTAATTTCCGCTTCTGAGAAGACAAATAAGCTGCAGGACTTTCCTTTGCTTTTTCTTTACAACAAAACCTGCCAGAAGTCCATAGATAAATGAAACCTAAATAGCCTTCATCATTCCTGGGGCTTGAATTTTTAATGTATTACATGTGTCCTCTAGCGTCCCTACACTTTCAAAAAGCTCTGCTGTTCTTCCTGACTTGCAAGAACAAAAACTCCAAAAAGAAAAAAAAACCCCAAAACCAAACACAAACAAGCCTAACTAAACAAAAATATTTCCCCCCCTCTTTTTTTCCCCCAGATGCTAACATGAATGTCTTCTCTTTTGAGATGGAGCTTATATAAGAAGTGCCATTACAGCCATGAAAGAAATTAGAAGAATATTAAAGCAGTTGAATATGCAGCATCTTTTCTGACTTCTGTAAGGTGGGGTAGTTCAAGCCTGTCTCTGGCAAAAATTAAATTAGAGGCCCAATCTTTCAGTGGAATGTAGAGGCAGGAGACCCTGATCTAGGGCTGTAACCAGGTAGATGCTTGCCATAAAAGAGAAGGGAAGCCAAATCGTGCTGGGAATGGAGGCAGAGCTTTCTTGGCTCATATCCCTCCTTCTGTAGGCTGGGAGTCTAAGCTGCCAGTGGTTGCCGTAGGAAACTATTTTATACAAATAGGAGCATCTATTTAGCAGAGAAGAAATTCAACAAAGTTTGGTTAACATGGGTAGGGAAGAACCAAGATATAACAGCGGGAAAACTACCTTGAGGTTAATGTTGATACCCACAGGTGAATAATTGAGAGAGTAGGAGGGAAGAGCTGGTAAAAAAAGCAAGCCATATGGGTTGGTACTTTGTCATACATTTATAGACATGTCAGTCTCATTAGTCACATGTTCTTTTGAACATGCCAGATGAAAAATGTGATTGAACATTTTGCTTTCAGTTATTCTTGAGTAAGTTCAAAGTCTTCTCAGTTATCCAGTGGAGTTACTGCAGATTTACTCCCAGCCAGATGGCAGCAGAATTTGCTTCATTTGTTCATGAAGAGATATACAAGCACCTGTCACCTCTCACTTTCTATTGCAACCTCAGCAACGGAGGAAAGTGCTGGCGCTGGATAATGGAGAAAGGTTCAGAGTAAACCTCTTTCATTACTAACTACCGGGAAAGCATTCTTCAATTATTCACTAAGTCTAAAGGGATAGAACAATTGTGGAAGGCTATTTTTATCCTATTGGAGAAAAGCAGTTTCCTCTGGGAAAACAAAAATAAAATAAAAACAGAGTAATAATTGCATTTCCTCAACTATGTCCTGTAAAAGGTGCTGTGAAATTGGGCAGAGGAGTGAACAATGTAACCTCAGGCTTGGCGTCCCTTTTAGCGACAGACTCTCCCAACAGAGGTAGACAGGAAGGCAGTGCAGTTTTCAAATCTGGGAGTGACTGATCAGCAGTCACTGATTTTACGGGGGTTCTGGAAAGGTGCGGATCACAAAATCACAGAACGGTTGAGGTGGGAAGGGACTTCTGTAGGTCATTGTGTCCAACCCCCCGCTGCTGGGTTATCTAGAGCTGGTTGCCCAGGCATTTCTTTAATATTGCCATAGCTATGTCCAGGCATGTTTTTAATATCGCCAAGGATGGAGATTCCACAACCTTCCTGGGAAACCTGTGCCAGTGCTCAGTCATCCTCACAGTAAAAAAGTGTTTCCTTATGTGATATGTGATTCAGGAATTGCACTGGTTGAAGAATGCTTGCACCTTGTCAAGGAGAGCAAAAATTCCTGGGCAGGGATTCCAAGGGTTTGGTTTCACTTCTTTGCTTTGGCACACTTTATGAGACCACTTGCACTCTCCATCTTGGCTCTAATTAGGGATAATGATTCCTTTCACTTATGTTTTGTTCATTTTTAGTGAGTTACTGAGCTCGGGATGACAGGTGCCAAGGTGTGGGTGCATAAGCACAGTGGATCTCCGATTTCTGGTTACAGGTACTAAAGCCAGAACAAGAATTAATAGACCTTCCCTTTTCCTACAGCAGGTAGATATCTCCTCTCATATCCTGAGCACTCTCTAATCATCAAGACTCACACCTAAACAGGTTCAATATCCTCTATGTTACTCTCAGAAACATTTCGAATATGCATCTGAAAAGGGTATTGTATGATGAGGTACATGTAACACATAGAGACCAAGAGAAAAGACCTTTCCAGATTGGAACTTGGGTGGTGAAAACACAGCACAGAAATGCGGGAGTGTTTGCTAGCTAATGCAGATCTATTAGGAGTTGGAAGAGAGATTGTATCCACTCTGAAGCTGCATGAGAATAGGGTAATGTAGACCTGACCCTGCCAAGAAAAAAGCTAATTTGTTTTGGTGAGGATGGTCTAAAAGAAAGTAGGCAGCACAGGGGGGAAAGATAGGAGGAGACAAAGAAAATAAGAAATTGTGACTACCTGGTTTAGGAGTTGGTTGTTTGCCTCTCACAATGGTCTGGACATTCATAAGAGTAACTTTAATAGATGAACTCTGGAACCTCTAAACCCCTTTTCCTCATATATATACCTGTCCTTTGCCTACCTCTTCTCCTCATCTAGTAGTCATAACACGCAGTTATGACTATGTACTGATTATACTGAGATGTAAATTATTTTTTCAAGGTGGTGTGAAGGGATTGAAAAACAACCTGGGTCATTTGTTTTAAAATTTCATTTTAATTAAGTTATTCTTATCTTGAATTCCCATACAATCCAATTACCTGTGCAAATTTTAATGCATTCTCTAAATGTAAGCTTTCTCCTCCTCACTATTATTAAAAACAGTTATTAGTTTCATAAACCTTAGCACATAATTAGCAAAAAAGTATCATAGCTCTGCTGACTCATCAGCTTCTGCATTGGTTTTATTATGGCATTAAAAAATAGAGTTTTAAGCGTTTACCAAATATCTACAAATAGTGCTTGTCAGTGATACCTTATTTGTGGGAGCAAACATACCGTTACTCTTGAAAACACTTGTAAGGAATGTTTTCCTCATTAGCAACAGGAACTGGTAAAACTTGACACTTTTGATCTTCAGCAGTTCACAGGAGGCTCTTCTTAGCCTTGTTTCCTAGGGAAATGAAGCTCACACTTTCGCTGTCTGTCTATGTAATCAGCTGGATGGAAAAGAGAGCGCCTATTTGTATCCTACATGAGTGGGAAACTGCACTGTGATCTCAAGCGGTTTTAGACGCTGGGACATTCACACGCAATGTGGATTGTCTGTGCCTTAGCCACAGAAAAAGCTTTGATTGGAGCCTGGACCTTCAAAGGCTGAGTCCCTGCTACACGGAAGGTGGACCATCTGTGAGCTCTGTTGACTGTCTGGCACTTGTCTAACTCGGGGGGTATTTTGGAGTGCTCAAGAGATTCCTTCCAGAAGTGGACAGCTGTGTGTAACCCATCTTGTCACAGCTTTGGAAAAGGTCAGGATATGCATGTGGAAGATCAAGATTGCAGGATGGTCTGCAAAGCAAGCCAGTCCTGCCATACGGATAGAATGTTTTATGCCAAGGATAGTCAACGAGACACAAATCCTAGGTCAAATCAATCTTTGATCTTTCCAGTGTTCACATACTACTTGTTTCCTTCCTATCCTGCTTTAGCAAAATGGACAAGTGGTCACAATAGCTATTGTATTCACTATTCCATGTGAGCCTGCAAGCATACCTGTACCCATTTAGTAAATGAGAGAGAGTTTATTTGTCTTCTGAGGGGTAAAACATCCAGAACTAATGGAGAGAAACTGAACACACAGACAATAACCAGAAGGTAACAAATGTGCACATTTCATGGCCATGCTTCCACTCAGGGAGTGTTTGTGTACCCATGGTCTCACACTGATGAGTTTGGCTCCTAAATCCCACCAAAGAGCTAGGATTAGAGTTTCTTTGGATGTGAAGATTAAAGATTCTTGTGTAACACACTCCTAAAACTTGTTGCAGTGTTATAGTTCCAGGACTTGCTGAACCTCCATTTCATTTCATGACCATTTCAGACCCCTGAGTTCACTGTCTTTGGTATTAGGCCTTGTACCTTTTCTGTATTTTAGGGCTGAATATCACTTGAGGTTATTGTATATCTGCATACTTAACAGCTTTCCCTTTGAGAATTTAGAATCGATTGTATCAAGGGAATGACTAGCCTTCTAAAAACATCTTGTGTGTTTACTTTTGCAGAAGAAACAGAGCTTTTGAAAAACACATCAGTGGGATTTTAGAAGTCTATAGGCAGCTCTACGTTACAGCTTGCCATACACAGAATATACTGTAACAGATACTAAAATTTTCAGACCCTCTGACTGGGTCACAACGTGGCTCTTTCAAACAACACTATTGAGGTAGTGGGACTTTTTTCAGTTTCTTCCAAGAAGCATTCCTTTCATCTCAGTTGAAAGCCTTTTCTTACCATTTTCTCTTAATAATCTTCCATAAAGAGCTGCATATCTCCTGCCATTTTTTCACTTCCCTTCCCTTTGTTTTTCTGGATGACTCCTCAGTGTATCTATACTATAAGCACTCCAGGAACAGCTTCACCATAAATATCTCATAGCCATGTAGAGCTTATCCAAACCCACTGCATTCAGATACCATTAGCACCCATATAAAGCACAGGCCACTTGTCTCCAGAGAAAGGGAGAGGCCACTAAGCCTCATGTCTTCATGATGTCAGAAGTACGCGGCCAAATCAGTGCCTTGATTCAGCCTGTCTAACTTGACCCTTGTCCAAGGCCTTGTCACTCCAAGTTTCCTCTACAGTCATCTGGAGAGAGGGAGATGGTCTCACCCACTCCCTGCACCCGAAGGACCACTTATTAGTTGTCTCAGTGTTTTAATGCAGGCCACAGAGTTCTTTTCACAGCGATCCACCATTCCTCCTCTTACTTCAGCATCTTTACCACAAGGCTTTATATTGATTCACTGTCATGGGCTTTCTTTTTTGAGAATCTCAGCCTCATTGTTAGTTCTCAGGCTCCCTCAGTATGGCTTTAGAGGCTCCAGGTTGTTTATTGATGTGTATGTTGAGGTTTTCTTCCCTCCTGCCTAGTATCTGATCAAAGCAATCAATAAATGAGTGCTGTTATTACATTTCCAAACTCTGAGGATCTGTTACAGAGAAGGCATTGCCTGCTTAATTGATGAAAGCAAAGCTAAAAAAGAGCCTCTTTGGTGGCACATATAGACACTTGAGAAGTAGAAAAAGGAAGAGACTTATCCCCCATTCCTCATGACCCTGAAGTATGACTTGAAAGGCTTCTATTCTGTCACTCACTGACAACCTTCTGTCTTAGAGACCTCTGACTTATCTACATCCACAGCTGCACCACTATACTCCAAGTTGGCAGGGTAAGCAAAGTACAATATCCTCCGTGTTATTTTTTGTTCAATGCTACTTCATTGGCTAGGACAAGTTTGAGATTACTCATCTAGTTATATGTTCTGTGAAAAGAGCTGAAATTCTTGCAAAAAGTACACAATTAAATAGCCACACACAGCTAAATTATTGCTTAGTATTGTAGGAATTAGGAGTTCAAAAGTACCTGATTTGCAGTTTTCATAATTGCAACAGCCATTTTATGATATTTTTTCTTGTGTCATACTTGACTTCTTAGGCTTTCAGAAGACCTTGATCACTCTGAAAATAATCCCACCAAAGCTTTTTCTTTATAAATCTATGGATTTTAGATCAACTCTGAAATGTAATTAACTTGGGAAAAAGCCCACCCACCTGATTGACAGTTCTTAGCTAGTACAGCAGAAACTCCTTATATATGTCTTCTGATTCCTTTATTGTATCTGTGGCATTACTCAGGGCCTCAGAGTTGGACTCAATTCTCAGTCATTCAGCTTTGATTTCCCATCTTAGTTTGGCAAATGCTTTGCCTGTAAAAGTGCACTATTAAGACATTTTGTAGGTACAGACACGGGGTAAATCCATCCTGACCTAACTTTACTGACCCCAATACTTTTACCTCTGTTGTGAAATTGCCTCAGAGTACAATGAGCAGGTTGGGGGGGATTTCATTACAATGTCTCGGTGGTGCATATTGTCCAGACCTACCTACTCAATATTTTCTTAAAAATTGAACTTACTATGACAATGATCTCTCAGGAATGCTAAACTTTAAGCCTGTGACAGTTGAAATCTATAGGGCTGCTCATGGGCATAAGTGCTTCTGCAGGATCATGGCCTCTGGGGGGTGTTGGCAGGGGTATTTGATGGAGATTAATAGCAAGGAGTCCTAGAGGCCAAATTAATTTTCCTCGTGGAGTACAGGAGGCAACATTGTAGCTTATATTTTTCTGTATGAAATGCTATTGAATAAAACAATTTGTCCTGCCAAGGCTCCAAATGGCTGTCAGAAAAGTAGCGTTACATTTATTTTTAGCCTGTTTTCCTAAGGAAATATGGCTTCTTTGATCATGCTGTATGCATGAGTGTATGTGAAACAATATGTGTGTAACTGCCTAAATGTCTGATTTTGTCCCTCTCCCACCATAATGTTGAGCTGACTGGGCAATTTCAAACATATTTTTGACAGGAGGACAGACAGGAGGACAGAGGTCTCAAGGAAATTACTTTCTACAGTGTGAAAATAGAAAGGCAGGTAAAAACAAGAGACCCATTTAATTTCCTCCCATGAGAGAGAGGCTGTAGCGTGAGCTCATTGCTTATTAGACATCTGAGAGTGCACATTGTTCCAACTGATGGCATAAATCCATATGAAGGCAAGTTTCTTTCTTTCTGCTGGTCACAAATCTACTGGTTTTATTCACAGCTGTTGTTCTTTCCCTCTTCTAAGAACCATTTGATCTTCTGGAGTCTTTTCTTACACTTCTTCAACAGGTCACGCTTCTCCTTTAACAACAGTTTGCATCCAAGAGTTGGAAGGTCCCTGGATAGGGCATTAAAATGAGAATTATCAGATTTGTCTTGGTCATGAACCTGCTGGCAGATCATAAGCAAAGGACTTCTCTCTATACCTCTATTTCCCCTTCACACTTTACTGTGTTTAGAATATTGTCTCTTTAGAAAGAAGGAAACTTTTTACCCTGTAGACAGAGTAATATGGCTCTGCCTGATTTAGGTTCTCCGTGTGCTCCCAAAATGAAAATTACAGCGATCTGCGGACATTTTTCCATGAGGCGAAGGGATTCTTTTTTTATTTTTTTTTTTTTTAGTTTGGGAGAGTAGTTTATAATTTACACCTTTTGCCATTTCTGTTTGCTCTACAGCTGGAAAGGTTTACCTTTGAAATATATGAATTTGAGGTGGGAGTGGATCTTCCTTTTGCACTGAAGCAGTTTGCTCCCCAGCTCAGTGTAACTGATAGTGCAAAATGGTACAGTTAAAATTAAAACATGCCTCCAGCGAGTTCCAGTGGGATATAAACTTATCGAAATATGTACTCTGAAAGACACCAGAGCACACAGCTTAAAGACCTTTGTTAGATTCTCAGTGATATTTAAGCATTTTGAGATCTGCGTGCTGTTCTTCACTACATTTTCCTGGTGGAGTACCCCCAAGAGTGGTCTTTACAGGGCTGAACTTATCAGCCTCTGCACACAGTAGTGAGCCTTCTCAGCAGCAGAGTGGATACCCTGTGCCTCCTAATGTAGCCAGCTAAAGCAGAATTTATGAAGAGAAACAGACTGAGCCTCTTAAATCTGAACTACTACATGTGAACTGAGAATATAAAATAAAAGCAGCGACCCCCGAATGATTCTGTGTTCTAACATACATTATTTTTCTTCAGAGGCTGAATGGGAGAAGGTAAAAATAGAGATGTTTCAAATGAGAAAATGAGATGTCACTCTTGATATGAAAGCTAATATAAAATGGAATTTCTGTTTCACAAGAGATTGATATTTTGACACTTGGTCCTGACTCAGGAAAAAATAAAAATGAAATAGCAAAATTTTTCATAGGGATAAAAAGTTATATGAAAAAGTGTAGTTTGGAAATGTCAAAATGGTTTGCTTCATTTCGTGCTGATAATAATATTCTCACCAGACTGTGCTGCTCTCGTCTATAGGAGTGGTAATTCTACATCACTCACACGTGCTTTCCTAAAGGCTTTCTTCTTGCTTATCTCAAGTCCCTCTGTGAAGAACTTTGGTCTTTCATTTGGCTAAAATACCACGGGACCTGGAGTGCCTAGCTGTGACTGATCAATGACTCAGATGCTAATAGTCTCTTGATTTCCTGATCCCCAGGGGAACAAATAATTCTTCCAAAATATTTTTTCCTGGGGAAAATGCTCAGTCAGGTATTAGGGAAGACATGGAATAAACAGGAGTTTCTTAACCAATCTTATTTAGCTTGTGCAAGTATTCAAAATAAGGCCACACTGCCTGTTTGTCGTCTTCCAAAGAGTGGAAACATGATCCCTTTCTTGGGGGCATTTACACCCTCCAGCTGGGCTCTAATACCTTTCTCTTGACATATTTGTTAATGAAGAAGATTCATCACCTGTGGTGTGACCTAGAGTGTGCTGAAAAACACAGCCCCTGCACGTTTGTTTGAACTTGCAGGTTGTTTTTCTTCATTTTGATTTGCAGTCCTCTGCAAACATTTCCTGTAAACACCTACATCACTGAGCTTCCTTAGTAAAAAAACAACGAGGCAAATAAATAAATAAAGCAAATAAAGCATGTAAAACAATGAATTTACCCCAGATAGCTAGAGATGCTTAGGAAAAACAAGATTTCCATTTGAGTGCTAGATCACACAGAGGAAATTACCGCACATTGCTTATATTGGCAACCGGCTTTCAGAATTCAAACTGATTCATGTCCTATACAAATGGCCAGCACTCTATCAAGTGCCAGTCACTATTGTTTATGCACTAGTGTCTTCTCTGAAAATGAATGTGGGTTTTTTTTTCTCTCCTCAAACTCCAAAGAACTCTGACACTGGCAAGATGATAATTTTATTCAGCACTCGGAAGACAGTAATTTATCCCCTGTCCTACACTTGTGGGTGAAAATGTTGGTTCCGTTTAGGAGAATGATGCACGCTGATGAGAATAGGTGCTCTTAAAAACAAAATAGAAAAAGAAAAGTTCTTGTATAAAATCAGTAATACAGAAAATGGTTAATTTTCAGAAGTAAAAAGTTTGCCTTGACTGCTTCGCATGACCACTGTGTAAGCTGCATAACTGGTGACTGTAAATAAAATTTGCTTTGTAGTACAGTTCGATCGAATATGTGGAAATAAGAATTTCCATGCCTTGGGTAAAAAGCAGCACATATTTATTGTATAAACAACACCTCTTATTTTATGCATGATATTAAGAAAGGAGCTCTATATAGACCTTGAAGAGACATGGATAAGCATATTTCAGGATCAAGTTCTTAATCAATATCCTGTGATAGTTTATTATTAGGAGGTGCACAGAAATACAATGACATGATAGTTTGGGCACTTCAAATTATCGAAAGTAAGTTTGAGCAACTGGCGTTGCTCTTTCTCACCCAACAATTAATTTAATTAGAAGTAGACCTGTCATGATCTTTTTTATTGATTGTACTTTAAAGCATTTTAGCAGTAATTATTTGTTCCTGTGGACCTACTCAGGGAATTGCAGTGTAAGAGTCAGAACTTATTTGCACATTACTTGTTAAAATATTGCTGCAATATCTTAGGCCAAGAGCTTGATCTAAGACTTGGTTTATATATTTTTCCAAAAATATCCTGAAAAAATGGCTTGTGAACAAGGGCAGAATCTTGGGGGACTCTGAGTATCCCCACACACACTTGTAGTGCAATTGGATGACTGCAAGTGCAAAATGAGCACCAAGTTTTAAGAGAAACCTAATCTGGATGACAGCAGGTACAAAACCAAGGCCAGATGTTACTAGCTAGACAGGTTTCTTAGGGAGGTCAGAGTCAATATATGTCTCTCATGTCTTAACTTTGTTTATTGTTAACATTTTTATTAGGGCTTATTTTTAATGCAATATAGAGCGCCTTTAGCTTCCACAGAAGTAAATACCACATCTCTGATTCAGGCAATTTTGTAATTCCACCTGTCCTCCTGCTTTGTGTTTTCACAGGTATGTCTGTGCTGCTTCTTTTGTTCCTTCGGGGAAAGAACCATTTCAGATTTTCTTTCCAATTAGCATGTTGTTTTTATTTCATTCATCCAGTCCTGGGTCATTTCTCAATATTATATTATCTGATTGAGTTTACTGTTCAATTTCCAAGCTTCTCTCTCTCTCTCAAAAAAAAAAAAAAAATTCTTATCTCATTGTGGTTGAAATTCTGAGAAAAAAAACCCCAAAAAACCTCAAACCAAAACCTGACCACTTAATCCACAGGGAAATTAAAAATGTATTTTGATTGGGGTCATTAGATCATTTGGGCATTTTGTTTTCTGTGGAGATGGACAAAAGTTTGGTTTTATTAATATTAAAATCTCTGCAAACAAAGTTTTTAAGTGTCACATTCTTGACTGCATTGCCATCCTTCCCCCAAGAAGGGGGAATATGCCTTTCCTATATTTTGTGCTAGATATTAAATGAGGAATTATAAGCAATCGAACTCTTTTGAGATTTCTTAAGGGCAGGCTTCAATGAGAATGCACAGTGTTTTCATGGGGGTGCATCATTCTGAGCCAAAAATGATGACTGAAAGCAGGTCAGTGTTTCCTGGAATATGTCCAGGTTCATGCAGTCCAGGCAAAGACTGAAAACTGCAAAGCTATGAAGTACTGATGCTTCTTTAAACACCACTAGGTACGTAACTTTCAACCTTCGGTGCACACATTCAGCTGAACAGGACAAGTTTGTTTGGCAGATTCACGACTGGCGCAACTGCACATCATATTTCTGGTGGCAGTTAAATTCTTCTTGCCACATAACCAAAATCATTATTATTTCCTACTTGTAGGATGAAGAAGATGAACAATATATATATCAGTGTGAATTTACAAGTCCTGATCCATAAGTCATCCGTGTGCTGAAGATACCTCTTTTGTTAGTCCTACCTTTTCTGTCTTAATTTAGCAAGTCTTAGAGGGAGAGGAGTAGATATTACAAAGGGTTACATTGCCAGCTATGTTTGTGCCCCACTATAGGAAGTAACAGTTCTTTTCATTTGGCTTTTGTCTTCACAAGATTTTAGTCTTTGGCACCTGAGTTAATTACACATAATATTTGTTGTTCTTTATAAAAGACTGCTTTATAAAGCAGGAAGAGGGCTTCTAATCTGAGAACAACTGTTGATTTATCTCTATTTTCAAATCTTTCTGTAGAAACTAAACCAGAAGTTAAAATATTTATGAAAGGTGGATTTGTTACTCTGATCATCCCTACACTAGCTTGATTAATCCCAATGATAATAGCTTAAAGAGGAGATTTTCATAGAACAAAGAGTTTGAGTTAAGTTAATGATTCCTGATCTGTTAACATTCAGTTCTAATTTACATTTAGTAATTACATTAATATTAAAAAAACCAAAACAAAACCAACAACCCAGACAGGAACACCTGTGATATGTACCAGCCGTACTGCAGGAAAAATAGTTTCATCGATGCCTTGAAAGATGATCCTAAAGTTGCCATAGTTTTGCATCCTGCAATCTGACCTGCATTCCTGCTTGTTCAAAGGTCACTGAGGTAGTGGGGTATTGTGTCGTGTTCACACTGAGCTGAGCACGGCCCAGCAATAGGCTTTCCCCTGTAATTGGATGATTAAATCCAATTCTTCTTTTCAGAAATCTTTAGAAAGATGCCACCAGCTGGTCAGAGGACTCATTGCAGTCTAGAGGACATCTAGATTGAAATCCCTGTTCTGTGCAACTCAGAACAATGATTTACATGCAGTTATTCCCCATCGAAGCTGAGTGTCCTTGTCACCAACTGTAAAAAGGCATACAACTCCTAGGTATATTTTGTACGTGTGTGTAATGAGGAAACTTTCCTTACAAACAAGGTCAAGAGATTAGTCACTTCTATAACAATTACTGAGGCACTGTTTCAAAATAAAAAGGGTGTTGTGTTTTTAGCCAAGAGTTTGTTTCTCACTAAAAAAAGACAACTCCAAACATCTTTTTAATCAATTCTAAGTCTGAGGTTTTGAAATTCTTGCTCATTTGATGAAGAAACTTCAATGGCAAATGGAAAAGATCCAAGTTCTGCTGATTCTGTTACTGTCTTCCTATTTGACAACAGTAATTATGATTCGCATTTAATTTTAGCCAGCTCACCTGTTCTAGCTGGCAATGCCCTGGTATTGTGTACTTTCCGTGGAGAAATAAGGATACACTTGGGCAGCCACTCTACTCTAGATAGCTAGAGCACAAGGCAACTCTGCCACTTTTGCGAGGAAGGTTTAGAGGTCACCAATTCAGCCCTGGATGTCAGTGACAAAATACTTGGCATTTCACTGATACCATTCATTCAGACAAAGACATTCTTTCTACTAGCTTTAATTAATGAATACTCCTTGCAATTAGTCATTGTTAATCTTCTCTGTTAATGAATTAGCAATCATTATGAGGTGCAAAAGCTTGCTAAATTATTACAAATTTTAAATTAATTTATGTGGGAAAAGGAGACCATATTTTAGTATAAACCATTCTTACCTTTTCTGGTAAGCACAATGGACGTTTCTCAAAGTGGCAAGATCGACACACAGGGCAGGGAGACTCCCACAGGATCCCTGCATTATCTACCTTCAAATCCTTGCTTAAAACTCTCTTTTGTGACAGGGTCACAGCAGTACGGCTGCTAGTCTGCTGCTTTCTGGCCAGTGCACTTGAGACTAGCTGTATATGTCTCATTTGGTCACTTTTACTTAGATTGTAAGCCCTTTGGCATAGGGAATGGCTTGTGTTGTGTGGGTTTTTTATAGCCTGTAGCACCACAGGCTTTGATCAAAGCCTGAGAACAGAGAAATTTTATGACTTTGTCTAAGCTACAGGACCTAGGAGTGCTTCCCAGTGCTCCTGGGACTGGGTGAATACTTTGATGCATCCACGCTCTGTCTTTTGTCAACATTTGAGGAATGCATCATCCCTATGGGAGGGAAAACCAATTAGTCTGCAATGGCATGTTCTAGTCTAGATGATCAGAGGATTGGGATACCGAATATGTTGGAGGGTGTATCTGCTTAGAATACCTTATGCAAAAGTCATCATTAAATTATAATGATACCATTGGAATTACATATTATTAAACATTCAGTGAAACATAACTTTTCAGGAAAACAAGCATCATTATAGAATGATGAAAAATAAAGCAAGCTAGCATTCATTTTTGATTAATTATGTTATTTGATTTCATAAGAATTGCCTATATAAGAAAAATAATAATGAGTCTTAAAATGGAGAGCCATGTTCTTAATACTAATATATCTGCGTATTGCAAAATACCATGGTGAGTAAATAGCATTTTAAAGAGACATAGCAAGAAAATAATAGTAATACATTTAAAAACCGCATGCATTGACTGTATCTGAAAGTGCAAGTCGTCACTTTCAGCTGCATGGATTTCATCCAAAGCCCACTGGAGTGAATGGAAAGACTGCCATTGACTTTACTGGGTTCTGGGTCAGGCTATGTGGCTCGAAATCCTAGACCATTGATTTCAATTAAAAATGTGTGTCTTCTCTACTCCACAGATTCTTCAACAGGGAAAAATTAAAATCAATCAACCAGAGCGAAAAATGTATATTTGTTTTGAACTTGTGCTCTTTAATTCCCCGTGAGTATTTCTTGAAGTGATCATTTTTGTCAGGCCTGGTACTTTCATAGACATAAGCCAGAAGAATGTTAAGCAGTTTACAGAACGTCCAGGAGGACAGGCACGTCCTTTCCATGATCTATGCCCCTCTTGTGCTATAGTTTAAAAACAAACACAGTGAGAGCATCTTCCAACTGAAAGAGGATGCATCCAACATGCCTCTTGTCTTAACGTGCTGGAGCACCTTGTGCAGTCTATCATCCTTGCTACCTCCTAGCATCTGAACTCACCAACCCAAAAAGAGATCATCAGGGAGAATATCCCCCCACCTTCTCCTCTGTCTCTGTATGTCAGAGCCCCATACCTTCTCTGCCCTGACTGGGGAGCCTGTTGTCCTGCAGGAAATGGAGACACCTTCCCAAACTTCCTGAGTGTTCTGGCAATTTATTCTGTCCGTGGAGGGTCTGATACAATGCCTGGGGGAGATTTTCCTGAGCTTCGAGCTGAAGTGAGAGGTAAGGCTACTTTGACAAGGTCTCAGACTTTCCTGCTGGAAATGCCAGAGTAGGACCCTGCTCTTTCCCTGAAGCTTGGCTAAGAAGGAAGGACATGGGAAGGAGGTGGGACAGTTTCCCTGCTCAGGTAGCTGCCTGCTACCCCAGCACCCAGCTGCAAAGCCCTGGCTGAACTGGAGTGCTTCTAGGCAAGTGCAGAAGCAGGATTTAACCACCTGAAGAAAATGGCTGAGGTGCTCAGGCCAATAAGTGGGGTTTCAGGGTGGAAAGGTGGGTCTTAGGTTTTAGGGTGGCTATTAGAAAACAAAATGAAGAAGAGGGAGGAGAAAGGTTTACAATCCATCTCACTACTTCCTGCCTGTGTATCCAGAAAAACTGAAAGTATTTTCAGCAGCCACAAGATTCATCCAAGAAAAAGCTTTTCATGTGGATTTGTCTCAGCTTTTTTTAGAAGGAACAACTGGCTAGTTCTACTTTACAGTGTGAGTTAGGGAAGGACATTTACTGTGCCTCTCTCTCGTTTTCCTATTGCACTTGCACAGGCACACTCACAGACCACTTTCTGTTTTCATTTCATATCAGATTTCCCATTTACACACTAGCTGAGCACTTTTTTCACATTTCCAGCAGTGCTGCAGTAAGGCAGTGCCTGGTAAGCAGAGGAACATTAACAGCATGCCTTACAATAACCTTACAGAAAGTGTGTGGCATTTGAACTGCAGTGGCTACAATGTGGTCTCAGTGGGCTAGGGACCGTATTTGTCCTTTCTTTCCTCCTGTAACAGCTCCTGCTGCATCCCTTGAGGTGCTGAGCAAATCACAATTTTAGGAATTGCTTTCCTGTTGCTCCAGAATTGTTCCCTGGGCTTTGTACCGTGATGTGAACTGTAACAGAATTCAGAGAAGCGAAGGAAAGGAGTTAACCTTGAACCTCTCCTAAATGTCTTGCTCGTTCTCTAAGTGTACAATTTTCTGCTTCTCTTCCCAAAGGTTCTTCGTTTACAATTACATAATTGATAGCTTAACTCTCCGTCCCCTCAGACCATTTTAAAATCCAATATAAATAACACCTCAGAAACAACCTCCTGTGGCCTTTTACTCTTGGCAGCAGAAACTGGGTGTGGGCTGCTTTTGCTTTACTTATTATGTGAAAATGGTTCTTTTGTTTTTTAAACTGTTCGTAAAATCTCTGGCCATCCATTTAAGTGTGTAGCTTCCAATTCCCTAGACGTGGGGTTCCTTTCAGCACTTCATGTTCTCTTTAAGATTTCATTTTCCTTGAAAGGCATAGTGAGTAATACTACAGGGGAAAAATGACATGGACAATTTTTGGGGTTTTGCTT